>CM051529.1:52493731-53736588 GCA_028017165.1 Herpetospermum pedunculosum
TCATAAAATAGACCACCTTTCGTTTCCTTGGGGTAACCTACAAATAGGCACAATTTTGAACGATGTTCCAACTTCTTTGGATTGGGTACTAGCACATGTGCCGGACACCCCCAAATCCTGAAGTGACGTAAACTACCTTTACGCCCTCTCCATAACTCATAAGGTGTTTCAGAAACACTCTTAGAGGGAACCATGTTCAAAATATATACTGCAGTCTCTACTGCATATCCCCAAAACGAACTAGGCAAATGAGCATAACTCATCATAGATCGAACCATGTCTAACAGGGTTCTATTTCTCCTCTCGGACACACCATTCTGTTGTGGTGTTCCTGGCGCTGAGAGTTGAGATACTATTCCATGTTCTATCATATAGTCCTGGAATCTTAAATCCATATACTCTCCACCTCGATCTGATCGGAGTGTTTTTATCGATTTACCTAATGTGTTCTCAACCTCTGCCTTATACTCTTTGAACTTTTCAAGAGCTTCGGACTTATGATGCATTAGATAAAGATAACCGTACCTAGAATAATCATCAATGAAACTGATGAAATATTCATACCCTCCTCGTGCTTTGACATTCAAAGGACCGCAGAGATCCGAATGCACGATTTCTAGAGGTTCTTTGGACCTATGACCTTTTTCAGAAAAAGATCGTTTGGTCATTTTGCCCTCAAGACAAGACTCACATGGCGGTAAAGAGTTGTCCTCTAAACGATTTAGCAGACCACTCTTAACCAATCTCCCAATCCTATTGAGATTAATGTGACCTAGTCTTAAGTGCCAAAGATAAGTACTTGGTGAAAGTTTCTGCCTTTTAGTTTGAGTCTCAGCTGTTTTAAACATTTCAGTGTTCAAAATAGCTTTGGCTTCGGTTGGTCTTAACACATACAAGTTGTTTTCAAGTTTCGCAGAACAAATACGTACACCTCTTTTGCTAATGAACGCTTCATTATGAACAAAAGATACTTTATACAACTCTTCTAACAAACAAGATATAGATACAAGATTCCTCTGGAAGGTAGGAACCAGGAGTACATTTTCTAGTAAAATGAAACTATCTCTATACAACAACTTTACAGCTCCCACTGCTTCAGCTGAGACAACCTCTCCAGTTCCAACTCTGAGAGTTATCTCACCGCGAGAAAGTGGCTGCCAAGAACTAGTTTCCTGAAAAGAAGAACAAACATGGTTAGTAGCTCCTGAATCAAGTATCCAGGTATGACAATCATGTTCTACTAAACATGTTTCAACAACAAGTAAATCATATTTACCTTGTCTTTCCTTCTCAGCCTTTTTCTCTGCAAGATACTTTGGGCAATTCCGTTTCCAGTGCCCATCTACACCACAATGGAAACATTTTCCTTTGTCTGTAGATCTAGTCTTGCTTTTACCTGCAGCAGGTGCTTTTCCCTTCCTTTTATCTTTCTTCTTCTTTTGAATACTCTTATTCTTAATAGAAGAAAGTTCAGACTTACTCCCAGAAGACGACCCCTTTTGGAATTTCCTAGAAGTGACAACATTTGCCTCCTTCTCTTTTCCTTTAGAAGTGTGTAGGGACTGATAGGTCTGTAGCTCGCTGAGGAGAGAAGTCAAATTATACTTTATCTTGTTCATTACCAAATTGGTTCTGAACTGAAGGAAACTCTTCGGAAGAGATTCCAAGATAAAGCTTACTTGACTTGACTCATTTATAATAGCTCCGTTTACTTCCGCCACATTGAAGTGGACCATCATGTTAAGGACATGCTCCCTAACAGAGGTTCCCTCCTTCATGCGAGAGTTGTAAACGAATTTGAGGGCTTCATGACAGACCGATGAGGACGGAAGTCCAAACATCTCCTGTAATGAAGACATGATTTCTTTAGCAGAAACCATATCCTCGTGCTTCTTAGCTAACACATCAGATATGCTGGCTAAGATATAGACTCGGGCTTTATCATTAGCCCTTGTCCATCTGTCATATGCTTCTCGAACAGTTCGAGTCGCATCCGAGCTAGGAGGGGGAGGACAATCCTCTGATAAGACGAACCTGAGATCATCTAGAACAAGAATCGTATTCAAGTTCGATTTCCAGGTCGCGTAGTTATCGCCGGTTAACTTATCGGAAGCTAGTAAGTGAATAAAAGAGCTAGTCATGCTGAAAAGAGAATGAATAAATATTAGTGAAAAGGTTTTAACCTAATTTACACACCAATCAAGAATTTAGCAAACAATAATAATGTACCCAAAACTCATTATTAAACTGCAACGATACTTCAGTGGGTCAGAATGGTCGCTACCGAGGGGCAGTCAAGCTTTCCTTCACTGAATCAAGACATTCTTGACTAAATGCTAATACCAGAATATCTCATATTCCTATAGCATCTTAGTTATCGCTGTTTGGTCAAGATTTACTAACTTCTTAGCAAATCTCGTAAGTGTGACCCTCCATTTTTAGAATTCATAGGGCGGCCCCAACGATGCAACCGAATGGAAATGTCAAAGTTGGGAATGGCTCTATGTTTCTTTATCCATAAATGGTGATTGAGATGTTCCGATTCCTATGAAACGGCCCTCCGAATGGATCGGTACCACTTGTGGGCACCTAGCAGGCAGAACATAGGAATCTCACGGTTCAATCCAATGGAGGAGACCGCAGGATGTATTGACATACTTCCTTCTCCCACTTACTATAAATACTTTCTCCATTCACCTTGCTCTTGAATTATGCAAATACCATCCGAATGGGGATGCCCTATTGACATCACGAGGCCGAGCATAATTCTCACGGTGTGAACTTGACAGAGAACGTAGGAGGAGATGGACATATCATATATACCTTCTCAACACCTCTACTAAGTATTTTAAGACGGAATGGGTAAATTACTCAGGCATTATCCGGCTAAGACAATAAGGCCTAAGTCTAGGTAAAACAAACAAAATGCATCTAATGTTGGATGTTTAATTTCATAATTAATATAACACTTATATCAATTATTCTATTAAGCAAACAACATCTAATTCATGAATTAATATAACTCTTATATTAATACTCATGAATTAAACATGCATCCTATACATTATAACACTTATAATATACCATGTGCATAAAATTAGGACAACCTATGTTGTATATTTAATTTCATAATTAATATAACACTTATATCAATTATTCTATTAAATAAACAACAACTAATTCATGAATTAATATAACTTTTATATCAAAACTCATGAACTGCCAAATATGCATACGATATATTATAACACTTATAACATATTTTCAATGCATGAAGCATGCTTCCTACGGTGGGATTTTAAATCTATATGGCATACGTTATGCACATACAAACATGGAATTTAATTAAAACATACATTCACAATGCATAATTAATTAAACACACTAAAGTGGATCGATTTTGGCATTTAGCAAGCAATAACTAATTTATTACAAGCTTGATCAACATGCCACGTCTTGAGCGGACTTCGAACTCTTCGCACCGCCTTTGACCAACTTGCTTCCTCCGAACGCTTCGGCCAAAATTTTCTTCGAATTTCTCCTCGTAATGCCCAGAACGAGTTTGAACTTACACCGAACATTTCGGCGAGTTTCAAACTCAAACTTCTTTCACAAAGAACCCTATATGGACTCTAATGACTCTAAAAATACAGACTCTTTAGCATACATTAAAGCCCATACATTCTCGGGCAATTACAAATAATGAAATTCAAAAGAAACTATGCCAAAATCGATATTCACTTTAGAATTCCATTCAGAAACAATTTCTAAATAAAACCCACCATAACTTAAATTGATAGAAATTGAGTGGCAAAAAACGCTCTGATACCAATTCATGGAGCGCTCATGGCACGCAGCGGAAGCGAATTTGGATCATGGACACTCTAATTTCATCAATTTAAACAAATGGAAACATGCAAAAGCAATGAAAAAGAGAAATTAGAACACATACCCTTGTCGTTCGTAATTCTCCAAATTCACCGCCAGAAGCTCCTCACGAGCTTACCGAGCCTTCTCACGAAACGTTCGTGGACCACCCACGGTAGTCCCGCTATCCTCAGGCCGAGAAACGGAGTGGTGGGACTTCTTTTACAAAAGAAAAGAAGAACGAAACTCCGCTGAAGAAAAACAATTTTTCTTCACAGAGAGGAAGAAGACGGAGAAGAAGAAGAAGTTAGAAGCAGACGGGTTCTTCAAAGTTCAAAATTGAAATTCAATTCAATTTTGCAACTTATGAAGACCCATAAATGCACTCACTTCAATTTCTTTTTTTTTTTTTTTTTTTAAATCAAATGATCTGATCTGATATATATACCTGTATATATATAAACAATACATGTGTCTTACATTTGCATGTAAGACACATGTATATATATATATATATATATTATTATTATTAAAAATAATAATAATTATTTTTATTAATTAAACTTTTTAATTAATAAAAAATATATATATATATATTAATTAATATTATTTAATTCAATATCAAATATTAATTAAATAATATAATTAATCCCGGTTTTCCGAAAACCGACTTTTTGCACATGAATCCTATTCATGTTTTCAGATCAATCTCATATTTAAATCATATTTAAATATGTCTACCCTTCTTCCACAAACGCGAATTTGAACGATTCAAATTCTTTTCTTTTCTTTTATATTGTTTCACGGCTTTATCCGAGCTAGCCAGGAGAACCGTAAGGACCTACAGATCATGAGCTCCAACGATACGAGATTATCCGGTCAAAACTCTTTCAACCGAACTAACCAACATTCGTTAACCCCCGGAGACTCCACTAAAGTCCAAGGGCTGCACTCTCCTCACTGTAGATATATTGTGTCCTGTTGATATAACTATCATCAGTAAGTCGATCCTTCACAGGTTGTTCATAATCACAACGGGTCATTTAAACCGTTTAACCCTTGTATTATATCTTGTTCCTTAAGTACCACTGACACCTCTAATGAACAATTGATTTGTGGTCCAACCATCAAATCAGATTCCTCCCTGATCAGGAGAGGATGGGCCCACTGTTCAAGATCTGGAGTCAGCACTAAAGGGAACAACCTTTCTACTAACCCTGAAAGCGGGTAGGAGTGAACTCCAATCTTGCTACAACTATGTCCCCAGCCACTTATTCAATCTTATCCCCAAGATGGTAGGCATATTGAGTCGGCGATCTGGCCACTCTCACCCGTACAAATCAAAGGATAAGGTTGAATAAACAGGAGTTCATAGTAAGCTCAGGATTGAGATCGAGTTACCTAAGTCATCACATGAAAAAATCGGTCTTTACAGTAAACGGTGTTATAAAGAAAGAGCGATTTTATTTCTGGTTCGGTCTTGTGCAAACTCATTGCACAGGACGCCCTCACTCACATGTCTCTACATGAAACGATTCGAATCACATCGTTTTGTACTATACAAAGTGAGCCGCGTCCAATAGTGTCCCCAGGATAAGGTACCCAGCCTTATCCCTATACTATAGACCATTTTTGGCTGTCTACTTGAACTTGATTCACATTCATGTCACACATGAAGTTCAAGTACTCACACTATCGCCATGGGTGTTAGTTATTGGTATAGGTTAATACAAACACAATTCACTAAAATTCAATAACAACTTTATTGAAATATAATATTTATTTATTCAGTTTACAAACTACGAGTTTTAGGACATAAAACCCAACAACCCTAATCCAAGATTAGCGGTCGAAGCCTGTGGATATAACCCAGGTCCGTTTCATTTACTTTGTTGGTTAAATCGAACTCTAATCCAAGATTAGAGGTCGAAGCCTGTGGACATAACCTAGGACCGTTTCATTTTCCTTGTTGGTTAAATCGAACTCTAATCCAAGATTAGAGGTCGTAGCCTATGTAAACTCAGGTCCGTCTTCGTTTTAATAATAAACAAATTTTCACCTTCCCAATACGTTGTCTTCGTCCTTTGTCTACCCTTTCAATTTTTCAAAGATACACAAAGAGGAGCAAGCTGTAGACACCGTATTTGGTCCGGGCATTTGTTTATTATTAATGTTTTTACCTTATTTATTTATTTTTTTATCATATTTGATTGAGTCTTTTTAAGTTGTAAATTCACTTTTTTATTATGTATTTATTTAATTTCGAAAAATAACAAAAATAGTGTTTAAATTGTTTGGGAATGATTTTTACCTAATTTGACAAATAAGATTAGCATTTTATGAGTATAAAATTTATAAGTCATTTTATGACTAAAATTTAATATTCATTTATTTCTATACAATGAGTATAAAATATTTAATTCATTTTTGAGTTAAAAATTGGATATTCATTTATGAGTATAAATGATTTAATTCATTTTTGGGTTAAAAATTGGATATTCATTTATGAGTATAAATTATTTAATTCATTTTTGGGGTTAAAAATTTGATATTCATTTATGAGTATAAAATATTTAATTCAATTTTGGGTTAAAAAATTTTATATTCATTTATGAGTATAAAATATTTAATTCATTTTTGGGTTAAAATTAGATATTCATTTATGAGTATAAAATATTTAATTCATTTTTTGGTTAAAATTAGATATTCATTTAAGAGTATAAATTGATTAATTCATTTTTGGGTTAAAATTTGATATTCATTTATGAGTATAATATATTTGTTCATTTTTTTTTGGTCAAAATCCGTTTCATTTAAGAATAAAATTTCGAATCATTAATTGTTTGATTTTAACCTTGTTCGACAATCTATCGTCTATAAATACCGACCAAAGAGAACCCAAAATGAGATCAGAAAAAAAGCCGTAGAGAGACCGATAAATTAGAGTTTTTTTAGAGAAGTTTAAAAGAGTGATTTTGAAGTCAAAGTTGATTTTTCTTTGACCAAAAATAAGTTTTCCCTCCAAAACTCCACTTTCTCATTCTTCATTGTTTCCTTTTTTCCTTTTTTTCCAGGTATGCAAATCGAGGGTCTACTATTCATCATCTTCTCCACCTTCATCCCACAACCATCTCCGACCACCATTACCGTCGGCGGCGCACCACTTCTCGCGGCGGACGAAACATCGGCGGCGCACCACCTCTCGGACGGAGCTCCTCGGCGGCGCACCACTCCTCGCGGCGGACGAAGCATCAGCGGCGCAGGACCTCTCGCGGCAGACGAAGCAGCCTCGACGGCGAGCCTCAGACGACAGCGGCGCGCGAACCACGAGCAACGCACCACTTCTCGCGGCGGACGGAACTTCACGAAGGCAGACGGCGACGACGCTAACTCGGACGTTGAACTCCGGAGAAGCCAAGCAAACGGCGGCTGAAGCTTTACGTTGAGGTAAGCAAATTGTTTTAGTTTTTGTTAAAATTACGAAACTGCCATTACATTTAATTTCTAAATATATACCTGGTTTATATGAAATTTCAAATATATACCTGGTTTATATGAAATTTCAAATATATACTTGGTTTATATTAAGTTTCATTTATACTTCTTTTTTTTATATTTTTTTTGTATCTGTTCAATTACATGTTTGCTATTGATTTTAATTTATAAGTACGCCATTATGTGTCATTTAGAAAGTCGCATTTTTTTAAAAAGTTTTCCAATTGATTTCTAAACCTTTTTTTAAATCTAAAATTTTAATTTAATTTCTAATTCCTTTCTAAATGGTTTGTCAAATTGATTTTAGAATAATTTTAAAACTTTGATCTTCACTTATTTCTAAATCTAAAATTTACTGGGATTTCAAATTTTATTTTAAAAATATTTTCAAATGAATTAGTTTTCTTTTAAATGTTTTAAATTTGACTTTCAAAATTGTTTTCAAAAATGAAATTTCGTTTTGTTTTAAACTAGTTTGGAATGAATTTCAAATTAATTTTTAATTCAAAAGTATTTCAAAAATCTTTCAAAAAAAATCTTTGTTTATTGCGTAATCCCCGTTATGGGATTAAGGCAACTAATGGCAAAATTGAAGGGTAATTCCACTCACAAATCGAGTCCTTACTTTATTTTAAAGTTAAGGCAAGATTAGTTGAGACATTCTTTTTAATATTATTTCTTTTTCTCTTTTCTAAAATTAAGAACATTTTAAATAAATTTAATTGAATAATAAAGACAAGTTTTGGCTACCGTTTTAACGGGTGTTGTAGGGTGCTAGCACCTTCCCTACACTCAACCGACCCCCGAACTTGATTTTCTGTTTTCTTAGCCAGTTTTTGTTTTAAGGTGACCAATCACACCCAAAATGGTTGGTGGCGACTCCATCTCTTTATTTTTTAAAACAAAATCCTTAAAAGAGGACGTCGGCCGCTCCGCGTCGCGATGACGTTGCGACATAGCCGATTCAATAATTCTACCATTTTGGGAACTTGACCAAATAGGGAGATGAGAACATAAGTTTCACAAGATGAAATTCACGCAAGATGAAATTCACTCATTCCCATATAGGAAAAGTAGATGAGTAGCTCCCTTAAGTGCTGATTTCGGGGCTTGAACAATGTGGCCCCGCCCTCTCATTGGCCCGAGAGGGACTTGGTTTATAATTGGATCATAAAAATGGTGTTTATTAGAGAATCAGTGGTACTTAAGGTACAAGATGTAATTACACGGGTAAACAGATTTTTGACCCAAATGTAATAACAAACAACTCGTGAAGGATTGACTTGAATGTAATGGTTCTATCTATGGACACAGTTTATCCTACCGTGCATAAGAGTGTAACTCTAGGCCTATAGTAGAGTGACCTAGAGTTAATATAGGCCTAGAGTTAATGAATGAAAGTTAATTGATTAATGAGTTTAATTAATTAATTTTGTATCATTGGAGCTTATAAATCTGTAGGTTCATAAAGTCTCATTGCTAGCTCATAGATACACTAAAAGAATCAATTTAATCGAAAGAAAAATTTGAAATATTCAAATAAATATTTAATATATTAAATATAGAAGAGAAAATTATATTTATTATATTTGATACATTAAATGTTAAAGAAAATAGTTTATGTATTAAATACATTAATATTAAAAACTATATATACATATGAAATTTGAATTAAATTCAAATAGGTTAAATGTATATTATAAGAGATTAATTTTATAATAATTGAATTAGATTCAAATAAATATAAAATACATATTTTAATATAATAGATATTAAAATATATTTTTGTCAAATAACATAAATTCCTAAAGGTCCTATAAATATAAATAGGACTTTTAGGTTTAACCAAAAGGTCGACGAAACACACTACTCACTCTCCCTTCGCAAAGATTGTTCTCTCATACTATGTTTCTTTCAATATGGCTCTCACAAACTTTGGTCCCGTGTTCGAGTCATAACGAGGAAGATCTTGGGGAGATGAAACAATTATAGTTCTTCAAATGTAACATTACATAACCTTCTTCTTTGTTTAATGCTAAATAAAATCAAAGATGATTTCAACGCTTCCGCGGTAAGTTTGAAGTGTTCATTCCCATTAAAAGTTCATGTATGATGGGTATTTAAATATTTCAGATATGTGATAGGTAGTTTACAAATTGATTGTTTAAGCTATTTGGCCTATAGATTTTTTGCTTTGATTAGATCTTTTGTAAAAAACCATAAGGGTCTAGGATTTTAGGTAAGTATTCTGTAAACTCTTTTATGGAGAAAGAAGAAAAAGCCTCTGTAATTAGAGGCGGATCCACGTGGGGGCCAGAGGCACGTGCCCCCCACCCCCCAAATTTTACGTGTTTGTATTTTTAATATAAATGATAATTATAATTTTATAATATATATAAATAAATTCGTTGAGATACGAAAATTGAATTTGGTTTAGTGGTAATGGGACACCATTTTGTACATATGGTCTTGAGTTCGATTCCAGTAAGATAAAAAAAATTCTAAAATTCTGTATTTTTCTAAGAGGGAAACATGAGAGATTTGGATTTTTTTTTTTAAACTGATTTGGATGTTTTTTTTAAATTGATTTAGATTTTATTTTTTAACAATTGGTTTGAATTTTTTTTCCTAATTTGGATTTTTTTTTTTAAGTTCCAACTCTCCATTACGTGAAACGTGAGAATATTTTACAAACTGATTTGGAAACTATTTTTTTTTAACAATTGATTTGAATTTTTTTTCTTCTGATTTTGATTTTTTTTTTTTCTGATTTTGATTTTGATTTTTTAACATGAGAATATTTTACAGACTACAACACTTTAACAAGTTTTATTAAAATCTTCTCATCGGTAGTTGATGTACTTGATACTATTGTAGGAGGTGGATCAAATTTAGAACAAAGATATGAAGTCGAGACTCTAATCAGTTCGATCCAATCATTTGACTTTGTTTTTCATCTACATTTTATGAAAATTATCTTGGGAATCACAAATGAGTTGTCTTAGACGTTACAAAGGAAATATCAAGATCTCTTGAATGCAATGAATTTAGTCAAAATTTGCAAAGAAAGACTACAAACTACAAGGGAGTCTAATTGGGATTCATTGTTGGATGTAGTTTCTAATTTTTGTGATAGCCATGATATTCAAGTTCTTAAGATGAATGATATGTTTTTTATTCGAGGACGTCAAAGGCGAAAATCTCAACCAATTACAAATTTGCTTCATTATCGTGTTGAAGTGTTTTATGCCGTCATTGATATGCATCTTCAAGAGTTGAAGAATCGTTTTCGTGAAACAAGTACTGAATTGCTTCTCTGTCTGGCATGTTTGAATCCAAGTAATTCATTTGTTGCTTTTGATAGACAAAAACTCAGTTGACTTGCTCAACTTTATCCAAGAGACTTTTCAGCTATTGAACTTTCTGTACTTGAGGATCAACTTCAAAATTACATTGTTGATGTGCGTTCAAATATTGAGTTTGTTGAACTAAAAAGTATCAGTGATCTTGCAGTAAAAATAGTGATAAGATTTATCCATTAGTTTACCAGTTGCTCACATTGGCGTTGATTTTACCTGTTGCAACAACTATGGTAGAGAGAACATTTTCTGCCATAAATCTTGTGAAGACTCGATTGTGTAATCGAATGAGAGATCAATGGATGAATGATTGTCTCATAGCATATATTGAGAAAGACTTATTTGATAAGTTAGATAATAAAGTTATCATGGATCAATTTCAGAACATGAAAACTCGTAGAGGACAGTTGTAATGCATTATGTATTAAACTAGTTCATTTATGATTTATGAAGCTATGCACACTTTTTTTATAGATTTTTTTATTTATATTTTTGCGTATATAGTGCCCCCTATATAAAATTTCTGGATCTGCCCTGAATGTACTTGATACTATTGTAGAAGGTGGATCAAATTCAGAACAAAGATATGAAGCCGAGACTCTAATCAGCTCGATCCAATCATTTGACTTTGTTTTTCATCTACATTTTATGAAAATTATCTTGGGAATCACAAATGAGTTGTCTTAAGCGTTACAAAGGAAAGATCAAGATCTTGTGAATGCAATGAATTTAGTCAAAATTTGCAAAAAAAGACTACAAACTACAAGGGAGTCTAGTTGGGATTCATTGTTGGATGTAGTTTCTAATTTTTGTGATAGCCATGATATTCAAGTTCTTAAGATGAATGATATGTTTTTGATTCGAGGACGTCAAAAGCGAAAATCTCAACCAATTACAAATTTGCATCATTATCGTGTTGAAGTGTTTTATGTCGTCATTGATATGCAACTTCAAGATTGAAGAATCGTTTTCCAAGTACTGAATTGCTTCTCTGTCTGGCATGTTTGAATCCAAGTAATTCATTTGCTTCTTTTGATAGACAAAAACTCAGTCGGCTTGTTCAACTTTATCCAAGAGACTTTTCAGCTATTGAACTCTCTGCACTTGAGGATCAACTTCAAAATTACATTGTCGATGTGCGTTCAAATATTGAGTTTTTTGAACTAAAAAGCACCAGTGATCTTGCAGTAAAAATGGTCATGACGAATAGAGATAAGATTTATCCATTAGTTTACCAGTTTCTCACATTGGCGTTGAATTTACATGTTGCAACAGCTACGGTAGAGAGAACATTTTCTGCCATGAATATTGTGAAGACTCGATTGCGTAATCGAATGGGAGATCAATGGATGAATGATTGTCTCATAGCATATATTGAGAAAGACTTATTTGATAAGTTAGATAATAAAGTTATCATGGATCGATTTCAGAACATGAAAACTCGTAGATGACAGTTGTAATGCATTATGTATTAAACTAGTTCATTTATGATTTATGAAGCTATGCGCACTTTTTTTTATAGATTTTTTTATTTATATTTTTACGTATATAGTGCTCCTATATAAAAATTTTGGATCCGCCCCTGTCGTTTATAGTGGTTCGGTCTTAACGACCTACTCCAGTTGCAAAGATTCAAAAATCTTTGCTAGCCACTTTTATTAGAGGTTATCAACAATGATAGGAATACAAGTTCAAATAAAGCATTCAAGAAAGAAATTTCAAGAAATGGGTAAGAACAATACAACCTTCGTAGAATCAAGATGAGAAGAAATCATGCTTAACCCTAACAATTTGCTCCTCTTTCTTTTAGATCTGGCCCGCAACAACACCACAAGATAAACGGTGGCGGTGGCGGCGATATGCCCTTGTCGACGATCAAATAAGTGAAGAACCCTTATCTTTTTTTCCCTCTGTTTTTTGTATGTGAGATGAGAAGAAGAAGATCCAAAAAAATGAAGAACCCTTTCTCTCTCAATAAACTAATATTGGAGACTAATTTGAGAATTTATTGATGATGGAGCGTTGATGGAACGCAGCGGAAGCGATTTGGATCATAGACACTCTAATTTCATCAATTTAAACAAATGGAAACATGCAAAAGCAATGAAAAAGAGAAATTAGAACACATACCCTTGTCGTTCGTATTTCTTCAAATTTACCGCCAGAAGCTCCACACGAGCTCACCGAGCCTTCTCACGAAACCTTCGTGGACCACCCACGGTAGTCCCGCTATCCTCAGGCCGAGAAACGGAGTAGTGGAACTCCTTTTACAAAAGAAAAGAAGGACGAAGTTTTACTGAAAGAAAACTATTTTCTAAACAGAGAGCTGCTGAGAAGAAGACGGAGGAAATTGAAATTTTGAATTCACAATTCAAAACTCAATTGAACACCCCAAAGTGCACTAACTTTGGATTTTGTTTTCTTTTTTTTTTTTTTTTTTTTTTTTTTATTTCGTTTGATCTGATCTGATGAGTCAAAAATATATACCTTGTATATATTTACATGTGTCTTACATTGCATGTAAGATACATGTAAATATATATATATATATATTTATAAATTATTATTATTAAAAATAATAATAATTATTTTATTAATTAAACTTTTTAATTAATAAAATATATATATATATATATATTTTAATTAATATTATTTAATCAATATCAAATATTAATTAAATAATATAATTAAACCTGGTTTTTCGAAAACCGACTTTTTGCACATGAATCCTATTCATGTTTTCAGACCAATCTCATATTTAAATCATATTTAAATATGTCCATATTTAAATCATATTTAAATATGTCTATCCTTCTTCCACAAACCCGAATTTGAACGATTCAAATTCTTTTCTTTTCTTTTATACTGTTTCACGGCTTTATCCGAGCTAGCCAGGAGAACCGTAAGGACCTACAGATCATGAGCTCCAACGATACGAGATTATCCGGTCAAAACTCTTTCAACCGAACTAACCAACATTCGTTAACCCCCGGAGACTCCACTAAAGTCCAAGGGCTGCACTCTCCTCACTGTAGATATATTGTGTCCTGATGATATAACTATCATCAGTAAGTCGATCCTTCACAGGTCGTTCATAATCACAACGGGTCATTTATACCGTTTAACCCTTGCATTATATCTTGTTCCTTAAGTACCACTGACACCTCTAATGAACAATTGATTTGTGGTCCAACCATCAAATCAGATTCCTCCCTGATCAGGAGAGGATGGGCCCAATGTTCAAGACCTGGAGTCAGCACTTAAGGGAACAACCTCTCTACTAACCCTTGAAGCGGGTAGGAGTGAATTCCAATCTTGCTACAACTATGTCCCCAGCCGCTTATTCAATCTTATCCCCAAGATGGTAGGCATATTGAGTCGGCGATCTGGCCACTCTCACCCGTACAAATCAAAGGATAAGGTTGAATAAATAGGAGTTCATAGTAAGCTCAGGATTGAGATCGAGTTACCTAAGTCATCAAATGAAAAAAATCGGTCTTTACAGTAAACGGTGTTATAAAGAAAGAGCGATTTTATTTCTGGTTCGGTCTTGTGCAAACTCATTGCACAGGACGCCCTCACTCACATGTCTCTACATGAAACGATTCGAATCACATCGTTTTGTACTATACAAAGTGAGCCGCGTCCAATAGTGTCCCCAAGATAAGGTACCCAGCCTTATCCCTATACTATAGACCATTTTGGCTATCTACTTGAACTTGATTCACATTCATGTCACACATGAAGTTCAAGTACTCACACTATCGCCATGGGTGTTAGTTATTGGTATAGGTTAATACAAACACAATTCACTAAAATTCAATAACAACTTTATTGAAATATAATATTTACATTCACATTCAAACAGTTTACAAACTACGAGTTTTAGGACATAAAACCCAACAAACTCCCACTTGGACTAAAACGTCAGTGGAGTACATGCTGGTCGAGAGAACTAGAATATCAAATATCTAAAGTTTCTCCCACTGTCCTACTGAGCACCTCGCAGCCCTATACTTTGTAGGTGTCTCTCAAACACTTTAGCCGTGAGAGACTTAGTAAACGGATCAGCAATGTTGTGCTCCGAGGCTACCTGTGTGACGATCACATCTCCTCGTTGCACTATCTCCCTGATGAGATGATACTTCCCCTCAATATGCTTTCCACGCTTATGGCTTCTAGGTTCTTTAGAATTTGCCACTGCACCGCTGTTATCACAATAAAGGGTGATTGGCAAGTTCATATTTGGAACAACTTCCAAATCTGTCAAGAACTTCCTAAGCCATACAGCTTCCTTCGCTGCTTCGCAAGCTGCGACATACTCAGCTTCCATGGTGGAGTCAGCAATACAACCTTGCTTTATACTCCTCCATACTATTGCTCCTCCGTTAAGAGTGAACACTGATCCTGATGTAGATTTCCTGGAATCTATATCAGTCTGAAAATCAGAGTCAGTGTATCCTGCAAGGATCAAATCCTTCGCGCCATACACAAGCAGATAGTCTCTCATTCTCCTAAGATACTTGAGGACGTGTTTAACGACTGTCCAGTGATCATATCCTGGATTGGACTGGAACCTACTGACAATTCCTACTGCATAGCAGATGTCGGGTCTTGTACATAACATAGCGTACATGAGACTACCAACTGCAGATGCATAGGGAATTCGTCTCATATCCTCAACCTCTTGAGGTGTCTTAGGAGACTGTTCCTTAGACAAGTGAATTCCATGCCTAAAAGGCAGCGAACCTTTCTTGGAATTCTGCATCGAATATCTTGACAACACCTTGTCAATATAAGATGCTTGCGACAACGCTAGCACTTTGTTCTTACGATTCCTTATGATCTGAATCCCTAGAACAAACTGAGCCTCTCCCAAATCTTTCATTTGGAATTGGGTCGCTAGCCAATTCTTAACGTCAGTTAGGAACCCTACATCATTCCCAATGAGTAGTATATCGTCTACGTACAAGACTAAGAAAGCTACAACAGTATTGACTACTTTCTTGTAAACACAAGGTTCGTCAATATTTTGCTCAAAGCCATAAGATTTGATCGCCGTATCAAACCTTATATTCCAGGATCTAGATGCTTGCTTCAACCCATAAATGGATCGATTAAGCTTGCAAACCTTTTGCTCTTGACCCTGAAGTATGAATCCCTCAGGTTGAGCCATATAGATACTCTCCTCAAGATTACCATTCAAAAAGGCAGTCTTGACATCCATTTGCCAGATTTCATAATCATAAAATGTAGCAATGGATAAAAGTATTCTAATCGACTTTAACATGGCAACAGGAGAAAAGGTTTCTTCATAGTCCACCCCTTCTCTTTGGGAATAACCTTTTGCCACAAGTCGAGCCTTAAAGGTTTGCACCTTACCAGCTTGGTCTCGTTTTCTCTTGTAGATCCACTTGCAACCGATAGGTCTTTCACTATTTGGTTGGTCTACAAGATCCCAGACCGAATTGAAGTACATAGACTTCATTTCGAGATCCATGGCTTTAAGCCACTGGTCCTTGTCTGTGTCATTCATTGCCTGTTTAAAGGTCAATGGATCCTCAACGCCATCATCAGGTATGACGACTTGAGTTTCAGTCAAGCCGATGTAGCGGTCGGGCTGTCTTACATCCCTCCCACTGCGTCGAGGCTTTCTCAACTCTTGAGAAGGACCAGCCTGATCAACAACCTTTGTTGATCCGTCTGTAGCTTTCCTGGAAAATTCGGACAAAACAATTTTGCTCGACGGTTGATGATCTCTCATGTGGTCTTCCTCTAAGAACGTGGCATTAGACGATAATAGTACCTTGTTCTCATGAGGATCGTAAAATAGACCACCTTTCGTTTCCTTGGGGTAACCTACAAATAGGCACAATTTTGAACGATGTTCCAACTTCTTTGGATTGGGTACTAGCACATGTGCCGGACACCCCCAAATCCTGAAGTGACGTAAACTACCTTTACGCCCTCTCCATAACTCATAAGGTGTTTCAGAAACACTCTTAGAGGGAACCATATTCAAAATATATACTGCAGTCTCTACTGCATATCCCCAAAACGAACTAGGCAAATGAGCATAACTCATCATAGATCGAACCATGTCTAACAGGGTTCTATTTCTCCTCTCGGACACACCATTCTGCTGTGGTGTTCCTGGCGCTGAGAGTTGAGATACTATTCCATGTTCTATCATATAGTCCTGGAATCTTAAATCCATATACTCTCCACCTCGATCTGATCGGAGTGTTTTTATCGATTTACCTAATGTGTTCTCAACCTCTGCCTTATACTCTTTGAACTTTTCAAGAGCTTCGGACTTATGATGCATTAGATAAAGATAACCGTACCTAGAATAATCATCAATGAAACTGATGAAATATTCATACCCTCCTCGTGCTTTGACATTCAAAGGACCGCAGAGATCCGAATGCACGATTTCTAGAGGTTCTTTGGACCTATGACCTTTTTCAGAAAAAGATCGTTTGGTCATTTTGCCCTCAAGACAAGACTCACATGGCGGTAAAGAGTTGTCCTCTAAACGATTTAGCAGACCACTCTTAACCAATCTCCCAATCCTATTGAGATTAATGTGACCTAGTCTTAAGTGCCAAAGATAAGTACTTGGAGAAAGTTTCTGCCTTTTAGTTTGAGTCTCAGCTGTTTTAAACATTTCAGTGTTCAAAATAGCTTTGGCTTCGGTTGGTCTTAACACATACAAGTTGTTTTCAAGTTTCGCAGAACAAATACGTACACCTCTTTTGCTAATGAACGCTTCATTATGAACAAAAGATACTTTATACAACTGTTCTAACAAACAAGATATAGATACAAGATTCCTCTGGAAGGTAGGAACCAGGAGTACATTTTCTAGTAAAATGAAACTATCTCTATACAACAACTTTACAGCTCCCACTGCTTCAACTGAGACAACCTCTCCAGTTCCAACTCTGAGAGTTATCTCACCGCGAGAAAGTGGCTGCCAAGAACTAGTTTCCTGAAAAGAAGAACAAACATGGTTAGTAGCTCCTGAATCAAGTATCCAGGTATGACAATCATGTTCTACTAAACATGTTTCGACAACAAATAAATCATATTTACCTTGTTTTTCCTTCTCAGCTTTTTTCTCAGCAAGATACTTTGGGCAATTCCGTTTCCAGTGCCCATCTACACCACAATGAAAACATTTTCCTTTGTCTGTAGTTTTAGTCTTGCTCTTAGCAGTAGCAGGTGCTTTTCCCTTCCTTTTATCTTTCTTCTTCTTTTGAATACTCTTATTCTTAATAGAAGAAAGTTCTGACCTACTCCCTGAAGACGACCCCTTTTGGAATTTCCTAGAAGTGACAACGTTTGCCTCCTTCTCTTTTCCTTTAGAAGTATGAAGGGACTGATAGGTCTGTAGCTCGCTGAGGAGAGAAGTCAAATTATACTTTATCTTGTTCATTACCATATTGGTTCTGAACTGAAGGAAACTCTTCGGAAGAGATTCCATGATAAAGCTTACTTGACTTGACTCATCTATAGTAGCTCCGTTTACTTCCGCCACATTGAAGTGGACCATCATGTTAAGGACATGCTCCCTAACAGAGGTTCCCTCCTTCATGCGAGAGTTGTAAACGAATTTGAGGGCTTCATGACAGACCGATGAGGACGGTAGTCCAAACATCTCCTGTAATGAAGACATGATTTCTTTAGCAGAAACCATATCCTCGTGCTTCTTAGCTAACACATCAGATATGCTGGCTAAGATATAGACTCGGGCTTTATCATTAGCCCTTGTCCATCTATCATATGCTTCTCGAACAGTTCGAGTCGCATCCGAGCTAGGAGGGGGAGGACAATCCTCTGATAAGACGAACCTGAGATCATCTAGAACGAGAATCGTATTCAAGTTCGATTTCCAGGTCGCGTAGTTATCGCCGGTTAACTTATCGGAAGCTAGTAAGTGAATAAAAGAGCTAGTCATGCTGAAAAGAGAATGAATAAATATTAGTGAAAAGGTTTTAACCTAATTTACACACCAATCAAGAATTTAGCAAAGAATAATAATGTACCCAAAACTCATTATTAAACTGCAACGATACTTCAGTGGGTCAGAATGGTCGCTACCGAGGGGCAGTCAAGCATTCCTTCACTGAATCAAGACATTCTTGACTAAATGCTAATACCAGAATATCTCATATTCCTATAGCATCTTAGTTATCGCTGTTTGGTCAAGATTTACTAACTCCTTAGCAAATCTCGTAAGTGTGACCCTCCATTTTTAGAATTCATAGGGCGGCCCCTACGATGCAACCGAATGGAAATGTCAAAGTTGGGAATGGCTCTATGTTTCTTTATCCATAAATGGTGATTGAGATGTTCCGATTCCTATGAAACGGCCCTCCGAATGGATCGGTACCACTTGTGGGCACCTAGCAGGCAGAACATAGGAATCTCACGGTTCAATCCAATGGATGAGACCGCAGGATGTATTGACATACTTCCTTCTCCCACTTACTATAAATACTTTCTCCATTCACCTTGCTCTTGAATTATGCAAATACCATCCGAATGGGGATGCCCTATTGACATCACGAGGCCGAGCATAATTCTCACGGTGTGAACTTGACAGAGAACGTAGGAGGAGAGGGACATATCATATATACCTTCTCAACACCTCTACTAAGTATTTTAAGACGGAATGGGTAAATTACTCAGGCATTATCCGGCTAAGACAATAAGGCCTAAGTCTAGGTAAAACAAACTTTTACCTATGATGTCTAGGTGATAAACACTTTATTACCTCACACCACTCACGCATGCTCATAAAGCCGGGTTAACTTTACTCAAGTACCGGATGGTCCCCAGGTAGGAGGTGTTCCGTAAACCGTCAGCTTAAATACCTCCAACCTCGAACAGGATGTCCCCGGGTGAGTTTCTTGTAACCTTAGCATTTACAAGATATCGACCTATTCATCTAATGAAACGGAACGATACATTCAACCCTAAATGAGCATGCCTTTTGTCTTTGTTATAGATTTTAAAAGTCTATGCCAATTTTACAACGCTTTGCAAAACTAAGACTTACTACAACAAACTTCTACATGCTTCTCAAACATGCAACACTAAGGCATGATAAGTTGAATGTTTAATTTCATAATTAATATAACAATTATATCGATTATGTTTTTAAATATACAACTCCTAATTCATAAATTAATATAACACTTATATCAATTCTCATGAATTAAGCATGCATCATATACATTATAACACTTATAACAAACAAAATGCATATTATGTTGGATGTTTAATTTCATAATTAATATAACACTTATATCAATTATTCTATTAAGCAAACAACATCAAATTCATGAATTAATATAACTCTTATATTAATACTCATGAATAAACATGCATCCTATACATTATAACACTTATAACATACCATGTGCATAAAACTATGGCAATCTATGTTGTTGATTTAATTTCATAATTAATATAACACTTATATCAATTATTCTATTAAACTAACAACAACTAAATCATGAATTAATATAACTTTTATATCAAAAATCATGAATTGCCAAATATGCATACGATATATTATAACACTTATAACATATTTTCAATGCATGAAGCATGCTTCCTACGGTGGGATTTTAAATCTATATGGCATACGTTATGCACATACAAACATGGAATTTAATTAAAACATACATTCGCAATGCATAATTAATTAAACACACTAAAGTGGATCGATTTTGGCATTTAGCAAACAATAACTAATTTATTACAAGCTTGATCAACAAGCCACGTCTTGAGCGGACTTCGAACTCTTCGCACCGCCTTTGACCAACTTGCTTCCTCCGAACGCTTCGGCCAAAATTTCTTCGAATTTCTCCTCGTAATGCCCAGAACGAGTTTGAAATTACACCGAACATTTCGGCGAGTTTCAAACTCAAACTTCTTTCACAAAGAACCCTATATGGACTCTAATGACTCTAAAAATACAGACTCTTTAGCATACATTAAAGCCCATACATTCTCGGGCAATTACAAATAATGAAATTCAAAAGAAACTATGCCAAAATCGATATTCACTTTAGAATCCATTCAGAAACAATTTCTAAATAAAACCCACCATAACTTAAATTGATAGAAATTGAGTGGCCAAAAACGCTCTCATACCAATTGATGGAGCGTTGATGGAACGCAGCGGAAGCGATTTGGATCATAGACACTCTAATTTCATCAATTTAAACAAATGGAAACATGCAAAAGCAATGAAAAAGAGAAATTAGAACACATACCCTTGTCGTTCGTATTTCTTCAAATTCACCGCCAGAAGCTCCACACGAGCTCACCGAGCCTTCTCACGAAACCTTCGTGGACCATTCACGGTAGTCCCGCTATCCTCAGGCCGAGAAACGGAGTAGTGGGACTCCTTTTACAAAAGAAAAGAAGGACGGAGTTTCACTGAAAGAAAACTATTTTCTAAACAGAGAGCTGCTGAGAAGAAGACGGAGGAAATTGAAATTTTGAATTCACAATTCAAAACTCAATTGAACACCCCAAAGTGCACTAACTTTGGATTTTGTTTTCTTTTTTTTTTTTATTTTTTTTATTTTTTTTTATTTCGTTTGATCTGATGAGTCAAAAATATATACCTTGTATATATTTACATGTGTCTTACATTGCATGTAAGACACATGTAAATATATATATATATATATATATATATATATATATATTTATAAATTATTATTATTAAAAATAATAATAATAATTTTATTAATTAAACTTTTTAATTAATAAAATATATATATATATTTTAATTAATATTATTTAATCAATATCAAATATTAATTAAATAATATAATTAAACCTGGTTTTCCGAAAACCGACTTTTTGCACATGAATCCTATTCATGTTTTCAGACCAATCTCATATTTAAATCATATTTAAATATGTCCAAAATATGTCTATCCTTCTTCCACAAACCCGAATTTGAACGATTCAAATTCTTTTCTTTTCTTTTATACTGTTTCACTGCTTTATCCGAGCTAGCCAGGAGAACCGTAAGGACCTACAGATCATGAGCTCCAACGATACGAGATTATCCGGTCAAAACTCTTTCAACCGAACTAACCAACATTCGTTAACCCCCGGAGACTCCACTAAAGTCCAAGGGCTGCACTCTCCTCACTGTAGATATATTGTGTCCTGATGATATAACTATCATCAGTAAGTCGATCCTTCACAGGTCGTTCATAATCACAACGGGTCATTTATACCGTTTAACCCTTGCATTATATCTTGTTCCTTAAGTACCACTGACACCTCTAATGAACAATTGATTTGTGGTCCAACCATCAAATCAGATTCCTCCCTGATCAGGAGAGGATGGGCCCAATGTTCAAGACCTGGAGTCAGCACTTAAGGGAACAACCTCTCTACTAACCCTTGAAGCGGGTAGGAGTGAATTCCAATCTTGCTACAACTATGTCCCCAGCCACTTATTCAATCTTATCCCCAAGATGGTAGGCATATTGAGTCGGCGATCTGGCCACTCTCACCCGTACAAATCAAAGGATAAGGTTGAATAAATAGGAGTTCATAGTAAGCTCAGGATTGAGATCGAGTTACCTAAGTCATCAAATGAAAAAAATCGGTCTTTACAGTAAACGGTGTTATAAAGAAAGAGCGATTTTATTTCTGGTTCGGTCTTGTGCAAACTCATTGCACAGGACGCCCTCACTCACATGTCTCTACATGAAACGATTCGAATCACATCGTTTTGTACTATACAAAGTGAGCCGCGTCCAATAGTGTCCCCAAGATAAGGTACCCAGCCTTATCCCTATACTATAGACCATTTTGGCTATCTACTTGAACTTGATTCACATTCATGTCACACATGAAGTTCAAGTACTCACACTATCGCCATGGGTGTTAGTTATTGGTATAGGTTAATACAAACACAATTCACTAAAATTCAATAACAACTTTATTGAAATATAATATTTACATTCACATTCAAACAGTTTACAAACTACGAGTTTTAGGACATAAAACCCAACAATTGAAAGTAGGTAAACCATAAATTTAGAAATTGGTAAGTGTATGGACTAAAATAAAACAAGTCTCAAATACAAAGAACAAAATGATATTTTTAGTGCAAGAACCAGAAATGTGTGTCAACCAAACAAAAACTAGCCTATGTGTAAAGAGTCTGTTTTTGGATTCCATGCAAATAGTTTCTTGGCAATATAAATTTAAACCTTACTCATAAGTCATTTAAGATCTTCTCCACTACTTTAATATTCCTAATACAAAGCTCTATATCCAAAAATATAAAACATCAAATAAAAAAAAAAAAAAAAAATGTATATGAAATGAAAGTGAGAGATGAATGTAAAATGTTGTTTTGATGGATGTAAATGTGTTCACATAGTTATAAACTTATGTAAATGGATAGATATATTCTGATGCAGGTAGTTTTTTGGATGCAGCTTTTATTCATAGTACTTTATGGCCAGGGGCGGAGCCACGTAGGGGCCGGGGGGCACGTGCCCCCCCTGAAATTATTAATTTTATATGTTCGTATATTGGAGTTTAGAAAATATAACTATCACATTATATATTTGTATAATTAAATTCGGAAAATGAACAAAAGACTTTATCTGGCCTGATGGCAGGGGAACAGTTTTCGATTTTCGTGTTTGGCATGCCTGCCTGAGTTCGATTCAAAGGGAATGCAAAAATATTTGTTTTTTATTTTGTTTATAGGTAAATTATTTTATATTTGATAAAAAAACATAATTCTATTTAAAAAAATTAAATCCTTTAGTAAATTATTTTAGATTTTAAAAAATAAAAAATAATTCTATTTTGAAAAAGGATAAATATTTCAAATTATATTATTTAATCATATATATTTAAGTTTTTTTTTTTTACACATATATTTAAGTTGAGATTCTAAAATGGTTTATTATTATTTTTGAATTAATATTACCTAATATAAATATTACATCTTCTAAAAAAAATCAACACACTTGAAAATTTTAATTTTGTATTTAATAGATACGTGATTTTTTTTAAATGTCGAATAAGTTGATGACACATTAATTTTATGTCTAACAAAATATTTAATATTTTAAATTTTTTAATATATTATGATACAAAATTAAGATTTTAATTATTAGACACAAAATTTAAATTTGAAGAATCTAGTAAACAGAAAATTGAAAGTGTAAGGATCTATTAGACAGAAAATTGAAAATTTAAGGATCTATCAGACTAAAAATTGAAAGTTTAAGAGTCTGTTACGCACATTTTAAAGTTAAAGGACTATATAGACATAAATCGAAAATTTCAAAGACTAAACTTGCAATTAAACTTTATTGGAATTGTGCCCCTCCTGACAAAAAATCCTGGATCCGCCCCTGTTTATGGCGAGGGCCAGTTTTTCAAATTTATTTAATTTTCTATATGGGACCATTGTACTTTTACTGCCATCTCATTAAATGAGTCCAGATTTTGTTCACTTTGAATCATCATTTTAATTCACTACACACAGACCATCCTTTAATTTTGACAGCTTTTACTGTATCCAGATATCATGAAAAGGACTAATTAATTAAGTTCACTTCATACCCATGTTTTTTTTTTTAAAATAAAAAAATATAAATAGTAAATATTGAAACCAAATTATGTTTCAACTCGTCAAAATAGACATAACTCAATCGTAATTGACATGTATTATTATTTGAAGTTGAAAGTTAAATTCTCTAAAAAACAAACAAATTACGAAAATGACCTAAAACATAACGCAAATGACCTAAAACATATATTTTCAACATAGCACAATGATCTTAATAATTATTTGCTTCCATTGTAATTTAATGGGTCTTGAAGAAAAACAACTTCTAATGCATTCTTTTTTTTTTTTTTCTCTTCTTGATTGTGAAACTAAATCACTGTTTTTTTTTTAGTGAAACCCATTTGAAAAATGGGGGACATCGGAAATGGGTAGAGAGGGTGGAAATGGGGATCGAAAACATTAGGGCACAAAATTTTAAAAATAAAAAATTAAAGCAAAAGATGCATCGACCCGTGGCGTCATATGATTGTGCCTCATTTCTGGACTTCAAAGATAGGTGTAGCAGCTAAGTTTTACTCTAAAATAAATGTTAACTCGGTGTATGAAATTTATTGAGTTAATTCGAGAATTAAGGTAATTTTTAAAAAAAACAAAATTAGATTTTGAAATTACGAATCCCGATATATAAGAGCCAAAATTGCTAAGGATATTTCATCGAATCTAAGAATGAGGATAATCAGGAATGTGACGTGGCATACCCAAGGGGCTAACAAAAAAAAATCTAACTTGTTTTTCTAAATATTTTCAAAACGGCTCGTTTTTGCAGGAGAACAAAAAAATCGAATTTCACTAATTAATATATAATGTTGCTTTAATTATTTTTTTTATTTTTTTTTAAGAAATATTTAAAGTTTCAAATTGACTACGAATTTAGTTTTATTTTTCTAACATAGATTCGGTATTTTCATCATTCAAGTTGAGAATTGTTGTAACTTGGTCTCAATTTTTTTTTTGTGTTGCACGGTAACTTAAGGGCCTATTTGACAAGAAATCTGAATTATGTTCTATGTTTTTATGTTTTTAGATTTACTGATTTCAACGAATATGCGTTTTATATGCAATATGAATTATGTTTTTTAAAATTGTTTTTGAATCCTGTAACTGTGTAAATTCTGAAAAACAATTTTATTTTATTTTTGGTGTATCACGATTTTGAATTTAAAATTTTAAAATACAAAATTATATTTAAAACGATAATTTTTTTAATAACTATGATATTTCATGTTAAAAAATCAATTCATTTTTGTTAAAAATGTGTATATAATATAATATAATATAAATTATATAATATTATAAAATAATAATTATACAAAATTTATAACATAAATGATGTAATAATAGTTTATATTTTACCTAATATTTAGTTGATCATTAAATAAATAAAAAAATTAAACATATTACGAAAAATTAGTTAAATTGAGATTCAATTCATAATTATGCTACCAAACACCTATCTAAAAATATGAAATACAACTTTATTTTCATTAAATTTATTATTTTCAAATTTCTATTTTTAGATCAGCAAAACGATCCTTATTGGTTGGTTGGTGAGTACACTTTTTCAATTATTTTTTAAATTAAGTATTA
The DNA here is from genome assembly GCA_028017165.1 of Herpetospermum pedunculosum. Lineage (NCBI taxonomy): Eukaryota > Viridiplantae > Streptophyta > Magnoliopsida > Cucurbitales > Cucurbitaceae > Herpetospermum > Herpetospermum pedunculosum. The sequence goes on from CM051529.1 coordinate 52,519,685, forward strand.
ATCATTCAAAATCACTTTTATTCCTATGAAAATCATTCTAAAAGTGTGGAATTTCAAATTTCTGCATAAACTTAGTTTATAGTTAAAAATAGTTTGGACTAAGATAGGTAGAAAAATTCTCTCATTCTAAAAAATGACTGAGCTGAAAATCTAATGAAAAAATGGCAACGCTTAATTGAGAGGGACTTGTTATGCACCAATTTTTTTTGATTTTCCCCCTTGAATCTCGTGTTGGAAAAAACATGAGATATAATAATGCAGAATAACTGACTAAATTATGTCACATAATTTCACAGTTGGAAATGACTAGCCTATGGGCCTAAGCCCTAAGTTCAAAGGAGAATCTAAGAATTCCACCTTGGAAGATTTACAATTGGAAGTAGGTATAAATAGAGGAACACATTGATTAGTTTGCTATGAAGGAATACTCTCCATTTTCCAATTAAAATTAAATAATGAAACCAGTTTTGAGAGATCTCAAATGTTTTCATTTGATTTCATTTTGTAACTCCTTTTATGAATGATTTGATTTAATTTCGTAACTCCTCTCTCTTATGATTTTTTGTAACTCCCGATTTCGTTTTGATTGCTTCTCGATATTTTATGGTGTTTGGACACCTGAGGGGACTGGATTTTTCTCATCTTTTCTAAACAAATCTGAGCAAAGTTTTTTTATCTTGTTTTCAACCCCTCTCTGACGAGTGGACGTCTGAGTGAGGGTGTTGCGTTAACCTTGAGGAGCAACCGGCGACAAACGATTCACATCGAGGTCGTGCTGCAATTGCTTTCAAGGTAATGGTATCTACGACGCAACAATTTCTTTTTTGCCTGGGAGGGGACTGGATTTTTCTCATCTTTTCTAAACAAATCTGAGCAGAGCTTTTATCTTGTTTTCAACCCCTCTCTGACGAGTGGACGTCCGAGTGAGGGTGTTGCGTTAACCTTGAGGAGCAACCAACGATAAATGATTCACATCGAGGTCGTGCTGCAATTTCTTTCAAGGCAGTAGTATCCACGACACAACAATTTCTTTTCTGGTTCATTTTCGACAACAATTTGAAAGCAATTTATTTTTCCAACGTCAAAGAAAACTAGAAAGGAATCGATTGAAGAAAAAATGGTTCATCAAATCTGTCCAAAATGACTCATTAGATGTGTAAAAAATGAATTCAAAGTCGTGAGGGATCTGCATCCACACCTTCGCAACTCAAACCCCTCTAGGTCAAATCTGCGAGAATTTCAAACTCCTGTTTTGATTTTCATCTTTATCGTACACACCAGCTCCAAGCCACCACCGTTACCACGCAAAGGATGGTAAGATCTGGTTCATCCAGCTACAGTACTCGAGCCACGGAGAACAAATCGTTTTCAAAACGATTCACGGCAGCACCCGCGACAGCCTGAGGTTCGATGCACAACAACATTTCCACGGTTTGAGATCTGGTTCGATTTTTGGCAAGGTTTTCTCTTGTGAGTTTCTTAGATTAAATGGAATTTGGATATGAAGAAAATAATGAGGAGCCCCTATGAGTATCACCAAGAATTGAGTCAATTTCTTATTTTATTTATTGCTTGAATTCAATTCATGATTGTTTTATATGCTTCAATCGCTCTGCTTCTGTAATTTGTCCATGCGTAATTTTTGGGGCATTTGTGTTGGTTGGGAATAAGAGTTAGATGGGTGATGGGTTTAAAGTGATTGGATTGAAGTAGATAATTTGATGTATTGAAGTGCTTGTGTTGTTTTGTGGATTTGCTGCAAGCACAAGGTGCATGTAGGTAAAGTAAAGTAGTAATCAGACATCCAAAGGAAAAGACTTGTGAAGTGGCTGGGAATTTGCATGTGAATTTTCTAATTATGGGACTTTATTTTGTTATAAAATAAGTTTATATGTTTTAAAATGAATAAGATAGACTTTGAAGTTCTTTGACAGATGGGTAACATGAATCTATATCAGAAAATCTACAAATTATTTTGATGGTCGGTTGCTTGTGATCTTGGGTCTGCACAGGCTAAAAAGACAAAAATCTAAGTTCATGCTTCCATGATTGAAATCTAGATTGGGAAGAATTTTTGAATTTTTCCTAAACTTGAATTTAATTATCAAATTTTTGTTTGATAATTTTATTATATAACTAATTGTTTGTTCTTTGGACTAATGCAATCCTTTACAAAATTTGATTATGAGGTATTTGTAGGGATTTTGGCAATATATAAGAAGGGTGGTTGTCCCACATCGGAAAGATTCAGGTAAGTCATGTGCTCCTAGGACTATAAAAGGAGCCTATGGCTTTGAGTTTTAATCATCCTAGTTAGAAACATTTTAAGCTTGGTGTGCTAACTCTAGTTAAATTCTCTATTGTATTCTCTAGTGTTAGAGTTGGGCAAAAGGGTGTGAGTGGTGCAAATTAGCTTTGAAGAGAGTGTCTTGTAATTGAGATCGGAGAGAGAATTATGTGTGATTGTAACAATTTTTCACATAGCGGAAGTTCTTTCTGGTGGGTTGTGGTTTTTCTCCAGTTTTGGAATTTTTGTGTTTTCTATTTGTATTGCTTTCTTTTAATTTCTCAGTTATTTTTGCTTATTCCTGCAGTAGAAGTGGGAGGTTTTTTCCCAACAACAAGTGGTATCAGAGCTTTAGGTTTGTAGTTTCTTGATTTTTGAGTATGCTTTGTGGTTGCAGCATTGTCTGAGCTTTCACATCAGAAAAGATTTCTTGAAACGAACTAGGCTGGTATTGTGAATAGTGTGGGTTGTTCACTATTTGCAGATTTGGTAGGAGTGAAGCAGAGATGTCAAGCTTTATGGGTCCAGTGAAGATTGACGTAGAGAAATTTGATGGAAAGATGAATTTTGGCTTGTGGCAAGTGCAAGTCAAGGAAGTGTTAATACAATATGGGTTACACAAGGCTTTGAAGGGAAGACTAGGTGATGATTCTTCTGAAAAGTTAAGCGGTGATGGTTGTCCAATGGAGTCCAGTGGCGGTTCTAATAGAGGTTCTAAGAAGTCTAGCATGAGTGATGAAGATTGGGAAGGTACGGAAATCTCAGATTATCTGAGTGTTCTCAATGACATCGTTTCTGAGTTGGAGGTAATTGAAGTGAAGATAGATGATGAGGATAAGGCTCTCAGGCTCATCTTGTCATTTTCATCTTCTTATGAACACGTGAAGCCAATCTTGACGTACGGGAAGGGGACTTTAGATTTTTCTAAGGCTACTAGTAAACTTTTTTTAGAAGAAAGTAGACTGGAGAGTGGAGGGTGTACTTCACATGAGGATTCAGTGTTGGTAGCTGACAATTGGAAGAAGAAGGACTTCGTGCATAAGAAAGGTTGATGGGAATGTGGACAGTTTGGGCACATGAAACAGGATTGTCCTAACAGAGCAGGTTCGTCAAAGGGCTCTGGGTCGGATGCTGACATTGTCTCTCTCGCTAGAGGAGATGTTCCTGGCTTCTATTGAAGGAAGACATAATTCAACCTTGTGGTATGTCCGCTTTACCATGGTAGAGGATGTGATGTTAGCGGTTCCACATGTTTGCACACGGGCATTGACTTGGCGGTTATGCAAGGTGTGTGGTGGAAGTTATGTTGATGGTTGAGAACTTCCAGGTGAGCCAAGTAAGTGGAAGTTGCACCATAAATTTCAGCAAGGTTTATCGGCATGTGACGAAGAAGTAAAAATCTTGGAGTGTGATATTCCAAGTGGTCTACTCTTTATGGTAGAGTGGGGTTTATAGTTCTCTATGTTGAGGACTATGGTTGTCGGTAAAGACAATGGTGATTTATAATTCTCTGTGTTGAGGATTATGGTTGTCGGTAAAGACAATGGTGAATTATAATTCTATGTGTTGAGGATTATGGTTGTCGGTAAAGACAATGGTGAGTTATAGTTCTCGGTGTCTAGGATTATGGTTGTCGGTAAAGACAATGGTGAGTTATAGTTCTCTATGTTGAGGATTATGGTTGTCGATAAAGACAACGGTGAGTTATAGTTCTCTGTGTTGAGGATTATGGTTGTCGGTAAAGACAACGGATGCAACAGAAGTTGTGGATTATAGTTGTCGGTAAAGACAACGGATGCAGCAGAAGTTGTAAATTTTACAAATATCTTGCCAAGGTGGAATTTGTAGGAATTTTGGCAATATAGAAGAAGGGTGGTTGTCCCACATCAGAAAGATTCAGGTAATTCATGTGCTCCTAGGACTATAAAAGGAGCCTATGGCTTTGGGTTTTAATCATCCCAGTTAGAAACCTTTTAAACTTGGTGTGCTAACTCTAGTTAAATTCTCTATTGTATTCTCTAGTGTTAGAGTTGGGCAAAAGGGTGTGAGTGGTAAAAATTAGCTTTGAAGAGAGTGTCTTGTAATTGGGATCGGGAAAGAATTCCAGGAAGAGAATTTTGTGTGATTGTAACAATTTTTCACATAGTGGAAGTTTTCTAGTGGGCTGTGGTTTTTCTCCGATTTTGGAGTTTTCCACTAGTTATTTTTTCATTTTGATTGACTTTTAAGTGTATAATCTTAGACATCAAATTGCAAGAGTGTTTATTTGACCATTAATTTTTCATGAAATTGAAAATTATTAGTATTTACTGTTGATTTAGTTTTGACTTATAGTTTTCTTTGTCTATTACTTGTTGGTAGTAGGAAAATGTGTAAAATCTCACTTATTATATGTGGAGCTAGTAGAATTTGATGATAACTTAAGATCTTTATAGCTATGCCAACAAGAGCATAGCTTAACGGCATAATGTATCACCTAGTGATCATGAGGTCCTAGATTCAATCTCCCACTCCAACATGTTGTCAAAAAAAAAAAAAAATCTTGATCGCTATGTATAAAAGATTGAAAACAAGAAAGAAGGACCCCCACAAACTTTTACTATTCCCATCACGTTTCAAGATGAAATCAATCAAAAGAATCCAGGAACGAACCGAAAAGAAGAAACCCATTTGAGAAAATTGAAGGAAAAGTAACAAGAAACATACTAAAATGGCATCATCGAGTTCAAGATTGGGGGTAGAAGACAACTTGGGTTCTTCTTCATTTTCCATCGCATTGAAAAAGAAAACAACTATGTGCTATTGGAAGTTGAATCCAAAAAGTAAAGCAGCTTCTTTAGCTTTAAGCAGGCCTATAAACTTCCTAATGCTATCACTTAAAACTAAATTAAAAATAATGAATATGCCAAGGGCTGGAAAAGGAGAGGGAAGCAGTTAAAGAGAAGAACGTGAAGGGAATATATCACTGATTTTGTTATTTTTTTTTCTTCTTCTTTTTGTTGTTGCACCCAGATATTTAATGCTACGTGATTTTTGTAAAAAAAAAAAAATATAAAAAAAAAAAAACAAAAAATAGTCTTTAAACTTAAACTTTCAAGTTGCTTATAGATTTCTAAACTTTTAATTTTGTGTCAAATAAATTTCTGAAATATTTGATAATTTTTAAAATTAACGAATCTAATAGACATAAAATAAAATTGAATTGTGTCTAGTCCTAGACTCAATAGATAAGTTCTTATTAAACATTAAATTATAGGACTAATTGATAAGTTCTTATTAAACATAAAATTATAAGTTTAAGAACCCAATCGAAAGTTTAGAAAAAATTAAAAAAACAAAGTTATTAGAAAATTTTCAAAATTTAAGCTAATCTTAGTTTAGGGAGTAAACATGTGAATTAACTAACATTATAATTATTAAAAATAAAAGTAAAAATGAAAATAGCAGGTAAACATTAATTTAGGGTTTAGAAAATGAAGAGGATCACATGTCCACAAGATACTTTATACATTTGTTCTAATAAACAAGTTATAGATACTAGGTTCTTCCTTTTAGTTTGAGTAACTATCAAATCTATTCGCTATAGATTTGACAGTTAAAGAGAAGAACGTGAAGGGAGAAAGCTTCTGCCATTTAGTTTGAGTTTCAGCTGTTTTAAGCATCTCGGTGTTCAAAATAGCTTCAGCCTTTGTCGATCTTAACACATACAAGTTGTTCTCAAGTTTAGTAGAACAAATATGTACACCTCTTTTGCTAATGATGGCTTCATTATCAGCAAAAGATACTTTATACATTTGTTCTAATAAACAAGCTATAGAGACTAGGTCCCTCTTGAAGCTAGGAACCAATAGCACATTTTCAAGTAAAACGAAACTATCTCTATAAGACAACTTAACAGCTCCCACTGCTTTAGCTGAGACAACCTCTCCAGTACCAACTCTGAGAGTTATCTCACCCTTAGCTAGTGGCTGCCAGGAACTAGTTTCCTGAAACGAAGAACAAACATGATTAGTGCCTCCTAAATCAAGATCCAGGCATGACTATCATTTTCCACTAAACACGTGTCTACAACAAGCAAATCACATTTACTATGTTGTTTCTTCTCAGCACGACTCATCACTGAGCTGAGAAGAGGACAATCCTCTGTTAAGACAGACCTTAGATCATCATGAACAAGAATCATATTCGAGTTCGTTTTCCAAGTCTCGTATTTTTCGTCAGTTAACTTAACGGAAGCTAATACGTTATTGAACGAGTTAGACATGTTGAAAAAGAAATGTAAATCTATTAGTGAAACTGTTTTAACCTATTTAAACTAATCAGAAAGATTTAGCAATAAATAAAGTACCCAAACTCTTTATTAACATGCAACGATATTTTAGTGGGTTAGAATGGTCGCTACCGACTGGCAGTCGAGCAATCCTTCACTAAACCAAGACATTCTTGACTAAATGCTAATATCAGAATAACTCTTATTCCTATAGCATCTTAGTTATCGTTTTCGGTCAAGATTTACTAACTCCTTAACAAATTTCGTAAGTGTGGCCCTCCATTTTTAGAATTCATAAGACGGCCCCAAGAACGCAACCGACTGAAATGTCAAAGTTGGGAATTTCCCTATGTTTCTTTATCCATAAATGGTGACTGAGATGTTCTGACCCCCATGAAACGACCCTTCGACTGGATTGGTGCCTCCGAGGGCACCTTGCAGGCGGAACATGGAAATCTCACGGTTCAATCCAATGGAGGAGACCGTAGGAAGTACTGACATACTTCCTTCTCCCACTTACTATAGATACTTACTCCATTCACCTTGCTATTGAAAGTTGCAAACACCACCCGACTGGAGATACCTCAAATGACATCATGAGGCCCTGCAAAATTCTCACATTGTGAACTTTTAGGGAGTTCGTAGCAGGAGAGAGATATATCATATATTCCTTCTCAACACATCTACTAAGCATCATAGACGGTTTTAGGGTAAATTACTTAGGGTTTTATCCGGCTAAGTAAATAAAACCTTAAGTTTAGGGAAACTTTTTACTTGAGATGTCTAGGTTATAAACACTTTACTAACCTCACACCTCTCTCGCATGCTCATAAAGTCGGGTTAACTTTACTCAAGTACCGGATTGTCCCCAGGTAGGAGGTGTTCCGTAAACCGTCAACTTAAATACCTCCAACCTCGAACAGGATTTCACCGGGTGAGTTTCTTGTAACCTTAGCATTTACAAGATATCGACCTATTCATCTAATGAAAGACCGATTTCATTTAACCCTAAATGAGCATGCAATTGTCTTTGTTATAGATTTTATAAGTCTATTCAAATTTACAACAGTTGCAAAAACTTAGACATACTATAACAAACACCTACATGCTTCTCAAACATGCATTCGCTAAGGCATGAAAAGTTGAATGTTTAACTTTATAATCAATATAACATTTATATCAATTATACTCTAAACATACAACCCCTAATTCATAAATTAATATAACACTTATATCAATTCTCATGAATTAAGCATGCATCTTATACATTATAACACTTATAACATACAATATGCAACTAATGTTGGATGTTTAATTTCACAATTAATATACACTTATATCAATTATTCTATTAAGCAAACAACATCTAATTCATGAATTGATATAACTCTTATATTAATACTCATGAATTCGTAAACATGCATACTATATATTATAACACTTATAACATATTTTCAATGCATGGAGCATGCTTCCTACGGTGGGATTTTAAATCTATATGGCATACTTTATGCACATACAATCATGGATTTTAATTAAAACATACATACGCAATGCATAATTAATTAAACACACTAAAGTGGACCGAATTTTGGCATCAAGCAAGCAATAACTATTTTATTACAAGCTTGAACAACAAGCTAAGTCTTGAGCGGACTTCAAACTCTTCGTACCGCCTAGGACATGCTTGCTCCCCCGAACACTTCGGCCAATTTCTCTTCGAGCTTCCCATCGAACTGCCTAGAACGAGTTTGAACTTCCACCGAACACTTCGGTCAGCTCAAAACTCGAGCTTCTTTCACAAAGAAACTTATATGGACTCTAATGACTCTAAAAGAATACAGACTCTTCAGCACACATTAAAGCCCATACATTCTCGGACAATTACAAATAATTAAATTCTAAAAGAAACGATGCCAAAACCGATATTCACTTTAGACATCCATCAGAAACAATTTCTATATTGAAATACCCACCGAGCTTAAATTGATGCAAATTGAGTTGATCAAAATACGCTCTGATACCAATTGAGGGAGCGTATAACGCTACGGAAGCGATTTTGGATCGTTGATACTCTAATTTCATCAATTTAACAAACTAGAAACATGCTCGAAACGACGGAAATGAGAAAAATTAGAAAACATACCCTTGTAGTTCTAATTATCTTCGAGTTCTGCCGCACGTTTCTCCTCACGAACGCTTCAAACTTCTTCTCACGAACGCCCCGAGGACCACCTCCAGTAGTCCCGCTATCCTCGGCATCGAGCAACAGAGTTGTGGGACTCCGAAGACAAAAGAAAAGAAAGGAAGAAGAAGAAGAAAGTCTGTGGAAAGGAGCTTCAACGCAACCGAAGACAGAAGCAACAAATCTCACGAAATGAGTTTTGATACTCAATTCAATTGAGTACCCCAATTGTCACTCACGCCATTTATATATATATATATATATATATATATATATTATACATGAATTACATGTGTCTTACATTGCAGGTAAGACACATGTATGTATATATATATATAAATATATATATTATTATTATTTTTAAAAATTAATTCTCAATTAATTTTAAATAATAATAAATATTTTATTTATTAAATATTTTAATAATATATATATATTAATTAAACTTTTTAATTCATTAATATTATTTAATTCAATATCAAATATTAATTAAATAATATGGCTAAAACAGATTTTCCGAAAACGGACTTTTTGCACATGAATCGTATTCATGTTTTAGACCATTGACATATTTAAATCATATTTAAATATGTCTATCATTTTTTCATTAACCAAATTTGAACAAATTCAAATTCTTTTTCTTTTTCTTATATTGTCGCACGACGTTATCCGAGCTAGCCATGAGAACCTAAAAGACCTACAGATCATGAGCTCCAACGATACGAGATTTTCCGGTCAAAACTCTTTTAACCGAACTAATCAACATTTGTTAACCCCCAGAGACTCCACTATAGTCTGAGGATCGCACTCTCCTCACTATAAATATATTATGTTTTCTTGATATAACCATTATGGGTAAGTCGATCCTTCACATGTGTCTGTAATCACAGCGGGTCTTTTATACCGTTTAACCCCTGTATTACCTCTTGTTCCTTAAGTACCAGTGACACCTTTAATGAACATCTGATATGTGATCCAATCATCAGATCATTAACCCTCTTCACACAGAAGAGGATGAGACCTCATGTTCAAGACCTGAAGTCAGCTATTAAGGGAACACCTCTCTACTAGCCCTTACAAACGAATATGAGTGAACTCCATATTGTTGTACTATGTCCCCAGCCACCTATTCGAGTTTATCCCTAAGATGGTAGGCTTATTGAGTCGGTGATCAGGCCACTCTCACCCGTGCAAGTCAAAGGATACTCTCGAATAAATAGGAGTTCATAGCGAGCTCAGGATTGAGAACGGGTTACCTAGGTCATCATATGAAAAAATCGGTCTCATTAGTAAACGGTGTTATAAAGAGAGAGCGGCTTGATTTCGCGGTTCAGTCTTATGCAAACTCTTTGCACAGGACGCCCTCGCTTCTCACATCTCCATGTGAAACGATTCGGATCACATCGTTTGTACTATACAAAGCGAGCCGCATCCAATAGTGTTACCAGGATAAGGTACCCAACCTTAACCATATACTATAGACCGTTTTGACTGTCTACTTGAACTTGATCCACATTCATGTCATACATGAAGCTCAAGTATTCATCGTTCGCCATGGTTGTTAATTATTGGTATAGGTTAATGCAAACATGTTTCACTATATTCAATAAACACATTTACTGAATAAACTTCAATAACTCTTTATAGCGTAAATAGAAATATTACATTCGCAACGTTCACATACTACGAGTTTTAGGACATAAAACCCAACACATAGCAACTGCCTTGGCCTTACACTTTGATGCCCTTACTCGCCTAGGCGACTTCATCAATTCATTCGAATGTCTGACAATTGAGGATTGACGATAGCCATCATTTTTCTCTCTTGAACTTCTCAATTGTTTCTGAACTGATGGATCTTGATCTAACTGATCGAAATTGGCTATCATTGTTGCTGGCTCAACTGTACCTCTACACCTACCATCTGCAGCTTTAACTGGCATCCACTGTCTCTTTGATCTTTTGGCAACACTAAACTGACATCTGTAAAGTGTGGAATTTATGTGGCCAACTGCCACTCCCTGGGATCCTAACTTAAGTTTACACTAGGGACTGTCAAACTCGCAATTGTAACCATCATCCTCCAACTTACCAATGGAGATGAGATTCATCTTCATCATAGGCACAAACTTGACATTGCGCAACACCAGAACACTACCACATTTTGACTTCAGACTAACATCTACAATCCCACATGTCTTGGAGACACTACCATCACCCATTCTCACTAGACCATGATGTTCACTTGTGAATGATGTGAACAAATTTTTTATCTGAAGCTATGTGAACTGACGCTGCACTTTCTACAACCCATTCAGATGAGTGGTTACTTATCTTTGTGTCACTCTCAACACAGACATAGGCATCATCAACTATGTTTACCTCATGATCCTCTTTTAGTTTCCTACACTAACGTTTGTAGTGACATTTCTTGTGGCAGTAAAAGCACTCTACCTCCTTATTCCTATGACTCCACTTTTTCCTATTGCTATTAAATTTATTATCTTCATAATCAATTTTGTCTTTACCCTTAGTTAAAGCTAAAGTTGATCCTACAGTAGATTATTTACTACTCCCCCTTCCTACGAATTTTCTCAGCTATAGCTAAATCACAAACCCCTAAAAAACAACCACCGCTTGGTTTTGACACTGAAGCGATCTGCCCTACCAAACATCGATGCAAAGCCTTTCGGTTCCTATTTGAAGCTTCTTCCTCAGATTTTTACAAAAAAAAGCTTTGTTTTCCCTTCACTATCAATAGGGCTATTGGGAGGAGAAAGGATGGGTGGTATTCATATACCTGTTATTCTGAGGCAAAACCAAAGAAAAATCTCAAAAGAAAAGGAACTAAGTAGGAAAGTTTTGGATTTCAGAGTGTTATCTCAAGTCGAATTAGACACTGCTGTCTTCATCGTTTTCCAACTATCAGGTAAAGACATTAATAATTGAATAACGTACACTTCATCAGTAAATTTTATCTTTACAGACTTCAACTGATTAACTAAAGTGGTAACTTCATTAATATAGGAATTAACTGATGCATTTTCAACCATTTGCATGTTGAAGAATTTCTTAAGAAGATATGTTTTACTATTGGCAAATTGTTTCTCATACATGTTTGTAAGTACATCCATTAGCTTGATTGTAGTAGTCTCGTTGGCTACAAGACTAGCAACTTCCATCGACAGACACATCCTTATATTTGCAATTGTCTGTTCATCCATATCCAACCAATCTCCATCTGACATCTCTTTCGGTCTCTTCTTCAGTGCCTTGTGCACTTTCTTACAGGTTAGGAAATCTTTGATTTGCATCTTCCAATAACCAAAACTTTGATGGAGCGCTTGTAGCGCAGCGGAAGCGAGTCGGATCATTGGCACTCTAATTTCATCAATTTAGCTAAACTAGAAACATTCTAAAAACTTTGAAATAAAAGAAATTAGAACACAAACCTCTTGTAGTTCGAAATTCTTCTATTCCAATGCTCGAATCTCCTCACGAACCCTTCGAAGCTTCCCTCGAACTCTTCGAGAACCACCTCCGGTAGTCCCGCTATCCTCGGACCGAGTGTTGCGTGCTCAATGTGTAAAAGAAATAAGCAATAAGAGAGAGAGAGCACTCAGAACATGCAAGCATACATGGTTTTGTAGCAAGTAGTAAGTATTTTTTCATTCGTTTTCCCACAGAGATTTATTATTAGCTACTCGTGAAGTGTATTGTTAAGCAAGAATGGGTGGATTTGATGGGGTAGATTTGGTTTAAAAATGCCTAATTACTAATGAATATATAAAGGATAGCAACATGAACAAGTGCAAGTCAATGATAAACTCAAACGTAAAGAGAAGAGATTAATAAACGAAGAGGAAAATAGCTAAAACAGAATTTTTAACTTAACAGAATTGCGAGAACAGCAATTTTACCGCAATGTTACTAACAGCGAAAGTGTGTAAAATGGAGAAACAAGGGCTACTAACGACTCCTCTATAGGCATTTTCACACGATTCTCAAGCATTGGATCAACTCACTATGCATCAAACTAGCTCATTCTCATGTATCTTCCGATTTCATGCATTAGATTCTTTAGTTTACTCATGTCCAAGTAAGGTCTTAAGCATCTTGTTAAAACAGCAAGTTATGATTTGTACTAGGAAAACGCCTATTCCTAGGTCGTTTTCTGGTTACCTTGAGAGGCTAGCATGCGTGTATGACTCTGAACTCTTACTCCTTCCAGAGGTTAGGAGTTCTTTGGACAAAATGGATGGCCAATCGAAATTGCCCGTGGGATGAAGCTTACATACAATCAATGCATTCGAGAGCTATCCTACATGCTTGGTTCACGTGTTTTAGCCTATAATATTGTCATTAGCATGCCCCTATGTGACTTAGCTACTCATGGATGTAGAGAGAACAGAAATAATAGATGAGGTAGACATGCTTAGAAGGAAATGAAAGACAAAACAACAAGGAAAGAGAGTAGGCAGAGAAGATAAAGACAAAGTGTGAAATGATGAATTGTGCTTTGATTAATCAATTGTTTGAATGAACAAATGAAGACTTAAAGTTATTAACATAAAGACAGAAAGCAACGAAATGGAATGGATTAACTAATGGAAAAGAAATAACAACAAACGGTTCTGGAAATGAAAAGTAAAGACAGAAAGCAAGTAAAATGAGCTTGATCGCCTCGTCGCAAACGCCTCGGCTGAAGGGTGAGAAAGGTAAGCCTTGCTTGGATGAATCTTCTCTCCTTCCTATCAGATTGTCGACTCCAACAGCTGAACCTCTCAAACCAACAGACGGAGAAGAGACTGAATGAGAAAGACTGCGCTGCGAAGAGACTTCTACGCTTTCGGATGATGATTAAACCTTCCTCTTTGACCTCCTTTTATAGTATTCTGCAGGTGCGATTGGGCCAAGGAGAACCATCCATCCTCAACGTCGTACTTCAAAATGGATGGAGGAGAAAGAACGAATCCCTGAAATATCGGATCACAACAGAAAAAGGTTAGCCAACTTACGGATTTCACTTAAAACATTGCGGTTTTAGCAATGTTTCCGCAATGCCTCCACAATGCACAGTTTTCATTCTTCTAACTTCGTTTTTCATTCTTTTTCTCTCCTTTTGCATACAAGTCCTAATTTAGCTTCCCTCTTCTAATTCTCATATATAAGTATAGGTTTAAGCTAAATCCTATCAAAAACACTCACAAATGCACGATTTCCTAACACAAATAAGTCCTAAAATAGTCACTTTTGGAGACGTAACACACCCCCAAACTTAAGGTTTTGCTCGTCCTCGAGCAAACTAAGGACTTACTTAGGCTGCTGTTTTTATCCTCTCTAACCACTTGCTGACTCCCCTAAATTCTTATCTATAGCATTGTTGTCCTGTGACACACTTCTAAGTTTACAACTATCCTCTTATTTTGCTTCTTCTGACTTCGCACGCCTAATGCTCCTACTGTTTCATTAACTCCCTACGACTGATCTACTTGCTTTTGTCATATCGTGCAACTATCCCTAAGGTTTCAAATTCTACCTAGCTTTACCCCAGACTCAGTACATGCTTCTAGTTTTTTCTTTTGAGCTACCTAGGATTCCTTAGAGTCATGCCAGTCTTAGTATTAACAGTGACAGTAGTACTTTTAGAGAACAGCCTAAACCCTGGCATCATTACATTGGACATACATTCATCTCCCTAAACAACCCTACAAGCTACAACTTTGTGCTCAGCTAATTGAGGATCAGAGTTCTTTTTATTCAGGACATCTAAGCCACAAAGCTGCAACTCCTAGGTATACATTCTTCTTCCCTACTTCTTCCTTTTTTTCCTTTCTTACTTTGGTGGAGCCTCTCCTTTGGTTGCCTTTTGATGCAATGCCACTTGTGGATTACTCAGCAACTTCGAGAGAGACACCCCTCTTTATTCTATGTTTCATTTTTTTTTTCAGCTCATCATTTTTTTGTAAAGGAGAAGAAGAATGCTTATGCTTTAAGGGAGAGAGGAATGTTCCTAGGCCTAGGGTGGCCTCCCCCAAACTTAAACTACTCATTGTCCCCAATGAGTGTCTGAGGTGGCACACCCCCAAACTTGTCCTAGAAGCATCTAGTCTAAGGTAAAACAAAGAGAATCTAAAAGCCCTAGGCATAGACAGAACATTCTAAAAGCAAACATCACAGCAGCAGAAATTTATAAAAACAAGTAGGGAAGGACTTAAAGCTACGCATGCTGAGCAATTTTAAGAGGCTAATTTAAACTATCAAAGGTGTCTTATGACACTCATCCAGCATGCATGTAGATAAGCTATATAAGGTAGTCAAGATAGCAGCAAAAGAACAAAATTAAACAGAACCAGCCTAGCTAAACAGTAAGTCAAAAACATGCAATTACTAATAAAAATTGCAGATTCCGCAATTATTTCGCAATGGATACAGGGCAGATATATCAGTGATCAAGGCCCCTATGCATGCTCTTTCCAGTCATTTAAGCTATACAAAAAGGAAACTAAACTAAACTACCTATTCAGCTATCATCAGACTACACTAAACAAATTTAAACAATAAAAATAAAGAACTAAAACAGATCAAAATTGCTTCCAAAATAGCAGAGTTAACGAAAAGCAGTTTGATTTTTTTTTCTTTTAGGGAACAGAAATACTCCCTTGAGTGCTAATCAGCCTAGCACTCAGATGTCCTCATCATCATCATCCCTTCTTGGTCCTGGAGGCGCCCATGGTGTCAGTAGGTCCGTGGGGAATTCAGGAAAGATGCAGCCCAATTGGTCTGCAACATCCTTATCCCTTGCCTGCGCATATGTGGCCCATTGAGCCATCTTCTTCTGCAGGTCCATCAGGCAGGCCATCGATAGGGATTGAGCAGCAGCCAGGCCGTCTAGCTCGAACTCCATGTTCACCTTCCTTCGCATCCTCAAGCCTGTAGGCAACTCCAGGTGCCCCGTGTAGGCCAGCTGCCTCTCCATCCTCTCGATTGGAACCCCTGCACGTAAGCACAGCTTAGTAATTGTATTGGGAAAGAAAAGTGGACCCTTACCCTTTTTGGCGCAGTCTGCGATTGAGGCTGCAATGACCTCACCAACGTTGATTGTGAGGCCCCTCATGATCGCATAGACCAGCAGCGATCTGCCTTGGTTGATGGTGGTCTCGTGGGTCACTGGGGACAGCTTCCTCCGCACGAAGGAAAACCAGACAGCTGCCTTGGCTGTGAGGGTAGCACTCATCAGGGTGTGCTTCCCATTGCGTGAAACTGTCCACGCTGCCTCAGGTTGGCCAATGATCCTCAGCGCTTCCTCCAGGACCGCCTCAGTTGGCGCATCAATGATCCTTGCATAATCAGTGTGTTTTTTACCCTTTAGGCCATAGGCTTCATTGATTGCCTTCGCTGAGAAATCCACCTCGATTCCTCTGACCATAGATAGGCCATCTTCAGGGTTCATCAGGTTGGCGTAGAAATCATACACCATGCTGGAGTAGGCGGGGATGGGCGGTCTACACAGCTCCTCCCAGCCGTGATTGGTGATCCCTGCGCGCAAGAATTGCGGCAGGTCTGCTAGCGCGTCGAGGAACCCTTTCTCGTGCAGCAGGTCCCTCTTCCTTAACTCAGTGCCTCTGGACTCAGCATCAGAGGACACGTACCTCACAGATTGAGGCTCATCTTCAGGGTACAGCTTGGCTTTCCCCTTGTCCTTTGGTTTGGCTGATTCAGCAGCCTCGATCTTGAGCTTCTTCAGCGAAGGCTCATCACTAACCTTCTTTGATGAAGGCTCACCCCTGGCTTTCTTTTTCTTAGACTTCTTCGATGCTTTTGGTCGTTTGGCCTTGACAACCTTGGTGGCCTTCTTCCTCAATCTGGCCTTGGTTGTGATCTGTTGGAGGCAATCTCCCAACGTCTCATTCATCGAATCATCCCCCTCTGCAGGGCTGTCG
Source organism: Herpetospermum pedunculosum (assembly GCA_028017165.1). NCBI lineage: Eukaryota > Viridiplantae > Streptophyta > Magnoliopsida > Cucurbitales > Cucurbitaceae > Herpetospermum > Herpetospermum pedunculosum. The sequence continues at coordinate 52,536,370 of CM051529.1, forward strand.
GGGCTGACTTCCCCCAAGGGCGAGAAGACCTCATCTTCCTCAGCTTCTTCACCGCCCTGCGCCGATTCTTGATGCTCTGCATCTGGGATTTCAGGTTCAGGCGTCTGGGAGATGGGTGTTGCTTCAGGGCTCTGCGGCGGTGGAGAGTGTTCAGAGCTCTGTGGCGACGGAGATGGTTCAGGGCTTCGCGCCGGTGGAGATGGAGAATGGCTTTGCCTGGCCGTCTCGTAGGATGGACGGCCACTCTCTCGACTCTCCACAGAGGGAGTCTTCTTCTTGATTGCTGGGTCAGCCACAGCCATACTCCACTTCCTCTTCTTGGGCGTTCCTGCTGGTTCAGATGGTCCAGCAGGGATCTCTGTCACTACCTTCCACTTCTTCTTGCGAACAGGAAGCTTGGGAAGGCGTTCAGTTCGCGCGGCCTCAGCGTCTGCCAAGGAAAAGAGTGCCTCTCTCGCAGCGATCTCAGCGTCGCCAGCCTTCTTCTTGGATGCAGATCTCTCAGCTCTCGTTAGCACCATGGTGGAAGCGTAGAAATCTGGAAAGAGGGATTGCAGAGGGAGAAGGAGAGAGTTTTCTTGGAGTTCAGGGAATGAGGGAAGCGTACGGATCAGAGCGCTTCTAACGGCTATAAGTAATGATGGAAATCCCAACGGCTATTTCTGTTGCGGATTTCGCAAATCTACCGCAATTAAATGGCCGTTGGAGATTTCCTTCGTTTCAACTGCCCATATTTCCTCAACTCAATCTTTGATTTGGCCCAATATCTTCCCCGATTTTTAATCCTGGATTCATCTCCTTGATTCCCTCTATCGATCCCCTATTAAAAGAAATAAAATCAACATCAAATTCGTAATTAAAATCACACAAAAATATACACCAATCGTAACCGAAAAAATAGCGAAAAATAAACTAAGGCATAGCCTCGCATGGACGAGCACAGTGATCACTCGTCCTCTCTCGTTCTTATTTTCACGTTTCAGTCAAGAGGAAGGCCGAGAGAGTCTTCACATCTCCTTCCTCATAATAATGCTTCAATCTTGCACCATTAACCATGAACGGTTGCCCGTGCTGCAGGTTCCTAATCTCGATTGCACCATGAACAAACACGTTAGTTATCACAAAAGGACTTGACCATCTGGACTTAAGTTTGCCTGGAAATAATCTCAACCTTGAGTTAAATAATAAGACAAGCTGGCCCTTCTTAAAGTCCTTAATCCTAAGTCTACTATCATGCCAAATCTTAGTCTTTTCCTTATACATTTTAGCATTTTCATAGGACATATGTCTAAGCTCATCAAGCTCATGTAATTGCAGAGACCGCAATGTTCCCGCATCGGTCACGCAATAATTCAGTTCTTTCAAGGCCCAAAATGCTTTAATTTCCAATTCGAATGGTAAGTGACATGCTTTGCCATACACAAGTCTATAAGGAGACATACCTAGGGGTGTCTTATATGCAGTTCTATATGCCCAAAGTGCATCCTCGAGTTTAAACGACCAATCTTTTCTATTGGGTTTGACCACTTTTTCGAGTATGTTTTTAATCTCCCTATTGGATATTTCAGCTTGGCCATTCGAATGTGGGTGATAAGGGGTGGCTACTCTATGTCTAACATTGTATTTAGCCAACACTTTTTCCATAGCTTTATTAATAAAGTGTGTCCCTTCATCACTAATTATAGCACGAGGTGTTCCAAACCTAGTAAAGATATGCCTATTAAGGAACTTAATGACTGTTTTGGCATCATTATTTGGACATGCTATGGCTTCTACCCATTTAGATACATAGTCTACAGCTACAAGTATGTAAAGGTTACCTGCTGATGGGGGAAATGGTCCCATGAAGTCAATGCCCCACACATCAAAGAGCTCCAACTCAAGGATGTAAGTGAGAGGCATCTCATCCTTCCGACTAAGGTTACCTGTCCTTTGGCATTCATCACAGCTGTGTGCGTACTCGTGGGCATCTTTGAAGATTGTGGGCCAATACTAGCCACTCTGGAACACCTTTGCAGCTGTTCTTTGGCCACCAAAGTGTCCACCATAAGGGGCTGTATGGCAGTGCTGCAGCACAGACTTCGCCTCAGCAGCTGACACACACTTCCTCAGCAAACCATCTGCACATGTCTTGTAAAGTGTAGGATCATCCCATATGAACTTCCTAGCTTCATGCAGGAACCTCTTCTTCTCTTGGCCTCCCTTGAAAGTTGGTAGTACCTGCGATGCAAGGAAGTTAGCAATGTCAGCAAACCACGGTTCCTCATCGTTATCACGATGTGCTAACACAAAGACATGCTCATCGATAAAGGCATCAGAAATTGCGGTTTCCGCAATGTTATCGCAATTATGTTGCAATCTGGAAAGATGATCCGCAACCACATTTTCACAACCTTTCTTATCTCTAATGTCTAGATCAAATTCCTGTAGCAACAACACCCATCTAATCAACCTAGGCTTAGCATCAGCCTTCCTCATAAGGTACTTTAGTGCAGAGTGATCTGTATACACGATTGTTCTAGTGCCTACAATGTAATTCCTAAACTTCTCACAGGCAAACACTACAGCTAGCATCTCCTTCTCAGTGGTTGTGTAATTACATTGTGCCTCATTAAGTGTCTTACTAGCATAGTATACAGGGTGTGTTAATTTGTCAATCTTTTGCCCTAGCATAACCCCTACTGCATAGTCACTTGCATCACATAACATCTCAAAGGGAAGGTCCCAATTTGGCCCTACTATAATAGGTGCTTTGACTAATGCCTCCTTAAGGGTTTTCCAGGCTAAGAAACATTCTTTAGAGAAGATGAATGGTTTGTTCAGCTCTAGAAGCTCACACAAAGGTTTGGAGATCTTAGAAAAGTTCTTAATGAACCTTCTATAGAAACCTGCGTGTCCTAAGAAACTTCTAATGGCTTTCACATTCTGAGGTTCCACCAACTTCTCTATTATTTCAATCTTGGCCCTATCGACCTCTACTCCTGCTCTAGACACTCTATGACCTAGGACTATCCCTTCTTCCACCATGAAGTGGCACTTTTCCCAATTAAGGACTAGGTTGGTCTCCTCACACCTAGCCAGGACTTGACCTAAGTTCTCTAAACAGTTTGTAAATGTATCACCAAAGACTGAGAAGTCATCCATAAATATCTCTATCATGGATTCATCTAAGTCAGAGAAGATTGCCAACATGCACCTTTGGAACGTTGCTGGTGCATTGCATAAGCCAAAAGGCATTCTGCAAAAGGCAAATGTTCCAAAAGGGCAAGTGAAGGTGGTCTTCTCCTGGTTCTTAGGGTCTATAGTGATCTGGTTATATCCTGAATAACCGTCTAGAAAGCAGTAATAAGCTCTACCAGCTATCCTATCTAACATCTGGTCAATAAATGGTAGAGGGAAGTGATCCTTTTTTGTTTCCTTATTCAATTTCCTATAGTCCATGCAAACTCTTCATCCTGTAATAGTTCTAGTTGGAATCAGTTCATTGCTCTCATTCACTACTACAGTCATCCCTCCCTTCTTAGGTACACATTGTATAGGACTCACCCACTGACTACTAGCTATAGGGAAGATCACACCTGCATCTAACCAGTTTATGATTTCTTTTTTTACTACCTCTTTCATAGAGGGGTTCAACCTACGTTGGTGATCTACTCGGGGTGTATGTTCTTCCTCTAATATTATCTTATGCATGCAGTAAGAAGGGCTAATGCCTCTAATGTCAGCAATAGTCCATGCAATAGCCTTTTTATGCTGCCTAAGTAATAATATCAGTTCATCCTCATGCTTTTCACTCAATTTAGAAGAAATAATCACAGGCAGAGTATCATTACTTCCTAGATATGCATACTTGAGGTGAGTGGGTAAAGGTTTAAATTCTAAGATAGGTGGATGCTCAATGGATGGTTTTAATGGATTCAAGGATCTGTCAGTCAGGTCTTTATTTATACAAACATGCTGTGTTTTATCTACAGGTATATCCATTATCTCAGAAACATTTAAATCAGTTAATTCTAATTGTACATATTCATTAGCATGCTTAGTTAATAATTCATGCTCCAGCTGTTCTTCCATTAGTGAATCTACAATGTCCATGCTAGCACAAGATTCAGAGTCAGAGGGGTACCTTAAGGCTTTATAAACACTAAATTTAACCTCCTCATCATGCACCCTCATAGTGAGCTCACCTTTCTGGACATCTATCAGGGCTCTACCTGTGGCTAGAAATGGTCTGCCTAATAGGATGGGGACCTCCTTGTCTGCTTCATAATCCAGGATGATGAAATCTGCAAGGAAAATAAACTTGTCAACCTTTACAAGAATATCCTCAATCTTACCCTCAGGGTATGCTATGGATCTGTCTGCAAGTTGTAAAGTGACAGTGGTTGGACGTGCTTCTCCTATTCCTAGCTGGCGGAATAGTGATAGGGGCATGAGGTTTATGCTGGCTCCCAGGTCACAAAGAGCTCTGCCCACGTGCTTGCCTCCTAGCTCTACTGGTAGGGTGAAGGAACCAGGATCCTTCTCCTTCTTGGGTAGCTTGTTCTGGAGTATGGCACTGGACTCCTCAGTGAGATTCACTGTTTCAAATTCGCCAATAATTTTTTTGTTAGTGATTATATCCTTTAAAAACTTAACATAAGAGGGCATAGACTGTAAAACTTCTACAAAAGGAATATTAACATGCACTTGTTTAAGAATTTCTAAGAATTTATTAAAGTGCACTTCCTGTTCTTGTTTTTTCTTTAGCCTTCGAGGAAATGGAGGTGGTGGCACATATGCAGGCACTTCAGGTCGCCTCAGGATAGGTGGAGGTCTTGGAATTTCTTCTATCTCTTCTATGATTGGCTCCAGCCTTGCTCCTGATGTGCTTGTTGATGGTTGACCTTGGATTGGCAGAGACTCTAGTGGAGCACTAGACTCATTGTTCTCTACTCTCTTTGGGGCTTCTTTAGTGTTGCTCACCAATGGTCTCCCACTTCTAAGTTCAATTGCCTGAACTTGTTCTTTTCCATCTCTCCTTGGCACCTCAGTGTCAGCAGGGAGTCTACCTTGGGGCCTACTTTTGAGTTCATTGGCTAGTTGCCCTATTTGGTTCTCTAGGCTCCTGAGGGTAGCTTGTTGACTTTGCAGGGTGGCATCATTCTTGGCTATGTATTCCTTGAGTAAGTTCTCTACAGATGACCCTACTGGTTGGTTGTATGGTTTTTGATACATGGATTGGTTATGTTGGGGAGTGAAACCAGGTGTTCCACTCGGTCTTGGTTGGTTAGGAGCTTGGTTAGTATTTTGCTGGCCACCCCATGAAAGATTTGGGTGGTTCCTCCAACCAGGATTGTAAGTGTTGGAATAGGGGTTGTTCCTAGGCTGCTGTTGGCTTCCAACATAGCAGACTGAGGCTGGATTCCCAGGGCAGTATTCATACAGGTGCCCTTCCCCACAGAATCCACAGATAAGTGTCTCACCTTGACTGTGTTGTGTGCCCATTGACATGGCTGTGGCGGTGTTGACACTAGTTTGGAGATTGGCTTGAGCCATTTGTTTAACTAGGTTGGTCAGGGCGCTTATTTGGCTACTCATGGCATTGAGTGCGTCCTTATCTTGAGCTCTACATGGCTCTATTGGATCATCTGACCACCTACAGTGAGATGCTGAGATCTTCTCCAAGATCTCATAGGCTTCGTTATAACTTTTGGACAGCATGGAACCTCCAGCAGATGAATTTAACACTTGTCTGGTGCTGCGGTTGCATCCTTTGAAAAAGACCTCTATTTGGATACACCATGGAATGCCATGGTGTGGACATTTAAGTAGAAGGTCCTTGAACCTTGTCCAAGCTTCGTGAAGGGACTCATTTTCAGCTTGTTTGAACTTTATTATATCATCACGAAAGGTAGAATTCCTATCAGGTGGGAAGTATTTTACTAGGAATTTCTCCGCCAAGTCTGTCCAATTGAGGACTGATCCAGAGGGTAATGAGTTTAACCACGTCTTTGCTTTATCCCTTAAAGAGTAAGGGAAGAGGTAGAGCCTCAAGGCTTCTTGGGAAACTCCAGGGATGAGAAAGGTATCACTAACTCCTAGGAAGTTTCTAAGATGGTTGTTGGGGTCCTCATTTTCCACTCCAAAGAATTGTCCCACAGTGGACAACATTTGGAACATTACTGGCTTTAACTCGAAGGAGTTGGCAGTAATTTCAGGGCGGATTATGCTTGGGTTTAGTTCCCCAGGCATAGGTACTAGATAAGAAAGAATGGCACTATCCTTATCATTCGCTATTTCGATGGGATTGCGAGTGGTAGGTACCGGATTTGGGACTGGTCTTTCCATTTCTATGTGGAGGGATTGCGAAGACTCCGCAGAATCAGCAATTAATTGAGGTATAGAGGGTTGGTTAAAGACACGTTTCTTAGCTTTGTTTCTGGCTCTAAGTAATCTCTCAGGCTCAGGATTGAACTCTAGATCGCTACTTGAATGCTCATTCATAAACTAACCCAATAGTACCTGCACAAGAAATGAGAAAAAGATCAGTTCCAATAGATATTAAACTTTGTGTTTTTAACTTAACAAACTTCGTTTTCACTAAACTAAATCCCCGGCAGCGGCGCCAAAAACTTGTTGCGTGCTCAATGTGTAAAAGAAATAAGCAATAAGAGAGAGAGAGCACTCAGAACATGCAAGCATACATGATCTTGTAGCAAGTAGTAAGTATTTTTTCATTCGTTTTCCCACAGAGATTTATTATTAGCTACTCGTGAAGTGTATTGTTAAGCAAGAATGGGTGGATTTGATGGGGTAGATTTGGTTTAAAAATGCCTAATTACTAATGAATATATAAAGGATAGCAACATGAACAAGTGCAAGTCAATGATAAACTCAAACGTAAAGAGAAGAGATTAATAAACGAAGAGGAAAATAGCTAAAACAGAATTTTTAACTTAACAGAATTGCGAGAACAGCAATTTTACCGCAATGTTACTAACAGCGAAAGTGTGTAAAATGGAGAAACAAGGGCTACTAACGACTCCTCTATAGGCATTTTCACACGATTCTCAAGCATTGGATCAACTCACTATGCATCAAACTAAATCATTCTCATGTATCTTCTGATTTCATGCATTAGATTCTTTAGTTTACTCATGTCCAAGTAAGGTCTTAAGCATCTTGTTAAAACAGCAAGTTATGATTTGTACTAGGAAAACGCCTATTCCTAGGTCGTTTTCTGGTTACCTTGAGAGGCTAGCATGAGTGTATGACTCTGAACTCTTACTCCTTCCAGAGGTTAGGAGTTCTTTGGACAAAATGGATGGCCAATCGAAATTGCCCGTGGGATGAAGCTTACATACAATCAATGCATTCGAGAGCTATCCTACATGCTTGGTTCACGTGTTTTAGCCTATAGTATTGTCATTAGCATGCCCCTATGTGACTTAGCTACTCATGGATGTAGAGAGAACAGAAATAATAGATGAGGTAGACATGCTTAGAAGGAAATGAAAGACAAAACAACAAGGAAAGACAGTAGGCAGAGAAGATAAAGACAAAGTGTGAAATGATGAATTGTGCTTTGATTAATCAATTGTTTGAATGAACAAATGAAGACTTAAAGTTATTAACATAAAGACAGAAAGCAACGAAATGGAATGGATTAACTAATGGAAAAGAAATAACAACAAACGGTTCTGGAAATGAAAAGTAAAGACAGAAAGCAAGTAAAATGAGCTTGATCGCCTCGTCGCAAACGTCTCGGCTGAAGGGTGAGAAAGGTAAGCCTTGCTTGGATGAATCCAATCAGGAGAGAAGATGATGAAAAACCCTAAACCCTGAATCTTCTCTCCTTCCTATCAGATTGTCGACTCCAACAGCTGAACCTCTCAAACCAACAGACGGAGAAGAGACTGAATGAGAAAGACTGCGCTGCGAAGAGACTTCTACGCTTTCGGATGATGATTAAACCTTCCTCTTTGACCTCCTTTTATAGTATTCTGCAGGTGCGATTGGGCCAAGGAGAACCATCCATCCTCAACGTCGTACTTCAAAATGGATGGAGGAGAAAGAACGAATCCCTGAAATATCGGATCACAACAGAAAAAGGTTAGCCAACTTACGGATTTCACTTAAAACATTGCGGTTTTAGCAATGTTTCCGCAATGCCTCCGCAATGCACAGTTTTCATTCTTCTGACTTCGTTTTTCATTCTTTTTCTCTCCTTTTGCATACAAGTCCTAATTTAGCTTCCCTCTTCTAATTCTCATATATAAGTATAGGTTTAAGCTAAATCCTATCAAAAACACTCACAAATGCACGATTTCCTAACACAAATAAGTCCTAAAATAGTCACTTTTGGAGACGTAACACCGAGCAACGGAGTGGTGGGACTCCTTTACAAAATAAAAAATTTGGAAGATGGAGATGGGAAGGTGAAAGAGATGAGATTTTGTGAGAAATATCTAACAGTTAGCTTTCTAATTTCTCAAGTAACATGAACTTTTCATGCTCATCCAAATATTCAAACTCTTTGAATATTCATCAACCACAAACTCTTTGTTTAGCATGACACCTCAAATTGGATGGATTAGTCTTCAACCAAGTGTTCCAAAATTGATGAGTTTATGCATGTGGTTGGTGATTCACAATCCACTTCACAACTTGGATAAACCAACTCAACTTGGATAATCCCACTTGTAATATTTTGTCATTTTAAAATTAATTTTAATAAACAAAAATTTTTTTAATTAATTAAACTTTTTAATTAATTAATATTATTATTTAATTCAATATCAAATATTAATTAAATAATAAGACTAATCCCGGTTTCTTAAACCGAATCTTCACACATGAATCCCTATTCATGTTTTAGACTGATCCCATATTTAAATATGTCCATCATTCTTCCAAAAACGAATTTGAATAAATTCAAATTCTTTTTCTCTCATATTGTTACACGGCTTAATCTGAGCTAGCCAGGAGAACCTAAAGGACCTACAGATCATGAGCTCCAACGATACGAGATTAACTGGCCAAACTCTTTAGCCAAGCTAACCAACATTCATTAACGCCCGGAGACTCCACTAAAGTCCAAGGGTTGCACTCTCCTCACCGTAGATATATTTTTGTCCTCTTGATATAACCATCATTAGTAAGTCGATCTTTCACAGGTCGTTCGTAATTACAGCTGGGTCAAAATAACCGTTTTACCCCCGTAATTACATCTTGTTCCTTAAGTCCCACTGATCCTCTAATGAACTATTGGTTTGTGGTCCAACCACCAAACCGATTGGTATGTGATCTCATCACTATACCGATTGGTATGTGATCTCATCACTATATCAAGTCCCTCTCGGGCCAATGAGAGGGTGGGATCCCTAGTTCAAGACCCGAAGTCAGCACTTAAGGGAACAACATCTCTATTAATCCCTCAAGGCGGGTAGGAGTGAATTCCATCTCGCTAGACTATGTTCCCAGCTACCTACCCGGTCTTATCCCCAAGATGGTAGGCTTATTGAGTCGGCGATCTCGGGTCACTCTCACCCATACAAGTCAAAGGATAAGCCCGAATAAACAGGAGTTCATAGCGTGCTCAGGATTCAGATCGAGTTACCTAGGTCATCATATGAAAAAGTCGGTCTTTACAATAAACGGAGTTATAAAGAAAGAGCGACTTGTTTCGCGGTTCAGTCTTATGCAAACTTATTGCACAGGACGCCCCCACTCGCATGTCTCCACATGAACGATTTCGGATCACATCGTTTGTACTATGCAAAGCGGGCCGCGTCCAATAGTGTTCCCAGGATAAGGTACCCAGCCTTATCCCTATACTATAGACCGTTCTGGCTATTACTTGAACTTGATCCACATTCATGTCACACATGAAGTTCAAGTATACAACCTATAGCCATGGGTTCTTTGTTTATTGGAGTTAGGTTAAAAGTAAACACAATTCACTTTATTCAATAACAACTTTACTGAATAAATCTCAATAACAACTTTATTGCAAAATAGAATATACATTCAGTTTACAAACCACGAGTTTTAGGACATAAAACCCAACAAAATTTTCCCCATCAAATTTTGTGACTCCTTCGAAACTTTTTGGATTCGTCGCTTCCATGATTCTTTCACCAAAAGCTCTGATACCACTTGTTGGCAGTAAAAAATAACGAGATATAAATTAATGCGAAATAACAAACTAAATATATCTCAATCTCTCCCACTTCACAGGTTAAAACCCAAAAGGTAATCGGTCACAAAATACAATAATAAAAAGAAAAGGGAAAAGATAACAACACCGAGAGATATACTGGTTCGCCCCGATCTCGGGACTACGTCCAGTCTTCTGCAACTGCAGGTTCTACTATAATGGAGATCAGAGGCGGAGCCACGTAGGGGCTGGGGGCACGTACCCCCCTCAAATTATTAATTTTATATGTTTGTATATTGGATTTCGGAAAATATAACTATATGTTATATATTTGTATTAATAAAATCGAAAAAAATAACATAACATTCTTTTGGTATGATGGCAAGGGGCACGGATTTTGAGTTTGTTGTTTGGGACATTTTGAGTTCAATACTCAATGAACGTAAAATTATGTTTTGTATTTATTTTTAGGTAAATTATGTTAGATTTGAACAAAAAAAAAACATAATTCTATTTTAAAAATTTAAATCCTTTATTTTAAAGTTCACGAACTATATAAACATAAATCGAAAATTTTAAAGACTAAACTTGCAATTAACTTTTATTGGATTTGTGTCCGTCTTATTGGAATTGTGTCCCTCTGACAAAAATTTTTGGATCCGTCTCTGATGAAGATTACAAGGTCTCTCAAGCTCGCGCTACAAAACTCACTCAAATAGTCGAACTAAAACTATTTGCTTACAAGTACCACAACCTGGAGTTTGGGATAGACAAAGAAAAAAACACTCACAAAAATTATTTTTATCAATTGCACTGCCCACTACGAAGAAAATACAAAACTTCTTCCTAATATTTACTAGTGTCGCTGGTCACCCACTTTTCATTTTTTTACTAAATCAAAAATTCAACTCACAACGTTCTATATATAAGCCGCCGCACAAAAAATAAACATAAGTTGCATGTGATGGGCCTTGGTTGGTTAATGGGCAGAGACTTCAACATGAAATCGTGGCTTCATCTTTGGATAGGTCTTCAAATCCACAATTCTGACTTAGTCAAAATTCATCTCATTTTGTAGCATTATTTTGTCTTCCAAAATCCTAACATATGGTTTTCCAGTTTTGCTTTTTTTTTAATCAAAAGAATTGAGACATTATTGGAAACAAAAATATAAGTGTTGTTTGGAAATTTTGAATGAGTAGTGATGAACCCATTCAAAGGCTTGAATTCCACATATATCATCCTATCGGTGGTTGACTTCCCTATTAATCTTCTCTAATTATTAGAGATTTATCTATCTTAAAAAATTATATTTATGCATTTATCTTATTACATATGTATTTTAAGAAATTATGGTTAACTTAGGTGGTATATAAACCTCCTATTCTAATGAGAAAATTAAGAGAAAAACTTTTTGGCATGGTATAAGATCTTGAAAAGCTCAAAACAAGACAATTGAACTTGTCGCACGTCGTCGTCGAGTTTGTTTTTCACTGCTGTTAGCACAGCTAGAGAAGAGGAAAAAAAAACTAGAACTCGGAGCTTCAATCCCCATTATTTCAAATCTGAGAGCTCCGCCAGTTACCACCGCCGGCGTAGGCTCTTCAAGATCGGGAAGAGCTCCGGCGAAGATTTGAAAGTTTCGTTGTCGATTTCATCGGCAATGTCCAGAGGTGAAGGAGTCGTCGCGGGCTGCTCGTGGTCTAGATCTGAAAGTGTTGTCGCACGTTTTTGGTTTGGTATTTGATCTCTAATTCTAAACTAAACTTGTTTTTGCATTCGATTTTTTGGTGTGAACTTATAAAAAAAAAATTGGGCATTACTCGGCTTCAAACTCAAGTTGTACAAATTAATTAGAAGCCCTCATTTTCCACCGAGACAAAGTGGATTATTAGGTAATATAAGTGATTTTTATTTTACTAATAGCATACTGTAATTTTGTCACCATGAAATTTGTTTGCGCCGTTTGTTTTTAGCACACATGACCGTTTGTATGAAGTGAACATGTATGAAGGGAACTCTGAGGAAGCAAAAATTTGTCTTCCCTCTCCTTCGATGAATGAAATGAAGAGAACACTGAGGGCGTTCGATTCTTCCTCTCTTTCGAATTACTGAAGGGAACACTGAGGGAGCTCAAATTGTCCTCAACTTCGATGATGAATGAAGTGAACACTGAGGCAATACCTCTCCTTCGAATTACTAAAGGGAACACTGAGGTGAAAATTAATTCGTCTTCTCCTTCTTATATGGTGAACAACCATGAAGTTTAAACTGCAATGAAGAGCACCGACCCGCGTTCGGAGGCTCGCAGATTTTTTTATATTGCGTGGTCAAAGCGAGGATGTGAAGTCTCGTAGAAATTAATGATGTCATGTGGGCATTAACCTGAAGATTGGAGCACCAACCAGTGTTTGGAGGTTCTTGGAAAATTAAAGATGCAATGAGCATCAACGCTCCAATTTATTTTTTACCATAACTTTTTACCTTATTCTCTCCTTATTTTTAGGTTGGACATTTGTGATCTTTCATACTCCAACTTGAGGGAGGGTATTAGAGATTTATCTATAAGAAATTATATTTATGTATTTATCTTATTACATGTGCATTTTGAGAAATTAGGTTAGGTTAAGTTGTAGTAACATATCTTACAAACTTGTTAAAAAAAAATTGGGAGAGATTATATTGAAGTACAATCAATTAACCTTCATTCCAGCTAGAGAAAGAGGACAATATATTGTCCATTATGAAATTCTATACTTTATTATCTTATTGTTCTTTTTTTTTTTTTTTAATGTGTTCAGGGCTTACATCTTCTCTACACTATGTAATATAAAAGACATGTAAATTTTGAAGCTAAGCAATTGAAGTTGGAACAATGTAGAAGTTATCATGCGCGAGTATGAACGTGAGTGTGCAGAGTTATGTGTTTGGCTGAATGGTTATGTTGCTTTCGTCTTTAGCCAAAGTTGCTAAACTTTGTATGTGCTTGTTCATGGCTTCTCCGATAAGTTATTTGACCTTTAATCTTGTCATTGATCTTTGGATCGCAATAGTATTCGTGATCATATCACTATGCTCATAATAATAACCTCATTAATGAAATTGCTATTAATAAGAAAAGTCCTTGGGTCTCCCATTTATTCTTCATGGATGATAGTTTGGTTTTTTTAAAAAGATATAGATGCTACCAATTGTTTTATGGTTAGGATAATCTTGATAAAGAATATGATGCTACTTCGAGTCTGTTCATAAATTTTGACAAGTCAACTATTTGTTATTCTCCTAATGTTTGTGAGGATAGTAAAATAATGTACTTTTATATAGAACTTTACTGGGTCTAAAATTGATAGTTGTTTATAACCTTGGAAATTAATAATTGTATTGAGATATACTGTGGTGTCATATCTAAGTTTAATTCTTGAATTATGATTTTCTCTAATTGATATATTTAGGGTCTATATTTGAAAGAAATTATAGGGAGAGAGATTTATTCTCTTGTTATTATATATATTTGATGGGATGAGGATGATTTAAGAAAATATACCGAAAGATTCATGTGACTTTAACATGGCTCAGAGCGATAAAATTTTCTTCGAAAAGGCTACGTTTTGGTTCCAAGAGTTCGGCGACGAACCTAACCATTACTGAGAGGTCGGCAGTGGTTTGTTTCTGAGGAAGCAGGGCAGCGCGAAGAGATCCAACGCAGGGCGTCTGAGAGTTCAACATGAGATCGGTGACGACATGGATCTGATTCTTCGTAGGCGTGAGATAAAACACAGATCGACGTGAGATCAGGTTTTTCAGAGATCGACGACGGCATGGATCGGTGAGTACGAAATTTATTTTTTTGGGAGAAGTGAATTTTTGTTAGTTTTGCGAAGAGATCAGGCGGAGAGGCACGCAAGTTTTTCACCAGATCCACTTGTCTATTTGGGCTTAGGTGAATTTATTTTTAGGCCCATATTCAAGCACCGTGAATGGGTTTTCCAAGTTGAGAATTTGAGAGTTTTTGGAATTATTGAGAATTTGTTTGGAATTATTGAGAAGTTGAGAATTAGAGGGATTCAAGTTGACTTTTTTTTTTTTTTTTTTTTTTTTAATGGATTGCTGAAAAATTAGTATTTGTACTTTATAAACATATACTAAATTTGAGATTTTTTGGAATTATTGAGAATTTGTTTTCGAGTAGAATTATTGAGAAGTTGAGAATTAAAGGGATTCAAGTTGGGCATCGTGAGATTGGATTTTTCAGTGTGTTTTTTGTTTGTCCAATGGAGTGCTGAAAAATTAGTATTTGTATTTTATAAACATATACTAAATTCTTAATAGATTCTAGCAGATTTTTAATTTATTTGAGATTTGCTGAAAAATTAGTATTTGTATTTTATAAACATATACTAAATTCTTAATAGATTCTAGCAGATTTTTAATTTATTGGAGATTTGTTTTCTCACAAAACACGATGAGGAAGCATAGCCTCTATTTTATTTGGCAGAGGAAGCACAACCTTTGTTCATAGTATGCCACTACCAACAAATTCAGGCTCCAATGCCACTACCAACAAATCTTTGGGCCCAAAAACAATCAATGCTCAAACCTATAAAATGCTAATGAAACTCTATAAATAACGAAGTTATCATTCATTTTAAAGGTTCAAAAAATCCATAAGAGCAGTCATAGGATTCATAGAAAACTCTAAGAAGAATAATGATTCAATATGTCAGAGGCCAATCATCCAAGAAGATAAGTAAGCTCAAGACTGACCCAAAACGATCACATGCGAAGGATGATTTGGGTGTGGGCTTTGGGCTCAAGCGAGCTCGTTAGTTTAGATGGAGTCGACCTCGACATGTGGTCGACCACGTTCTAACGGCTTTTGGACCTATTGGAGTCTTGACCCAAGACTTCTGATCGAGATCTTAGGCCTTAAGGTCTTTCTTTAATTTGGAGTCAGCCTCAGTCTTGACTTTAGGGTCGATCATGTTCGCTCTTTCGGGCCGGACTCTTTTCATGAGTCTGTCTTGGGCTGTCTAGACCCAAGATAGGGTTCTCTCTAAGATGGGTTTCGATTCGACTGAACTAACTTTCGATCTGGTTTTTTTCCGTATGACAATTTTTACCTATGACACCTACTATGAATTATTGGGTTTTGGGGCTAAGATTTTCTAAATAAAGTGTCAAGAATGTGAGTTGAAAATGAAAAATGATGTATTTGTTTTTTACATTGACAGATGGATTTTGAGGGAGGTTACATTATCAAGCAAATGCAACATAATTATGCTAATAATGATGTTTATGTGCAAAACAAATTCTTCGATATTCATACCAAATATGTGAATCGATTTTATCTTATCTGGATGATATCTCGAGGGAGAGGCGTTGAAGATGGTTGGTTTGGGTTCGTTAAAGCAGAATTTAATCTAATAGAATATATAAGTGTTGAACTCTAAGAATTATTGATCAAGAGGTCAGAGATTCGAATACATAATGTAAATATTATTGACCAAGAGGTCAGAGATTAAATTCGCATCTTGTAAAAAATATAATAATAATAATAATAATGTAAATAAGAAATTAGACTAGATAGCCATAAATACTCCATAATTCTGAAAAATGACAAAGTCCAAATTTTTATGAAAATCCTTTGCAAAAAAATGTTTTTTATTATTATTAAAATGGCCAACGGGTATTTAGGAGGGCCCCAATTTTCTCCATTTTTCCCACTTCTACCCCTATACCTTGGATTTTCCCATTTTCAAGGAACTGTATTTAGAATCTCCCTCACCATTATTTTTTCGCATATTTTCTTTTAGGATTATATTTCTTGATAGTGATAGGATCATGGACATCGTTATAATGGTCCCATGTTCCAGGACCAATGACAATATCAATTCAAGTCACTTAGAGAAGTCATGAACAAGCCTCTACAAATTAGTGACTTTGGCTAAAGAAGGAAGAACCACCTCTATTACATTGTTTCAACTTCGACGGTTTATATATTTCTGATTACATTTTAAAATATAGTCAATTGGGTAACATTTTGAAGAACTTTGAAATATCTTTTCAACCATATAAAAAACACTAAAATAAGAGCATCGAAAAATAAGTTATTATCAAAATACGTAGAGTGTTAAATTTGAAAACTTTTCACATATGATTTTCTACACTTTTATAGAATGTAATATTTTATTTTTGAAATGTTTTCTTTGTCAACATTTTTCTTTAGGAAAGTATTAGAATTATTTTAATTTAATTATTAGAATAAGATTTATTTTCTTTAATTGTTTTGGGATATTTTTGCCTTAATAGTTTTAGAATTGTTGTCTTCCTTCATTCTCGATTGTAATGGACTTTGGACACACAAATTTTATCAATATAGAAAAGATTTTCTTTGAGCCAAAAGTTTGTTCCTTTTGTGTTTTGCACCACTTCGTTGAATCATTCAAGATTAGTTGATCACCAAACTTGTGAGTATTGTTTCTCACTTTGGATTGGAGGAATAATAGTTCAACTTCATGATCTTTCACCAAACAAAAGGTAACTTGATATTGATTTATTTTTCTAAACCGTATCGATTGTGCAACACAATATTTAGATTTGGTAGATTACTTAACTATCTTTTCTTTTGTAGATTGCTTAAGCTCAAAACTTATCGTATTTATTTAGATTTGGTAGATTACTTGATGTTTTCTTTTGTTGATTGCTTAGGCTCAAAACCTACTTGTGGTCTATATCATTAACTTCTTTAAAAAAAAAAAAAAAAAAAAATACACCAAACGAACGTCAAATATAAGAATTTGAGAGTCAAATGTAAGAAAATGAATTAATCGAACTTCTAAAGAAAACAAGGAAAAACGACAAAGTAATGGAGCTCGACATTTTACATGGAAACTACAGAAGCAAATCGAAAATTAATGTGGAGAGAAAAACGAGAAGATGAGAGAGAGAGTGTTTGGCATGTGTTGATAGGCGTATATAAGAGTCGTCTCAAGATTTTATGTTAGACGCACAAGTTCATATAAATTTTAAAAAAAATTGAACATTGATGACAATTTAAAAACTCTAAATTATAGAAATGTAATCTAAGAGTAAAAAAAAAACACCATATGAAACATGGGAATCAAAAGTAGAATTTAACCACATTTTTGCCATCGAAAAAACAAGAAAAAAGAAAAAAGAATAATGCATTGAGAAAAGAAAAAAGAAGAGTAGAAAATCCTTGAATGGGCCGCGTATTGCGCGTACAGAAAATAATTCAATATTATTATTAGGGGCACGTTGTCGGCTTAAGCGTCGGTGAGATAAGACGGGTGAACCTGAAAGCCTGAAACTGAAGCCAACAACAGCAGCGAACAAGACTGTCACACACAGGCATGTCAGAATAGTCTCCCCCCCCCCCCCTAATTTAAAACTATTGTAGGGCCCAATAATCGAGAATAATGTTGACTTTTAGTCTTCTTCGATCCTCATTGGTCAATGGACTCATCCACGTGTCGTTTTCTGATTTGTTGCACGATTTGCAAAGTTAATCTCTATTTTCGTGTTTTTTATTTCTTTTTTCTTTTTGGACACAGAAAGTCAATGTTTTGACAAAAACTCTCCATTCTACACTCCACGAGGTGAAGCTTTAGCGTAGAGATGAGGTGTTTAGACTTCAGACTGTGAGTTTAGAGTCAGAATGAGACAAATCTTTTCTTCCATTTTTTTTTCATTTAATACCAAATTTCTTCAATTATATTTCTACTTTTTCATACTTATATATTATTTGAGAATCTTTTTCTTTTTAACTTTAATTTCATGGTTAAATTATTGGTATGGTACATATGGTCAACACTTGATTTTCACATGATGCTTATGGTTTAATTTTTAATTTAACTATTATCATTTAGTCAAAACTTCACCAATTATATATATATATATAGAAAATAACTAATTATATTCATCATTAGATTCATTACAAATTGTTACCATGCATAAAAACTATTTTTTGGAAGGTTTGTGACCAAACTATATTTATATATGGACTTATGGCAAACTTTCAAAATCAGAAGGTGAAATTTTAAATTTTAGAATATCATTGGGATAACAAGAGGAGTTTTAAAAAAAGTCCAAACATATATTTTCTGGGAAGATTTCGAGACGGTGAGGTCAACATGACATCAGCCCATACGTCACGCTCAGGTCACTCTCGATCCCCTAAATCGGACAATATAAAATTTTGTATGGACTAGACAGTGGGAGACACAGCTAGCGGGGCAGTCACATCCAAGGCGGCGCCCATGAAATCATACAATCACCGCCACTACAAATGCGTGGTGACCAGCTGATGTTGTCCCAGGTGCTCAGCCTAACAAACGGTGTCAATCCTTTCATCATCATGAGAATGGTGACCGACCTCAACATGCATGTGCACCCCATGCGCCATTTACCCACAATATAAGGAAGTATCACTCTTCTTTTTTAGGTAATTGAGATTCTCCACTCCTGGACAATCCACTCTCACAACTCTATTGCTCGATCTTCCCACTACTCTCTGACTGACTTAAGCATCGAAGCGTGTTGGGTCGAGTCCCTCACCGTGCAAGTTCGTCTCTGTTTCCTCTTTGCTGGTCTGCGTCGAAGCGTCGGCGGCCAAAGATTTCGGCTTGAGGGGAGGAGCCAGATTCTTGCGCCAACATCTGGCACCGTATGTGGGGAAGAGATTCTATAAGTCAACGTTCTCTAACCTGAAACCCGAAGACAAAATGGCGGAAAATGCAGGCAATGCCTCGGATAATGGTAGTCAGGAAAGATGAAGGGTTTATACGATGGGAGACCCACGCGTTCCTGTCCTGAAAGAACATGCACCTCTGCCCTCGAGGTCAATAACCAAGTCCTCAGAACCATATCCAAGGGTGAATCCCAAGCAACTTGCATCTTGAATCAACAGCAGGAACGAAAAGGGACGCTCGACGCTATGGATGTCGACCGAACCAACTCTGAAGTCATAGAAGCCCCCCCCCCCCCCCCCCCACACACACACACATACACATACAGGGGCAAGCTGAAGGCTTTCCTCCGGACCAATGAAGACGTATTCGCCTGATCACATAAGAATATGTCGGGGATCAACCCGCGAGTCATTGAACACCGCCTGAATATCGATCCCACGGCCAAGCCAATCCGTTAGAAACGTTGATCAATGGACCAAGAACAAAGCGTCGTCGCGACTGAGGAGGTGAGAAAACTCATGACGAACGGGCTTATTCAGCAATCTCACTATCTCCAGTGGCCTTCCAACGTGGTGATGGTCCCAAAACCAAACAGGAAATGGAAGATGTGTGAAATTACACCAACCTCAACAAAGCTTGTCTGAAGGACAATTTTCCCCTTTCAATGATCGACTAGCTTTGGCGCAACAGCAGGCCACAAACTACTTTCCTTCATGGATGCATACTCCGGCTACAATCAGATCAGGATGCATGCCTCGGACCACGAACACACTTCGTTCATAACCGAACAAGGTTTGTATTGCTACTGAGTCATGTTATTCGAACTGAAAAATGTCGGGGCCACGTATCAGCACCTAGTCAACAAACTTTTCGCCCAGGAGATCGGGCAGAATATGGAAGTATACGTCGAAGACATGCTTGTGAAAAGAACCATAGCAGATCAACATGTCACCGACATGATCGAGGTATTTGATGTGCTACGAGCGCACTTCATGCTACTAAACCCTACCAAATGCGTGTTCAGAAACACCTCGGGTAAATTCCTCAGCTTCATGGTGCACCAGAGAGGCATCGAGGCCAACCCAGAGAATGTCTGAGTCATGCTGGAGATGGAAGCGCCACGAACGACGAAGCAACTTCAATGCCCGAATGGTCGGATTGTAGTCCTGAACCAGCTCGTCTCCAAGGCAACCGATAAATGTTTACCGTTCTTCCAAACATTGCTAAAGCAGGCTAAGTTCGAATGGACCCAGGAGTGCGAGGTTTCCCTAGCGTCCATAAAATCATACTTGAGCTCGACCCCTCTGCTCGCCAAACCAAAATTGAGGGATGAGTTATTCGTGTATTTGGTCATCTCCAATCATGCAATAAGCTCGACCTTAGTCCGAGACAGCGCGGGTGTACAAACACCGGTGTACTACGTGTAAAAGTCCATGACGGAAGTCGAGACTCGATACTCTCTACCGGAGAAGTTCGCGTTGGCCTTACTAATCACAGTGTGTCGCCTCCGCCCGTATTTCCAAGCTCATCGGATAATCGTCCTCACCAACCACTCTATCCGACAAGTCTTACAAAAAGTCGAGACATCGGGACACTTGTTAAAGTGGGCAATCGAATTAACCGAATTTGACGTTGAATTCCGCCCATGCCTCGCCATAAAAGGTCAGGCCCTGACCGACTTCATCTCCGAACTCACGACAATCGTCGAATCGCCCAACAAGGAAACCAGAGAACTAGAGGGAAAAGGGTGTCCGCCCTTGGACCCTTTATGTGGACAAGTCGTTCAATAACCGAGGAAGCGGAGCTGGCTTGCTCCTCGTCATCCCAGACAGAGCTAGGTTTGAATGTGCCCTAAGTTTTGCCTTCACGGCTTCAAACAATGAGGTCGAGTATGAGGCCCTACTAATCGGACTACGTTTAGCCACAGGTATGCAAATCTTACCGCTGCAGGTTCTTAGTGAAATCCGAAGAGGGAGAAATTCATTATCCTCTTTTGCATCCTTCATCTTCACCCGAGAGGATCACCTACTCCATTTTTCTTCCATCTTTTCATTCATCTTTCCATTCTTATTTCCTTCGTCATCGTCAGAGTTTATCGGTGGAGCATCTTGTTGATTTCCCTTTTAGCAAAGTCACTTTGTGCATATGAAATTTCCAACAGAGTCATTGAAGCATAGTTCTACCTCAAGCAAAGTGACAATAGTTTTGGGAGTTTTTCTTTGCTCTTCTATCTTTTACTTGTTTTTCTTAGTTAATTTCCTTGTAATGTTATTCTATAAAACTTTGTTTGTCTTTGTCATTTTCATGAGCTAAGTTTACTTAGCAAGACTCGACTTGATAAACCTCTAAATTATGTTATAAGTATCTTTTAGCACGTTTTGATCTCTTGATTGAACTAATATTTATATTGAGAGTATTTGTTGAAATTACTTTTGTCCGCCTGATCAACCGATAAAAAGTAATGGCATGTTTTTGGCACCGAGAGGGTCAAGGTGTGTGAAAATACTCAAAATAAGTGAGCGTTAGTTTACCCACTAGGTTGCCTTAGAGATATTTCATCCAATCACAAGCACAACAAGGACCTATTAACATGCGCTTTATATCGAGAGAGTAAGGCGTGTGGTCCCCCCGCTTAGATTCATGAAATTAAGTAATCACTGTGTTGGAGCATAGTGATTAACACAATATAGGGGAAGTCAAAAAGTCGAGTCTTGCATAAAACTATATTCTAGTTGTTTTACCTTTGTTATTTACATGTCAACCACACAAACAACAACTCCTAAAATATTTTCGGTTGCGTTACCTCGTTGTAGAACATGCATGTTATAATTGATAATTTTTAAAATCTCTCTATGGTTCGATCTTGGAATACCCATTCCACTTTATTACTTGTCAAGGATAGGTGTACACTTGCGCTTATTCTTGGGTGACAACTTTGTGTGTATGTTTGTTGTATGCGCTAAAGCATAGCTGTTGAAGCATATTTGGCGCTTGTGGCATGATTTTCGTATCATACTTTGCGCTAACACGGTAAACCCACACACAATACTATCATATACTTCACACATATTTCTAGTTTATTACACGCAAAATAGTTTTGGCATGGTGCCTATCTGGATTAATTTTTTTAATGTCCCTTTGCAGTTATGGACCCTTCGTGGGTTGGGGGCGGTTGCTAGTGTTGTGGGAAGACAATTTGCATGGATAAGGCTACGATAGACGGTCGTCGGCTATCTTTTGCTCGTTTATGTGTTGAGGTAGGAGTGGATGATGTGTTACCTACTTTTGTTACTGCCAGAATGAGGAATGTGAATTTTGAGGTCCTGATTTTTTATGCTTGGAAATCGAAGAGGTGTTTGTCGTCTCGAGTTTTTAGTCATTCTGTGGCGAATTTCCCGAAACTACCCCATCAGGCATCGTGTCCAGGAGAGGTGACTTCAAAGGGTGTCTCATCACCCCTTGATTCTCAAGATGGTGTCACGCCATCCCTTGTTTCTCAAGCTGGTGTTGTGGGGGAAGGTCATTCCTCATACTAGGAAATCAAGGCCTCGTGTTTCTTCCCCTCTTCAGAGTGGTCGGGCTCAAATAGGAGAGCCTTTCCTGGGATCCTTAGGCCCCCCTTGGTTCTAAGGTGAGGGTGGCGAATTCTTTTGCTATTTTGGGAGAGGAGGGTTCAAGCACTTCTCATTTAGCTCTGATGGAGACTATGTAGGCGGACTTTGTTGTGAATGAGTGTGGTAACTTTGTTGTGAATGAGTGTGGTAACCAAGTTAATGTTCAACCTCTTGGTTGTTAGGGTGAACCTTCGGACCATTCTCTTGTTTAACCTCTTGGTTAATTTTTACTAAAATAATCAAGTGGAAGTAATTGGTGACTTCAATAATGAAGTCGTTGTAGTATAGTGGTGAGTATTCTCGTCTGTCACCCATGCAACCAGGGTTTGATCCTCGACAATAGCGACATAAATTTTTTAACTACCAAGTCGTTGTAGTATAGTGGTGAGTATTCTCGTCTGTCACGCGGGTGACCACTCGTGTTTGATACTCGACAACGGCGAAAAGTTTTTTACCTCATATTTTATTTTTATGGGGTGAGGATCGAATCGGTGTCTCACCACTGAACTTGGATTAACCGCTAGTTTCAATTTATTCTCTACATTTTGCGCCCTAAGTCGACCCTGCGTTATATCACCAGATCGTGCTTCAAGAGTCAAAGTGGTTCCTATCAAAACCTCTTGGGGTTCGTCTGCAAAGGGATACAAAAATATATACATACAAATTAGTCTTAGAAAGTTACATTTGATGTTGCTTACTAAACTGGGAAAATAGAAATAACTGGTAGCTCTAAACATCAAGTCGTTGTAGTATAATGGTGAGTATTCCCGCCTGTCACGCGGGTGACCACTCGGGTTTGCTTCCCGGCAACGGCGAAAAGTTTTTTGCAATTGAAAATTTTCATTATGTAATAATTTCTCTTCATTTAAATTTCTAAAATCTCTTCTAACTTGTCTAATTTTTTTACTTCATATTTTATTTTTATGGGGTGAGGATCGAACCGGTGTCTCACCACTGAACTTGGATTAACCGCTAGTTTCGATTTCTTCTCTACATTTTGCGCTCATAGTCGACTCTGCGTTATATCACAAGATCGTGCTTCGAGATTCAAAGTGGTTCCTATCCTAACCTCTTGGGGTTCGTCTGGAGAGGGATAAAAAAATATATACATACAAATTAGTCTTAGAAAGTTACATTTGATGTTGCTTACTAAACTGGTAAAACAGAAATAATTGGTAGCTCCCAACACCAAGTCGTTGTAGTATAGTGGCACGCAGTCGTTGTAGTATAGTTGCACGCGAGTGACTCGGGTTCGATCCCTGGCTAATAATTCTTTTAATTTAAATTTTTAACTCATCTATATTTTTTACCTCATATTTTATTTTTATTTAAATTTTTAACTCATCTATATTTTTTACCTCATATTTTATTTTTATGGGGTGAGGATCGAATCGGTGTCTCACAACTTGGATTAACAGCTAGTTTCGATTTCTTCTCTACATTTTGCCCCCTTAGTCGACCCTGCGTTATATCACAACATCGTGCTTCGAGAGTCAAAGTGCTTCCTATCCTAACCACTTGGGGTTCGTCTGGAAAGGGATACAAAAATATATACATACAAATTAGTCTTAGAAAGTTACATTTGATGTTGCTTACTAAACTACTAAAATAGAAATAATTGGTAGCTTTAAACATCAAGTCGTTGTAGTATAGTGGTGATTATTCCCGCCCGTCGCGTAGGTGACCACCTAGGTTTGCTTCCCGGCAACGGCGAAAAGGTGTTTGCAATTGAAAATTTTCATTATGTAATAATTTCTCTTAATTTAAATTTCTAAAATCTCTTCTAACTTGTCTAAATTTTTTACTTCATATTTTATTTTTATGGGGTGAGGATCGACCGGTGTCTCACCACGGAACTTGGATTAACCGATAGTTTCGATTTCTTCTCTACATTTTGCGACCTAAGTCGTCCCTGCGTTATATCACCAGATCGTGCTTCGATAGTCAAAGTGGTTCCAATCCTAACCTCTTGGGGTTCGTCTGGAGAGGGATAAAAAAATATATACATACAAATTAGTCTTAGAAAGTTACATTTGATGTTGCTTACTAAACTGGTAAAACAGAAATAATTGGTAGCTCCTAACACCAAGTCGTTGTAGTATAGTGGTGAGTATTCCCTCCACTCACTTGAGTGACCCGGGTTTGATCATTGGCTAATAATTTTCTTAATTTAAATTTTTAACTCATCTATATTTAATTTTTTTACCTCATATTTTATTTTTATGGGGTAAGGATCGAATCGGTGTCTCACCGACCCGGGTTCGATCCTGGGCTAATAATTCTCTTAATTTAAATTTTTAACTCATCTATATTTAATTTTTTTACCTCATATTTTATTTTTAATTTTAATTTTATGGGGTAAGGATCGAATCGGTGTCTCACCACTGAACTTGGATTAACAGCTAGTTTCGATTTCTTATCTACATTTTGCGCCCTTAGTCGACCCTGTGTTATATCACAACATCGTGCTTCGAGAGTCAAAGTGCTTCCTATCCTAACCTCTTGGGGTTCGTCTGGAAAGTGATACAAAAATATATACATACAAATTAGTCTTAGAAAGTTACATTTGATGTTACTAAACTAGTAAAATAGAAATAATTGGTAGCTTTAAACATCAAGTCGTTGTAGTATAGTGGTGATTATTCCCGCCCGTCGCGCAGGTGACCACCTGGGTTTGCTTCCCGGGAACGGCGAAAAGGTGTTTGCAATTGAAATTTTTTATTATGTAATAATTTCTCTTAATTTAAATTTCTAAAATCTCTTCTAACTTGTCTAAATTTTTTACTTCATATTTTATTTTTATGGGGTGAGGATCGAACCGGTGTCTCACCACAGAACTTGGATTAACCGATAGTTTCGATTTCTTCTCTACATTTTGCGACCTAAGTCGTCCCTGCGTTATATCACCAGATCGTGCTTCGAGAGTCAAAGTGGTTCCTATCCTAACCTCTTGGGGTTCGTCTGCAAAGGGATACAAAAATATATACATACAAATTAGTCTGAGAAAGTTACCTTCGATGTTGTTTACTAAACTGGTAAAATGGAAATAATTGGTAATTTCTACCACCAAGTCGTTGTAAAATGGAAATAATTGGTAATTCCTACCACCAAGTCGTTGTAGTATAGTGGTGAGTATTCCCGCCTGTCATGCGGGTGACCACCTGGGTTTGCTTCCCGGCAACGGCGAAAAGTTTTTTGCAATTGAAAATTTTCATTATGTAATAATTTCTATTAATTTAAATTTCTAAAATCTCTTCTAACTTGTCCAAATTTTTTACTTCATATTTTTTTTATGGGGTGAGGATCGAACTGGTGTTTCACCACTGAACTTGGATTAACCGCTAGTTTCGATTTCTTCTCTACATTTTGCGCCCTTAGTCGACCCTGCGTTATGTCACAAGATCGTGCTTCGAGAGTCAAAGTGGTTCCAATCCTAACCTCTTGTGGTTCGTCTGGAAAGGGATACAAAAATATATACATACAAATTAGTCTTAGAAAGTTACATTTGATGTTGTTTACTAAACTGGTAAAATGGAAGTAATTGGTAGGTCCTACCACCAAGTCGTTGTAGTATAGTGGTGAGTATTCCCGCCTGTCACGCGGGTGACCCGAGTTTGATCCCCGACAACGGCGAAAAGTTTTTTGCAATTGAAAACTTTTTTGCGCCTAAGTCGACCCTGCGTTATATCACCAGATCGTGATTCGAGCGTCAAAGTGGTTCCTATCCTAACCTCTTGGGTTCGTCTGTAAAGGGATACAAAAATATATACATACAAATTAGTCTTAGAAAGTTACATTTGATGTTGCTTACTAAACTAGTAAAATAGAAATAATTGGTAGCTTTAAACATCAAGTCGTTGTAGTATAGTGGTAAGTATTCCCGCCCGTCACGCGGGTGACCGCCTGGGTTTGCTTCCCGGGAACGGCGAAAAGGTTTTTGCAATTAAAAATTTTCATTATGTAATAATTTCTCTTAATTTAAATTTCTAAAATCTCTTCTAACTTGTCTAACTTTTTTACATCATATTTTATTTTTATGGGGTGAGGATCGATTCGGTGTCTCACCACTGAACTTGGATTAACCGCTAGTTTCGATTGCTTCTCTACATTTTGCGACCTAAGTCGACCCTGCGTTATATCACCAGATCGTGCTTCGAGAGTCAAAGTGGTTCCTATCCTAACCTCTTGGTGTTCGTCTGCAAAGGGATACAAAAATATATACATACAAATTAGTCTAAGAAAGTTACATTTGATGTTGTTTACTAAACTGGTAAAATGGAAGTAATTGGTAAGTACCACCACCAAGTCGTTGTAGTATAGTGGTGAGTATTCCCGCTTGTCACGCGGGTGACCCGGGTTCGATCCCCGGCAACGGCGAAAAGTTTTTTGCAATTGAAAACTTTTTTGCGCCTAAGTCGACCCTGCGTTATATCACCAGATCGTGCTTCGAGCGGTGGTTCCTATCCTAACCTCTTGGGTTCGTCTGGAAAGGGATACAAAAATATATACATACAAATTAGTCTTAGAAAGTTACATTTGATGTTGCTTACTAGACCTCTTGGGTTCGTCTGGAAAGGGATACAAAAATATACAAATTAGTCTTAGAAAGTTACATTTGATGTTGCTTACTAGACCTCTTGGGTTCGTCTGGAAAGGGATACAAAAATATATACATACAAATTAGTCTTAGAAAGTTACATTTGATGTTGCTTACTAAACTAGTAAAATAGAAATAATTGGTAGCTTTAAACATCAAGTCGTAGTAGTATAGTGGTGAGTATTCCCGCCCGTCACGCGGGTGACCGCCTGGGTATGCTTCCCGGGAACGGCGAAAAGGTTTTTGCAATTGAAAATTTTCATTATGTAATAATTTCTCTTAATTTAAATTTCTAAAATCTCTTCTAACTTGTCTAACTTTTTTACTTCATATTTTATTTTTATGGGGTGAGGATCGATTCAGTGTCTCACCACTGAACTTGGATTAACCGCTAGTTTCGATTTCTTCTCTACATTTTGCGACCTAAGTCGACCCTGCGTTATATCACCAGATCGTGCTTCGAGAGTCAAAGTGGTTCCTATCCTAACCTCTTGGTGTTCGTCTGCAAAGGGATACAAAAATATATACATACAAATTAGTCTTAGGAAGTTACATTTGATGTTGTTTACTAAACTGGTAAACTGGAAGTAATTGGTAGGTCCCACCACCAAGTCGTTGTAGTATAGTGGTGAGTATTCCCGCCTGTCACGCGGGTGACCCGGGTTCGATCCCCGGCAACGGCGAAAAGTTTTTTGCAATTGAAAACTTTTTTGCGCCTAAGTCGACCCTGCGTTATATCACCAGATCGTGCTTCGAGCGTCAAAGTTGTTCCTATCCTAACCTCTTGGGTTCGTCAAAGTGGTTCCTATCCTAACCTCTTGGTTCGTCTGGAAAGGGATACAAAAATATATACATACAAATTAGTCTTAGAAAGTTACATATGATGTTGCTTACTAAACTAGTAAAATAGAAATAATTGGTAGCTTTAAACATCAAGTCGTTGTAGTATAGTGGTGAGTATTCCCGCCCGTCACGCGGGTGACCACCTGGGTTTGCTTCCCGGCAACGGCGAAAAGGTTTTTGCAATTGAAAATTTTCATTATGTAATAATTTCTCTTAATTTAAATTTCTAAAACTCTTCTAACTTGTCTAAATTTTTTACTTCATATTTTCTTTTATGGGGTGAGGATCGAACCGGTGTTTCACCACTGAACTTGGATTAACCGCTAGTTTCGATTTCTTCTCTACATTTTGCGACCTAAGTCGACCCTGCGTTATATCACCAGATCGTGCTTCGAGAGTCCAAGTGGTTCCTATCAAAAATATATATATACAAATTAATCTTAGAAAGTTACATTCGATGTTGTTTACTAAACTAGTAAAATGGAAGTAATTGGTAGGTCCTACCACCAAGTCGTTGTAGTATAGTGATGAGTATTCCCGCCTGTCACGTGGGTGACCCGGGTTCGATCTTCGACAACGGCAAAAAGTTTTTTGCAAAAAGTTTTTTGCAATTGAAAACTTTTTTGCGCCTAAGTCGACCTTGCGTTATATCACCAGATCGTGCTTCGAGCGTCAAAGTGGTTCCTATCCTAACCTCTTGGGTTCGTCTGGAAAGGGATACAAAAATATATACATACAAATTAGTCTTAGAAAGTTACATTTGATGTTGCTTACTAAACTAGTAAAATAGAAATAATTGGTAGCTTTAAACATCAAGTCGTTGTAGTATAGTGGTGAGTATTCATGCCCGTCACGCGGTCCGGCGAAAAGGTTTTTGCAATTGAAAATTTTCATTATGTAATAATTTCTCTTAATTTAAATTTCTAAAATTTCTTCTAACTTGTCTAACTTTTTTACTTCATATTTTATTTTTATGGGGTGAGGATCGAATCGGTGTCTCACCACTGTGTAGGAGTTCTTTATTCCTAAGTTCATGATTCTAACTTGTTAGATTTCTTTTAGGAGTTCTTTATTCCTAAGTTCATGATTCAAACCTAGTACATGAATCTCTGTGTTCATGAGTTGATTAAATAAGCGGAAGCGTACCTGGATTCATGATGAAGAAGATCTTTGAATTGGGTTTGCTCTTCCAATTCTACAAGCGGTTTTCTCCCTTTTCTCTCTAACGATGGAGGTTAATGAGAAATAAAAACTTCTCCCTTGTGAATCGGGGAACCACAACCCTTTATATTTTTGTTATTTATTTATTATTTAACCATCATAAATAATAAATAAATTTGACGGTTTCTACAAATAACTTCCATACCATTAATTATATTAATTATGTGACTTACTCAATAAAAATAATAAATACTTAATGATCACCTTATTTTTATTGAGTTCCAAATAAAAAATAGCCCAAACACATTTTATATATATATTTGTCCAATAAATCTAACAATCTCCCACTTGGACAATATATATAATTACATGTGTTCATCTATATGCGCAAATAATGTGGCTATCATAATTTAAAGTTACTCCAAATCAATCTCGTCCATTAATCATATCAACATTGAACCAAAGCGGTTTAATTACATTAGTTCGTAATTCAACCCATCAATGATCACGAATATCAATATAATTAAATGACATAGATCATAGTACGGATGTGTAGCATAGAAATGACATCCAATGTGATCCATCATGTCAACTTCTAACTGGTCCCTAATGAGATCAAAATTTTCCATAAACAGAGTGTAACAAAATTCTTTATTATCCATAAACTGCAGTAATCAATAAGTCTGTATAACATACATATATATAGAAACAAACTCCCACTAAATCTGAATATCTTCAAATAACATAACACCCATTTGAGCAGTATGCTCCAAAAAGACCTTGGGTGGTAGTCCCTTAGTTAACGGATCCGCAATCATAGAGTTTGTACCAATATGTTCTATATATAAATGACCACTCTGAACTCTTTCTTTAACAACTAGGAACTTGATGTCAATGTGCTTTGACTTAGTTGAACTCCTATTGTTGTTCGAATACATGACTGCTGATTTATTGTCACAGAATAACTTTAGTGGTCTTTCAATTCCTTTCACAATCTTTAGCCCAGTGACAAAATTCCGCAGCCACATTCCATGATTGGATGCCTCATGACATGCTATAAATTCAGCGGCCATAGTGGAAGAAGCAATGAGTGTTTGTTTAACACTTTTCCATGAGATTGCTCCTCCAGCAAGCATAAAGATATAACCTGAAGTGGATCTCCGACTGTCTTGGCATCCAGCAAAATCTGAATCCGAATATCCAACGATCTCCAGTTGGTCCGATTTCTTATATGTGACCATGTAGTCTTTAGTTCTTTTCAAATAACGCATAACCCGCTTGACAGCTACCCAATGATCCATACCAGGGTTACTCAGATATCTGCCCAACATTCCGACAATGTATGCCAAATCTGGTCGAGTACATACTTGTGCATACATCAAACTTCCTACTGCAGATGCATAAGGAATTTTCTGCATTTCTTTAACTTCAAGATCATTCTTAGGACATTGTTGAAGACAAAATTTGTCTCATTTAACAACGGGGGTATTTCCTGATTTACAATCCTGCATGCCATATCTTTTTAGTACATTTTCAATGTAACTCTTTTGTGATAATCCAAGTATACCTCGAGAACGATCTCGATGTATCTGAATTCCTAATACAAAAGAGGCCTCACCAAGATCTTTCATTTCAAACTTAGTTGAAAGAAATCTTTTAGTTTCATGCAGTAAGCATGTATCATTGCTAGCGAGCAATATATCATCAACATATAAAATCAGAAAAATATGTCTGCTCCCACTGAATTTGTGGTATACACAATCATCAATTAAATTACTCTCAAAACCAAATGAGATAATAATTTCATGAAATTTGTGATACCATTGACGAGAAGCTTGCTTGAGACCATATATGGATTTCTTTAGTTTACAAACCATTTTGTTTGGATCTCCCACCACAAAATTTTCTGGTTGATTCATAAAAATCGTTTCATCAATGTTGTCATTTAGAAACGCAGTCTTAACATCCATTTGGTGTAGCTCAAGATCAAAATGCGCCACTAATGCCATGATCGTCCTAAAAGAGTCCTTTGTCGAAACAGGGGAAAAGGTTTCTGTAAAATCAATACCTTCCCTCTGAGTGAAACCCTTTGCAACAAGACGTGCCTTATATCTTTCTACATCACCCTTTGAATCCCTTTTGGTTTTAAATATCCATTTACAACCAATAGGTTTCGCACCTTCAGGTAATGAGACTAGATCCCAAACGTCATTGCTTCCATAGACTTAATTTCTTCATTCATGGCAATAATCCATTTATGAGAATTAGAACTATGCATTGCTTGATGTAAGTTGATAGGATCATCTTCCATCATTTCAACGCTATCCTCATGTTCTTGGAGAAATACAATATAGTCATCCGAAATAGCATTTCTCCTTTCTCTTGTGGATCTCCGTAATGGCATTTGTTCTTGAGGTTGTTGAGTTTGTTCTTCAAGAATGTTTACCTCATTTTCAATGGGAAGATTTGTATTATTGTCTTGAAGTTCTGGAATTGCTTCTTGATTAATATCATAAATAAATTCATGATTATCATCAGTAGCAATTGTAGGAATTTGAACAAATTCCTCTTCAAATACAATTTCCTTAGTATTTCTCCCCTCAAACTCAATATCCTCAAAGAACACCGCATTTCCCGTCTCAAAAATAGTTCTGTTCGTGGGAACAAAAAACTTATAACCCCTTGATTTCTCAGAATATCCAATAAAGTAACAACTAACTGTTTTGGAGTCCAATTTCTTTTCATTAGGCTTATAAGGTCTTGCCTCTGCTGGACATCCCCAAATATGAAAATGCTTTAGGACTGGCTTTTTACCGGTCCAAAGCTCATAAGGAGTTTTAGTTGTTGCTTTAGTTGGAACTCTATTAAGAATATATGCTGCAGTCTTTATTGCTTCTCCCCAGAGAGATTCCGGTAAAGTAGAATGAGAAATCATGCTTCTTACCATATCTTTAAGAGTTCTGTTTCGTCTCTCAGATACACCATTCATGCGAGGAGAACCTGGCATAGTGTATTGAGGTACAATTCCACATTCCTCTAGGAATTTAGAAAATGGTCCTGGACGTTGTTCTCCTGATCCATCATATCGACCATAGTATTCACCACCACGGTCAGATCTGACAGCTTTAATTCTTTTACCAAGCTGATTTTCTACTTCAGCTTTGTATGCCTTAAACACGTCCAGAGCTTGAGACTTCTCACTAATGAGATAAAGGTAGCCATATCTTGAATAATCGTCTATGAACAAAATAAAATATCGTTGACCATTCCAAGAAGCCGTAGGGAATGGCCCACAAATATCAGTATGAATGAGTTCTAAGACGTCTGTAGTTCTGTTGGCACCCAATTTCTTTACATTTGTTTGCTTTCCCTTAATACATCCAATACAAACCTCAAAATTGGAAAAATCAAGAGAATCAAGAATTCCATCACTTACAAGCCTTTCAATTTTGTGTTTAGATATATGACCTAAACTCTTGTGCCAAATTGATGCAGAATTTTCATTTGTTAATTTTCTTTTAGTACCGCGAGTACTTGCATGCAAGGTTTCATTATATGAGGCAATTGTATCAAGTAAATATAGATTATCATAAACCGACAAAAAACCAGTTGCAATAATACTTGAATTTAAAGAAAGACTAAACTGACAATTTCCAAATGAACAACAATAACCAAATTTGTCCAAAACAGAAATAGAAACCAAATTCCGTCTAAAAGACGGTACAACAAAAGTGTCTTTCAAATCCAAATAAAAACCAGTTCTTAATAATAATCTAAAATTCTCAATAGCCTCGACTTCAACTGATTTGCCATCGCCCACAAAAATGAATCTTTCATCATCACTTGGCTTTCGGCAGCTCAGGCAACCCTGCATAGAAACACTAATGTGAGTAGTAGCACCAGAATCTACCCACCAAGTGTGACTCGGTACTGAAGTTAAATTAACCTCAGAGCAAACTAAAGTAAGAGATTCACCTTTCTTTGCACGCCATGCGTGATATTTGGTACAGTCCCTCTTCAAGTGTGTGGATTGCCGACAAAAGAAACAACTAAATTCCTCATTTTCTTTAGTTTGTTGTTTCTTTTGCACGGGACCACCTGCAGCTTCTTTAGGGTTCTTCCTTTTATTCCTTTTATCTCTGAAATTACTTCCTGAAGCCAAATGAGCACTTTCAGTCCGATCTTGCTTCAATCTCTCTTCTTCTTGCACACAGTATGAAATGAGCTCATTAAGAGTCCATTTCTCCTTCTGACAGTTATAGCTGACCTTAAACTGATTAAATTGTGCAGGAAGAGAGATCAAAACCAAATGCACGAGCAGTTCATCAGAAAGCTCTAACTTTAGTGCTTTTAGTTTTGAAGCAAGGTGAGACATTTCCATTATGTACTCCCTTATGTTTCCTTTTCCCTTATACTTCATTGAGGTCAAGCTCGCAAGAAGCGTGCTTGTTTCAGCCTTATCGTTTTTTGCAAAACGTTTCTCAATTTCCTCAATGAATTCCTTAGCATTAGTGACTTCAGAGATATCACCCCTAAACGTTTCTGGAATTCCTCGCTTAATGATCATTAGACACATGCGATTTCATCTTTCCCATTTTTCAAGGTCCTGTTTTTCAACAAGGGTACCTTGATCCGTAATAGTGGGTCGATCAATCCGAAGCGCAAGGTCTAGATCCATACACCCGAGGATAATCAAAACATTTTCTTTCCAATCTTTAAAGCTATTTCCATTCAGTATAGGAATAGAATTGACATTGGCAGATATTGTAGATGCGGAAGCATTAACTGAAATTAAAACAAAAGAATACTATGAACACATTTTTACATCTTGATTAATAAATTCACATTGAGATTTTTCCATCATAAAAAAAAAAATATCTACCACAACATTAATATTTAGTCTTTGGACAGAAATATTAACTTGTAAGTGATATTTTTGTGCAATGATCAAATACTGACAATAAATCCTATCAAACAATAATCCTATCTTTGGATTGAATTATTGTTCACATGGAACCGAATAATCGTCACATATTTATCATCACAAGTACTTCTGTAATTCGACCCGACAATATTAATCTTTCTTTGGACCGATATAATATCCGCATGAATTACATACGTACTTATCATTTAAAATCCATACCGAATCAACATTCACAAGATAAATTACTTTGGTAATTAATATGTTGTTTCAATTGATTGGTTTAAAATAATAAACTCATTAAATCTCAAAAAAAAACTTTATTGAATTTATTAATTAAATTTTTAATTCCTTAAGTTCTTAATTATTTTATTTACGATAATTATCTAGAAAAAACTCAAGCAAACCCTAAAACTTTTAATATTTTTCTGTAAATCTTAATCTCAATATCATGAAAATCTTATACGATTATAAAAATCTTAATCTTAATTATAATCTTATATCATGAAAATCTTAATCTTAATATCAATATATTAACATAGAGATCGGCTCTGATACCAATTGTAGGAGTTCTTTATTCCTAAGTTCATGATTCTAACTTGTTAGATTTCTTTTAGGCTTTAATCTATAATCCTATAGATTGATAATATCTAACATGCATGAATCACAAACCTAATACATGAATCTCTGTGTTCATGAGTTGATTAAATAAGCGGAAGCGTACCTGGATTCATGATGAAGAAGATCTTTGAATTGGGTTTGCTCTTCCAATTCTACAAGCGGTTTTCTCCCTTCTCTCTCTAACTATGGAGGTTAATGAGAAATGAAAACTTCTCCCTTGTGAATCGGGGAACCACAACCCTTTATATTTTTGTTATTTATTTATTATTTAACCATCATAAATAATAAATAAATTTGACGGTTTCTACACATAACTTCCATACCATTAATTATATTAATTATGTGACTTACTCAATAAAAATAATAAATACTTAATGATCACCTTATTTTTATTGAGTTCCAAATAAAAAATAGCCCAAACACATTTTATATATATATTTGTCCAATAAATCTAACACACTGAACTTGGATTAACCGCTAGTTTCGATTTCTTCTCTACATTTTGCGACCTAAGTCGACCCTGCGTTATATCACCAGATCGTGGTTCGAGAGTCAAAGTGGTTCCTATCCTAACCTTTTGGGGTTCATCTGCAAAGGGATACAAAAATATATACATACAAATTAGTCTTAGAAAGTTACATTTGATGTTGTTTACTAAACTGGTAAAATGGAAGTAATTGGGAGGTCCCACCACCAAGTCGTTGTAGTATAGTGGTGAGTATTCCCGCCTGTCACGCGGATGACCCGGGTTTGATCCCCGGCAACGGCGAAAAGTTTTTTGCAACTGAAAACTTTTTTGCGCCTAAGTCGACCTTGCGTTATATCACCAGATCGTGCTTCGAGCGTCAAAGTGGTTCCTATCCTAACCTCTTGGGTTCGTCTGGAAAGGGATACAAAAATATATACATATAAATTAGTCTTAGAAAGTTACATTTGATGTTGCTTACTAAACTAGTAAAATAGAAATAATTGGTAGCTTTAAACATCAAGTCGTTGTAGTATAGTGGTGAGTATTCCCGCCCGTCACGCGGGTGACCGCCTGGGTTTGCTTCCCGGGAACGGCGAAAAGGTTTTTGCAATTGAAAATTTTCATTCTGTAATAATTTCTCTTAATTTAAATTTCTAAAATCTCTTCAAACTTGTCTAACTTTTTTACTTCATATTTTATTTTTATGGGGTGAGGATCGATTCGGTGTCTCACCACTGAACTTGGATTAACCGCTAGTTTCGATTGCTTCTCTACATTTTGCGACCTAAGTCGACCCTGCGTTATATCACCAGATCGTGCTTCGAGAGTCAAAGTGGTTTCTATCCTAACCTCTTGGTGTTCGTCTGCAAAGGGATACAAAAATATATACATACAAATTAGTAAAAGAAAGTTACATTTGATGGTGTTTACTAAACTGGTAAAATGTAAGTAATTGGTAGGTCCCACCGCCAAGTCGTTGTAGTATAGTGGTGAGTATTCCTGCCTGTCACGCGGGTGACCCGGGTTCGATCCCCGGCAACGGCGAAAAGTTTTTTGCAATTGAAAACTTTTTTGCGCCTAAGTCGACCTTGCGTTATATCACCAGATCGTGCTTCGAGCGTCAAAGTGGTTCCTATCCTAACCTCTCGGGTTCGTCTGGAAAGGGATACAAAAATATATACATACAAATTAGTCTTAGAAAGTTACATTTGATGTTGCTTACTAAACTAGTAAAATAGAAATAATTGGTAGCTTTAAAAATCAAGTCGTTGTAGTATAGTGGTGAGTATTCCCGCCCGTCACGCGGGTGACCGCCTGGGTTTTCTTCCCGGGAACGGCGAAAAGGTTTTTGCAATTGAAAATTTTCATTATGTAATAATTTCTCTTAATTTAAATTTCTAAAATCTCTTCAAACTTGTCTAACTTTTTTACTTCATATTTTATTTTTATGGGGTGAGGATCGATTCGTTGTCTCACCACTGAACTTGGATTAACCGCTAGTTTCGATTGCTTCTCTACATTTTGCGACCTAAGTCGACCCTGCGTTATATCACCAGATCGTGCTTCGAGAGTCAAAGTGGTTTCTATCCTAACCTCTTGGTGTTCGTCTGCAAAGGGATACAAAAATATATACATACAAATTAGTAAAAGAAAGTTACATTTGATGGTGTTTACTAAACTGGTAAAATGTAAGTAATTGGTAGGTCCCACCGCCAAGTCGTTGTAGTATAGTGGTGAGTATTCCCGCCTGTCACGCGGGTGACCCGGGTTCGATCCCCGGCAACGGCGAAAAGTTTTTTGCAATTGAAAACTTTTTTGCGCCTAAGTCGACCTTGCGTTATATCACCAGATCGTGCTTCGAGCGTCAAAGTGGTTCCTATCCTAACCTCTTGGGTTCGTCTGGAAAGGGATACAAAAATATATACATATAAATTAGTCTTAGAAAGTTACATTTGATGTTGCTTACTAAACTAGTACAATAGAAATAATTGGTAGCTTTAAACATCAAGTCGTTGTAGTATAGTGGTGAGTATTCCCGCCCGTCACGCGGGTGACCGCCTGGGTTTGCTTCCCGGGAACGGCTAAAAGGTTTTTGCAATTGAAAATTTTCATTCTGTAATAATTTCTCTTAATTTAAATTTCTAAAATCTCTTCTAACTTGTCTAACTTTTTTACTTCATATTTTATTTTTATGGGGTGAGGATCGATTCGGTGTCTCACCACTGAACTTGGATTAACCGCTAGTTTCGATTGCTTCTCTACATTTTGCGACCTAAGTCGACCCTGCGTTATATCACCAGATCGTGCTTCGAGAGTCAAAGTGGTTCCTATCCTAACCTCTTGGTGTTCGTCTGCAAAGGGATACAAAAATATATACATACAAATTAGTCTAAGAAAGTTACATTTGATGGTGTTTACTAAACTGGTAAAATGGAAGTAATTGGTAGGTCCCACCACCAAGTCGTTGTAGTATAGTGGTGAGTATTCCCGCCTGTCACGCGGGTGACCCGGGTTCGATCCCCGGCAACGGCGAAAAGTTTTTGCAATTGAAAACTTTTTTGCGCCTAAGTCGACCCTGCGTTATATCACAAGATCGTGCTTGTGGTTCCTATCCTAACCTCTTGGGTTCGTCTTGTAGTATAGTGGTGAGTATTCCCGCCCGTCACGCGGGTGACCGCCTGTGTTTGCTTCCCGGGTCCGGCGAAAAGGTTTTTGCAATTGAAAATTTTCATTATGTAATAATTTCTCTTAATTTAAATTTCTAAAATCTCTTCTAACTTGTCTAACTTTTTTACTTCATATTTTATTTTTATGGGATGAGGATCGAATCGGTGTCTCACCACTGAACTTGGATTAACCGCTAGTTTTGATTTCTTGTCTACATTTTGCGACCTAAGTCGACCCTGCGTTATATCACACGATCGTGCTTCGAGAGTCAAAGTGGTTCCTAACCTAACCTCTTGGTGTTCGTCTGCAAAGGGATACAAAAATATATACATACAAATTAGTCTTTGATGTTGTTTACTAGACTGGTAAAATGGAAGTAATTGGTAGGTCCCACCACCAAGTCGTTGTAGTATAGTGGTGAGTATTCCCGCCTGTCACGCGGGTGACCCGGGTTTGATCCCCGGCAACGGCGAAAATTTTTTTGCAATTGAAAACTTTTTTGCGCCTAAGTCGACCTTGCTTTATATCACCAGATCGTGCTTCGAGCGTCAAAGTGGTTCCTATCCTAACCTCTTGGGTTCGTCTGGAAATTGATACAAAAATATATACATATAAATTAGTCTTAGAAAGTTACATTTGATGTTGCTTACTAAACTAGTACAATAGAAATAATTGGTAGCTTTAAACATTAAGTTGTTGTAGTATAGTGGTGAGTATTCCCGCCCGTCACGCGGGTGGCCGCCTGTGTTTGCTTCCCGGGTCCGGCGAAAAGGTTTTTCAATTGAAAATTTTCATTATGTAATAATTTCTCTTAATTTAAATTTCTAAAATCTCTTCTAACTTGTCTAACTTTTTTACTTCATATTTTAATTTTATGGGATGAGGATCGAATCGGTGTCTCACCACTGAACTTGGATTAACCGCTAGTTTCGATTTCTTCTCTACATTTTGCGACCTAAGTCGACCCTGCGTTATATCACACGATCGTGCTTCGAGAGTCAAAGTGGTTCCTATCCTAACCTCTTGGTGTTCGTCTGCAAAGGGATACAAAAATATATACATACAAATTAGTCTTAGAAAGTTACATTTGATGTTGTTTACTAAACTAGTAAAATGAAAGTAATTGGTAGGTCCCACCAAAAAGTCGTTGTAGTATAGTGGTGACTATTCCCGCCTGTCACGCGGGTGACCCGGGTTCGATCCCCGGCAACGGCGAAAAGTGTTTTGCAATTGAAAACTTTTTTGCGCCTAAATCGACCCTGCTGCGTTATATCACCAGATCGTGCTTCGAGCGTCAAAGTGGTTCCTATCCTAACCTCTTGGGTTCGTCTGGAAAGGGATACAAAAATATATACATATAAATTAGTCTTAGAAAGTTACATTTGATGTTGCTTACTAAACTTCTAAAATAGAAATAATTGGTAGCTTTAAACATCAAGTCGTTGTAGTATAGTGGTGAGTATTCCCGCCCGTCACGCGGGTGACCGCCTGGGTATGCTTCCCGGGAACGGCGAAAAGGTTTTTGCAATTGAAAATTTTCATTATGTAATAATTTCTCTTAATTTAAATTTCTAAAATCTCTTCTAACTTGTCTAACTTTTTTACTTCATATTTTATTTTTATGGGTTGAGGATCGATTCGGTGTCTCACCACTGAACTTGGATTAATCGCTAGTTTCGATTGCTTCTCTACATTTTGCGACCTAAGTCGACCCTGCGTTATATCACCAGATCGTGCTTCGAGAGTCAAAGTGGTTCCTATCCTAACCTCTTGGTGTTCGTCTGCAAAGGGATACAAAAATATATACATACAAATTAGTCTAAGAAAGTTACATTTGATGGTGTTTACTAAACTGGTAAAATGGAAGTAATTGGTAGGTCTCACCACCAAGTCGTTGTATTATAGTGGGGAGTATTCCCGCCTGTCACGCGGGTGACCCGGGTTCGATCCCCGGCAACGGCGAAAAGTTTTTTGCAATTGAAAACTTTTTTGCGCCTAAGTCGACCCCGTTATATCACCAGATCATGCTTCGAGCGTCAAAGTGAACCTCTTGGGTTCGTCTGGAAAGGGATACAAAAATATATACATACAAATTAGTCTTAGAAAGTTACATTTGATGTTGCTTACTAAACTAGTAAAATAGAAATAATTGGTAGCTTTAAACATTAAGTTGTTGTAGTATAGTGGTGAGTATTCCCGCCCGTCACGCGGGTGACCGCCTGTGTTTGCTTCCCGGGTCCGGCGAAAAGGTTTTTGCAATTGAAAATTTTCATTATGTAATAATTTCTCTTAACTTAAATTTCTAAAATCTCTTCTAACTTTTTTACTTCATATTTTATTTTTATGGGATGAGGATCGAATCGGTGTCTCACCACTGAACTTGGATTAACCGCTAGTTTCGATTTCTTCTCTACATTTTGCGACCTAAGTCGACCTTGCGTTATATCACACGATCGTGCTTCGAGAGTCAAAGTGGTTCCTAACCTAACCTCTTGGTGTTCGTCTGCAAAGGGACACAAAAATATATACATACAAATTAGTGTTAGAAAGTTACATTTGATGTTGTTTACTAGACTGGTAAAATGGAAGTAATTGGTAGGTCCCACCACCAAGTCGTTGTAGTATAGAGGTGAGTATTCCCGCCTGTCACGCGGGTGACCCGGGTTTGATCCCCGGCAACGGCGAAAAGTTTTTTGCAATTGAAAACTTTTTTGCGCCTAAGTCG
This sequence comes from Herpetospermum pedunculosum, assembly GCA_028017165.1. Lineage (NCBI taxonomy): Eukaryota > Viridiplantae > Streptophyta > Magnoliopsida > Cucurbitales > Cucurbitaceae > Herpetospermum > Herpetospermum pedunculosum. The sequence goes on from CM051529.1 coordinate 52,576,840, forward strand.
ACCTTGCGTTATATCACCAGATCGTGCTTCGAGCGTCAAAGTGGTTCCTATCCTAACCTCTTGGGTTCGTCTGGAAAGGGATACAAAAATATATACATACCAATTAGTCTTAGAAAGTTACATTTGATGTTGTTTACTAAACTGGTAATTTGCAGATAATTGGGAGGTCCCACCACCAAGTCGTTGTAGTATAGTGGTGAGTATTCCCGCTTGTCACGCGGGTGACCCGGGTTCGATCCCCAACAACGGCATCCTAACCTCTTAGGTTCGTCTGGAAAGGGATACAAAAATATATACATACAAATAATTGGTAGCTTTATACATCCGTTAAATCACCAGATCGTGCTTCGAGAGTCAAAGTGGTTCCTATCAAAAATATATACATACAAATTAATCTTAGAAAGTTACATTCGATGTTGTTTACTAAACTAGTAAAATGGAAGTAATTGGTAGGTCCCACCACCAAGTCGTTGTAGTATAGTGGTGAGTATTCTCGCCTGTCACGCGGGTGACCCGGGTTCGATCCCCGGCAACGGCGAAATGTTTTTCCAATTGAAAACTTTTTTGCGCCTAAGTCGACCCTTATATCTACAGATCGTGCTTCGAGCGTCAAAGTGGTTCCTATCCTAACCTCTTGGGTTCGTCTGGAAATGGATACAAAAATATATACATACAAATTAGTCTTAGAAAGTTACATTTGATGTTGCTTACTAAACTAGTAAAATAGAAATAATTGGTAGCTTTAAACATTAAGTTGTTGTAGTATAGTGGTGAGTATTCCCGCCCGTCACGCGGGTGACCGCCTGTGTTTGCTTCCCGGGAACGACGAAAAGGTTTTTGCAATTGAAAATTTTCATTATGTAATAAATTCTCTTAATTTAAATTTCTAAAATATCTTCTAACTTGTCTAACTTTTTTACTTCATATTTTATTTTTATGGGGTGAGGATCGAATCGGTGTCTCACCACTGAATTTGGATTAACCGCTAGTTTCGATTTCTTCTCTACATTTTACGACCTAAGTCGACCCTGCATTATATCACCAGATCGTGCTTCGAGAGTCAAAGTGGTTCCTATCCTAACCTCTTTGGGTTCGTCTGTAAAGGGATACAAAAATATATACATACAAATTAATCTTAGAAAGTTACATTCGATGTTGTTTACTAAACTGGTAAAATGTAAGTAATTGGTAGGTCCCACCACCAAGTCGTTGTAGTATAGTGGTGAGTATTCCTGCCTGTCACCCGGGTGACCCGGGTTCGATCCCCGGCAACGTCGAAAAGTTTTTTGCAATTGAAAACTTTTTTGCGCCTAAGTCGACCCTGCGTTATATCACCAGATCGTGCTTCGAGCGTCAAAGTGGTTCCTATCCTAACCTCTTGGGTTCGTCAAAGTGGTTCCTATCCTAACCTCTTGGGTTTGGAAAGGGATACAAAAATATATACATACAAATTAGTCTTAGAAAGTTACATTTGATGTTGCTTACTAAACTAGTAAAATAGAAATAATTGGTAGCTTTAAACATCAAGCCGTTGTAGTATAGTGGTGAGTATTCCCGCCCGTCACGCGGGTGACCACCTGGGTTTGCAATTGAAAATTTTCATTCTGTAATAATTTCTCTTAATTTAAATTTCGAAAATCTCTTTTAAATTGTCTAAATTTTTTACTTCATATTTTTTTTTATGGGGTGAGGATCGAACCGGTGTTTCACCACTGAACTTGGATTAACCGCTAGTTTCAATTCTTCTCTACATTTTGCGACCTAAGTCGACCCTACGTTATATCACCAGATCGTGCTTCGAGAGTCAAAGTGGTTCCTATCAAAAATATATACATACAAATTAATCTTAGAAAGTTACATTCGATGTTGTTTACTAAACTAGTAAAATGAATATAATTGGTAGATCCTACCACCAAGTTGTTGTAGTATAGTGGTGAGTATTCCCGCCTGTCACGCGGGTGACTCGTGTTCGATCACGGTAACAGATTTTTTTTGCAATTGAAAACTTTTTTGCGCCTAAGTCGACCCTGCGTTATATCACCAGATCGTGCTTCGAGCGTGGTTCCTATCCTAACCTCGTGGGTTCGTCTGGAAAGGGATACAAAAATATATACATACAAATTAGTCTTAGTCCTATCCTAACCTCGTGGGTTCGTCTGGAAAGGGATACAAAAATATATACATACAAATTAGTCTTAGAAAGTTACATTTGATGTTGCTTACTAAACTAGTAAAATAGAAATAATTAATTAGTCTTAGAAAGTTACATTTGATGTTGCTTACTAAACTAGTAAAATAGAAATAATTGGTAGCTTTAAACATCAAGTCGTTGTAATATAGTGGTGAGTATTCATACCCGTCACGCGGTCCGGCGAAAAGGTTTTTGCAATTGAAAATTTTCATTATGTAATAATTTCTCTTAATTTAAATTTCTAAAATCTCTTCTAACTTGTCTAACTTTTTTACTTCATATTTTATTTTTATGGGATGAGGATCGAATCGGTGTCTCACACCTGAACTTGGATTAACCGCTAGTTTCGATTTCTTCTCTACATTTTGCGACCTAAGTCGACCCTGCGTTATATCACACGATCGTGCTTCGAGAGTCAAAGTGGTTCCTATCCTAACCTCTTGGTGTTTGTCTGCAAAGGGATACAAAAATATATACATACAAATTAGTCTTAGAAAGTTACATTTGATGTTGCTTACTAAACTAGTAAAATAGAAATAATTGGTAGCTTTAAACATCAAGTCGTTGTAGTATAGTGGTGAGTATTCCCGCCCGTCACGCGGGTGACCACCTGGGTTTGCTTCCCGGCAACGGCGAAAAGGTTTTTGCAATTGAAAATTTTCATTATGTAATAATTTCTCTTAATTTTAATTTCTAAAATCTCTTCTAACTTGTCTAACTTTTTTACTTCATATTTTATTTTTATGGGGTGAGGATCGAATCGGTGTCTCACCACTGAATTTGGATTAACCGCTAGTTTCGATTTCTTCTCTACATTTTGCGACCTAAGTCGACCCTGCGTTATATCACCAGATCGTGCTCCGAGAGTCAAAGTGGTTCCTATCCTAACCTCTTTGGGTTCGTCTGTAAAGGGATACAAAAATATATACATACAAATTAATCTTAGGAAGTTACATTCGATGTTGTTTACTAAACTGGTAAAATGGAAGTAATTGGTAGGTCCAACCACCAAGTCGTTGTAGTATAGTGGTGAGTATTCCCGCCTGTCACGCGGGTGACCCGGGTTCGATCCCCGGCAACGGCGAAAAGTTTTTTGCAATTGAAAACTTTAAGTGGTTCCTATCCTAACCTCTTGGGTTCGTCTGGAAAGGGATCTTAGAAAGTTACATTTGATGTTGTTTACTAAACTGGTAAAATGGAAGTAATTGGTAGGTCCTACCACCAAGTCGTTGTAGTATAGTGGTGAGTATTTCCGCCTGTCACGCGGGTGACCCGGGTTTGATCCCCGGCAACGGCGAAAAGTTTTTTGCAATTGAAAACTTTAAGTGGTTCCTATCCTAACCTCTTGGGTTGGAAAGGGATACAAAAATATATACATACAAATTAGTCTTAGAAAGTTACATTTGATGTTGCTTACTAAACTAGTAAAATAGAAATAATTGGTAGCTTTAAACATCAAGTCGTTGTAGTATAGTGGTGAGTATTCCGTTTGCTTCCGGCAACGGCGAAATAGTTTTTGCAATTGAAAATTTTCATTATGTAATAATTTCTCTTAATTAAAATTTCTAAAATCTCTTCTAACTTGTCTAAATTTTTTACTTCATATTTTTTTTTATGGGGTGAGGATCGAACCGGTGTTTCACCACTGAACTTGAATTAACCGCTAGTTTCGATTTCTTCTCTACATTTTGCGACCTAAGTCGACCATGCGTTATATCACCAGATCGTGCTTCGAGAGTCAAAGTGGTTCCTATCAAAAATATATACATACAAATTAATCTTAGAAAGTTACATTCGATGTTGTTTACTAAACTAGTAAAATGGAAGTAATTGGTAGGTCTTACCACCAAGTCGTTGTAGTATTGTGGTGAGTATTCCCGCCTGTCACGCGGATGACCCGGGTTCGATCCCCGGCAACGGCAAAATGTTTTTTGCAATTGAAAACTTTTGTGCGCCTGAGTCGACCCTTATATCTACAGATCGTGCTTCTCAAAGTGGAAAACTTTTTTGCGCCTAAGTCGACCCTTATATCTACAGATCGTGCTTCGAGCGTCAAAGTGGTTCCTATCCTAACCTCTTGGGTTCGTCTGGAAATGGATACAAAAATATATACATACAAATTAGTCTTAGAAAGTTACATTTGATGTTGCTTACTAAACTAGTAAAATAGAAATAATTGGTAGCTTTAAACATTAAGTTGTTGTAGTATAGTGGTGAGTATTCCAGCCCGTCACGCGGGTGACCGCCTGTGTTTGCTTCCCGGGAACGACGAAAAGGTTTTTGCAATTGAAAATTTTCATTATGTAATAATTTCTCTTAATTTAAATTTCTAAAATCTCTTCTAATTTGTCTAACTTTTTTACTTCATATTTTATTTTTATGGGGTGAGGATCGAATCGGTGTCTCACCACTGAATTTGGATTAACCGCTAGTTTCGATTTCTTCTGTACATTTTGCGACCTAAGTCGACCCTGCGTTATATCACCAGATCGTGCTTCGAGAGTCAAAGTGGTTCCTATCCTAACCTCTTTGGGTTCGTCTGTAAAGGGATACAAAAATATATACATACAAATTAATCTTAGAAAGTTACATTCGATGTTGTTTACTAAACTGGTAAAATGGAAGTAATTGGTACGTCCCACCACCAAGTCGTTGTAGTATAGTGGTGAGTATTCCCGCCTGTCACCTGGCTGACCCGGGTTTGATCCCCGGCAACCGCAAAAAGTGTTTTGCAATTGAAAACTTTTTTGCGCCTAAGTCGACCCTGCGTTATATCACCAGATCGTGCTTCAAAGTGGTTCCTATCCTAACCTCTTGGGTTCGTCTGGAAAAAGATACAAAAATATATACATACAAATTAGTCTTAAAAAATTACATTTGATGTTGCTTACTAAACTAGTAAAATAGAAATAATTGGTAGCTTTAAACATCAAGTCGTTATAGTATAGTGGTGAGGCGTTATATCACCAGATCGTGCTTCAAAGTGGTTCGTATCCTAACCTCTTGGGTTCGTCTGGAAAGGGATACAAAAATATATACATACAAATTAGTCTTAGAAAATTACATTTGATGTTGCTTACTAAACTAGTAAAATAGAAATAAACTAGTAAAATAGAAATAATTGGTAGCTTTAAACATTAAGTCGTTGTAGTATAGTGGTGAGTATTCCTGCCCGTCACGCGGGTGACCACCTGGGTTTGCTTCCCGGCAACGGCGAAAAGGTTTTTGCAATTGAAAATTTTCATTATGTAATAATTTCTCTTAATTTAAATTTCTAAAATCTCTTCTAACTTGTCTAAATTTTTTTACTTCATATTTTTTTTATGGGGTGAGGATCGAACCGGTGTTTCACCACTGAATTTGGATTAACCGCTAGTTTCGATTTCTTCTCTACATTTTGCGCCCTTAGTCGACCCTGCGTTATGTCACAAGATCGTGCTTCGATAGTCAAAGTGGTTCCAATCCTAACCTCTTGTGGTTCATCTGGAAATAGATACAAAAATATATACATACAAATTAGGCTTAGAAAGTTACATTTGATGTTGTTAACTAGACTGGTAAAATGGAAGTAATTGGTAGGTCCCACCACCAAGTCGTTGTAGTATAGTGGTGAGTATTCCCGCCTGTCACGCGGGTGACCCGGGTTTGATTCCCGGCAACGGCGAAAAGTTTTTTGCAATTGAACTGCTTCGAGTTACATTTGATGTTGTTTACTAAACTGGTAAAATGAAAGTAATTGGTAGGTCCCACCACCAAGTCGTTGTAGTATACTGGTGAGTATTCCCGCCTGTCATGCGGGTGACTCGGGTTCGATCCCCGGCAATGGCGAAAAGTTTTTTGCAATTGAAAACTTTAAGTGGTTCCTATCCTAACCTCTTGGGTTGAAAGGGATACAAAAATATAATGTGGTTCCTATCCTAACCTCTTTGGTTGAAAGGGATACAAAAATATAACTTTAAGTGGTTCCTATCCTAACCTCTTGGGTTGAAAGGGATACAAAAATATAATGTGGTTCCTATCCTAACCTCTTTGGTTGAAAGGGATACAAAAATATAATGGTTTTTGCAATTGAAAATTTTCATTATGTAATAATTTCTCTTAATTTAAATTTCTAAAATCTCTTCTAACTTGTCTAAATTTTTTACTTCATATTTTTTTTATGGGGTGAGGATCGAACCGATGTTTCACCACTGAACTTGGATTAACCGCTAGTTTCGATTTCTTCTTTACATTTTGCGACCTAAGTCGACCCTGCGTTATATCACCAGATCGTGCTTCGAGAGTCAAAGTGGTTCCTATCAAAAATATATACATACAAATTAATCTTAGAAAGTTACATTCGATGTTGTTTACTAAACTAGTATAATGGAAGTAATTGGTAGGTCCCACCACCAAGTCGTTGTAGTATAGTGGTGAGTATTCCCGCCTGTCACGTGGGTGACCCGGATTCTTCGGCAACGGCGAAATGTTTTTTGCAATTGAAAACTTTTTTGCGCCTAAGTCGACCCTTATATCTACAGATCGTGCTTCGAGCGTCAAAGTGCTTCCTATCCTAACCTCTTGGGTTCGTCTGGAAATGGATACAAAAATATATACATACAAAGTAGTCTTAGAAAGTTACATATGATATTGCTTACTAAACTAGTAAAATAGAAATAATTGGTAGCTTTAAACATTAAGTTGTTGTAGTATAGTGGTGAGTATTCCCGCCCGTCACGCGGGTGACCGCCTGTGTTTGCTTCCCGGGAACGACGAAAAGGTTTTTGCAATTGAAAATTTTCATTATGTAATAATTTTTTTTTTTTTTTATGGGGTGAGGATCGAACTGGTGTTTCACAACTGAACTTGGATTAACCGCTAGTTTCGATTTCTTCTCTACATTTTGCGACCTAAGTCGACCATGCGTTATATCACCAGATCGTGCTTCGAGAGTCAAAGTGGTTCCTATCAAAAATATATACATACAAATTAATCTTAGAAAGTTACATTCGATGTTGTTTACTAAACTAGTAAAATGGAAGTAATTGGTAGGTCCCACTACCAAGTCGTTGTAGTATAGTGGTGAGTATTCCCGCCTGTCACGCGGGTGACCTGGGTTCGATCCCCGGCAACGGCGAAATGTTTTTTGCAATTGAAAACTTTTTTGCGCCTAAGTCGACCCTTATATCTACAGATCGTGCTTCGAGCGTCAACGTGGAAAACTTTTTTGCGCCTAAGTCGACCCTTATATCTACAGATCGTGCTTCGAGCGTCAAAGTGGTTCCTATCCTAACCTCTTGGGTTCGTCTGGAAATGGATACAAAAATATATACATACAAATTAGTCTTAGAAAGTTACATTTGATTTTGCTTACAAAACTAGTAAAATAGAAATAATTGGTAGCTTTAAACATTAAGTTGTTGTAGTATAGTGGTGAGTATTCCAGCCTGTCACGCGGGTGACCGCCTGCTTCCCGGGAACGACGAAAAGGTTTTTGCAATTGAAAATTTTCATTATGTAATAATTTCTCTTAATTTAAATTTCTAAAATCTCTTCTAATTTGTCTAACTTTTTTACTTCATATTTTATTTTTATGGGGTGAGGATCGAATCGGTGTATCACTACTGAATTTGGATTAACCGCTAGTTTCGATTTCTTCTCTACATTTTGCGACCTAAGTCGACCCTGCGTTATATCACCAGATCGTGCTTCGAGAGTCAAAGTGGTTCCTATCCTAACCTCTTTGGGTTCGTCTGTAAAGGGATACAAAAATATATACATACAAATTAATCTTAGAAAGTTACATTCGATGTTGTTTACTAAACTGGTAAAATGGAAGTAATTGGTAGGTCCCACCACCAAGTCGTTGTAGTATAGTGGTGAGTATTCCCGCCTGTCACCTGGCTGACCCGGGTTTGATCCCCGGCAACAGCAAAAAGTGTTTTGCAATTGAAAACTTTTTTGCGCCTAAGTCGACCTATATCACCAGATCCTGCTTCAAAGTGGTTCCTATCCTAACATCTTGGGTTCGTCTGGAAAAGGATACAAAAATATATACATACAAATTAGTCTTAAAAAATTACATTTGATGTTGCTTACTAAACTAGTAAAATAGAAATAAACTAGTAAAATAGAAATAATTGGTAACTTTAAACATTAAGTCGTTGTAGTATAGTGGTGAGTATTCCTGCCCGTTACGCGGGTGACCGCCTGGATTTGCTTCCCGACAACAGCGAAAAGGTTTTTGCAATTGAAAATTTTCATTATGTAATAATTTCTCTTAATTTAAATTTCTAAAATCTCTTCTAACTTGTCTAAATTTTTTACTTCATATTTTTTTTATAGGGTGAGGATCGAACCGGTGTTTCACCACTGAATTTGGATTAACCGCTAGTTTCGATTTCTTCTCTACATTTTGCGCCCTTAGTCGACCCTGCGTTATGTCACAAGATCGTGCTTCGAGAGTCAAAGTGGTTCCAATCCTAACCTCTTGTGGTTCATCTGGAAAGAGATACAAAAATATATACATACAAATTAGTCTTAGAAAGTTACATTTGATGTTGTTTACTAGACTGGTAAAATGGAAGTAATTGGTAGGTCCCACCACCAAGTCGTTGTAGTATAGTGGTGAGTATTCCCGCCTGTCACGCGGGTGACCCGGGTTTGATTCCCGGCAACGGCGAAAAGTTGTTTGCAATTGAAAACTTTAAGTGGTTCCTATCCTAACCTCTTGGGTTCGAAAGGGATACAAAAATATATACATACAAATTAGTCTTAGAAAGTTATGATGTTGCTTACTAAACTAGTAGAATAGAAATAATTGGTAGCTTTAAACATCAAAGTCGTTGTAGTATAGTGGTGAGTATTCCCGGCAACGGCGAAATGGTTTTTGCAATTAAAAATTTTCATTATGTAATAATTTCTCTTCATTTAAATTTCTAAAATCTCTTCTAACTTGTCTAAATTTTTTACTTCATATTTTTTTTTTATGGGGTGAGGATCGAACCGGTGTTTCACCACTGAACTTGGATTAACCGCTAGTTTCGATTTCTTCTCTACATTTTGCGACCTAAGTCGACCCTGCGTTATATCACCAGATCGTGCTTCGAGAGTCAAAGTGGTTCCTATCAAAAATATATACATACAAATTAATCTTAGAAAGTTACATTCGATGTTGTTTACTAAACTAGTATAATGGAAGTAATTGGTAGGTCCCACCACCAAGTCGTTGTAGGATAGTGGTGAGTATTCCCGCCTGTCACGTGGGTGACCCGGGTTCTGCGGCAACGGCGAAATGTTTTTTGCAATTGAAAACTTTTTTGCGCCTAAGTCGACCCTTATATCTACATATCGTGCTTCGAGCGTCAAACTGCTTCCTATCCTAACCTCTTGGGTAAGTCTGGAAATGGATACAAAAATATATACATACAAAGTAGTCTTAGAAAGTTACATATGATATTGCTTACTAAACTAGTAAAATAGAAATAATTGGTAGCTTTAAACATTAAGTTGTTGTAGTATAGTGGTGAGTATTCCCGCCCGTCACGCGGATGACCGCCTGTGTTTGCTTCCCGGGAACGACGAAAAGGTTTTTGCAATTGAAAATTTTCATTATTTAATAATTTCTCTTAATTTAAATTTCTAAAATCTCTTCTAACTTGTCTAACTTTTTTACTTCATATTTTATTTTTATGGGGTGATAATCGAATCGGTGTCTCACCACTGAATTTGGATTAACCGCTAGTTTCGATTTCTTCTCTACATTTTGCGACCTAAGTCGACCCTGCGTTATATCACCAGATCGTGCTTCGAGAGTCAAAGTGGTTCCTATCCTAACCTCTTTGGGTTCGTCTGTAAAGGGATACAAAAATATATACATACAAATTAATCTTAGAAAGTTACATTCGATGTTGTTTACTAAACTGGTAAAATGGAAGTAATTGGTAGGTCCCACCACCAAGTCGTTGTAGTATAGTGGTGAGTATTCCCGCCTGTCACCCGGCTGACCTGGGTTTGATCCCCGGCAACAGCAAAAAGTGTTTTGCAATTGAAAAGTTTTTTGCGCCTAAGTCGACCCTGCGTTATATCACCAGATAGTGCTTCAAATTGGTTCCTATCCTAACCTCTTGGGTTCGTCTGGAAAAGGATACAAAAATATATACATACAAATTAGTCTTAGAAAATTACATTTGATGTTGCTTACTAAACTAGTAAAATAGAAATAATTGGTAGCTTTAAACATCAAGTCGTTGTAGTATAGTGGTGAGGCGTAATATCACCAGATCGTGCTTCAAAGTGGTTCCTATCCTAACCTTTTGGGTTCGTCTGGAAAGGGATACAAAAATATATACATACAAATTAGTCTTAGAAAATTACATTTGATGTTGCTTACTAAACGAGTAAAATAGAAATAAACTAGTAAAATAGAAATAATTGGTAGCTTTAAACATTAAGTCGTTGTAGTATAGTGGTGAGTATTCCTGCCCGTCACGCGGGTGACCACCTGGGTTTGCTTCCCGGCAACGGCGAAAAGGTTTTTGCAATTGAAAATTTTCATTATGTAATAATTTCTCTTAATTTAAATTTCTAAAATCTCTTCTAACTTGTCTAAATTTTTTACTTCATATTTTTTTTATGGGGTGAGGATCGAACCGGTGTTTCACCACTGAATTTGGATTAACCGCTAGTTTCGATTTCTTCTCTACATTTTGCGCCCTTAGTCGACCCTGCGTTATGTCACAAGATCGTTTTTCGAGAGTCAAAGTGGTTCCAATCCTAACCTTTTGTGGTTCATCTGGAAAGAGATACAAAAATATATACATACAAATTAGTCTTAGAAAGTTACATTTGATGTTGTTTACTAAACTGGTAAAATGGAAGTAATTGGTAGGTCCCACCACCAAGTCGTTGTAGTATAGTGGTGAGTATTCCCGCCTGTCACGCGGGTGACCCGAGTTTGATCCCCGGCAACGGCGAAAAGTTTTTTGCAATTGAAAACTTTTTTGCGCCTAAGTCGACCCTGCGTTATATCACCAGATCGTGCTTCGAGCGTCAAAGTGGTTCCTATCCTAACCTCTTGGGTTCGTCAAATTGGTTCCTATCCTAACCTCTTGGTTCGTCTGGAAAGGGATACAAAAATATATACATACAAATTAGTCTTAGAAAGTTACATTTGATGTTGCTTACTAAACTAGTAAAATAGAAATAATTGGTAGCTTCAAACATCAAGTCGTTGTAGTATAGTGGTGAGTATTCCCGCCCGTCACGCGGGTGACCGCCTGGGTTTGCTTCCCGGGAACGGCGAAAAGGTTTTTGCAATTAAAAATTTTCATTATGTAATAATTTCTCTTAATTTAAATTTCTAAAATCTCTTCTAACTTGTCTAACTTTTTTACTTCATATTTTATTTTTATGGGGTGAGGATCGATTCGGTGTCTCACCACTGAACTTGGATTAACCTGTAGTTTCGATTGCTTCTCTACATTTTGCGACCTAAGTCGACCCTGCGTTATATCACCAGATCGTGCTTCGAGAGTCAAAGTGGTTCCTATCCTAACCTCTTGGTGTTCATCTGCAAAGGGATACAAAAATATATACATACAAATTAGTCTTAGAAAGTTACATTTGATGTTGTTTACTAGACTGGTAAAATGGAAGTAATTGGTAGGTCCCACCACCAAGTCGTTGTAGTATAGTGGTGAGTATTCCCGTCTGTCACGCGGGTGACCCTGGTTTGATCCCCGGCAACGGCGAAAAGTTTTTTGCAATTGAAAACTTTTTTGCTTCTAAGTCGACCTTGCGTTATATCACCAGATCGTGCTTCGAGCGTCAAAGTGGTTCCTATCCTAACCTCTTGGGTTCGTCTTGAAAGGGATACAAAAATATATACATACCAATTAGTCTTAGAAAGTTACATTTGATGTTGTTTACTAAACTGGTAAAATGGAAGTAATTGGTAGGTCCCACCACCAAGTCGTTGTAGTATAGTGGTGAGTATTCCCGCCTGTCACGCGGGTGACTCGGGTTCGATCCCCGGCAACATTGAAAACTTTAAGTGGTTCCTATCCTGTTCGATCCCCGGCAACATTGAAAACTTTAAGTGGTTCGTCTGGAAAGGGATACAAAAATTAGTCACATTTGATGTTGCTTACTAAACTAGTAAAATAGAAATAATTGGTAGCTTTAAACATGTGGTTCGTCTGGAAAGGGATACAAAAATTAGTCACATTTGATGTTGCTTACTAAACTAGTAAAATAGAAATAATTGGTAGCTTTAAACATTAAGTTGTTGTAGTATAGTGGTGAGTATTCCCGCCCGTCACGCGAGTGACCGCCTGTGTTTGCTTCCCGGGAACGACGAAAAGGTTTTTCAATTGAAAATTTTCATTATGTAATAATTTTTCTTAATTTAAATTTCTAAAATCTCTTCTAACTTGTCTAACTTTTTTACTTCATATTTTATTTTTATGGGGTGAGGATCGAATCGGTGTCTCACCACTGAATTTTGATTAACCGCTAGTTTCGATTTCTTCTCTACATTTTGCGACCTAAGTCGACCCTGCGTTATATCACCAGATCGTGCTTCGAGAGTCAAAGTGGTTCCTATCCTAACCTCTTTGGGTTCGTCTGTAAAGGGATACAAAAATATATACATACAAATTAATCTTAGAAAGTTACATTCGATGTTGTTTACTAAACTGGTAAAATGGAAGTAATTGGTAGGTCCCACCACCAAGTCGTTGTAGTATAGTGGTGAGTATTCCCGCCTGTCACCCGGGTGACCTGGGTTTGATCCCCGGCAACGGCGAAATGTTTTTTGCAATTGAAAACTTTTTTGCGCCTAAGTCGACCCTTATATCACCAGATCGTGCTTCGAGCGTCAAAGTGGTTCCTATCCTAACCTCTTGGGTTCGTGCCTAAGTCGACCCTTATATCACCAGATCGTGCTTCGAGCGTCAAAGTGGTTCTTATCCTAACCTCTTGGGTTCGTCTCCTATCCTAACCTCTTGGGTTCGTCTGGAAATGGATACAAAAATATATACATACAAATTAGTCTTAGAAAGTTACATTTGATGTTGCTTACTAAACTAGTAAAATAGAAATAATTGGTAGCTTTAAACATTAAGTTGTTGTAGTATAGTGGTGAGTATTCCCGCCCGTCACGCGAGTGACCGCCTGTGTTTGCTTCCCGGGAACGACGAAAAGGTTTTTGCAATTGAAAATTTTCATTATGTAATAATTTCTCTTAATTTAAATTTCTAAAATCTCTTCTAACTTGTCTAACTTTTTTACTTCATATTTTATTTTTATGGGGTGAGGATCGAATCGGTGTCTCACCACTGAATTTGGATTAACCGCTAGTTTCGATTTCTTCTCTACATTTTGCGACCTAAGTCGACCCTGCGTTATATCACCAGATCGTGCTTCGAGAGTCAAAGTGGTTCCTATCCTAACCTCTTTGGGTTCGTCTGTAAAAGGATACAAAAATATATACATACAAATTAATCTTAGAAAGTTACATTCGATGTTGTTTACTAAACTGGTAAAATGGAAGTAATTGGTAGGTCCCACCACCAAGTCGTTGTAGTATAGTGGTGAGTATTCCCGCCTGTCACCCGGTTCACCCGGGTTTGATCCCCGGCAACAGCAAAAAGTGTTTTGCAATTGAAAACTTTTTTGCGCCTAAGTCGACCCTGCGTTATATCACCAGATCGTGCTTCAAAGTGGTTCCTATCCTAACCCCTTGGGTTCGTCTGGAAAAGGATACAAAAATATATACATACAAATTAGTCTTAGAAAATTACATTTGATGTTGCTTACTAAACTAGTAAAATAGAAATAATTGGTAGCTTTAAACATCAAGTCGTTGTAGTATAGTGGTGAGGCGTTATATCACCAGATCGTGCTTCAAAGTGGTTCCTATCCTAACCTCTTGGGTTCGTCTGGAAAGGGATACAAAAATATATACATACAAATTAGTCTTAGAAAATTACATTTGATGTTGCTTACTAAACTAGTAAAATAGAAATAAACTAGTAAAATAGAAATAATTGGTAGCTTTAAACATTAAGTCGTTGTAGTATAGTGGTGAGTATTCCTGCCCGTCACGCGGGTGACCACCTGGGTTTGCTTCCCGGCAACGGCGAAAAGGTTTTTGCAATTGAAAATTTTCATTATGTAATAATTTCTCTTAATTTAAATTTCTAAAATCTCTTCTAACTTGTCTAAATTTTTTACTTCATATTTTATTTTTATGGGTGAGAATCGAACCGGTGTTTCACCACTGAACTTGGATTAACCGCTAGTTTCGATTTCTTCTCTACATTTTGCGACCTAAGTCGACCCTGCGTTATATCACCAGATCGTGCTTCGAGAGTCAAAAAGTGGTTCCTATCCTAACCTCTTGGGGTTTGTGTGCAAAACGGATACAAAAATATATACATACAAATTAATCTTAGAAAGTTACATTCGATGTTGTTTACTAAGCTGGTAAAATGGATGTAATGGGTAGCTCCTACCACCAAATTGTGTTCTATAGTGGTGAGTATTTCTGCCTGTCATGCAGGTGACACGGGTTCGATCCCCAGCAATGGCGAAAATTATTTTGCTATTAAAATTTTTCATTATGTAATAATTAATAATTTCTCTTACTTTAAATTTCTAACTTATCTAAATTATTTACCTCATATTTTTTTTTATGGGGTGAGGATCGAACCGGTGTCTTACCAGTGAACTTGGATTAACCGCTAGTTTCGATTTCTTCTCTACATTTTTTGCCCTAAGTCGACCCTGCGTTATATCACCAGATTTTGCTTCGAGAGTCAAAGTGGTTCTTATCCTAACCTCTTGGGTTCGTCTGCAAAGGGATACAAAAATATATAAATACAAATTAGTCTTAGAAAGTTACATTTGATGTTGCTTACTATACTGGTAAAATAGAAATAATTGGTAGCTTTAAACCCCAAGTCGTTGTGTCACGCGGGTGACCTTTTCGCCCTAAGTCGACCCTGCGTTATATCACCAGATTGTGCTTCGAGAGTCAAAGTGGTTCCTATCCTAACCTCTTGGGTTCGTCTGCAAAGGGATACAAAAATATATACATACAAATTAGTCTTAGAAAGTTACATTTGATGTTGCTTACTATACTGGTAAAATGGAAATAATTGGTAGCTCTAAACACCAAGTCGTTGTAGTATACTGGTGAGTATTCTCGTCTGTCACGCGGGTGACCTTTGATCCCCGGTAACAGCGAAAAGTTTTTTGCAATTGAAAATTTTCATTCATTATGTAATAATTTCTCTTAATTTTAATTTCTAAAATCTCTTCCCACTCGTCTAAATTTTTTACCTTATATTATATTTTTATGGGATGAGGATCGAACCGGTGTCTCATCATTGAAATTGGATTGACCGCTAGTTTCGATTTCTTCTCTACATATTGCGCCCTAAGTTGAGAAAAAAAAGTTACAAAAATATATACATACAAATTAGTCTTAGAAAGTTACATTCGATATTGTTTACTAAATGTAGTATAGTAGTGAGTATTACTGCTTGTCACTCGGGTGACCTGGGTTCGATCCTCGGCAATGGCAAAAAGATTATAATTTCTCTTAATTTAAATTTTTAACTCATCTAACTTTTTTACCTCATATTTTATTTTTTATTGTGTGAGGATCGAATCGGTGTCTCACCACTGAACTTGGGTTAACCGCTAGTTTCGATTTCTTCTCTACATTTTACGCCCTAAGTCGAGAAAAAAAGGGTTAGAAAAATATATACATACAAATTAGTCTTAAAAAGTTGCATTCGTAATTGGTAGCTCCTACTACCAAGGCGTTGTAGTATAGTGGTGAGTATTCTCGCCTGTCACGTGGGTGACCTGGTTTTCATCCCGACAATGGCGAAATTTGCAAAAAAAAATTACCTCATCTTTTATTTTTATGGGAAGAGGATTGAACCATCGACACTGAAATGATAATTGGTGTCTCACCACTAAACTTTGATACTTGACCTCGAGTTTCGATTTCTTTTCTACATATTGCGCCTTAAGTCCGGAAAAAAAAGGGTTACAGAAATATATACATACAAATTAGTCTTAAATTACCTTTGTTGAGGGTGCGATCATACTAGATCTCATCAGAACTCCGCAGGTAAGCGTGCTTGAGTGAGAGTAGTACTAAGTTGTGTGACCACTTGGGAAGTCCTCGTGTTGCACCCCTTTTAAAAAAATTTCGAGCCATATGAAAAAATAAAAAACAAAATACATTTGATATTGTTTACTAAAATGGTAAAATTGAAGTAATTGTTATCTCCCACCATCAAGTTGTTGTAGTATAACGGTGAGTATTCTTATCTGTTATGCGGGTCACTCGGGTTTGATCCCTGACAACGACGAAAAGTTTTTTCTTCGATCCCTGGCAACGGCGAAAAGTTTTTTCTTCTAAGTCGTCTTTCTTACCTCATATTTTTTTTTATGGGATGAGGATCAAACCATTGACCTTGAAATGGTAATTGGTGTCTCACTCCAAAGAAGAACCTCTTTCCGACGACTTGTTTCCTTTAACTCCTCCACCTTGAGAGTTCTCTCACAAACTCTCGAATAAACTTCACAGGAACTTCTCCAACTCCCCAACATTGCCTCTTAAAACTCTTCAATAGAACTCTCTCTCGAAATCGGATGAAAATTGGTGTATATAAAATCAGATATCAAGCTTCAAGGCAAAATGCTCTATTTATAAGCGTAAATCTTCTCTCTCCTCTACGCAGACGGTTAATGTTTTTTATGACGGTGGCAAGGATCAACTTTGGACTCACAAAGGAATCTGCATTACGGAAAGCGTACGAATTTTCGAGGGTTTGCAGAGTGTCTTTCCGCATAACCTACTCACGTCCAGACTTCTTCTACGCTTCTTTTGCCACAAGACACTTGAGAGAAGATGCCAAGCTCCTATTTTTGCCTTGATCGGCCTAAAAATAGAAATGTTGTTAAATTTGGCACATTTTATGAATATGAAGTATTTCACACAATATATCATGCATAATTTATCTTGAGTCTAAGAATGGAAGGAAAAATGGTTGAAATAAGAGAGAAAAATAACATGTTTTCACATGTTATCAAACCTTCAAACTTAAATCATTGCTTGAACTCAAACAATGCAATTCAGTTAATCAAAGATCTAGACTCTCTAGAATGTTTGTTATGCGCCTTTTAGATAATAAGTAACAATGATCCACGCAAGACTAAGAGGCGCAAGCTAAGTCTATTAAAAAAAAAATATATATATATATATATATATATCATTCCTTATCTTATTTGCAATAAAATATTTTCAAATATTATTATAAATTACGTTGTGTCTCATCTCATCATTATTATTTTTAAGGGCCCGTTTGATAACGTTCATATTTCTTGTTCCCTGTTTCCCGTTTCTCGTTCCCTGTTTCTTGTTCCCTGTTTTTTTAGAACCAGAAACAGAAACATATTTGATAACTACTCTTGCTTCTTGAAAAAAAAGAAACACAAACACAAACTTATTTGATAACGTTTCTTGTTTCTTGTTTCTTGAAAAAAAAAATAAACAAAATAGAAACATAGTCATGTGCGACGAAGTGCTTATGGGTTGACCCGCGCCTCGGGTCAGCCCTTTTCCTTGGGCGTGCGCGCAGACAGGGGCGCGCGCGGATAGGTGTTTGTGGGCTGACCCGCGCCTCGGGGCAACCCTTTTCCTTGGGTGTGCGCGCGCGGCGAGGGGCGCGCGCGACGAAGTATTTGTGGGTTGACCCACGCCTCGGGTCAGCCCTTTTTCTTGTGCGTGCGAGCGGACAGGGGCGCGCGCGACGAGGTGATTGTGGGCTGACCCTCGCCTCGGATCAGCCCTTTTCCTTGGGTGTCTGCGCGCGACGACGAGTGCGCGCAACGAAGTGTTTGTGGGTTGATCCTCGGGTCGGCCCATTTTTTCAAGCTGACTTGGGCTTCTGGTTAACTTTGAAATTGGTGCTATTGGGCCGAGATGGGTTAGACCAATTTTGAATTTCAATTTTCCACCCATAACAATTATATTAATTTATCAAATATAGTAACCTCACTTTCCATGTTTAAATTTGAAATTTATCAAAAATTAATTCAACTGATTTTCTTAAAATGACAGCTAACAATAATTACTTCAAAAACTACAACAATGTCAAACCAAGCCTAAACATGATAGAGAACCTCGTACAAATTAAATAAACAAAGAAAAAATAAAGTAAAACATCAAGCGTTTGTAGTCCAACGATTAGGATAATTGCCTTCCAAGCAATAGACTCGGGTTCGACTCCTGAGACGTGACTCTCCTTTATTTCTCATTAAAATTAACATCATTGCTGAGATGCTAATTTCTAGGTGCAGTAGATTCAGATGGAATGAGGGTGGAGGCGGAGAAAGATGGGTCAAGATTAGACTATACTTATGTGTTGTTCAAAAACATTTGTAAATGATAGATGTTACGGGCAACTTCAGCCTCACGTCACCCGCTGACATCGTAACCAATCCCCGAGGAGTGGGGGCCATCGCACCCAAGTCTAGAAGATTCATCCGTCGAAGGCCGACCCCGGAGCTTCGGTGGACAACGCTGCTGACTAAGGATAGTCGACGTCATTTCTGACGCGACAGCCTGCCACGACTGACAGAAGAAGCGGGGCTGCAGGCGCCCCCAACCCTCTCGGGAATCGGGGGACGACGAGCACCGCAATCATCACCAGGCGCGTGGGCCCAACCCCGGTTGACCCACGACGCCCGCTCCGGTCCAGGCCTTCATCCGAAGGCCGACGAACCGGACAACCGCGAGGATTTCTACTCCACTATAAATACCCCCTCTATTCAATAGGGAGGGGGACGAGTAACTCTACTTGAACACCTTCTAACTACTCCTACCTACGCTCAGACCTCTCTCACTTAGGCATCGTCGGAGGCCTGTGGGCCTAACCCACCGGTGCAAGATGATGCTTTCTCTCCTCTTGCAATGATGCTCAAGCAACGGAGGAGAAAAGCGGTCCAAAATCTTGCATCAACCATAGATAAAATAAAAAAATAATAATTCCATTTTAAGAATTTATTGAAATTAGAAGAAGTTCTTAATCATGAAATTTTGAAAATTTGTAAAAAAAAAAAATTGTGCTGAAAAAACAACTAAAGTAAACTAAGAGTTCAGACAGGTTAAACAACTTCTTGCTCCAAACATACTCCAGACTTCAGAACTCTAGACTAAAAAACTCTCTACTCCAAACACACATGCTTTAGAATTCTCCAGACTAAATAAATTTTCAAACTAAACAACTTCAAATTAAAGAACTCTCCAGACTAAACAACTTCAACTCCTCTGAATTCTTGGGTCAAACGCCCCTTAGAGGAAAAACAGTTGTCATCGCATTTGAATCTTGTTCCATCCTCAATCAAATTATTTCATGATCATAGTCTTGAAACTCCTTTTTTCGCAGCCCTATTTGTAAAGGATTTTGCATCAGCATTTTGAAGCTAAATCACTAAAAAATTATATCCAAACTCGTAACTTGATTTTTTAAAATTTTAAATTGAAATTTATGAAACAATAATTTACTTCATATCATATGAGAATTAATTTTTCTAAAAGCAAAATTGTCATTAATTATTGTAAGAACTACAATATTTTCAAATTAAGCCTAACTGAGTTTGAGGAGATTTTACTGTAAATTTTATTAAAATTATAAGAGGAATGGAGTTGAAATTAATAAAAAATAATAATTTTAACACTTATCTAGTTTAATATTTAAATGAATGAAATTAATAGCTTTAAGGTAAAAATCAATGCACCTTGGTAAAATTGAAATTTTCTCTCTCTCTATTATTATTATTTGACCAAGAACTAGAACTTGCACGTAAAATAATTTTATAAATTGAAATTCCAAATAAAGAAAATAAAAACGATCAACCTGTTTATATAAATCTATGTTTTAGTCCATAATATTTATGTGTTTTTTTTTAAACAAATATGAGATATGGAAATTTTAACTTTCGACATCAAAAAGTAGAAATATTATATTCATCTATATTCATATTGAAAAATAATTTTTTTTAATTTAGTCTCTTATATATTTTTTAACATTTTTAACCATACCTTCATCGTTGGAAAATGTTAATTTTAACTTGTGATAAACGTAATTCGTAATTGACATGATACTTAGGAGGCGTTTGACCCAAGGAGTTGGGGGAGTTGAAGTTGTTTTTTCTGGAGTTGTTTAGTATGGGGAGTTGTTTAGTCTGAGTAGTTCTGAGGTATGTCTGTTTGGAGTAGGGAGTTGTTTAGTTTGGAGTTCTGAAGTCTGTGGTGTGTTTGGGGTAGGGAGTTGTTTAGTCTCGAGTTAGTGAAGTCTGAGTTTATTTTAGCTGTTTTCTTGTACATAATCTTTTTCTACAAACTTTCAAAATTTTCTTGACTTTTTTTAATTCTAATAAATTATAAAAATGAAATATTTTATTTTTATTTTATCTATCTTGACAAATTTCTTTGAAGACAAAAAAAAAAAATTTGAGCACAATACTTCACATTATTTTTTCACATTGTGTCAAACACGTCTTCCTCTACCCTCTTAAACCTGTCATTCCATCTAAATTCACTCCACCTGAACATTAGCATCTCAACAAAAAATGGTTTATTTTAGCTATTTTTTTTTTTTTACATATTTTTCTATAATTTTTCATATTTTTATTGTTAAAGATTTTTTTCAGTAAATTTCAATAAATTTTAAGAAGGTAATTTTTTCTTTTTATTTTATGTATCCTTCACAAATTTTTTTAAAGATAACAAAAATAATTTTGACCACAATACTTCACATTCTTTTTTCAATATCACCCACACTAATTATTCATTTTATTTGGATAGTTTTGAAATAAAAGAAAGTTCTACAATATTGTGTTAAATATTAAATAAAAGAAAGTTCTACAATATTGTGTTAAATATCACACGTGAATTTGAAAGATTTTAATCCATTAATTTAAACGGGCTTAAATAAGTTGATGTTTTTATTTATCTCATGGTAAGAATACTACATTTTGAATTTGGTTTAAGTACCAATTTTGATTGAACAACCTAAATTATATTTAAAATAATAAAAATAGGTTGAATTGCATTTTTAGTCATTTTACACATTTGGTTTAAATTGCGTTTTTTTTTTTAAATAATTAAAAATATTGTGGGAAGGAGAGAGAGAGGAAGAGAGTGAAATGCATAGTTTCGAAAAATGGGACAGACTTGAATAGTAATTACTGTAAAAGTCTGAGGAGTTCAATAGTAATTACTGTAGAAGTCTGGAGAGTTGATATTTTTTATACGAGTTCAACAAGTCCGTGAGCCAAACGGGGTGTTAATTTCTCCTCTCAACCCCTTGTCAAACAACTCCCTAGGCCAAACACGTCATTAATGAGTTATTAAAAATTCCCAACAAAAATTATGTTTCTTAAAAAAGAAAATTTAGAAATATTGCCAACTTAATAAAAGTTTGAAGGAGAAATTAGAAATTTTTCTTAGTTAAGTGACCATATTATTTCTTGAAATTTCTACAAATTCAATTAGTATATGTTAGGTACATTTTCTCTTGCCAAAGCGAGCATATCTCAGTTGACATATGTATGATTTAATGACCAAGAGGTCTGTGGTTCGAATCCTCCCACCCCCAATGTACTAAAAAAAAAAAAAAAAAAAAAAAAAAAAAAAAAAAAAAAAAAAAAAAAAAAAAAAGTACATTTTCACTTTGAATATAACTTAATTGATTAAAACATATATTATTAACATTTTTAAAAAAATATTAAAATTAATAAATAAATATTTTGTACTTTTAAATTAATTAAAATAAATTTATTATAATATAATAGTATATTCACGTTTTTTTTTTGTGAGTACATTGAGAGTCGAGGATTCGAACTACAGATCTCTTGATCATCAAGACATACATATGTCAGCTGAGTCAACTCGTTTTGGCAATAGTATATTCACGTTAGTTACATTTTGTAGTTTTTTTAATATTTCATCGATTTTGTATTAGAAGTGTCGATTCATGTCGAACCTATAGATATGTGGTATTATCTACGCGTGAAATTTAATAGTATGACAACGAGCATATATATATATATAACATTTATAAGAGAGAGAGAGACAGAAGTGATGAAGTAATGAGAGAGAAAGGTAAAAGAGATGGGGAAAAGAAGAAGTGGGTGAAAAGAGATAAGTAGTACAGAGAGTCATAGTTATAGAAGAAATGACAGAGTTCTGTAAACCCTACTTTTCCCCAGGGATAAAATATAAAGTCCAAAATGCATGGTAGGGCATCCCTGGAATTCTGGGGCACCCTACCCCACACCAATCTGACCCCTAATTTCATTATTATTATTCAATTTCCATTTGTTAAAATATGGAAATAAAACTTTTCATTTTGGATTGGATGGATCGTCAACTGTCGCTACCAAAAAGGTGAATGAATGCCTTTTTCTCAATTAATCTATTTTATATAATTTCAACTTTCCCAAGTTTTTGATGGGGAAGGGCAGCCCTCTTTTGTCCACATACTAAATTCTTCTCCTCTTTTTGGCAGCTCATCTAAATCACCTTTTTCTTCAAAAACACTATGGAGCTTTTCTGGAGGGTTTTGGTACAGATGACCCACTCTTCGGAGAACGTGAAGTTTTTTATTCAAATTTTTAAAATTTATGTTTTTTGACTTTATTTCGTAGTGTACAAAGTCGGTAGTACTCTTCACTGACCACGATCACGAGAAACACAACTATGATGCTCTCGTGATAAGCGAAGAATATGAATGACTTTTCACAGGGAGAAGACACTTTCTTATCACGAGAAGGTCAAAAAACTCTACGCCTCTCGAAAGAAGGGTTATCCGTACAAATACTCGTTTTTGTGATACCAATTTGAAGTTAGATGGACTGAATTATTAATTCAGTATACGTTTGACCCACCAGTTATTATAACTCACTGTCAATAAAATTAATATATTGACTTCAAAAATATTTATTATTTATAATTATTATGACACATACTATTATAACGGTAGACTATAAAAGGGAAAAAAAAAACTTTTAATTGTGTTCCATAATTATATATATATATATATATATATATATTACTATTTTGTCCTCTTCAAATTTTGAAAGTGAGAGATTATATATATCAAAAGTCAAATCGTAAACTTTTGATCCTTCCTAAGATTTTACAAAAAATTGATGATTGGAGTTTTGACCTACAATATTTTCAAATAATAGATGAAGGTTAAATCATGAAAAACTTTGTTATTTGTTTAGAAACTACCTCATTCAGTCATTCTTTTAAAGTTTGTAATATTATTCATTCACCTTGTATAAACGTTTCAATACTACATTTTAAGTAGAAATCTGTTAAAATGTTGGACGAAAAATCGATCTGAAATCTATGTTTAGAGTAGTTTTCGAACATTTATAAAATATCAAGGTTAATATTGCAACTTTTGAAAGAATATGAGTATTTTTTAAACAAAGGGTAACGTTCACTCATATTTCTTTTATCATTTGTTATTTTTTAGTTCAACAATTGTGGGGTGAGATTCGACCTCAAGAGAATGAGTTACATATCAAATTTTTTTTTAGTTCAATAAGTGAGGTTGGGGGGATTCGAACCTCCGATCCAAAAAAAAAGGTACATATAAAATTAACGCTGAGTTATGTTCGTTTGAAAACATGCCAAAAATTACTGCTTAATTATGTTTAGTTTAGTATGTAGCCGAATAAAATATAGTAAAAAAATAATAAATGTTGAAAAATGAGATTAGGGTTGTGTATAAATTTATACTCTATCTTGATCTAAAAGAAATTATTGAATATGAGAAAAGTTTTTCCATCTTGGAATTTGACCTCACGTGAATTAGGGTTAATAATAAATCATACATGTGGAAGATCTTTAATAATAGTTTGGGAATCTTTGCTACTGTTGTTGAAAACTTGAAGCCAAAATTTAAAGGCATTAATACAAGGCCATTATTAGAGAAATGTGTCCATGTGTCACTATAAATGAAAAATTGCTTGTCTCTCTCACTATAGTTTTATTTATTTATTTTATTAATTTAAATTGTGGGTCACACTCACCCTATAGTTGAACCAGTAGTTAATACATTTAAGATGTATTATTATTGACTTGACCTTTTTTCAAAAAATAAAATAAAATGTATTTGACTTATAGTGATCTTGGAATCTAATTTGAACCTTGAATTAAAAAAAAAAATGATATGCTAACTTAAAATTATTGAAGACATTAATGTTAATTTTCATTTTTGAGAAATGAGAGGGAATGTTTTTCATAAGTAAGCACATAAAGACTAAGAAGTAATAACACACAACTCCAAAAAAAAAAAAACAAAAAAAAAAAAAGAGGAGAGAGTAAGAACACAGCTTTAATTAGGGGAAAAAATGTCAATTATTTTTTTAAAATTAAATAATAAGAAAAACAATATTGAAAAAACCAAAAATTTAATTTATATCCCTCAAGTTTGAATGTTGTATCAATTAAAACGTGAACTTCATAACGGTATTTAATTTACACCATTTACCATATTTTATTTAAAAAATATTAATTTAAACGTATAGAATCTCATCATTATAGTAATTAAACTCCTAAACTTTCGTAAATAAATTAATTGTATGAAAATTTAAAGTTTAATTGATATAATTATAAGGCTCCAGCCATGTGAAAATAATTTTTTTTTTCAAAGGAGTGTGCAAAATTTAGGAACTGTTTGGAACACCAACTTGAGTTAGGTGAATTGAATTATTATAACTCCGTGTAGATTTAGCCCACCAACTATTATACATTATTACAACTCACAAACTGCGTCAAACATTTGGAGCACCAACTTAGAGTTTGATAGATTGAGTTATTATAATTCTGTCTACGTTTGACCCAATGACTGTTATAACCAACCGTCAATAAAGTAACTATACTATTATAAGTGCTCCAAACAAACCCTAATGTTTTAATCGGTGAAATAGGAATATAAAATGAGTTTTTTTTTAAAAGAAAAAAAAAAAGGAAAAGATAGATTGTAGGGGAAGAATTTATAGGGAGATAAATGGGTTGGGCAGTGTGTGAAAACTGAAACCCCCAAAAAGCTTCACTAAACTTTTTGCTTTCTTCATCAGTTCCTTTTTTCTCTGCCCCTAATCAGAAGCTCCAAAATTCCTAAAACAAATTTCTCTCAAAAAAAGTCAAAATCCATTCTCTTCTTCTTCTTCTTCTTCTTCCTCCTCGTGATTACTTTGGCGTTTTTCCTTTGGCTTCTTCTGCTTCTCTCTTATGGAATTCTATCTCGTAAGTACTCTCCGCCATTTTTAATTTCCTCATCTTTCTCTCTTCATCTCTTTATCTTCATTCTGTTTTTATTGAAGGATTATTCGAACAGAAACAGCGGCCAAATCCCGGCGTTTGGTGACTGGGATAAGGCTAAGGATTTGCCCATCACTCAGTATTTCGAAAGCGCTCGCCAAGCCGGTTTGATTCGCTACAGTTCCTCCTCCGGCGAAAGCGGCCCTTGCCTTCCTCCTTCCGACTTATACTCCACCGCAGATCGCAAGAAACCTCCTCCCTCCGCCGCCGCGCGCAAGGTCTCCATCTCTCTCTCTCTCTCAATCTCTGATTGATTCACTCCGATCTCTCTGTTTTTCTCTGTTTATAGTGCTAATTTGAGAGAGAACATAAGGAATTTCATACAAAATGAAAATCTGAGATCTATTTTCTTTTCCGGGAAAATTCAGCTATATTTTCTAGGGAAACAAACAGAGTATTAGATTAATTACGTCCTTGTTTTTTTGTTTTTTGTTTTTGGCTTTTAGAAAACAGTTTATTTTGAATTTAGTTTTTGGTTTTTAAGTTTTTGAAAACGTTGGTTACCAAATTTTTAAAACGAGAAAACAAAATTCAAAGTTTTTGATTTGATATTTTTTTTTTTATATTTCTCTTTCAATTTTATTGAAATTATCCCTAAGTTAGATATAATTATTAAAATTATTGATTTATACATTTATTAAAATTAAATTATCATTAATATTGTTTGAAATGAAAATTATCATCAATATTATTACTATGTTTTTTTTTTAAAAAAATATTATAATTTTATTTAAATAAATATTTTCTAATCTATTATATTTTAATATTAATGTGATATTACACCAATATACCTGCCTATCTTATACAATCAACATATTTTATTTTTCTAACTTCAGGGATGATAAAAGTCTACCAAATGTTGTTTAATATATTAAACTTTTCACACAATACATTTTCTTTTTATTTTAGAGAAAAACATTTTTTACACTAATTTTTTTAATTTTATTAAATAATTGGACTTTAATTAAATTTTGATAAATATTTAAATTTTTAGATGAAATAAATTAACATTATTTTAAAATTTTTAATTTTAATTTTAATTTTATAACAAATTCAAAATAAATAATAATTATCTAACTGCGTTAAACTTTTTTGTTTAAAAAAAATGAAGTATAGTTATGAAATAAGTTTGAAAACAAAAAATAGTTATTGAAAAGATATATAATTTTTTTTTTATTTTTTATTTTTTTTTTAGAAGATATAATTTTTATTTAAAAAAAAAAAGAAAAAAAAAGTAGGGTTATTGAATTGAATCACAAGATTTGTTTGGTGAAGATGGGAATGAAACGCGAAATGAATGAAGGGATGGGGAATTATTTATTATTAATGAGGAGGACACGTGGCGGGATATTGCAGGGACGGGTGAGGGAAAAGCGTTACCCGCATGTGGGATTAAAAGAACACCAGATTCCAATAAAGCAAGGGAGAGTGTTCGACGTGACGGAAACGGTGGGAGCGCGAAAGGTGAAGCAAAACGACGTGTCGGTTCCGACTAGATCCAATGCCAGACCGCCCAAACCTGTCGATGAAGATCTTTACAAAATCCCACCTGAACTACTCCATTCTTCTAAGCGGGTAATATCTTCATTCTTCTCCCTTATTATTAGTATTTTTTTAATAAAAAATGTGTTTAATTGCTTACAAAATTTTAGTATATGCTACTACATTACTCTTCTATCAACAATTTTTTAATCATATACTCATTTATTATGTTAGTTCTACTAACTAATAGTTGTGAGTATAAATTGTTAGAGTGTTTGGAACACCGACTTAAAGTTGGGTAGACTAGATTATAATAATTCAGTCTACGTTTGACCCACCGACTATTATAAATGACACTCAATAAAATAATTATACTAATTTCAATAATATTTACTATTCACAACTATTATAACTGACAACGATTATAATAATTCATTCAGCGCCCTAAACAGTTCTTTATTGTTTCTTAAATGCTAAGAGTTTGTATGGGGCGATGAGTGAGTTATTATAATTCGTGGTTATAATAGTCTAAACACTCTTGAAGTCACTATGATTATTTTATTGATTTAGTTGTGGGTTATAATAGTTGGTGGGTCAAACATATAACCGAGTCCACCCAACTTCATTTTAGTGTCCCAAATACCTCCTAAACCAATAAAATAAGAAGAAAAATTTATGAAAGAAGATTATATTTTTTAATTTTAAATAAATAGTTGTCAAATTTTTAATAATCTTAAGAAATGAATAGAAATGAATAGTTTGTTTATGTTTTCAAAAGTAGGTGGTTATAACATTATAAACCCACTTGAAATTAGTAGTTTGTTTTTGAGTGAGTTATTATAATTAGGTGATTATAATAGTCAAAACATTATTAAAGTCAGAATAGCTATTTCATTGGTTTGATTGTGAGTTATAAAAGTCGATCTATCCAACTCTAAGTTAGTGCCTTAAACATCTTTCTAAGTTAATACAACGAGGAGAGAAATGAATGAAAGGAGAATTTTGTTTTACAAAAAGAAAATAGTTGTCAAAATTTTGAAACATCATCTACATATTGTATATGGTAAGTATTATTCAGTTTAAAAAGTATTTGAAAACCAAGGATTTAATTAAAGTAGAAATGTATTTCATGTTTTTTACTATAATTGAACATTTGTTTTGGTAGTAAATTTATTATTGGAAGACATTGAAAATATAATGTGTTGTCTTCAAAATTTTCACTTTTATGGGTTTTAAAATCTAAATGTTGTTTTTGGAAAAATATTCATATAATAGAAATTTAGTGAATTTATGTTCTGATTCCTCAATTCATTTTTTCTTTTTATATATGAAGTTTAATTTTTATTTTTTTATTTATATAGATGTATAATGAAAACATATGTGAATTAGGTTATGTTCAATAATTTTGCGAAATTAATAGAAATTACTAGTTTGTTTATGTTTTCAAATATTTGCTTAGGAAAATATATATATTAAATAGCTCCACCTTGAACTCAATCAATAATGAAAAGAAAAAGATTCCACTTTAGACTTTATGAAATACATTCTGATCATATAGATATAGATACATCATTGTCTCAAAGATAAGATACATCATTTATTTTTTTATACAAAGAAAATTCATTGGCCCCACACTAAATTATTCATGGTCATTTTGATTTCTGGTTTGGATATAAAGAAAGAAAAATAAAAATCCTATTCTTGTTTTGAAATAAATGAAATATATCTAATAAGTCCTCTTCTTCTATTTTTTTTTTTTTTTTTAATTTTAGTGATGTCAGAAAATGAATTACTTTTAATTGATTTTTGATGGAAAAATTGTACGACTCACCCCTATTTTGGCCCGCTTGTGAAACTGACTCGAATCTGAAAAAAAAAAAGATAAATTGACCTGCTAACATCATCATTTTTTTAAAAATATTATTTTCTTGCTCTAGCTGCGGGCGCGGGCTGGTCTCGCTCTAGCTGCTGGTTGGTCTCGAATTTGAAAAAAACTTCAGATATGAAATGAAGCTAGAGCTAGAGCGAGACCAGCCCGCGTTCGCGTCCGCAGCTAGAGCGAGAGCAATCCGCGCCTGCACCTAGAGCTAGAAAACAATATTAAAAAAAATGATGATGTCAGCAGAAGGTCCGTTTGTCTTTTTTTTTTTCTTCAGATCCGGGTCATTTTGACAATTCGTCTAAAATACCGGGTTAATTGTACAATTCTCCCATTTTTTAGCCCTTAATACAACTAGGATATAATAATGTGAATGTTTAATAATATTTTGGTTTTTAATTTTTAGTTTTTAAAAATTAAGCTTATAAACACTATTTTTACCTACGTTTTATTTGTTTTGACATACTTTCTACTAATGTTTTCAAAATTCAAGTCAAAATTTAAAAGCTTAGGAGATGTAATTATAATAATTTTGTGGGTTATAATAGTCAATGGGTCAAACGTAGGTTAAGT
The DNA here is from genome assembly GCA_028017165.1 of Herpetospermum pedunculosum. Classification (NCBI taxonomy): domain Eukaryota; kingdom Viridiplantae; phylum Streptophyta; class Magnoliopsida; order Cucurbitales; family Cucurbitaceae; genus Herpetospermum; species Herpetospermum pedunculosum. The sequence continues at coordinate 52,606,375 of CM051529.1, forward strand.
TATAATAATCCAGTTCATCAAACTCCAAACTGGTGTCCCAAACGCCCTCTTAAAATTATTTTTTAAAAATTGAAAACCATCAACGAAATCAAATCGAGTTTGATGATTGGGGGCTTAATTTGTTGATAATGTTTTATTTTACTCTAGAGTAGATTAATTTGTTGATAAATGTTTTATTTTAGTGTAGAGTAGATTAATAATAAGCCTTTTAATTTTTATTTACTTGGTTATACAGAACAAAATGAAGGGCTTATTTTCAAGGTGTCTGGTACCTGCTTGCAATTGAAGAATTGAATCTTGTGCCCTATCGTATCCAGTGAGGCTCAGCTATGAGGAGCAGCTAAACTATCATATCTAATACCCCTTTGTTATTTTATTTTATTTTTTAATTTAATTTTATAACTTTTCGTTTTAGTTTTAAGGAAAATAGAAAGAGAATAGATTTAATCTCAGTTGTTGTTCTAGTTTAAATTTGATGTAAAAAATGTCACATAGAGGAATCTTGAGAATGATTATTACTATCTATCAATGAGTTATAATGTATCACTGCAGAATTTTGGCTGTAGTTTCTATCTATTTTACCACATTCGTCTTTTTATTATTATTATTTTGATGAATATTAAACAAAGTTATCATTCCATTTTTAAAAATAATATTAAACTAAGGGCATGTTGGGATGATTGTTGCATTAGTGATGGTTGAATTAGTGATTTAAGTATAATTAATTTTGTAAAATTGATTTTCATACCATCATTTTCATGTTTGTTTGAAGTGATTTTCATAGAATGATAAGTGAATTTGAATTATTCATGTTTGATTTCAAAATTGTTAAATTACCATAAAGGGTATTAATTAAAGGCATTATTTAACTATCGACTAACCAATTTATTTTCTCATATAATACTTCAAGGCAAACATTTTCCAAAAATTCTTATGTCGCTCGGAGTAGGATTCTTCTTGCTTACATTGATCATATCCCCTGAAGCCTCATCTTAATTCTAGATAACAATGTTTGAATTTCAACCTTCAAAATTCATCACTCAAATTCGGAAAGAAATGTTTTCCCACCATGCATCCGAGTAATTCTATATTATTTAATATCGTGTCAATGGAGGAGGAAAGGAGTTTTTATTAATTATAAAACTCACACACACTATACAAAGAATATCTCCTCAGTATAAATAGGAGAATGAGGAAAGAAGTTAGAAATAACAATCCTTAACAGAAAGATAACAAATTGAAACTGATTTGTAAAACTAATACTCCCCTTCAAGTTGGGGTTGGAGCATAAATGTCAAGGACTCCCAACTTGCTCATGACAGAATAAAGTGTGGAGGACGGTAGAGCTTTAGTGAATACATCAGCTAACTGTGAATGAGACCGAACTGACAACAATTTTAAGAAACCATCAAGAATCTTATCACGAACAAAATGACAGTCTATCTCAATGTGCTTCGTTCGCTCATGAAAAGTCGGATTCGAAGCAATGGATATGGCAGCTTGATTATCACAATAAACCACAATTGGAGGCAAAGAATTTATGTGTAGATCAAGCAATAATTGATGTATCCATACTAACTCACTCGTAACTGCTGCCAAGGCTCTGTATTCAGCTTCTGCTGAGGATCGAGAGACGGTGGGTTGTTTCTTAGATTTCCAAGAGATGAGAGAGTCTCCCAAAAACACACAAAAACCAGTTACAGACCGCCTTGTATCAATACAAGCGCCCCAGTCAGCATCAACAAATGCTTGAAGTTGAAAACTTGATGTGGGCCGAAGTAAAATACCTTGACCAGGAGATTTCTTGAGATAGCGCAAAAGATGGTGAACGACTTGTAGATGAGAGGCTGATGGTTGCTGTAAAAATTGACTTAGTCGATGAACGGTAAAGGATATATCAGGTCTAGAAATTTGCAAATAAAGCAAACGACCAATGAGTCTCCGATAAGCCTTCGCATCTTCGTCGGACAAGAATGGTCCAATTGTCTTGGTTAGCTTAAGATTCGGATCCATAGGTATGAAAGCTGGTTTGGCATTTAGAAATCCAGTATCTTCAAGAATTTGTAAGCAATACTTCCTTTGTGATAAAGAAAGCCCTTGTTTTGATCTTGACATTTCGAGTCCGAGGAAGTACTTAGCCGAACCAAGGTCCTTCAACATAAAATGGGACCGAAGAATATCCTTTACTTTGGTAAGTTCAGTCGGTGATGGCCCGGTGACAAGAATATCATCGACATAAACGAGTAACGCAACAAAAGTGTCCCCATTTCCTCGAGTAAAAAGGGAATAATCAGATTTTGATTGAACAAAACCATTGCTAAGTAAAGCATGAGAAAATTTGCTAAACCATTGTCGTGAAGCTTGTTTCAATCCATAAATGGATTTATGTAACCGACATACTAACTTCTCCCCTTGTTTAGCAAGAACCGAAGGCTTGTATCCCAATGGTAAGGACATATAGACTTCTTCAAAAAGATCCCCATTTAGGAATGCATTATTGACATCCATTTGTGCCAAAGGCCAATTATAAGATGTGGCAAGTGTAAGAAGTGCTTTAACAGTAACAATTTTGGCAACTGGAGAAAAAGTATCAAAAAAATCAATGCCTTCTTGTTGATTGTACCCCTTTGCAACCAAGCGGGCTTTATAACGCTCAATGGTTCCATCTGCCTTATATTTAACCTTGTACACCCATTTTGACCCAATAGCATGGCGCCCTTTAGGTAAGGAGACAATACTCCAAGTGTTGGTTCTTTCCATTGCAGCAATTTCATCTTTCATAGCGTGATGCCAATGAGGAAATGAAGCAGCTTGATGATAATAGGTGGGCTCATACTCCGTGGAGACATTGAGCAAAAAATTCCTATAAAGAAGTGTGCAATGGGCATAAGACACATAATTGCCAAAAAAATAAGGAGATGCCTGAACGGTAGTGGTGTTGGTTAAAATGTTGCAATGAAAATCTCGTAAGTAAGTAGGCTGACAACGAGCCCGATGAGATCTTCGTGGTTCATCAATAACACTTTGATTAGTAGGAATTGCTGATGGAGGAACAGTATCAACAATGTGATTACTCTCTTGAAGACTTGTATCAATTAAGTCATGTATAGGAGAAATAGGACTTGCAGTGGAACTGTGAAGATCAGTCATATTACCCATAGGGGAAGCTGGGAAAACAAAATTTCCATCAGTAGACAATGAGGAAAAATTCCCAATATCAGCCAAGGGTCGTGGTAAGACAAAAGTCTCCAGAAAAGGAAGAGAAGCAGCAGGTCGTGGAGTATGATGAAATGGGAATAACTCTTCAAAAAATAGCACATCCCGAGAGACAAAAAACTCCTGCTTGACAATATCATATAACTTGTATCCTTTAATGCCGGGAGGATACCCAATAAACACACAAGGCCGAGCACGAGGATCAAATTTAGTTCGATTGGCCGTTAGAGTTGAGGCATATGCAAGACAACCAAAAACTCGTAAAAAATGATAATCAACATCTTTGCAATGAAGAACAAAATAAGGAGCTTTGTTATCAAGTAGGGGCATCGGAGTACGATTAATCAGATGGGCTGCTGTCAAAACACAATCACCCCAAAATGACAAAGGCACACGTGATTGAAAGAGAAGAGCTCGAGCCACATTCAGTAGATGTTGATGCTTCCTCTCAACCACAGAATTTTGTTGCGGTGTAGCTACACAAGAGAATTGATGCACAGTTCCAACGGACGCAAAAAAACACCTCAAAACGTAGTTCAGGGGCATTATCAGACCGAAAGGTCTTAATCTTCTTTGAGAATTGTGTCTCAATGAGCTTAAAAAACCGTGGAACTATATGTAATGCATCATTTTTATGCCTCATAAAAAAAACCCAAGTATAACGTGAACAATCATCAACTATAGTCAAAAAGTAAGAATATCCCGCATGGGTTGAAGTTTTGAAAGGTCCCCATACATCACAATGAACTATATCAAATGGACTATTACAAACATGATTATTAGAAGGAAAAGATAGTTTTTTCTGTTTTGCTAAGGGACAAACATGACAAATATGATCATGAAATGTATTAGACATATCTATAATATTCTTCAAAAAATGCAGCCGAGCAGGGGAAGGATGTCCCAATCTTTGATGCCAAGTGATAGAGCTTTTACATACCCGAGCAGACGATACTAAATGTGAAGCAACAACAGTATCTTTGGGTATATAAAACAAGTATAGTCCTCTGAAACAGTCAACCTTCCCAATCGTCTTGGACAGTGACTTGTCCTGAATAGTACAAGAATTGCCAAAGAAATTAACAGAGAAACTATCATCCTTTAATAAAGCACTGATCGAGAGAAGATTATATGTGAACTGTGGGAGATAAAGAACATTATGTAAAATAACTTCATCTGACAGTTTCACATATCCAATGAAGTCTACAAGAAAACGAGTCTGAGTAGGAAGAATGACAGAAACATTATGTGCTCGGTGTAGAGTAGTAAAAAGTGATTTGTTATAACATATATGACTTGACGCTCCAGAATCAACTACCCAAGAATCAACATGCTGATTGTGAAATGAGGAAAAAACATAACAAGTACCTGCCACATGACTTGTTTCAGCATTAATACCCTCAGAATTTGCTCCAGTAAGATGAGTCTGAAGAAGATTCATCAATTGAGAATATTGATCTATGTTGAGACTTGCGAAAAAAGCCGATTGAGGAGCCTGTGATACTCCAGATGTGTTACTATTGTTACGCTTCTCATGATTCATAGTGGTAGCAGAATTATTAGAGGAAGAATTGGAGCGTTGAGTTGTATGAAACTTGTGTCCAGGAGGATACCCGATCAATTTGAAACAATTATCAATGGTATGACCTTTAGATTTGCAATAGGAACACATCATTCGTGGTCCATCTTTCTTTCGAAAACGATCATAACTTCCTTTCTTGGAGTTATCAGATGCCATTAAGGCAGTGGACTCAGGCGCAATGAACGAAACACCGGCAGAGCGCTGGTGTTCTTCTTGAATAATAAGAGAAAAAACCTTGTTAATCGTTGGCAATGGATTTATCAGAAGGATCTGTGCACGAATTGTTGTGTATGATTCATTAAGCCCCATAAGGAAAATCATCACAAACTCAGATTGAAGATAATCAATCATAGTTTTCATTCCACCACAAGTGCATTCATTAATTGGTCTGTATTCTGTGAGATCTTGCCAAATTGTAGTGATCTTGGTGTAGTAGGCTTCAATTGACATCGTACCTTGAGTAGTGGTGACTAATTGCTTCCGAAGTTGATAAATCAATGGTCCGTTTGTTTGATGATAACGTTCTTTCAATATATCCCAAACATCCTTGGCAAATCCAGTGTAAGGAATACTTGCAGCAATATCTTTCGAAATTGAATTTATAATCCAAGAAGCAACTATGTCGTTATTGCATTGCCAAGCAGTGAGTAGATTACCTTCAGGTTTCTTGATTGTGCCTTTGATGAAGCCTAATTTGTTCTTGCCAGATAGCGCCATTAACATCGATTTGCTCCATGAAGTGTAGTTACTCGCGCCGACTAACATATGTGTCACAAGGGTGGTAGTCGGTCCAGTGGAATGGTGTAGAAGATAAGGATTCAACTGAGCTTCAATTGACGTTGAATCAAGAACATCGGCTTCAATTGGCGTTGAATCAAGAACATCGGGTGCAGATTTTTCAGCCATGGTGATCAAGTTCAACGGAGAAGAAAAACCAAATAAACTCCGATTATGAACAAGAAGGCGAAAAGAAAGACGAAGAAGAAAGTAGAGAAGCGTGAAATACGAACAACTCTGCTCACTCTGCGCTTTGATGTGAGAGACTGCCCTTTTGACGTGAGAGAAAAAAAAACTTCTGCTCTTTGATGTGAGAGACTGCCATTTTGATGTGAGAGAAAAAAAAACTCACACAATTGCCCTCAATTGAACACGTAAACCACGCGTTGCTCTGATACCATATTATTTAATATCTTGTCAATTGAGGAGGAAAGGAGTTTTTATTAATTATAAAACTCACACACACTATACAAAGAATATCTCCTCAGTATAAATAGGAGAATGAGGAAGGAAGTTAGAAATAACAATCCTTAACAGAAAGATAACAAATTGAAACTGATTTGTAAAACTAATATTCTACAACAATACATGGATTTTTCGACGAAAAAATGCGTCGGAAAAGATGAAACCGACGCCATGCATCGGATAACGTAGTCTAAACCTGTTGAATTTTATGTCCTAAAACTCGTGGTTTGTAAACAGTTGTGTTTGTAAATACTTTATTTAGTAATAAAGAGTTATTAAGTTTTATACAGTAAAATAGTTTACTGGAACAAAGTGAAACGTGTTTAGAATAACCTATACCAATGACCAACACCCATGACGATTCATGAGTACTTGAGCTTCATGTATGACATGATTGTAGATCAGGCTCAAGTAGACAGTTAAAACGGTCTATAGTATATGGATAAGGCTGGGTACCTTATCCTGGTAACACTATTGGATGCGGCTCGCTTTGTATTGTATAAAACGATGTGATCCGAGATTATTCTTTGACTTGCACGAGTGAGAGTGGCCAGATCGCCGACTCAATAAGCCTACCATCTTGGGGATAAACTCAAATAGGTGGCTGTAGACATAGTACAACAAGATGAAACTCACTCATAACCCGCTCTTCAGGGTTAGTAGAGAGGTTGTTCCCTTAATAGCTGACTTCGGGGCTTGAACAATAGGCGCCCACCCTCTTCTTGGCAAGAGAGGGACCTGATCTACTAATTGGACCACATATCAATTGTTCATTAGAGGTGTCAGTGGTACTTAAGGAACAAGATGTAATGCAGGGGTTAAACGGTTTAAATGACCCAGCTGTGATTACGAATGACCTGTGAAGGATCGACTCACCCGCGATGGTTATATCAAGAGGACATAATATATCTACAGTGAGGAGAGTGCAACCCTCAGACTATAGTGGAGTCTCCGGGGGTTAAAAAATGTTGATTAGTTTGGTTAAAAGAGTTTTGACCGGATAATCCCGTATTGTTGGAGCTCATGATCTGTAGGTCCTTTAGGTTCTCCTAGCTAGCTCAGATAACGACGTGCAACAATATGAGAGAAAAGAGAAAGAAAAAGAATTTGAATTTGTTCAAATTCCGTTTGTGGAAGAGTGATGAACATATTTAAATATGATTTAAATATGAGATTGGTCTAAAACATGAATAAGATTCATGTGCAAAAAGTCGATTTCGGAAAATCGAGTTTAGCCATATTATTTAATTAATATTTGATATTGAATTAAATAATATTAAATAATTAAAAAGTGTAATTAATTAATATATATATATATATATATTTTATTAAAATGTTTAATAAATAAAATATTTATTATTATTTAAATTAATTGAGAATTAATTTTTAAAAATAATATATATATATATATATATATATATATATATATATATATATATATATGGGAAATTGTAGTAAATGACAATTTAAGACTTATTGTTTGCAAATATAGCATGTTTTTAAAAATTTTGCGGTTATAACAATTTCTATCGCTGATATCTTATGACTGATAGAAGTCTATCGCTGATCACCTCGGCTTTTTATAGATTTTTGTCAGTGATAATAGTCTATCAGAGATAATAGTCTATCACTGATAGAAGTCTATCAGTGATATAATAAAGTCTATCAGTGATAGAAACGGGTTTTTTTGCCATATTTGCAAAACATTTTAAAGTTTGCTAATTTTGCAATTAGTTTGGGCCTGATTGCTATTTGTGCAACCAGCCCTATATATATATATATATATATATATATATATATATATATATATATATATATATATATATATATATAAAAGATATATATATGTCATAAAAAATATATATATATATATATATATATATATATATATATATATATATATATATATATATATAAATGGTGAAGCTTAGTGCCATTTTTGTGTACACATATGAACATTTTGAATTCAACTTCAATTTTGAAGTTTTGAGAATTCTCTCGGGGTTCTGTGTTCAAAGCCATTTTTCCATCTCCCATTCTCTTCTTCATTTTTTTTCTTTTCTTTTCTCTTCTATTCGAAGTCCCACAACTCCGTTGTTCGGCGTCGAGGATAGTGAGACTACCGGAGGTGATCCTCGAGGCGTTCGTGAGAAGAGGTTCGAAGTGTTCGTGAGAAGAACCGAAGAGTTCGTGACGAGGAACGAGCGGCAAAACTTGAAGAAATTAGAACTACAAGGGTATGTATTTCTAATTTCTCTTATTTCTGTTGTTTAAGCATGTTTCTAGTTTGTTAAATTGATGAAATTAGAGTATCAAAGATCCAAAATTGTTTTCGCTGCGTTTTTACACTCCATCAAAATCGACGCACCACATGCAGTGGCAAATCCATAACGTTATGTGAGGGAGGCTTAACGTTATGTGAGGGAGGCTTGGTATATTTTGATATTAGTTTATATAGAATTGATAACGTTTAGGTTAAAATACCATTTAGGTCTTTATACTAAAAGTTAATATAAACTATTTCTTTTTTAACGGTAACAAGATACCAACAAATGGAATTAAATTTAAGATTCATAGAAAGTAAGTAAACTAAATTTAGATATTCAAGACTAAAATAAAACAACTAAAAAAATTAGCCTTTGTTGACAGAGAAATTTCGGCCAATCAGCGGTCGCCACGTGTCTTCATCTTGGCCGGCGGATCGAATAAACTTAACCGAGCAAATTCGGTCATAGCTCAATTGGGCTCGAAATCGAATCGGGCTAAAAAGTTATTTAAATGGCAATTTGGGCCAAAGCCCAAAAATCCATTAGGCCCAGAACCCAAAAGTTCATTGGACCCAAGCCCAAGCCCATTGGATCCAGACCCAAGCCCACCAGGCCCATGAGAACTCTATAAATAGAGAGCTCATTCTTCATTTTCAAGGTTCAGAAAATTTATTCTCCTAAGAACTCAGAGAGAATTCCAAAACAGCGAAGACTCTTTGAATCCTGAAGACTGAACGTCGCTTGAAGACCAAACACCTGAAGACTTCACCGCTACGCGAAGCTGAAGGTTCAACCTCGAGAACAAGCTGCGAAGCCCTCGAGTACGTTACATTTAAGAGAGAGAATCAGAGGATCAAACATTAGAGATTGTAATCCTACGCACTGATATATACAATACAAATTCAATGTAAATTCATTTACACGTGTTCGAATCTCCAACACTTCGTCGAAATCTCGTGTGAACAGATTTCGACGTGATTTCGACTGGGCGTGCCAATCTGTTCACACGAGATTTCGACGAAGTGTTGGAGATTCGAACACGTGTAAATGAATTTGAATTGAATTTGTATTGTATATATCAGTGCGTAGGATTACAATCTCTAATGTTTGATCCTCTGATTCTCTCTCTTAAATGTAACGTACTCGAGGGCTTCGCAGCTTGTTCTCGAGGTTGAACCTTCAGCTTCGCGTAGCGGTGAAGTCTTCAGGTGTTTGGTCTTCAAGCGACGTTCAGTCTTCAGGATTCAAAGAGTCTTCGCTGTTTTGGAATTCTCTCTGAGTTCTTAGGAGAATAAATTTTCTGAACCTTGAAAATGAAGAATGAGCTCTCTATTTATAGAGTTCTCATGGGCCTGGTGGGCTTGGGCCTGGATCCAATGGGCTTGGGTCCAATGGACTTTTGGGTTCTGGGCCTAATGGATTTTTGGGCTTTGGGCCAAATTGCCATTTAAATAACTTTTTAGTCCGATTCGATTTCGAGCCCAATTGAGCTATGACCGAATTTGGTCGGTTAAGTTTATTCGATGGCGACCGCTGATTGGCCGAAATTTCTCAGCCATATTTTAAACTATTTTTATATAAATTTATAAAAATGAAAATGAAACTTGAAATAATATTCATAATTTTTTATTTTATAATAATAATAAATGTGAGGATTTAAACAAATTTGCCTTTATGGGCGGAATCGAACCCCCACTCTCTACTATCTTAGGCAGAGTGCTCACCCACTGCACCAAGTAGTTGTTCGATAATTATTTAAAATTATTTGATAGATAGATTTAGAAATGAGACTTACCATTTATTTAAATATATATAAAATAAAACTCTAAATCTTTTTTAAATAATAATTTTTTATATGCTTGTAAATCAATAAAAAATAATAACACTTTAAACAGTATATATATTTATATAAACAAAAAAATATTAAAAAGTAGTATTTACAAATTTATAATCACTTTTCAAATTATAACAGTATTAAAAAGTAGTATTTACAAATTTATAATCACTTTTCAAATTATAACATTTTAACTCGGTTTGAATCTCCGAAGAACAAGCTTGAGGCAAATATCACACGAAATTTAAAGAAAAGAAAAAAAAAACAGATAGAAAAAAAGAAGATGGAAATTCTAGATTATGGGACTCGAACGCGGACGCGAGGGGACTTGGGGCAAGATTTCCACCGAAGCAAAATGAATTCTTAAAATTTGTGGTGATTTTTTTATGTACTAATAGAAGGTATGGTATGGTTGGGATATATATTTGTTACAATGACGAGTCGTGCCTGTCATCTATAGTTTACCATTTGTTCTTAAATAGCAGCGTAAATTGGTGAAGAATTAATACCAAAACTAAGGACTTATATGAAATCAAAGTCCTTTGTTTGAAAGATACTCATCCCTACTCCCTCAGAAACTTTTCATAGTAAAGAAAGAAGTGTAAAGAGAGAAAAAAGAGGGCAACATAAATATTTTAAAGGGATAACATGATTCAATTAAATTTTAACATAGAATTCAACAGAAGTACTGATAATACTGATGAGAAATAAGTTTGAGACTAAATATACCAAAACCTCCTGGATATTTTAGGAATTTTTCAATTTAGTAATTAATATTATTAAATTCTCAATTTTACTTATAATGTAGGAAAATTATAAAAGATTTCAATTTAAAGTAAAATAATTAAAAATAGAGCACTTTTTAAAAAAAATTGCGAATATGGCAATTTCTATCACTAATAGTATGGTCTATCGCTGATAGTAGTCTTTTTTATAGAATTTTGTCAGTGATAATAGTCTATCAGTGATAACCACTGATTTTTTGCCATATTTGCAAAAGGTTTTTGTTTGGTTTTATGTCCTAAAACTCGTGGTTTGTAAACAGTTATTATTTGTAAATATCTATTTAGAATAAAGAGTTATTAGTTTTATTCAGTAAAAGTGTTTACTGGAATAAAGTGAAACGTGTTTAGTTTATCCTATACCAATAACCAACACCCATGACGAATGATGAGTACTTGAGCTTCATGTATGACATGAATGTGGATCGGGCTCAAGTAGACAGTCAAAATGGTCTATAGTATACGGATAAGGCTGGGTAACTTATCCTGGTAACACTAGTGGATGCAGCTCGCTTTGTATTGTACAAAACGATGTGATCCGAATCGTTTCACATGGAGATGTGCGAGCGGGGGCTTCTTATGCAATGAGTTTGCATATGACTGAACCACGAAAAAGTCGCTCTCTCTTTATAACGCCGTTTACTGAAGAGACCGACTATTTCACTTGATGGCCTAGGTAACTCGATCTCAATCCTGAGCTTACTATGAACTCCTGCTTATTAGACAGTATCCTTAGACTTGTATGGGTGAGAGTGGCAGAATGTCCGCTCAATAAGCCTACCATCTCAAAGATAAAGTCCAATAGGTAGTTGGGGACATAGTGTAGTAAGATGGAGTTCACTTCTAACCCGCTCTTCAGGGTTAGTAGATAGGTTGTTCCCTTAATAGCTGACTCCGGGGCTTGAACAATAGGCGCCTACCCTCTCCTCGTTAGAGAGGGTTCCTGATCTGTTGGTTGGATCACTAATCAATTGTTCATTAGAGGTGTCAGTGGTACTTAAGGAACAAAGACGTACCACAGGGGTTAAACGATTTAAACGACCTAGCTGTAGTTACGAACAACCTGTGAAGGGTCGACTTGCCCATGACGGTTATATCAAGATGACATAATATATCTACAGTGAGGAGAGGGCAACCCTCGGACTATAGTGGAGTCTTCGGGGGTTAACGAAAGTTGATTGATTCGGGTTAAAAGAGTTTTGACCGAATAATCTCGTATCGTTGGAGCTCATGATCTGTAGGTCCTTTAGGTTCTCTTGGCTAGCTCGGATAACGTCGTGCAACAATATAAGAGAAAAGAAAAAGAAAAAAAAAAGAATTTTAATTGTTCAAATTCGATTATTGGAAGGATGATGGATGATTTAAATATGAGATTGGTCTAAAACATGAATATGATTCATGTCTTAAAAGCCGGTTTTCAGAAAATATTTTATATTGAATTAAATAATATTATTTAATTAAAAAGTTTAATTAATTAATTAATATATATATTTTATTAATTTAAAAGTTTAATTAATAAAATATTTATTACTATTTAAAATTAATTAAGAATTAATTTTTATAAAATAATATAGATATATATATATATATATATAATAAAAAAAAGTGAAGGTTAGGACACTTCTTTTTATATATATATATATATAGGGATGGTTGCACAAATAGCAATCAGACCCAAACTAATTGCAAATTTAGCAAACTTTAAAATGTTTTGCGAAGTAATTGCGAAAAAATTGCTGAGCCAGCAATTTCTGATGCCTTTGTTGATGAGCATGTCTTTGTGTTAGCACATCGTGATAACGATGAGGAACCTTGGTTTGCGGATATTGCTAACTTCCTTGCCTCGCAGGTACTACCAACTTTCAAAGGGGGGCAAGAAAAGAAGAGGTTCCTACATGAAGCTAGGAAGTTCATCTGGGACGATCCTACACTTTACAAGACTTGTGCGGATGGATTGTTGAGGAATTGTGTATCAGCTGCTGAGGCAAAGTCTGTGTTGCAGCACTGCCATACATCTCCTTACGGTGGACATTTTGGTGGCCAAAGGACGGCTGCAAAGGTGTTCCAGAGTGGCTACTATTGGCCCACGATCTTCAAGGATGCCCACGACCATGCACACAACTTCAATGAGTGTCAACGAACAGGTAACCTCAGTAGAAAGGATGAGATGCCTCTCACCTATATCTTAGAGTTGGAACTCTTCGATGTATGGGGCATTGACTTCATGGGACCATTCCCTCCATCTGCAGGTAATCTCTATATATTGGTAGCTGTAGATTACGTTTCTAAATGGGTAGAAGCCATTGCATGTCCCTCGAATGATGCCAAGACAGTCATTAAGTTTCTAAATAGGCATATTTTTACAAGATTTGGTACACCACGTGCAATAATTAGTGATGAGGGAACCCACTTTATAAATAAAGCTATGGAAAAGGTACTAGCTAAATACAATGTTAGACATAGAGTAGCAACCCCTTATCACCCACACTCAAATGGACAAGCTGAAATATCCAATAGGGAGATCAAGAACATACTTGAAAAAGTGGTTAAACCTAATAGAAATGACTGGTCTTTTAAGTTAGACGATGCACTTTGGGCGTATAGGACTGCATATAAAACACCCTTAGGTATGTCTCCTTATAGGCTAGTATATGGAAAAGCATGTCATTTACCCTTCGAATTAGAAATCAAAGCCTTTTGGGCCTTAAAAGAGCTGAATTATTGCGTGACCGATGCTGGAACATTGCGGTCTCTGCAATTACATGAGTTAGATGAGCTAAGACATATGTCCTACGAAAATGCTAAAATGTATAAAGAAAAAACTAAGATTTGGCATGATAGTAGACTTAGGTTCAAGGACTTTAAAAAGGGGCAGCATGTCTTGTTATTCAACTCACGGTTAAGGTTATTTCCAGGCAAACTTAAGTCTAGATGGTCAGGCCCTTTTGTAGTTACTAACGTTTTTGTTCATGGTGCTATTGAGATTCGGAACCTACACCAAGGGCAACCGTTCATGGTGAATGGTGCGAGGTTGAAGCATTACTATGAGGAAGGAGATGTGCAGACACTCTCGACCTTCCTCCTATCTGAAGCCTAAGAAGCAATTCGAAAGGGGATGAGTGACCACTGTGCTCATCCGTCAGAAGGCTATGCCTTAGATTTTTCTTTAAGTATTTTTAGATTGTGTTTTGTTTGTTTATTTTTGGTTTTAATTACGGATTTTGGTTTTGATTAAAAGGATATTAATGGGAGATCTTTAAGAAGCAATGAGGGAGATGAATCGAGGGGAGAAGATCCACGAAGAAGATCTGGCAAACTCAGAGATTTGATTGCTAAATCTTGCAACTCAAATCAAGAAAATCCTAACGGCTATGCGGATTAATTGCGGAGGATTTGCGGAGTACGCAACAGAAAATAGCCGTTGGAGAGTACTTGAGTACAAATAGCCGTCGTTGGGGGATCCCTGCCCTCTATGTTTTCTCAAACCATTGGAACTTCAGACACTCAGCCTTCTCCTTCCTCTGCATTCCCCAAACTCAGATCTCAAAGAAACAACAATGGTGTCAACACGAGCAGATCGGTCCACGCCCAAGAAAGTGTCGCCTGACGCAGAAGAAGCTGTGAGGGAGGCGTTGCTTTCTTTAGCAGACGCCGACACTGCGCAACCCTCACGACCTCCGAAGCTACCTGTGCGAAGAAAGAAGTGGAAGGTGGCGACTGAGGAACCTGCTGGCCCCTCTGATCCGGTAGGGACTCCCAAGAAAAGGAAGTGGAGAATCGCGATGGATGATTCATCGATCAGGGAGAAAAAGACTCCCAGCGAGGAGAGCCGAGGGAGTGGCCGCCCATCATTTGAGACGGCCAGGCAGAGTCCCGAACCTTCTCCACAGACGCCGGAGCCTGAAGCTCCACCTGAAGAGCACCAAGATTCGGTGCCAAGCGATGAGCCGGCGGAGGAAGAAGAGGTGTTTTCCCCCTTAAGGGATGTCAGTCTTGACAACCCTGTGGAGAGGGGGAAGCAAGGACTCCATGGACGAGACACTGGGGGATTGTCTCCAGCAGATAACCACCAAGGCATGGCTCAAGAAGAAGGCCCCAGTGATTGTCAAGGGCAAGCGGCCGTAGTCTTCCAAACGAGCCAAGAAGAAGAAGGTTGGAGCTGAACCTTCTTTAAAGAAAATGAAGATTGAGGCCTCTGAGTCGGCCAAAGCAAAAGAGAAGGGGAAAAGGAAGATGTACCCAGAGGACGAACCTCAAGCTGCGAGGTACGTCTCCCAGGAAGTAGAGGCCAAGGGCCTCGAATTGATGAAGAAGGAACTCCTCCACGAGCGAGGATTTCTTGATGCATTGGCGGACCTGCCGCAATTTTTGCGCGCAGGGATCATCAACCATGGCTGGGAGGAACTCTGCAAGCCTCCAATTCCCGCATATCCTGATATGGTGTACGATTTCTACGCCAATCTCACACACCCTGAAGCGTGTCTATCAACAGTGAGGGGGATAGAAATCGACTTCTCTGCCAATGCCATCAATGAGGCCTACTCTCTCAAAGGGCATACACATTCTGAGTATGCCAAGATTGTCGACTCGCCATCTGAGGCAGTCCTAGAAGAGGCCTTGCACACAATCAGCAAACCTGAGGCAGCCTGGGCGGTCTCACGGAATGGGAAGCACACCCTTATGAGTGCAACCCTTCGAGACAAGGCGGCCGTCTGGTTCTCCCTTGTCCGCAGACGCATCTCCCCCGTGACGCACGAAACGACTATCAACCAGGGGGGATCGTTGCTGCTCTATGCCATCATGCGGGGACTCACCATTGATGTTGGTGAAGTCATTGCCGCCTCTATCATTGACTACTCACGCAAAGGTAAGGGCCAATTATTTTTCCCAAACACTATAACTAAACTGTGCTTACGTGCAGGTGTGCCTATTGCGAGGGATGAGAGGCAATTGGCTTACACAGGCCATCTGGAGCTGCCCACAATCTTAAGGATGAGAAGACGGGGCAATATGGAATTTGAGATGGACGGCCTGGCTGCTGCACAGTCACTATCCATGGCCTGCCTGATGGACTTGCAGCACAAGATGGCTCAATGGGCTGAGTATGCGCAAGCAAGGGATCAGGAGGTGGCTGAGCAGCTGGGTTCTATATTCCCCACCTTCCCTGCTGGTCTGCTGAAGCCTTGGGCGCCTCCAAAGGAAAGGAGAGACGAGGACAAGGATGATTGAATGCCAGCTTGACGGCATTCGAGGGAGTTTTCTGATCCCTCTTACGAAAAAAAAACAAAACCTGCTTTTCTGTGACTTGTTATCCTATTTTTAATCCAATCAATGATCTGTTTTAATTGTTAATTTGTGTGCTTAGAGTAGTTTAGATTAGATTGATGTCATCTGCGTAGTTAGATTAAATAGTTTTGTTGTTTATGTAGTTGTTGATGTCTGAATATAGCATGCTAGGAGCCTTGATCACAGCCAAATTTGCTCTGTAGGATTAATTGCGGATTCCTTGCGGTGTCCGCAATGTTTTGTTAATTTTCGCATGCTGATTAAATGAGTTTTTGATGGGATGTTTCTGTTTAAATTTCGATATCTTGCTGCTTTCCTGACTTCAGTATGTAATCTATCTGTTGAGCATGCTGGATGAGTGTCATAGTACACCTTTGTTAGTTTGAATTAGCTTCCTTTATTGCTAAGCATGCACCTCTGTCAGCCCTTAACATGTTGTTTTTACAAAAATTTTGCCTCTGAGTTATATGCTTTACGAAGGTCGTTCTATGCCTAGGAGTTTTAGATTCTGCTTGTTTTTCCTTAGACTAGATGCTTCTAGGACAAGTTTGGGGGTGTGCCACCTCCGATTCTCATTGGGGACAATGAGGAGTTCAAGTTTGGGGGAGGCAACCTCTAGGCCTAGGAACATTCCTCTCTCCCTCTTTTAAACATAAGCATTCTTCTTCTTTGAAAAAAATGAAAAAAAAAAAAATGAAAGAATAAAGAGGAGTGTCTCTCTTGAGAATGCTGAGTAATCAGGGCCAGTTGTGTAACCCACAAGTGGTACTGCATCAAAAGGCAAACCATAAGGAGAGACTCTACCAGAAAAAGAAAAGAAAAAGGAAAAACCAAGGAAGAAGAATGTATGCCTACAAGTTATAGCCTAAGTGCTTAGGTGTCCTGTATGAATGAACTCTGATCCTTAGTTTGCTAAGCACAGGGCTGTAGCTTGAAGGTATGTTAGGGGAGATGAGTGTATATCCAATGTAGTGATGCCAGGGTTTAGGTTGTTCTGTGAAATGTACGACTGTTACTCGTGTGTACTAAGACTGGCATGACTCTAAGGAATCCTAGGTAGCTTAAAAGAAAAACATTAGAAGCATGTACTGAGTCTGGGATAAAACTAGGACGAATTTGAAAACTTAGGGATAGTTGCACAATGTACCTAATGACATAGGCAGATAAATCAGTTGTAGGAAATTTATAAAAGGCAATAGGTTTTAAAGGCAAGAGAAACCAGAATAAGCAAAACGTGGAGTTAGTTGAACTTAGAAGAGTGTCACAGGACAACTATGCCACGGATAGTAAGCTTAGGGAAGTCAGCAAGTAGTCAGGTAGAGAGTAAAAGACAAGTATTAGCAGCCCAAGTAAGCCCTTATATTGCTCGAGGACGAGCAATAACTTAAGTTTGGGGGTGTGTTACGTCTCCAAAAGTACATAATCTAGGGACTTATTTACCATGTAATTGTGTAATCTCTTAAGCATTTTTGTTGGAATTTAGTTTAATACGTGCTTAAATATGAGAATTCAAGGAAGGGAACTAAATTAGGACTTATTTGTAAAAGGAACAAAAAAATAAAAAAAACGATGCTAAAGAGTTGAAATTTGCATTGCAGGGGAATAGCTGAAACATTGCTGTCTCCGCAATGGAAATTGCGGTCTCAACGAGGAATCCGCAATGTTTAAGCTGCGGATGTTAAGTTTTTTCCCAACCGTCCGTCATTTTGTTGCGATCTTTCAGCCGCCCAAGTTCTCCCCTGCTGCCACGTGGAGGTTCGTCGTTCAGAATGGATGGTTCTCCATGACTGAAGGTACCTACAAAACACTATAAAAGGAGGTCAAGGGGGAAAGAGAACAACAAGCTTGGAAGCGTAGAACTCTCCATCTCAACGCAGTTTCTCTCTATTTTCTATCCCGTTTGTCGGAGTGAGAGACTCAGCTTTTGGCACCGATAATTCGAGAGGAAGAAGAGAAGATCCTTCTTCTCTTCTGATTGGATTCATCCCCAAGAAACGCTAACCTTCCCCTTCATCCGAGGCGCTTGCGGCGAGGAGTTCACGCACACATTTACATCGCTTTCTACTGCTTTCTGTCTTCCATTTTCGCTACTGTTTGCTGTCATTTGCTTCTGTTTGCGACATTATTTCAATTCGTCTCCATTTGCTTAGTCTTTACTGTTTTACAGTCTTTGCACATTAAGCTTTGAATCTTATTTAATAGAGAAATCATTTACAACTTCGCAAGTTTCTTATCACTTCCTGTCTTTCCTTTGCTTTCATTTAAGTACTGTTAATCATGCTTAGACAATCTAGTGTTTCCACTTCCACATCATCCATGAGTAACTAATCACACAAGGGTCTGCTAATGATGAATCTATAGGTAGAAATACGTGAATTCAGCATGTAGGATAGCTTCGAATGCATTGAATGTATGTGTACTTCATCCCACGGACAATTTCTATCGGCCATCCATTTTGTCTAAAGAACTCCTAACCTCCGGATGGAGTAAGAGTTCAAAGTCGTCCATTCATGCTAGCCTTTCATGGTAGCCAGAAAACGACCTAGGAATAGGCGTTCTCCTAGCACAATTCCTTAACTTGCTTATATAAATAGATGCTTAAGTCTTACTTGGATATGAGTGAACTAAAGGATCTAATGCATGTAATCGAGAGATGCATGAGAATGAGTTAAAGTGATGCATGATAAGTTGAGCTACTGCTGAATAATCGTATGAAAAAGCCTATAGAGGAGTCGTTAGTTGACCTTGTTTCCTCATCTCACCCTTAAAACGTTGTTAATCTAATTGCTAGAAAATTGCTGTCTGCGCAATTCTATTATTCTGCTTTTTGCCTTAGCCGTTTTTCTCCTATTTTACTCTTGCGATTTTATTGCTAGGAAATTGCTTTCTCCGCAATTCTTTCCCCTCTACATTCAAGTTAATCTCTTTACTTGCTTTTGTTTATGCTTGCATATCTCGTACATTCTTCATTAGTTTGGCACATCACTTTCAATTCCACCCCATTTAAGTCACCCTTTCTAATGTAACACCTCACTTTGTTAGTAACTAAGAATAAATCTCTGTGGGAAATCGAATGAAAAAATACTTATTACTTGCTACAAGACCATGTATGCTTGCTTGTTCTGAGTGCTCTCGCATCACATTTTTATTTACACACTGAGCACGCAACACCTACCCATACAATAAATGATCATTTGGGTGCAAATTTTGGATTCAACATATGAGAAGGGTCAATGCACATTTCTTTAAAAACGACACGTGAAATACATTGTGCACTGCAACCCATGTTGTTGGCAAAGCCAATCTATAAACAACTAGGTCAATGTACTCCAAGATCTTGAAGGAACTAATGTAACATGGGTTAAGCTTTCCCCTCTTACGATAACACAAATTCTTTAAATTTGTGCTATTGGAAGAAATACATGGCCATCTGTTGCGTGCTCAATGTGTTAAGAATAAATAAGCAAGAAGGTAGAGAGAGAGCACTCAGAACATGCAAGCATACATGGTCTCACAGCAAGTAGTAAGTATATTTCATTCGTTTTTTCCACAGACTTATTTTTAGCTATTCACGAAGTGTATTTGTTAAGAAAGAAGGGGTGGTTTTGATGGGGTAAAATTGGTTTTTAATTATCTAATTTTTGCTGAATGTGTAAAGGAATGCAACATAAACAAATGCAAGTTGAAATTAGACTCAAAAGACAAGAGATGGAATTAATAAACGAAGAAGAAAACAGCTAAACAGAATGGTAACTTAGCAGAATTGCGGATACCGCAATTTTACCGCAATTGAATAACAGCGAAAGTGTGTAAATGGGTGAATTAAGGGCTACTAATGACTATCCTATAGGCATTTTTATACGATTCTCAAGCACTGGATCTACTCTCTATGCATCAAACTCACTCTATCTCATGTATCGTCCGATTCCATGTATTAGATTCTTTAGTTTACTCAACTCAAAGTAAGGTCTTAAGCATCTTGTTAAAACAGAAGTGTTTAGTTTGTACTAGGGAAACGCCTATTCCTAGGCCGTTTCCTGGTTACCATGAAAGGCTAGCATGATTATACGACTCTGAACTCTTACTCCTTCCAGAGGTTAGGAGTTCTTTGGACAAAATGGATGGCCAATCGAAATTGCCCGTGGGATGAAGCTTACATACAATCAATGCTTCGAGAGCTATCCTACATACTTGGTTCACGTTTTTTAGCCTATAGTTCTGCCATTAGCATGCCCCTAAGTGACTTAGCTACTCATGGATATATAGAGAACAGAAGTATAAGATAAAACAGACATGCTCAGAAGGGAAATGTACTCAAAACAGTAAGACAAAACCGTAGCAGCAGAAGATGGAAACTGTGAAATGACGTCTTGCAATTTGATTACTTTGAATGTTGAACGGACAAAAGGAAACTTAAAGGAAATAATTCAAAGACAGACAGCGACGAAATGCAGTAGATAGAACACTAAACTAGAAACAACAACTGATCAAAGCTGGAGATTAGAAAAGGAAAACAGAAAGCAGGAAATGACGCGTGAAAGCTTCGTCGCAATCGCCTCGAATGAAGGATCAAAAAGAGCAGCCTTGCTTGGATGAATCCAATCGGGAGAGAAGAAGAATCTCCTCTCCTTCCTATCAGATTATCGTCTCCAACAGCTGAGCTTCGCAAACCAACAGACGGCAAAGGAAAAACAGGAGAACAGATGGACTGCGAGAAGACTCTACGCTTTCGGATGATGACTGAACCTCCGACTTTGACCCCCTTTTATAGTAGTTTGCAGGTGCGTTTGGGCCAAGGAGAACCATCAATCTTCAACGTCATATATCAGAATGGGTGGAGGAGAAAGAACGAATCCCTGAAATTACGGAAATTAACAGAAAAAGATCAGTCAACTTACGGTTTTCACTTGAATAATTGCGGCTTCAGCAATGTTTTCGCAATGCTGTCGCAATGCAGCTTTTTTTCATTCTTTTCCTTCGGTTTTCAACCCTTTTCTTTCCTATTGTACATAAGTCCTAATTTAGCTACCTTCTTCTCATTCTCATATTTAAGCATAGGTTTAGGCTAAATGCTATCAAAAACACTAAAAAGTGTACATCTTCTTAAGCTAAATGGGTCCTAAATAAGTCACTTTCAGAGACTTAACACCATCCACGTCAAAAACTAACTCCTTGCTATTGAGCATGTCTTCTAGAACCTTATTCAAATGCTCTAACTGTCCATTAGTTCGGAAATGGGATTTAATACTGAAATCATATTGAGCGTCAAGTGCTTTGTATAACCTTTGCTAAAACGTCACGGTAAATCGATGGTTACTGTCTAACACCATTGACTTGGGTATACCATGCGGTCTAACAGTTTCATTCAAGTATAACTCTGTCCACTTTTCCACACTGAAATACTTAAGGATTGTAATAAACCACAAACTCATGCCTCGTAGCTTTCACTTAGTAGCATGTGAAATGCTAAATAACAAACTAAGAAGTCTTTTTTTTTTTTTTTTTTACTCCATACTAATCCACCAGTAATACCTTTTGTGATCCTTATAAATCTATGTACTACCCGTACATATTCAAAAATATGTTTCACGTACCTCATCTAACGACTGTTATCTTAAACGATATCTTTTTGGCACACAGTTTTCCTTGGTACGACAAAGACGTGTCATTAGTGAGAATAAAATATTCTTGACCCACCTCACTCGAGCTTTTAACAAATTTTGAATCCTCTTATTGGCATCAACAATATATTGTGAGTTCCAAGCCATGAGTGGGGTAATTAATTTCATGTCCCTTTGGTTAAAACGTGGCATAAGCAATAACTTTCCCATTCTGCATTAGTACATCATCTAGTCCTTCCCTTGAAGCACCACCAAACTACTAAACCTTTTGTACTGTCAGAAACATACAACACTAGAGCAAGAGTTATTCGTTCTAACTCTTGGAAGCTTTTCCCTCAATCCTTGCTCCAATTGGAAACGGTGTTCTCGCGCATCAGTTGAGTCAATGGTGTTGTCAAACTAGAATTTTTTATGAACAAACCTTATATAGTAGCCTCCCACCAGACTGAAGAAACTCCGTATTGGAATTTGTCACTATACTAGGCCTAGGTCAACGTCACAGACTGCTTCAACTTTAGAATGCTCAATTATAATGCTGCCCTTGCAGCTAGGTGCCTAAGAAAAGCAACTTTATCCAATCAGAACTCACACTTGGCAAACTTGGCGTTCTTGAAGTGAGCGAAGCACCGAGCTCGAACTTGAAGCAAGTGAAACCTCGAACTAGGACTTGAAGTGACCAACGCTCGAGGTCTAACTTGAAGCCTAGCTGCTTCTCAGGGCCGGTGAAACTTGGCTGGGGTAATCCTCATGTTGCTTCTTATTCTTGAAATAAACAAATATGTTAACCATACCTACTATCATGAACGAGTCTAGAAAGCTCTTGAGTGTTTCAATCAACTCATATGTCTCTATAGGCACTAATACGAACGAGTCTAGGATGTTCTTTGAAGACTCAACTCATGAGATTTCTAAAAGCTACAAGAGCAATGTTGAATGCACTGACATCACAACAAACTAATATTGACTATACTTGGTCTTCGAAGGAAGTCTTTGCAAATTAACACCCTTCATCCTTAACTGATGATCTTTCGATCGCAACCTAACCTTTGAGAAATCCTTTGCCTTTAACAGAGGGTACTTGTCCCTTATTGTCACCTCGATCAACTTTCGACAAACCAAACATAACCGCACCGAACCACTGGTATACCCCAAGATGAAACACTAGGGGGTATGGAGTCTTGGTCCAGTGGTCCTTGTACCCATGACTTAGGCTACTTTGATCCTTTCAAGACTATTTTACACAGAGTCATAAGAATAAGAGTTGTCCCCGACTCGAGCTCTTCGCGGAAATATACCTCTCATGTTGGTTGTAAACTTGGAAGGTTCAACTTACTTTACTTAACACAACACCATTTTATCCATTTCCTCCATTATGGCTTTGTTTCTCCTTTCCATCAAATTGATAAATTCACTAGTGTCTTGTTTTAGTTGATCCAAGTCAAATTCTTTCAAGCTTACTAATAAGTCAAACAATTTACCTTCTCACTAAGAAAAGTTCAAAGTTCCATTTAATGGTCCCGTGAGAGGTACTACTAATATATATATATATATATATATATTTTCAGTTAAACAGTCATCTCCTCCCACTCCTTTGTATACAAGGATAAAACTCAACAAAGCACTCTTCCAACACTTTGATTGTCTTTGTTTAGTCTATTGTTCTGAGGAAGAAGTTCTCCTACAAGAATTGAGTTCATAGCCAAAGTCTTATGCAATTCTTTCGACCAATACATTCTAACATTCTAAACTCCACATAGGAACAATATCTCTTGTACCAATTTCAAAAGTTTGTAAACACAAATAACATCGTGGAAAGTTCAGTCATAACACAATGACGTACTTGCGGGCTCAACATGTGTAGTTCCTTTGTCTTTCAAAATAGAAAAACTTTTCCATTTTACCTTTCTTTCCTCATTCTTTTCTTTAGTAAGGTCATTAGACTTAAGTGACCCGTTTCATTTTCCAAGTGAGACATATCTCCCACACAAAAAACATGTCTCTATTTATAATCCTTCCATAGAACTTACATTTGGAGTTCCAAATTGAATCTCTAGCATAAATTTTCTTAATCTTATGGCCTTGCATTATAACCTCCCAAAAACCTTCCTTTGGACTAATTGCTAGAGCATTTTCATTATAACAATGACATAGAAAAAATTCAAGTAATTTGAAGTACCATGAAAATAACTATTCAGTTCAAAACCAACAACTTACTTTTCCATTTAAAGTCTAAGTCATTTTTTTTAAACTACTTTGTTGGCTTCCCTTGTTTTCTCATTATAGCACAACTTTCTTCTTACTTTTTTTTTTTCCAAGTCTCGGGTCTTTTAAGACTACTTTTGCCTTCTTAAAAGAACACAACAACTAACTAAAGTATTAAAAACGACTTTGTCATATTATCAAACAATCTCATCTTATTACTTTTTCATTCTTTTGGCATGACACAAGAAAAACCAAAATATCTTAGCCCATAAAACCTTAAAACTTTACAAGGCTAATCCTAATATGTCATTCCTTTAAAAGTCCTACTCAAAAAACATCAACACAAGTAAACTAGTGTCCTTTAAAACTTTAACCTGTTAGGATTTTTTTTTTTCCTTATTTACCAACTACTTTAACCTCAAACTTAAGCATACACTTCATATTGGTAAACTTTCCTTTAGAAACAAACACTTCCAATACTCATAAATAGACACAACACCAAACAAAACATTCAAAACATTTACATTCATCATATACAATAATCATGAACATATATATTTTTTTTAAAAAAACCAAACATATTTATAACAATGACATACTGACGAAGGACCTGTTGATGAGTCATGGGAACATTTAGGGCTTACGATGTAAGCCAGTCTACAGAACCTAAAACTTAGGCTCTGATACCAACTGTAATGACCCGACTTTTTATAACCTCACTCTAGGACCGTTACTACATGCATGACGTCACAATCCTCAATAAAAATTTAAAAAACTTTCTTTTAGAATTAAAAGAATCAAGACAAATACATTTAATTCGGAATCCCAGTAAAACATAAAACATAATCAAATAAGTTCCTTCAAAATCAATCTAAAACCAAAACTAACTATTCTAATCCTTAGCATAAAACGTTCAAACTGACTGTATGAAATAAGAATTTAAATAAATGCGGAAGCTCGATACTTGAGTTAGGTTAACCTGGCTTTATGAGCATGCACGAGAGTGGTGAAAGGTTTTAAAGCGTTTATCACCTAGACATCATAAGTAAAAATTTGTTTTACCTAGACTTAGGTTTTATTGTCTTAGCCGGATAATAACTAAGTAAAAGTATACCCAAACTATATAAAATACTTAGTAGGGTGTTGAGAAGGTATATATGATATATCGATCTCCTCCTACGCTCTCCGCGAAGTTCACACCGTGAGATTTATGCTCGGCCTCGTGATGTCAATAGGGCATCCCCATTCGGATGGTGTTTGCATAAATCAAGAGCAAGGTGAATGGAGAAAGTATTTATAGCAAGTGGGAGAAGGAAGTATGTCAATACATCTTGCGGTCTCCTCCTGTAACGACCCGACTTTTTATAACCTCACTCTAGGACCGTTACTACATGCATGACGTCACAATCCTCAATAAAAATTTAAAAAACTTTATTTTAGAATTAAAAGAATCAAGACAAATACATTTAATTCGGAATCCCAGTAAAACATAAAACATAATCAAATAAGTTCCTTCAAAATCAATCTAAAACCAAAACTAACTATTCTAATCCTTAGCATAAAACGTTCAAACTGACTGTATGGAATACGAATTTAAAAAAATGCGGAAGCTCGAACTCCACGTGTCCCATGACATCATCAACCGATCACCTCATAAAGTGCCCGATATGTTCCTAGTAATACCTGGAAAAAAATGTTTTAAGAAAGAATGAGTATTTTAAATAAAATACTCAGTAAGCAACTCCACTACCGTGGTCAGGCTATACAAACACATGCAATCATGAGCTGACTGAAGACTTTAACTAGTGGGACCTAAATCCGCCTCTTTAGCTTACCACTCCGTTCCTGTTCTTCTAGATGTGCATCAATTTCATACTCATCAGTCCCAGATACATCAATTCCATGTACGAGGAACCTTTTAGGCATGCATCACTTTCATACACGCCAACCTCTAGGTATGCATCACTTTCATGCATAGGTGAGCATCACTTTCATACTCACCAGCTCTAAGCACATCACTTTCATGTGATTAGAACCCCTAAACCTGCATCACTTTCATGCAGACAAAATTTATAGGAAATGGAGGGTAGCTATTTTAGGATCTCATGGCCCATATATCACACACAAATGCATGGGTCCCACCTAAAACCTTTTAGATACTAGAAATGTGGAAATGATGCAACATAGAATACTTTTCTCTTACGCATTAACTACACACTTCACACTTTCAACATGCATCTCATTTATCACACTTCACAAGGTTCATGAAATAAAAACATAACTTGTTCATCAAATTAGTCGCAACAATTGCAAGGACTTCATTTAACTTCACACTCATAAACCATTCATAAATATAACATTGAAAGCATTTTAGAAAAATCTTAGAAATTTCGGCAGAGTCTCCCCTGAAAATCGGATAAACCACACCTGAAATAAAAACACACTTCATAAAAACATTCCCAAACACCAGAAATCAATTCAGAAAACGACACCAGAAACCAATTTAGAAAACATCATTGAAAAGTATTCAGACTCATTCAGTCACCAACCAATTTTCTCAACCTTCCATTAAACAACATACATTAGCACAACAAACACGCATCAACCTATAGATCTGCCAGCACACAATTCCCAACCTAGCACTAAGGCGTTACGACAGTAAAGTTACTTACCTTAAAGCTAAGTCCGACGAGATGACTAAACTTGTCACGAAAGCTCCTGGTCTCAACCTACAATGAAATTCTAGCGCTTAACACTACTTTTGAGACTAGGACTAGTACTGTAAAATTTGTTCAACAAGTGGACTAAAGCTTACCTACGCATTCCCAACTCACTGCCACTACTAGGCTAAATTACTTCATCCCGAACTTGGTTTCAACACCGAAATAGAGGGGCTTCCAATGTCGAGACAAATCTGAACAATTTGAACAAAATTCGAATTCTTATAATCAGAATCTCAATCATTTGAAATAAATTCAAGAAGTAGATAGAGCCTCGGTACCCACCAAAACTCCCTACGACGATGTCAAATCTTGTTGGACAACACGTTCAAAGACTATGTTTTGCCAATCTAATGTTGGAACGGACCGAGTATTAAATCTTGAAGCAGAACAAAACGTTTGAAACTAACAACAATTAGATTTGAAAGGAGTTTGGGTTAAACTCAACATTCAATGGACAAGACAAAAGATCGTTGGAATGGGAAAGAACTTTACCCTCTAGTCGAACGTTACCGAAAGCTCGCTGGTAGAACGTCGCCAACGATCTGATCAGAGCGGGAGAGGGCGCGACGACGGTCGGCGTGCGACAAGGCGGAGCGACGATGCTTGCGGTTGGGCGAGGAACGACCGGTGGCGGCGTGCGACAAGCGGAGCGAAGGAGGAGAGGGAGAGAGAGACGACGTCGACGACGTGGTGGTCGGAACCGAGGGATATGAGAGGGAGAGAGAACTTGGGAGAGAGTTGGCGGCGTTCTGAATCGTGGGTCTGAAGAAGACCTGCGTTTTTTTTTTAACTTTTACTTTTTAATTTTAATTTTTTTTAAATATATTATATTAATATTAATAATAATAATAATAATAATATTATTATTATTATTATTATAAATAATTCATTAACTTTTAATTAACTTGGTCAAAAAACTAATCTAACCTCTTTTTTTTTTTTTTTCTAATTTATTCTACAAAGTCATTTTCCTTCTTTCTTTTTAACATGCCTCAAGGACCCAATTGAACTCAAATTAATCTTAAATGAAACGCGGGGCGTTACACCTCCATTAGGTTGAACCGTGAGATTCCCATGTTCCGCCTGCTGGTTGCCCATAGTAGCACCGTCCATTCGGAGGGTCGTTTCATGGGAGTCAGAACAACTCAATCTCCAGAAATGGATAGGGTCTCTTAGGTCCATTTCCAACTCTGACATTTTCATTCGGTTGCACTGTTGGGGCCGACCTCTGAGTTCTGAAAATGGCGGGTTACACTTACAAAGGATTTACTAAGTTGTTAGTAGATTCTTGACCGAAGTAGCGATAACTAAGGTGCTATAGGAATATGAGTTATTCTGATATTAGCATTTAGTCAAGAATGTCTTGGTTCAGTGAAGGAGTGATTGACTCCCCCTCGGTAGCGGTTGCTCTGACTCACTGAAGTATCGTTGCAAATTAATAATGAGTTTTTGGGTACATTATTATTTTTGCTAAAATCTTGTTTGGATATATGAAATGGGTTAAAATCAATTCACTAATAGAATTTATTCTTTTTCAGCATGTCTAGCTCGTTTATCCAATTACTAGCTTCTGATAAACTAAACGGCGATAACTACACGACCTGGAAATCGAACTTGAATATGATTCTTGTTATCGATGATCTTAGGTTTGTCTTAACAGAGGAATGTCCTCCCCCTCCTAGCTCGTCTACAACTCGAACTGTTCGAGATGCATTTGAATGGTGGACTAGGGCTAATGATAAAGCCCGAGTCTACATCTTGGCCAACACATCCGATGTGTTAGCTAAGAAGCATGTGGTAATGGTATCTGCTAAAGAGATCATGGATTTATTACTGACGATGTTTGGACAATCGTCCTCATCGGTCTATCATGATACCCTCATGGCGAGGAAAGCTGAGAAGAAACAAAAAAGTAAATATGATTTACTCGTTGTTGAAACATGTTTAGTGGAACATGATAGTTCTGCCTGGATACTGGATTCAGGAGCCACTAACCATGTTTGTTCTTCTTTCTAGGAAACTAGTTCCTGGCAGCTGCTTGCTGAAGGTGAGATAACTCTTAGAGTTGGAACAGGAGAGGTTGTCTTAGCCAAGGCAGTGGGAGCTGTCAAGTTGTTATATAGAGATAGTTTCATTTTACTTGAAAATGTACTGTTGGTTCCTAGCTTTAAAAGGAACCTTGTATCTATCTCTTATTTACTTGAACATTTGTATAAAGTATCTTTTGATTTTAATGAAGCGTTCATTAGCAAAAGAGATGTACATATATGTTCTGCAAAACTTGAAAACAACTTGTATGTGTTAAAATCAGCAGAGGCAAAAGCTATTTTGAACACCAAGATGTTTAAAACAGCCTAGACTCAAACTAAAAGGCAGAAACTTTCTCCAAGTACCTATCTTTGGCACTTGAGACTAGGTCACATTAATCTCAATAGGATTGGGAGATGGTTAAGAGTGGTCTCCTAAATCGATTAGAGGACAACTCTTTACCACCATGTGAGTCTTGTCTTGAGGGAAAGATGACCAAACGATCTTTTTCTGAAAAAGGTCATAGGTCCAAAGAAACTCTAGAGCTTGTAGATTCAGGCCTTTGTGGTCCGATGAATGTTAAAGCACGAGGAGGGTGTGAATATTTCATCAACTTCATTGATGATTATTCTAGGTACGACTATCTTTACCTAATGCATCATAAGTCCGAAGCTCTTGAAAAGTTCAAGGAGTATAAGGCAGAGGTTGAGAACACATTAGGTAAAACGATTAAAACACTCCGATCAGATCGAGGTGGAGAGTATATGGATTTAAGATTCCAAGACTATATGATAGAACATGGAATAGTATCCCAACTCTCAGCACCCGGAACACCGCAGTAGAACGGTGTATCCAAGAGGAGAAATAGAACCCTGTTAGACATGGTTCGATCTATGATGAACTATGCTCAACTGCCTAGTTCGTTTTGGGGATATGCGGTAGAGGCTGCTGCATATATTTTGAACATGGTTCCCTCTAAGAGTGTTTTGGAAACACCTTATGAGTTGTGGAGAGGGCGTAAAGGTAGTTTACGTCACTTCAGGATTTGGGGGTGTCCGACACACGTGCTGGTGCCCAATCTAAAGAATTTGGAACTTCGTTCAAAATTCTGCCTATTTATAGGGTACCTGTTAAGTCTCTGAAAGTGACTTATTTAGGACCCATTTAGCTTAAGAAGATGTACACATTTAGGTGTTTTTGTTAGCATTTAGCTTAAACCTATGCTTTAATATGAGAATTAGAAGAAGGTAGCTAATATAGGACTTGTGTACAATAGGTAGAAAAAGGGTTGAAAACCGAAGAAAAGAATGAAAAAATAACCATTGCAAATGAATTGCGGAATAATTGCGGTGACCGCAATTATTCAAGTTAAAACCGTAAGTTGGCTGATCTTTTTCTGTTTAGATCCGACTTTTCAGGGATTCGTTCTTTCTCCTCCATCCATTCTGATATATGACGTTGAAGATTGATGGTTCTCCTTGGCCCAAACGCACCTGCAAACTACTATAAAAGGGGGTCAAAGTCGGAGGTTCAGTCATAATTCGAAGCGCAGAAGTCTTCTCGCAGTCCACCATTTCCATCTGTTTTCCTTTGCCGTCTGTTGGAGTGAGAGTCTAAGCTTTTGGAACCGATAATCTGATAGGAAGGAGAGGAGATTCTTCTTCTCTCTCGATTGGATTCATCCAAGCACGGCTGACTTTTCATCACCATCATTCGAGGCGACTGCCACGGAGTTTTCTAGCAAACCTTTACTGTTTTTCTGCTCTGTTCTTCTCATTTCCGTTTCTGATCACTGTTGTTCTTAGTTTAGCATTTCAATTACTGCATTTCGTTGTTGTTTGTCTTGAATTCATTTCTTTTAGAGCTTCCCTTTGTCATTCAAACACTTTAAGTAATCGAAGTATACTTCTGCATTTTACAGTTTCCATCTGTTTCTGCTACGGCTTTGGCTTGCTGTTTTAAGTACATTTATCTTCTAAGCATGTCTGTTTTATCTACCATTTCTGTTCTCTACATATCCATGAGTAACTAAAATCATTTAGGGGCATGCTAATGACAGAACTATAGGCTAAAAAAACGTGAGTCAAGTAGGCAGATTAACACTCGAACATTGATTGTATGTAAGCTTCATCCCACGGGCAATTTCGATTGGCCATCCATTTTGTCCAAAGAACTCCTAACCTCTGGAAGGAGTAAGAGTTCAGAGTCATATAATCATGCTAGCCTTTCATGGTAATCAGGAAACGGCCTAGGAATAGGCGTTTCCCTAGTACAAACTAAACACTCCTGCTTTAACAAGATGCTTAAGACCTTACTTTGAAGTCGAGTAAACTTGAGTCTCTCATGCATGGAATCGGACGATACTTGAGATAGAGTGAGTTTGATGTATAGAGAGTTGATCCAAAGCTTGATAATCGTAATAAACTGCCTATAGGATAGTCATTAGTAGCCCTTAATTCACCCTTTTAATCAGTTTCGCTGCCATTTAATTGCGGATTAATTGCGGTTCTCGCAATTCTGCTAAAACGCATTCTGTGTAGCTGTTTTCTTCTTCGTTTATTGATTCCATCTCTTGTTCTTTGAGCCTGATTTTAACTTTAACTTGTTTATGGTATATTCCTTTACACATTCAGCAAAACTTAGATAATTAAAAACCAATTTTACCCCATCAAATTCATCCCATCTTTCTTAACAAATACACTTCGCGAATAGCTAAAAATGAGTCTCTGTGGAAAAAACGAATGAAATATACTTACTACTTGCTGTGAGACCATGTATGCTTGCATGTTCTAAGTGCTCTCTCTACCCTTTTGCATATTTATCTTTACACATTGAGCACGCAACAGTACCCCAAGGAAACGAAAGATGGTCTATTTTACGATTTTCAATAGGACAAGGTGCTTGTATCGACAAACACCACGTTCTTAGAGGAATACCACATTAGAGATCATCAACCATCGAGCAAAATTGTTTTGACTGAACTTTCCAGGAAAGCTACAGATGGGTCAACAAGAGTTGTTGATCAGGCTGGTCCTTCTTAAGAGTTGAGAATACCTCGACGTAGTGGGAGGGATGTGAGACAACCCGCCCGCTACATCGGTTTAACGGAAACTCAGGTCGTCATACCTGATGACAGCGTTGATGATCTATTGACCTTTAAACAGGCAATGAATGACATAGATAAGGACCAGTGGCTTAAAGCCATGGACCTCGAAATGGAGTCGATGTACTTCAATTCGGTCTGGGATCTTGTAGAGCAACCTGATGGTGAAATACCTATCAGTTGCAAGTGGATCTACTAGAGTAAACGAGACCAAGCCGGTAAGGTGCAAACATTTAAGGCTCGACTTGTGGCAAAGGGTTATTCCTAGAGGGAAGGGGTGGACTATGAAGAAACCTTCTCCCCTGTTGCCATGATAAAGTCAATTAGAATACTCTTGTCCATTGCCACATTTTATGATTATGAAATTTGGCAAATGGATGTCAAGAGAACCTTTCTGAATGGCAATCTTGAAGAGAGTATTTATATGGCTCAACCAGAGGGGTTCATAGTCCAGGGTCAAGAGCAAAAGGTTTGCAAGCTTAATCGATCCATTTATGGGTTGAAGCAAGCGTCTAGATCCTGGAATATAAGGTTTGATACTGCGATCAAATCTTATGGATTTGAACAGAATGTTGACGAACCTTGTGTCTACAAGAAAATAGTCAATTCTGTTGTAGCTTTCTTAGTCTTATACGTAGATGATATCCTACTCATTGGGAATGATGTAGGGTTCCTGACGGACGTTAAGCAATGGCTAGCGACCCAATTCCAAATGAAAGATTTGGGAGAGGCTCAGTTTGTTCTAGGGATTCAAATCGTAAGGAATCGTAAGAACAAAACGCTATCGCCGTCTCAAGCATCTTATATCGACAAGGTATTGATACGATATTCGATGCAAAATTCAAAGAATAGGTTTGTTACCTTTCAGGCATGGAATTCAACTGTCGAAGGAAGAGTATCCTAAGACACCTTAAGAAGTTGAGGATATGAGACGAATTCCTTATGCATCAGCAATCGGTAGTATGATGTACGCCATGTTATGTACACGACCCGACATATGCTATGCTGTAGGAATTGTCAGTAGGTACCAGTCCAATCCAGGATATGATCATTGGTCTGCCGTTAAACACATCCTCAAGTATCTTCGGAGAACGAGGGACTATGTGCTTGTGTATGACGCGAAGGATTTGTTCCTTATAGGATACACTGACTCTGATTTTCAAACCGATAAGGATTCGAGGAAATCCACATCAGGATCAGTGTTCACTCTTAACGTAGGGGCAATAGTATGGAGGACTATAAAGCAAGGTTGTATTGCTGACTCCACCATGGAAGCTGAGTATGTCGCGACTTGCGAAGCTACGAAAGAGGTTGTATGGCTTATGAAGTTCTTGACGGATTTGGAAGTTGTTCCAAATATGAATTTGCCTATCACACTTTATTGTGATAATACTGGTGTTGTGGAAAATTCCAGAGAACCAAGAAGCCATAAGCATGGAAATCACATTGAGCGGAAATATCATCTCATTAGGGAGATAGTGCATCGAGGAGACGTGATTGTCACGCAAATTGCCTCGGAGCACAATATTGCTGATTCGTCTACAAAGTCCCTCACGGCTAAAGTGTTCGAGGGGCACGTAGTGAGTCTAGGACTGCGAGTTGTACAGTAGGATAGTGGGAGAAAAGTGTTACGTCTCCAAAAGTGACCATTTTAGGACTTATTTATCTTAGAAAGATGTACACTCTTAGGTGTTTTTGATAGGATTTAACTTGAACTTATGCTTATATGTGAGAATTAGAAGAAGGAAGCTAAATTAGGACTTGTATGCAAAAGGAAAGAAAAGAAATGAAAAACGAAGTTAAGAGAATGAAAACTGTGCATTGCGGAGGCATTGCGGAAACATTGCTAAAACCGCAATGTTTTAAGTGAAATCCGTAAGTTAGCTAACCTTTTTCTGTTGTGATCCGATATTTCAGGGATTCGTTCTTTCTCCTCCAGTCACGTAGAAGTACGACGTTGAGAATGGATGGTTCTCCTTGGCCCAATCGCACCTGCAGAATACTATAAAAGGAGGTCAAAGTGGAGGGTTGAAACATCATCCGAAAAGCGTAGACTTCTCAGTTCAACGCAGCTTCTTCCACTCTTATTCTCTCTTCCGTCTGTTGGTTTGAAAGGTTCAGCCATCTTCTCTCCTGATTGGATTCATCCAAGCAAGGCTTGCCTTTCTCTCTTTTCAGTCGAGGCGTTCGCAACCGAGAAGACCACGCACAGCTTACTGCTTTCTGTTTTAGTTTCCTGTTTTCAGTACCGATTGTTGTTATTTCTTTTCCATTAGCTACTTTAATTCATTTCGTTGTTCTCTGTCTTTACTTTAGTAACTCTAAGTATTTATTTGTTTCGTTCAAACAATCGATTAATCAACGCACAATTCATCATTTTACAATCTCTTTATTCTGCTCTGCCTACTGTTTTTCTTTTCTGTTTTGTCTTTAATCTTCTTCTAAGCATGTCTTCTTCATCTACTCTTTCTGTTCTATCCACATCCATGAGTAACTAAGTCACATAGGGGCATGCTAATGACAAGACTATAGGCTAAAACACGTGAACCAAGCATGTAGGATAGCCCTCGAATGCATTGATTGTATGTAAGCTTCATCCCACGGGCAATTTCGATTGGCCATCCATTTTGTCCAAAGAACTCCTAACCTCTTGAAGGAGTAAGAGTTCAGAGTCATACACTCATGCTAGCCTCTCAAGGTAGCCAGAAAACGACCTAGGAATAGGCGTTTTCCTAGTACAAATCACAACTTACTGTTTTAACAAGATGCTTAAGACCTTACTTGGACATGAGTAAACTAAAGAATCTAATGCATGAAATCGGAAGATACATGAGAATGAGTTAGTTTGATGCATAGTGAGTTGACCTATTGCTTGAGAATCGTGTGAAAAAGCCAATAGAGGAGTCATTAGTAGCCCTTGTTTCCACATTTTACACACTTTCGCTGCTAGTAACATTGCGGTATAATTGCTGTTCTCGCAATTTTTTTTGTTAAAAATTATGTTTTAGCTATTTTTCTCTTCATTTATCAATCTCTTCTCTTTACGTTTGAGTTTATCATTGACTTTCACTTGTTTATGTTGCTACCCTTTACTTATTCCTTAGTAATTAGGCAATTTAAAACCAAATCTACTCCATCAAATCCACCCATTCTTGCTTAACAATACACTTCGCAAGTAACTAATAATAAATCTCTGTGGGAAAACGAATGAAAAAAATACTTACTACTTGCTACAAGATAATGTATGCTTGCATGTTCTGAGTGCTCTCTTATTGCATATTCCTTTTAAACATTGAGCACGCAACAAAAAGCCATGGATATATTTGATATTCCAGTTTTTCTCATCCAGCATGTAATACTCCACTGACGTTTTAGTCCTAGTGGGAGTTTGTTGGGTTTAATGTCCTAAAACTCGTGGTTTGTAAACTGAATGTATATTTTATTTTGCAATAAAGTTGTTATTGAGTTTTATTCTGTAAAGTTGTTATTGAATAAAGTGAATTGTGTTTACTTTTAACCTAACTCCAATAAACAAAGAACCCATGGCTATAGGTTGTTGTTACGTCTCCAAAAGTGACCTTTTTAGGACTTGTTTATCTTAGAAAGATGTACACTCTTAGGTGTTTTTGATAGGATTTAGCTTAAACCTATGCTTATATATGATAATTAGAAGAAGGAAGCTAAATTAGGACTTGTATGCAAAAGGAAAGAAAAGAAATGAAAAACGAAGTTAAGAGAAAAGTGTTAGTGAAAACCGTAAGTTGACTGATCCTTTTCTGTTATTTTCCGTTATTTCAGGGATTCGTTCTTTCTCCTCCATCCATTTTGAAGTACGACGTTGAGGATGGATGGTTCTCCTTGGCCCAAATGCACCTGCAGATTACTATAAAAGGGGGTCAAAGTAGAGGGTTTGATCATCATCCGAAAGCGTAGAAGTCTCTTCGCAGCTCCATCTTTTCTCCTGTTTTTTCTTCCCCGTCTGCTGGTGTGAGAGGTTCAGCTGTTGGAATCGACAATCTGATAGGAAGGAGAGAAGATTTCTTCTCTCCTGATTGAATTCATCCAAGCAAGGCTATCCTTTCTTCCCCTTCAGCCGAGGCGTTTGCGACGAGGCGTTAAAGCTCATTTACTGCTTTCTGTCTTTTATTTCTAATTTCCAGCTCGGTTTAGTTGTTGTTTCTCTTCCAGTAGCTAGCTCATTTCATTTCGTTGTCTTCTGTCTTTATGCTATTCACTTTAAGCTTTCCTTTGTTCATTCAAACAATCATGTAATCAAAGCACAATTCATTATTTCACAGCTTCTTATCTTTTGCTGCTACTGTTTTACCTTGCTGTTTTAAGTTTATTTCTCTTCTAAGCATGTCTACTTCATCTCTTATTTCTGTTCTGTCTATATCCATGAGTAGCTAAGTCACATAAGGGCATGCTAATGACAATACTATAGGCTAAAAAAAACGTGAACCAAGCATGTAGGATAGCTCTCGAAGCATTGGTTGTATGTAAGCTTCATCCCACGGGCAATTTCGATTGGCCATCCATTTTGTCCAAAGAACTCCTAACCTCTGGAAGGAGTAAGAGTTCAGAGTCATACACTCATACTAGCCTTTCAAGGTAGCCAGAAAATGACCTAGGAATAGGCGTTTTCCTAGTACAAACCATAACTTTCTGCTTTAACAAGATGCTTAAGACCTTACTTGGACATGAGTAAACTAAAGAATCTGATGCATGAAATCGGAAGATACATGAGATTGAGTGAGTTTGATGCATAGTGAGTTGATCCAATGCTTGATCGTGAGAAAATGCCTATAGAGGAGTCATTAGTAGCCCTTGTTTCTCCATTTTACACACTTTCGCTGTTAGTAACATTGCGGTAGAATTGCTGTTTCTGCAATTCTGCTAAGTTTAAAATTCTGTTTAGCTAATTTCCTCTTCGTTTATTAATCTCTTCTCTTTTCATTTGAGTTTATCTTTGACTTGCACTTATTTATGTTGCTACCCTTCACATATACCTTAGAAATTAGACACCTTAAGACCAATTCTACCTCCTCAAATCCATCCATTCTTTCTTAACAATACACTTCACGAGTAGCTCATAATAAATCTCTGTGGGAAAACGAATGAAAAAATACTTACTACTTGCTATAAGACCATGTATGCTTGCATGTTCTGAGTGCTCTCCCTCTCTTATTGCTTATTTATTTTAACACATTGAGCACGCAACAAGTTTTTGGCGCCGCTGCCGGGGATTTATTTTAGTGAAAACGAAGTTTGTTAAGTTTGAAACACCAAGTTTATTGTCTATTGAAGCTGATCTATTTTCATTTCTTTTGCAGGTACTGTTTGGGTTAGTTTATGAATGAGCCTTCAAGTAGTGATCTAGAGTTCAACCCTGAGCCTGAGAGATTATTTAAGGCTAGAAATAGAGCCAAGAAACGTCTCTTTAACCAATCCTCTATACCTCCAATAATTGCGGAAACCGCAATTCCTCCGCAATTCTATCAAGAAGAAATGGACAGACCAGTCCCAAATCCGGTACCTACCACTCGCAATCCCATCGAAATAGCGAATGATAAGGATAGTGCCATTCTTTCCTACCTAGTACCTATGCCTGGGGAGCTGAACCCCAGCATAATCCGCCCTGAAATCACTGCCAACTCATTCGAGTTAAAGCCAGTGATGTTCCAAATGTTGTCCACTGTGGGACAATTCTTTGGAGTGGAAAATGAGGATCCCCACAACCATCTTAGAAACTTCCTAGGAGTTAGTGATACCTTCATCATCCCTGGAGTTTCCCAAGAAGCCTTGAGGCTCTACCTCTCCCCTTACTCTTTGAGGGACAAAGCAAAGACGTGGTTAAACTCATTACCCTCTGGTTCAGTCCTCAATTGGACAGACTTGGCAGAGAAATTCCTAGTCAAATACTTCCCACCTGATAGGAATTCTACCTTTCGTGATGACATAATCAAGTTCAAACAAGCTGAAACTGAGTCTCTTCACGAAGCTTGGACAAGGTTCAAGGACCTTCTTCTCAAATGTCCACATCATGGCATCCCATGGTGTATCCAAATAGAGGTCTTTTTCAAAGGATGCAACCCCAGCACTAGACAAGTCTTAAATTCATCTGCTGGTGGTTCCATGCTGTCCAAGAGTTATAATGAAGCCTATGAGATCTTGGAGAAGATCTCAGCATCTCACTGTAGGTGGTCAGATGATCCAGTTGAGCCAACTAGAGCTCAAGACAAGGACGCACTCAATGCCATGAGTAGCCAAATAAGCGCCCTGACCAACCTAGTCAAGCAAATGGCTCAAGCCAATCTCCAAACTAGTGTCAACACCGCCACAGCCATGTCAATGGGCACCCAGCCAAGTCAAGGTGAGACACTTATCTGTGGATTCTGTGGGGAAGGGCACCTGTATGAATACTGCCCTGGGAATCCAGCCTCAGTCTGCTATGTTGGAAGCCAGCAGCAGCCTAGGAACAACCCCTATTCTAATACTTACAACCCTGGTTGGAGGACCAAACCTGTCATGGGGTGGCCAACAAAATGCTAACCAAGCTCCTAACCAACCAAGACCGAGTGGAACACCTGGTTTCACTCCCCAACATAACCAATCCATGTATCAAAAACCATACAACCAACCAGTAGGGTCTTCTGTAGAAAGTCTACTCAAAGAATACATAGCCAAGAATGATGCCACTCTACAGAGTCAACAAGCTACTCTTAGGAGCCTAGAGAACCAAATAGGGCATTTAGCCAATGAACTCAAAAGTAGGCCCCAAGGTAGACTACCTGCTGACACTGAAGTGCCAAGGAGAGATGGTAAAGAGCAAGTTCAAGCAATTGCACTCAGAAGTGGGAGACCATTGGTGAGCAACACAAAAGAAGCCCCAAAGAGAGTAGAGAACACTGAGTCTAGTGCTCCACTGGAGTCTCTGCCAAACCAAGGTCAACCATCACCAAGCACATCAGGAGCAAGGCTGGAGCCAATCATAGAAGAGATAGAAGAAATTCCAAGGCCTCCACCTATCCTGAGGCGACCTGAAGTGCCTGCATATGTGCCACCACCTCCATTTCCTCGAAGGCTAAAGAAAAAACAAGAACAGGAAGTGCACTTTAACAAATTTTTAGAAATTCTTAAGCAAATGCATGTTAATATTCCTTTTGTAGAAGTTTTACAGTCTATGCCCTCTTATGTAAAGTTTTTGAAGGATATTATTACTAACAAGAGAATAATTGGTGAGTTTGAAACAGTCAATCTCACTGAGGAGTGCAGTGCCATACTCCAGAACAAGCTACCCAAGAAGGAGAAGGATCCTGGTTCCTTCACCTTACCGGTAGAGCTAGGAGGCAAGCACGTGGGCAGAGCTCTTTGTGACCTGGGAGCTAGCATAAACCTCATGCCCCTATCACTATTCCGCCAGCTAGGAATAGGAGAAGTACGTCCAACCACTGTCACTTTACAACTTGCAGACAGATCCATAGCCTACCCTGAGGGTAAGATTGAGGATATTCTTGTAAAGGTTGACAAGTTTATTTTCCTTGCAGATTTCATTATCCTGGATTATGAAGCAGACAAGGAGGTCCCCATCCTATTAGGCAGACCTTTCCTAGCCACAGGTAGGGCCCTGATAGTTGTCCAAAAAGGTGAGCTCACGATGAGGGTTCATGATGAAGAGGTGAAATTTAGTGTATATAAAGCCTTAAGGTACCCCTCTGACTCTGAATCTTGTGCTAGCATGGACATTGTAGACTCACTAATGGAAGAACAGCTGGAGCATGTATTATTAACTAAGCATGCTAATGAATATGTACAATTAGATTTAACTGATTTGAATGTCTCTGAAATAATGGATATACCTGTAGATAAAACACAGCATGTATGTATAAATAAAGACCTGACTAACAGATCCATGAATCCTTTAAAACCATCCATTGAGCACCCACCTGTCTTAGAATTGAAACCTCTACCCACTCACCTCAAGTATGCATATCTAGGAAGTAATGATACTTTGCCTTTGATTATTTCTTCTAAATTAAGTGAAAAGCATGAGGTTGAACTGATTTTATTACTTAAGCAACATAGGAAGGCTTTTGCATGGACTATTGCTGACATTAGAGGCATTAGCCCTTCTTATTGCATGCATAAGATTATATTAGAGGAAGAGCATACACCCCGAGTAGATAACCAACGTAGGTTGAACCCCTCTATGAAAGAGGTAGTTAAAAAGGAAATAATAAAATGGTTAGATGCTGGTGTGATCTTCCCTATAGATAGTAGTCAGTGGGTGAGCCCTATACAATGTGTACCTAAGAAGGGGGGGGGGATGACTGTGGTAGTCAATGAGAACAATGAACTGATTCCAACTAGGACTACCACAGGATGGAGGGTTTGCATGGATTATAGGAAATTAAACAAGGAAACCAAAAAAGACCACTTCCCTCTACCATTCATTGACTAGATGTTAGATAGGATAGCTGGTAGAGCCTACTATTGCTTCTTAGACGGTTATTCAGGATATAACCAGATCACTATAGACCCTAAGGACCAAGAGAAGACTACCTTCACTTGCCCTTTTGGAACATTTGCCTTTCGCAGAATGCCTTTTGGCTTATGCAATGCACCGACAACATTCCAAAGGTGCATGTTGGCAATCTTCTCTGATTTGGATGAGTCCATGATAGAGATATTCATGGATGATTTCTCAGTCTTTGGGGATTCATTTACAAACTGTCTAGAGAATTTAGGACAAGTCATGGCTAGGTGTGAGGAGACCAACCTAGTCCTAAATTGGGAGAAGTGCCACTTCATGTTGGATGAAGGGATTGTCTTAGGTCATAGAGTGTCTAGGGCAGGTGTAGAGGTCGATAGGGCAAAAATTGAAATAATAGAGAAATTGGTAGAACCTCAAAATGTAAAAGCCATTAGAAGTTTCTTAGGACATGCTGGCTTCTATAGAAGGTTCATTAAGGACTTTTCTAAGATTTCCAAGCCTTTATGTGAGCTTCTAGAGCTAAACAAACCATTCATTTTCTCTAAAGAATGTTTCCTAGCTTGGAAAACCCTTAAGGAAGCACTAGTCACAGCACCTATTATAGTAGGGCCTAATTGGGATCTCCCCTTTGAGATGTTATGTGATGCTAGTGACTATGCTGTAGGGGTTATGTTAGGACAAAAGATTAACAAGTTAACACACCCTGTATACTATGCTAGTAAAACACTTAATGAGGCACAATGTAATTACACAACTACTGAGAAGGAGATGCTAGCTGTAGTGTTTGCTTGTGAGAAGTTTAGGAATTACATTGTAGGCACTAGGACAATTGTGTACACTGACCATTCTGCTTTAAAGTACCTTATGAGGAAGGCTGATGCCAAGCCTAGGTTGATTAGATGGGTTTTGCTGCTGCAAGAGTTTGATCTGGACATTAGAGATAAGAAAGGATGTGAAAATGTGGTTGCGGATCATCTTTCTAGATTGCAGCATAATTGCGAAAAACTTGCGGAAACCGCAATTTCTGATGCTTTTATTGATGAACATGTCTTTGTATTGACTCATCGTGATAACGATGAGGAACTGTTACGTCTCCAAAAGTGACCTTTTTAGGACTTAATTAGCTTAGAAAGATGTTCACTCTTAGGTGTTTTTGATAGCATTTAGCCTAAACCTATGCTTAAATATGAGAATTAGAAGAAGGTAGCTAAATTAGGACTTATGTACAATAGGAAAGAAAAGGGTTGAAAACCGAAGGAAAAGAATGAAAAACAAGCATTGCGGAAAAATTGCTGAACCCGCAATGTTTCAAGTGAAAACCGTAAGTTGGCTGATCTTTTTCTGTTAATTTCCGTTATTTCAGGGATTCGTTCTTTCTCCTCCATCCATTCTGAAGTACGACGTTGAAGATTGATGGTTCTCCTTGGCCCAAAGACGTCTGCAGACTACTATAAATAGGGATCAAAGTCGAGGGTTCAAGCATCATCCGAAAGCGTAGAAGTCTTCTCGCAGTCCATCTTTTCTCCTGTTTTCCTTTGCCGTCTGCTGGTTTGCGAAGCTCAGCTGTTGGAGTCGATAATCTGATAGGAAGGAGAGGAGATTCTTCTTCTCTCCCGATTGGATTCATCCAAGCAAGGCTGACCTTTCTCATCCTTCATTCGAGGCGGCTGCAACGAGACATTCGAGCTTGTTTTACTGCTTTCTGCTCTTCATTTCCATTTTCCAGCTTTGTCTTGTTGCTGTTTCTTTTCTAGAAGCTAGATTAGACTATTTCGTTGTGTTCTGTCTTCCTGTTATTTGCTTTAAAGCTTTCCTTTGTTAGTCAAACAATCAAGTAATCAAATCTCAATTCTTCATTTCACCGTTTCTTGCCTTTACATTCTACTGCTTTCCCTTACTGTTTTGGCTTTAAAGTCCTTCTAAGCATGTCTACTTCTTCTCTTACTTCTGTTCTGTCTACATCCATGAGTAGCTAAATCACTTAGGGGCATGCTAATGACAACACTTTAGGCTAAAAAACGTGAACCAAGCATGTAGGATAGCTCTCGAAGCATTGATTGTATGTAAGCTTCATCCCACGGGCAATTTCGATTGGCCATCCATTTTGTCCAAAGAACTCCTAACCTCTGGAAGGAGTAAGAGTTCAGAGTCATACTATCATGCTAGCCTTTCAAGGTAACCAGGAAACGACCTAGGAATAGGCGTTTCCCTAGTACAAACCATATTTTTCTGCCTTAACAAGATGCTTAAGACCTTACTTGGACATGAGTAAACTAAAGAATCTAATGCATGAAATCGGAAGATACATGAGAATGAGATAGTTTGATGCATAGAGAGTTGATCCAATGCTTGAGAATCGTGAGAAAAAGCCTATAGGATAGTCGTTAGTAGCCCTTAACTCATCATTTTACACACTTTCGCTGTTACTACAATTGCGGTAGAATTGCTGTTTCCGCAATTCTGCTAAGTTACAATTCTGTCTAGCTGTTTTTATCTTCATTTATTAATCTCGTCTCTTCTCATTTGAGTTTAGCTTTGACGTGCACTTGTTTATGTTGCTACCCTCTTCGTATTCAGTAGGAAATAGACAATTAAAAACCAATTCTACCCCATCAAATCCACCCCTTCTTTCTTAACTTTACACTTCATGAATAGCTTATAATAAATCTCTGTGGGAAAACGAATGAAATATACTTACTACTTGCTATAAGACCATGTATGCTTGCATGTTCTGAGTGCTCTCTCTACCTTATTGCTTATTTATTTTAACACATTGAGCACGCAACAAGTTTTTGGCGCCGCTGCCGGGGATTTATTTAAGTGAAAACGATGTTTGTTAAGTTTGAAACACCAAGTTTATTGCCTATTGAAGCTGATCTGTTTCATTTCTTTTGCAGGTACTATTGGGTTAGTTTATGAGTGAGCCTTCAAGTAGTGATCTAGAGTTCAATCCTGAGCCTGAGAGATTACTTAGGGCCAGAAATAGAGCCAAGAAACGTCTTTTTAAACAACCCCATTTACCTCAAGTAATTGCGGGAACCGCAATTCCTCCGCAATTGTCTCCAGAAGAAATGAATGGAATAGTTCCAAATCCGGTACCTGTCACTCGCAATCCCATCGAAATAGCGAATGACAAGAATAGTGCCATTCTCTCATACCTAGTACCTATGCCTGGGGAGCTGAACCCCAGCATAATTCGTCCTGAAATCACTACCAACTCATTCGAGTTAAAGCCAGTGATGTTCCAAATGTTGTCCACTGTGGGACAATTCTTTGGAGTGGAAAATGAGGACCCTCACAACCATCTTAGAAACTTCTTAGGAGTTAGTGATACATTCATCATCCCTGGAGTTTCCCAAGAAGCCTTGAGGTTATACCTGTTCCCTTACTCTTTGAGGGACAAAGCCAAAACGTGGTTAAACTCATTACCCTCTGGATCTGTCCTTAATTGGACAGACTTAGCAGAAAAATTCCTAGTCAAATACTTCCCACCTGATAGGAATTCTACCTTTCGTGATGACATAGTTAAGTTCAAGCAAGCTGATAATGAATCTCTTCACGAAGCTTGGACAAGGTTCAAAGATCTACTTCTTAAATGTCCACACCATGGCATCCCATGGTGTATCCAAATAGAGGTCTTCTTCAAAGGATGCAATCCCAGCACTAGACAAGTCTTAAATTCATCCGCTGGAGGCTCCATGTTGTCCAAGAGTTACAACGAGGCCTATGAGATCTTGGAGAAGATCTCAGCATCTCACTGTAGGTGGTCAGATGATCCAGTTGAGCCAGCTAGAGCTCAAGACAAGGATGCTCTAAGTGCAATGAGCAGCCAAATAAATGCCCTGACCAACCTAGTTAAGCAAATGGCTCAAGCCAATCTCCAAACAAGTGTCAACACCGCTACCGCCATGTCAATG
This sequence comes from Herpetospermum pedunculosum, assembly GCA_028017165.1. NCBI lineage: Eukaryota > Viridiplantae > Streptophyta > Magnoliopsida > Cucurbitales > Cucurbitaceae > Herpetospermum > Herpetospermum pedunculosum. The sequence continues at coordinate 52,650,672 of CM051529.1, forward strand.
GGCACCCAACCAAGTCAAGGTGAAACACTTATATGTGGATTCTGTGGGGAAGGGCACCTATATGAATACTGCCCTGAGAATCCAGCCTCAGTCTGCTATATTGGAAGCCAGCAGCAGCCTAGGAACAACCCCTATTCCAATACTTACAACCCTGGTTGGAGGAACCATCCAAACCTGTCATGGGGTGGCCAACAAAATGCTAACCAAGCCCCTAACCAACCAAGACCAAGTGGAACACCTGGTTTCACTCCCCAACATAACCAATCAATGTATCAAAAACCATACAACCAGCCTGTAGGATCTTCTGTAGAAAAATTACTCAAGGAATACATAGCCAAGAATGATGCTACTTTACAAAGTCAGCAAGCTACTCTTAGGAGCCTAGAGAACCAAATAGGCCAGTTAGCCAATGAACTCAAGAGTAGGCCCCAAGGTAGACTCCCTGCTGACACCGAGGTGCCAAGGAGAGATGGTAAAGAGCAAGTTCAAGCAATTGAACTTAGAAGTGGTAGACCATTGGTGAGCAACACAAAGAACACACCAAAGAGAGTAGAGAACACTGAGTCTAGTGCTCCACTGGAGTCTCTGCCAAGCCAAGGTCCACCAACAACTAGCACATCAGGAGCCAGGCTAGAGCCAATTATTGAGGAGATAGAAGAAATTCCAAGACCTCCACCGATCCTAAGGCGACCTGAAGTGCCTGCATATGTGCCACCACCTCCATATCCTCGAAGGCTTAAGAAGAAGCAGGAACAGGAAGTGCACTTTAATAAATTCTTAGAAATTCTTAAGCAAGTCCATGTCAACATTCCTTTTGTAGAAGTTTTACAGTCTATGCCTTCCTATGTAAAGTTTTTGAAAGATATTATTACTAACAAAAAAATAATTGGTGAGTTTGAAACAGTAAACCTCACTGAGGAGTGCAGTGCCATACTCCAGAACAAGCTACCCAAGAAGGAGAAGGATCCTGGTTCCTTCACCTTACCTGTAGAGTTAGGAGGCAAGCACGTGGGCAGAGCGCTTTGTGACCTGGGCGCCAGCATAAACCTCATGCCCCTATCACTATTCCGCCAGTTGGGAATAGGAGAAGCACGTCCAACTACTGTCACTTTACAACTAGCAGACAGATCCATTGCATACCCTGAAGGTAAGATTGAGGATATTCTAGTGAAAGTTGACAAATTTATTTTCCTTGCAGATTTCATTATCCTGGATTATGAAGCAGACAAGGAGGTCCCCATCCTGTTAGGCAGACCATTTCTAGCCACAGGTAGGGCCCTGATCGACGTCCAAAAAGGTGAGCTCACTATGAGGGTTCATGATGAAGAGGTGAAATTTAGTGTGTATAAAGCTTTAAGGTACCCCTCTGACCTTGAATCCTGTGCTAGCATGGACGTTGTAGATTCTTTGATGGAAGAACAATTGGAGCATGTATTATTAACCAAGCATGCTAATGAATATGTAGGATTAGAATTAACTGACTTAAACATAGCTGAGATAATGGACATATCTGTAAATAACCCTCAGCATGTAGGTCTGAATATTGACTTAACTGATAGAGCCTTAAATCCTTTAAAGCCATCCATTGAGCATCCACCTGTATTAGAATTAAAACCTCTCCCCACTCACCTCAAGTATGCATATTTAGGGAGTAATGAAACTCTGCCTGTTATCATTTCTTCTAAATTAAGTGAAAAGCATGAGGTTGAACTGATATTACTGCTTAAGCAACATAGGAAGGCTATTGCATGGACTATTGCTGATATTAGAGGCATTAGCCCTTCTTATTGCATGCATAAGATTATACTAGAGGAAGAGCATACACCTAGAGTAGACCACCAACGTAGGCTGAATCCCTCTATGAAAGAGGTAGTTAAAAAGGAAATAATAAAATGGTTAGATGCTGGTGTGATCTTCCCCATAGCTAGTAGCCAGTCGGTGAGCCCTATACAGTGTGTACCTAAGAAGGGGGGGATGACTGTGGTAGTCAATGAGAACAATGAACTGATTCCAACTAGGACTGTCACAGGGTGGAGAGTATGTATGGATTATAGGAAGCTAAATAAAGAGACCAAAAAAGACCATTTCCCTCTACCATTTATTGACCAAATGTTAGACAGAATAGCTGGTAGAGCCTACTACTGTTTCTTAGACGGTTATTCAGGTTATAACCAGATCACTATAGACCCTAAGGATCAAGAGAAGACCACCTTCACTTGCCCTTTTGGAACTTTTGCCTTCCGCAGAATGCCTTTTGGCTTATGCAATGCACCGGCAACTTTCCAAAGGTGCATGTTGGCAATCTTCTCTGATTTGGATGAGTCCATGATAGAGATATTCATGGATGATTTCTCAGTCTTTGGGGATTCATTTACAAACTGTCTAGAGAATTTAGGACAGGTCTTGGCTAGGTGTGAGGAGACCAACCTAGTCCTAAATTGGGAAAAGTGTCATTTCATGGTGGATGAAGGGATTGTCTTAGGTCATAGAGTGTCAAGGGCAGGTGTAGAAGTTGACAGGGCCAAAATAGAAATCATAGAGAAGTTGGTAGAGCCTCAGAATGTCAAGGCCATTAGAAGTTTCTTAGGACATGCTGGCTTCTACAGAAGGTTCATTAAGGACTTTTCTAAGATAGCCAAGCCTCTGTGTGAGCTTCTAGAGCTAAATAGGCCATTCATCTTCTCTAAGGAATGTTTAGTAGCTTGGAAAACCCTTAAGGAAGCACTAGTCACAGCACCTATTATAGTAGGGCCAGATTGGGATCTCCCATTTGAGATGTTATGCGATGCTAGTGACTATGCTGTAGGGGTTATGTTAGGACAGAAGATTGACAAGTTAACACACCCTGTCTATTATGCTAGTAAAACCCTGAATGAGGCTGAATGTAATTATACAACTACTGAGAAGGAGATGCTCGCTGTAGTATTTGCTTGTGAGAAGTTTAGAAATTACATTGTAGGCACTAGGACAATAGTGTACACTGACCATTCTGCCTTAAAGTATCTCATGAGGAAGGCTGATGCTAAGCCTAGGTTGATTAGGTGGGTGTTATTGCTGCAGGAATTTTATTTGGACATTCGAGACAAGAAAGGATGTGAAAATGTGGTTGCGGATCACCTGTCTCGGTTGCAGCACAATTGCGAAAAAATTGCGGAACCCGCAATTTCTGATGCTTTTATTGATGAACATGTCTTTGTATTGATTCATCGTGATAACGATGAGGAACCTTGGTTTGCTGACATTGCTAACTTCCTTGCATCACAGGTGTTACCAGTTTTCAAGGGAGGACAAGAGAAGAAGAGGTTCCTTCATGAAGCAAGGAAATTCATATGGGATGATCCCACACTTTACAAGACATGTGCTGACGGCTTGCTAAGGAAGTGTGTTTCAGCTGCTGAGGCGAAGTCTGTGCTGCAGCACTGCCACACAGCTCCTTATGGTGGACACTTTGGTGGCCAAAGAACAGCTGCAAAGGTATTTCAGAGTGGCTACTATTGGCCAACGATCTTCAAGGATGCCCACAACTATGCCCGCAGCTGTGATGAATGCCAAAGATCAGGTAACCTCAGTCGAAAGGATGAGATGCCTCTCACCTACATCTTAGAGTTGGAGCTCTTTGATGTATGGGGCATTGACTTCATGGGACCATTTCCCCCATCCTCAGGTAACCTTTACATTTTGGTGGCAGTAGACTATGTATCCAAGTGGGTAGAGGCCATAGCATGTCCTAATAATGATGCTAAGACAGTCATAAAATTCTTGCATAGGCACATTTTTACTAGGTTTGGGACACCTCGTGCTGTCATTAGTGATGAGGGGACACACTTCATTAATAAGGCTATGGAGAGAGTGTTGGCTAAGTATAACATTAGACATAGAGTAGCCACTCCTTATCACCCACACTCGAATGGTCAGGCTGAAATTTCAAATAGGGAGATTAAGAACATCCTAGAAAAAGTGGTCAAACCTAATAGAAAGGACTGGTCATTTAAACTCGAGGATGCACTTTGGGCGTATAGAACTGCATATAAGACACCCCTAGGTATGTCTCCTTACAGACTTGTATATGGTAAAGCTTGTCATCTTCCATTTGAGTTAGAAATTAAGGCATTTTGGGCACTAAAAGAGTTGAATTATTGCGTGACCGATGCGGGAACGTTGCGGTCTTTGCAATTACATGAGCTTGATGAGCTTAGACAAATGTCTTATGAAAATGCCAAAATGTATAAGGAAAAGACCAAGATTTGGCACGATAGTAGACTTAGGGTCAAGGACTTTAAGAAAGGCCAACTTGTTTTATTATTTAACTCACGATTGAGGTTATTTCCAGGCAAACTAAAGTCCAGATGGTCAGGTCCTTTCATGATTACTAATGTGTTTGTTCATGGTGCTATCGAGATAAAGAACTTGCAGCAAGGCCAACCATTCATGGTTAATGGTGCAAGGTTGAAGCACTACTATGAGGAAGGAGATGTGAAGACTCTCTCGGCCTTCCTCTTGACTGAAGCATAAAATTAAGAACGAGAGAGGACGAGTGATTACTGTGCTCGTCAATATGAGGCTCATGCCTTAGTTTATTTTTTGCGATTTTTCGGTTATCGTTTGTGTGTTTTGTTGTATGATTTTAATTACGAATTTGATGTTGATTTTATTTCTTTTTGTAGGGAATCAATAGAGGGAATCAAGGAGAGTAAATCTAGCTTTAAAAATCAAGAAAATATTGGGCCAAATAAAAGATACGGATGAGCAAAGATTGACATTTAGATGGAAAAAATCTCCAACGGTCACTAAAATTGCGCTGGATTTGCAGGATCCGCAAAAATATAGCCGTTGGGATTTATCCGTTTTCTTTATATCCGTTAGAAGGCGCGTTGATCTGTACGATTCTCCCATTCTCTGAACTCCAAGGAAGCTTCGATTCTCTTCATCTGTGATTCTTCTCTCCAAACCTCCACGATTCAAAAATGGTACTCACGAGGGCTGAAAGATGTGCGGCCAAGAAAAGGGCCGATGACGCTGAAACGGCTGCGAGAGAAGCACTGCTTGCCTTGGCTGATGCTGAGGCTGCGCGTACCGAACGCCTGCCGAAACTGCCTTTCCGCAAGAAGAAGTGGAAGGTAGTTACAAAGATACCTGCTGGACCTTCTGAACCAGCAGGCACACCCAAGAAGCGACGATGGAGTATGGCGGTGGCCGAGGAAGAAATCAAGAACAAGACTCCCTCTGTGGAGAGTAAAGAACAAAGCCAGCCATCCCACGAGTCAGCCGAGCGCAGCCTTTCACCAGCCCCACCAGCGCAGAGCCCTGAGCTCTCCTCATCACCGCCAGCGCAGAGCCCTGAGCAGCCGTCTTCACCACAGAGTTCTGCACAGACACCTACAGCAGAGCAAAGAACCACGCCGTCGCACACTTCCCCACGGCCTGACCCTGAATTCCCATATGGGGAGTACCAAGAATCAACGCAGGGCAGTGGGGAAGGTGAGGAAGAAGAGGTTTTCTCTCCGTTGAGGGAAGCCAATCCTGAGAGTCCTGCGCAGAAGGATGATTCCATGGAAGAGACGCTGGGGGCGTGCCTCCAGCAGATCACCATCGAGGCAAAGCTCAAGAAGAAGAAGAAGGCCAAGAGTCTCAAGGCCAAGCGGTCCAAGAAGCTGAAAAAGAAGAAGGCCAAGAGGGCGCCTTCATCAGAAAAGGAGAGCACTGAGCCATCGCTCAAGAGACTCAAGGTTGAGGCTGCGGAGTCAGCCAAACCAGCAGACAAAGGGAAGGCCAAGCTTTACCCTGAAGATGAGCCTCAGTCAGTGAGGTATGTGTCCTCTGACGCTGAGTCCAGGGGTATTGAGCTGAGAAAGAGGGAGTTGCTGCATGAGAAAGGCTTCCTCGACAGACCTGCTGACCTGCCGCAATTCTTGCGCACAGGCATTGTGAATCACAGCTGGGAGGAGTTGTGCAGGCCACCCAATCCGGCTTACACGAGTATGGTATACGACTTCTACGCCAACCTGCGAAACTCTGAGGAGGGGCTGTCTGTGGTTAGGGGAGTAGAAGTGGACTACTCAGCAAAAGCCATCAACGAAGCCTATGGCCTCAAGGGTTGAAAACCGAAGGAAAAGAATGAAAAACAAGCATTGCGGAAAAATTGCTGAACCCGCAATGTTTCAAGTGAAAACCGTAAGTTGGCTTATCTTTTTCTGTTAATTTCTGTTATTTCAGGGATTCGTTCTTTCTCCTCCATCCATTCTGAAGTACGACGTTGAAGATTGATGGTTCTCCTTGGCCCAAAGACGTCTGCAGACTACTATAAATAGGGATCAAAGTCGAGGGTTCAAGCATCATCCGAAAGCGTAGAAGTCTTCTCGCAGTCCATCTTTTCTCCTGTTTTCCTTTGCCGTCTGCTGGTTTGCGAAGCTCACCTGTTGGAGTCGATAATCTGATAGGAAGGAGAGGAGATTCTTCTTCTCTCCCGATTGGATTCATCCAAGCAAGGCTGACCTTTCTCATCCTTCATTCGAGGCGGCTGCAACGAGACATTCGAGCTTGTTTTACTGCTTTCTGCTCTTCATTTCCATTTTCCAGCTTTGTCTTGTTGCTGTTTCTTTTCTAGAAGCTAGATTAGACTATTTCGTTGTGTTCTGTCTTCCTGTTATTTGCTTTAAAGCTTTCCTTTGTTAGTCAAACAATCAAGTAATCAAATCTCAATTCTTCATTTCACCGTTTCTTGCCTTTACATTCTACTGCTTTCCCTTACTGTTTTGGCTTTAAAGTCCTTCTAAGCATGTCTACTTCTTCTCTTAATTCTGTTCTGTCTACATCCATGAGTAGCTAAATCACTTAGGGGCATGCTAATGACAACACTTTAGGCTAAAAAACGTGAACCAAGCATGTAGGATAGCTCTCGAAGCATTGATTGTATGTAAGCTTCATCCCACGGGCAATTTCGATTGGCCATCCATTTTGTCCAAAGAACTCCTAACCTCTGGAAGGAGTAAGAGTTCAGAGTCATACTATCATGCTAGCCTTTCAAGGTAACCAGGAAACGACCTAGGAATAGGCGTTTCCCTAGTACAAACCATATTTTTCTGCCTTAACAAGATGCTTAAGACCTTACTTGGACATGAGTAAACTAAAGAATCTAATGCATGAAATCGGAAGATACATGAGAATGAGATAGTTTGATGCATAGAGAGTTGATCCAATGCTTGAGAATCGTGAGAAAAAGCCTATAGGATAGTCGTTAGTAGCCCTTAACTCATCATTTTACACACTTTCGCTGTTACTACAATTGCGGTAGAATTGCTGTTTCCGCAATTCTGCTAAGTTACAATTCTGTCTAGCTGTTTTTATCTTCATTTATTAATCTCGTCTCTTCTCATTTGAGTTTAGCTTTGACGTGCACTTGTTTATGTTGCTACCCTCTTCGTATTCAGTAGGAAATAGACAATTAAAAACCAATTCTACCCCATCAAATCCACCCCTTCTTTCTTAACTTTACACTTCATGAATAGCTTATAATAAATCTCTGTGGGAAAACGAATGAAATATACTTACTACTTGCTATAAGACCATGTATGCTTGCATGTTCTGAGTGCTCTCTCTACCTTATTGCTTATTTATTTTAACACAATGAGCACGCAACAAGTTTTTGGCGCCGCTGCCGGGGATTTATTTAAGTGAAAACGAAGTTTGTTAAGTTTGAAACACCAAGTTTATTGCCTATTGAAGCTGATCTGTTTCATTTCTTTTGCAGGTACTATTGGGTTAGTTTATGAGTGAGCCTTCAAGTAGTGATCTAGAGTTCAATCCTGAGCCTGAGAGATTACTTAGGGCCAGAAATAGAGCCAAGAAACGTCTTTTTAAACAACCCCATTTACCTCAAGTAATTGCGGGAACCGCAATTCCTTCACAATTGTCTCCAGAAGAAATGAATGGAATAGTTCCAAATCCGGTACCTGTCACTCGCAATCCCATCGAAATAGCGAATGACAAGAATAGTGCCATTCTCTCATACCTAGTACCTATGCCTGGGGAGCTGAACCCCAGCATAATTCGTCCTGAAATCACTACCAACTCATTCGAGTTAAAGCCAGTGATGTTCCAAATGTTGTCCACTGTGGGACAATTCTTTGGAGTGGAAAATGAGGACCCTCACAACCATCTTAGAAACTTCTTAGGAGTTAGTGATACATTCATCATCCCTGGAGTTTCCCAAGAAGCCTTGAGGCTATACCTGTTCCCTTACTCTTTGAGGGACAAAGCCAAAACGTGGTTAAACTCATTACCCTCTGGATCTGTCCTTAATTGGACAGACTTAGCAGAAAAATTCCTAGTCAAATACTTCCCACCTGATAGGAATTCTACCTTTCGTGATGACATAGTTAAGTTCAAGCAAGCTGATAATGAATCTCTTCACGAAGCTGGGACAAGGTTCAAAGATCTACTTCTTAAATGTCCACACCATGGCATCCCATGGTGTATCCAAATAGAGGTCTTCTTCAAAGGATGCAATCCCAGCACTAGACAAGTCTTAAATTCATCCGCTGGAGGCTCCATGTTGTCCAAGAGTTACAACGAGGCCTATGAGATCTTGGAGAAGATCTCAGCATCTCACTGTAGGTGGTCAGATGATCCAGTTGAGCCAGCTAGAGCTCAAGACAAGGATGCTCTAAGTGCAATGAGCAGCCAAATAAATGCCCTGACCAACCTAGTTAAGCAAATGGCTCAAGCCAATCTCCAAACAAGTGTCAACACCGCTACCGCCATGTCAATGGGCACCCAACCAAGTCAAGGTGAAACACTTATATGTGGATTCTGTGGGGAAGGGCACCTATATGAATACTGCCCTGGGAATCCAGCCTCAGTCTGCTATATTGGAAGCCAGTAGCAGCCTAGGAACAACCCCTATTCCAATACTTACAACCCTGGTTGGAGGAACCATCCAAACCTGTCATGGGGTGGCCAACAAAATGCTAACCAAGCCCCTAACCAACCAAGACCAAGTGGAACACCTGGTTTCACTCCCCAACATAACCAATCAATGTATCAAAAACCATACAACCAGCCTGTAGGATCTTCTGTAGAAAAATTACTCAAGGAATACATAGCCAAGAATGATGCTACTTTACAAAGTCAGCAAGCTACTCTTAGGAGCCTAGAGAACCAAATAGGCCAGTTAGTCAATGAACTCAAGAGTAGGCCCCAAGGTAGACTCCCTGCTGACACCGAGGTGCCAAGGAGAGATGGTAAAGAGCAAGTTCAAGCAATTGAACTTAGAAGTGGTAGACCATTGGTGAGCAACACAAAGAACACACCAAAGAGAGTAGAGAACACTGAGTCTAGTGCTCCACTGGAGTCTCTGCCAAGCCAAGGTCCACCAACAACTAGCACATCAGGAGCCAGGCTAGAGCCAATTATTGAGGAGATAGAAGAAATTCCAAGACCTCCACCGATCCTAAGGCGACCTGAAGTGCCTGCATATGTGCCACCACCTCCATATCCTCGAAGGCTTAAGAAGAAGCAGGAACAGGAAGTGCACTTTAATAAATTCTTAGAAATTCTTAAGCAAGTGCATGTCAACATTCCTTTTGTAGAAGTTTTACAGTCTATGCCTTCCTATGTAAAGTTTTTGAAAGATATTATTACTAACAAAAAAATAATTGGTGAGTTTGAAACAGTAAACCTCACTGAGGAGTGCAGTGCCATACTCCAGAACAAGCTACCCAAGAAGGAGAAGGATCCTGGTTCCTTCACCTTACCTGTAGAGTTAGGAGGCAAGCACGTGGGCAGAGCGCTTTGTGACCTGGGCGCCAGCATAAACCTCATGCCCCTATCACTATTCCGCCAGTTGGGAATAGGAGAAGCACGTCCAACCACTGTCACTTTACAACTAGCAGACAGATCCATTGCATACCCTGAAGGTAAGATTGAGGATATTCTAGTGAAAGTTGACAAATTTATTTTCCTTGCAGATTTCATTATCCTGGATTATGAAGCAGACAAGGAGGTCCCCATCCTGTTAGGCAGACCATTTCTAGCCACAGGTAGGGCCCTGATCGACGTCCAAAAAGGTGAGCTCACTATGAGGGTTCATGATGAAGAGGTGAAATTTAGTGTGTATAAAGCTTTAAGGTACCCCTCTGACCTTGAATCCTGTGCTAGCATGGACGTTGTAGATTCTTTGATGGAAGAACAATTGGAGCATGTATTATTAACCAAGCATGCTAATGAATATGTAGGATTAGAATTAACTGACTTAAACATAGCTGAGATAATGGACATATCTGTAAATAACCCTCAGCATGTTTGTCTGAATATTGACTTAACTGATAGAGCCTTAAATCCTTTAAAGCCATCCATTGAGCATCCACCTGTATTAGAATTAAAACCTCTCCCCACTCACCTCAAGTATGCATATTTAGGGAGTAATGAAACTCTGCCTGTTATCATTTCTTCTAAATTAAGTGAAAAGCATGAGGTTGAACTGATATTACTGCTTAAGCAACATAGGAAGGCTATTGCATGGACTATTGCTGATATTAGAGGCATTAGCCCTTCTTATTGCATGCATAAGATTATACTAGAGGAAGAGCATACACCTAGAGTAGACCACCAACGTAGGCTGAATCCCTCTATGAAAGAGGTAGTTAAAAAGGAAATAATAAAATGGTTAGATGCTGGTGTGATCTTCCCCATAGCTAGTAGCCAGTCGGTGAGCCCTATACAGTGTGTACCTAAGAAGGGGGGGATGACTGTGGTAGTCAATGAGAACAATGAACTGATTCCAACTAGGACTGTCACAGGGTGGAGAGTATGTATGGATTATAGGAAGCTAAATAAAGAGACCAAAAAAGACCATTTCCCTCTACCATTTATTGACCAAATGTTAGACAGAATAGCTGGTAGAGCCTACTACTGTTTCTTAGACGGTTATTCAGGTTATAACCAGATCACTATAGACCCTAAGGATCAAGAGAAGACCACCTTCACTTGCCCTTTTGGAACTTTTGCCTTCCGCAGAATGCCTTTTGGCTTATGCAATGCACCGGCAACTTTCCAAAGGTGCATGTTGGCAATCTTCTCTGATTTGGATGAGTCCATGATAGAGATATTCATGGATGATTTCTCAGTCTTTGGGGATTCATTTACAAACTGTCTAGAGAATTTAGGACAGGTCTTGGCTAGGTGTGAGGAGACCAACCTAGTCCTAAATTGGGAAAAGTGTCATTTCATGGTGGATGAAGGGATTGTCTTAGGTCATAGAGTGTCAAGGGCAGGTGTAGAAGTTGACAGGGCCAAAATAGAAATCATAGAGAAGTTGGTAGAGCCTCAGAATGTCAAGGCCATTAGAAGTTTCTTAGGACATGCTGGCTTCTACAGAAGGTTCATTAAGGACTTTTCTAAGATAGCCAAGCCTCTGTGTGAGCTTCTAGAGCTAAATAGGCCATTCATCTTCTCTAAGGAATGTTTAGTAGCTTGGAAAACCCTTAAGGAAGCACTAGTCACAGCACCTATTATAGTAGGGCCAGATTGGGATCTCCCATTTGAGATGTTATGCGATGCTAGTGACTATGCTGTAGGGGTTATGTTAGGACAGAAGATTGACAAGTTAACACACCCTGTCTATTATGCTAGTAAAACCCTGAATGAGGCTCAATGTAATTATACAACTACTGAGAAGGAGATGCTCGTTGTAGTATTTGCTTGTGAGAAGTTTAGAAATTACCTTGTAGGCACTAGGACAATAGTGTACACTGACCATTCTGCCTTAAAGTATCTCATGAGGAAGGCTGATGCTAAGCCTAGGTTGATTAGGTGGGTGTTATTGCTGCAGGAATTTGATTTGGACATTTGAGACAAGAAAGGATGTGAAAATGTGGTTGCGGATCACCTGTCTCGGTTGCAGCACAATTGCGAAAAAATTGCGGAACCCGCAATTTCTGATGCTTTTATTGATGAACATGTCTTTGTATTGATTCATCGTGATAACGATGAGGAACCTTGGTTTGCTGACATTGCTAACTTCCTTGCATCACAGGTGTTACCAGTTTTCAAGGGAGGACAAGAGAAGAAGAGGTTCCTTCATGAAGCAAGGAAATTCATATGGGATGATCCCACACTTTACAAGACATGTGCTGACGGCTTGCTAAGGAAGTGTGTTTCAGCTGCTGAGGCGAAGTCTGTGCTGCAGCACTGCCACACAGCTCCTTATGGTGGACACTTTGGTGGCCAAAGAACAGCTGCAAAGGTATTTCAGAGTGGCTACTATTGGCCAACGATCTTCAAGGATGCCCACAACTATGCCCGCAGCTGTGATGAATGCCAAAGATCAGGTAACCTCAGTCGAAAGGATGAGATGCCTCTCACCTACATCTTAGAGTTGGAGCTCTTTGATGTATGGGGCATTGACTTCATGGGACCATTTCCCCCATCCTCAGGTAACCTTTACATTTTGGTGGCAGTAGACTATGTATCCAAGTGGGTAGAGGCCATAGCATGTCCTAATAATGATGCTAAGACAGTCATAAAATTCTTGCATAGGCACATTTTTACTAGGTTTGGGACACCTCGTGCTGTCATTAGTGATGAGGGGACACACTTCATTAATAAGGCTATGGAGAGAGTGTTGGCTAAGTATAACATTAGACATAGAGTAGCCACTCCTTATCACCCACACTCGAATGGTCAGGCTGAAATTTCAAATAGGGAGATTAAGAACATCCTAGAAAAAGTGGTCAAACCTAATAGAAAGGACTGGTCATTTAAACTCGAGGATGCACTTTGGGCGTATAGAACTGCATATAAGACACCCGTAGGTATGTCTCCTTACAGACTTGTATATGGTAAAGCTTGTCATCTTCCATTTGAGTTAGAAATTAAGGCATTTTGGGCACTAAAAGAGTTGAATTATTGCGTGACCGATGCGGGAACGTTGCGGTCTTTGCAATTACATGAGCTTGATGAGCTTAGACAAATGTCTTATGAAAATGCCAAAATGTATAAGGAAAAGACCAAGATTTGGCACGATAGTAGACTTAGGGTCAAGGACTTTAAGAAAGGCCAACTTGTTTTATTATTATTTTTTTTTTTATATCCGTGAGTGTCCGGGCCAGCTTACGCGCACCTCGACTATTCTCACGGGACAGACCGCCTGACCCTACAACATTTGGCTGCCAAGGAAACCCGTAGGAAATTAATTCCTAGGTAGGTGGCCACCAAGGATTGAACCCATTCCCTCTTAGAGGGCATTGAAGTCCCAAGGCCCTTTATGACCCAACTTGTTTTATTATTTAACTCACGATTGAGGTTATTTCCAGGCAAACTAAAGTCCAGATGGTCAGGTCCTTTCATGATTACTAATGTGTTTGTTCATGGTGCTATCGAGATAAAGAACTTGCAGCAAGGCCAACCATTCATGGTTAATGGTGCAAGGTTGAAGCACTACTATGAGGAAGGAGATGTGAAGACTCTCTCGGCCTTCCTCTTGACTGAAGCATAAAATTAAGAACGAGAGAGGACGAGTGATTACTGTGCTCGTCAAATATGAGGCTCATGCCTTAGTTTATTTTTTGCGATTTTTCGGTTATCGTTTGTGTGTTTTGTTGTATGATTTTAATTACGAATTTGATGTTGATTTTATTTCTTTTTGTAGGGAATCAATAGAGGGAATCAAGGAGAGTAAATCTAGCTTTAAAAATCAAGAAAATATTGGGCCAAATAAAAGATACGGATGAGCAAAGATTGACATTTAGATGGAAAAAATCTCCAACGGTCACTAAAATTGCGCTGGATTTGCAGGATCCGCAAAAATATAGCCGTTGGGATTTATCCGTTTTCTTTATATCCGTTAGAAGGCGCGTTGATCTGTACGATTCTCCCATTCTCTGAACTCCAAGGAAGCTTCGATTCTCTTCATCTGTGATTCTTCTCTCCAAACCTCCACGATTCAAAAATGGTACTCACGAGGGCTGAAAGATCTGCGGCCAAGAAAAGGGCCGATGACGCTGAAACGGCTGCGAGAGAAGCACTGCTTGCCTTGGCTGATGCTGAGGCTGCACGTACCGAACGCCTGCCGAAACTGCCTGTCCGCAAGAAGAAGTGGAAGGTAGTTACAGAGATACCTGCTGGACCTTCTAAACCAGCAGGCACACCCAAGAAGCGACGATGGAGTATGGCGGTGGCCGAGGAAGAAATCAAGAACAAGACTCCCTCTGTGGAGAGTCAAGAACAAAGCCAGCCATCCCACGAGTCAGCCGAGCGCAGCCTTTCACCAGCGCAGAGCCCTGAGCTCTCCTCATCACCGCCAGCGTAGAGCCCTGAGCAGCCGTCTTCACCACAGAGTTCTGCACAGACACCTACAGCAGAGCAAAGAACCACGCCGTCGCACACTTCCCCACGGCCTGACCCTGAATTCCCATATGGGGAGTACCAAGAATCAACGCAGGGCAGTGGGGAAGGTGAGGAAGAAGAGGTTTTCTCTCCGTTGAGGGAAGCCAATCCTGAGAGTCCTGCGCAGAAGGATGATTCCATGGAAGAGACGCTGGGGGCGTGCCTCCAGCAGATCACCATCGAGGCAAAGCTCAAGAAGAAGAAGAAGGCCAAGAGTCTCAAGGCCAAGCGGTCCAAGAAGCTGAAAAAGAAGAAGGCCAAGAGGGCGCCTTCATCAGAAAAGGAGAGCACTGAGCCATCGCTCAAGAGACTCAAGGTTGAGGCTGCGGAGTCAGCCAAACCAGCAGACAAAGGGAAGGCCAAGCTTTACCCTGAAGATGAGCCTCAGTCAGTGAGGTATGTGTCCTCTGACGCTGAGTCCAGGGGTATTGAGCTGAGAAAGAGGGAGTTGCTGCATGAGAAAGGCTTCCTCGACAGACCTGCTGACCTGCCGCAATTCTTGCGCACAGGCATTGTGAATCACAGCTGGGAGGAGTTGTGCAGGCCACCCAATCCGGCTTACACGAGTATGGTATACGACTTCTACGCCAACCTGCGAAACTCTGAGGAGGGGCTGTCTGTGGTTAGGGGAGTAGAAGTGGACTACTCAGCAAAAGCCATCAACGAAGCCTATGGCCTCAAGGGTTGAAAACCGAAGGATAAGAATGAAAAACAAGCATTGCGGAAAAATTGCTGAACCCGCAATGTTTCAAGTGAAAACCGTAAGTTGGCTGATCTTTTTCTGTTAATTTCCGTTATTTCAGGGATTCGTTCTTTCTCCTCCATCCATTCTGAAGTACGACGTTGAAGATTGATGGTTCTCCTTGGCCCAAAGACGTCTGCAGACTACTATAAATAGGGATCAAAGTCGAGGGTTCAAGCATCATCCGAAAGCGTAGAAGTCTTCTCGCAGTCCATCTTTTCTCCTGTTTTCCTTTGCCGTCTGCTGGTTTGCGAAGCTCACCTGTTGGAGTCGATAATCTGATAGGAAGGAGAGGAGATTCTTCTTCTCTCCCGATTGGATTCATCCAAGCAAGGCTGACCTTTCTCATCCTTCATTCGAGGCGGCTGCAACGAGACATTCGAGCTTGTTTTACTGCTTTCTGCTCTTCATTTCCATTTTCCAGCTTTGTCTTGTTGCTGTTTCTTTTCTAGAAGCTAGATTAGACTATTTCGTTGTGTTCTGTCTTCCTGTTATTTGCTTTAAAGCTTTCCTTTGTTAGTCAAACAATCAAGTAATCAAATCTCAATTCTTCATTTCACCGTTTCTTGCCTTTACATTCTACTGCTTTCCCTTACTGTTTTGGCTTTAAAGTCCTTCTAAGCATGTCTACTTCTTCTCTTAATTCTGTTCTGTCTACATCCATGAGTAGCTAAATCACTTAGGGGCATGCTAATGACAACACTTTAGGCTAAAAAACGTGAACCAAGCATGTAGGATAGCTCTCGAAGCATTGATTGTATGTAAGCTTCATCCCACGGGCAATTTCGATTGGCCATCCATTTTGTCCAAAGAACTCCTAACCTCTGGAAGGAGTAAGAGTTCAGAGTCATACTATCATGCTAGCCTTTCAAGGTAACCAGGAAACGACCTAGGAATAGGCGTTTCCCTAGTACAAACCATATTTTTCTGCCTTAACAAGATGCTTAAGACCTTACTTGGACATGAGTAAACTAAAGAATCTAATGCATGAAATCGGAAGATACATGAGAATGAGATAGTTTGATGCATAGAGAGTTGATCCAATGCTTGAGAATCGTGAGAAAAAGCCTATAGGATAGTCGTTAGTAGCCCTTAACTCATCATTTTACACACTTTCGCTGTTACTACATTTGCGGTAGAATTGCTGTTTCCGCAATTCTGCTAAGTTACAATTCTGTCTAGCTGTTTTTATCTTCATTTATTAATCTCGTCTCTTCTCATTTGAGTTTAGCTTTGACGTGCACTTGTTTATGTTGCTACCCTCTTCGTATTCAGTAGGAAATAGACAATTAAAAACCAATTCTACCCCATCAAATCCACCCCTTCTTTCTTAACTTTACACTTCATGAATAGCTTATAATAAATCTCTGTGGGAAAACGAATGAAATATACTTACTACTTGCTACAAGACCATGTATGCTTGCATGTTCTGAGTGCTCTCTCTACCTTATTGCTTATTTATTTTAACACATTGAGCACGCAACAGGAACCTTGGTTTGCTGACATTGCTAACTTCCTTGCATCACAGGTACTACCAACTTTCAAGGGAGGCCAAGAGAAGAAGAGGTTCCTTCATGAAGCAAGGAAATTCATATGGGATGATCCCACACTTTACAAGACATGTGCTGATGGTCTGCTAAGGAAGTGTGTTTCAGCTGCTGAGGCGAAGTCTGTGCTGCAGCACTGCCATCTAGCACCCTATGGTGGACATTTTGGTGGTCAAAGAACAGCTGCAAAGGTGTTCCAGAGTGGCTACTATTGGCCAACGATCTTCAAGGATGCCCACAACTATGCACACAGCTGTGATGAATGCCAGAGAACAGGTAACCTTAGTCGAAAGGATGAGATGCCTCTCACTTACATCTTAGAGTTGGAGCTCTTTGATGTGTGGGGCATCGATTTCATGGGACCATTTCCCCCATCATCAGGTAACCTTTACATCTTGGTAGCAGTAGACTATGTATCTAAGTGGGTAGAGGCCATAGCATGTCCAAATAATGATGCCAAAACAGTCATAAGATTCCTGCATAGACATATCTTTACTAGATTTGGAACACCTCGTGATATAATTAGTGATGAAGGGACACATTTCATTAATAAAGCTATGGAGAGAGTGTTGGCTAAATATAATGTTAGACATAGAGTAGCCACCCCTTATCACCCACATTCGAATGGACAAGCTGAAATTTCAAATAGGGAGATTAAAAACATACTAGAAAAAGTGGTCAAACCCAATAGAAAGGATTGGTCGTTTAAACTCGAGGATGCACTTTGGGCATATAGGACTGCATATAAAACACCCCTAGGTATGTCTCCTTATAGACTTGTGTATGGCAAAGCATGTCACTTGCCATTCGAGTTAGAAATTAAAGCATTTTGGGCCCTAAAAGAGCTGAATTATTGCGTGATCGATGCGGGAACATTGCGGTCTTTGCAATTACATGAGCTTGATGAGCTTAGACATATGTCCTATGAAAATGCCAAAATGTATAAGGAAAATACCAAGATTTGGCACGACAGTAGACTTAGGATTAAGGACTTTAAGAAAGGCCAGCTTGTCTTATTATTTAACTCACGATTGAGATTATTTCCAGGCAAACTTAAGTCCAGATGGTCAGGTCCATTTGTAATAACTAATGTGTTTGTTCATGGTGCAATCGAGATTAAGAACCTGCAGCAAGGGCAACCATTCATGGTTAATGGTGCAAGATTGAAGCACTACTATGAGGAAGGAGATGTGAAGACTCTCTCGGCCTTCCTCTTGACTGAAACGTGAAAATAAGAACGAGAGAGGACGAGTGATTACTGTGCTCGTCCATGCGAGGCTAATGCCTTAGTTTATTTTTTGCTATTTTTCCGGTTATTGTTTATGTATATTCTTGTGTGATTTTAATTACGAATTTGATGTTGATTTTATTTCTTTTTGTAGGGAATCAATAGAGGAAATCAGGGAGATGAAATCAAGTTAAAAAGATCGAGGAGATATTGGGCCAAATCAAAGATTCGGTTGAGAAAAGATTGGCATTTAAACGCAGAAAATCTCCAACGGTCACTAGAATTGCGCTGGATTTGCAGAATCCGCAACAAATATAGCCGTTGGGATTTCCATCATTACTTATATCCGGTAGAAGCGCGTTGATCCGTACGATTTCCCCATTATCTGAATTCCAAGAAATCTCTCTCCCTCTTCATCTGCAATTCTTCTTTCCAGATTCCCACGATTCAACAATGGTGCTAACGAGAGCTGAAAGGTCTGCGTCCAAGAAGAGGGCTGACGACGCTGAAATTGCTGCGAGGGAAGCACTTCTTGCCCTTGCAGATGCTGAGGCTGCGCGCACTGAACGACTCCCCAAACTGCCTATCCGCAAGAAAAAGTGGAAGGTTGTCACGGAGATACTTGCTGGACCCTCTGAACCAGCAGGAACACCCAAGAAACGCAAGTGGAGTATGGCTGTGGCCGAAGAAGCAAGCAAGAAAAAGACTCCCTCTGTGGAGAGTTAAGAAAGTGACCGTCGGTCACACGAGTCAGCCAAACAGAGCTCTTCACCATCTCCACCAGCGCGAAGCCCTAAGCTTCCTCCGTCGCCGCAGAGTTCTGAACATACCCCACCAGCAGAGAGCCCTGAAGCATCACCCACTTCCCCACAACCTGACCCTGAATTTCCATATGGAGAGTATCAAGAATCGACGCAGGGTAGTGGGGAAGCTGCGGAAGAAGAGGTCTTCTCTCCTTTGAGGGAAGCCAGCCCTGAGAGCCCTGCGCAAAGGGATGATTCAATGGACGAGACACTGGGGGATTGCCTCCAGCAGATGACAACAAAGGCAAGATTGAAAAAGAAAGCCGCCAAGGATGTCAAGGCCAAACGGCCAAAAACAAAAAAGAAGTCCAAGAATAAGAAGTCCAGGGATGCGCCTTTATCAAAGAAGGGGAGTGATGAGCCTTCCCCAAAGAAGCTCAAGATTGAGGCTGCTGAGTCAGCCAAACCGAAAGACAAAGGGAAAGCCAAGCTTTACCCTGAAGATGAGCCTCAATCAGTGAGGTACGTGTCCTCTGATGCTGAGTCCAGAGGCACTGAGCTGAGGAAGAGGGAACTGCTGCACAAGAAGGGATTCTTAGACGCCCTCACAGACCTGCCGCAATTCTTGCGCGCAGGGATCACGAATCACGGTTGGGAGGAGCTGTGCAGACCACCCAATCCAGCCTACTCCAGCATGGTGTATAACTTTTACGCCAACTTGATGAATCCCGAGGATGACCTGTCTGTGGTCAGAGGAGTCGAAGTGGACTTCTCAGCGAAGGCGATCAACGAAGCCTATGGCCTAAAGGGCCAAAAACACACTGACTATGCAAGGATCATTGATGAGCCAACAGAGGCTGTCTTGGAGGAAGCAATTCGGATCATTGGCCAGCCAGAGGCATCATGGACAGTATCGCGCAATGGGAGGCACACCCTGATGAGTGCCACCCTCACAGCCAAGGCGGCTGTCTGGTTTTCCTTCGTAAGGAGGAAGCTGTCTCCAGTGACCCATGAGACAACTATCAACCAAAGCAGATCGCTGCTGGTCTATGCGATCATGCGAGGTCTCACAATCAACGTGGGCGAGGTCATTGCAGCTTCAATTGCTGATTGCGCCAAAAAGGGTAAGGGACCACTTTTCTTTCCTAATACAATTACTAAGCTTTGCTTACGTGCAGGGGTCCCAGTAGAGCGAATGGAAAAGCAACTGGCCTACACGGGCTACCTAGAGTTGCCTACTGCCTTGAGGCTGCGAAGGAAGGGAAACATGGAATTCGAGCTGGATGGGCTGGCTGCTGCTCAGTCTCTGACCATGGCGTGCCTGATGGACCTGCAGAAGAAGATGGCTCAATGGGCCACGTATGCGCAGGCAAGGGATAAAGATGTGGCAGACCAATTGGGCTGCATCTTCCTTGAATTCCCCACGGATCTGCTGACTCCATGGGCGCCTCCACGGCCAAGAAGGAATGATGATGAGGACGACATCTGAGTGCTAGTTTGAGAAGCACTAAAGGGAGTATTGCTGTTCCCTTAAAATAAAAAAAAAAAAAAAAAAACTGCTTTTTGTTGAACCATGTGAATTATGCTGTTTTGAGTTAATATTTTGATCTGTTTTAAGTATTTAGTTTTAATGTTTAAAGTTGTTTAGTATAGTCTGATGGTAGCTGAATAGATAGATTAGTTTCGTTTCCTTTTTGTATAGCTTAAATGACTTGAAAAAGCATGCATAGGGGCCTTGATCACTGATATATCTGCCCTGTATCCATTGCGAAATAATTGCAGAATCCGCAATTATTATTAGTAAATGCATGTTTTTGACTGACTGTTTAGCTAGGCTGGTTCTGTTTAAATTTTGTATTTTGCTGCTATCATGACTACCCTATATAGCTTATCTCAAAGCATGCTGGATGAGTGTCATTGGACACCCTTTGATAGTTTAAATTAGCCTCTTAAAAGTACTCAGCATGCATAGCTTTAAGTCCTTACCTGCCTGTTTTTTCAAATTTCTGCTGCTGTGATATTTACTTTTAGAATGTTCTGTCTATGCCTAGGGCTTTTAGATTCTCTTTGTTTTACCTTAGACTAGATGCTTCTAGGACAAGTTTGGGGGTGTGCCACCTCAGACACTCATTGGGGACAATGAGTAGTTTAAGTTTGGGGGAGGCCACCCTAGGCCTAGGAACATTCCTCTCTCCCTTAAAGCATAAGCATTCTTCTTCTCCTTTACAAAAAAAATGATGAGCTGAAAAAAAAAAATGAAAAATAGAATAAAGAGGGGTGTCTCTCTTAGGTTGCTGAGTAATCAGTGCCAAGTGTGTAACCCACAAGTGGCATTGCATCAAAAGGCAACCAAAGGAGAGGCTCCACCTAAGTAAGAAAGAAAGAAAAAAGGAAGAAGTAGGGAAGAAGAATGTGTACCTAGGAGTTGCAACTTTGTGGCTTAGATGTCCTGAATAAAAAAGAACTCTGATCCTCAATTAGCTGAGCACAAAGTTGTAGCTTGTAGGGGTGTTTAGGGAGATGAATGTATGTCCAATGTAGTGATGCCAGGGTTTAGGTTGTTCTCTAAAAGTACTACTGTCACTGTTAATACTAAGACTGGCATGACTCTAAGGAATCCTAGGCAAGGCAAAAATAAAAACTAGAAGCATGTACTGAGTTTGGGGTAAAGCTAGGTAGAATTTGAAACCTTAGGGATAGATGCACGATATGATAAAAGCAAGTAGATCAGTCGTAGGGAGTTAATGAAACAGTAGGAGTATTAGGCGTGCGAAGTCAGAAGAAGCTAGATAAGAGGATAGTTTTAAACTTAGAAGTTTGTCACAGGACAGCACTGCTATAGATAGGAATGTAGGGGAGTCAGTAAGTGGTTAAAGAAGATGAAACAGCAGCCTAGGAAAGTCCTTAGATTGCTCGAGGACGAGCAAAACCTTAAGTTTGGGGGTGTGTTACGTCTCCAAAAGTGACCTTTTTAGGACTTGTTTATCTTAGAAAGATGTACACTCTTAGGTGTTTTTGATAGGATTTAGCTTAAACCTATGCTTATATATGATAATTAGAAGAAGGAAGCTAAATTAGGACTTGTGTGCAAAAGGAAAGAAAAGGGTTGAAAAACGAAGTAAAAGAATGAAAAATAAGCATTGCGGTAGCATTGCGGAAACATTGCTGAAACCGCAATGTTTCAAGTGAAAACCGTAAGTTGACTGATCCTTTTCTGTTATTTTCCGTTATTTTAGGGATTCGTTCTTTCTCCTCCATCCATTTTGAAGTACGACGTTGAGGATGGATGGTTCTCCTTGGCCCAAATGCACCTGCAGATTACTATAAAAGGGAGTCAAAGTAGAGGGTTTGATCATCATCCGAAAGCGTAGAAGTCTCTTCGCAGCTCCATCTTTTCTCCTGTTTTTTCTTCCCCGTCTGCTGGTGTGAGAGGTTCAGCTGTTGGAATCGACAATCTGATAGGAAGGAGAGAAGATTCATCTTCTCTCCTGATTGGATTCATCCAAGCAAGGCTATCCTTTCTTCCCCTTCAGCCGAGGCGTTCAAGCTCATTTACTGCTTTCTGTCTTTTATTTCTAATTTCCAGCTCGGTTTAGTTGTTGTTTCTCTTCCAGTAGCTAGCTCATTTCATTTCGTTGTCTTCTGTCTTTATGCTATTCACTTTAAGCTTTCCTTTGTTCATTCAAACAATCAAGTAATCAAAGCACAATTCATTATTTCACAGCTTCTTATCTTTTGCTGCTACTGTTTTACCTTGCTGTTTTAAGTTTATTTCTCTTCTAAGCATGTCTACTTCATCTCTTATTTCTGTTCTGTCTATATCCATGAGTAGCTAAGTCACATAAGGGCATGCTAATGACAATACTATAGGCTAAAAAAAACGTGAAGCAAGCATGTAGGATAGCTCTCGAAGCATTGGTTGTATGTAAGCTTCATCCCACGGGCAATTTCGATTGGCCATCCATTTTGTCCAAAGAACTCCTAACCTCTGGAAGGAGTAAGAGTTCAGAGTCATACACTCATACTAGCCTTTCAAGGTAGCCAGAAAACGACCTAGGAATAGGCGTTTTCCTAGTACAAACCATAACTTTCTGCTTTAACAAGATGCTTAAGACCTTACTTGGACATGAGTAAACTAAAGAATCTGATGCATGAAATCGGAAGATACATGAGATTGAGTGAGTTTGATGCATAGTGAGTTGATCCAATGCTTGAGAATCGTGAGAAAATGCCTATAGAGGAGTCATTAGTAGCCCTTGTTTCTCCATTTTACACACTTTCGCTGTTAGTAACATTGCGGTAGAATTGCTGTTTCCGCAATTCTGCTAAGTTTAAAATTCTGTTTAGCTAATTTCCTCTTCGTTTATTAATCTCTTCTCTTTTCATTTGAGTTTATCTTTGACTTGCACTTATTTATGTTGCTACCCTTCACATATACCTTAGAAATTAGACACCTTAAGACCAATTCTACCTCCTCAAATCCATCCATTCTTTCTTAACAATACACTTCACGAGTAGCTCATAATAAATCTCTGTGGGAAAACGAATGAAAAAATACTTACTACTTGCTATAAGACCATGTATGCTTGCATGTTCTGAGTGCTCTTTCTCTCTTATTGCTTATTTATTTTAACACATTGAGCACGCAACAGTTGTATACTTGAACTTTATGTGTAACATGATTGTGGATCAAGTTCAAGTAATAGCCAGAACGGTCTATAGTATAGGGATAAGGTTGGGTACCTTATCCTGGGGACACTATTGGACGCGGCCCACTTTGTATAGTAAAAACGATGTGATCCGAAATCGTTCATGTGGAGACATGCGAGTGGGGGCGTCCTATGCAATGAGTTTGCATAAGACTAAACCGCGAAACAAGTCGCTCTTTCTTTATAACTCCGTTTACTGTAAAAACCGTTTTTTCTCATATGATGACCTAGGTAACTCGATCTGAATCCTGAGCACGCTATGAACTCCTGTTTATTCGGGCTTATCCTTTGACTTGTATGGGTGAGAGTGGTCCGAGATCGCCGACTCAATAAGCCTACCATCTTGGGGATAAGACCGGGTAGGTAGCTGGGAACATAGTCCTGCGAGATGGAATTCACTCCTACCCGCCTTGAGGGATTAGTAGAGAGGTTGTTCCCTTAAGTGCTGACTCCGGGTCTTGAACTAGGGATCCCACCCTCTCATTTGCCCGAGAGGGACTTCGTATAGTGATGAGATCATATACCAATCGGTTTGGTGGTTGGACCACAAACCAATAGTTCATTAGAGGATCAGTGGGAGTTAAGGAACAAGATGTAATTACGGGGGTAGAACGGTTATTTTGACCCAGCTGTAATTACGAACGACCTGTGAAGGATCGACTTACTGATGAAGGTTATATCAACAGGACATAAATATATCTACGGTGAGGAGAGTGCAACCCTTGGACTTTAGTGGAGTCTCGGGGGGTTAACGAATGTTGGTTAGCTTGGCTAAATTTTTTGGCCGGTTAATCTTGTATCGTTGGAGCTCATGATCTGTAGGTCCTTTAGGTTCTCCTGGCTAGCTCGGATTAAGCCGTGTAACAATATGAGAGAAAAAGAATTTGAATTTATTCAAATTCGTTTTTGGAAAAATGATGGACATATTTAAATAAGATTTAAATATGGGATCGGTCTAAAACATGAATCGGGATTCATGTGTGATGATTCGGTTTAAGAAACCGGGATTAGTGCCTCTGGACTCAGCATTAGAGGACACGTACCTCACTGATTGAGGCTCATCTTCGGGGTACAGCTTGGCTTTCCCCTTGTCTTTTGGTTTGGCTGATTCAGCAGCCTCGATCTTGAGCTTCTTCAGAGACGGCTCATCACTCCCTTTCTTTGATGAAGGCTCTCCCCTGGCTTTCTTTTTCTTGGACTTCTTTGAGGCCTTTGGCCGTTTGGCCTTGACAACCTTGGTGGCCTTCTTTTTCAATCTAGCCTTGGTTGTGATCTGCTGGAGGCAATCCCCCAGTGTCTCGTCCATTGAATCATCCCTCTTTGCAGGTCTCTCAGGGCTGGCTTCCCTCAAAGGAGAGAAGACCTCTTCTTCTTCAGCTTCCTCGCTACCCTGCGTCGATTCTTGACGCTCTCCATATGGAAATTCGGGATCAGGCTGCGGGGAGATGGGTGATGCTTCAGGGCTCTGCGTCGGTGGAGTGTGTTCAGAGCTCTGTGGCGAAGGAGAAAGCTCTGGGCTTTGCGCTGGTGGAGGTGGTGAAGAGCTCTGCTTGGCCGACTCGTGTGGCAGACGGCCACTTTCTTGACTCTCCACAGAGGGAGTCTTTTTCTTGATCGCTTCTTCGGCCACAGCCATACTCCACTTGCGTTTCTTGGGTGTTCCTGCTGGTTCAGAGGGTCCAGCAGGTATCTCCGTAACCACCTTCCACTTCTTCTTCCGGACAGGCAGCTTGGGGAGTCTTTCAGTACGCGCAGCCTCAGCATCTGCAAGGGCAAGGAGTGCTTCCCTCGCAGCAATTTCAACGTCGTCAGCCTTCTTCTTGGACGCAGATCTTTCAGCTCTCGTTAGCACCATTGTGGAATCGTGGGAATCTGGAAAGAGGAATTGCAGATGAAGAGGGAGAGAGATTTCTTGGCGTTCAGATAATGGGAGAAGAGTACGGATCAGCGCGCTTCCAACGGCTATAAGTAATGATGGAAATCCCAACGGCTATTTCCGTTGCGGATTTTGCAAATCCAGCGCAATTTTAGTGACCGTTGGAGATTTTGCCGTTTCAAATGCTGATATCTTCTCAACTGAATCTTTGATTTGGCTCAATATCTCCCTCGATTTTTTATCTTGATTTCATCTCCTTGATTCCCTCTATCGATTCCCTATCAAAAGAAATAAAATCAACATCAAATTCGTAATTAAAATCACCTAAAAATATACACAAACAGTAACCGGAAAAATAGCAAAAAATAAACTAAGGCATTAGCCTCGCATGGACGAGCACAGTGATCACTCGTCCTCTCTCATTCTTATTTTCACGTTTCAGTCAAGAGGAAGGCCGAGAGAGTCTTCACATCTCCTTCCTCATAGTAATGCTTCAATCTTGCACCATTAACCATGAACGGTTGCCCTTGCTGCAGGTTCTTAATCTCGATTGCACCATGAACAAACACGTTAGTTATCACAAAAGGACCTGACCATCTGGACTTAAGTTTGCCTGGAAATAATTTCAACCGTGAGTGAAATAATAAGACAAGCTGGCCTTTCTTAAAGTCCTTAATCCTAAGTCTACTGTCGTGCCAAATCTTGGTCTTTTCCTTATACATTTTAGCATTTTCATAGGACATATGTCTAAGCTCATCAAGCTCATGTAATTGCAAAGACCGCAATGTTCCCGCATCGGTCACGCAATAATTCAACTCTTTTAGGGCCCAAAATGCTTTAATTTCTAATTCGAATGGTAAGTGACATGCTTTGCCATACACAAGTCTATAAGGAGACATACCTAGGGGTGTCTTATATGCAGTTCTATACGCCCAAAGTGCATCCTTGAGTTTAAACGACCAATCTTTTCTATTGGGTTTGACCACTTTTTCGAGTATGTTTTTAATCTCCCTATTTGAAATTTCAGCTTGTCCATTCGAGTGTGGGTGATAAGGGGTGGCTACTCTATGTCTAACATTATATTTAGCCAATACTCTCTCCATAGCTCTATTAATGAAATGTGTCCCTTCATCACTAATTATAGCACGAGGTGTTCCAAACCTAGTAAAGATATGTCTATGAAGGAACTTAATGACTGTTTTGGCATCATTATTTGGACATGCTATGGCCTCTACCCACTTAGATACATAGTCTACTGCTACCAATATGTAAAGGTTACCTGATGATGGGGGAAATGGTCCCATGAAATCAATGCCCGACACATCAAAGAGCTCCAACTCTAAGATGTAAGTGAGGGGCATCTCATCCTTTCGACTAAGGTTACCTGTTCTCTGGCAGTTATCACAGCTGTGTGCATAGTTGTGAGCATCCTTGAAGATCGTTGGCCAATAGTAGCCACTCTGGAACACCTTTGCAGCTGTCCTTTGACCACCAAAGTGTTCACCATAGGGGGCTGTATGGCAGTGCTGCAGCACAGACTTTGCTTCAGCGGCTGAAACACACTTCCTTAGCAGACTATCAGCACACGTCTTGTAAAGTGTGGGATCATCCCATATAAACTTCCTAGCTTCATGAAGGAACCTCTTCTTTTCTTGACCTCCCTTGAAAGTTGGTAGTACCTGCGATGCAAGGAAGTTAGCAATGTCAGCAAACCAAGGTTCCTCATCGTTATCACGATGAGTCAATACAAAGACATGTTCATCAATAAAAGCATCAGAAATTGCGGTTTCCGCAATTTTTCCGCAATTATGCTGCAATCTAGAAAGATGATCCGCAACCACATTTTCACATCCTTTCTTATCTCTAATGTCTAGATCAAATTCCTGCAGCAACAACACCCATCTAATCAACCTAGGCTTGGCATCAGCCTTTCTCATGAGGTATTTCAAAGCAGAATGGTCAGTGTACACGATTGTCCTAGTGCCTACAATGTAATTCCTAAATTTCTCACAAGCAAACACTACAGCTAGCATCTCCTTCTCAGTGGTTGTGTAATTACATTGTGCTTCATTAAGTGTCTTACTAGCATAGTATACAGGGTGTGTTAACTTGTCAATCTTTTGTCCTAGCATTACCCCTACAGCATAGTCACATGCATCACATAACATCTCAAATGGGAGATCCCAGTTTGGCCCTATTATAATAGGTGCTTTGACTAGTGCTTCCTTAAGGGTCTTTGTTACGTCTCCAAAAGTGACCTTTTTAGGACTTGATTATCTTAGAAAGATGTTCACTCTTAGGTGTTTTTGATAGCATTTAGCCTAAACCTATGCTTAAATATGAGAATTAGAAGAAGGTAGCTAAATTAGGACTTATGTACAATAGGAAAGAAAAGGGTTGAAAACCGAAGGAAAAGAATGAAAAACAAGCATTGCGATAGCATTGCGGAAACATTGCTGAAACCGCAATGTTTCAAGTGAAAACCGTAAGTTGACTGATCTTTTTCTGTTAATTTCCGTTATTTCAGGGATTCGTTCTTTCTCCTCCATCCATTCTGAAGTACGACGTTGAAGATTGATGGTTCTCCTTGGCCCAAACGCACCTGCAGATTGCTATAAAAGGGGGTCAAAGTCGAGGGTTCAAACATCATCCGAAAGCGTAGAAGTCTTCTCGCAGCTCCATCTTTTCTCCTGTCGTTCTTCTCTGTCTGTTGTTGTTAGAGTCTCAGCTGTTGGAATCGACAATCTGATAGGAAGGAGAGAAGATTCATCTTCTCTCCCGATTGGATTCATCCAAGCAAAGCTATTCTTTCATCCCCTTCAGCCGAGGCATCTGCAACTAGGCGTTCACGCTCGTTTTTATGCTTTCTGTCTTCATTTCCATTTTCCAGCTTTAGTTTGATGTTGTTTCTTTTCTTGTAACTCGACCAGTCCATTTCGTTGTGTTCTGTCTTTCTGTTATGCACTTTGAGTTCCTTTCATTGTCCATTCAAACAATCAAGTAATCAAAGCATAGTTGTTATTTCACAAGTTTCTTAACTTTTGCTGCTACTGTTTTTCCTTACTGTTTTGAGTATATCTCTCTTCTAAGCATGTTTCCTTCATCTCTTATTTCTGTTTACCCCATATCCATGAGTAACTAAGTCACATAGGGGCATGCTAATGACAACACTATAGGCTAAAAAAACGTGAATCAAGCATGTAGGATAGCTCTCGAAGCATTGATTGTATGTAAGCTTCATCCCACGGGCAATTTCGATTGGCCATCCATTTTGTCTAAAGAACTCCTAACCTCTGGAAGGAGTAAGAGTTCAGAGTCATACACTCATGCTAGCCTTTCAAGGTAGCCAGAAAATGACCTAGGAATAGGCGTTTTCCTAGTACAAACCATAACTTTCTGCTTTAACAAGAGGCTTAAGACCTTACTTGGACCTGAGTAAACTAAAGAATCTAATGCATGGAATCGGACGATACATGAGATTGAGTGAGTTTGATGCATAGAGAGTCGATTCAATGCTTGAGAATCGTATGAAAAAGCCTATAGAGGAGTCGTTAGTAGCCCTTGTTTCTCCATTTTACACACTTTCGCTGTTGTTAAAATTAAGTTACAATTCTGTCTAGCTGTTTTTGTCTTCGTTTATTACTCTCGTCTCTTTTCATTTGAGTTTAACTTTGACTTGCATTTGTTTATGTTGCTACCCTCTACGTCTTCAGTAGGAAATAGACAATTTAAAACCAATTCTACTCCATCAAATCCACCCCTTCTTCCTTAACTTTACACTTCATGAATAGCTTATAATAAATCTCTGTGGGAAAACGAATAAAAAAATACTTACTACTTGCTATAAGATCATGTATGCTTGCATGTTCTGAGTGCTCTCTCTATCTTATTGCCTAATTATTTTAACACATTGAGCACGTAACAAGTTTTTGGCGCCGCTGCCGGGGATTTATTTAAGTGAAAACGAAGTTTGTTAAGTTTGAAACACCAAGTTCACCATCTATTGTCGCTGATCTGTTTCATTTCTTTTGCAGGTACTATTGGGTTAGTTTATGAGTGAGCCTTCAAGTAGTGATCTAGAGTTCAATCCTGAGCCTGAGAGATTACTTAGGGCCAGAAATAGAGCCAAGAAACGTCTCTTTAAACAACCCCCTTTACCTCAAGTAATTGCGGGAACCGCAATTCCGCCGCAATTGTCTCAAGAAGAAATGGATGGAATAGTTCCAAATCCGGTGCCTGTCACTCGCAATCCCATCGAAATAGCGAATGACAAGGATAGCGCCATACTCTCGTACCTAGTACCTATGCCTGGGGAGCTGAACCCCCGCATAATCCGTCCTGAAATCACTGCCAACTCATTCGAGTTAAAGCCAGTGATGTTCCAAATGTTGTCCACTGTGGGACAATTCTTTGGAGTGGAAAATGAGGATCCCCACAACCATCTTAGAAACTTCTTAGGAGTCAGTGATACCTTCATCATCCCTGGAGTTTCCCAAGAAGCCTTGAGGCTATACCTTTTCCCCTACTCTTTGAGGGACAAAGCCAAAACATGGTTGAACTCATTACCCTCTGGATCTGTTCGCAATTGGACAGACTTAGATGAAAAATTCCTAGTCAAATACTTCCCACCTGATAGGAATTCTACCTTTCGTGATGACATAATCAAGTTCAAACAAGCTGACACGGAGTCTCTTCACGAAGCTTGGACAAGGTTTAAAGATCTTCTTCTTAAATGTCCACACCATGGCATCCCATGGTGTATCCAAATAGAGGTCTTTTTCAAAGGATGCAACCCCAGCACTAGACAAGTCTTGAATTCATCTGCTGGTGGTTCCATGTTGTCCAAGAGTTACAACGAGGCCTATGAGATCTTGGAGAAGATCTCCGCATCTCACTGTAGGTGGTCAGATGATCCAGTTGAGCCAACTAGAGCTCAAGACAAGGATGCTCTAAGTGCAATGAGCAGCCAAATAAATGCCCTGACCAACCTAGTTAAGCAAATGGCTCAAGCCAATCTCCAAACAAGTGTCAACACCGCCACAGCCATGTCAATGGGCACCCAACCAAGTCAAGGTGAGACACTTATCTGTGGATTCTGTGGGGAAGGGCACTTGTATGAATACTGCCCTGGGAATCCATCCTCAGTCTGCTATATTGGAAGCCAACAGCAGCCTAGGAACAACCCCTATTCCAATACTTACAACCCTGGTTGGAGGAACCACCCAAACCTGTCATGGGGTGGCCAACAGAATGCTAACCAAGCTCCTAACCAACCAAGGCCGAGTGGAACACCTGGTTTCACTCCTCAACATAACCAATCCATGTATCAAAAACCATACAACCAACCTGTAGGATCTTCTGTAGAAAACTTACTTAAGGAATACATAGCCAAGAATGATGCCACTCTACAGAGCCAGCAAGCTACTCTTAGGAGCCTAGAGAACCAAATAGGGCAACTAGCCAATGAAATCAAAAGTAGGCCCCAAGGTAGACTCCCTGCTGACACTGAAGTGCCAAGGAGAGATGGTAAAGAACAAGTTCAAGCAATTGAACTTAGAAGTGGTACACCATTGGTAAGCAACACCAAAGACACACCAAAGAGAGTAGAGAACACTGAGTCTAGTGCTCCACTAGAGTCTCTGCCAAACCAAGGTCCACCACCAACAAGCACGTCAGGAACAAGGCTAGAGCCAATCATAGAGGAGATAGAAGAAATTCCAAGGCCTCCACCTATCCTGAGGCGACCTGATGTGCCTGCATATGTGCCACCACCTCCATTTCCTAGAAGGCTAAAGAAAAAACAAGAACAGGAAGTGCACTTTAATAAATTTCTAGAAATTCTTAAGCAAGTGCATGTTAATATTCCTTTTGTAGAAGTTTTACAATCTATGCCTTCTTATGTAAAGTTTTTGAAGGATATTATAACTAACAAGAGAATAATTGGTGAGTTTGAAACAGTCAATCTCACTGAGGAGTGCAGTGCCATACTCCAGAACAAGCTACCCAAGAAGGAGAAGGATCCTGGTTCCTTCACTTTACCTGTAGAGCTGGGAGGCAAGCACGTGGGCAGAGCTCTTTGTGACCTGGGAGCCAGCATAAACCTCATGCCCCTATCACTATTCCGCCAGCTTGGAATAGGAGAAGCACGTCCAACCACTGTCACTTTACAACTAGCAGACAGATCCATTGCATACCCTGAGGGTAAGATTGAGGATATTTTAGTAAAGGTTGACAAGTTTATTTTCCTTGCAGATTTCATTATCCTGGATTATGAAGCAGACAAGGAGGTCCCCATCCTGTTAGGCAGACCATTTCTAGCCACAGGTAGGGCTCTGATAGATGTCCAAAAAGGTGAGCTCACTATGAGAGTTCATGATGAAGAGGTGAAATTTAGTGTGTATAAAGCCTTAAGGTACCCCTCTAACTCTGAATCTTGTGCTAGCATGGACATTGTTGATTCATTAATGGAAGAACAATTGGAGCATGAATTGTTGACTAAGCATGCTAATAACTATGTAGGATTAGAATTAACTGACTTAAACATAGCTGAGATAATGGACATACCTGGAAATAACCCTCAGCATGTTTGTATGAATATTGACTTAACTGAAAAATCTTTGAATCCATTAAAACCATCCATTGAGCATCCACCTGTCTTAGAATTAAAACCTCTCCCCACTCACCTCAAGTATGCATATCTAGGAAGTAATGATACTTTGCCTGTGATTATTTCTTCTAAATTAAGTGAAAAGCATGAGGTTGAACTGATTTTACTACTTAAGCAACATAGGAAGGCTATTGCATGGACTATTGCTGATATTAGAGGCATTAGCCCTTCTTATTGCATGCATAAGATTATACTAGAGGAAGAGCATACACCTAGAGTAGATCACCAACGTAGGTTGAATCCCTCTATGAAAGAGGTAGTTAAAAAGGAAATAATAAAATGGTTAGATGCTGGTGTGATCTTCCCCATAGCTAGTAGTCAGTGGGTGAGCCCTATACAATGTGTACCTAAGAAGGGGGGGATGACTGTGGTAGTCAATGAGAACAACGAACTGATTCCAACAAGGACTATCACAGGATGGAGAGTTTGCATGGATTATAGGAAACTAAATAAAGAGACCAAAAAAGACCATTTCCCTCTACCATTCATTGACCAAATGTTAGACAGGATAGCTGGTAGAGCCTACTACTGTTTCTTAGACGGTTATTCAGGGTATAACCAGATCACTATAGACCCTAAGGACCAAGAGAAGACTACCTTCACTTGCCCTTTTGGAACTTTTGCCTTTCGCAGAATGCCTTTTGGCTTATGCAATGCACCGGAAACTTTCCAAAGATGCATGTTGGCAATCTTCTCTGATTTGGATGAGTCCATGATAGAGATATTCATGGATGATTTCTCAGTCTTTGGGGATTCCTTTACCAACTGTCTAGAGAACCTAGGACAAGTCCTGGCTAGGTGTGAGGAGACCAACCTAGTCCTAAATTGGGAAAAGTGCCATTTCATGGTGGATGAGGGGATTGTCTTAGGTCATAGAGTGTCAAGGGCAGGTGTATAAGTTGACAGGGCAAAAATTGAAATAATAGAGAAATTGGTAGAACCTCAAAATGTCAAGGCCATTAGAAGTTTCTTAGGGCATGCTGGTTTCTATAGAAGGTTCATTAAGGACTTTTCTAAGATCTCCAAGCCTCTATGCGAGCTTCTAGAGCTAAACAAACCATTCATTTTCTCTAAAGAGTGTGTCCTAGCGTGGAAAACCCTTAAGAAAGCACTAGTCACAGCACCTATTATAGTAGGGCCTAATTGGGATCTTCCCTTTGAGATGTTATGTGACGCCAGTGACTATGCTGTAGGGGTTATGTTAGGACATAAGATTGACAAGTTAACACACCCTGTCTATTATGCTAGTAAGACACTTAATGAGGCACAATGCAACTACACAACCACTGAGAAGGAGATGCTAGCTGTAGTGTTTGCTTGTGAGAAATTTAGGAACTATATTGTAGGCACTAGGACAATCGTGTACACTGACCATTCTGCTTTAAAGTACCTTATGGGGAAGGCTGATGCTAAGCCTAGGTTGATTAGGTGGGTACTGCTGCTGCAAGAGTTTGATCTAGACATTAGAGATAAGAAAGGAAGTGAAAATGTGGTTGCGGATCATCTTTCTAGATTGCAGCATAATTGCGAAAAAATTGCGGAACCCGCAATTTCTGATGCTTTTATTGATGAACATGTCTTTGTATTGACTCATCGTGATAACGATGAGGAACCTTGGTTTGCTGACATTGCTAACTTCCTTGCATCACAGGTACTACCAACTTTCAAGGGAGGACAAGAGAAGAAGAGGTTCCTTCATGAAGCAAGGAAATTCATATGGGATGACCCCACACTTTACAAAACATGTGCTGACGGCTTGCTAAGGAAGTGTGTTTCAGCTGCTGAGGCGAAGTCTGTGCTGCAGCACTGCCACACAGCTCCTTATGGTGGACACTTTGGTGGCCAAAGAACAGCTGCAAAGGTATTTCAGAGTGGCTACTATTGGCCAACAATCTTCAAGGATGCACACAACTATGCACACAACTGTGATGAATGCCAAAGAACAGGTAACCTCAGTCGCAAGGATGAAATGCCTCTCACCTACATCTTAGAGTTGGAGCTCTTTGATGTATGGGGCATTGACTTCATGGGACCATTTCCCCCATCCTCAGGTAACCTTTACATATTAGTGGCAGTAGACTATGTATCCAAGTGGGTAGAGGCCATAGCATGTCCCAGTAATGATGCCAAAACAGTCATAAAATTCTTGCATAGGCACATTTTTACTAGGTTTGGAACACCACGTGCTATCATTAGTGATGAGGGGACACATTTCATTAATAAGGCTATGGAGAAAGTGTTGGCTAAGTATAACATTAGACATAGAGTAGCCACTCCTTATCACCCACACTCGAATGGTCAGGCTGAAATTTCTAATAGGGAGATTAAGAACATCCTAGAAAAAGTGGTCAAACCTAATAGAAAGGACTGGTCATTTAAACTCGAGGATGCACTTTTGGCGTATAGAACTGCATATAAGACACCCCTAGGCATGTCTCCTTACAGACTTGTGTATGGTAAAGCTTGTCATCTTCCATTTGAGTTAGAAATTAAGGCATTTTGGGCACTAAAAGAGTTGAATTATTGCGTGACCGATGCGGGAACGTTGCGGTCTCTGCAATTACATGAGCTTGATGAGCTTAGACATATGTCTTATGAGAATGCCAAAATGTATAAGGAAAAGACCAAGATTTGGCACGATAGTAGACTTAGGATTAAGGACTTCAAGAAAGGCCAGCTTGTCTTATTATTTAACTCACGATTGAAATTATTTCCAGGCAAACTTAAGTCTAGATGGTCAGGTCCGTTTGTAATTACTAATGTGTTTGTTCATGGTGCCATCGAGATAAAGAACCTGCAGCAAGGTCAACCATTCATGGTTAATGGTGCAAGGTTGAAGCACTACTATGAGGAAGGAGATGTGAAGACTCTCTCGGCCTTCCTCTTGACTGAAGCGTGAAATTAAGAACGAGAGAGGACGAGTGATTGCTGTGCTCGTCAACATGAGGCTCATGCCTTAGTTTATTTTTTGCGATTTTCCGGTTATCGTTTGTGTATAAGTTTGTATGATTTTAATTGCGAATTTGATGTTGATTTTATTTCTTTTTGTAGGGAATCAATAGAGGGAATCAAGGGGATTAAATTCAGTTTTAAAAATCAAGAAGATATTGGGCCAAATCAAAGATACGGTTGAGCAAAGATTGACATTTAAATGAAAAAATCTCCAACGGTCACTAGAATTGCGCTGGATTTGCAGAATCCGCAAAAATATAGCCGTTGGGATTTTTCCGTTTTTTTTATATCCGTTGAGACGCGCGTTGATCTATACGATTTCCCAAATATCTGAACTCCAAGAAATCTGCGTTTCTCTTCATCTGTGATTCTTCTCTCCAAACCTCCACGATTCAACAATGGTACTCACGAGGGCTGAAAGATCTGCGGCCAAGAAGAAGGCTGACGAAGCTGAAACGGCTGCGAGAGACGCACTGCTTGCCTTGGCTGAGGCTGATGCTGCGCGCACCGAACGCCTTCCCAAACTTCCGATTCGCAAGAAGAAGTGGAAGGTCGTCACAGAGATACCTGCTGGACCCTCTGAACCAGCAGGCACACCCAAGAAGCGCAAGTGGAGTATGGCTGTGGCTGAGGAAGGAATCAAGAACAAGACTCCCTCTGTGGAGAGTCAAGAACGAGGCCAGCCATCCCACGAGACAGCTGAGCGCAGCCCTTCACCATCTCCACCGGTTCAAAGCCCTGAGCTCTCTTCATCGCCGCCAGCACAGAGCCCTGAGCTGCCTTCATCACCGCAGAGTTCTGCACAGACCCCTACAGCAGCACAAAGCACCACTCCTTCGCACACTTCCCCCCGGCCTGACCCTGAATTCCCATATGGGGAGTACCAAGAATCGACGCAGGGCAGTGGGGAAGGTGAGGAAGAAGAGGTCTTCTCTCCGTTGAGGGAAGCCAGCCCTGAGAGTCCTGCGCAGAAGGATGATTCTATGGAAGAAACATTGGGGGCTTGCCTCCATGCGATCACAACCAAGGCAAAGCTGAAGAAGAAGAAGGCTGCCAAGAATATCAAAGCCAAACGGTCCAAGAAATCAAAGAAAAAGAAGGCCAAGAGGGCGCTGGCATCAGAGGGAGAGAGTGCTGAGCCATCGCTCAAGAAGCTCAAGATTGAGGCTGCGGAGTCAGCCAAACCAAAAGACAAAGGGAAGGCCAAGCTTTACCCTGAAGATGAGCCTCAATCAGTGAGGTACGTGTCTTCTGACGCTGAGTCCAGAGGCGTTGAGCTGAGGAAGAGGGAGTTGCTGCACGAGAAGGGCTTCCTCGACAGACCTGCTGACCTGCCGCAGTTCTTGCGCGCAGGAATTACAAATCATGGATGGGAAGAGTTGTGCAGACCACCCAATCCGGCTTACACAAGCATGGTGTATGACTTCTACGCCAACCTGAGGAATTCTGAGGAGGGGTTGTCTGTGGTCAGGGGGGTAGAAGTGGACTTCTCAGCAAAAGCCATCAACGAAGCCTATGGCCTCAAGGGCCAAAAACATACTGACTATGCGAGGATTGTTGATGAGCCTACTGAGGCAGTCTTGGAAGAGGCCATTCGGACCATTGGCCAGCCTGAAGCATCTTGGACCGTGTCACGCAATGGGAGGCACACTCTCATGAGTGCCAACCTCACAGCTAAGGCGGCTGTATGGTTTGCCTTCGTGAGGAGGAAGCTGTCCCCCGTGACTCATGAGACCACCATCAACCAGGGCAGATCGCTGCTGGTCTATGCAATCATGCGAGGTCTCACGATCAACGTGGGTGAAGTCATGTCAGCTGCCATTGCTGAGTGCGCCAAGAAGGGTAAGGGCCCATTGTTTTTCCCTAATACTATAACTAAACTCTGTTTGCTTGCAGGGGTTCCCATTGAGCGAATGGAGCAGCAGATGGCTTACACAGGCCATTTGGAGCTACCTGCTGGCTTGAGGCTAAAAAGGAAGGGGAACATGGAATTCGAGCTGGATAGATTGGCTGCTGATCAGTCGCTGTCCATGGCTTGCCTGATGGATATGCAGAAGAGGATGGCTCAATGGGCCACTTACGCACAGGCACGGGACAAGGAAGTTGCTGATCAACTTGGATGCATCTTCCCTGATTTTCCCACGAATCTCCTGAATCCATGGGTGCCTCCACGACCACGACGGCCTGATGAGGATGAAGACATCTGAGTGCTGGTTTGAATTGCACTCAAGGGAGTATTGTTGTTCCCTTACAATAAAAAAAAAAAAAACAAAATCTACTTTCTGTTTGACCATGTGAATTATGCTGTTTTTAGTTAATATTTTGATCTGTTTTAGTTACTTAGTTTTAAGTTTTTTAATTGTTTAGTGTAGTCTGGTGATAGCTGAGTAGGTAGGTTAGTTTAGTTTTATTTTTGTAGAGCTTGAGTGACGGGAAAAAAGCATGCTTAGGGGCCTTAATCACTGTTATATCTGCCCTGTATCTATTGCGAGATAATTGCGGTTACTGCAATTTTTATTACTGAATGCATGTTTTGGCTGTCTGTTTAGCTAGGCTGTGATCTGTTAAAATTCTGTCTTTTGCTGCTGTCATGACTACATTATATAGCTTATCTCAAAGCATGCTGGATGAGTGTCATAGGACACCCTTTGCTAGTTTAAATTAACCTCTAAAAAGCTCAGCATGCATAGCTGTAAGTCCTTGCCTGTCTGTTTTTTTTTTAATTTTCTGCTGCTGTGATATTTTCTTTTAGAATGTTCTGCCTATGCCTAGGACTTTTAGATTCTCTTTGTTTTACCTTAGACTAGATGCTTCTAGGACAGTTTGGGGGGGTGCCACCTCAGACACTCATTGGGGACAATGAGTAGTTTAAGTTTGGGGGAGGCCACCCTAGGCCTAGGAACATTCCTCTCTCCCTTTAAGCATAAGCATTCTTCTTCTCCTTGTGAAAAATGAGGAACAAAAAAAAAATAAAAAATAAAAAATAGAATAAAGAGGGGAGTCTCTCTTAGGTTGCTAAGTAATCAGTGCCAAGTGTGTAACCCACAAGTGGCGTTGCATCAAAAGGCAATCAAAGGAGAGGCTCCACCAAAGTAAGAAAGAAAGAAAAAGAAGAAATAGGGAAGAAGAATGTATACCTAGGAGTTACA
This sequence comes from Herpetospermum pedunculosum, assembly GCA_028017165.1. Lineage (NCBI taxonomy): Eukaryota > Viridiplantae > Streptophyta > Magnoliopsida > Cucurbitales > Cucurbitaceae > Herpetospermum > Herpetospermum pedunculosum. The sequence goes on from CM051529.1 coordinate 52,688,667, forward strand.
GCTTTGTGGCTTAGATGGCCTGATAAAAAGAACTCTGATCCTCAAGTAGCTGAGCACAAAGTTGTAGCTTGTAGGGTTGTTTAGGGAGATGAGTGTATATCCAATGTAGTGATGCCAGGGTTTAGGTTGTTCTCTAAAAGTACTACTGTCACCATTAATACTAAGACTGGCATGACTCTAAGGAATCCTAGGTAGCTCATCAGTATAAACTAGAAGCATGTACTGAGTCTGGGGTAAAGCTAGGTAGAATTTGAAACCTTAGGGATAGTGGCATGATATGACAAAAGCAGGTAGATCAGTTGTAGGGAGTTAATAAAAACAGTAGGAGTATTAGGCATGCGAAATCAGAAGAAGCTAGATGAGAGGGTAGTTTTAAGCTTAGAAGTGTGTCACAGGACAGCACTGCTATAGATAAGAATATAGGGGAGTTAGTAAGTGGTTAAAGAAGAAGAAACAGCAGCCTAGGAAAGTCCTTAGATTGCTCGAGGACAAGCAAAACCTTAAGTTCGGGGGTGTGTTACGTCTCCAAAAGTGACCTTTTTAGGACTTAATTATCTTAGAAAGATGTTCACTCTTAGGTGTTTTTGATAGCATTTAGCCTAAACCTATGCTTAAATATGAGAATTAGAAGAAGGTAGCTAAATTAGGACTTATGTACAATAGGAAAGAAAAGGGTTGAAAACCGAAGGAAAAGAATGAAAAACAAGCATTGCGATAGCATTGCGGAAACATTGCTGAAACCGCAATGTTTCAAGTGAAAACCGTAAGTTGACTGATCTTTTTCTGTTAATTTCCGTTATTTCAGGGATTCGTTCTTTCTCCTCCATCCATTCTGAAGTACGACGTTGAAGATTGATGGTTCTCCTTGGCCCAAACGCACCTGCAGATTGCTATAAAAGGGGGTCAAAGTCGAGGGTTCAAACATCATCCGAAAGCGTAGAAGTCTTCTCGCAGCTCCATCTTTTCTCCTGTCGTTCTTCTCTGTCTGTTGGTGTGAGAGTCTCAGCTGTTGGAATCGATAATCTAATAGGAAGGAGAGAAGATTCATCTTCTCTCCCGATTGGATTCATCCAAGCAAAGCTATTCTTTCATCCCCTTCAGCCGAGGCATCTGCAACTAGGCGTTCACGCTCGTTTTTATGCTTTCTGTCTTCATTTCCATTTTCCAGCTTTAGTTTGATGTTGTTTCTTTTCTTGTAACTCGATCAGTCCATTTCGTTGTGTTCTGTCTTTCTGTTATGCACTTTAAGTTCCTTTCATTGTCCATTCAAACAATCAAGTAATCAAAGCATAGTTGTTATTTCACAAGTTTCTTAACTTTTGCTGCTACTGTTTTTCCTTACTGTTTTGAGTATATCTCTCTTCTAAGCATGTTTCCTTCATCTCTTATTTCTGTTTACCCCATATCCATGAGTAACTAAGTCACATAGGGGCATGCTAATGACAACACTATAGGCTAAAAAAACGTGAATCAAGCATGTAGGATAGCTCTCGAAGCATTGATTGTATGTAAGCTTCATCCCACGGGCAATTTCGATTGGCCATCCATTTTGTCCAAAGAACTCCTAACCTCTAGAAGGAGTAAGAGTTCAGAGTCATACACTCATGCTAGCCTTTCAAGGTAGCCAGAAAACGACCTAGGAATAGGCGTTTTCCTAGTACAAACCATAACTTTCTGCTTTAACAAGAGGCTTAAGACCTTACTTGGACATGAGTAAACTAAAGAATCTAATGCATGGAATCGGACGATACATGAGATTGAGTGAGTTTGATGCATAGAGAGTCGATCCAATGCTTGAGAATCGTATGAAAAAGCCTATAGAGGAGTCGTTAGTAGCCCTTGTTTCTCCATTTTACACACTTTCGCTGTTGTTAAAATTGCGGTAGAATTGCTGTTTCCGCAATTCTGCTTAAGTTACAATTCTGTCTAGCTGTTTTTGTCTTCGTTTATTACTCTCGTCTCTTTTCATTTGAGTTTAACTTTGACTTGCATTTGTTTATGTTGCTACCCTCTACGTATTCAGTAGGAAATAGACAATTTAAAACCAATTCTACTCCATCAAATCCACCCCTTCTTCCTTAACTTTACACTTCATGAATAGCTTATAATAAATCTCTGTGGGAAAACGAATGAAAAAATACTTACTACTTGCTATAAGATCATGTATGCTTGCATGTTCTGAGTGCTCTCTCTATCTTATTGCCTAATTATTTTAACACATTGAGCACGTAACAGTCTTCCATGCTAGGAAACATTCTTTAGAGAAGATGAATGGCTTGTTTAACTCTAAAAGCTCACATAAAGGCTTGGAGATCTTAGAAAAGTCCTTAATGAACCTTCTATAGAAGCCAGCATGTCCTAAGAAACTTCTAATGGCTTTGACATTCTGAGGTTCTACCAATTTCTCTATTATTTCAATTTTGGCCCTATCGACCTCTACACCTGCCCTAGACACTCTATGACCTAAGACAATCCCTTCGTCCACCATGAAGTGGCACTTCTCCCAGTTAAGGACTAGGTTGGTCTCCTCACACCTAGCCAGGACTTGTCCTAAGTTCTCTAGACAGTTTGTGAATGAATCCCCAAAGACTGAGAAATCATCCATGAATATCTCTATCATGGACTCATCCAAATCAGAGAAGATTGCCAACATGCACCTTCGGAATGTTGCCGGTGCATTGCATAAGCCAAAAGGCATTCTGCGAAACGCAAACGTTCCAAAAGGGCAAGTGAAGGTAGTCTTTTCTTGGTCCTTGGGGTCTATAGTGATCTGGTTATATCCTGAATAACCGTCTAAAAAGCAGTAGTAGGCTCTACCAGCTATCCTATCTAACATCTGGTCAATGAATGGTAGAGGGAAGTGGTCTTTTTTGGTTTCCTTGTTTAATTTCCTATAATCCATGCAAACTCGCCATCCTGTGATAGTCCTAGTTGGAATCAGTTCATTGTTCTCATTGACTACCACAGTCATCCCCCCCTTCTTAGGTACACATTGTATAGGGCTCACCCACTAACTACTAGCTATAGGGAAGATCACACCAGCATCTAACCATTTTATTATTTCCTTTTTAACTACCTCTTTCATAGAGGGGTTCAACCTACGTTGGTGATCTACTCGGGGTGTATGTTCTTCCTCTAGTATAATCTTATGCATGCAGTAGGAAGGGCTAATGCCTCTAATATCAGCAATAGTCCATGCAATAGCCTTCCTATGTTGTTTAAGTAGTAAAATCAGCTCAACCTCATGCTTCTCACTTAATTTAGATGAAATAATTACAGGCAGAATCTCATTACTTCCTAAATATGCATACTTAAGATGTGTGGGCAGTGGTTTCAATTCTAAGATAGGTGGATGCTCAATGGATGGTTTTAAAGGATTCAAGGATCTATCAGTCAGGTCATTATTCATACAAACATGCTGTGTTTTATCTACAGGTATATCCATTATCTCAGATACATTCAAATCAGTTAAATCTAATTGTACATATTCATTAGCATGCTTAGTTAATAATTCATGCTCCAGCTGTTCTTCCATCAGTGAATCTACAATGTCCATGCTAGCACAAGATTCAGAGTCAGAGGGGTACCTTAAGGCTTTATACACACTAAATTTCACCTCCTCATCATGAACCCTCATGGTGAGCTCACCTTTTTGGACATCTATCAGGGCCCTACCTGTGGCTAGAAAAGTTCTGCCTAATAGGATGGGGACCTCCTTGTCTGCTTCATAATCCAGGATGATGAAATCTGCAAGGAAAATAAACTTGTCAACCTTTACAAGAATATCCTCAATCTTACCCTCATGGTAGGCTATGGATCTATCTGCAAGTTGTAAAGTGACAGTGGTTGGACGTGCTTCTCCTATTCCTAGCTGGCGGAATAGTGATAGGGGCATGAGGTTTATGCTGGCTCCCAGGTCACAAAGAGCTCTGCCCACGTGCTTGCCTCCTAGCTCTACTGGTAAGGTGAAGGAACCAGGATCCTTCTCCTTCTTGGGTAGCTTGTTCTGGAGTATGGCACTGCACTCCTCAGTGAGATTTACTAATTCAAACTCACCAATTATTTTCTTGTTAGTGATAATATCCTTAAAAAACTTTACATAAGAGGGCATAGACTGTAAAACTTCTACAAAAGGAATATTAACATGCACTTGTTTAAGAATTTCTAAGAATTTGTTAAAGTGCACTTCCTGTTCTTGTTTTTTCTTAAGCCTTCGAGGAAATGGAGGTGGTGGCACATATGCAGGCACTTCAGGTCGCCTCAGGATAGGTGGAGGCCTTGGAATTTCTTCTATCTCTTCTGAGATTGGCTCCAGCCTTGCTCCTGATGTGCTTGGTGATGGTTGACCTTGGTTTGGCAGAGACTCCAGTGGAGCACTAGACTCATTGTTCTCTACTCTCTTTGGGGCTTCTTTTGTGTTACTCACCAATGGTCTCCCACTTCTAAGTTCAATTGCTTGAACTTGCTCTTTTCCATCTCTCCTTGGCACCTCAGTGTCAGCAGGAAGTCTACCTTGGGGCCTACTTTTGAGTTCATTGGCTAGTTGCCCTATTTGGTTCTCTAGGCTCCTAAGGGTAGCTTGCTGACTCTGTAGAGTGGCATCATTCTTGGCTATGTATTCCTTAAGTAAGTTTTCTACAGAAGATCCTACAGGTTGGTTGTATGGTTTTTGATACATGGATTGGTTATGTTGGGGAGTGAAACCAGGTGTTCCACTCGGTCTTGGTTGGTTAGGAGCTTGGTTAGCATTTTGTTGGCCACCCCATGACAGGTTTGGGTGGTTCCTCCAACCAGGGTTGTAAGTATTAGAATAGGGGTTGTTCCTAGGCTGCTGTTGGCTTCCAATATAGCAGACTGAGGCTGGATTCCCAGGGCAGTATTCATACAGGTGCCCTTCCCCACAGAATCCACAGATAAGTGTCTCACCTTGACTTGGTTGGGTGCCCATGGACATGGCTGTGGCGGTGTTGACACTTGTTTGGAGATTGGCTTGAGCCATTTGTTTGACTAGGTTGGTCAGGGCGCTTATTTGACTACTCATAGCATTGAGTGTGTCCTTATCTTGAGCTCTACTTGGCTCTATTGGATCATCTGACCACCTACACTGAGATGCTGAGATCTTCTCCAAGATCTCATAGGCTTCATTATAACTCTTGGACAACATGGAACCTCCAGCAGATGAATTTAGAACTTGTCTGGTGCTGGGGTTGCATCCTTTGAAAAAGACCTCTATTTGGATACACCATGGAATGCCGTGGTGTGGACATTTAAGAAGAAGGTCCTTGAACCTTGTCCAAGCTTCGTGAAGAGACTCATTCTCAGCTTGTTTGAACTTAACTATGTCATCACGAAAGGTAGAATTCCTATCAGGTGGGAAGTATTTAACTAGGAATTTCTCCGCCAAGTCTGTCCAATTGAGGACTGATCCAGAGGGTAATGAGTTTAACCACGTCTTTGCTTTGTCCCTCAATGAGTAAGGGAAGAGGTAGAGCCTCAAGGCTTCTTGGGAAACTCCAGGGATGATGAATGTATCACTGACTCCTAGGAAGTTTCTAAGATGGTTGTGGGGATCCTCATTTTCCACTCCAAAGAATTGTCCCACAGTGGACAACATTTGGAACATTACTGGCTTTAACTCGAATGAGTTGGCAGTAATTTCAGGGCGGATGATGCTTGGATTTAGCTCCCCAGGCATGGGAACTAAGTATGAGAGAATGGCACTATTCTTATCATTCGCTATTTCGATGGGATTGCGAGTGATAGGTACCGGATTTGGAACTAATCTATTCATTTCTTCTTGAGAGGATTGCGGAGACTCTGCGGTTTCAGCAATTATTTGAGGTAAAGGGGGTTGGTTAAAGAGACGTTTCTTGGCTCTATTTATAGCCTTAAATAATCTCTCAGGCTCAGGGTTGAACTCTAGATCACTATTTGAAGGCTCATTCATAAACTAACCCAAATAGTACCTGCAAAAGAAATGAGAATAGATCAGCTTCAATAGATATTAAGAGTTGGTTTTCTAACTTAACAAACTTCGTTTTCACTAAAATAAATCCCTGGCAGCGGCGCCAAAAACTTGTTGCGTGCTCAATGTGTAAAATAAATAAGCAATGAGAGAGAGAGAGAGCACTCAGAACATGCAAGCATACATGATCTTATAGCAAGTAGTAAGTATTTTTTCATTCGTTTTCCCACAGAGATTTATTATTAGCTACTCGTGAAGTGTACTGTTAAGTAAGAATGGGTGGATTTGAAGGGGTAGATTTGGTTTTAAAATTCCTATTTACTGCTGAATCAATAAAGGATAGCAACATAAACAAGTGCAAGTCAATGATAAACTCAAATGAAAAGAGAAGAGATTAATAAACGAAGAGGAAAATAGCTAAACAGAATTTTTAACTTAGCAGAATTGCGAGAACAGCAATTCTACCGCAATGTTACTAACAGCGAAAGTGTGTAAATTGGAGAAACAAGGGCTACTAACGACTCCTCTATAGGCATTTTCTCACGATTCTCAAGCATTGGATCAACTCACTATGCATCAAACTAACTCAATCTCATGTATCTTCCGATTTCATGCATTAGATTCTTTAGTTTACTCATGTCCAAGTAAGGTCTTAAGCATCTTGTTAAAGCAGAAAGTTATGGTTTGTACTAGGAAAACGCCTATTCCTAGGTCGTTTTCTGGCTACCTTGAAAGGCTAGTATGAGTGTATGACTCTGAACTCTTACTCCTTCCAGAGGTTAGGAGTTCTTTGGACAAAATGGATGGCCAATCGAAATTGCCCGTGGGATGAAGCTTACATACAATCAATGCTTCGAGAGCTATCCTACATGCTTGGTTCACGTTTTTTAGCCTATAGTATTGTCATTAGCATGCCCCTATGTGACTTAGTTACTCATGGATATAGAGAGAACATAAATATTAGATAAAGTAGGCATGCTCAGAAGAGAAATAAACTTAAAACAGCAAGGCAAAACAGGAAACAACAAAGACAAGAATCCGTGAATTAATGAATTGTGCTTTGATTAACCGATTGTTGGGATGAACAAAGGGAAACTTAAAGTGAATAGCATAAAGACAGAAAGCAACGAAATGTAATGAACTAGCTAATAGAATAGAAACACAACAAAACAGTGCTGGAAATGAGAAATAGAAGACAGAAAGCAGTAAGTTGAGCTTGAACGCCTCGTCGCAACCGCCTCGGCTGAAAGGAGAAAAAGAGTAGCCTTGCTTGGATGAATCCAATCAGGAGAGAAGATGAATCTTCTCTCCTTCCTATCAGATTGTCGACTCCAACAGCTAAGCTTTCCAACCCAACAGACGGAAAAGAAAAACAGGAGAAAAGATGGAGCTGCGAAGAGACTTCTACGCTTTCGGATGATGCTCAAACCCTCTACTTTGACCCCCTTTTATAGTAATCTGCAGGTGCGTTTGGGCCAAGGAGAACCATCCATCCTCAACGTCGTACTTCAAAATGGATGGAGGAGAAAGAACGAATCCCTGAAATAACGGAAAATAACAGAAAAAGATCAGTCAACTTATGGATTTCACTTGAAACATTGCGGTTTTAGCAATGTTTCCGCAATGCTGCCGCAATGCTCATTTTTCCTTCTTTTAACTTCGGTTTTCATTCCTTTTCTTTCCTTTTGCACACAAGTCCTAATTTAGCTACCTTCTTCTAATTCTCATATATAAGCATAGGTTTAAGCTAAATCCTATCAAAAACACCTAAGAGTGTACATCTTTCTAAGATAAATAAGTCCTAAAAAGGTCACTTTTGGAGGCGTAACATGTAGTAAGATGAAGCTCACTCCTAACCTGCTCTTCAGGGTTAGTAGATAGGTTGTTCCCTTAATAGCTGACTCCGGGGCTTGAACAATAGGCGTGTACTCTCTCCTCGTTAGAGAGGGTTCCTGATCTGTTGGTTGGACCACTGATCAATTGTTCATGAGAGGTGTTAGTGGTACTTAAGGAACAAAGACGTAACGCAATGGTTAAATAGTTTAAACAACCTAGCTGTGGTTACGAACAACCTGTGAAGGGTCGACTTGCCCATGACAGTTATATCAAGAGGACATAATATAACTATAGTGAGGAGAGTGCAACCCTCGGACTATAGTGGAGTCTTCGGGGGTTAACGAAAGTTGATTGATTCGGGTTAAAAGAGTTTTGATTCAGGTTAAACCAGAATGTGCAGAATGTGAACTTAGTTTGAACTTAGGGAGGTGTCACAGGACAGCAGTGCCGTGGATAGTAAGCCTAGGGAAGGCAGCAAGTCAGTTAAATAGAGTTAAAAGACAAGAATTAGCAGCCCAAGTAAGCCTTTATATTGCTCGAGGACGAGCAATAACTCAAGTTTGGGGGTGTGTTACCTCTCCAAAAGTACATTATTTAGGGTCATATTTACCTTAAAATCATGTAATCTCTTGAGCGTTTTTGTTAGAATTTAGCTTAATACGTGCTTAAATATGAGAATTCAAGGAATGAAGCTAAAGTAGGACTTATTTGGAAAAGGAACGAAAAATGATGAAAAATGTTGCTAAACAAGTTAAAATGTACATTGCAGGAGAATTGCTGAAACATTGCTGAGAGCGCAATGAACATTGCGGCCACCGCGAGGAAACCGCAATTCCAAGCTGCTGCTGCTGAACTTTTCCCAGCCGTCAGTCATCCTTGTTACGATATTTCAGCCGCCTAAGCTTTCCCCTGCTGCCACGTGGAGGATTGTTGTTCAGAATGGATGGTTCTCCGTGGCTGGAGGTTCCTGCAAAAGGCTATAAAAGGAGACGAAGGGTGAAGGAGAAAAACAGCTCGGAAGCGTGGAGTTCTCCGTCACAGCGCATTCCACATACACCTTTTCCTTATCCCGTTTGTTGGAACGAAGAAATCAGCCCTTGGCGTCGATAATTCGAGAGGAAGAAGAGAAGATCCTCTTCTTCTCTTCTGATTGAATTCATCCCCAAGAACAGCTAATCTTCCCCTTCATCCGAGGCGCTTGCGACGAGGAGATCCGTGCACACTTTTATAAAGCTTTCTTACTGCTTTCTGTCTTTTGTTTCCATTTGTTACACTGCTGCGATTCGTCTTCAATTTATTCAACTCTTTACTGTTTTTCATACCTTCGCACATTGTGTTTTGAACCTTAATTTAGAAAGTAATCGTTTAAGTCTTTGCAAGTTCTTCATCTTGTTATCTTTTATTCTACCGCTTCCCTTGAGTACTTTAAATCATGCTTAATCAATCTATCTTCTCCAATTCTCCACCAACCATGAGTAACTAATCACACAAAGGTCTGCTAAAGATGAATCTATAGGTTAGAAATACGAGAGTTCAGCATGTAGGATAGCTTCGGATGCATTGAATGTATGTGTACTTCATCCCATGGGCAATTTCGATCGGCCATCCATTTTGTCTAAAGAATTCCTAACCTCCGGAAGGAGTAAGAGTTCAGAGTCGTCCATTCATGCTAGCCTTTCATGGTAGCTAGAAAACGACCTAGGAATAGGCGTTTTCCTAGCACGGTTCATTAGCTTGCTTGTATAAATAGATGCTTATGTCTTACTTGGATATGAGTGAACTAAAAGATCTAATGCATGTAATCGAGAGATGCATGAGACTAAGCTAAATCGATGCATGATAAGTTAATCTACTGTTGAATGATCGTATGTAAAAGCCTATAGAGGAGTCTTAAGTTGACCTTGTTTCCTCATCTCACCTTTAAATCGTTGCTAAATTAATTGCTAGATTAAGTTCATGAGAGGTGTTTCCTCATCTCACCTATAGAGGAATAGGCGTTTTCGTATGCATGAGACTGAGTTCTGTTTTGCCTTAGCATTTTTCCCAGTCTTTTACTTTTGCGATTTTATTGCTAGAACATTGCTAGATCCGCAATTCTATCTTCTCCACATCAAAGCTTAATCTATTTACTTGCTTTTGTTTATGCTTGCATACTTCTTACATTCTTTGTTAGTTCGGCACATCAACCTCAAATCCACCCAATTTAAGTGACCCTCTCTAACTTAACACCTCACTTCGTTAGTAACTAAACTCAATCTCTGTGGGAAAACGAATTAAAAAAATACTTATCACTTGCTGCAGACCATGTATGCTTGCATGTTCTGAGTGCTCTTCGCATTACATTTTATTTACACACTGAGCACGCAACAAGTTTTTGGCGCCGCTGCCGGGGATTTTGTTTAGTAAACACGAATTGTGTTATTTTAGGAAAAAAAACTTAATATCTATTGGAGGTAATCTTCTTTCATTTCCTTTACAGGTACCATCAAGCTAGTTTATGAATGAGCATCCAAATATCAACCTAGAGTTCAATCCTGAGCCTGAAAGACTTCTAAAGGCCAGAAATAAAACCAAGAAACGCCTTTTTAAACAGCCACCTGTAATTCAGCACATTGCGGACTCTGCAGAGTCATCGCAATCCCAACAAACCGAAATGGATAGAGAAGCCCCAAACCGAGCACCTATCATTCGCAACCCCATTGAAATCGCGAATGATAAGGATAGTGCCATCCTTTCGTAATTAGTACCCATGCCCGAGGAGCTTAATCCGAGCATTATACGCCCCGAGATTACAGCTCACTCATTCGAGTTAAAACCCGTCATGTTTCAAGTGTTGTCTACTGTTGGACAATTCTTTGGAGTGGAGAACGAAGACCCCCACAACCACTTGAGAAACTTCCTAGGAGTAAGTGATACTTTTGTCATCCCGGGAGTGTCTCAAGAAGCCTTAAGACTTTACCTTTTCCCTTACTCGTTAAGAGATAAGGCCAAAACGTGGTTAAATTCCTTCCCCTCTAGATCAATTGTCAATTGGACAGATCTTGCTGAAAAGTTCCTAGTAAAATACTTCCCACCAGATAGGAACTCCAACTTCCGTGATGATATTATTAAATTCAAGCAAGTCGAAAACGAATCATTACACGAAGCTTGGACTAGATTCAAGGACCTATTACATAAATGTCCACACCATGGCATTCCATGGTGTATTCAAATAGAAGTGTTCTTCAAAGGATGCAACCCCAGCACGAGACAAGTGTTGAATTCCTCAGCTGGAGGTTCCATGTTTTCAAAGAGCTACAATGAAGCCTATGAGATTTTGGAGAAAATCTCAACATCACATTGTAGATGGTCAGACGATCCTATGGAGCCAAGGAAGGCTCAAGACATGGATGCACTTAGTGCAATGAGCAGCCAAATCAATGCCCTGACCAATCTAGTAAAACAAATGGCTCAAACTAATATTCAACAAAGTGTCAACACCGCAGCAGCCGTTTCAACGAGCGCAACAACCAACCAAGGTGAGGCACTAGTCTGTGGATTCTGTGGGGAAGGGCACCTGTATGATTTTTGCCCTGGGAATCCATCCTCGGTATGTTATGTTGGAAGTCAACAACAACCAAGGAACAACCCTTACTCTAACACTTATAACCCTGGTTGGAGAAACCACCCAAATCTCTCTTGGGGTGGACAACAAAATACCAACCAAATGCAAAATCAACCAAGACCGAGTGGAACATCTGGTTTCACTCAACAACCTAGTCAACCCCCTTATCAAAAACAATATAACCAACCAATGGGATCATTAGTGGAGAACTTGCTGAAGGAGTACATTGCAAAGAATGACGCAACCCTGCAAAGTCAGCAAGCAACACTGAGAAGCTTAGAAAACCAAATAGGGCAGTTGGCGAATGAACTGAAAAATAGGCCTCAAGGCAGATTGCCTGCAGACACTGAAACGCCAAGAAGGGATGTAAAAGAACAAGTTCAAGCAATTTAACTTCGAAGTGGAAGACCGTTGGTGATCAACAACAGAGAAGCCCCAAAGCGAGTAGAGAATGAAGAGTCTAGTGCTCCACTGGATTCTCTGCCCAACCGTGATCCATCACCACCAAGCACAACAAGGGTGAGGCTGAAACCTATCATTGAGGAACCAGAAGAAATCCCGAGGCCTCCACCTGTCATTAGGCAACCTGAACTGCCTACATATGTGCCACCACCTCCATTCCCTAGAAGGCTAAAGAAGAAACAAGAACAGGAAGTGCACTTTCATAAGTTTTTAGAAATTTTAAAACAAGTGCATGTTAATATCCCATTTGTGGAAGTTTTGAAATCTATGCCATCTTATGTTAAATTCTTGAAAGATATAATTACTAACAAAAAAATTATTGGTGAATTTGAAACAGTGAATCTCACTGAGGAGTGCAGTGCCATACTCCAAAATAACTTGCCAAAGAAGGAGAAGAATCCTGGTTCCTTCACCTTACCAGTCGAATTGGGAGGCAAGCACGTGGGCAGAGCTCTGTGTGATCTGGGAGCCAACATCAATCTCATGCCCTTGTCACTATTCCAACAGCTTGGGATAGGGGAAGCACGACCAACTACTGTCACCTTGCAGGTTGCAGACAGATCCATCGCATACCCTGAGGGTAAAATTGAGGATATACTTGTCAAGGTTGACAAATTTATTTTTCTTGCAGACTTTATAATTCTGGATTATGAGGCAGACAAGGAGGTACCAATCTTATTGGGCAGACCGTTCTTAGCCACAGGAAGGGTCTAATCGATGTCCAAAAAGGTGAGCTCGCCATGAGAGTTCATGATGAGGAGGTTAAATTCAGTGTATTTAAAGCTTTAAGGTACCCCTCTGATCTTGAATCTTGTGCAACTATAGATGTAGTAGATTCCCTTATGGAAGAAGAACTTGAGCATGAACTGTTAATTAAGCATGCTACCAACTATGCACAAGTAGATGTAGATGATTTAAATATCTCTGAATTGATGGATGTATCTGTGGACAACCCTCAACATGTATATATGACTAATAAATTGTCTGAGAGAACCACAACGCCTTTAATGCCATCAATTGAGCACCCACCTTTACTAGAATTAAAACCATTGCCTGAACATCTTAAGTAAGCATATCTGGGAGAGAAAGATACTTTGCCTGTTATTATTTCGTCCAAACTAAGTAAATGTTGCGTGCTCAATGTGTTAATAAGAATAAGCAAGAAGGTAGAGAGAGCACTCAGGACATGCAAGCATACATGGTCTCACAGCAAGTAGTAAGTATATTTCATTCGTTTTTTCCACAGAGACTTATTTTTAGCTATTCACGAAGTGTATTTGTTAAGAAAGAAGGGGTGGATTTGATGGGGTAAAATTGGTTTTTAATTATCTAATTTTTGCTGAATGTGTAAAGGAATGCAACATAAACAAATGCAAGTTGAAATTAGACTCAAAAGACAAGAGATGGAATTAATAAACGAAGAAGAAAACAGCTAAACAGAATGGTAACTTAGCAGAATTGCGGACACCGCAATGTTATCGCAATTGTAAAAACAGCAAACGTGTGTAAAATGGAGAATTAAGGGCTACTAACGACTATCCTATAGGCATTTTAATACGATTCCCAAGCATTGGATCAACTCTCTATGCATCAAACTCACTCTATCTCATGTATCGTCCGATTCCATGCATTAGATTCTTTAGTTTACTCAACTCAAAGTAAGGTCTTAAGCATCTTGTTAAAACAGAAGTGTTTAGTTTGTACTAGGGAAACGCCTATTCCTAGGCCGTTTCCTGGTTACCATGAAAGGCTAGCATGATTATACGACTCTGAACTCTTACTCCTTCCAGAGGTTAGGAGTTCTTTGGACAAAATGGATGGCCAATCGAAATTGCCCGTGGAATGAAGCTTACATACAATCAATGCTTCGAAGCTATCCTACATGCTTGGTTCACGTTTTTTAGCCTATAGTTCTGTCATTAGCATGCCCCTAAGTGACTTAGCTACTCATGGATATATAGAGAGCAGAAGTATAAGATAAAACAGACATACTTAGAAGGGAAATGTACTCAAAACAGTAAGACAAAACCGGAGCAGCAGAAGATGGAAACTGTAAACTGAAGACTTGTAATTTGATTACTTTGAATGTTGAACGAACAAAGGGAAACTTAAAGTAAATAATCCATAGACAGAAAGCAACGAAATGAAGTAAACTAATCACTAAACCAGAAGCGATAACTAAACAATGCTGGAAATGAGAAAGGAAAGACAAAAAGCAGTAAATGGTGCTTGGAAGCCTCGTTGCAGTCGCCTCGAATGAAGGGGATGAAAGGTCAGCCTTGCTTGGATGAATCCAATCGAGAGAGAAGAAGAATCTCCTCTCCTTCCTATCAGATTATCGATTCCAACAGCTGAGACTCTCACTCCAACAGACGGCAAAGGAAAACAGGGCGAAAAGATGGACTGCGAGAAGACTCTACGCTTTCGGATGATGACTGAACCTCCGACTTTGACCCCTTTTTATAGTAGTTTGCAGGTGCGCTTGGGCCAAGGAGAACCATCAATCTTCAACGTCATATATCAGAATGGATGGAGGAGAAAGAACGAATCCCTGAAATTACGGAAATTAACAGAAACAGATCAGTCAACTTACGGTTTTCACTTGAATAATTGCGGCTTCAGCAATGTTTTCGCAATGCTGTCGCAATGCAGCTTTTTTTCATTCTTTTCCTTCGGTTTTCAACCCTTTTCTTTCCTATTGTACAAAAGTCCTAATTTAGCTACCTTCTTCTCATTCTCATATTTAAGCATAGGTTTAGGCTAAATGCTATCAAAAACACCTAAAAGTGTACATCTTCTTAAGCTAAATGGGTCCTAAATAAGTCACTTTCAGCGACTTAACACACCCCCAAACTTAAGGTTTTGCTTGTCCTCAAGCATACTAAGGACTTACCTAGGCTGCTGTTTCACCTTCTTTAACCACCTACTGACTCCCCTATATCCCTATCTATAGCCCTGCTGTCCTGTGACACACTTCTCAGTTTAAAACTACCCTCTTATCTAGCTTCTTCTGACTTCGCCTGCTTAACACTCACCTGCTTTTATTAACTTCCTACAACTGATCTATTTGCTTTTGTCATATCATGCCACTATCCCTAAGGTTTCAAATTCTGCCTAGCTTTACCTCAGACTCAGTACATGCTTCTAGTTTTATTCTTAATTTGTCTAGGATTCCTTAGAGTCATGCCAGTCTTAGTATTAACGGTGACAGTAGTACTTTTAAAGAACAACCTAAACCCTGGCATCACTACATTGGATAAACACTCATCTCCCTAAACAACCCTACGAGTTACAACTTTGTGCTTAGCTAATTGAGGATCAGAGTTCTTTTTAAATAGGACATCTAAGCCACAAAGTTATAACTCCTAGGTATACATTCTTCTTCCCTTTTCTTTTCCCTTTTTCTTACTTAGGTGGGGCCTCTCCTTTGGTTGCCTTTTGATGCAATGCCACTTGTGGGTCACACACTTGGCACTGATTACTTAGCAACCTAAGAGAGACCCCCCTCTTTATTCTATTTTTCATTTTTTTTTTCAGTTCATCATTTTTTGTAAGGGAGAAGAAGAATGCTTATGTTTCTAAGGGAGAGAGGAATGTTCCTAGGCCTAGGGTGGCTTCCCCCAAACTTCAACTACTCATTGTCCCCAATGAGTGTCTGAGGTGGCACACCCCCAAACTTTCCTAGAAGCATCCAATCTAAGGTAAAACAAAGAGAATCTAAAGCCCTAGGCATAGACAGAACATTTAAAAGAAAATATCACAGCAGCAGTAATTTTCAAAAAACAGACAGTTAAGGCTTAAAGCTGTGCATGCTGAGCTTTTTAGAGGTTGATTTAAACTTAGCAAAGGGTGTCTTATGACACTCATCCAGCATGCTTTTAGATAAGCTATATATGGTAGTCATGATAGCAGCAAAAGAAGGAATTTAAACAGATCACAGCCTAGCTAAACAGACAGTCCAAAACATGCTTTTAGTAATGAAAATTGCGGGGACCGCAATTATTTCGCAATTAAGTTAGGGCAGATATAACAGTGATTAAGGCCCCTAAGCATGCTTTTTCCAGTCATTCAAGCTCTTCTAAAAGTAAAACAAAACTAACCTACCTAGTCTCCTATCATCAGACTATACTAAGCAAAATTAAAAACATAAAGCTAAGCATCTAAGACAGATCAAAAAGTGTACTAAAACAGCATAATTCACATAGTCTATCAGAAAGCAGAAAATTTTTTTTTTTTTTTTTTTCTAAGGGAACAGCAATACTCCCTTCAGTGCACTTCAAACCAGCACTCAAACATCTTCATCCTCATCTGGTTGTCGTGGTCGTGGAGGCACCCATGGAGTCAGGAGATTTGTGGGGAAGTCAGGGAAGATGCACCCAAGTTTGTCTGCAACTTCCTTGTCCCTTGCCTGCGCATAAGTGGCCCATTGAGCCATTCTCCTCTGCATATCCATCAGGCAGGCCATGGATAGGGACTGCTCAGCAGCCAGCCTGCGCATAAGTGGCCTGTGTAAGCCATTTGCTGCTCCATGCGCTCGGTGGGGACTCCTGCAAGCAAACATAGTTTGGTTATGGTGTTAGGGAAAAACAGTGGTCCCTTACCTTTCTTGGCGCACTCAGCAATAGCAGCAGTGATGACTTCTCCCACGTTGATCGTGAGACCTCTCATTATCGCATACACCAGCAGCGATCGGCTCTGGTTGATTGTAGTCTCGTGAGTCACTGGGGACAATCTCCTTCTCACAAACGAAAACCAAACAGCCGCCTTAGCCGTGAGGTTGGCACTCATGAGAGTGTGCCTCCCATTGCGTGATACAGTCCACGCTGCTTCAGGCTGGCCAATGGTTCGAATGGCCTCCTCCAGCACTGCCTCAGTAGGCTCATCAACGATCCGTGCATAATCTGTATGTGTTTGGCCCTTGAGACCATAGGCTTCGTTGATGGCCTTGGCTGAGAAATCCACTTCTACCCCTCTGACCACAGACAGGCCATCCTCAGGGCTGAGCACATTGGCGTAGAAATCATACACCATGCTCGTGTAGGCTGGATTGGGCGGTCTGCAAAATTCCTCCCAGCCGTGGTTTATCACTCCTGCGCGCAAGAACTGCGGCAGGTCAGCAGGTCGGTCGAGAAAGCCTTTCTCGTGCAGCAACTCCCTCTTCCTCAGCTCAGCACCCCTGGACTCAGCATCAGAGGAAACATACCTCACTGACTGAGGCTCGTCTTCAGGGTAGAGCTTTGCCTTCCCTTTATCTGATGGTTTGGCTGACTCGGCAGCCTCAACCTTGAGTCGTTTGAGCGAAGGCTCAGTGCTCTCTTTGTCTGCTGAAGGCGCCCTTTTAGCCTTCTTCTTTTTCAGCTTCTTGGATCGCCTGGCCTTGACAATCTTGGCCTTCTTCTTCTTGAGCTTTGCCTCAATGTTGATCTGCTGCAGGCATGCCCCCAGCGTCTCTTCCATGGAATCATCCTGCTGTGCAGGACTCTATGGGCTAGCTTCCCTTGCAGGCGAGAAGACCTCGTCTTCACCACCTTCCCCACTGCCCTGAGTGGATTCCTGGTACTCCCCATATGGGAATTCAGGGTCAGGCCGTGGAGGCGTGTGCGAAGGTGTGGCACTCTGCTCTGCTGAAGGCGTCTGCACGGAATTCAGTGGTGAAGACGGCGTCTCAGGGCTCTGTGCCGGCGGTGATGATGAAAGCTCTGGGCTGTGCACTGGTCCAGATGGTGAAGGGTTGTGCGCAGGGGATGCAGATGGCGACGAACCCTTCTTGGTCGACTCGTGGGACGCACGATCCGTTTCTTGACTCTCCACAGAGGGAGTCTTTGCTTTGCTTGGTTCGGCGGCCGTCTCGACACTCCACCGGCGTTTCTTGGGCGTGCCCGCTGGTTCAGAAGGGCCAGCAGGGATTTCTGTGACAACCCTCCACTTCTTCCTACGGATCGGAAGTTTGGGAAGAGGTCCGGTGCGTACAGCACCAGCATCTGCAAGGGTAAGAAGTGCTTCCCTCGCAGCCGCTTCAGCTGCGTCATCAGCCCTCTTCTTGGCTGCAGATCTTTCAGCCCGTGTGAACACCATTGTTGAGTCTTGGAGGTTTGGAGAGAAGGATCAAAGATGAAGAGAATCTCAGTTTTCTTGGAAATCAAAGAATGAGAGAATCGTATCGATCGAGCGCCTTCTAACGGATATAAAGGAAACGGCTAAATCCCAACGGCTATATTTTGCGAATCCTGCAATTCCAGCGCAATTTTAGGGATTTTTTTTCATCTAAATGGCAAACTTTGTTCGTCCGTATCTTTTATTTGGCTCGATCGTTTCTTGATTTTTAAAGCTGGGATTACTCTCCTTGATTCCCTCTTTCGATAACCTACAAAAAGAAATAAAAACAATATCAAATTCGTAATTAAAATCACACAACAAAACACACAAATGATAACCGGAAAATCGCAAAAAAAATAAACTAAGGCATGAGCCTTATGTTGACGAGCACAGCAATCACTCGTCCTCTCTCGTTCTCATTGTTATGCTTCAGTCAAGAGGAAGGCCGAGAGAGTCTTCACATCTCCTTCCTCATAGTAGTGCTTTAATCTTGCACCATTAACCATGAATGGTTGGCCTTGCTGCAAGTTCTTTATCTCTATTGCACCATGAACAAACACATTAGTAATGACAAATGGACCCGACCATCTAGACTTAAGTTTCCTTGGAAATAGTTTCAACCGTGAGTTAAACAACAAAACAAGTTGACCCTTCTTAAAGTCCTTAACTCTAAGTCTACTATCGTGCCAAATCTTGGTTTTTTCCTTGTACATCTTAGCATTTTCATAGGCCATATGCCTAAGCTCATCAAGCTCATGTAATTGCAAAGACCTCAGTGTCCCCGCATCCTTTACACAAAAATTCAATTCCTTCATGGCCCAAAATGCCTTGTTTTCTAACTCAAGTGGTAAGTGACAAGCCTTGCCATATACCAGCCTATAAGGGGACATACCTAGGGGTGTCTTATATGCTGTCCTATAAGCCCAAAGTGCATCCTCAAGCTTGAAGGACCAGTCTTTCCTATTAGGTTTGACCACTTTTTCTAGGATGTTCTTAATTTCCCTATTTGAGATTTCAGCTTGTCCATTTGAGTGTGGGTGATAGGGAGTGGCTACTCTATGTCTAATGTTATACTTAGCCAACACTCTCTCCATAGCCTTGTTAATGAAATGTGACCCCTCATCACTAATGATGGCACGAGGTGTCCCAAACCTAGTAAAAATGTGCCTATGCAAGAAGTTGGTGACTGTTTTAGCATCATTATTAGGACATGCTTTGGCTTCTACCCACTTGGACACATAGTCCACTGCTACTAATATGTAAAGGTTACCTGATGATGGAGGGAATGGTCCCATGAAGTCAATGCCCCACACATCAAAGAGCTCTAACTCTAAGATGTAGGTGAGGGGCATCTCATCCTTTCGACTGAGGTTACCTGTTCTTTGGCATTCATCACAGCTGTGGGCATAGTTGTGGGCATCTTTGAAGATCGTTGGCCAATAATAGCCACTTTGAAATACCTTTGCAGCTGTTCTTTGGCCACCAAAGTGCCCACCATAAGGAGATGTGTGACAGTGCTGCAGCACAGACTTCGCTTCAGCAGCTGAAACACACTTCCTTAGCAAGCCGTCAGCACATGTTCTGTAAAGTGTGGGGTCATCCCAGATAAATTTCCTTGCTTCATGAAGGAACCTCTTCTTCTCTTGTCCTCCCTTGAAAACTGGTAAAACCTGTGATGCACGGAAGTTCGCAATGTCAGCAAACCAAGGTTCCTCATCGTTATCACAATGAGTCCAAGCAAAGACATGTTCATCAATAAAAGCATCAGAAATTCCGGGCTCCGCAATTTTTTCGCAATTGTGCTGCAATCGAGACAGGTGATCTGCAACCACGTTTTCACATCCTTTCTTGTCTCGAATGTCCAAATCAAACTCTTGCAGCAGCAGTACCCACCTAATCAACCTAGGCTTAGCATTAGCCTTCCTCATAAGATACTTCAAGGCAGAATGGTCAGTGTACACAATTGTCCTAGTGCCTACAATATAGTTTCTAAATTTTTCACAAGCAAATACTACAGCAAGCATTTCTTTCTCAGTAGTTGTATAATTACATTGAGCCTCATTCAAGGTTTTACTAGCATAATATACAGGGTGTGTTAGCTTGTCAATCCTTTGTCCTAACATGACTCCTACAGCATAGTCACTGGCATCACATAGCATCTCAAATGGGAGATCCCAATTTGGTCCTACTATTATAGGTGTGTTGCGTGCTCAATGTGTAAAGATAAGTATGCAAAAGGGTAGAGAGAGCACTTAGAACATGCAAGCATACATGGTCTCACAGCAAGTAGTAAGTATATTTCATTCGTTTTTTCCACAGAGACTCATTTTTAGCTATTCGCGAAGTGTATTTGTTAAGAAAGATGGGATGAATTTGATGGGGTAAAATTGGTTTTTAATTATCTAAGTGTTACTGAATGTGTAAAGGAATATACCATAAACAAGTTAAAGTTAAAATCAGGCTCAAAGAACAAGAGATGGAATCAATAAACGAAGAAGAAAACAGCTACACAGAATGCGTTTTAGCAGAATTGCGAGAACCGCAATTAATCCGCAATTAAATGGCAGCGAAACTGATTAAAAGGGTGAATTAAGGGCTACTAATGACTATCCTATAGGCAGTTTATTACGATTATCAAGCTTGGGATCAACTCTCTATACATCAAACTCACTCTATCTCAAGTATCGTCCGATTCCATGCATGAGAGACTCAAGTTTACTCGACTTCAAAGTAAGGTCTTAAGCATCTTGTTAAAGCAGGAGTGTTTAGTTTGTACTAGGGAAACGCCTATTCCTAGGCCGTTTCCTGATTACCATGAAAGGCTAGCATGATTATATGACTCTGAACTCTTACTCCTTCCAGAGGTTAGGAGTTCTTTGGACAAAATGGATGGCCAATCGAAATTGCCCGTGGGATGAAGCTTACATACAATCAATGTTCGAGTGTTGAACCGACTACTTGACTCACGTTTTTTAGCCTAAAGTTCTGTCATTAGCATGCCCCTAAGTGATTTTAGTTACTCATGGATATGTGGAGAATAGAAAAGGTAGATAAAACAGACATGCTTAGAAGATAAATGTACTTAAAACAGCGAGCCAAAGCCGTAGCAGAAACAGATGGAAACTGTAAAACGCAGAAGTATACTTCGATTACTTAAAGTGTTTGAATGACAAAGGGAAGCTCTAAAAGAAATGAATTCAAGACAGACAACAACGAAATGCAGTAATTGAAATGCTAAACTAAGAACAACAGTGATCAGAAATGGAAATGAGAAGAACAAAGCAGAAAAACAGTAAAGGTTTGCTAGAAAACTCCGTGGCAGTCGCCTCGAATGATGGTGATGAAAAGTCAGCCGTGCTTGGATGAATCCAATCGAGAGAGAAGAAGAATCTCCTCTCCTTCCTATCAGATTATCGGTTTCAAAAGCTTAGACTCTCACTCCAACAGACGGCAAAGGAAAACAGATGGAAATGGTGGACTGCGAGAAGACTTCTGCGCTTCGAGTGATGACTGAACCTCCGACTTTGACCCCCTTTTATAGTAGTTTGCAGGTGCGTTTGGGCCAAGGAGAACCATCAATCTTCAACGTCATATATCAGAATGGATGGAGGAGAAAGAACGAATCCCTGAAAAGTCGGATCTAAACAGAAAAAGATCAGCCAACTTACGGTTTTAACTTGAATAATTGCGGTCACCGCAATGTTTTCGCAATTCATTCGCAATGTTTATTTTTTCATTCTTTTCCTTCGGTTTTCAACCCTTTTTCTACCTATTGTGCATAAGTCCTAAATTAGCTACCTTCTTCTAATTCTCATATTAAAGCATAGGTTTAGGCTAAATGCTAACAAAAACACCTAAATGTGTACATCTTCTTAAGCTAAATGGGTCCTAAATAAGTCACTTTCAGAGACTTAACACACCCCCAAACTTAAGGCTTTGCTTGTCCTCAAGCATACTAAGGACTTACTTAGGCTGCTGTTTTATCTTCTTTAACTACTTACTAACTCCCTTATATTCTTGTCTCTAGCAGTGCTGTCCTGTGACACACTTCTAAGTTTAGAACTAACCTCTTGTCTAGCTTCTTCTGACTTCACCTGCCTACTATACCCACTGCTTTTGTTAACCCCCTACTACTGATCTAACTACTTTTATGATATCATGCTATTATCCCTAAGGTTTCAAATTCTACCAAGCTTTACTCTAGACTCAGTACATGCTTCTAGCTTATTTTTAATGTGTCTAGGATTCCTTAGAGTCATGCCAGTCTTAGTATTAACAGTGACAGTAGTACTTTTAGAGAACAACCTAAGCCCTGGCATCACTACATTGGATATACACTCATCTCCCTAAAACAACCCTACAAGTTACAACTTTTGTGCTTAGCTACTTTGAGGATCAGAGTTCTCTTTAAATAGGACATCTAAGCCACAAAGTTATAACTCCTAGGTATACATTCTTCTTCCCTATATTTTTCTCTTTTTTTTTCTTAGGTGGAGCTTCTCCTTTGGTTGCCTTTTGATGCAACGCCACTTGTGGGTTACACACTTGGCACTGATTACTCAGCAACCTAAGAGAAACTCCCCCCCTTTATTCTTTTTTTCATTTTGTTCATCATTTTTTTTTTTTTTTTAAAAAGGAGAAGAAGAATGCTTATGTTTCTAAGGGAGAGAGGAATGTTCCTAGGCCTAGGGTGGCCTCCCCCAAACTTCAACTACTCATTGTCCCCAATGAGTGTTTGAGGTGGCACACCCCCAAACTTGTCCTAGAAGCATCTAGTCTAAAGTAAAACAAAGAGAATCTAAACATCCTAGGCATAGGCAAAACATTCTAGAAGCAACTATCCCAGCAGCAGAAAATTTGAACATAACAGACAGGTTTAAGGCCTTATGGTTTATGCATGCTGAGCACTATTCAGAGGCAAATTTAAACTATCAAAGGGTGTCCTATGACACTCATCCAGCATGCTTCAAGATCAGCTATATAAGGTAGTCATGCTAGCAACAAAAAATAGAATTTAACAGATCACAGCCTAACTAAACAGACAGTCCAAAACATGCAATCAGTCACAAAAATTGCGGGAACCGCAATTATTTCGCAATTCAATCTGGGCAGATTTAACATTAACTCAGGCCCCTAGCATGCTTTTTCCCGTTACTCATGCATCCTAAAAATAAAACTAAACTATCCTACCTATTCAGCTAACATCAAACTAGACTAAGCAAAAGAAAAAGCATAAAACTAAACATTAAAAACAGATCAAAAATTGAATACAAAACAGCATACTATACATGATTCTATCAAAAAGCAGGAAAATTGTCTTTTGTTTCTTAAGGGATCAGTAAGACTCCCTCTAGTGCTCTTCAAACCAGCACTCAATTCTCATCATCCTCATCTGGTCGCCTTGATCGTGGGGGCACCCATGGAGTTAGGAGGTTGGTGGGGAAGTCTGGGAAGATGCACCCCAACTGGTCTGCAACTTCTCTGTCCCTTGCCTGCGCATAGTTGGCCCATTGAGCCATTCTCCTCTGCATGTCCATCAAGCAGGCCATGGATAGGGACTGTTCAGCAGCCAGCCTATCCAACTCAAATTCCATGTTGCCCTTTCTTCTCAGCCTTAGGTGTGCAGGCAACTCCAAATGGCCTGTGTAAGGCAGCTGCTGCTCCAAGCGCTCGGTGGGAACCCCTGCAAGTAAACACAATTTTGTTATAGTGTTGGGGAAAAATAATGGCCCCTTACCCTTTTTAGCACACTCAGCTATGGCAGCAGCGATGACTTCTCCCACGTTGATCGTGAGACCTCTCATTATAGCATAAACCAGCAGCGAACGGCTCTGGTTAATTGTAGTCTCATGAGTGACTGGGGAGAGTCTTCGTCTGACGAATGAAAACCACACAGCTGCCTTAGCCGTGAGGTTGGCACTCATGAGTGTGTGCCGCCCATTGCGTGACACTGTCCAGGAGGCTTCAGGCTGGCCAATTGTGCGAAGGGCCTCTTCTAGCACAGCCTCGGTCGGCTCATCTACTATCCGTGCATAATCTGTGTGCGCTTGGCCCCTGAGACCAAAGGCTTCATTGATGGCCTTGGCTGAGAAATCAACTTCCACCCCTCTGACCACAGATAGGCCATCCTCAGGGCTGAGCACATTGGCGTAGAAATCGTACACCATGCTCGAGTAGGCTGGATTGGGAGGTCTGCAAAATTCCTCCCAGCCATGGTTGATCACCCCTGCGCGCAAGAACTGCGGCAGGTCAGCAAGTCGATCAAGGAACCCCTTCTCGTGCAACAGGTCCCTTTTCCTCAGCTCAACACCCCGGGATTCAGCATCAGATGAGACATACCTCACTGACGGAGGTTCATCTTCAGGGTAGAGTTTAGCCTTCCCCTTATCGGCTGGTTTGGATGATGCAGCAGCCTCCACCTTGAGGCGTTTGAGCGACGGCTCAGCACTCTCCTTGTCCGTCGATGGCACCTTCTTGGCCTTCTTTTTCTTCAACTTTTTGGCCTTACCAGTCGTGGCCTTCTTCTTCTTTTTGAGCCTTGCCTGGAGTTGTGGGAAACATGCCCCCAACGTCTCCTCCATAGAATCATCCTGCTGTGCAGGCTCGGCAGGGCTATCTTCTCTCATAGGCGAGAAGACTTCGTCTTCTCCAGCTTCTCCACTGCCTTGCGTGGACTCTTGATAATCCCCATATGGGAATTCAGGATCAGGCCGTGGAGAATTGTGCGCTGCTGATGGTATCGGCGCAGAACTCAGTGGCGAAGACTGCAGCTCAGGGCTCTGCGCTGCTGCAGGTGTCGGATCAGACCTCTGAGGTGCTGGAGACAGCTCAGGGCTCTGTGCAGGTGGTGACGATTCTGCGCTTGGCACTGGTTCAGACGAGAGGGGACTGCACGCAGGTGACACAGACGGCGACGAACCGTCTTTGGCTGACTCGTGGGCTGCACGATCAGTTTCTTGACTCTTCACAGAGGGAGTCTTGGCGGTGCTTGGTTCGGCAGCAGTCTTGACAGTCCACCGGCGCTTCTTTGGCGTGCCCACTGGCTCAGATGGGCCAGCAGGGATCTCAGTGACCACCCTCCACTTCTTCCTACGAATAGGAAGCTTGGAAAGGCGGCCAGTGCGTACAGCACCTTCATCAGCGAGGGCGAGAAGCGCTTCCCTCGCAGCCGCTTCAGCTGCGTCGTCGGCCTTCTTCTTGGCTGCGGATCTTTCAGCCCTAGTGGAAACCATCGTCGAGTCTTGAAGATCTTGAGAGAAGAATCAAAGATGGAGAGAATCGCAGAAATCTTGGAGATCAAAGAATGAGAGAGTCGCATCAACGAGCGCGTTCTAACGGCTATAAATAAAACGGAAAAAATCCCAACGGCTCTTTTTGCGGATCCAGCAATTTTTGCGCAATTCTAGGGATAATATTTCATAAAAATTCCAAACTTTGATCGCCCGTATCTTTCATTTGGCTCAACCGTTTCTTGATTTTTAAAGTGGGATTTACTCCCCTTGATCCCCTCTTTCGATTCCCTACAAAAACAAATAGAAAAAACATTAAATACGCAATTAAAATCACGCTACAAAACATACAAACGATCATCGAAAAAAACAGAAAAAATAAACTAAGGCATTGGCCTTGACTAAACGAGCACAGTAACCACTCGTTCTCTCTCGTTTCTAACTTCATGCTTCATGTAGGAGGAAGGCCGAGAGAGTCTTCACATCCCCCTCCTCGTAGTAGTGCTTCAACCTAGCACCATTGACCATAAATGGCTGGCCTTGCTGCAAATTTTTGATCTCTATGGCACCATGAACAAAGACATTAGTAATAATAAATGGACCTGACCATCTAGACTTTAATTTGCCTGGAAATAGCTTTAATCGTGAGTTAAATAACAATACAAGTTGGCCCTTCTTAAAGTCTTTGATCCTGAGTCTACTGTCATGCCATATTTTTGTCTTTTCTTTGTACATCTTGGCATTCTCATAGGCCATGTGCCTAAGCTCGTCAAGTTCATGTAGCTGTAAAGATCTTAATGTCCCCGCATCCTTCACACAAAAATTTAATTCTTTCATGGCCCAAAATGCCTTGTTTTCCAATTCAAGTGGCAAGTGGCAAGCCTTGCCATACACCAACCTATAGGGAGACATTCCTAGAGGTGTCTTATATGCTGTTCTGTACGCCCAAAGTGCATCCTCAAGCTTGAAAGACCAGTCTTTCCTATTAGGTTTGACTACCTTTTCTAGGATGTTTTTTATCTCCCTATTGGAAATCTCAGCTTGGCCATTTGAGTGTGGGTGGTAGGGAGTAGCTACCCTATGTCTAATGTTATATTTAGCCAATATCTTCTCCATAGCCTTATTAATGAAATGTGACCCCTCATCACTAATGATAGCACGAGGAGTCCCAAATCTAGTGAAAATGTGCCTATGCAAGAAGCTAGTGACTGTTTTAGCATCATTATTAGGACATGCCTTAGCTTCTACCCACTTTGACACGTAGTCTACTGCTACTAAAATGTACAGGTTACCTGATGATGGAGGGAATGGTCCCATGAAATCAATGCCCCACACATCAAAGAGCTCCAACTCTAAGATGTAGGTGAGAGGCATCTCATCCTTACGACTGAGGTTACCTGTCCTCTGGCATTCGTCACAGTTGTGGGCATAATTGTGGGCGTCCTTGAAGATTGTTGGCCAGTAGTAGCCACTCTGAAATACCTTAGCAGCTGTTCTTTGACCACCAAAGTGCCCACCGTAAGGAGATGAGTGACAGTGCTGTAGCACAGACTTCGCTTCAGCAGCTGAAACACACTTCCTCAACAACCCATCAGCACAGGTCCTGTAAAGTATGGGGTCATCCCAGATGAATTTCCTTGCTTCATGGAGGAACCTCTTCTTCTCTTGTCCTCCCTTGAACACTGGCAATACCTGTGATGCACGGAAGTTAGCAATGTCAGCAAACCAAGGTTCCTCATCGTTATCACGATGAGTCAAAGCAAAGATATGTTCATCTATAAAAGCATCAGAAATTGCGGGGTCCGCAATGTTTTCGCAATTGTGCTGCAATCGAGACAGGTGATCTGCAACCACGTTTTCACATCCCTTCTTGTCCCGGATGTCCAAATCGAATTCCTGCAGCAATAACACCCATCTAATCAATCTAGGCTTAGCATCAGCCTTCCTCATAAGATATTTTAAAGCAGAATGGTCAGTATATACAATGGTCCTAGTTCCTACAATATAGTTCCTAAATTTTTCACAAGCAAATACTACAGCAAGCATCTCCTTCTCTGTAGTTGTATAGTTACATTGAGCCTCATTCAAGGTCTTACTAGCATAATAGACAGGATGTGTGAGCTTGTCAATCTTCTGTCCTAACATGACTCCTACAGCATAGTCACTAGCATCGCATAGCATCTCAAATGGGAGATCCCAATTTGGTCCTACTATGATTGGTGCTGTGACCAGTGCTTCCTTAAGGGTTTTCCAAGCTACTACACATTCTTTAGAGAAGATGAATGGCCTACCTAGCTCCAGTAGCTCACATAGAGGCTTGGCTATCTTAGAAAAGTCCTTGATGAACCTTCTATAGAAGCCAGCATGCCCTAAGAAACTCCTAATGGCCTTGACATTCTGGGGCTCTACCAACTTCTCTATGACCTCTATTTTTGCCCTATCCACTTCCACACCTGCCCTTGACACTCTATGTCCTAAGACAATCCCTTCATCTACCATAAAATGGCACTTTTCCCAATTTAGGACTAGGTTGGTCTCTTCACACCTAGCCAGGACTTGTCCTAGGTTCTCTAGACAGGTTTTAAATGAGTCCCCAAAGACTGAGAATTCATCCATGAATATTTCTATCATGGACTCATCCAACTCAGAGAAGATTGCCATCATACACCTTTGGAAAGTTGCCGGTGCATTGCATAAGCCAAAAGGCATTCTGCGGAAGGCAAACGTTCCAAAAGGGCAAGTGAAGGTAGTCTTCTCTTGATCCTTAGGGTCTATAGTGATTTGATTATAGCCGGAGTACCCATCTAAAAAACAATAGTAAGCTCTACCAGCTATTCTGTCTAACATCTGGTCAATGAATGGTAGAGGGAAATGGTCTTTTTTAGTTTCTTTATTCAACTTCCTGTAATCCATACACACTCTCCACCCTGTGACAGTCCTCGTTGGAATCAGTTCGTTGTTCTCATTGACTACCACAGTTATTCCCCCCTTTTTAGGTACACATTGGATGGGGCTCACCCACTGGCTACTAGCTATGGGGAAAATTACTCCTGCATCTAACCACTTTATTATTTCTTTCTTTACTACCTCTTTCATAGAGGGGTTTAACCTACGCTGGTGATCTACCCTAGGTGTGTGCTCTTCCTCTAGTATGATTTTATGCATGCAATAAGAAGGGCTAATGCCTCGAATATCAGCAATAGTCCATGCTATAGCCTTCCTATGTTGCTTAAGCAGTAAAATCAAATCAACCTCATGCTGTTCACTTAGCTTAGAAGAAATAATTACAGGCAGCGTATCATTATCTCCTAGATATGCATATTTGAGGTGAGTAGGTAGTGGTTTTAGTTCTAGAACAGGTGGATGCTCAATGGAGGGCTTTAACGGGTTTATAGTTCTATCAGTTAAATCTATATTCATACATACATGCTGAGGTCTATCTACAGGCATATTCATTATGTCAGATACATTTAGATCATCTACATCTAATCCTACATATTCGTTAGCATGCTTGGTTAATAATACATGCTCTAATTGTTCTTCCATTAGTGAGTCAACAACATCAATGCTAGCACAAGACTCAGAATCAGAGGGATACCTTAAAGCTTTGTAAACACTAAATTTTACCTCTTCATCATGAACCCTCATAGTTAACTCACCTTTTTGCACGTCTATTAGTGCCCTACCTGTAGCTAGAAATGGTCTACCTAGCAGGATGGGAACCTCCTTGTCTGCCTCATAGTCCAGGACAATGAAATCTGCAAGGAAAATAAATTTGTCAACTTTAACTAGAATATCCTCAATCTTACCTTCTGGATATGCGATGGATCTGTCTGCTAGTTGTAAAGTGACTGTGGTTGGACGTGCTTCTCCCATTCCCAATTGGCGAAATAGGGACAGGGGCATGAGATTTATGCTGGCGCCCAGGTCACAAAGCGCTCTGCCCACATGCTTGCCTCCAAGTTCTACAGGTAGGGTGAAGGAACCAGGATCCTTCTCCTTCTTGGGCAGCTTGTTTTGGAGGATGGCACTGCACTCCTCGGTGAGGTTTACTGTTTCAAACTCACCAATTATTTTTTTGTTAGTAATAATGTCCTTCAAAAACTTTACATATGAAGGCATAGACTGTAAAACCTCTACAAAAGGAATGTTAACATGCACTTGCTTAAGTATTTCTAAGAATTTATTAAAATGAACTTCCTGTTCCTGCTTCTTCTTAAGCCTTCGAGGGTATGGAGGTGGTGGCACATATGCAGGCACGTCAGGACGCCTTAGGATCGGTGGAGGCCTTGGAATTTCTTCTACGTCCTCTACAATTGGCTCTAGCCTGGCTCCTGATGTGCTAGTCGGTGGTGGACCTTGGCTCGGCAGAGACTCCAGTGGAGCACTAGACTCAGTGTTCTCTACTCTCTTTGGTGTGTCCTTTGTGTTGCTCACCAATGGTCTTCCACTCCTGAGTTCAATTGCTTGAACTTGTTCCTTGCCATCTCTCCTTGGTACCTCGGTGTCAGCAGGGAGTCTACCTTGGGGCCTACTTTTAAGTTCATTGGCTAATTGGCCTACTTGGTTTTCCAGGCTCCTAAGAGTAGCTTGCTGGCTCTGAAGAGTAGCATCATTCTTAGCTATATATTCCTTGAGTAGGTTTTCTACAGAAGATCCTACAGATTGATTGTAAGGCTTTTGGTACATGGACTGGTTATGTTGGGGAGTGAAACCAGGTGTTCCACTCGGCCTTGGTTGGTTAGAATTTTGGTTAGTGCTTTGTTGGCCACCCCATGACAGGTTAGGGTGGTTTCTCCAACCAGGATTGTAAGTTTGTGAGTAGGGGTTGTTCCTTGGCTGCTGCTGGCTTCCTACATAGCAGACCGAGGATGGATTCCCAGGGCAGTATTCATAAGGGTGCCCTTCCCCACAGAATCCACAGATTGGTGCCTCGCCTTGATTTGGTTGAGTGCCCATTGACATGGCTGTGGCGGTATTGGCACTGGTTTGGAGATTGGCCTGAGCCATTTGCTTAACTAGGTTGGTCAGGGCGTTTATTTGGGTGCTCATGGCGCTTAGAGCATCCTTGTCTTGAGCCCTAGTTGGCTCTACTGGATCGTCTGACCACCTACAATGAGATGTTGAGATCTTCTCCAAGATCTCATAAGCTTCGTTGTAACTCTTGGACAACATGGAACCTCCAGCAGATGAATTTAGAACTTGTCTGGTGCTGGGGTTGCATCCTTTAAAGAAGACTTCTATTTGGATACACCATGGAATGCCATGGTGTGGACATTTAATGAGAAGGTCTTTGAATCTTGTCCAAGCTTCGTGAAGAGACTCACTTGGAGCTTGTTTGAATTTTATGATATCATCACGAAAGGTTGAATTCCTATCAGGTGGGAAGTATTTGACTAGGAATTTTTCTGCTAAATCTGTCCAATTGCGGACAGATCCTGAGGGTAAAGAATTTAACCATGTTTTGGCCTTGTCCCTCAAAGAGTAAGGGAAAAGATATAGCCTCAGGGCTTCTTGGGAAACTCCAGGGATTAGGAATGTGTCACTAACTCCTAGGAAGTTCCTAAGGTGGTTATGGGGGTCCTCATTTTCTATTCCAAAGAATTGTCCCACAGTGGACAACATTTGGAACATCACTGGCTTTAACTCGAATGAGTTGGCAGTGATTTCAGGACGGATTATGCTGGGGTTCAGCTCCCCAGGCATAGGTACTAAATATGAAAGGATGGCGCTATCCTTGTCATTCGCTATTTCAATGGGGTTGCGAGTGACAGGCACCAGGTTTTGATTTACTCCAGCCATTTCTTCTTGAGGTAATTGCGGAGAAATTGTAGTCTCTGCAATGATTGGAGGTAAAAGGGTTTGTTTAAAAAGACGTTTCTTGGCTCTATTCCTAGCTCTAAGTAATCTCTCGGGCTCAGGGTTGAACTCTAGATCACTACTTGGAGTCTCATTCATAAACTACCCTAAATGGTACCTGAAAAAAGAAATGAAAATGGATCAAATTCAATGAAAAATACTTTGATGTTTCAAACTTAACAAACTTCGTTTTCACTTAAAATAAGTCCCCGGCAGCGGCGCCAAAAACTTGTTGCGTGCTCAATGTGTAAAGATAAGTATGCAAAAGGGTAGAGAGAGCACTTAGAACATGCAAGCATACATGGTCTCACAGCAAGTAGTAAGTATATTTCATTCGTTTTTTCCACAGAGACTCATTTTTAGCTATTCGCGAAGTGTATTTGTTAAGAAAGATGGGATGAATTTGAAGGGGTAAAATTGGTTTTTAATTATCTAAGTGTTACTGAATGTGTAAAGGAATATACCATAAACAAGTTAAAGTTAAAATCAGGCTCAAAGAACAAGAGATGGAATCAATAAACGAAGAAGAAAACAGCTACACAGAATGCGTTTTAGCAGAATTGCGAGAACCGCAATTAATCCGCAATTAAATGGCAGCGAAACTGATTAAAAGGGTGAATTAAGAGCTACTAATGACTATCCTATAGGCAGTTTATTACGATTATCAAGCTTGGGATCAACTCTCTATACATCAAACTCACTCTATCTCAAGTATCGTCCGATTCCATGCATGAGAGACTCAAGTTTACTCGACTTCAAAGTAAGGTCTTAAGCATCTTGTTAAAGCAGGAGTGTTTAGTTTGTACTAGGGAAACGCCTATTCCTAGGCCGTTTCCTGATTACCATGAAAGGCTAGCATGATTATATGACTCTGAACTCTTACTCCTTCCAGAGGTTAGGAGTTCTTTGGACAAAATGGATGGCCAATCGAAATTGCCCGTGGGATGAAGCTTACATACAATCAATGTTCGAGTGTTGAACCGACTACTTGACTCACGTTTTTTAGCCTAAAGTTCTGTCATTAGCATGCCCCTAAGTGATTTTAGTTACTCATGGATATGTGGAGAATAGAAAAGGTAGATAAAACAGACATGCTTAGAAGATAAATGTACTTAAAACAGCGAGCCAAAGCCGTAGCAGAAACAGATGGAAACTGTAAAACGCAGAAGTATACTTCGATTACTTAAAGTGTTTGAATGACAAAGGGAAGCTCTAAAAGAAATGAATTCAAGACAGACAACAACGAAATGCAGTAATTGAAATGCTAAACTAAGAACAACAGTGATCAGAAATGGAAATGAGAAGAACAAAGCAGAAAAACAGTAAAGGTTTGCTAGAAAACTCCGTGGCAGTCGCCTCGAATGATGGTGATGAAAAGTCAGCCGTGCTTGGATGAATCCAATCGAGAGAGAAGAAGAATCTCCTCTCCTTCCTATCAGATTATCGGTTCCAAAAGCTTAGACTCTCACTCCAACAGACGGCAAAGGAAAACAGATGGAAATGGTGGACTGCGAGAAGACTTCTGCGCTTCGAGTGATGACTGAACCTCCGACTTTGACCCCCTTTTATAGTAGTTTGCAGGTGCGTTTGGGCCAAGGAGAACCATCAATCTTCAACGTCATATATCAGAATGGATGGAGGAGAAAGAACGAATCCCTGAAAAGTCGGATCTAAACAGAAAAAGATCAGCCAACTTACGGTTTTAACTTGAATAATTGCGGTCACCGCAATGTTTTCGCAATTCATTCGCAATGTTTATTTTTTCATTCTTTTCCTTCGGTTTTCAACCCTTTTTCTACCTATTGTGCATAAGTCCTAAATTAGCTACCTTCTTCTAATTCTCATATTAAAGCATAGGTTTAGGCTAAATGCTAACAAAAACACCTAAATGTGTACATCTTCTTAAGCTAAATGGGTCCTAAATAAGTCACTTTCAGAGACTTAACAAGGTGCGGTGACTAGTGCTTTCTTAAGGGTAGTCCAAGCTATTAAGCATTCCTTAGAGAAGATGAATGGTCTATTTAGCTCTAAAAGCTCACACAGAGGCTTGGCTATCTTAGAAAAGTCCTTAATGAACCTTCTGTAGAAGCCAGCATGCCCTAAGAAGCTTCTAATGGCTTTGACATTCTGAGGCTCTACCAACTTCTCTATGACCTCAATCTTTGCCCTATCAACTTCTACTCCTGCCCTTGACACTCTATGTCCTAAGACAATTCCCTCATCCACCATAAAATGGCATTTTTCCCAGTTTAGGACTAGGTTGGTCTCCTCACACCTAGCCAGGACTTGTCCTAGGTTTTCTAGACAGTTTGAAAATGAGTCCCCAAAGACTGAGAAGTCATCCATGAATATTTCTATCATGGACTCATCCAACTCAGAGAAGATTGCCATCATGCACCTTTGGAAAGTTGCCGGTGCATTGCATAAGCCAAAAGGCATTCTGCGAAAGGCAAAAGTTCCAAAAGGGCAAGTGAAGGTGGTCTTCTCTTGATCCTTAGGGTCTATAGTTATTTGATTATAGCCTGAATACCCGTCTAAGAAACAATAGTAGGCTCTACCAGCTATTCTGTCTAGCATCTGGTCAATGAACGGTAGAGGGAAGTGATCTTTTTTAGTTTCTTTATTTAATTTCCTGTAATCCATACACACTCTCCACCCTGTGACAGTCCTTGTTGGAATCAGTTCGTTGTTCTCATTGACTACCATAGTTATTCCCCCCTTTTTAGGTACACATTGGATGGGGCTCACCCACTGGCTACTAGCTATTGGGAAGATCACTCCTGCATCTAACCATTTTATTATTTCCTTCTTTACTACCTCTTTCATAGAGGGGTTTAGCCTACGTTGGTGATCTACCCTAGGTGTGTGCTCTTCCTCTAGTATAATTTTGTGCATGCAATAAGAAGGGCTAATGCCTCGAATATCAGCAATAGTCCATGCTATAGCCTTCCTATGTTGCTTAAGCAGTAAAATTAATTCAACCTCATGCTTTTCACTTAGCTTAGAAGAAATAATTACAGGCAGTGTATCATTATTTCCTAAATACGCATATTTGAGGTGAGTGGGTAGTGGTTTCAGTTCTAAAACAGGTGGATGCTCAATGGAGGGCTTTAAAGGATTCACAGATCTATAAGTTAAATATATATTCATACATACATGTTGTGGTTTATCTACAGGCATATCCATTATGTCAGATACATTCAAGTCAGCTACATCTAATTGTACATATTCATTAGCATGCTTGGTTAATAGTACATGCTCCAATTGTTCTTCCATTAGTGAGTCAACAATATCCATGCTAGCACAAGACTCAGAATCAGAGGGGTACCTTAAGGCTTTATACACACTAAATTTCACCTCTTCATCATGAACCCTCATAGTGAGCTCACCTTTTTGAACATCTATTAGTGCCCTACCTGTGGCTAGAAATGGTCTACTGTTAAGTCTCTGAAAGTGACTTATTTAGGACCCATTTAGCTTAAGAAGATGTACACTTTTAGGTGTTTTTGATAGCATTTAGCCTAAACCTATGCTTTAACATGAGAATTAGAAGAAGGTAGCTAATTTAGGACTTATGCACAATAGGTAGAAAAAGGGTTGAAAACCGAAGGAAAAGAATGAAAAATGAGCATTGCGAATGAATTGCGAAAACATTGCGGTGACCGCAATTATTCAAGTGAAAACCGTAAGTTGACTGATCTTTTTCAGTTAATTTCCGAATTTTCAGGGATTCGTTCTTTCTCCTCCATCCATTCTGATATATGACGTTGAAGATTGATGGTTCTCCTTGGCCCAAACGCACCTGCAAACTACTATAAAAGGGGGCCAAAGTCGGAGGTTTGATCATCATCCGAAAGCGTGAAGTCGTCTAGCAGTCCATCTGTTCCACTGTTTTTCCTTTGCCGTCTGTTGGTTTGCGAAGCTCAGCTGCTGGAGTCGATAATCTGATAGGAAGGAGAGTAGATTCTTCTTCTCTCCCGATTGGATTCATCCACGCAAGGCTGTCTTTTTGATCCTTCATTCGAGGCGATTGCGACGAGGCTTCAAGCACCACTTTACAAGCTTTCTGTCTTTCTTTTCTGTTTTACATTTCTGCTTCGTGCTGTCCTTTTCTTAAGTAGCTAGATTAGTTTATTTCGTTGCTTTCTGCCTTGTTGCTATTTACTTTAAAGCTTTCATCTGTTCGTCAAACAATTTCAGTAATCGAAGTACGTTTCTGCATTTCTCACTTCCCATTTCCTGCTACGGTTTTACTTCCTGTTCTAAGTTTATTCCTCTTCTAAGCATGTCTGTTTTATCGTCCATTTCTGTTCACCTTGCATCCATGAGTAGCTAAATCACCTAGGGGTATGCTAATGACAGAACTATAGGCTAAAAAATGTGCATCAAGTATGTAGGATAGCTCTCGAATCATTGATTGTATGTAAGCTTCATCCCACGGGCAATTTCGATTGGCCATCCATTTTGTCCAAAGAACTCCTAACCTCTGGAAGGAGTAAGAGTTCAGAGTCATATAAGCATGCTAGCCTTTCATGGTAATCAGGAAACGGCCTAGGAATAGGCGTTTCCCTAGTACAAACTAAACACTCCTGTTTAAACAAGATGCTTAAGTCCTTACTTTGAAGTCGAGTAAACTTAAGACTCTAATGCATGGAATCGGACGATACTTGAGATAGAGTGAGTTTGATGTATAGAGAGTTGATCCAATGCTTGAGAATCGTAATAAAATGCCTATAGGATAGTCATTAGTAGCCCTTAATTCACCCATTTACTCAGTTTCGCTGTTATTTAATTGCGGTAACATTGCGGTCCTCGCAATTCTGCCAGATTTTCATTCTGTTTAGCTTTTTTCTTCTTCGTTTATCAATTCCATCTCTTGTCCTTTGAGTCTGATTTCAACTTTAATTTGTTTATGTTATATCCCTTTTTACATTCAGCAAAAAGTAGATAATTAAAAACCAATTTTACCCCATCAAATTCATCCCATCTTTCTTAACAATCACACTTCGCGAATAGCTAAAAATGAGTCTCTGTGGAAAAAACGAATGAAATATACTTACTACTTGCTGTGAGACCATGTATGCTTGCATGTTCTAAGTGCTCTCTCTACCCCTTTGCATATTTATCTTTACACATTGAGCACGCAACATCTACCTAGCAGGATGGGGACCTCCTTGTCTGCCTCATAGTCCAGGACAATGAAATCTGCAAGGAAAATAAATTTGTCAACTTTCACTAGAATATCCTCAATCTTACCTTCAGGGTATGTGATGGATCTGTCTGCTAGTTGTAAAGTGACAGTGGTTGGACGTGCTTCTCCTATTCCCAACTGGCGGAATAGGGACAGGGGCATGAGATTTATGCTGGCGCCCAGGTCACAAAGCGCTCTGCCCACGTGCTTGCCTCCAAGTTCTACAGGTAAGGTGAAGGAACCAGGATCCTTCTCCTTCTTGGGCAGCTTGTTCTGGAGGATGGCACTGCACTCCTCAGTGAGGTTTACTGTTTCAAACTCACCAATTATTTTTTTGTTAGTAATAATGTCCTTCAAAAACTTTACATAAGAAGGCATAGACTGCAAAACTTCTACAAAAGGAATGTTAACATGCACTTGCTTAAGAATTTCTAAGAATTTATTAAAATGAACTTCCTGTTCCTGCTTCTTCTTAAGCCTTCGAGGGTATGGAGGTGGTGGCACATATGCAGGCACGTCAGGGCGCCTTAGGATAGGTGGAGGCCTCGGAATTTCTTCTATCTCCTCAACAATTGGCTCTAGCCTGGCTCCTGATGTGCTAGTTGGTGGTGGACCTTGGTTTGGCAGAGACTCCAGTGGAGCACTAGACTCAGTGTTCTCTACTCTCTTTGGTGTGTCCTTTGTGTTGCTCACCAATGGTCTTCCACTCCTAAGTTCAATTGCTTGAACTTGTTCTTTGCCATCTCTCCTTGGTACCTCGGTGTCAGCAGGGAGTCTACCTTGGGGCCTACTCTTGAGTTCATTGGCTAATTGGCCTATTTGGTTTTCTAGGCTCCTAAGAGTAGCTTGCTGGCTTTGAAGCGTAGCATCATTCTTAGCTATGTATTCCTTGAGTAAGTTTTCTACAGAAGATCCTACAAGTTGATTGTATGGTTTTTGGTACATTGACTGGTTATGTTGGGGAGTGAAACCAGGTGTTCCACTCGGTCTAGGTTGGTTAGGATTTTGGTTAGTGTTTTGTTGGCCACCCCATGACAGGTTTGGGTGGTTTCTCCAACCAGGGTTATAGGTGTTGGAGTAGGGATTATTCCTAGGCTGCTGCTGGCTTCCTACATAGCAGACTTAGGATGGATTCCCAGGGCAGTATTCATATGGGTGCCCTTCCCCACAGAATCCACAAATAAGTGCCTCGCCTTGACTTGGCTGGGTGCCCATTGACATGGCTGTGGCGGTATTGGCACTGGTTTGGAGATTGGCCTGAGCCATTTGCTTAACTAGGTTGGTCAGGGCGCTTATTTGGGTGCTCATGGCGCTTAGAGCATCCTTGTCTTGAGCTCTAGTTGGCTCTACTGGATCATCTGACCACCTACAGTGAGATGTTGAGATCTTCTCCAAGATCTCATAAGCTTCGTTGTAACTCTTGGACAACATGGAACCTCCAGCAGATGAGTTTAGAACTTGTCTGGTGCTGGGGTTGCATCCTTTAAAGAAGACTTCTATTTGGATACACCATGGAATGCCATGGTGTGGACATTTAATGAGAAGGTCTTTGAATCTTGTCCAAGCTTCGTGAAGAGACTCACTCGGAGCTTGTTTAAATTTGATGATATCATCACGAAAGGTCGAATTCCTATCTGGTGGGAAATATTTGACTAGGAATTTTTCTGCTAGGTCTGTCCAATTGAGGACAGATCCTGAGGGTAATGAATTTAACCACGTTTTGGCTTTGTCCCTCAAAGAGTAAGGGAAAAGATATAACCTCAGGGCTTCTTGGGAAACTCCAGGAATGAGGAAGGTATCGCTGACTCCTAGGAAGTTCCTAAGATGGTTATGGGGGTCCTCATTTTCTATTCCAAAGAATTGTCCCACAGTGGACAACATTTGGAACATCACTGGTTTTAACTCGAAGGAGTTGGCAGTGATTTCAGGACGGATTATGCTGGGGTTCAGCTCCCCAGGCATAGGTACTAGGTACGAAAGGATGGCGCTATCCTTGTCATTCGCTATTTCAATGGGATTGCGAGTGACAGGCACCAGGTTTTGATCTATTCCAGCCATTTCTTCTCGAGTGGATTGTGGAGACTCTGCGGTTTCAGCAATTATTTGAGGTAAAAGGGGTTGTTTAAAGAGACGTTTCTTGGCTCTATTTCTAGCTTTAAATAATCTCTCAGGCTCAGGGTTGAACTCTAGATCACTACTTGGAGTCTCATTCATAAACTATCCTAAATGGTACCTGAAGAAGAAATGAAGATGGATCAAATTCAATGGAAAATAACTTGGTGTTTCAGACTTAACAAACTTCGTTTTCACTTAAAATAAGTCCCCGGCAGCGGCGCCAAAAACTTGTTGCGTGCTCAATGTGTTAATAAGAATAAGCAAGAAGGTAGAGAGAGCACTCAGGACATGCAAGCATACATGGTCTCACAGCAAGTAGTAAGTATATTTCATTCGTTTTTTCCACAGAGACTTATTTTTAGCTATTCACGAAGTGTATTTGTTAAGAAAGAAGGGGTGGATTTGATGGGGTAAAATTGGTTTTTAATTATCTAATTTTTGCTGAATGTGTAAAGGAATGCAACATAAACAAATGCAAGTTGAAATTAGACTCAAAAGACAAGAGATGGAATTAATAAACGAAGAAGAAAACAGCTAAACAGAATGGTAACTTAGCAGAATTGCGGACACCGCAATGTTATCGCAATTGTAAAAACAGCAAACGTGTGTAAAATGGAGAATTAAGGGCTACTAACGACTATCCTATAGGCATTTTAATACGATTCCCAAGCATTGGATCAACTCTCTATGCATCAAACTCACTCTATCTCATGTATCGTCCGATTCCATGCATTAGATTCTTTAGTTTACTCAACTCAAAGTAAGGTCTTAAGCATCTTGTTAAAACAGAAGTGTTTAGTTTGTACTAGGGAAACGCCTATTCCTAGGCCGTTTTCTGGTTACCATGAAAGGCTAGCATGATTATACGACTCTGAACTCTTACTCCTTCCAGAGGTTAGGAGTTCTTTGGACAAAATGGATGGCCAATCGAAATTGCCCGTGGAATGAAGCTTACATACAATCAATGCTTCGAAGCTATCCTACATGCTTGGTTCACGTTTTTTAGCCTATAGTTCTGTCATTAGCATGCCCCTAAGTGACTTAGCTACTCATGGATATATAGAGAGCAGAAGTATAAGATAAAACAGACATACTTAGAAGGGAAATGTACTCAAAACAGTAAGACAAAACCGGAGCAGCAGAAGATGGAAACTGTAAACTGAAGACTTGTAATTTGATTACTTTGAATGTTGAACGAACAAAGGGAAACTTAAAGTAAATAATCCATAGACAGAAAGCAACGAAATGAAGTAAACTAATCACTAAACCAGAAGCGATAACTAAACAATGCTGGAAATGAGAAAGGAAAGACAAAAAGCAGTAAATGGTGCTTGGAAGCCTCGTTGCAGTCGCCTCGAATGAAGGGGATGAAAGGTCAGCCTTGCTTGGATGAATCCAATCGAGAGAGAAGAAGAATCTCCTCTCCTTCCTATCAGATTATCGATTCCAACAGCTGAGACTCTCACTCCAACAGACGGCAAAGGAAAACAGGGCGAAAAGATGGACTGCGAGAAGACTCTACGCTTTCGGATGATGACTGAACCTCCGACTTTGACCCCCTTTTATAGTAGTTTGCAGGTGCGTTTGGGCCAAGGAGAACCATCAATCTTCAACGTCATATATCAGAATGGATGGAGGAGAAAGAACGAATCCCTGAAATTACGGAAATTAACAGAAACAGATCAGTCAACTTACGGTTTTCACTTGAATAATTGCGGCTTCAGCAATGTTTTCGCAATGCTGTCGCAATGCAGCTTTTTTTCATTCTTTTCCTTCGGTTTTCAACCCTTTTCTTTCCTATTGTACAAAAGTCCTAATTTAGCTACCTTCTTCTCATTCTCATATTTAAGCATAGGTTTAGGCTAAATGCTATCAAAAACACCTAAAAGTGTACATCTTCTTAAGCTAAATGGGTCCTAAATAAGTCACTTTCAGCGACTTAACAGTAAACAGCATGAAATTGCGTTAATAGTGCTGCTTAAGCAACATAAAAAAGCTATTGCCTGGACGATTGCTGATATAAGAGGTATTAGTCCTTCCTACTGCATGCATAAAATATTGTTGGAAGAGGGACATACACCTAGGGTAGATCACCAACGTAGGTTGAACCCCTCCATGAAGGAGGTAGTTAAAAAAGAAATTATCAAATGGTTAGATGCAGGTGTAATTTTCCCCATAGCCAACAGTCAATGGGTTAGTCCGATTCAATGTGTGCCTAAGAAAGGTGGAATGACTGTAATAGTTAATGAAAACAACGAACTAATACCAACTAGAACTGTTACAGGATGGACAGTTTGTATGGACTACAGAAAACTAAACAAAGAAACCAAAAGAGACCATTTTCCTTTACCATTTATAGACCAAATGTTAGATAGAATAGCTGGCCGAGCCTATTACTGCTTTTTAGATGGTTATTCAGGATATAACCAAATTACCATAGACCCTGAGGGCCAGGAGAAAACGACCTTTACATGTCCCTTTGGAACATTTGCTTTTCGCAGAATGACATTTGGCTTATGCAATGCACCAGCAACATTCCAAAGATGCATGTTGGCTATTTTCTCTGACTTAGATGAGTCCATGATAGAAATATTTATGGATGACTTCTCAGTCTTTGGTGATTCTTTTAACAATTCCTTAGAAAACCTATGACAAGTCCTAACTAGGTGTGAAGAAACCAACCTAGTCTTAAATTGGGAAAAATGCCACTTTATGGTGGAAGAAGGAATAGTACTAGGACATAGAGTGTCCAGAGCAGAAGTAGAGGTCGATAGGGCCAAAATAGAAATCATTGAGAAGCTAGTGGAACCTCAAAACGTCAAAGCTATAAGGAGTTTCCTAGGACATGCAGGTTTTTATAGGAGATTTATAAAAGACTTCTCAAAAATCTCTAAACCCTTGTGTGAGCTTCTAGAGTTAAATAAAACCTTTGTCTTCTCAAATGAATGTCTATTAGCGTGGAACAAACTTAAGGATGCCTAGGTCAAAGCACCAATTGTAGTAGGTCCAAATTGGGATCTACCTTTCGAACTAATGTGTGATGCTAGTGACTATGCGATTGGGGCTATGCTTGGCCAGAAAATAGGTAAACTAACACATCCTGTATATTATGCAAGTAAGACTTTAAATGAAGCACAATGTAATTACACTACCACAGAGAAAGAAATGTTAGCTGTAGTGTTTGCATGTGAAAAATTTAGGCCTTATATTGTAGGAACTAAAACAATTGTTTACACTGACCACTCTGCAATAAAATATTTAATGAGGAAGGTTGATGCCAAACCACGGCTAATTAGATGGGTGTTATTATTGCAAGAGTTTGACTTAGACATTAGAGATAAAAAAAAAAAGGATGCGAAAATGTAGTTGCTGACCATTTATCTAGATTGCGAAGTAATTGCGAAATAATTGCTGAGCCCGCAATTTCTGATGCCTTTGTTAATGAACAAGTCTTTGTGTTAGGGCATTGTGATAACAATGAGGAACCTTGGTTTGCGGATATTGCTAACTTCCTTGCCTCGCAGGTATTACCAACTTTCAGAGGGGGGCAAGTGTTGCGTGCTCAATGTGTTAATAAGAATAAGCAATAAGAGAGAGAGAGCACTCAGAACATGCAAGCATACATGATCTTATAGCAAGTAATGAGTAGTTTTTCATTCGTTTTCCCACTAAGTGTTTTGTTAAGAAAGAAGGGGTGGATTTGATGGGTTCAAATTGGTTTTTAATTGCCTACTTCTTACCGAACATATAAAGGAATGTAACATAAACAAATGCAAGTTGAAATTAGACTCAAAGGACAAGAGATGGAATTAATAAACGAAGAAGAAAACAACTAAACAGAATGGAACTTAGCAGAATTGCGGATACCGCAATGTTATCGCAATTGTAAAAACAGTAAAAGTGTGTAAAATGGAGAATTAAGGGCTACTAACGACTATCCTATAGGCATTTTAATACGATTCCCAAGCATTGGATCAACTCTCTATGCATCAAACTCACTCTATCTCATGTATCGTCCGATTCCATGCATTAGATTCTTTAGTTTACTCAACTCAAAGTAAGGTCTTAAGCATCTTGTTAAAGCAGGAGTGTTTAGTTTGTACTAGGGGAACGCCTATTCCTAGGCCGTTTCCTGGTTACCTTGAAAGGCTAGCATGATAATATGACTCTGAACTCTTACTCCTTCCAGAGGTTAGGAGTTCTTTGGACAAAATGGATGGCCAATCGAAATTGCCCGTGGGATGAAGCTTACATACAATCAATGGTTCGAGAGTTATCCTACATACTTGGTTCACGTTTTTTAGCCTATAGTTCTGTCATTAGCATGCCCCTAAGTGACTTAGCTACTCATGGATATGGGGTAAGTAGAAATACGAGATGAAACAGACATGCTTAGAAGGAATTTAAAGACAAAACAGTAAGGGAAAGCAGTAGAATGCAGAAGCAAGAAACTGTGAAATGAAGAATGGAGATTCGATTACTTGACTGTTTGATTGGACAAAAGAAAGCTTAAAAGTAAATAACAGCAAGGCAAAAAGCAACGAAATGGAATGTTCTAGCTATTAGAAAGAGAACAACACAAAGCAGAAATGTAAACTAGAAAAGGAAAGACAGAAAGCAGTAAATGTTGCTTTGAAGCCTCGTCGCAACCGCCTCGGCTGAAGGGGATGAAAGAATAGCTTTGCTTGGATGAATCCAATCGGGAGAGAAGGTGGATCTTCTCTCCTTCCTATCAGATTGTCGATTCCAACAGCTGAGACTCTCACTCCAACAGACGGCAAAGGAAAACACGAAGAGAAATGGAGCTGCGAGAGGACTTCTACGCTTCCGGATGATGATTGAACCTCCGACTTTGACCCCCTTTTATAGTAGTTTGCAGGTGCGTTTGGGCCACGGAGAACCATCAATCTTCAACGTCGTATATCAGAATGGATGGAGGAGAAAGAACGAATCCCTGAAATCACGGAAATTAACAGAAAAAGATCAGTCAACTTACGATTTTCACTTGAATAATTGCGGCTTCAGCAATGTTTTCGCAATGCTGTCGCAATGCAGTTTTTTTCATTCTTTTCCTTCGGTTTTCAACCCTTTTCTTTCCTATTGTGCATAAGTCCTAATTTAGCTACCTTCTTCTCATTCTCATATTTAAGCATAGGTTTAGGCTAAATGCTATCAAAAACACCTAAAAGTGTACATCTTCTTAAGCTAAATGGGTCCTAAATAAGTGAAAACCGCAATTATTCAAGTGAAAACCGTAAGTTGACTGATCCTTTTCTGTTAATTTCCGTAATTTCAGGGATTCGTTCTTTCTCCTCCATCCATTCTGATATATGACGTTGAAGATTGATGGTTCTCCTTGGCCCAAACGCACCTGCAAACTACTATAAAAGGGGGCCAAAGTCGGAGGTTCAGTCATCATCCGAAAGCGTAGAAGCCTTCTCACAGTCCACTTTTTCTCCCTGTTTTCCTTTGCCGTCTGTTGGAGTGAGAGTCTCAGCTGTTGGAATCGA
The DNA here is from genome assembly GCA_028017165.1 of Herpetospermum pedunculosum. NCBI lineage: Eukaryota > Viridiplantae > Streptophyta > Magnoliopsida > Cucurbitales > Cucurbitaceae > Herpetospermum > Herpetospermum pedunculosum. The sequence continues at coordinate 52,732,534 of CM051529.1, forward strand.
TAATCTGATAGGAAGGAGAGGAGATTCTTCTTCTCTCTCGATTGGATTCATCCAAGCAAGGCTGACCTTTCATCCCCTTCATTCGAGGCGACTGCAACGAAGCTTTCAAGCGCCATTTTACTGTTTTCTGTCGTTCTTCTTCTAATTTCCAGTTTTGATCATTGTTGTTCCTAGTTTAGTGTTTTAGTTACTGCATTTCGTTGTTGTCTGTCTTTGAATTACTGCCTTTAAGCTTACCTTTGTTCGTTCAAACATTCAAAGTAATCAAATCGCAAGTTTCATTTCACAGTTTCCATCTTCTGCTGCTACGGTTTTATCTTACTGTTTTGAGTTCATTTCCCTTCTAAGCATGTCTGTTTTATCTTGTATTTCTGTTCTCCGTATATCCATGAGTAGCTAAGTCACTTAGGGGCATGCTAATGGCAGAACTATAGGCTTAAAAACGTGAACCAAGTATGTAGGATAGCTCTCGAACCATTGATTGTATGTAAGCTTCATCCCACGGGCAATTTCGATTGGCCATCCATTTTGTCCAAAGAACTCCTAACCTCTGGAAGGAGTAAGAGTTCAGAGTCGTATAATCATGCTAGCCTTTCATGGTAATCAGGAAACGGCCTAGGAATAGGCGTTTCCCTAGTACAAACTAAACACTTCTGCTTTAACAAGATGATTAAGACCTTACTTTGAAGTCGAGTAAACTTAGGAATCTAATGCATGGAATCGGACGATACATGAGATAGAGTGAGTTTGATGCATAGAGAGTAGATCCAGTGCTTGAGAATCGTACAAAAATGCCTATAGGATAGTCATTAGTAGCCCTTAATTCGCCCATTTACACACTTTCGCTGCTGTTTAATTGCGGAAACATTGCGGTCCCCGCAATTCTGCAAAATTTTCATTCTGTTTAGCTGTTTTCTTCTTCGTTTATCAATTCCATCTCTTGTCCTTTGAGTCTAATTGCAACTTGCATTTGTTTATGTTATATCCCTTTACACATTCAGCAAAAATTAGATAATTAAAAACCAATTTTACCCCATCAAATCCACCCCATCTTTCTTAACAAATACACTTCGCGAATAGCTAAACATAAGTCTCTGTGGAAAAAACGAATGAAATATACTTACTACTTGCTGTGAGACCATGTATGCTTGCATGTTCTGAGTGCTCTCTCTACTTTCTTGCTTATTTATCTTTACACATTGAGCACGCAACAAGTTTTTGGCGCCGCTGCCGGGGACTTATTTTAAGTGAAAACGAAGTTTGTTAAGTCTGAAACACGAAGTTATTTTCCATTGAATTTGATCCATTTCTATTTCTTTTTCAGGTACCATTTAGGGTAGTTTATGAATGAGACTCCAAGTAGTGATCTAGAGTTCAACCCTGAGCCTGAGAGGTTATTTAAAGCTAGAAATAGAGCCAAGAAACGTCTCTTTAAACAACCCCTTTTACCTCAAATAATTGCTGAAACCGCAGAGTCTCCGCAATCCACTCAAGAAGAAATGGCTGGAGTAGATCAAAACCTGGTGCTTGTCACTCGCAATCCCATTGAAATAGCGAATGACAAGGATAGCGCCATCCTTTCGTACTTAGTACCTATGCCTGGGGAGCTGAACCCCAGCATAATCCGTCCTGAAATCACTGCGAACTCATTCGAGTTAAAGCCAGTGATGTTCCAAATGTTGTCCACTGTGGGACAATTCTTTGGAATAGAAAATGAGGACCCCCATAACCACCTTAGGAACTTCCTAGGAGTTAGTGACACATTCCTGATTCCTGGAGTTTCCCAAGAAGCCCTGAGGCTATATCTGTTCCCTTACTCTTTGAGGGACAAAGCCAAAACGTGGTTAAATTCATTACCCTCTGGATCTGTCCTCAATTGGACAGACTTAGCAGAAAAATTCCTAGTCAAATATTTCCCACCAGATAGGAATTCGACCTTTCGTGATGATATCATCAAATTCAAACAAGCTCCAAGTGAGTCTCTTCACGAAGCTTGGACAAGATTCAAAGACCTTCTCATTAAATGTCCACACCATGGCATCCCATGGTGTATCCAAATAGAAGTCTTCTTCAAAGGATGCAACCCCAGCACCAGACAAGTTCTAAATTCATCTGCTGGTGGTTCCATGTTGTCCAAGAGTTACAACGAGGCCTATGAGATCTTGGAGAAGATCTCAGCATCTCACTGTAGGTGGTCAGATGATCCAGTTGAGCCAACTAGGGCTCAAGACAAGGATGCTCTAAGTGCAATGAGCACCCAAATCAACGCCCTGACCAACCTAGTTAAGCAAATGGCTCAGGCCAATCTCCAAACCAGTGCCAACACCGCTGTTAAGTCTCTGAAAGTGACTTATTTAGGACCCATTTAGCTTAAGAAGATGTACACTTTTAGGTGTTTTTGATAGCATTTAGCTTAAACCTATGCTTTAATATGAGAATTAGAAGAAGGTAGCTAATTTAGGACTTATGCACAATAGGTAGAAAAAGGGTTGAAAACCGAAGGAAAAGAATGAAAAAATAAGCATTGCGAATGAATTGCGAAAACATTGCGGTGACCGCAATTATTCAAGTGGAAACCATAAGTTGACTGATCTTTTTCTGTTAATTTCCGTATTTTCAGGGATTCGTTCTTTCTCCTCCATCCATTCTGATATACGACGTTGAAGATTGATGGTTCTCCTTGGCCCAAACGCACCTGCAAACTACTATAAAAGGGGGCCAAAGTCGGAGGTTTGATCATCATTCGAAGCGCAGAAGTCTTCTCGCAGTCCATCATTTCTCTCTGTTTTCCTTTGCCGTCTGTTGGAGTGAGAGTCTCAGCTGTTGGAATCGATAATCTGATAGGAAGGAGAGAAGATTCTTCTTCTCTCTCGATTGGATTCATCCAAGCAAGGCTGACCTGTCATCCCCTTCATTCGAGGCGACTGCAACGAAGCTTTTCAAGCACCTTTACTGCTTTTCTGTCGTTCTTCTTCTTATTTCCAGTTTGATCATTGTTGTTCTTAGCCTAGTGCTTTAATTACTGCATTTCGTTGTTGTCTGTCTTGAATCATTTCTTTTGAAGCTTTCCTTTGTCGTTCAAACATTCAAAGTAATCAAAGTAAAATTCTGCATTTCACAGTTTCCACCTTCTGCTGCTACGTTTTGTCTTATTGTTTTAAGCATATTTCTCTTCTAAGCATGTCTGTTTTATCTACCCTTTCTGTTCTCCATATATCCATGAGTAGCTAAGCCACTTAGGGGCATGCTAATGACAGAACTATAGGCTAAAAAACGTGCATCAAGTATGTAGGATAGCTCTCGAATCATTGATTGTATGTAAGCTTCATCCCACGGGCAATTTCGATTGGCCATCCATTTTGTCCAAAGAACTCCTAACCTCTGGAAGGAGTAAGAGTTCAGAGTCATATAATCATGCTAGCCTTTCATGGTAATCAGGAAACGGCCTAGGAATAGGCGTTTCCCTAGTACAAACTAAACACTCCTGTTTTAACAAGATGCTTAAGACCTTACTTTGAAGTCGAGTAAACTTAAGACTCTAATGCATGGAATCGGACGATACTTGAGATAGAGTGAGTTTGATGTATAGAGAGTTGGTCCAATGCTTGAGAATCGTAATAAAATGCCTATAGGATAGTCATTAGTAGCCCTTAATTCACCCATTTACTCAGTTTCGCTGTTATTTAATTGCGGTAACATTGCGGTCCTCGCAATTCTGCCAGATTTTCATTCTGTTTAGCTGTTTTCTTCCTCGTTTGTTAATTCAATCTCTTGTCTTTTAAGTCTAGTTTCAACTTGCATTTGTTTATGTTATATCCCTTTATACATTCAGCAAAAAGTAGATAATTAAAAACCAATTTTACCCCATCAAATTCATCCCATCTTTCTTAACAATCACACTTCGCGAATAGCTAAAAATGAGTCTCTGTGGAAAAACGAATGAAATATACTTACTACTTGCTGTGAGACCATGTATGCTTGCATGTTCTAAGTGCTCTCTCTACCTTATTGCTTATTTATCTTTACACATTAAGCACGCAACAAGTTTTTGGCGCCGCTGCCGGGGACTTATTTTAAGTGAAAACGAAGTTTGTTAAGTCTGAAACATCAAAGTATTTTCCATTGAATTTGATCCATCTTCATTTCTTTTTCAGGTACCATTTAGGGTAGTTTATGAATGAGACTCCATCTAGTGATCTAGAGTTCAACCCTGAGCCCGAGAGATTACTTAGAGCTAGGAATAGAGCCAAGAAACGTCTCTTTAAACAAACCCTTTTACCTCCAATCATTGCAGAGACTACAATTCCTCCGCAATTACCTCAAGAAGAAATGGCTGGAGTAAATCAAAACCTGGTGCCTGTCACTCGCAATCCCATTGAAATAGCGAATGACAAGGATAGCGCCATCCTTTCATATTTAGTACCTATGCTTGGGGAGCTGAACCCCAGCATAATCCGTCCTGAAATCACTGCCAACTCCTTCGAGTTAAAGCCAGTGATGTTCCAAATGTTGTCCACTGTGGGACAATTCTTTGGAATAGAAAATGAGGACCCCCATAACCACCTTAGGAATTTCTTAGGAGTTAGTGACACATTCCTAATCCCTGGAGTTTCCCAAGAAGCCCTGAGGCTATATCTTTTCCCTTACTCTTTGAGGGACAAAGCCAAAACATGGTTAAATTCCTTACCCTCAGGATCTGTCCTCAATTGGACAGATTTAGCAGAAAAATTCCTAGTCAAATATTTCCCACCAGATAGGAATTCAACCTTTCGTGATGATATCATAAAGTTCAAACAAGCTCCAAGTGAGTCCCTTCACGAAGCTTGGACAAGATTCAAAGACCTTCTCATTAAATGTCCACACCATGGCATTCCATGGTGTATCCAAATAGAAGTCTTCTTTAAAGGATGCAACCCCAGCACCAGACAAGTTTTAAATTCATCTGCTGGTGGTTCCATGTTGTCCAAGAGTTACAACGAAGCTTATGAGATCTTGGAGAAGATCTCAACATCTCATTGTAGGTGGTCAGACGATCCAGTAGAGCCAACTAGGGCTCAAGACAAGGATGCTCTAAGCGCCATGAGCACCCAAATAAATGCCCTTACCAACCTAGTTAAGCAAATGGCTCAGGCCAATCTCCAAACCAGTGCCAATACCGCCACAGCCATGTCAATGGGCACCCAACCAAGTCAAGGCGAGGCACCTATCTGTGGATTCTGTGGGGAAGGGCACCCATATGAATACTGCCCTGGGAATCCATCCTCAGTCTGCTATGTTGGAAGCCAGCAGCAGCCTAGGAATAACCCCTACTCCAACACCTATAACCCTGGTTGGAGAAATCACCCAAACCTGTCATGGGGTGGCCAACAGAACACTAACCAAAATTCTAACCAACCAAGGCCGAGTGGAACACCTGGTTTCACTCCTCAACATAACCAGTCAATGTACCAAAAACCTTACAATCAACCTGTAGGATCTTCTGTAGAAAGCTTACTCAAGGAATACATAGCTAAGAATGATGCTACTCTTCAGAGCCAGCAAGCTACTCTTAGGAGCCTGGAAAACCAAATAGGCCAATTAGCCAATGAACTTAAAAGTAGGCCCCAAGGTAGACTCCCTGCTGACACCGAGGTACCAAGGAGAGATGGCAAAGAACAAGTTCAAGCAATTGAACTTAGGAGTGGAAGACCATTGGTGAGCAACACAAAGGACACACCAAAGAGAGTAGAGAACACTGAGTCTAGTGCTCCACTGGAGTCTCTGCCAAACCAAGGTCCACCACCAACTAGCACATCAGGAGCCAGGCTAGAACCAATTGTTGAGGAGGTAGAAGAAATTCCAAGGCCTCCACCTATCCTAAAGCGCCCTGACATACCTGCATATGTGCCACCACCTCCATACCCTCGAAGGCTTAAGAAGAAGCAAGAACAGGAAGTTCATTTTAATAAATTCTTAGAAATACTTAAGCAAGTGCATGTTAACATTCCGTTTGTTGAAGTTTTACAGTCGATGCCTTCTTATGTAAAGTTTTTGAAGGACATTATTACTAACAAAAAAATAATTGGTGAGTTTGAAACAGTAAACCTCACCGAGGAGTGCAGTGCCATCCTCCAGAACAAGCTGCCTAAGAAGGAGAAGGATCCTGGTTCCTTCACCTTACCTGTAGAACTTGGAGGCAAGCACGTGGGCAGAGCGCTTTGTGACCTGGGCGCCAGCATAAATCTCATGCCCCTGTCCCTATTCCGCCAGTTGGGAATAGGAGAAGCACGTCCAACTACTGTCACTTTACAACTAGCAGACATATCCATCGCATATCCAGAAGGTAAGATTGAGGATATTCTAGTTAAAGTTGACAAATTTATTTTCCTTGCAGATTTCATTGTCCTGGACTATGAGGCAGACAAGGAGGTCCCCATCCTGCTAGGTAGACCATTTCTAGCCACAGGTAGGGCACTAATAGATGTTCAAAAAGGTGAGCTTACTATGAGGGTTCATGATGAAGAGGTAAAGTTTAGTGTATATAAAGCTTTAAGGTATCCCTCTGACCTTGAATCCTGTGCTAGCATGGATATTGTTGACTCACTGATGGAAGAACAATTAGAGCATGTATTATTAACCAAGCATGCCAATGAATATGTAGGATTAGATGTAGCTGACTTAAATGTATCTGACATAATGGATATACCTGTAGATAACCCACAGCATGTATGTATGAATGTAGATTTAACTGATAGAACTGTAAATCCGTTAAAACCCTCCATTGAGCATCCACCTGTTTTAGAACTGAAACCACTACCCACTCACCTCAAATATGCATATCTAGGAGATAATGATACGCTGCCTGTAATTATTTCTTCTAAGCTAAGTGAACAGCATGAGGTTGATTTAATTTTACTGCTTAAGCAACATAGGAAGGCTATAGCATGGACTATTGCTGATATTCGAGGCATTAGCCCTTCTTATTGCATGCACAAAATTATACTAGAGGAAGAGCACACACCTAGAGTAGATCACCAGCGTAGGTTAAACCCCTCTATGAAAGAGGTAGTGAAGAAAGAAATAATAAAGTGGTTAGATGCAGGAGTGATTTTCCCCATAGCTAGTAGCCAGTGGGTGAGCCCCATCCAATGTGTACCTAAAAAGGGGGGAATAACTGTGGTAGTCAATGAGAACAACGAACTGATTCCAACAAGGACTGTCACAGGGTGGAGAGTGTGTATGGATTACAGAAAACTAAATAAAGAAACTAAAAAAGACCATTTCCCTATACCGTTCATTGACCAGATGCTAGACAGAATAGCTGGTAGAGCCTACTATTGTTTCTTAGATGGCTATTCAGGCTATAATCAAATTACTATAGACCCTAAGGATCAAGAGAAGACCACCTTCACTTGTCCTTTTGGAACGTTTGCCTTCCGCAGAATGCCTTTTGGCTTATGCAATGCACCGGCAACTTTCCAAAGGTGCATGATGGCAATCTTCTCTAAGTTGGATGAGTCCATGATAGAAATATTCATGGATGACTTCTCAGTCTTTGGGGATTCATTCAAAACCTGTCTAGAAAACTTAGGACAAGTCCTGGCTAGGTGTGAGGAGACCAACCTAGTCCTAAATTGGGAAAAGTGCCATTTTATGGTAGACGAAGGGATTGTCTTAGGACATAGAGTGTCAAGGGCAGGTGTAGAAGTTGATCGGGCCAAGATAGAGATCATAGAGAAGTTGGTAGAGCCCCAGAATGTCAAAGCCATTAGAAGCTTCTTAGGGCACGCTGGCTTCTACAGAAGGTTCATTAAGGACTTTTCTAAGATAGCCAAGCCTCTGTGCGAGCTTCTAGAGCTAAATAGACCATTTATCTTCTCTAAAGAATGTGTAGTAGCTTGGAAAACCCTTAAGAAAGCACTAGTCACAGCACCTATCATAGTCGGACCAAATTGGGATCTCCCATTTGAGATGCTATGCGATGCCAGTGACTATGCTGTAGGAGTCATGTTAGGACAGAAGATTGACAAGCTGACACACCCTGTCTATTATGCTAGCAAGACCTTGAATGAGGCTCAATGTAATTATACAACTACTGAGAAAGAGATGCTTGCTGTAGTATTTGCTTGTGAAAAATTTAGAAATTACATTGTAGGCACTAGGACCATTGTATACACTGACCATTCTGCTTTAAAATATCTTATGAGGAAGGCTGACGCTAAGCCTAGATTGATTAGATGGGTGTTATTGCTGCAGGAATTTGATTTGGACATTCGGGACAAGAAAGGATGTGAAAATGTGGTTGCAGATCACCTGTCTCGATTGCAGCACAATTGCGAAAAAATTGCGGAGACCGCAATTTCTGATGCTTTTATTGATGAACATGTCTTTGCTTTGGCTCATCGTGATAACGATGAGGAACCTTGGTTTGCTGACATTGCTAACTTCCGTGCATCACAGGTATTACCAGTGTTCAAGGGAGGACAAGAGAAGAAGAGGTTCCTTCATGAAGCAAGGAAATTCATCTGGGATGACCCCACACTTTACAGAACCTGTGCTGATGGCTTACTAAGGAAGTGTGTTTCAGCTGCTGAAGCGAAGTCTGTGCTGCAGCACTGTCACTCATCTCCTTATGGTGGACACTTTGGTGGTCAAAGAACAGCTGCTAAGGTATTTCAGAGTGGCTACTATTGGCCAACAATCTTCAAGGATGCCCACAACTATGCCCACAGCTGTGATGAGTGCCAAAGGACAGGTAACCTCAGTCGCAAGGATGAGATGCCCCTCACCTACATCTTAGAGTTGGAGCTCTTTGATGTGTGGGGCATTGATTTCATGGGACCATTCCCTCCATCATCAGGTAACCTCTACATATTAGTGGCAGTGGATTATGTGTCCAAGTGGGTAGAGGCCAAAGCATGTCCTAATAATGATGCTAAAACAGTCACTAACTTCTTGCATAGGCACATTTTCACTAGATTTGGGACTCCTCGTGCTATCATTAGTGATGAGGGGTCACATTTCATTAATAAGGCTATGGAGAAAGTATTGGCTAAATATAACATTAGACATAGAGTAGCCACTCCCTACCACCCACACTCAAATGGTCAGGCTGAAATTTCAAATAGGGAAATTAAGAACATCCTAGAAAAGGTAGTCAAACCTAATAGGAAAGACTGGTCCTTTAAGCTTGAGGATGCACTTTGGGCTTATAGGACAGCATATAAGACACCTCTAGGTATGTCTCCTTATAGGCTGGTATATGGCAAGGCTTGTCACTTACCACTTTAGTTGGAAAACAAAGCATTTTGGGCCATGAAGGAATTGAATTTTTGTGTAAAGGATGCGGGGACACTGAGGTCTTTGCAGCTACATGAACTAGATGAGCTTAGGCATATGGCCTATGAGAATGCCAAAATGTACAAAGAAAAGACCAAAATATGGCACGACAGTAGACTTAGGATCAAAGACTTTAGGAAAGGCCAACTTGTCCTATTATTTAACTCACGTCTAAAGATATTTCCGGGCAAACTAAAGTCCAGATGGTCGGGTCCATTTGTTATTACTAATGTCTTTGTTCATGGTGCGATAGAGATAAAAAACTTGCAGCAAGGACAGCCATTTATGGTCAATGGTGCTAGATTGAAGCACTACTATGAGGAAGGAGATGTGAAGACTCTCTCGGCCTTCCTCTTGACTGAAGCATGACAAAAAGAACGAGAGAGAACGAGTGGTTACTGTGCTCGTTTAGTCAAGGCCAATGCCTTAGTTTATTTTTTCTGTTTTTCCGGTTATCGTTTGTATGTTTTGTGGTGTAATTTTAATTGCGTATTTAATGTTTGTTTTATTTGTTTTTGCAAGGATTCGAAAGAGGGGATCAAGGAGAGTAAATCCAGCTTTAAAAATCGAGAAACGGTTGAGCCAAATAAAAGATACGGACGAGCAAAGTTGGAGATTTTGATGAAATAATATCCCTAGAATTGCGCTAGAATTGCTGGATCCGCAAAAAGAGCCGTTGGGATTATTTTTTTTTTTTTCCGTTGCCTTTATATCCGTTGGAAGGCGCTCGATCGATACGATTATCTCTCTCTTTGCTCTCCAAGAATTCAGCGATTCTCTCCATCTTTGATTCTTCTCTCAAGATCTTCAAGACTCAGCAATGGTGTTCACACGAGCGGAGAGATCTGCAGCCAAGAAGAAGGCTGATGACGCAGCTGAAGCGGCTGCGAGGGAAGCGCTTCTCACCCTTGCAGACGATGGTGCCGTTCGCACCGGTCCTCTTCCCAAGCTTCCTATTCGTAGGAAGAAGTGGAGGGTGGTCACTGAGATTCATTACCCTCTGGATCTGTCCTCAATTGGACAGACTTAGCAGAAAAATTCCTAGTCAAATATTTCCCACCAGATAGGAATTCGACCTTTCGTGATGATATCATCAAATTCAAACAAGCTCCAAGTGAGTCTCTTCACGAAGCTTGGACAAGATTCAAAGACCTTCTCATTAAATGTCCACACCATGGCATCCCATGGTGTATCCAAATAGAAGTCTTCTTCAAAGGATGCAACCCCAGCACCAGACAAGTTCTAAATTCATCTGCTGGTGGTTCCATGTTGTCCAAGAGTTACAACGAGGCCTATGAGATCTTGGAGAAGATCTCAGCATCTCACTGTAGGTGGTCAGATGATCCAGTTGAGCCAACTAGGGCTCAAGACAAGGATGCTCTAAGTGCAATGAGCACCCAAATCAACGCCCTGACCAACCTAGTTAAGCAAATGGCTCAGGCCAATCTCCAAACCAGTGCCAACACCGCTGTTAAGTCTCTGAAAGTGACTTATTTAGGACCCATTTAGCTTAAGAAGATGTACACTTTTAGGTATTTTTGATAGCATTTAGCTTAAACCTATGCTTTAATATGAGAATTAGAAGAAGGTAGCTAATTTAGGACTTATGCACAATAGGTAGAAAAAGGGTTGAAAACCGAAGGAAAAGAATGAAAAAATAAGCATTGCGAATGAATTGCGAAAACATTGCGGTGACCGCAATTATTCAAGTGGAAACCATAAGTTGACTGATCTTTTTCTGTTAATTTCCGTATTTTCAGGGATTCGTTCTTTCTCCTCCATCCATTCTGATATACGACGTTGAAGATTGATGGTTCTCCTTGGCCCAAACGCACCTGCAAACTACTATAAAAGGGGGCCAAAGTCGGAGGTTTGATCATCATTCGAAGCGCAGAAGTCTTCTCGCAGTCCATCATTTCTCTCTGTTTTCCTTTGCCGTCTGTTGGAGTGAGAGTCTCAGCTGTTGGAATCGATAATCTGATAGGAAGGAGAGAAGATTCTTCTTCTCTCTCGATTGGATTCATCCAAGCAAGGCTGACCTGTCATCCCCTTCATTCGAGGCGACTGCAACGAAGCTTTTCAAGCACCTTTACTGCTTTTCTGTCGTTCTTCTTCTTATTTCCAGTTTGATCATTGTTGTTCTTAGCCTAGTGCTTTAATTACTGCATTTCGTTGTTGTCTGTCTTGAATCATTTCTTTTGAAGCTTTCCTTTGTCGTTCAAACATTCAAAGTAATCAAAGTAAAATTCTGCATTTCACAGTTTCCACCTTCTGCTGCTACGTTTTGTCTTATTGTTTTAAGCATATTTCTCTTCTAAGCATGTCTGTTTTATCTACCCTTTCTGTTCTCCATATATCCATGAGTAGCTAAGCCACTTAGGGGCATGCTAATGACAGAACTATAGGCTAAAAAACGTGCATCAAGTATGTAGGATAGCTCTCGAATCATTGATTGTATGTAAGCTTCATCCCACGGGCAATTTCGATTGGCCATCCATTTTGTCCAAAGAACTCCTAACCTCTGGAAGGAGTAAGAGTTCAGAGTCATATAATCATGCTAGCCTTTCATGGTAATCAGGAAACGGCCTAGGAATAGGCGTTTCCCTAGTACAAACTAAACACTCCTGTTTTAACAAGATGCTTAAGACCTTACTTTGAAGTCGAGTAAACTTAAGACTCTAATGCATGGAATCGGACGATACTTGAGATAGAGTGAGTTTGATGTATAGAGAGTTGGTCCAATGCTTGAGAATCGTAATAAAATGCCTATAGGATAGTCATTAGTAGCCCTTAATTCACCCATTTACTCAGTTTCGCTGTTATTTAATTGCGCTAACATTGCGGTCCTCGCAATTCTGTCAGATTTTCATTCTGTTTAGCTGTTTTCTTCCTCGTTTGTTAATTCCATCTCTTGTCTTTTAAGTCTAGTTTCAACTTGCATTTGTTTATGTTATATCCCTTTATACATTCAGCAAAAAGTAGATAATTAAAAACCAATTTTACCCCATCAAATTCATCCCATCTTTCTTAACAATCACACTTCGCGAATAGCTAAAAATGAGTCTCTGTGGAAAAAACGAATGAAATATACTTACTACTTGCTGTGAGACCATGTATGCTTGCATGTTCTAAGTGCTCTCTCTACCTTATTGCTTATTTATCTTTACACATTGAGCACGCAACAACCGCCACAGCCATGTCAATGGGCACCCAACCAAGTCAAGGTGAGGCACTTGTCTGTGGATTCTGTGGGGAAGGGCACCCATATGAATACTGCCCTGGGAATCCATCCTCAGTCTGCTACATTGGAAGCCAGCAGCAGCCTAGGAATAACCCCTACTCCAACACCTATAACCCTGGTTGGAGAAACCACCCTAACCTGTCATGGGGTGGCCAACAAAACACTAACCAAAATTCTAACCAACCAAGGCCGAGTGGAACACCTGGTTTCACTCCTCAACATAACCAGTCAATGTACCAAAAACCATACAATCAACCTGTAGGATCTTCTGTAGAAAACCTACTCAAGGAATACATCGCTAAGAATGATGCTACGCTTCAAAGCCAGCAAGCTACTCTTAGGAGCCTAGAAAACCAAATAGGCCAATTAGCCAATGAACTTAAGAGTAGGCCCCAAGGTAGACTCCCTGCTGACACCGAGGTACCAAGGAGAGATGGTAAAGAACAAGTTCAAGAAATTGAACTTAGGAGTGGAAGACCATTGGTGAGCAACACAAAAGACATACCAAAGAGAGTAGAGAACACTGAGTCTAGTGCTCCACTGGAGTCTCTGCCAAACCAAGGTCCACCACCGACTAGCACATCAGGAGCCAGGCTAGAACCAATTATTGAGGAGGTAGAAGAAATTCCAAGGCCTCCACCTACCCTAAAGCGCCCTGGCATACCTGCATATGTGCCACCACCTCCATACCCTCGAAGGCTTAAGAAGAAGCAGGAACAGGAAGTTCATTTTAATAAATTCTTAGAAATTCTTAAGCAAGTGCATGTTAACATTCCTTTTGTAGAAGTTTTACAGTCTATGCCTTCTTATGTAAAGTTTTTGAAGGACATCATTACTAACAAAAAAATAATTGGTGAGTTTGAAACAGTAAACCTCACCGAGGAGTGCAGTGCCATCCTCCAGAACAAGCTGCCCAAGAAGGAGAAGGATCCTGGTTCCTTCACCTTACCTGTAGAACTTGGAGGCAAGCACGTGGGCAGAGCGCTTTGTGACCTGGGCGCCAGCATAAATCTCATGCCCCAGTCCCTATTCCGCCAGTTGGGAATAGGAGAAGCACGTCCGACCACTGTCACTTTACAACTAGCAGACAGATCCATCGCATACCCTGAAGGCAAGATTGAGGATATTCTAGTTAAAGTTGACAAATTTATTTTCCTTGCAGATTTCATTGTCCTGGACTATGAGGCAGACAAGGAGGTCCCCATCCTGCTAGGCAGACCATTTCTAGCCACAGGTAGGGCACTTATAGACGTCCAAAAAGGTGAGCTCACTATGAGGGTTCATGATGAAGAGGTGAAGTTTAGCGTATATAAAGCTTTAAGGTACCCCTCTGACCTTGAATCCTGTGCTAGCATGGACGTAGTAGACTCCTTGATGGAGGAACAATTAAAGCATGTACTATTAACCAAGCATGCTAATGAATATGTACAATTAGATATAGCTGACTTGAATGTATCTGACATAATGGATATGCCTGTAGATAAACCACAACATGTATGTATGAATATAGATTTAACTGATAGATCTGTGAATCCTTTAAAGCCCTCCATTGAGCATCCACCTATTTTAGAACTGAAACCACTACCTACTCACCTCAAGTATGCATATCTAGGAAGTAATGAAACTCTGCCTGTTATCATTTCTTCTAAATTAAGTGAAAAGCATGAGGTTGAACTGATTTTACTGCTTAAGCAACATAGGAAGGCTATAGCATGGACTATTGCTGATATTCGAGGCATTAGCCCTTCTTATTGCATGCACAAAATTATACTAGAGGAAGAGCACACACCTAGGGTAGATCACCAGCGTAGGCTAAACCCCTCTATGAAAGAGGTAGTAAAGAAGGAAATAATAAAATGGTTAGATGCAGGAGTGATCTTCCCAATAGCTAGTAGCCAGTGGGTGAGCCCCATCCAATGTGTACCTAAAAAGGGGGGAATAACTGTGGTAGTCAATGAGAACAACGAACTGATTCCAACAAGGACTGTCACAGGGTGGAGAGTGTGTATGGATTACAGAAAATTAAATAAAGAAACCAAAAAAGACCATTTCCCTCTACCGTTCATTGACCAGATGTTAGACAGAATAGCTGGTAGAGCCTACTATTGTTTCTTAGATGGCTATTCAGGCTGTAATCAAATAACTATAGACCCTAAGGATCAAGAGAAGACCACCTTCACTTGCCCTTTTGGAACTTTTGCCTTTCGCAGAATGCCTTTTGGCTTATGCAATGCACCGGCAACTTTCCAAAGGTGCATGATGGCAATCTTCTCTGAGTTGGATGAGTCCATGATAGAAATATTCATGGATGACTTCTCAGTCTTTGGGGACTCATTTTCGAACTGTCTAGAAAACCTAGGACAAGTCCTGGCTAGGTGTGAGGAGACCAACCTAGTCCTAAATTGGGAAAAATGCCATTTTATGGTGGATGAGGGGATTGTCTTAGGACATAGAGTGTCGAGGGCAGGAGTCGAAGTTGACCGAGCCAAAATTGAGATCATAGAGAAGTTGGTAGAGCCCCAGAATGTCAAAGGCATTAGAAGCTTCTTAGGGCATGCGGGCTTCTACAGAAGGTTCATTAAGGACTTCTCTAAGATAGCCAAGCCTCTGTGTGAGCTTCTAGAATTAAATAGGTCATTCATCTTCTCTAAGGAATGTGTAGTAGCTTGGACCACCCTTAAGAAAGCACTAGTCACAGCTCCTATCATAGTAGGACCAAATTGGGATCTTCCCTTTGAAATGTTATGTGATGCCAGTGACTATGCTGTAGGAGTGATGTTAGGCCAGAAGATTGACAAGCTAACACACCCTGTCTATTATGCTAGTAAGACCTTGAATGAGGCTCAATGTAATTATACCACTACTGAAAAAGAGATGCTTGCTGTAGTGTTTGCTTGCGAAAAATTCAGAAACTATATTGTAGGCACTAGGACAATTGTATACACTGACCATTCTGCCTTGAAATATCTTATGAGGAAGGCTGATGCAAAGCCTAGGTTGATTAGATGGGTGTTATTGCTGCAGGAATTTGATTTGGACATTCGGGACAAGAAAGGATGTGAAAACGTGGTTGCAGATCACCTGTCTCGATTGCAGCACAATTGCGAAAAAATTGCGGACCCCGCAATTTCTGATGCTTTTATTGATGAACATGTCTTTGTTTTGACTCATCGTGATAACGATGAGGAACCTTGGTTTGCTGACATTGCTAACTTCCGTGCATCACAGGTATTACCAGTGTTCAAGGGAGGACAAAAGAAGAAGAGGTTCCTTCATGAAGCAAGGAAATTCATCTGGGACGACCCCACACTTTACAGAACCTGTGCTGATGGCTTGCTAAGGAAGTGTGTTTCAGCTGCTGAAGCGAAGTCTGTGCTGCAGCACTGTCACGCATCTCCTTATGGTGGACACTTTGGTGGCCAAAGAACAGCTGCAAAGGTATTTCAGAGTGGCTATTATTGGCCAACGATCTTCAAAGATGCCCACAACTATGCCCACAGCTGTGATGAATGCCAAAGAACAGGTAACCTCAGTCGAAAGGATGAGATGCCCCTCACCTACATCTTAGAGTTAGAGCTCTTTGATGTATGGGGCATTGACTTCATGAGGCCATTCCCTCCATCATCAGGTAACCTTTACATATTAGTAGCAGTGGATTATGTGTCCAAGTGGGTAGAGGCCAAAGCATGTCCTAATAATGATGCTAAAACAGTCACCAACTTCTTGCATAGGCACATTTTTACTAGGTTTGGGACACCTCGTGCTATCATTAGTGATGAGGGGTCACACTTCATTAACAAGGCTATGGAGAGAGTGTTGGCTAAATATAACATTAGGCATAGAGTAGCCACTCCCTATCACCCACACTCAAATGGCCAAGCTGAAATCTCAAATAGGGAAGTTAAGAACATCCTAGAAAAAGTAGTCAAACCTAATAGGAAAGACTGGTCCTTCAAGCTTGAGGATGCACTTTGGGCTTATAGGACAGCATATAAGACACCTCTAGGAATGTCTCCTTATAGGCTGGTATATGGCAAGGCTTGTCACTTACCACTTGAGTTAGAAAACAAAGCATTTTGGGCCATGAAGGAATTGAATTTTTGTGTAAAGGATGCGGGGACACTGAGGTCTTTGCAATTACATGAGCTTGATGAGCTTAGGCATATGGCCTATGAAAATGCTAAGATGTACAAGGAAAAAACCAAGATTTGGCACGATAGTAGACTTAGAGTTAAGGACTTTAAGAAGGGTCAACTTGTGTTGTTGTTTAACTCACGGTTGAAATTATTTCCAGGGAAACTTAAGTCTAGATGGTCGGGTCCATTTGTGATTACTAATGTGTTTGTTCATGGTGCCATAGAGATAAAGAACTTGCAGCAAGGTCAACCATTTATGGTCAATGGGGCGAGGTTGAAGCATTACTATGAGGAAGGAGATGTGAAGACTCTCTCGGCCTTCCTCTTGACTGAAGCGTGACAATGAGAACGAGAGAGGACGAGTGGTTACTGTGCTCGTCAACATAAGGCTCATGCCTTAGTTTATTTTTTTTTGCGATTTTTCGGTTGTCATTTGTGTGTTTTGTTGTGTGATTTTAATTACGTATTTGATATTGTTTTTATTTCTTTTTGTAGGGAATCGAAAGAGGGAATCAAGGAGAGTAATCCCAGCTTTAAAAATCAAAAAACGATCGAGCCAAATAATAGATACGGACGAGCAAAGTTTGAGATTTTGATGAAAAAATATCCCTAGAATTGCGCTGGAATTGCAGGATCCGCAAAATAGAGCCGTTGGGATTTAGCCGTTGCCTTTATATCCGTTAGAAGGCGCTCGATCGATACGATTCTCTCATTCTCTGATTTCCAAGAAAACTGAGATTCTCTTCATCTTTGATCCTTCTCTCCAGACCTCCAAGATTCGACAATGGTATCCACGAGGGCTGAAAGATCCGCAGCCAAGAAGAAGGCCGATGATGCAGCTGAAGCGGCTGCGAGGGAAGCACTTCTGACCCTTGCAGATGCTGGGGCTGTACGCGCCGGACCTCTTCCCAAGCTTCCGATCCGTAGGAAGAAGTGGAGGGTCGTCACTGAGATCCCTGCTGGCCCTTCTGAACCAGCAGGTACGCCCAAGAAGCGCCGGTGGAGTGTCGAGATGGCCGCCGAACCAAGCAGAGCAAAGACTCCCTCTGTGGAGAGTCAAGAATCAGATCGTGCGTCCCACGAGTCGACCAAGAGGGGTTCGTCGCCATCTGCATCACCTGCGCACAGCCCTTCACCATCTGAACCAGTGCACAGCCCAGAGCTATCATCATCGCCGCCTGCACAGAGCCCTGCGACGCCGTCTTCACCACTGAATTCCGTGCAGACGCCTACAGCAGAGCAGAGTGCCACACCTTCGCACACGCCTCCACAGCCTGATCCTGAATTCCTCTATGGGGAGTACCAGGAATCCACTCAGGGCAGTGGGGAAGGTGGTGAAGACGAGGTCTTCTCGCCTGCAAGGGAAGCTAGTGCCGAGAGTCCTGCACGGCAGGATGATTCCATGGAAGAGACGTTGGGGGCATGCCTCCAGCAGATCAATATCAAGGCTAAGCTCAAGAAGAAGAAGAAGGCCAAGATTGTCAAGGCCAAGCGATCCAAGAAACTGAAGAAAAAGAAGGCCAAGAGGGTGCCTTCAGCAGACAAAGAGAGCACTGAGCCTTCGCTCAAACGACTCAAGGTTGAGGCTGCCGAGTCAGCCAAGCCAGCAGATAAGAGGAAGGCCAAACTCTACCCTGAAGACGAACCTCAGTCAGTGAGGTATGTTTCATCTGACGCTGAATCCAGGGGCGTTGAGTTAAGGAAGAGGGAGTTGCTGCACGAGAAAGGCTTCCTCGACCGACCTGCTGACCTGCCGCAGTTCTTGCGCGCAGGAGTGATCAACCATGGCTGGGAGGAATTCTGCAGACCGCCCAATCCAGCCTACACGAGCATGGTGTATGATTTCTACGCCAATGTGCTCAGCCCTGAGGATGGCCTGTCTGTGGTCAGAGGGGTAGAGGTGGATTTCTCAGCCAAGGCCATCAACGAAGCCTATGGTCTCAAAGGCCAAACACATACAGATTATGCACGGATCGTTGATGAGCCTACTGAGGCAGTGCTGGAAGAGGCCATTCGCACCATTGGCCAGCCTGAAGCTTCCTGGACCGTGTGACGCAATGGGAGGCACACTCTCATGAGTGCCAACCTCACGGCTAAGGCAGCTGTTTGGTTTTCGTTCGTGCGAAGGAGATTGTCCCCTGTGACTCACGAGACTACAATCAACCAGAGCCGATCGCTGCTGGTGTATGCGATAATGAGAGGTCTCACGATCAATGTGGGAGAAGTCATCACTGCGACCATTGCTGAATGCGCCAAGAAAGGTAAGGGACCACTGTTTTTCCCTAATACCATAACCAAGCTATGTTTGCTTGCAGGAGTCCCCACCGAGCGCCTGGAGCAGCAGATGGCCTACACGGGCCACTTGGAGCTGCCTGCTAACCTGAGGCTGAGAAGGAAGGGGAATATGGAGTTTGAACTGGATAGGCTGGCTGCTGAACAGTCTCTATCCATGGCCTGCCTGATGGATATGCAGAGGAGAATGGCTCAATGGGCCACTTATGCGCAGGCGAGGGACAAGGAAGTTGCAGACCAACTGGGGTGCATCTTCCCTGACTTCCCCACAAATCTCCTGACTCCATGGGTGCCCCCACGACCACGGCAACCAGATGAGGATGAAGAAGTTTAAGTGCTGGTTTGAAGTGCACTAAAGGGAGTATTGCTGTTCCCTTAGAAAAAAAAAAACAATTTTCTGCTTTCTGATAGGACCATGTGCATTATGCTGTTTTTGGTTCAATTTTGATCTGTTTTAGATGTTTAGTTTTATGTTTTTCCTTTTGCTTAGTATAGTCTGATGTTAGCTGACTAGGTAGGATAGTTTAGTTTTATTTTTAGGAAGCTTGAGTGACTGGAAAAAGCATGCTTAGGGGCCTTAATCAATGTTATATCTGCCCTGATCTAATTGCGAAATAATTGCGGTACCCGCAATTTTCATGACTAAAAGCATGTTTTGGACTGTCTGTTTAGCTAGGCTGTGATCTGTTTAAATTCGATCTTTTCCTGCTAACATGACTGCCTTATATAGCTTATCTAAATGCATGCTGGATGAGTGTCATAGGACACCCTTTGATAGTTTAAATCGACCTCTAAAAAGCTCAGCATGCACAGCTTTAAGCCTTTAACTGTCTGTTTTTTTTAATTACTGCTGCTGTGATATTTTCTTTTAAATGTTCTGTCTATACCTAGGGCTTTTAGATTCTCTTTGTTTTACTTTAGACTAGATGCTTCTAGGACAAGTTTGGGGGTGTGCCACCTCAGACACTCATTGGGGACAATGAGTAGTTGAAGTTTGGGGGAGGCCACCCTAGGCCTAGGAACATTCCTCTCTCCCGTAGAAACATAAGCATTCTTCTTCTCCTTTATAAAAAATGATGAACTGAAAAAAAAAAAACAAAAAAAAAAACAAAAAATGAAAATAGAATAAAGAGGGGGGTCTCTCTTAGGTTGCTAAGTAATCAGTGCCAAGTGTGTGACCCACAAGTGGCATTGCATCAAAAGGCAACCAAAGGAGAGGCCCCACCTAAGTAAGGAAAAAGGGAAAAGAATAGGGAAGAAGAATGTAGACCTAGGAGTTATAACTTTGTGGCTTAGGTGTCCTATTTAAAAAGAACTCTGATCCTCAATTAGCTAAGCACAAAGTTGTAACTTGTAGGGTTGTGTAGGGAGATGAGTGTTTATCCAATGTAGTGATGCCAGGGTTTAGGTTGTTCTTTAAAAGTACTACTGTCACCGTTAATACTAAGACTGGCATGACTCTAAGGAATCCTAGACACATTAAAAATAAAGCTAGAAGCATGTACTGAGTCTGAGGTAAAGCTAGGCAGAATTTGAAACCTTAGGGATAGTGGCATGATATGACAAAAGCAAATAGATCAGTTGTAGGGAGTTAATAAAAGCAGGTGAGTGTTAGGCAGGCAAAGTCAGAAGAAGCTAGGGGAGTTTTGAACTGAGAAGTGTGTCACAGGACAGCAGTGCTATAGATAGGGGTATAAGGGAGTCAGTAGGTGGTTAAAGAAGGAGAAACAGCAGCCTAGGGAAGTCCTTAGTATGCTTGAGGACAAGCAAAGCCTTAAGTTTGGGGGTGTGTTAAGTCTCTGAAAGTGACTTATTTAGGACCCATTTAGCTTAAGAAGATGTGCACTTTTAGGTGTTTTTGATAGCATTTAGCCTAGACCTATGCTTAAATATGAGAATGAGAAGAAGGTAGCTAAATTAGGACTTATGCACAATAGGAAAGAAAAGGGTTCAAAACCGAAGGAAAAGAATGAAAAAACTGCATTGCGACAGCATTGCGAAAACATTGCTGAGGCCGCAATTATTCAAGTGAAAACCGTAAGTTGACTTATCCTTTTCTGTTAATTTCCGTAATTTCAGGGATTCGTTCTTTCTCCTCCATCCATTCTGATATATGACGTTGAAGATTGATGGTTCTCCTTGGCCCAAACGCACCTGCAAACTACTATAAAAGGGGGCCAAAGTCGGAGGTTCAGTCATCATCCGAAAGCGTAGAAGCCTTCTCACAGTCCACTTTTTCTCCCTGTTTTCCTTTGCCGTCTGTTGGAGTGAGAGTCTCAGCTGTTGGAATCGATAATCTGATAGGAAGGAGAGGAGATTCTTCTTCTCTCTCGATTGGATTCATCCAAGCAAGGCTGACCTTTCATCCCCTTCATTCGAGGCGACTGCAACGAAGCTTTCAAGCGCCATTTTACTGTTTTCTGTCGTTCTTCTTCTAATTTCCAGTTTTGATCATTGTTGTTCCTAGTTTAGTGTTTTAGTTACTGCATTTCGTTGTTGTCTGTCTTTGAATTACTGCCTTTAAGCTTACCTTTGTTCGTTCAAACATTCAAAGTAATCAAATCGCAAGTTTCATTTCACAGTTTCCATCTTCTGCTGCTACGGTTTTATCTTACTGTTTTGAGTTCATTTCCCTTCTAAGCATGTCTGTTTTATCTTGTATTTCTGTTCTCCGTATATCCATGAGTAGCTAAGTCACTTAGGGGCATGCTAATGGCAGAACTATAGGCTTAAAAACGTGAACCAAGTATGTAGGATAGCTCTCGAACCATTGATTGTATGTAAGCTTCATCCCACGGGCAATTTCGATTGGCCATCCATTTTGTCCAAAGAACTCCTAACCTCTGGAAGGAGTAAGAGTTCAGAGTCGTATAATCATGCTAGCCTTTCATGGTAATCAGGAAACGGCCTAGGAATAGGCGTTTCCCTAGTACAAACTAAACACTTCTGCTTTAACAAGATGATTAAGACCTTACTTTGAAGTCGAGTAAACTTAGGAATCTAATGCATGGAATCGGACGATACATGAGATAGAGTGAGTTTGATGCATAGAGAGTAGATCCAGTGCTTGAGAATCGTACAAAAATGCCTATAGGATAGTCATTAGTAGCCCTTAATTCGCCCATTTACACACTTTCGCTGCTGTTTAATTGCGGAAACATTGCGGTCCCCGCAATTCTGCAAAATTTTCATTCTGTTTAGCTGTTTTCTTCTTCGTTTATCAATTCCATCTCTTGTCCTTTGAGTCTAATTGCAACTTGCATTTGTTTATGTTATATCCCTTTACACATTCAGCAAAAATTAGATAATTAAAAACCAATTTTACCCCATCAAATCCACCCCATCTTTCTTAACAAATACACTTCGCGAATAGCTAAACATAAGTCTCTGTGGAAAAAACGAATGAAATATACTTACTACTTGCTGTGAGACCATGTATGCTTGCATGTTCTGAGTGCTCTCTCTACTTTCTTGCTTATTTATCTTTACACATTGAGCACGCAACAGTGTGCCTCCCATTGCGTGATACAGTCCACGCTGCTTCAGGTTGGCCAATGGTTCGAATGGCCTCCTCCAGGACTGCCTCAGTAGGCTCATCAACGATCCTCGCATAATCAGTGTGTCTTTGGCCCTTGAGGCCATAAGCTTCGTTGATGGCTTTTGCTGAGTAGTCCACCTCTACTCCCCTCACCACAGACAGCCCCTCTTCAGAGTTTTGCAAGTTGGCGTAGAAGTCATATACCATAGCTGTGTAAGCAGGATTGGGCGGCCTGCACAACTCTTCCCAGCTGTGATTTATAATTCCTGCGCGCAAGAACTGCGGCAGGTCAGCAGGTCTATCGAGGAAGCCCTTCTCGTGCATCAACTCCCTCTTCCTCAGCTCAACGCCTCTGGACTCAGCATCAGAGGAAACATACCTCACTGACTGAGGCTCATCTTCAGGGTAGAGCTTGGCCTTCCCTTTATCTGCTGGCTTGGCTGACTCGGCAGCCTCAACCTTGAGTCGTTTGAGCGAAGGCTCAGTGCTCTCTTTGGCTGACTCGGCAGCCCCAACCTTCTTGGCCTTCTTCTTCTTCAGCTTCTTGGATCGCTTGGCCTTAAGAATCTTGGCCTTCTTCTTCTTCTTGAGCTTTGCCTCAATGGTGATCTGCTGCAGGCACGCCCCCAACGTCTCTTCCATTGAGTCAGTCTTCTGTTCAAGACTCTCCGGGCTAGCTTCCCTCACAGGCGAGAAAACCTCCTCGTCCTCACCTTCCCCACTGCCCTGCGTTGATTCTTGGTACTCCCCATATGGGAATTTAGGGTCAGGCCGTGGGGTAGTGTGCGACGGCGTGGTGCTTTGCTCTGCTGTAGGTGTCTGCGCAGAACTCTGAGGTGATGAAGACAACTCAGGGCTCTGTGCAGGCGGCGATGAAGAACGCTCTGGGCGCTGCACTGGTTCAGATGGTGAAGGGCTGTGCGCAGGTGATGCAGATGGCGACGAACCCTTCTTGGTCGACTCGTGGGACGCACGATCCGTTTCTTGACTCTCCACAGAGGGAGTCTTTTCTTTGCTTGGTTCGGCGGCCATCTCGACACTCCACCGGCGCTTCTTGGGTGTGCCCGCTGGTTCAGAGGGTCCAGCAGGGATTTCTGTGACAACCCTCCACTTCTTCCTACGGATCGGAAGCTTGGGAAGACGTTCGGTGCGTGCAGCGTCAGCCGTAGCCAAGGCAAGTAGTGCATCTCTCGCAGCTGTTTCAGCAGCGTCATCAGCCCTCTTCTTGGCTGCGGATCTTTCAGCCCTCGTGAGTACCATTGTTGAGTCTTGGAGGTTTGGAGAGAAGAATCAAAGATGAAGAGAATCGCAGCTTTCTTGGAATTCAGAGAGTGAGAGAATCGTACAGATCAAGCGCCTTCTAACGGATATAAAGGAAACGGCTAAATCCCAACTGCTATATTTTTGCGGATCCTGCAATTCCAGCGCAATTTTAGGGATATTTTTTTCATCAAAATGTCAATCTTTGCTCGTCCGTATCTTTGATTTGGCTCAATCGTTTCCTGATTTTTAAAGCTGGAATTACTCTCCTTGATTCCCTCTTTTGATTCTCTGCAAAAATAAATAAAACAAACATTAAATACTCAATTAAAATCACACCAACATATGTACAAATGATAACCGGAAAAAATGCAAAAAATAAACTAAGGCATTAGCCTTGACTAAACGAGCACAGTAACCACTCGTTCTCTCTCGTTCTTAATTTCATGCTTCATTCAAGAGGAAGGCCGAGAGAGTCTTCACATCTCCTTCCTCATAGTAGTGCTTCAATCTTGCACCATTAACCATGAATGGTTGGCCTTGCTGCAAGTTTTTTATCTCTATGGCACCATGAACAAACACATTAGTAATCACAAATGGACCTGACCACCTAGACTTAAGTTTCCCTGGAAACAGTTTCAACCGTGAGTTAAACAACAAAACAAGTTGACCCTTCTTAAAGTCCTTAACTCTAAGTCTACTATCATGCCAAATCTTGGTCTTTTCCTTATACATTTTAGCATTTTCATAAGCCATATGTCTAAGCTCATCAAGCTCATGTAATTGCAAAGACCTCAGTGTCCCCGCATCCTTTACACAAAAATTCAATTCCTTCATGGCCCAAAATGCTTTGTTTTCTAACTCAAGTGGTAAGTGACAAGTCTTGCCATAGACCAGCCTATAAGGAGACATACCTAGGGGTGTCTTATATGCTGTCCTATAAGCCCAAAGTGCATCCTCAAGCTTAAAGGACCAGTCTTTCCTATTAGGTTTGACCACTTTTTCTAGGATGTTCTTAATTTACCTATTTGAAATTTCAGCTTGTCCATTCGAGTGTGGGTGATAGGGAGTGGCTACTCTATGTCTAATGTTATACTTAGCCAACACTCTCTCCATAGCCTTGTTAATGAAATGTGACCCCTCATCACTAATGATGGCACGAGGTGTCCCAAACCTAGTAAAAATGTGCCTATGCAAGAATTTGGTGACTGTTTTAGCATCATTATTAGGACATGCTTTGGCTTCTACCCACTTGGACACATAGTCCACTGCCACTAATATGTAGAGGTTACCTGATGATGGAGGGAATGGCCCCATGAAGTCAATGCCCCATACATCAAAGAGCTCCAACTCTAAGATGTAGGTGAGGGGCATCTCATCCTTTCGACTGAGGTTACCTGTTCTTTGGCATTCATCACAGCTGTGGGCATAGTTGTGGGCATCTTTGAAGATCGTTGGCCAATAGTAGCCACTCTGAAATACCTTTGCAGCTGTTCTTTGGCCACCAAAGTGTCCACCATAAGGAGCTGTGTGGCAGTGCTGCAGCACAGACTTCGCTTCAGCAGCTGAAACACACTTCCTTAGCAAGCCGTCAGCACATGTTCTGTAAAGTGTGGGGTCATCCCATATGAATTTCCTTGCTTCATGAAGGAACCTCCTCTTCTCTTGTCCTCCCTTGAAAACTGGTAAAACCTGTGATGCACGGAAGTTAGCAATGTCAGCAAACCAAGGTTCCTCATCGTTATCACGATGAGTCAAAGCAAAGACATGTTCATCAATAAAAGCATCAGAAATTGCGGGGTCCGCAATTTTTTCGCAATTGTGCTGCAATCGAGACAGGTGATCCGCAACCACATTTTCACATCCCTTCTTGTCTCGAATGTCCAAATCAAACTCTTGCAGCAGCAGTACCCACCTAATCAACCTAGGCTTAGCATCAGCCTTCCTCATAAGATACTTCAAGGCAGAATGGTCAGTGTACACAATTGTCCTAGTGCCTACAATATAGTTTCTAAATTTTTCGCAAGCAAACACTACAGCAAGCATCTCTTTCTCAGTAGTTGTATAATTACATTGAGCCTCATTCAAGGTTGTACTAGCATAATAGACAGGGTGTGTTAGCTTGTCAATCTTCTGTCCTAACATCACTCCTACAACATAGTCATTGGCATCACATAACATCTCAAAGGGAAGATCCCAATTTGGTCCTACTATGATAGGGGTTGTGACTAGTGCTTTCTTAAGGGTGGTCCAAGCTACTACACATTCCTTAGAGAAGATGAATGGCCTATTTATCTCTAGAAGTTCACACAGAGGTTTGGCTATCTTAGAAAAGTCCTTAATGAACCTTCTGTAGAAGCCAGCATGCCCTAAGAAACTTCTAATGGCCTTGACATTCTGAGGCTCTACCAACTTCTCTATGATCTCAATTTTTGCTCGGTCAACTTCTACACCTGCCCTCGACACTCTATGACCTAAGACAATCCCCTCATCTACCATGAAGTGACACTTTTCCCAATTAAGGACTAAGTTAGTCTCTTCACATCTAGCCAAGACTTGTCCTAGATTCTCTAGACAGTTGGTGAATGAATCCCCAAAGACTGAGAAGTCATCCATGAATATTTCTATCATGGACTCATCCAACTCAGAGAAGATTGCCATCATGCACCTTTGGAAAGTTGCCGGTGCATTGCATAAGCCAAAAGGCATTCTGCGAAAGGCAAAAGTTCCAAAAGGGCAAGTGAAGGTAGTCTTCTCTTGGTCCTTAGGGTCTATAGTAATCTGATTATAGCCAGAATAACCATCTAAGAAACAATAGTAGGCTCTACCAGCTATTCTGTCTAACATCTGGTCAATGAACGGTAGAGGGAAGTGGTCTTTTTTAGTTTCTTTATTTAATTTCCTGTAATCCATGCACACTCTCCATCCTGTGACAGTCCTAGTTGGAATCAGTTCGTTGTTCTCATTGACTACCACAGTCATCCCACCCTTTTTAGGTACACACTGTATAGGGCTCACCCACTGGCTACTAGCTATGGGGAAGATCACACCAGCATCTAACCATTTTATTATTTCTTTCTTAACTACCTCTTTCATAGAGGGATTCAGCCTACGTTGGTGATCTACTCTAGGTGTGTGCTCTTCCTCTAGTATAATCTTATGCATACAATAAGAAGGGCTAATGCCTCTAATATCAGCAATAGTCCATGCAATAGCCTTCCTATGTTGCTTAAGCAGTAATATCAGTTCAACCTCATGCTTTTCACTTAGTTTAGAAGAAATGATAACAGGCAGAGTTTCATTACTCCCTAAATATGCATACTTGAGGTGAGTGGGTAGTGGTTTTAGTTCTAAAACAGGTGGATGCTCAATGGATGGCTTTAAAGGATTCACAGATCTATCAGTTAGGTCTATATTCATACATACATGTGGTTTATCTACAGGCATATCCATTATGTCAGATACATTCAAGTCAGCTACATCTAATTGTACATATTCATTAGCATGCTTAGTTAATAGTACATGCTCCAATTGTTCTTCCATTAAAGAATCAACAACGTCCATACTAGCACAGGATTCAAGGTCAGAGGGATACCTTAAAGCTTTATACACACTAAATTTCACCTCTTCATCATGAACCCTCATAGTGAGCTCACCTTTTTGGACGTCTATAAGTGCCCTACCTGTGGCTAGAAATGGTCTGCCTAGCAGGATGGGGACCTCCTTGTCTGCTTCATAGTCCAGGACAATGAAATCTGCAAGGAAAATAAACTTGTCAACTTTTACAAGAATATCCTCAATCTTACCTTCAGGGTATGCGATGGATCTGTCTGCAAGTTGTAAAGTGACAGTAGTTGGACGTGCTTCTCCTATTCCCAGCTGGCGGAATAGTGATAGGGGCATGAGGTTTATGCTGGCGCCCAGGTCACAAAGCGCTCTGCCCACGTGCTTGCCTCCTAGCTCGACAGGTAAGGTGAAGGAACCAGGATCCTTCTCCTTCTTGGGTAGCTTATTCTGGAGTATGGCACTGCACTCCTCAGTGAGGTTGACTGTTTCATACTCACCAATTATTATTTTGTTAGTAATAATGTCCTTCAAAAACTTTACATAAGAAGGCATAGACTGTAGTACTTCTACAAAAGGAATGTTAACATGCACTTGCTTAAGAATTTCAAGAAATTTGTTAAAGTGCACTTCCTGTTCTTGTTTTTTCTTTAGCCTTCGAGGATATGGAGGTGGTGGCACATATGCAGGCACGTCAGGTCGCTTTAGGATAGGTGGAGGCCTTGGGATTTCTTCTACCTCTTCAGTGATTGGCTCCAGCCTTGTTCCTGATGTGCTTGTTGGTGGTGGACCTTGGTTTGGCAGAGACTCCAGTGGAGCACTAGACTCTTTGTTCTCTACTCTCTTTGGTGTGTCCTTGATGTTGCTCACCAATGGTCTACCACTCCTGAGTTCAATTGCTTGAACTTGCTCTTTACCATCTCTCCTTGGCACCTCGGTGTCAGCAGGGAGTCTACCTTGAGGCCTACTCTTGAGTTCATTGGCTAATTGGCCTATTTGGTTCTCTAGGCTCCTAAGAGTAGCTTGCTGGCTTTGAAGAGTAGCATCATTCTTAGCTATGTATTCCTTGAGTAAGTTTTCTACAGAAGATCCTACAGGTTGGTTGTATGGTTTTTGATACATTGATTGGTTATGTTGGGGAGTGAAACCAGGTGTTCCACTCGGTCTAGGCTGGTTAGGATTTTGGTTAGAATTTTGTTGGCCACCCCATGACAGGTTTGGGTGGTTCCTCCAACCAGGGTTGTAAGTATTGGAATAGGGGTTGTTCCTAGGCTGCTGTTGGCTTCCTACATAGCAGACTGAGGATGGATTCCCAGGGCAGTATTCATATGGGTGCCCTTCCCCACAGAATCCACAGATAAGTGCCTCGCCTTGACTTGGTTGGGTGCCCATTGACATGGCTGTGGCGGTATTGGCACCGGTTTGGAGATTGGCCTGAGCCATTTGCTTAACTAGGTTGGTCAGGGCATTTATTTGGCTGCTCATCGCACTTAGAGCATCCTTGTCTTGAGCCCTAGTTGGCTCAACTGGATCGTCTGACCACCTACAGTGAGATGCTGAGATTTTCTCCAAGATCTCATAGGCCTCGTTGTAACTCTTGGACAACATGGAACCACCAGCAGATGAATTTAAGACTTGCCTAGTGCTGGGGTTGCATCCTTTGAAAAAGACCTCTATTTGGATACATGTTAAGTCTCTGAAAGTGACTTATTTAGGACCCATTTAGCTTAAGAAGATGTACACTTTTAGGTGTTTTTGATAGCATTTAGCCTAAACCTATGCTTAAATATGAGAATGAGAAGAAGGTAGCTAAATTAGGACTTATGCACAATAGGAAAGAAAAGGGTTGAAAACCGAAGGAAAAGAATGAAAAAAAGCTGCATTGCGACAGCATTGCGAAAACATTGCTGAAGCCGCAATTATTCAAGTGAAAACCGTAAGTTGACTGATCTGTTTCTGTTAATTTCCGTAATTTCAGGGATTCGTTCTTTCTCCTCCATCCATTCTGATATATGACGTTGAAGATTGATGGTTCTCCTTGGCCCAAACGCACCTGCAAACTACTATAAAAGGGGGTCAAAGTCGGAGGTTCAGTCATCATCCGAAAGCGTAGAGTCTTCTCGCAGTCCATCTTTTCGCCCTGTTTTCCTTTGCCGTCTGTTGGAGTGAGAGTCTCAGCTGTTGGAATCGATAATCTGATAGGAAGGAGAGGAGATTCTTCTTCTCTCTCGATTGGATTCATCCAAGCAAGGCTGACCTTTCATCCCCTTCATTCGAGGCGACTGCAACGAGGCTTCCAAGCGTCATTTCCTGCTTTCTGTTCTCCTTTTCTAATTTCCAGCTTTGATCAGTTGTTGTTTCTAGTTTAGTGTTCTATCTACTGCATTTCGTCGCTGTCTGTCTTTGAATTATTTCCTTTAAGTTCCCTTTTGTCCGTTCAACATTCAAAGTAATCAAATTGCAAGACTTCATTTCACAGTTTCCATCTTCTGCTGCTACGGTTTTGTCTTACTGTTTGGAGTATATTTCCCTTCTAAGCATGTCTGTTTTGTCTTACATTTCTGTTCTCTATATATCCATGAGTAGCTAAGTCACTTAGGGGCATGCTAATGACAAAACTATAGGCTAAAAAACGTGAACCAAGCATGTAGGATAGCTCTCGAAACATTGATTGTATGTAAGCTATATCCCACGGGCAATTTCGATTGGCCATCCATTTTGTCCAAAGAACTCCTAACCTCTGGAAGGAGTAAGAGTTCAGAGTCGTATAATCATGCTAGCCTTTCATGGTAACCAGGAAACGGCCTAGGAATAGGCGTTTCCCTAGTACAAACTAAACACTTCTGTTTTAACAAGATGCTTAAGACCTTACTTTGAGTTGAGTAAACTAAAGAATCTAATGCATGGAATCGGACGATACATGAGATAGAGTGAGTTTGATGCATAGAGAGTAGACCCAGTGCTTGAGAATCGTATAAAAATGCCTATAGGATAGTCATTAGTAGCCCTTAATTCACCCATTTACACACTTTCGCTGTTATTCAATTGCGGTAAAATTGCGGTATCCGCAATTCTGCTAAGTTACCATTATGTTTAGCTGTTTTCTTCTTCGTTTATTAATTCCATCTCTTGTCTTTTGAGTCTAATTTCAACTTGCATTTGTTTATGTTGCATTCCTTTACACATTCAGCAAAAATTAGATAATTAAAAACCAATTTTACCCCATGAAAACCACCCCTTCTTTCTTAACAAATACACTTCGTGAATAGCTAAAAATAAGTCTCTGTGGAAAAAACGAATGAAATATACTTACTACTTGCTGTGAGACCATGTATGCTTGCATGTTCTGAGTGCTCTATCTACCTTCTTGCTTATTTATCTTTAACACATTGAGCACGCAACAAGTTTTTGGCGCCGCTGCCGGGGACTTATTTTAAGTGAAAACGAAGTTTGTTAAGTCTGAAACACCAAGTTATTTTCCATTGAGTTTGATCCATCTTCATTTCTTCTTCAGGTACCATTTAGGGTAGTTTATGAATGAGACTCCAAGTAGTGATCTAGAGTTCAACCCTGAGCCTGAGAGATTATTTAAAGCTAGAAAAAGAGCCAAGAAACGTTTCTTTAAACAACCCCTTTTACCCCAATTAATTGCTGAAACCGCAGAGTCTCCGCAATCCACTCAAGAAGAAATGGCTGGAATAGATCAAAACATGGTGTCTGTCACTCGCAATCCCATTGAAATAGCGAATGACAAGGATAGCGCCATCCTTTCGTACCTAGTACCTATGCCTGGGGAGCTGAACCCCAGCATAATCCGTCCTGAAATCACTGCCAACTCCTTCGAGTTAAAACCAGTGATGTTCCAAATGTTGTCCACTGTGGGACAATTCTTTGGAATAGAAAATGAGGACCCCCATAACCACCTTAGGAACTTCCTAGGAGTCAGTGATACCTTCCTTATTCCTGGAGTTTCCCAAGAAGCCCTGAGGCTATATCTGTTCCCTTACTCTTTGAGGGACAAAGCCAAAACGTGGTTAAATTCATTACCCTCAGGATCTGTCCTCAATTGGACAGACTTAGCAGAAAAATTCCTAGTCAAATATTTCCCACCAGATAGGAATTCGACCTTTCGTGATGATATCATCAAATTTAAACAAGCTCCGAGTGAGTCTCTTCACGAAGCTTGGACGAGATTCAAAGACCTTCTCATTAAATGTCCACACCATGGCATTCCATGGTGTATCCAAATAGAAGTCTTCTTTAAAGGATGCAACCCCAGCACCAGACAAGTTCTAAACTCATCTGCTGGAGGTTCCATGTTGTCCAAGAGTTACAACGAAGCTTATGAGATCTTGGAGAAGATCTCAACATCTCACTGTAGGTGGTCAGATGATCCAGTAGAGCCAACTAGAGCTCAAGACAAGGATGCTTTAAGCGCCATGAGCACCCAAATAAACGCCCTGACCAACCTAGTTAAGCAAATGGCTCAGGCCAATCTCCAAACCAGTGCCAATACCGCCACAGCCATGTCAATGGGCACCCAACCAAGTCAAGGCGAGGCACTTATCTGTGGATTCTGTGGGGAAGGGCACTGTTGCGTGCTCAATGTGTTAATAAAAATGATGAATAAGAGAGAGAGAGCACTCAGAACATGCAAGCATACATGATCTTATAGCAAGTAGTAAGTATATTTCATTCGTTTTCCCACAGAGACTTGTTTTTAGCTATTCTCGAAGTGTTTTTGTTAAGAAAGATGGGGTGGATTTGATGGGGTAAAATTGGTTTTTAATTATCTAAGTTTTGCTGAATGTGTAAAGGAATATAACATAAACAAATGGAAGTTGAAATTAGACTCAAAGGGCAAGAGATGGAATTGGTAAACAAAGGAGAAAGCAGCTAACAGAATAAAAACTTAGCAGAAATTGCGGGGACCGCAATGTTTCCGCAATTAAACAGCAGCGAAAGTGTGTAGATGGGTGAATTAAGGGCTACTAATAACTATCCTATAGGCCTTTTTATACGATTCTCAAGCACTGGATCTACTCTCTATACATCAAACTCACTCTATCTCAAGTATCGTCCGATTCCATGCATTAGAGACTTAAGTTTACTCGACTTCAAAGTAAGGTCTTAAGCATCTTGTTAAAACAGGAGTGTTTAGTTTGTACTAGGGAAACTCCTATTCCTAGGCCGTTTCCTGATTACCATGAAAGGCTAGCATGATTATATGACTCTGAACTCTTACTCCTTCCAGAGGTTACGAGTTCTTTGGACAAAATGGATGGCCAATCGAAATTGCCCGTGGGATGAAGCTTACATATAATCAATGTTCGAAGGCGATCCTACATGCTTGATTCACGTTTTTTTTAAGCCTATAGTTCTGTCATTAGCATGCCCCTAAGTGATTTAGCTACTCATGGATATATGGAGAACAGAAAGGGTAGATAAAACAGACATGCTTAGAAGAGAAATGTGTGTAAAATAGCAAGACAAAACCGTAGCAGAACAAGGTGGAAACTGTAAAATGCAGAATTGTACTTTGATTACTTTGAGTGTTTGAATGACAAAGGAAAGCTTTGAAGAAATGAATCCAAGACAGACAACAACGAAATGCAGTAAGTAAAATACTAAACTAAGAACAACAATAATCAAACTGGAAATAAGAGGAAGAACGACAGAAAAGCAGTAAAGGGTGCTGAAAAAGCTTCGTGCAGTCGCCTCGAATGGAAGGGATGAGAGGTTAGCCTTGCTTGGATGAATCCAATCGAGAGAGAAGAAGAATCTTCTCTCCTTCCTATCAGATTATCGATTCCAACAGCTGAGACTCTCACTCCAACAGACGGCAAAGGAAAACAGAGAGAAATGATGGACTGCGAGAAGACTTCTGCGCTTCGAATGATGATCAGACCTCCGACTTTGACCCCCTTTTATAGTAGTTTGCAGGTGCGTTTGGGCCAAGGAGAACCATCAATCTTCAACGTCATATATCAGAATGGATGGAGGAGAAAGAATGAATCCCTGAAATTACGGAAATTAACGGAAAAAGATCAGTCAACTTACGGTTTTCACTTGAATAATTGCGGCCTCAGCAATGTTTTCGCAATGCTGTCGCAATGCAGCTTTTTTCATTCTTTTCCTTCGGTTTTCAACCCTTTTTCTACCTATTGTGCATAAGTCCTAAATTAGCTACCTTCTTCTAATTCTCATATTAAAGTATAGGTTTAGGCTAAATGCTATCAAAAACACCTAAAAGTGCACATCTTCTTAAGCTAAATGGGTCCTAAATAAGTCACTTTCAGAGACTTAACACACCCCCAAACTTAAGGTTTTGCTTGTCCTCAAGCATACTAAGGACTTACTTAGGCTTGTTTTTTTTATCTTTTTTAACTACTTACCGACTCCCCTATATCCCTATCTCTAGCAGTGCTGTCCTGTGACACACTTCTAAGTTTAGAACTAACCTCTTTATCAAGCTTCTTCTGACTTCACCTGCCTACTATACCTGCTGTTTTTATTAACCCCCTACTACTGATCTAGCTACTTTTATGACATCATGCCACTATCCCTAAGGTTTCAAATTCTACCAAGCTTTACTCCAGACTCAGTACATGCTTCTAGCTTTATTTTTAATGTGTCTAGGATTCCTTAGAGTCATGCCAGTCTTAGTATTAACAGTGACAGTGGTACTTTTAGAGAACAACTAAAACCCTGGCATCACTACATTGGATATACATTCATCTCCTTAGACAAACCTAGAAACTACAACCTTGTGCTTAGCTCTTTGAGGATCAGAGTTCTTTTTTAAATAGGACATCTAAGCCACAAGATTATAACTCCTAAGCATACATCCTTCTTCCCCTATTTCTCCTTTTCCCTTTTTTACTTAGGTGGAGTCTCTCCTTGGGTTGCCTTTTGATGCAATGCCACTTGTGGTTTACACACTTGGCACTGATTACTCAGCACTTGAGAGAGACTCCCCTCTCTTTTCTATTTATCACAAAAAATTTTCTTAAAGGAGAAGAAGAATGCTTATGTCCTAAGGAAGAGAGGAATGTTCCTAGGCCTAGGGTGGCCTCCCCCAAACTTCAACTACTCATTGTCCCCAATGAGTGTCTGAGGTGGCACACCCCCAAACTATCCTAGAAGCATCTAGTCTAAAGTAAAACAAAGAGAATCTAAAGATCCTAGGCATAGGCAAAACATTTAAAAGCAATTACCCCAGCAGCAGAAAATTTGAACAAAACAGACAGTTTAAGGACTGATGGTTTATGCATGCTGAGCCCTATTCAGAGGCTAATTTAAACTATCAAAGGGTGTCCTATGACACTCATCCAGCATGCGTTAAGATCAGCTATATAAGGTAGTCATGCTAGCAGCAAAAGAGAGAATTTAACAGATCACAGCCTAACTACACAGACAGTCCAA
The DNA here is from genome assembly GCA_028017165.1 of Herpetospermum pedunculosum. NCBI lineage: Eukaryota > Viridiplantae > Streptophyta > Magnoliopsida > Cucurbitales > Cucurbitaceae > Herpetospermum > Herpetospermum pedunculosum. Next base: position 52,767,308 of record CM051529.1, read on the forward strand.
AACATGCAATCAGTCACAAAATTTGCGGGAACCGCAATTATTTCGCAATTCAATCCGGGCAGATATAACATTGATTAGGGCCCCTCAGCATGCTTTTTCCTGTTACTCACGCATCCTAAAAATAAAGCTAAACTATCCTACCTATTCAGCTAACATCAGACTAGACTAAGCAAAAGAAAAAACATAAAACTAAACATTAAAAACAGATCAAAAGTTGAACACAAAACAGCATAATGCACATGATCCTATCAGAAAGCAGAAAAATTGTTTTTGTTTTTCTAAGGGAACAGTAATACTCCCTTTAGTGCACTTCAAACCAGCACTCAATCCTCGTCATCCTCATCAGGTTGCCTTGGTCTTGGGGGCACCCATGGAGTTAGGAGATTGGTAGGGAAGTTCGGGAAGATGCACCCCAGCTGGTCTGCAACTTCCTTATCCCTTGCCTGCGCATAGTTGGCCCATTGAGCCATTCTCCTCTGCATGTCCATCAAGCAGGCCATGGATAGGGACTGTTCAGCAGCCAGCCTATCCAGTTCAAACTCCATATTCCCCTTTCTTCTCAGCCTCAGGTTAGCAGGCAGCTCCAAATGGCCTGTGTAAGGCAGCTGCTGCTCCAAGCGCTCGGTGGGGACTCCTGCAAGCAAACATAGCTTGGTTATGGTATTAGGGAAAAACAAGGGTCCCTTACCTTTCTTTGCGCATTCAGCAATGGCAGCTGACATGATTGCCCCCACATTGACCGTGAGACCGCGCATGATGGCATAAACCAGCAGTGATCTACTCTGGTTGATTGTCGTCTCGTGTGTCACAGGGGACAGCTTCCTCCTCACAAAGGCAAACCAAACCGCTGCCTTGGCTGTCAGATTGGCACTCATTAGGGTGTGCCTCCCATTGCGTGAGACAGTCCACGCTGCTTCAGGCTGGCCAATTGTGCGAATGGCCTCTTCCAGCACTGCCTCAGTTGGCTCATCAACTATCCGTGCATAATTTGTATGAGGTTGGCCCTTGAGACCAAAGGCTTCATTGATGGCCTTGGCTGAGAAATCTACTTCTACCCCTCTGACCACAGACAGGCCATCCTCAGGGCTGAGCACATTGGCGTAGAAATCATACACCATGCTCGTGTATGCTGGATTAGGCGGTCTGCAGAATTCCTCCCAGCCGTGGTTGATCACTCCTGCGCGCAAGAACTGCGGCAGGTCAGCGAGTCGGTCGAGGAAGCCTTTCTCGTGCAACAGGTCCCTCTTCCTTAACTCGGCACCCCTGGACTCAGCATCAGATGAGACATACCTTACTGACGGAGGTTCGTCTTCAGGGTAGAGTTTAGCCTTCCCCTTATCTGCTGGTTTGGATGATGCAGCAGCCTCCACCTTGAGGCGTTTGAGCGAAGGCTCAGCACTCTCCTTGTCCGTCGATGGCACCTTCTTGGCCTTCTTTTTCTTCAACTTCTTGGCCTTGTCAATTCTGGCCTTCTTCTCCTTCTTGAGCCTGGCCTTGATGTTGAGTTGCGGGAAGCATGCCCCCAACGTCTCCTCCATGGAATCATCCTGCTGTGCAGGAACATCAGGGCTGTCTTCCCTCATGGGAGAAAAGGCTTCGTCTTCCCCAGCATCTCCACTGCCCGGCGTGGACTCTTGATAATCCCCATATGGGAATTCAGGATCAGGCTGTGGAGAGTTGTGCGAGGGCGTGGGATTGTGCTCTGCTGATGGTGTCTGCGCAGAACTCAGTGGCGAAGATGGTGGTTCAGGACTCTGCGCTGCTGCAGGTGTCGGATCAGAACTCTGAGGTGCTGGAGACAACTCGGGGCTCTGTGCAGGCGGTGACGACTCTGCGCTTGGCACTGGTTCAGATGGGAGAGGGCTGCGCGCAGGTGATGCAGACGGCGACGAACCTTCTTTGGCTGACTCGTGGGATGCACGATCAGTTTCTTGACTCTCCACAGAGGGAGTCTTTGCTGTGCTTGGTTCGGCGGCCGTCTTGACACTCCACCGGCGTTTCTTGGGCGTGCCCACTGGCTCAGATGGACCAGCAAGGATCTCAGTGACCACCCTCCACTTCTTCCTACGAATAGGAAGCTTGGGAAGAGGACCGGTGCGAACGGCACCATCGTCTGCAAGGGAGAGAAGCGCTTCCCTCGCAGCCGCTTCAGCTGCGTCATCAGCCTTCTTCTTGGCTGCGGATCTTTCAGCACGTGTGGCCACCATTGTCGAATCTTGGAGGTTTGGAGAGATGGATCAGAGATGGAGAGAATCGCAGATTTCTTGAAATCAGAGAATGAGAGAATCGTATCGAACAAGCGCGTTCTAACGGCTATAAATGCAACGGAAAAAATCCCAACGGCTCTTTTTGCGGATCCAACAATTTTAGCGCAATTGTAGGGATATTTTATCATCAAAATCTCAAACTTTGCTCGTCCGTATCTTTTATTTGGCTCGATCCTTTCTCGATTTTTAAAGCTTGATTTACTCTCCTTGATTCCCTCTTTCGATTCCCTACAAAAACAAATAAAACAAACATTAAATACGCAATTAAAAACACACCACAAAACATACAAACGATAATCGGAAAAACAGTAAAAATAAACTAAGGCATTTGGCCTTGACTAAACGAGCACAGTAACCACTCGTTCTCTCTCGTTCTCTTTGTCATGCTTCAGTCAAGAGGAAGGCCGAGAGAGTCTTCACATCTCCTTCCTCATAGTAGTGCTTCAACCTAGCACCATTGACCATAAATGGCTGGCCTTGCTGCAAATTCTTTATCTCTATTGCACCATGAACATAGACATTAGTAATAACAAATGGACCTGACCATCTAGACTTTAGTTTGCCTGGAAATATCTTTAAACGTCAGTTAAATAATAGGACAAGTTGGCCTTTCCTAAAGTCTTTGATCCTAAGTCTACTGTCGTGCCATATTTTGGTCTTTTCTTTATACATTTTGGCATTCTCATAGGCCATATGCCTAAGCTCATCAAGTTCATGTAGCTGCAAAGATCTCAATGTCCCCGCATCCTTTACACAAAAATTCAATTCTTTCATGGCCCAAAATGCTTTGTTTTCTAACTCAAGTGGCAAGTGGCAAGCCTTGCCATACACCAACCTATAGGGAGACATGCCTAGGGGTGTCTTATATGCTGTTCTGTAAGCCCAAAGTGCATCCTCAAGCTTAAATGACCAGTCTTTCCTATTAGGTTTGACTACCTTTTCTAGGATGTTCTTTATCTCCCTATTGGAAATTTCAGCTTGGCCATTCGAGTGTGGGTGATAGGGAGTAGCTACCCTATGTCTAATGTTATATTTAGCCAATACTTTCTCCATAGCCTTATTAATGAAATGTGACCCCTCATCACTAATGATAGCACGAGGAGTCCCAAATCTAGTGAAAATGTGCCTATGCAAGAAGTTAGTGACTGTTTTAGCATCATTATTAGGACATGCTTTGGCTTCTACCCACTTGGAAACGTAGTCTACTGCTACTAAAATGTAAAGGTTACCTGATGATGGAGGGAATGGTCCCATGAAATCAATGCCCCACACATCAAAGAGCTCCAACTCTAAGATGTAGGTGAGGGGCATCTCATCCTTGCGACTGAGGTTACCTGTCCTTTGGCATTCGTCACAGTTGTGGGCATAGTTGTGGGCGTCCTTGAAGATTGTTGGCCAATAGTAGCCACTCTGAAATACCTTCGCCGCTGTTCTTTGACCACCAAAGTGTCCACCGTAAGGAGATGAGTGACAGTGCTGTAGCACAGACTTCGCTTCAGCAGCTGAAACACACTTCCTTAGTAAGCCATCAGCACAGGTTCTGTAAAGTGTGGGGTCATCCCAGATGAATTTCCTTGCTTCATGAAGGAACCTCTTCTTCTCTTGTCCTCCCTTGAACACTGGTAATACCTGTGATGCACGGAAGTTAGCACTGTCAGCGAACCACGGTTCCTCATCGTTATCACGATGAGCCAAAGCAAAGACATGTTCATCTATAAAAGCATCAGAAATTGCGGTCTCCGCAATTTTTTCGCAATTGTGCTGCAATCGAGACAGGTGATCTGCAACCACGTTTTCACATCCTTTCTTGTCCCGAATGTCCAGATCAAATTCCTGCAGCAATAACACCCATCTAATCAATCTAGGCTTAGCATCAGCCTTCCTCATAAGATATTTTAAAGCAGAATGGTCAGTGTATACAATGGTCCTAGTGCCTACAATGTAATTTCTAAATTTTTCACAAGCAAATACTACAGCAAGCATCTCTTTCTCTGTAGTTGTATAATTACATTGAGCCTCATTCAAGGTCTTACTAGCATAATAGACAGGGTGTGTGAGCTTGTCAATCTTCTGTCCTAACATGACTCCTACAGCATAGTCACTGGCATCACATAGCATCTCAAATGGGAGATCCCAATTTGGTCCGACTATGATAGGTGCTGTGACTAGTGCTTCCTTAAGGGTTTTCCAAGCTACTACACATTCTTTAGAGAAGATAAATGGTCTATTTAGCTCTAGAAGCTCGCACAGAGGCTTGGCTATCTTAGAAAAGTCCTTAATGAACCTTCTGTAGAAGCCAGCGTGCCCTAAGAAGCTTCTAATGGCTTTGACATTCTGGGGCTCTACCAACTTCTCTATGATCTCTATTTTTGCCCTATCCACTTCTACACCTGCCCTTGATACTCTATGTCCTAAGACAATCCCTTCATCTACCATAAAATGGCACTTCTCCCAATTTAGGACTAGGTTGGTCTCTTCACACCTAGCCAGGACTTGTCCTAGGTTGTCTAGACAGGTTTTAAATGAATCCCCAAAGACTGAGAAGTCATCCATGAATATTTCTATCATGGACTCATCCAACTCAGAGAAGATTGCCATCATGCACCTTTGGAAAGTTGCCGGTGCATTGCATAAGCCAAAAGGCATTCTGCGGAAGGCAAACGTTCCAAAAGGGCAAGTGAAAGTGGTCTTCTCTTGATCCTTAGGGTCTATAGTGATTTGATTATAACCAGAGTACCCATCTAAGAAACAATAGTAGGCTCTACCAGCTATTCTGTCTAGCATCTGGTCAATGAACGGTATAGGGAAATGGTCTTTTTTAGTTTCTTTATTTAGTTTTCTGTAATCCATACATACCCTCCACCCTGTGACAGTCCTTGTTGGAATCAGTTCGTTGTTCTCATTGACCACCACAGTTATTCCCCCCTTTTTAGGTACACATTGGATGGGGCTCACCCACTGGCTACTAGCTATGGGGAAAATCACTCCTGCATCCAACCACTTTATTATTTCCTTCTTCACTACCTCTTTCATAGAGGGGTTTAGCCTACGCTGATGATCTACCCTAGGGGTGTGCTCTTCCTCTAGTATAATTTTGTGCATGCAATAAGAAGGGCTAATGCCTCGAATATCAGCAATAGTCCATGCTATAGCCTTCCTATGTTGCTTAAGCAGTAAAATTAAATCAACCTCATGCTGTTCACTTAGCTTAGAAGAAATAATTACAGGCAGCGTATCATTATCTCCTAGATATGCATATTTGAGGTGAGTGGGTAGTGGTTTCAGTTCTAAAACAGGTGGATGCTCAATGGAGGGTTTCAAAGGATTTACAGTTCTATCAGTTAAATCTATATTCATACATACATGCTGTGGTTTATCTACAGGCATATCCATTATGTCAGATACATTTAAATCAGCTACATCTAATCCTACATATTCATTTGCATGCTTGGTTAATAACACATGCTCTAATTGTTCTTCCATCAGTGAGTCAACAATATCCATGCTAGCACAGGATTCAAGGTCAGAGGGATACCTTAAAGCTTTATAAACACTAAATTTTACCTCTTCATCATGACCCTCATAGTTAACTCACCTTTTTGAACATCTATGAGTGCCCTACCTGTGGCTAGAAATGGTCTACCTAGCAGGATGGGGACCTCCTTGTCTGCCTCATAGTCCAGGACAATGAAATCTGCAAGGAAAATGAATTTGTCAACTTTAACTAGAATATCCTCAATCTTACCTTCTGGATATGCAATGGATCTGTCTGCTAGTTGTAAAGTGACAGTAGTTGGACGTGCTTCTCCCATTCCCAACTGGCGGAATAGGGACAGGGGCATGAGGTTTATGCTGGCGCCCAGGTCACAAAGCGCTCTGCCCACGTGCTTGCCTCCAAGTTCTACAGGTAAGGTGAAGGAACCAGGATCCTTCTCCTTCTTGGGCAGCTTGTTCTGGAGGATGGCACTGCACTCCTCGGTGAGGTTTACTGTTTCAAACTCACCAATTATTTTTTTGTTAGTAATAATGTCCTTCAAAAACTTTACATAAGAAGGCATAGACTGTAAAACCTCTACAAAAGGAATGTTAACATGCACTTGCTTAAGTATTTCTAAAAATTTATTAAAATGAACTTCCTGTTCCTGCTTCTTCTTAAGCCTTCGAGGGTATGGAGGTGGTGGCACATATGCAGGCACGTCAGGACGCCTTAGGATAGGTGGAGGCCTTGGAACTTCTTCTACGTCCTCAACAATTGGCTCTAGCCTGGCTCCTGATGTGCTAGTTGGTGGTGGACCTTGGCTTGGCAGAGACTCCAGTGGAGCACTAGACTCAGTGTTCTCTACTCTCTTTGGTGTGTCCTTTGTGTTGCTCACCAATGGTCTTCCACTCCTAAGTTCAATTGCTTGAACTTGTTCTTTGCCATCTCTCCTTGGTACCTCGGTGTCAGCAGGGAGTCTACCTTGGGGCCTACTTTTAAGTTCATTGGCTAATTGGCCTATTTGGTTTTCCAGGCTCCTAAGAGTAGCTTGCTGGCTCTGAAGAGTAGCGTCATTCTTAGCTATATATTCCTTGAGTAGGTTTTCTACAGAAGATCCTACAGGTTGATTGTATGGTTTTTGGTACATTGATTGATTATGTTGGGGAGTGAAACCAGGTGTTCCACTCGGCCTTGGTTGGTTAGGATTTTGGTTAGTGTTTTGTTGGCCACCCCATGACAGGTTAGGGTGGTTTCTCCAACCAGGGTTATAGGTGTTGGAGTAGGGGTTGTTCCTAGGCTGCTGCTGGCTTCCTACATAGCAGACTGAGGATGGATTCCCAGGGCAGTATTCATAAGGGTGCCCTTCCCCACAGAATCCACAGCTAGGTGCCTCGCCTTGATTTGGTTGGGTGCCCATTGACATGGCTGTGGCGGTATTGGCACTGGTTTGGAGATTGGCCTGAGCCATTTGCTTAACTAGGTTGGTCAGGGCATTTATTTGGGTGCTCATGGCGCTTAGAGCATCCTTGTCTTGAGCCCTAGTTGGCTCTACCGGATCGTCTGACCACCTACAATGAGATGTTGAGATCTTCTCCAAGATCTCATAAGCTTCGTTGTAACTCTTGGACAACATGGAACCACCAGCAGATGAATTTAGAACTTGTCTGGTGCTGGGGTTGCATCCTTTAAAGAAGACTTCTATTTGGATACACCATGGAATGCCATGGTGTGGACATTTAATGAGAAGGTCTTTGAATCTTGTCCAAGCGTCGTGAAGAGACTCACTTGGAGCTTGTTTGAATTTTATGATATCATCACGAAAGGTAGAATTCCTATCAGGTGGGAAGTATTTGACTAGGAATTTTTCTGCTAAATCTGTCCAATTGCGGACAGATCCTGAGGGTAAAGAATTTAACCATGTTTTGGCTTTGTCCCTCAAAGAGTAAGGGAAAAGATATAGCCTCAGGGCTTCTTGGGAAACTCCAGGGATTAGGAAGGTGTCACTAACTCCTAAGAAATTCCTAAGGTGGTTATGGGGGTCCTCATTTTCTATTCCAAAGAATTGTCCCACAGTGGACAACATTTGGAACATCACTGGCTTTAACTCGAATGAGTTGGCAGTGATTTCAGGACGGATTATGCTGGGGTTCAGCTCCCCCGGCATAGGTACTAAATATGAAAGGATGGCGCTATCCTTGTCATTCGCTATTTCAATGGGATTGCGAGTGACAGGCACCAGGTTTTGATTTACTCCAGCCATTTCTTCTTGAGGTAATTGCGGAGGAATTGTAGTCTCTGCAATGATTGGAGGTAAAAGGGTTTGTTTAAAGAGACGTTTCTTGGCTCTATTCCTAGCTCTAAGTAATCTCTCGGGCTCAGGGTTGAACTCTAGATCACTACTTGGAGTCTCATTCATAAACTACCCTAAATGGTACCTGAAAAAGAAATGAAGATGGATCAAATTCAATGGAAAATAATTTGATGTTTCAGACTTAACAAACTTCGTTTTCACTTAAAATAAGTCCCCGGCAGCGGCGCCAAAAACTTGTTGCGTGCTCAATGTGTTAATAAAAATGATGAATAAGAGAGAGAGAGCACTCAGAACATGCAAGCATACATGATCTTATAGCAAGTAGTAAGTATATTTCATTCGTTTTCCCACAGAGACTTGTTTTTAGCTATTCTCGAAGTGTTTTTGTTAAGAAAGATGGGGTGGATTTGATGGGGTAAAATTGGTTTTTAATTATCTAAGTTTTGCTGAATGTGTAAAGGAATATAACATAAACAAATGGAAGTTGAAATTAGACTCAAAGGGCAAGAGATGGAATTGGTAAACAAAGGAGAAAGCAGCTAACAGAATAAAAACTTAGCAGAAATTGCGGGGACCGCAATGTTTCCGCAATTAAACAGCAGCGAAAGTGTGTAGATGGGTGAATTAAGGGCTACTAATAACTATCCTATAGGCCTTTTTATACGATTCTCAAGCACTGGATCTACTCTCTATACATCAAACTCACTCTATCTCAAGTATCGTCCGATTCCATGCATTAGAGACTTAAGTTTACTCGACTTCAAAGTAAGGTCTTAAGCATCTTGTTAAAACAGGAGTGTTTAGTTTGTACTAGGGAAACTCCTATTCCTAGGCCGTTTCCTGATTACCATGAAAGGCTAGCATGATTATATGACTCTGAACTCTTACTCCTTCCAGAGGTTACGAGTTCTTTGGACAAAATGGATGGCCAATCGAAATTGCCCGTGGGATGAAGCTTACATATAATCAATGTTCGAAGGCGATCCTACATGCTTGATTCACGTTTTTTTTAAGCCTATAGTTCTGTCATTAGCATGCCCCTAAGTGATTTAGCTACTCATGGATATATGGAGAACAGAAAGGGTAGATAAAACAGACATGCTTAGAAGAGAAATGTGTGTAAAATAGCAAGACAAAACCGTAGCAGAACAAGGTGGAAACTGTAAAATGCAGAATTGTACTTTGATTACTTTGAGTGTTTGAATGACAAAGGAAAGCTTTGAAGAAATGAATCCAAGACAGACAACAACGAAATGCAGTAAGTAAAATACTAAACTAAGAACAACAATAATCAAACTGGAAATAAGAGGAAGAACGACAGAAAAGCAGTAAAGGGTGCTGAAAAAGCTTCGTGCAGTCGCCTCGAATGGAAGGGATGAGAGGTTAGCCTTGCTTGGATGAATCCAATCGAGAGAGAAGAAGAATCTTCTCTCCTTCCTATCAGATTATCGATTCCAACAGCTGAGACTCTCACTCCAACAGACGGCAAAGGAAAACAGAGAGAAATGATGGACTGCGAGAAGACTTCTGCGCTTCGAATGATGATCAGACCTCCGACTTTGACCCCCTTTTATAGTAGTTTGCAGGTGCGTTTGGGCCAAGGAGAACCATCAATCTTCAACGTCATATATCAGAATGGATGGAGGAGAAAGAATGAATCCCTGAAATTACGGAAATTAACGGAAAAAGATCAGTCAACTTACGGTTTTCACTTGAATAATTGCGGCCTCAGCAATGTTTTCGCAATGCTGTCGCAATGCAGCTTTTTTCATTCTTTTCCTTCGGTTTTCAACCCTTTTTCTACCTATTGTGCATAAGTCCTAAATTAGCTACCTTCTTCTAATTCTCATATTAAAGTATAGGTTTAGGCTAAATGCTATCAAAAACACCTAAAAGTGCACATCTTCTTAAGCTAAATGGGTCCTAAATAAGTCACTTTCAGAGACTTAACAGGCACCCATATGAATACTGCCCTGGGAATCCATCCTCAGTCTGCTATGTTGGGAGCCAGCAGCAGCCTAGGAATAACCCCTACTCCAACACCTATAACCCTGGTTGGAGAAACCACCCAAACCTGTCATGGGGTGGCCAACAAAACACTAACCAAAATCTTAACCAACCTAGACCGAGTGGAACACCTGGTTTCACTCCCCAACATAACCAGTCAATGTACCAAAAACCATACAATCAACCTGTAGGATCTTCTGTAGAAAACTTACTCAAGGAATACATAGCTAAGAATGAAGCTACTCTTCAAAGCCAGCAAGCTACTCTTAGGAGCCTAGAAAACCAAATAGGCCAATTAGCCAATGAACTCAAGAGTAGGCCCCAAGGTAGACTCCCTGCTGACACCGAGGTACCAAGGAGAGATGGCAAAGAACAAGTTCAAGCAATTGAACTTAGGAGTGGAAGACCATTGGTGAGCAACACAAAGGACACACCAAAGAGAGTAGAGAACACTGAGTCTAGTGCTCCACTGGAGTCTCTGCCAAACCAAGGTCCACCACCAACTAGCACATCAGGAGCCGGGCTAGAGCCAATTGTTGAGGAGATAGAAGAAATTCTTAGGCCTCCACCTATCCTAAGGCGCCCTGACGTGCCTGCATATGTCCCACCACCTCCATACCCTCGAAGGCTTAAGAAGAAGCAGGAACAGGAAGTTCATTTTAATAAATTCTTAGAAATTCTTAAGCAAGTGCATGTTAACATTCCTTTTGTAGAAGTTTTGCAGTCTATGCCTTCTTATGTAAAGTTTTTGAAGGACATTATTACTAACAAAAAAATAATTGGTGAGTTTGAAACAGTAAACCTCACTGAGGAGTGCAGTGCCATCCTCCAGAACAAGCTGCCCAAGAAGGAGAAGGATCCTGGTTCCTTCACCTTACCTGTAGAACTTGGAGGCAAGCACGTGGGCAGAGCGCTTTGTGACCTGGGCGCCAGCATAAATCTCATGCCCCTGTCCCTATTCCGCCAGTTGGGAATAGGAGAAGCACGTCCAACCACTGTCACTTTACAACTAGCAGACAGATCCATCGCATACCCTGAAGGTAAGATTGAGGATATTCTAGTGAAAGTTGACAAATTTATTTTCCTTGCAGATTTCATTGTCCTGGACTATGAGGCAGACAAGGATGTCCCCATCCTGCTAGGCAGACCATTTCTAGCCACAGGTAGGGCACTTATAGACGTCCAAAAAGGTGAGCTTACTATGAGGGTTCATGATGAAGAGGTGAAGTTTAGTGTATATAAAGCTTTAAGGTACCCCTCTGACCTTGAATCCTGTGCTAGCATGGACGTAGTAGACTCCTTGATGGAGGAACAATTGGAGCATGTATTATTAACTAAGCATGCTAATGAATATGTACAATTAGATGTAGCTGACTTGAATGTATCTGACGTAATGGATATGCTTGTAGATAAACCACAACATGTATGTATGAATATAGACCTAACTGATAGATCTGTGAATCCTTTAAAGCCCTCCATTGAGCATCCACCTGTTTTAGAACTGAAACCACTACCCACTCACCTCAAGTATGCATATCTAGGAAGTAATGAAACTCTGCCTGTTATCATTTCTTCTAAATTAAGTGAAAAGCATGAGGTTGAACTGATTTTACTGCTTAAGCAACATAGGAAGGCTATAGCATGGACTATTGCTGATATTCGAGGCATTAGCCCTTCTTATTGCATGCACAAAATTATACTAGAGGAAGAGCACACACCTAGGGTAGATCACCAGCGTAGGCTAAACCCCTCTATGAAAGAGGTAGTAAAGAAGGAAATAATAAAATGGTTAGATGCAGGAGTGATCTTCCCAATAGCTAGTAGCCAGTGGGTGAGCCCCATCCAATGTGTACCTAAAAAGGGGGGAATAACTGTGGTAGTCAATGAGAACAACGAACTGATTCCAACAAGGACTGTCACAGGGTGGAGAGTGTGTATGGATTACAGGAAATTAAATAAAGAAACTAAAAAAGATCACTTCCCTCTACCGTTCATTGACCAGATGCTAGACAGAATAGCTGGTAGAGCCTACTATGGTTTCTTAGACGGGTATTCAGGCTATAATCAAATAACTATAGACCCTAAGGATCAAGAGAAGACCACCTTCACTTGCCCTTTTGGAACTTTTGCCTTTCGCAGAATGCCTTTTGGCTTATGCAATGCACCGGCAACGTTCCAAAGGTGCATGATGGCAATCTTCTCTGAGTTGGATGAGTCCATGATAGAAATATTCATGGATGACTTCTCAGTCTTTGGGGACTCATTTTCAAACTGTCTAGAAAACCTAGGACAAGTCCTGGCTAGGTGTGAGGAAACCAACCTAGTCCTAAATTGGGAAAAATGCCATTTTATGGTGGATGAGGGGATTGTCTTAGGACATAGAGTGTCAAGGGCAGGAGTAGAAGTTGATAGGGCAAAGATTGAGATCATAGAGAAGTTGGTAGAGCCCCAGAATGTCAAAGCCATTAGAAGCTTCTTAGGGCATGCTGGCTTCTACAGAAGGTTCATCAAGGACTTTTCTAAGATAGCCAAGCCTCTGTGTGAGCTTTTAGAGCTAAATAGACCATTCATCTTCTCTAGGGAATGCTTAGTAGCTTGGACTACCCTTAAGAAAGCACTAGTCACTGCACCTATAATAGTAGGACCAAATTGGGATCTCCCATTTGAGATGCTATGTGATGCCAGTGACTATGCTGTAGGAGTCATGTTAGGACAGAGGATTGACAAGCTAACACACCCTGTATATTATGCTAGTAAAACCTTGAATGAGGCTCAATGTAATTATACAACTACTGAGAAAGAAATGCTTGCTGTAGTATTTGCTTGTGAAAAATTTAGGAACTATATTGTAGGCACTAGGACAATTGTGTACACTGACCATTCTGCCTTGAAGTATCTTATGAGGAAGGCTAATGCTAAGCCTAGGTTGATTAGGTGGGTACTGCTGCTGCAAGAGTTTGATTTGGACATTCGAGACAAGAAAGGATGTGAAAACGTGGTTGCAGATCACCTGTCTCGATTGCAGCACAATTGCGAAAAAATTGCGGACCCCGCAATTTCTGATGCTTTTATTGATGAACATGTCTTTGCTTTGACTCATCGTGATAACGATGAGGAACCTTGGTTTGCTGACATTGCTAACTGTTGCGTGCTCAATGTGTAAAGATAAGTATGCAAAAGGGTAGAGAGAGCACTTAGAACATGCAAGCATACATGGTCTCACAGCAAGTAGTAAGTATATTTCATTCGTTTTTTCCACAGAGACTCATTTTTAGCTATTCGCGAAGTGTATTTGTTAAGAAAGATGGGATGAATTTGATGGGGTAAAATTGGTTTTTAATTATCTAAGTGTTACTGAATGTGTAAAGGAATATACCATAAACAAGTTAAAGTTAAAATCAGGCTCAAAGAACAAGAGATGGAATCAATAAACGAAGAAGAAAACAGCTACACAGAATGCGTTTTAGCAGAATTGCGAGAACCGCAATTAATCCGCAATTAAATGGCAGCGAAACTGATTAAAAGGGTGAATTAAGGGCTACTAATGACTATCCTATAGGCAGTTTATTACGATTATCAAGCTTGGGATCAACTCTCTATACATCAAACTCACTCTATCTCAAGTATCGTCCGATTCCATGCATGAGAGACTCAAGTTTACTCGACTTCAAAGTAAGGTCTTAAGCATCTTGTTAAAGCAGGAGTGTTTAGTTTGTACTAGGGAAACGCCTATTCCTAGGCCGTTTCCTGATTACCATGAAAGGCTAGCATGATTATATGACTCTGAACTCTTACTCCTTCCAGAGGTTAGGAGTTCCTTGGACAAAATGGATGGCCAATCGAAATTGCCCGTGGGATGAAGCTTACATACAATCAATGTTCGAGTGTTGAACCGACTACTTGACTCACGTTTTTTAGCCTAAAGTTCTGTCATTAGCATGCCCCTAAGTGATTTTAGTTACTCATGGATATGTGGAGAATAGAAAAGGTAGATAAAACAGACATGCTTAGAAGATAAATGTACTTAAAACAGCGAGCCAAAGCCGTAGCAGAAACAGATGGAAACTGTAAAACGCAGAAGTATACTTCGATTACTTAAAGTGTTTGAATGACAAAGGGAAGCTCTAAAAGAAATGAATTCAAGACAGACAACAACGAAATGCAGTAATTGAAATGCTAAACTAAGAACAACAGTGATCAGAAATGGAAATGAGAAGAACAAAGCAGAAAAACAGTAAAGGTTTGCTAGAAAACTCCGTGGCAGTCGCCTCGAATGATGGTGATGAAAAGTCAGCCGTGCTTGGATGAATCCAATCGAGAGAGAAGAAGAATCTCCTCTCCTTCCTATCAGATTATCGGTTCCAAAAGCTTAGACTCTCACTCCAACAGACGGCAAAGGAAAACAGATGGAAATGGTGGACTGCGAGAAGACTTCTGCGCTTCGAATCATGACTGAACCTCCGACTTTGACCCCCTTTTATAGTAGTTTGCAGGTGCGTTTGGGCCAAGGAGAACCATCAATCTTCAACGTCATATATCAGAATGGATGGAGGAGAAAGAACGAATCCCTGAAAAGTCGGATCTAAACAGAAAAAGATCAGCCAACTTACGGTTTTAACTTGAATAATTGCGGTCACCGCAATTATTCCGCAATTCATTTGCAATGGTTATTTTTTCATTCTTTTCTTCGGTTTTCAACCCTTTTTCTACCTATTGTACACAAGTCCTATATTAGCTACCTTCTTCTAATTCTCATATTAAAGCATAGGTTTAAGCTAAATGCTAACAAAAACACCTAAATGTGTACATCTTCTTAAGCTAAATGGGTCCTAAATAAGTCACTTTCAGAGACTTAACACTAACTTCCGTGCATCACAGGTTTTACCAGTTTTCAAGGGAGGACAAGAGAAGAAGAGGTTCCTTCATGAAGCAAGGAAATTCATATGGGATGACCCCACACTTTACAGAACATGTGCTGACGGCCTGCTAAGGAAGTGTGTTTCAGCTGCTGAAGCGAAGTCTGTGCTGCAGCACTGTCACACATCTCCTTATGGTGGACACTTTGGTGGCCAAAGAACAGCTGCAAAGGTATTTCAGAGTGGCTATTATTGGCCAACGATCTTCAAAGATGCCCACAACTATGCCCACAGCTGTGATGAATGCCAAAGAACAGGTAACCTCAGTCGAAAGGATGAGATGCCCCTCACCTACATCTTAGAGTTAGAGCTCTTTGATGTGTGGGGCATTGACTTCATGGGACCATTCCCTCCATCATCAGGTAACCTTTACATATTAGTAGCAGTGGACTATGTGTCCAAGTGGGTAGAAGCCAAAGCATGTCCTAATAATGATGCTAAAACAGTCACCAACTTCTTGCATAGGCACATTTTTACTAGGTTTGGGACACCTCGTGCCATCATTAGTGATGAGGGGTCACATTTCATTAACAAGGCTATGGAGAGAGTGTTGGCTAAGTATAACATTAGACATAGAGTAGCCACTCCCTATCACCCACACTCAAATGGACAAGCTGAAATCTCAAATAGGGAATTTAAGAACATCCTAGAAAAAGTGGTCAAACCTAATAGGAAAGACTGGTCCTTCAAGCTTGAGGATGCACTTTGGGCTTATAGGACAGCATATAAGACACCCCTAGGTATGTCCCCTTATAGGCTGGTATATGGCAAGGCTTGTCACTTACCACTTGAGTTAGAAAACAAGGCATTTTGGGCCATGAAGGAATTGAATTTTTGTGTAAAGGATGCGGGGACACTGAGGTCTTTGCAATTACATGAGCTTGATAAGCTTAGGCATATGGCCTATGAAAATGCTAAGATGTACAAGGAAAAAACCAAGATTTGGCATGATAGTAGACTTAGAGTTAAGGACTTTAAGAAGGGTCAACTTGTTTTGTTGTTTAACTCACGGTTGAAACTATTTCCAGGGAAACTTAAGTCTAGATGGTCGGGTCCATTTGTCATTACTAATGTGTTTGTTCATGGTGCAATAGAGATAAAGAACTTGCAGCAAGGCCAACCATTCATGGTTAATGGTGCAAGATTAAAGCACTACTATGAGGAAGGAGATGTGAAGACTCTCTCGGCCTTCCTCTTGACTGAAGCATAACAATGAGAACGAGAGAGGACGAGTGATTGCTGTGCTCGTCAACATAAGGCTCATGCCTTAGTTTATTTTTTGCGATTTTCCGGTTATCATTTGTGTGTTTTGTTGTGTGATTTTAATTACGAGTTTGATATTGTTTTTATTTCTTTTTGTAGGGAATCGAAAGAGGGAATCAAGGAGAGTAATCCCAGCTTTAAAAATCAAGAAACGATCGAGCCAAATAAAAGATACGGACGAGCAAAGTTTGCCATTTTGATGAAAAAATATCCCTAAAATTGCGCTGGAATTGCAGGATTCGCAAAATATAGCCGTTGGGATTTAGCCGTTGCCTTTATATCCGTTAGAAGGCGCTCGATCGATACGATTCTCTCATTCTCTGATTTCCAAGAAAACTGAGATTCTCTTCATCTTTGATCCTTCTCTCCAAATCTCCAAGATTCGACAATGGTGTCCACAAGGGCTGAAAGATCCGCAGCCAAGAAAAAGGCTGATGACGCAGCTGAAGCGGCTGCGAGGGAAGCACTTCTGACCCTTGCAGATGCTGGGGCTGTACGCACCGGACCTCTTCCCAAACTACCGATCCGTAGGAAGAAGTGGAGGGTTGTCACAGAAATCCCTGCTGGCCCTTCTGAACCGGCGGGCACGCCCAAGAAGCGCCGGTGGAGTGTCGAGACGGCCGCCGAACCAAGCAAAGCCAAGACTCCCTCTGTGGAGAGTCAAGAAACGAATCGTGCGTCCCACGAGTCGACCAAGAAGGGTTCGTCGCCATCTGCATCGCCTGCGCACAACTCTTCACCATCTGGACCAGTGCACAGCCCAGAGCTTTCATCGTCACCGCCTGCACAGAGCCCTGAAACGCCGTCTTCACCACTGAATTCCGTGCAGACGCCTACAGCAGAGCAGAGTGCCGCACCTTCGCACACGCCTCCACAGCCTGACCCTGAATTCCCATATGGGGAGTACCAGGAATCCACTCAGGGCAGTGGGGAAGGTGGTGAAGACGAGGTCTTCTCGCCTGCAAGGGAAGCTAGCCCAGAGAGTCCTGCGCAGCAGGATGATTCCATGGAAGAGACGCTGGGGGCATGCCTGCAGCAGATCAACATTGAGGCAAAGCTCAAGAAGAAGAAGGCCAAGATTGTCAAGGCCAGGCGATCCAAGAAGCTGAAAAGGAAGAAGGCTAAAAGGGCGCCTTCAGCAGACAAAGAGAGCACTGAGCCTTCGCTCAAACGACTCAAGGTTGAGGCTGCCGAGTCAGCCAAGCCATCAGATAAAGGGAAGGCAAAGCTCTACCCTGAAGACGAGCCTCAGTCAGTGAGGTATGTTTCTTCTGATGCTGAGTCCAGGGGTGCTGAGCTGAGGAAGAGGGAGTTGCTGCACGAGAAAGGCTTCCTCGACCGACCTGCTGACCTGCCGCAGTTCTTGCGCGCAGGAGTGATCAACCACGGCTGGGAGGAATTTTGCAGACCGCCCAATCCAGCCTACACGAGCATGGTGTATGATTTCTACGCCAATGTGCTCAGCCCTGAGGATGGCCTGTCTGTGGTCAGAGGGGTAGACGTGGATTTCTCAGCCAAGGCCATCAACGAAGCCTATGGTCTCAAGGGCCAAACACATACAGATTATGCACGGATTGTTGATGAGCCTACTGAGGCTGTTCTGGAAGAGGCCATTCGGACCATTGGCCAGCCTGAAGCTTCATGGACCGTGTCACGCAATGGGAGGCACACTCTCATGAGTGCCAGCCTCACGGCTAAGGCGGCTGTGTGGTTTTCGTTCGTGAGAAGGAGATTGTCCTCAGTAACTCACGAGACTACAATCAACCAGAGCCGATCGCTGCTGGTGTATGCGATAATGAGAGGTCTCACGATCAACGTGGGAGAAGTCATCACTGCTGCTATTACTGAGTGCGCCAGGAAAGGTAAGGGACCACTGTTTTTCCCTAACACCATAACCAAGCTATGTTTGCTTGCAGGAGTCCCCACCGAGCGCATGGAGCAGCAAATGGCTTACACAGGCCACTTGGAGCTGCCTGCTAGCCTGAGGCTGAAGAGGAAGGGGAATATGGAGTTTGAACTGGATAGGCTGGCTGCTGATCAGTCCCTATCCATGGCCTGCCTGATGGATATGCAGAGGAGAATGGCTCAATGGGCCACTTATGCGCAGGCAAGGGACAAGGAAGTTGCAGACCAACTTGGGTGCATCTTCCCTGACTTCCCCACAAATCTCCTGATTCCATGGGTGCCCCCACGACCACGGCAACCTGATGAGGATGAAGACGTTTGAGTGCTGGTTTGAAGTGCACTGAAGGGGGTATTGCTGTTCCCTTAGAAAAAAAAACAAACAATTTTCTGCTTTCTGATAGCCTATGTGAATTATGCTGTTTTTTTTTATCTGTCGTAGATGCTTAGTTTTATGTTTTTAATTTTGCTTAGTATAGTCTGATGATAGGTAACTAGATAGGTTAGTTTTGTTTTATTTTTAGGAGAGCTTGAATGACTGGAAAGAGAATGCTTAGGGGCCTTAATCACTGTTATATCTGCCCTGATCTAATTGCGAAATAATTGCGGTACCCGCAATTTTCATGACTGAAAGCATGTTTTGGACTGTCTGTTTAGCTAGGCTGTAATCTGTTTAAATTCCATCTTTTGCTGCTATCATGACTACCATATATAGCTTATCTGAAAGCATGCTGGATGAGTGTCATAGGACACCCTTTGCCAGTTTAAATCGACCTCTAAAAAGCTCAGCATGCACAGCTTTAAGCCCTTAACTGTCTGTTTTTTTTTTTAATTTACTGCTACTGTGATATTTTCTTTTCAATGTTCTGTCTATGCCTAGGGCTTTAGATTCTCTTTGTTTTACCTTAGACTAGATGCTTCTAGGATAGTTTGGGGGTGTGCCACCTCAGACACTCATTGGGGACAATGAGTAGTTGAAGTTTGGGGGAGGCCACCCTAGGCTTAGGAACATTCCTCTCTCCCTTAGAAACATAAGCATTCTTCTTCTCCTTTACAAAAAATGATGAACTGAAAAAGAAAAAAAATGAAAAATAGAATAAAGAGGGGGGTCTCTCTTAGGTTGCTAAGTAATCAGTGCCAAGTGTGTGACCCACAAGTGGCATTGCATCAAAAGGCAACCAAAGGAGAGGCCTCACCTAAGTAAGAAAAAGGGAAAAGAATAGGGAAGAAGAATGTATACCTAGGAGTTATAACTTTGTGGCTTAGGTGTCCTACTTAAAAAGAACTCTGATCCTCAATTAGCTAAGCACAAAGTTGTAACTTGTAGGGTTGTTTAGGGAGATGAGTGTTTTTCCAATGTAGTGATGCCAGGGTTTAGGTTGTTCTTTAAAGTACTACTGTCACCATTAATACTAAGACTGGCATGACTCTAAGGAATCCTAGACACATTAAAAATAAAGCTAGAAGCATGTACTGAGTCTGAGGTAAAGCTAGGCAGAATTTGAAACCTTAGGGATAGTGGCATAATATGACAAAAGCAAATAGATCAGTTGTAGGAAGTTAATAAAAGCAAGTGAGTGTTAGGCAGGCGAAGTCAGAAGAAGCTAGATAAGAGGGTAGTTTTAAACTGAGAAGTGTGTCACAGGACAGCAGTGCTATAGATAGGGATATAAGGGAGTCAGTAAAGTGGTTAAAGAAGAAGAAACAGCAGCCTAGGTAAGTCCTTAGTATGCTTGAGGACAAGCAAAACCTTAAGTTTGGGGGTGTGTTAAGTCTATGAAAGTGACTTATTTAGGACCCATTTAGCTTAAGAAGATGTACACTTTTAGGTGTTTTTGATAGCATTTAGCCTAAACCTATGCTTAAATATGAGAATGAGAAGAAGGTAGCTAAATTAGGACTTATGCACAATAGGAAAGAAAAGGGTTGAAAACCGAAGGAAAAGAATGAAAAAAAGCTGCATTGCGACAGCATTGCGAAAACATTGCTGAAGCCGCAATTATTCAAGTGAAAACCGTAAGTTGACTGATCTGTTTCTGTTAATTTCCGTAATTTCAGGGATTCGTTCTTTCTCCTCCATCCATTCTGATATATGACGTTGAAGATTGATGGTTCTCCTTGGCCCAAGCGCACCTGCAAACTACTATAAAAAGGGGTCAAAGTCGGAGGTTCAGTCATCATCCGAAAGCGTAGAGTCTTCTCGCAGTCCATCTTTTCGCCCTGTTTTCCTTTGCCGTCTGTTGGAGTGAGAGTCTCAGCTGTTGGAATCGATAATCTGATAGGAAGGAGAGGAGATTCTTCTTCTCTCTCGATTGGATTCATCCAAGCAAGGCTGACCTTTCATCCCCTTCATTCGAGGCGACTGCAACGAGGCTTCCAAGCGTCATTTCCTGCTTTCTGTTCTCCTTTTCTAATTTCCAGCTTTGATCAGTTGTTGTTTCTAGTTTAGTGTTCTATCTACTGCATTTCGTCGCTGTCTGTCTTTGAATTATTTCCTTTAAGTTCCCTTTTGTCCGTTCAACATTCAAAGTAATCAAATTGCAAGACTTCATTTCACAGTTTCCATCTTCTGCTGCTACGGTTTTATCTTACTGTTTGGAGTATATTTCCCTTCTAAGCATGTCTGTTTTGTCTTACATTTCTGTTCTCTATATATCCATGAGTAGCTAAGTCACTTAGGGGCATGCTAATGACAGAACTATAGGCTAAAAAACGTGAACCAAGCATGTAGGATAGCTCTCGAAACATTGATTGTATGTAAGCTTCATCCCACGGGCAATTTCGATTGGCCATCCATTTTGTCCAAAGAACTCCTAACCTCTGGAAGGAGTAAGAGTTCAGAGTCGTATAATCATGCTAGCCTTTCATGGTAACCAGGAAACGGCCTAGGAATAGGCGTTTCCCTAGTACAAACTAAACACTTCTGTTTTAACAAGATGCTTAAGACCTTACTTTGAGTTGAGTAAACTAAAGAATCTAATGCATGGAATCGGACGATACATGAGATAGAGTGAGTTTGATGCATAGAGAGTAGACCCAGTGCTTGAGAATCGTATAAAAATGCCTATAGGATAGTCATTAGTAGCCCTTAATTCACCCATTTACACACTTTCGCTGTTATTCAATTGCGGTAAAATTGCGGTATCCGCAATTCTGCTAAGTTACCATTCTGTTTAGCTGTTTTCTTCTTCGTTTATTAATTCCATCTCTTGTCTTTTGAGTCTAATTTCAACTTGCATTTGTTTATGTTGCATTCCTTTACACATTCAGCAAAAATTAGATAATTAAAAACCAATTTTACCCCATCAAAACCACCCCTTCTTTCTTAACAAATACACTTCGTGAATAGCTAAAAATAAGTCTCTGTGGAAAAAACGAATGAAATATACTTACTACTTGCTGTGAGACCATGTATGCTTGCATGTTCTGAGTGCTCTATCTACCTTCTTGCTTATTTATCTTTAACACATTGAGCACGCAACAATACACCATGGGATGCCATGATGTGGACATTTGAGAAGAAGGTCCTTGAACCTTGTCCAAGCTTCGTGAAGAGATTCATTATCAGCTTGTTTGAATTTAACTATGTCATCACGAAAGGTAGAATTCCTATCAGGTGGAAAGTATTTGACTAGGAATTTTTCTGCTAAATCTGTCCAATTAAGGACAGATCCAGAGGGTAATGAGTTCAACCATGTTTTGGCTTTGTCCCTCAAAGAGTAAGGGAACAAGTATAGCCTCAAGGCTTCTTGGGAAACTCCAGGGATGATGAAGGTATCACTAACTCCTAAGAAGTTCCTAAGATGGTTGTGGGGGTCCACATTTTCTATTCCAAAGAATTGTCCCACAGTGGACAACATTTGGAACATCACTGGCTTTAACTCGAATGAGTTGGCAGTGATCTCAGGACGGATTATGCTGGGGTTCAGCTCCCCAGGCATAGGTACTAAATATGAAATAATGGCACTATTCTTGTCATTCGCTATTTCGATGGGGTTGCGAATGACAGGTACCTGATTTGGAACTATCTCTTCCATTTCTTCGATTTCAGGTATGATAGGAGGTTGTTTAAAAAGACGTTTCTTGGCTTTATTTCTGGCTTTAAATAGTCTCTCGGGCTCAGGATTGAACTCTAGATCTCTACTTGAAGGCTCACTCATAAACTAACCCAATAGTACCTGCAAAAGAAATGAAACAGATCAGCTTCAATAAGCAATAAACTTGTTTTTTCAACTTAACAGACTTCGTTTTCACTTAAAATAAGTCCCCGGCAGCGGCGCCAAAAACTTGTTGCGTGCTCAATGTGTTAATAAGAATAAGCAATAAGAGAGAGAGAGCACTCAGAACATGCAAGCATACATGATCTTATAGCAAGTAATGAGTATTTTTTCATTCGTTTTCCCACAGAGACTTATTTTTAGCTATTCATGAAGTGTTTTGTTAAGAAAGAAGGGGTGGATTTGAAGGGTTCAAATTGGTTTTTAATTGCCTACTTCTTACCGAACATATAAAGGAATGTAACATAAACAAATGCAAGTTGAAATTAGACTCAAAGGACAAGAGATGGAATTAATAAACGAAGAAGAAAACAGCTAAACAGAATGGAACTTAGCAGAATTGCGGATACCGCAATGTTATCGCAATTGTAAAAACAGTAAAAGTGTGTAAAATGGAGAATTAAGGGCTACTAAAGACTATCCTATAGGCATTTTAATACGATTCCCAAGCATTGGATCAACTCTCTATGCATCAAACTCACTCTATCTCATGTATCGTCCGATTCCATGCATTAGATTCTTTAGTTTACTCAACTCAAAGTAAGGTCTTAAGCATCTTGTTAAAGCAGGAGTGTTTAGTTTGTACTAGGGGAACGCCTATTCCTAGGCCGTTTCCTGGTTACCTTGAAAGGCTAGCATGATAATATGACTCTGAACTCTTACTCCTTCCAGAGGTTAGGAGTTCTTTGGACAAAATGGATGGCCAATCGAAATTGCCCGTGGGATGAAGCTTACATACAATCAATGGTTCGAGAGTTATCCTACATACTTGGTTCACGTTTTTTAGCCTATAGTTCTGTCATTAGCATGCCCCTAAGTGACTTAGCTACTCATGGATATGGGGTAAGTAGAAATACGAGATGAAACAGACATGCTTAGAAGGAATTTAAAGACAAAACAGTAAGGGAAAGCAGTAGAATGCAGAAGCAAGAAACTGTGAAATGAAGAATGGAGATTCGATTACTTGACTGTTTGATTGGACAAAAGAAAGCTTAAAAGTAAATAACAGCAAGGCAGAAAGCAACGAAATGGAATGTTCTAGCTATTAGAAAGAGAACAACACAAAGCAGAAATGTAAACTAGAAAAGGAAAGACAGAAAGCAGTAAATGTTGCTTGGAAGCCTCGTCGCAACCGCCTCGGCTGAAGAGGATGAAAGAATAGCTTTGCTTGGATGAATCCAATCGGGAGAGAAGGTGGATCTTCTCTCCTTCCTATCAGATTGTCGATTCCAACAGCTGAGACTCTCACTCCAACAGACGGCAAAGGAAAACACGAAGAGAAATGGAGCTGCGAGAGGACTTCTACGCTTCCGGATGATGATTGAACCTCCGACTTTGACCCCCTTTTATAGTAGTTTGCAGGTGCGTTTGGGCCACGGAGAACCATCAATCTTCAACGTCGTATATCAGAATGGATGGAGGAGAAAGAACGAATCCCTGAAATCACGGAAATTAACAGAAAAAGATCAGTCAATTTACGGTTTTCACTTGAATAATTGCGGCTTCAGCAATGTTTTCGCAATGCTGTCGCAATGCAGTTTTTTTCATTCTTTTCCTTCGGTTTTCAACCCTTTTCTTTCCTATTGTGCATAAGTCCTAATTTAGCTACCTTCTTCTCATTCTCATATTTAAGCATAGGTTTAGGCTAAATGCTATCAAAAACACCTAAAAGTGTACATCTTCTTAAGCTAAATGGGTCCTAAATAAGTCACTTTCAGAGACTTAACAGCAAGAAAAGAAGAGGTTCCTACACGAAGCTAGGAAGTACATCTGGGACGATCCAACACTTTACAAAAATTGTGCGGATGGATTGCTGAGGAAGTGTGTGTCAGCTGCCGAATCAAAGTCAGTATTGAAGCATTGTCATACATCTCCTTACGGTGGACATTTTGGTGGTCAAAGGACGGCTGCAAAGGTGTTCCAAAGTGGCTACTACTGGCCCACGATCTTCAAGGATGCACACGACTATGCACACAGCTGCGATGAGTGTCAACGGACAGGTAACCTCAGTAGGAAGGATGAGATGCCTCTCACCTATATCTTAGAGTTGGAACTCTTTGATGTATGGGGCATTGACTTCATGGGACCATTCCATCCATCTGCGGGTAATCTTTACATACTAGTAGCTGTAGATTATGTTTCTAAATGGGTAGAAGCCATTGCATGTCCCTTAAATGATGTCAAAACAGTCATTAAATTTCTAAATAGACATATTTTTACAAGATTTGGTACACCACGGGCAATAATAAGTGATGAAGGAACCCACTTTATAAACAAAGCTATGGAAAAGGTACTGGCTAAATATAATGTTAGACATAGAGTAGCAACCCCTTATCGCCCACACTCAAATGGACAAGCTGAAATATCAAATAGAGAGATCAAGAGCATACTTGAAAAAGTGGTTAAACCTAATAGAAATGACTGGTCTTTTAAATTAGACGATGCACTGTGGGCGTATAGGACTGCATATAAAACGCCCTTAGGCATGTCCCCTTATAGGTTAGTGTATGGAAAAGCATGCCATTTACCTTTTGAATTAGAAATCAAAGCCTTTTGGGCCTTAAAAGAGCTGAATTATTGCGTAACCGATGCGGGAACATTGCGGTCTCTGCAATTACATGAGTTAGATGAACTAAGACACATGTCATATGAAAATGCTAAAATGTATAAAGAAAAAACTAAGATTTGGCATGATAGTAGACTTAGAATCAAGGACTTCAAAAAGGGCCAGCATGTTTTATTATTCAATTCACGATTGAGGTTATTTCCGGGCAAACTTAAGTCTAGGTGGTCGAGTCCTTTTGTGATTACTTTTTTTTTTTTTTTTGACAACATGTGGGGAGGGGGAATCGAACTTGAGACCACTTGCTCATAGTTCATACATTATGCCGGTTGAGCTATGCTCATGTTGGCGTCCTTTTGTGATTACTAATGTCTTTGTTCATGGTGCAATTGAAATTCGAAATCTAAACCAAGGGCAGTCGTTCATGGTAAATGGCGCAAGACTGAAACATTATTATGAGGAAGGAGATGTGCAGACACTCTCGGCCTTCCTTCTATCCGAAGCCTGAGAAACAAAGCAAGAGAGGATGAGCGGAAATATCGCTGTGCTCATCCGTCAGAGGGCTAGTCCATAGATTTTCTTTATTGTTTTTAAGTTTGCGTATCATATTGTTATTTCCCGTTTTAATTAAGTGTTTTTAATTTGGTTAGGAGCGTGGTAATGGGAGATCTTGAACGACAATGAGGTAGGTGAATCAAGAGGAGTAGATCAAGGAACAGATCTGGCAAGATCAAAGATTTCGTTGCTAAGATCTTGCAACAGAAATCAAGAAAAATCTTAACGGTTACATTGTTAATGCTGAAAAATTGCTGAAGAATTGCGGTGTCCGCAATAAAAAGAGCCGTTGGGAGAACACTCGAGTATAAATAGACGGCGTTGGGGATCGCTTTCCTCTACGATTTCTCAAACCTTTGGGACTTTACAATTCAGAACTCTCATTCCTCTGCAACTCCCAAGCTCAGATCTTCAAAGAAGCAACAATGGTGACCACAAGGGCCGACCGATCCACGCCTAAGAAAGCGTCACCTGACGCAGAAGAGACAGTAAGGGAGGCGTTGCTATCTTTGGCAGACGCCGACGCTGCGCAACCCTCGAGGCCCCCAAAGCTTCATGTGAGAAGAAAGAAATGGAAGGTGGCGACGACGGTAGCTGCTGACCCCTCTGATCCGGTAGAAACTCCTAAGAAGAAGAAGTGGAAGGTCGCAGTGTCTGATTCTCCGATCAGAGAGAAGACGACCCCGAGCGAGGAAAGCCTCGACAGTGGCCGACCATCATTTGAGACGGCCATGCAGAGCCCTGAATCTCCTCAGCATGCGCTGGAGCCTGAAATTCCTTCTGAAGAGCACCAAGATTCGGTGCCAATCGATGATCCGGCTGAAGAGGAAGAGGTGTTTTCCCCCTTCAGGGATGTCAATCTTGACAGCCTTGTGGAGAGGGAAAGCATGGACTCAATGGAGGAAACGCTGGGTGAATGTCTCCAGCACATGGCCACAAAGGCGCGGCTCAAGAAGAAGGCACCTGTGATTGTGAAGGGCAAGCGGCCAAAGGCCTCCAAACGGACCAAAAGGAAGAGGGTTGAAGCTGAACCCTCTATGAAGAAAATGAAGACTGAGGTTGTTGAATCGGCCAAAGAAAATGAAAAGGGGAAGAGAAAGATGTATCAAGAAGATGAGCCTCGAGCTGCGAGGTATATCTCCAAGGAAGCAGAGGCCAAGGGCCTCGAATTGATGAAGAAAGAACTCCTCCACGAGAGAGGATTTCTTGATGCCCTTGCGGACCTGCCGCAATTCTTGCGCACAGGGATAATGAACCATGGCTGGGAGGAGCTATGTAGGCCGCCAATTCCAGCCTACTCTGACATGGTGTACGACTTCTACGCCAACCTCACGCATCCTGAAAGTTGTTTTTTCATGGTGAGGGGAGTAGAGGTTGATTTCTCAGCCAAAGCAATCAACGAAGCGTATGCTCTCAAGGGGCATTTGCACTCTGAGTACGCAAGGATGATGGAATCACCATCAGAGGTAGTCCTAGAGGAAGCTCTGAATACAATAGGCAAACCTGAGGCATCCTGGGCAGTCTCAAGGAATGGGAGACACACACTGATGAGTGCGGCTCTCAGGGACAAAACAGTCGTCTGGTTCTCCCTCGTACGAAGACGAATCTCCCCGGTCACACATGAGACAACCATCAACCAGGGGAGATCGCTGCTGCTCTATGCGATAATGAAGGGACTCACCATTGATGTGGGTGAAGTCATTGCAGCCTCTATCGTCGAGTGCTCCAAGAAAGGTAAGGGCCAACTCTTTTTCCCAAATACCATTACTAAGCTTTGTTTGCGTGCAGGAGTACCTGTTACGAAGGAAGAGAGGCAATTGGCCTACACTGGCCATCTGGAGCTGCCCACTATCTTGAGGATGAGAAGAAGGGGTGATAACTCCATTTTGGAGCTATGTTTCACTTCCTAACTCTAGCTAAAAGTCGTGATTAATCGTTTAATATGTCTCATTTATAGGAGATTTGCGGCATAGAGATCGTGGCATCCATTGAGTGCGTTTTGTGGCTAAGGAAGGCATTTTAGCGCCTCGGGAGTGCTTCGGGAGAAGGAGAAGCTCACACATGAAGATAGGAAGAAAATTGCCTAGGAGAGGCAATTTTTCAGCCCCAAACCCGAGAGCAAGCGTCGAGCAACAGCGTCGAGACGCTTACTCAACGCTGCAGCGTCGAGACCCTACATCAGCGTCGAGACGCTCCGGAAGCACGCGCGCGCTGGAGAATTTGGCCACAGCGTCGAGACGCTCGCGCAGCGTCGAGACGCCATCACGACGAAAACGCGCGCGGCACTTAGGGCACCAGCGTTGAGACGCTGGCCTAGCGTTGAGACGCTCCGACGGCTTAAAACGTCAATTTGACAATTTTTTCAGCCAACTTTTACATCTTCTTCTTCCCTTCGATTTTGCTCTCGGGTTTTCTTCATCTTCTCCGCCATTTGTGGCCTTTTGGAGCTTATTTCTTGTATATTAGCTTGGGGATGATGCCCAAGGCTTCCATGGGAGTGTTGGAACTCCAAACCTCCATGGTTGGCTAAGGTACTTGTGCTTGGATTTGGGTTAATTAGGGATTTTTGCTAAGTTTTTAATGTTTTGATAATGTATGCTTAATGGTTCTGATTTGGCTTTGAGTATATATGCATTTGTCTATCTTGCTTAATCCAACGCGCATGTTAGATTTCGACGATTGAAACTCGAGTCATCTTGCATGTTGTGTATGTTAAAGAGTAGCGATGCCGTGCCTCTCACTGCTCGACTAAGTAACACAGATAGATAAAACTAAATCGGAGTATCGAGTCGTGTATGATGATTGTTGATTGCATACAGCGTTTGCGGGCAATCTACTAGCAATTAAATTACATGCTTGAATGTTCGTCGCGGTATGTTAGTGACTATCTAGAGTCAAATTTGGGGCAGATCACCCTAATGCAACTTTAGATAATGTTTTATTAGAACTGTGTGGTCTAATTAATTTCTATGGAGCCGGTTACCTTGGGGCTTCTTGGGTAACTGACCGTGTGCATGTCATCATCAATTAGCCTTACCTTAGAATTAAATGATAAATGTTAAAATGCTTAGCAAGATCCCGAAAATTCCCCAAATCCAACACTCTTCACTCCCAAGTTTATTACTTTTCCGTTAGCACTTTTCACTACATTGCATGATTAAAACCCCCTTTTTTGTGACAACTGTTATGTCTCCAAAAGTGACTTATTTAGGACTTATTTAGCTTAGAAAGATGCACACTCTTAGGTGTTTTTGAGAGGATTTAGCTTAAACCTATGCTTATTTGTGAGAATTAAAAGAAGGTAGCTAAATTAGGACTTGTGTGCAAAAGGAAAGAAAAGGATTGAAAACCGAAGTAAAAGAATGAAAAAACTACATTGCGACAGCATTGCGGAAACATTGCTGAAACCGCAATGTTTCAAGTGAAAACCGTAAGTTGACTGATCTTTTTCTGTTAATTTCTGTTATTTCAGGGATTCGTTCTTTCTCCTCCATCCATTTTGAAGTACGACGTTGAAGATTGATGGTTCTCCTTGGCCCAAACGCACCTGCAGATTGCTATAAAAGGGGGTCAAAGTCGAGGGTTCAAGCATCATCCGAAAGCGTAGAAGTCTTCTCGCAGCTCCATCTTTTCTCCTGTTTTTCTTTGCCGTCTGTCGGTTTGCGAAGTTTAGCTGGTTGGAGTCGACAATCTGATAGGAAGGAGAGAAGATTCATCTTCTCTCTCCCGATTGGATTCATCCAAGCAAGGCTGATCTTTCTCATCCTTCAGCCGAGGCGGTTGCGACGAGGCGTTCAAGCTCTTTTCCTGTTTTCTGTCTTTCATTTCTAATTTCCATTTCTGCTTTGTTGTTGTTTCCCTTCTAGTAGCTAGTTTATTGCATTTCGTTGCTTTCTGCCTTTATGATATTTACGTTAAGCTTTCCTTTGTTCATTCAAACAATCAAGTAATCAAAGCAAAATTCAGCATTTCACATTTTCTTGCCTTTGCAATCTACTGTTTTTCCTTACTGTTTTGTCTTTAAATTCTTTCTAAGCATGTCTGTTTCAACTCTTATTTCTTTTCTCCCTATATCCATGAGTAACTAAGTCACATAGGGGCATGCTAATGACAATACTATAGGCTAAAAAACGTGAACCAAGCATGTAGGATAGCTCTCGAAGCATTGATTGTATGTAAGCTTCATCCCACGGACAATTTTGATTGGCCATCCATTTTGTCCAAAGAACTCCTAACCTCTGGAAGGAGTAAGAGTTCAGAGTCATACACTCATGCTAGCCTTTCAAGGTAGCCAGAAAACGACCTAGGAATAGGCGTTTTCCTAGTACAAACCATAACTTTCTGCTTTAACAAGATGCTTAAGACCTTACTTGGACATGAGTAAACTAAAGAATCTAATGCATGGAATCGGACGATACATGAGATTGAGTGAGTTTGATGCATAGAGAGTTGATCCAATGCTTGAGAATCGTGAGAAAATGCCTATAGAGGAGTCGTTAGTAGACCTTGTTTCTCCATTTTACACACTTTCGCTGTTAGGAAAATTGCGGTAGAATTGCTGTTTCCGCAATTCTGCTAAGTTCACAATTCTGTTTAGCTGTTTTCTTATACGTGTATTAACCTCATCTCTTTTCCTTTGAGTTTAACTTTGATTTGCACTTGTTTATGTTGCTACCCTCTACACATTCCTTAGAAAATAGACAATTTAAAACCAATTCTACCCCATCAAACTCATCCATTCTTTCTTAACAAAACACTTCATGAATAGCTTATAATAAATCTCTGTGGGAAAACGAATGAAAAAATACTTACTACTTGCTATAAGATCATGTATGCTTGCATGTTCTGAGTGCTCTTTCTATCTTATTGCTTAGTTATTTTAACACATTGAGCACGCAACAAGTTTTTGGCGCCGCTGCCGGGGATTTATTTAAGTGAAAACGAAGTTTGTTAAGTTTGAAACACCAAGTTTATTGCCTATTGAAGCTGATCTGTTTAATTTCTTTTGCATGTACTATTGGGTTAGTTTATGAGTGAGCCTTCAAGTAGTGATCTAGAGTTCAATCATGAGCCTGAGAGATTACTTAGGGCCAGAAATAGAGCCAAGAAACGTCTCTTTAACCAACCTTTTTTACCTCAAGTAATTGCGGGAACCGCAATTCCTCCACAATTGTCTCAAGAAGAAATGGATGGAATAGTTCCAAATCCGGTGCCTGTCACTCGCAATCCCATCGAAATAGCGAATGACAAGGATAGCGCCATACTCTCTTACCTAGTACCTATGCCTGGGGAATTGAACCCCAGCATAATCCGTCCTGAAATCACTGCCAACTCTTTCGAGTTAAAGCCAGTGATGTTCCAAATGTTGTCCACTGTGGGACAATTCTTTGGAGTGGAAAATGAGGATCCCCACAACCATCTTAGAAACTTCTTAGGAGTCAGTGATACCTTCATCATCCCTGGAGTTTCCCAAGAAGCCTTGAGGCTATACCTTTTCCCTTACTCTTTGAGGGACAAAGCCAAAACATGGTTGAACTCATTACCCTCTGGATCTGTCCGCAATTGGACAGACTTAGCAGAAAAATTCCTAGTCAAATACTTCCCACCTGATAGGAATTCTACCTATCGTGATGACATAATCAAGTTCAAACAAGCTGACACTGAGTCTCTTCACGAAGCTTGGACAAGGTTTAAAGATCTTCTTCTTAAATGTCCGCACCATGGCATCCCATGGTGTATCCAAATAGAGGTCTTTTTCAAAGGATGCAACCCCAGCACTAGACAAGTCTTGAATTCATCTGCTGGTGGTTCCATGTTGTCCAAGAGTTACAACGAGGCCTATGAGATCTTGGAAAAGATCTCAGCATCGCACTGTAGGTGGTCAGATGATCCAGTTGAGCCAACTAGAGCTCAAGACAAGGATGCTCTAAGTGCAATGAGCAGCCAAATAAATGCCCTGACCAACCTAGTTAAGCAAATGGCTCAGGCCAATCTCCAAACAAGTGTCAACACCGCCACAGCCATGTCAATGGGCACCCAACCAAGTCAAGGTGAGACACTTATCTGTGGATTCTGTGGGGAAGGGCACCTGTATGAATACTGCCCTGGGAATCCAGCCTCAGTCTGCTATATTGGAAGCCAGCAGCAGCCTAGGAACAACCCCTATTCCAATACTTACAATCCTGGTTGGAGGAACCACCCAAACCTGTCGTGGGGTGGCCAACAAAATGCTAACCAAGCTCCTAACCAACCAAGACCGAGTGGAACACCTGGTTTCACTCCCCAACATAACCAGTCAATGTATCAAAAACCATACAACCAACCTGTAGGATCTTCTGTAGAAAACTTACTTAAGGAATACATAGCCAAGAATGATGCCACTCTGCAGAGCCAGCAAGCTACTCTTAGGAGCCTAGGGAATCAAATAGGGCAACTAGCCAATGAAATCAAAAGTAGGCCCCAAGGTAGACTCCCTGGTGACACTGAAGTGCCAAGGAGAGATGGTAAAGAACAAGTTCAAGCAATTGAACTTAGAAGTGGTAGACCATTGGTAAGCAACACCAAGGACACACCGAAGAGAGTAGAGAACACTGAGTCTAGTGCTCCACTGGAGTCTCTGCCAAACCAAGGTCCACCACCAACAAGCACATCAGGAGCAAGGCTGAAGCCAATCATAGAGGAGATAGAAGAAATTCCAAGGCCTCCACCTATCCTGAGGCGACCTGATGTGCCTGCATATGTGCCACCACCTCCATTTCCTAGAAGGCTAAAGAAAAAACAAGAACAGGAAGTGCACTTTAATAAATTTCTAGAAATTCTTAAGCAAGTGCATTGTAATATTCCTTTTGTGGAGGTTTTACAGTCTATGCCTTCTTATGTAAAGTTTTTGAAGGATATTATAACTAACAAGAGAATAATTGGTGAGTTTGAAACAGTCAATCTCACTGAGGAGTGCAGTGCTATACTCCAAAACAAGCTACCCAAGAAGGAGAAGGATCCTGGTTCCTTCACCTTACCTGTAGAGCTAGGAGGAAAGCACGTGGGCAGAGCTCTTTGTGACCTGGGAGCCAGCATAAACCTCATGCCCCTATCACTATTCCGCCAGCTTGGGATAGGAGAAGCACGTCCAACCACTGTCACTTTACAACTAGCAGACAGATCCATTGCATACCCTGAAGGTAAGATTGAGGATATTCTAGTAAAGGTTGACAAGTTTATTTTCCTTGCAGATTTCATTATCCTGGATTATGAAGCAGACAAGGAGGTCCCCATCCTGTTAGGCAGACCATTTCTAGCCACAGGTAGGGCACTAATAGATGTCCAAAAAGGTGAGCTCACTATGAGGGTTCATGATGAAGAGGTGAAATTTAGTGTTTATAAAGCCTTAAGGTACCCCTCTGACTCTGAATCTTGTGCTAGCATGGACATTGTAGATTCATTAATGGAAGAACAATTGGAGCATGAATTGTTGACTAAGCATGCTCATGAATATGTAGGATTAGAATTAACTGACTTAAACATAGCTGAGATAATGGATATACCTGTAAATAACCCTCAGCATGTTTGTATGAATATTGATTTAACTGAAAAATCTTTGAATCCATTAAAACCATCCATTGAGCATCCACCTGTTTTAGAATTGAAACCTCTCCCCACTCACCTCAAGTATGCATATCTAGGAAGCAATGATACTTTGCCTGTGATTATTTCTTCTAAATTAAGTGAAAAGCATGAGGTTGAATTGATTCTACTACTTAAGCAACATAGGAAGGCTATTGCATGGACTATTGCTGATATTAGAGGCATTAGCCCTTCGTATTGCATGCATAAGATTATACTAGAGGAAGAGCATACACCTAGAGTAGATCACCAACGTAGGCTGAATCCCTCTATGAAAGAGGTAGTTAAGAAAGAAATAATTAAATGGTTAAACGCTGGTGTGATCTTCCCCATAGCTAGTAGTCAGTGGGTGAGCCCTATACAATGTGTACCTAAGAAGGGGGGGATGACTGTGGTAGTCAATGAGAACAATGAACTGATTCCAACAAGGACTATCACAGGGTGGAGAGTTTGCATGGATTATAGGAAACTAAATAAAGAAACCAAAAAAGACCATTTCCCTCTACCATTCATTGACCAGATGCTAGATAGAATAGCTGGTAGAGCCTACTACTGCATTTTAGACGGTTACTCGGGATATAACCAGATTACTATAGACCATAAGGACCAAGAGAAGACTACCTTCACTTGCCCTTTTGGAACTTTTGCCTTTCGCAGAATGCCTGTTGGCTTATGCAATGCACCGACAACTTTCCAAAGGTGCATGTTGGCAATTTTTCTGATTTGGATGAGTCCATGATAGAGATATTCATGGATGATTTCTCAGTCTTTGGGGATTCATTTACAAACTGTCTAGAGAACCTAGGACAAGTCCTGGCTAGGTGTGAGGAGACCAACCTAGTCCTAAATTGGGAAAAGTGCCATTTCATGGTGGATAAAGGGATTGTCTTAGGTCATAGAGTGTCAAGGGCAGGTGTAGAAGTTGACAGGGCAAAAATTGAAATAATAGAGAAATTGGTAGAACCCCAAAATGTCAAGGCCATTAGAAGTTTCTTAGGGCATGCTGGTTTCTATAGAAGGTTCATTAAGGACTTTTCTAAGATCTCCAAGCCTCTATGTGAGCTTCTAGAGCTAAACAAACCATTCATTTTCTCTAAAGAGTGTGTCCTAGCTTGGAAAACCCTTAAGAGAGCACTAGTCACAGCGCCTATTATAGTAGGGCCAAATTGGGATCTCCCATTTGAGATGTTATGTGATGCTAGTGACTATGTTGTAGGGGTTATGTTAGGACAGAAGATTGACAAGTTAACACACCCTGTCTATTATGCTAGTAAGACACTTAATGAGGCACAATGCAACTACACAACCACTGAGAAAGAAATGCTAGCTGTAGTGTTTGCTTGTGAGAAATTTAGGAACTATATTGTAGGCACTAGGACAATCGTGTACACTGACCATTCTGCTTTAAAGTACCTTATGAGGAAGGCTGATGCTAAGCCTAGGTTGATTAGGTGGGTACTGCTGCTGCAAGAGTTTGATCTAGACATTAGAGATAAGAAAGGAAGTGAAAATGTGGTTGCGGATCATCTTTCTAGATTGCAGCATAATTGCGAAAAAATTGCGGAACCCGCAATTTCTGATGCTTTTATTGATGAACATGCCTTTGTATTAACTCATCGTGATAACGATGAGGAACCTTGGTTTGCTGACATTGCTAACTTCCTTGCATCACAGGTACTACCAACTTTCAAGGGAAGCCAAGAGAATAAGAGGTTCCTTCATGAGGCAAGGAAATTCATATGGGATGACCCCACCCTTTACAAAACATGTGCTGACGGCTTGCTAAGGAAGTGTGTTTCAGCTGCTGAGGCGAAGTCTGTGCTGCAGCACTGCCACACAGCTTCTTATGGTGGACACTTTGGTGGCCAAAGAACAGCTGCAAAGGTATTTCAGAGTGGCTACTATTGGCCAACGATCTTCAAGGATGCTCACAACTATGCCCACAGCTGTGATGAATGCCAAAGAACAGGTAACCTCAGCCGCAAGGTTGAAATGCCTCTCACCTACATCTTAGAGTTGGAGCTCTTTGATGTGTGGGGCATTGACTTCATGGGACCATTTCCCCCATCCTCAGGTAACCTTTACATATTAGTGGCAGTAGACTATGTATCCAAGTGGGTAGAGGCCATAGCATGTCCCAATAATGATGCCAAAACAGTAATAAAATTCTTGCATAGGCACATTTTTACTAGGTTTGGAACACCTCGTGCTATCATTAGTGATGAGGGGACACATTTCATTAATAAGGTTATGGAGAGAGTGTTGGCTAAGTATAACATTAGACATAGAGTAACCACCCCCTATCACCCACACTCGAATGGTCAGGCTGAAATTTCAAATAGGGAGATTAAGAACATCCTAGAAAAAGTGGTCAAACCTAATAGAAAGGACTGGTCATTTAAACTCGAGGATGCACTTTGGGCGTATAGGACGGCATATAAGACACCCCTAGGTATGTCTCCTTACAGACTTGTGTATGGTAAAGCTTGTCATCTTCCATTTGAGTTAGAAATTAAGGCATTTTGGGCACTAAAAGAGTTGAATTATTGCGTGACCGATGCGGGAACGTTGCGGTCTTTTCAATTACATGAGCTTGATGAGCTTAGACATATGTCTTATGAAAATGCCAAAATGTATAAGGAAAAGACCAAGATTTGGCACGACAGTAGACTTAGGATCAAGGACTTCAAGAAATGCCAGCTTGTCTTATTATTTAACTCACGATTGAAATTATTCCCAGGCAAACTTAAGTCTAGATGGTCAGGTCCTTTTGTAATTACTAATGTGTTTGTTCATGGTGCCATCGAGATAAAGAACCTGCAGCAAGGTCAACCATTCATGGTTAATGGTGCAAGGTTGAAGCACTACTATGAGGAAGGAGATTTGAAGACTCTCTCGGCCTTCCTCTTGACTGAAGCGTGAAATTAGAACGAGAGAGGACGAGTGATCGCTGTGCTCGTCAATATGAGGCTCATGCCTTAGTTTATTTTTTTCCATTTTTTCCGGTTATCGTTTGTGTATATGTTTGTATGATTTTAATTACGATGTTGATGTTGATTTTATTTCTTTTTGTAGGGAATCAATAGAGGGAATCAAGGAGATTAAATCCAGCTAAAAAAATCAAGAAGATATTGGGCCAAATCAAAGATACGGTTGAGCAAAGATTGACATTTAAATGCAGAAAATCTCCAACGGTCACTAGAATTGCGCTGGATTTGCAGAGTCCGCAAAAATATAGCCGTTGGGATTTTTTTTTGGGTTTCTTTATATCCGTTGGAAGGCGCGTTGATCCGTACGATTCTCCCATTATCTGAACTCCAAGAAAGCTGCTTTTCTCTTCATCTGTGATTTCTCTCTCCAAATCTCCACAATTCAACAATGGTGCTAACAAGAGCCGAACGATCTGCGTCCAAGAAAAGGGTTGATGAAGCTGAAACGGCTGCGAGGGAAGCACTTCTTGCCCTTGCAGACGCTGATGCTGCGCGAACTGAACGACTGCCCAAACTTCCGATCCGCAAGAAGAAGTGGAAGGTCGTCACAGAGATACCTGCTGGACCCTCTGAACCAGCAGGCACACCCAAGAAGCGCAAATGGAGTATGGTGGTGGCCGAAGAAGAGAGCAAGAAGACCCCCTCTGTGGAGAGTCAAGAACGAGACCAGCCATCCCACGAGACAGCCGAGCGCAGCCCTTCACCATCTCCACCAGTTCAAAGCCCCGAGCTCTCCTCATCGCCGCCAGCGCAGAGCCCTGAGCTGCCTTCATCACCACAGAGCTCTGCACAGACCCCTACAGCCGCACAAAGCACCACTCCGTCGCCCACTTCTCCACGGCCTGACCCTGAATTCCCATATGGGGAATACCAAGAATCGACGCAGGGCAGTGGGGGGGCTGAGGAAGAAGAGGTCTTCTCTCCGTTGAGGGAAGCCAGCCCTGAGAGTCCTGCGCAGAAGGATGATTCTATGGAAGAAACACTGGGGGCTTGCCTCCATGCGATCACAACCAAGGCGAAGCTGAAGAAGAAGAAGGCTGCCAAGATTATCAAGGCCAAACGGTCCAAGAAATCAAAGAAAAAGAAAGCCAAGAGGGCGTTTGCATCAGAGGAGAAGAGTGCTGAGCCATCGCTTAAGAAGCTCAAGATTGAGGCTGCTGAGTCAGCCAAACCAAAAGACAAAGGGAAGGCCAAGCTTTACCCTGAAGATGAGCCTCAGTCAGTGAGGTACGTGTCTTCTGACGCTGAGTCTAGAGGCATGGAGCTGAGGAAACGAGAGCTGCTGCACGAGAAGGGCTTCCTCGACAGACCTGCTGACCTGCCGCAATTCTTGCGCGCAGGAATTACGAATCACGGCTGGGAGGAGTTGTGCAGACCACCCAATCCAGCTTACACAAGCATGGTGTATGACTTCTACGCCAACCTGAGGAATTCTGAGGAGGGGTTGTCTGTGGTCAGGGGAGTAGAAGTGGACTTCTCAGCAAAAGCCATCAACGAAGCCTATGGCCTCAAGGGCCAAAAACATACTGACTATGCGAGGATTGTTGATGAGCCTACTGAAGCCGTCCTGGAAGAGGCCATTCGGACCATTGGCCAGCCTGAAGCATCCTGGACCGTGTCACGCAATGGGAGGCACACTCTCATGAGTGCCAACCTCACAGCTAAGGCGGCTGTATGGTTTTCTTTCGTGAGAAGGAAACTATCCCCAGTGACTCATGAGACCACCATCAACCAAAGCAGGTCGCTGCTGGTTTATGCAATCATGCGAGGTCTCACGATCAATGTGGGTGAAGTCATGTCAGCCGCCATTGCTGACTGCGCCAAGAAGGGTAAGGGTCCATTGTTCTTCCCTAATACTATTACTAAACTATGCTTGCGTGCAGGAGTCCCCATTGAGCGGATGGAACAGCAGATGGCTTACACAGGCCACTTGGAGCTGCCTACAGGCTTGAGGCTGAAAAAGGAAGGGGAACATGGAGTTCGAGCTGGATAGATTGGCTGCTGCTCAGTCATTGTCCATGGCGTGCCTGCTGGATTTACAGAAGAGGATGGCTCAATGGGCCACGTACGCACAGGCGAGGGACAAGGAAGTTGCTGACCAACTGGGATGCATCTTCCCTGACTTTCCCACGAACCTACTGTCTCCATGGGTGCCCCCACGACCACGAGGGACTGATGATGAGGATGAAGACATCTGAGTGCTGGTTTGAATTGCACTAGAGGGAGTATTGCTGTTCCCTTAGAATAAACAAGAAAAAAAAAATATAAATCAAACTGCTTTTTGTGAACCATGTGAATTATGCTGTTTTTAGTTAATATTTTGATCTGTTTTAGTTGCTTAGTTTTAAGTTTTTAAATTGTTTAGTGTAGTCTGATGATAGCTGAATAGGTAGGTTAGTTTGGTTTTATTTTTGTAGAGCTTGAGTGACGGGAAAAACGCATGCTTAGGGGCCTGAATCACTGTTATATCTGCCCTGGCTTTATTGCGAAATAATTGCGGAAACCGCAATTTTTATTACTGAATGCATGTTTTGGACTGTCTGTTTAGCTAGGCTGTGATCTGTTAAATTCTATCTTTTGCTGCTATCATGACTACCTTGTATAGCTTATCTTCAGGCATGTTGGATGAGTGTCATAGGACACCCTTTGATAGTTTAAATTAACCTCTAAAAAGCTCAGCATGCATAGCTTTAAGTCCTTACCTGTCTGTTTTTTTTCAAATGTCTGCTGCTGTGATATTTACTTTTAGAATGTTCTGCCTATGTCTAGGACTTTTAGATTCTCTTTGTTTTCCCTTAGACTATATGCTTCTAGGACAGTTTGGGGGTGTGCCACCTCAGACACTCATTGGGGACAATGAGTAGTTTTAGTTTGGGGGAGGTCACCCTAGGCCTAGGAACATTCCTCTCTCCCTTAAAAGCATAAGCATTCTTCTTCTCCTTCACAAAAATGATGAACTGAAAAAAAAAAAATGAAAAATAGAATAAAGAGGGGAGTCTCTCTTAGGTTGCTAAGTAATCAGTGCCAAGTGTGTAACCCACAAGTGGCATTGCATCAAAAGGCAACCAAAGGATAGGCACCACCTAAGTAAGAAAAAAGGAAAAGAGTAGGGAAGAAGAATGTATACCTAGGAGTTGCAGCTTTGTGGCTTAGATGTCCTGATAAAAAGAACTCTGATCCTCAATTAGTTGAGCACAAAGTTGTAGCTTGTAGGGTTGTTTAGGGAGATGAATGTATGTCCAATGTAGTGATGCCAGGGTTTAGGTTGTTCTCTTAAAAGCACTACTGTCACTGTTAATACTAAGACTGGCATGACTCTAAGGAATCCTAGGTAGCTTATAAGTAAAAACTAGAAGCATGTACTGAGTCTGGGGTAAAGCTAGGTAGAATTTGAAACCTTAGGGATAGTGGCATGATATGACAAAAGCAAGTAGATCAGTTGTAGGGAGTTAATGAAAACAGTAGGAGTATTAGGCAGGCGAAGTCAGAAGAAGCTAGATAAGAGGATAGTTCTGAACTTAGAAGTGTGTCACAGGACAGCACTGCTATAGATAGGGATATAGGGGAGTCAGTAAGTGGTTAAAGAAGATAAAACAGCAGCCTAGGCAAGTCCTTAGATTGCTTGAGGACAAGCAAAACCTTAAGTTTGGGGGTGTGTTATGTCTCCAAAAGTGACTTATTTAGGACTTATTTAGCTTAGAAAGATGCACACTCTTAGGTGTTTTTGAGCGGATTTAGCTTAAACCTATGCTTATTTGTGAGAATTAAAAGAAGGTAGCTAAATTAGGACTTGTGTGCAAAAGGAAAGAAAAGGATTGAAAACCGAAGTAAAAGAATGAAAAAACTACATTGCGACAGCATTGCGGAAACATTGCTGAAACCGCAATGTTTCAAGTGAAAACCGTAAGTTGACTGATCTTTTTCTGTTAATTTCCGTTATTTCAGGGATTCGTTCTTTCTCCTCCATCCATTTTGAAGTACGACGTTGAAGATTGATGGTTCTCCTTGGCCCAAACGCACCTGCAGATTGCTATAAAAGGGGGTCAAAGTCGAGGGTTCAAGCATCATCCGAAAGCGTAGAAGTCTTCTCGCAGCTCCATCTTTTCTCCTGTTTTTCTTTGCCGTCTGTCGGTTTGCGAAGTTTAGCTGGTTGGAGTCGACAATCTGATAGGAAGGAGAGAAGATTCATCTTCTCTCTCCCGATTGGATTCATCCAAGCAAGGCTGATCTTTCTCATCCTTCAGCCGAGGCGGTTGCGACGAGGCGTTCAAGCTCTTTTCCTGTTTTCTGTCTTTCATTTCTAATTTCCATTTCTGCTTTGTTGTTGTTTCCCTTCTAGTAGCTAGTTTATTGCATTTCGTTGCTTTCTGCCTTTATGATATTTACGTTAAGCTTTCCTTTGTTCATTCAAACAATCAAGTAATCAAAGCAAAATTCAGCATTTCACATTTTCTTGCCTTTGCAATCTACTGTTTTTCCTTACTGTTTTGTCTTTAAATTCTTTCTAAGCATGTCTGTTTCAACTCTTATTTCTGTTCTCCCTATATCCATGAGTAACTAAGTCACATAGGGGCATGCTAATGACAATACTATAGGCTAAAAAACGTGAACCAAGCATGTAGGATAGCTCTCGAAGCATTGATTGTATGTAAGCTTCATCCCACGGACAATTTCGATTGGCCATCCATTTTGTCCAAAGAACTCCTAACCTCTGGAAGGAGTAAGAGTTCAGAGTCATACACTCATGCTAGCCTTTCAAGGTAGCCAGAAAACGACCTAGGAATAGGCGTTTTCCTAGTACAAACCATAACTTTCTGCTTTAACAAGATGCTTAAGACCTTACTTGGACATGAGTAAACTAAAGAATCTAATGCATGGAATCGGACGATACATGAGATTGAGTGAGTTTGATGCATAGAGAGTTGATCCAATGCTTGAGAATCGTGAGAAAATGCCTATAGAGGAGTCGTTAGTAGCCCTTGTTTCTCCATTTTACACACTTTCGCTGTTAGGAAAATTGCGGTAGAATTGTTGTTTCCGCAATTCTGCTAAGTTCACAATTCTGTTTAGCTGTTTTCTTATACGTGTATTAACCTCATCTCTTTTCCTTTGAGTTTAACTTTGATTTGCACTTGTTTATGTTGCTACCCTCTACACATTCCTTAGAAAATAGACAATTTAAAACCAATTCTACCCCATCAAACTCATCCATTCTTTCTTAACAAAACACTTCATGAATAGCTTATAATAAATCTCTGTGGGAAAACGAATGAAAAAATACTTACTACTTGCTATAAGATCATGTATGCTTGCATGTTCTGAGTGCTCTTTCTATCTTATTGCTTAGTTATTTTAACACATTGAGCACGCAACAACAACCTTACCAATTAACCTAATCACATCTTAAACGATTAACCCTCAATTTTATTCCCTCTCTGTGGTTCGACCCCGTTACCGCTAGCTGCAAAGCTAAAAGCTACGGGTTTATAAATTTATTTTGGCAAGCCTCGACAGCTTGAGATTATAGCGATAGTTCAAAAATATCGTTACCAAAATTGGCGCCGTTGCCGGGGAGGGCAATCAAAAATGAGATTAATTTTTGTTTTTGATTAAGGTTGATTGGTTGTTTTTTTTTAAATTTTTTTTTTAAGTGAATTGTTTTTTGTTTTATTTTATTTTATTTGGATAACGGTCCTTTCTTCCAAGATTTTGAAAGTTCAGGTTACACTCAGAAGAGATGGAGGTTTTGGAGAACGATAATGAGAATCGGAGAACGCTCAAGGAGTGGGCGATGGATGGCTTGCCCTGTCAACCTTTGTGTATATCATTTCCGCCGATAACAGGTAAGTTTGAGCTAAAATCAAGTTTGCTTAACTCACTTCCTTCTTTTTATGGCAAATCAGGTGAAGATCCGATCAAGCACCTTAAGGAATTCCATATGGTGTGCTCTGCGATGAAAACGAGCGAAGTAACTGAAGATCAGTTGTATTTAAGAGCTTTCCTTTTCTCCCTGAAGGATAAAGC
Source organism: Herpetospermum pedunculosum (assembly GCA_028017165.1). Classification (NCBI taxonomy): domain Eukaryota; kingdom Viridiplantae; phylum Streptophyta; class Magnoliopsida; order Cucurbitales; family Cucurbitaceae; genus Herpetospermum; species Herpetospermum pedunculosum. Next base: position 52,809,481 of record CM051529.1, read on the forward strand.
GAGGGATTGGCTGCACTACATACCTGGGACTATCTCTACGTGGAATGGGTTGAAAGGGCTGCTTTTAGACAAATACTTCCCCGCTTCTAGAGCCAAGTTCCTAAGGAAGGAGATCTACAGGATCATGAAAAAAGAAGGGGAGACCTTTGATAAATGTTGGGAGCGGTTTACCCGGTTGTGCGAAGACTTCCACCACCATCGGATTCCGCAGGCAGAACTCATTCGCTTCTTCTACGAAGGCTTGTGTGATCGTGATTGTTGGTTGCTTGATGCAGCTAGTGGAGGGGCGTTGATTGACAAGACCCCAGTGGAAGCTCGGCGTTTGATCTGTAATATGGCTCAGAATATGCAGCATAATGGAATTGAAGCACGTGAGCAAGCCCGCCTCCAAAGCGAAGTGAAAAAGCTCAAGGACCAACTGTCAAAGTTATATGACGATTTGCTTCAATTTCAAGGAGACCCATCGCGAAATCGTCCTTCTGTTTCTTCTCAATCCATTGAAGGAATGTTCAAGTCCCTCATGGAAACTAACAAGGAAACCAATGCGCAGATGCGGTCGATGAGAGACGGGATGACGGAGGCAAAGACCAGAACGAGTAGGATGGAAACTCAGGCAGCTGACTGGCCAGATGGTATTGCACTGAAGAGTGGAAGGGATATTCCCTTGATTTCGGCGCCTGAGAATCCTTGGATGCTACCCCCAAACGCGAGGATGAATTCCTGTGAGCAGGTCTATTCCATTAACTTACAGAGTGGGAGAGAAATTTCTCCAATCACCGCTGTTGTGGAAAAAGAGGAAGGCAAGGTTGAGCAAAAGATCGAGGATCTTGAGTCAAGAAGGAAGGAAGCTCAGTTGGGTGCACCCCCGAGCTTGAAAGGCTACATGCCCAAGGCTCCCTTCCCAAGCCGTTTGTTGCCTCCAGTTGAGAAAAAGGGGAAGCCGATTGAATGCTCCCCAAGCCATCTTGAGAATGAAAAGATGGACAAGAATGATGAGAAAAAGAACGAAATTGTCTCCGCAATTTTCCAAGGTACGCTTCCACCAAAGTTCGTCGATCCTGGTACGTTTACTATCCCATGCACTATTGGTAATAAGCTGATTGAAAATGCCATGCTAGATCTCGGTTCCTCAATTAATGTCATGTCTGCTGATGTGTTTAAAGAGCTTAAACCATGCAATTTAATTGAGTCTAATGTAGTTGTTCAACTAGCCGATCAATCTTGTGTGCGTCCATTAGGGAAAATTGAGGACATTTTGGTTAAAGTGGAAGATTTGTTATTTCCATGTGATTTCCATGTGCTTAATACGAACAAAAATTCTTCGCATGTTTCCTCTCCTATCTTACTAGGACGCCCATTTATGAAGACCGCTAAGGTCAAGATTGATGTTGATAGGGGTTCCTTGTCTATAGGATTTTATGGAAATGTGCATGAATTTTTTATGAATGAATCGAAATCTTTTGTGTATGATGAGAATGGAAAAACAAAATCTGTGGGTTGTGTGAAGGAAGAGAATTTGACCTCGCGCTTGAGGGACTATTCTTTTGCTTCTGTTAGAAAAAAAAGACTTAGACTTGAATGATAATGGTTCTGTTTTTTATTGCACTAACAATGATGATGTTCGCGTGCTCAAAGCACGAAGAGAAAAAATGTGTTTAAATGATGTTTGCAGGAACAGTGTGGACGAGGACATGTCTGGGACGTCCCCCGCGCTGTCGGAGTATGGATGAGTTCGTTGAGTGAATTCAGTCGAGCAAACGACTTTAAAAATTCTGCGCTTCTCGGAGGCACCCGAGTGTTGAACTGTTTTTCTGTCATTTGGTTTATCGTTGTTTTAGTTTAGTTTCGTAGTATACTTTAGCTTAATTTAGCTTGCTGTTTTTTTTTTAGAAAATAAGGAGAAGTTGAGGAAATTGGGCTCAGATAAGGGAAGCACCGCCTCTTTCCCCTCGCCAGCTTCACAAAGATCAAGGAAGTGTCGTTTTTCTTTTCCCTTTACTTTTGTGTATCTGATAGAGAAGCATTGAGGACAATGCTATCTTCTGAAGTTGGGGGTGGAGTTGGATGTTTTGGATATGCATGTGTAGTTCGTTGAGCAGTGTTAATTTTGAATTTGAAGTGTTGGGACTCTGTTTATATGCTTTCTAATTATGACGATCTAGGAGACGCCATCACGACGAAAACGCGCGCGACACTTAGGGCACCAGCGTCGAGACGCTGGCCTAGCGTCTCGACGCTCCGACGGCTTAAAACGTCAATTTGACGATTTTTTCAGCCAACTTTTACATCTTCTTCTTCCCTTCGATTTTGCTCTCGGGTTTTCTTCATTTTCTCCGCCATTTGTGGCCTTTTGGAGCTTATTTCTTGTATATTAGCTTGGGGATGATGCCCAAGGCTTCCATGGGAGTGTTGGAACTCCAAACCTCCATGGTTGGCTAAGGTACTTGTGCTTGGATTTGGGTTAATTAGGGATTTTTGCTAAGTTTTTAATGTTTTGATAATGTATGCTTAATGGTTCTGATTTGGCTTTGAGTATATATGCATTTGTCTATCTTGCTTAATCCAACGCGCATGTTAGCTTTCGACGATTGACACTCGAGTCATCTTGCATGTTGTGTATGTTAAAGAGTAGCGATGCCGTGCCTCTCACTGCTCGACTAAGTAACACAGATAGATAAAACTAAATCGGAGTATCGAGTCGTGTATGATGATTGTTGATTGCATACAGCGTTTGCGGGCAATCTACTAGCAATTAAATTACATGCTTGAATGTTCGTTGCGGTATGTTAGTGACTATCTAGAGTCAAATTTGGGGCAGATCACCCTAATGCAACTTTAGATAATGTTTGATTAGAACTGTGTGGTCTAATTAATTTCTATGGAGCCGGTTACCTTGGGACTTCTCGGGTAACTGACCGTGTGCATGTCATCATCAATTAGCCTTACCTTAGAATTAAATGATAAATGTTAAAATGCTTAGCAAGATCCCGAAAATTCCCCAAATCCAACACTCTTCACTCCCAAGTTTATTACTTTTCCGTTAGCACTTTTCACTACATTGCATGATTAAAACCCCCCTTTTTGTGACAACCTTACCAATTAACCTAATCACATCTTAAACGATTAACCCTCAATTTTATTCCCTCTCTGTGGTTCGACCCCGTTACCGCTAGCTGCAAAGCTAAAAGCTACGGGTTTATAAATTTATTTTGGCAAGCCTCGACAGCTTGAGATTATAGCGATAATTCAAAAATATCGTTACCAAGGGGCAACATGGAGTTCGAGATGGATGGACTGGCTACTGCACAGTCGTTGTCCATGGCCTGCCTGATGAACTTGCAACACAAGATAGCCCAATGGGCTGAATATTCGCAAGCAAGGGACCGAGAGCTGGCTGAGCACCTGAGATGCACATTCCCCACCTTCCTTGCTGGTCTGTTGAACCCTTGGGTGCCTCCAAGAGAAAGGAGTGAAGAGGATAAGGATGATTGAATGCCAGACTGACGGCATTCGAGCGAGTATTTCTGATCCCTCTAAAAAAAACAAGAAATCTGTTTTTCTGTGACCTGTTACCCCCCCCCCCCCCCCCCTAGAATCAATTGTGTGATCTGTTTTGAATTGTTAATTTGTTTGTTTAGAGTAGTTTAGTTTTGTTTAATGTCATATGAGTAGGTAGCTTAGGTAGTTTTGTTGTTTTCTGTAGTTATTTTTGAATGAATATAGCATGCTAGGAGCCTTGATCATAGTTCAATTTGCTCTGTTGGAATAATTGCGACTTCCTTGCGGTTACCGCAATATTTTGTTAGTTTTTCACATGCTGTTGGATGACTTTCTGATGGGTTGTCTGTGTTTAAATCTCAATATTTTGCTGCTTTACTGAATTCAATGGGTCATCTGTCTATTGAGCATGTTGGATGAGTGTCAAAGTACACCCTTGTTCGTTTAATTTAGCTTCATATATTGCTAAGCATGCACCTCTGTGAGACCTTACCATGTTGTTTTTTAGTGAAATTCTGCTTATGAGTTATCTGTACTACGAAGGTCATTATATACCTAGGAGTTTTAAGTTCTACTTGTTTTTCCTTAGACTAGATGCTTCTACAACAAGTTTGGGGGTGTGCCACCTCAGACTCTCATTGAGGACAATGAGACGATAAGTTTGGGGGAGGCAGCCTCTAGGCCTAGGAACACTTCTCTCTCCCTCTTGAAAAAGCATTCTTCTTCTTTGAAAAAAAAAATGAAAAAGAAAGAAGCAGAAGAATAAAGGGTAGTGTCTCTCTAGAGGATGCTGAGTAATCAGGGCCATTTGTGTAACCCACAAGTGGCACTGCATTAAAAGGCAAACCAAAAGAAGACTCTACCGAAAGAAAAGAAAAAGAAAAATAAAACCAAGGAAGAAGAATGTATGCCAACAAACTATGGCCTAAGTGCTTAGGTGTCCTGTGTAAATGAACTTTGATCCTTTGTTTGCTAAGCACAGGGCTGTAGCTTGGAGGTTTGTCAAGGGAGATGAGTGTCGAACCAACACAGTGATGCCAAGGCTTAGTTGTTCTATGGACTGTACTCTGATTCTCATGTGTGCTAAGCTTGGTATGACTGTAAGGATTCCTAGGTAGCTCAGTAATGAATACATTAGAAGCATGTACTGAGTCTAGGATAAAACTAGGGAGAATTTGAAAACTTAGGGATAGCTGCACAATGAACCTAATGACATAGGCAGATAAACCATGTGTTAGGAAGTTTGTAAAGACAAAAGGTTTTAAAGGCAAGAGAAACCAGAATGAGCAGAATGTGAACTTAGTTTGAACTTAGGGTGGTGTCACAGGACAGCAGTGCCGTGGATAGTAAGCCTAGGGAAGGCAGCAAGTCAGTTAAATAGAGTTAAAAGACAAGAATTAGCAGCCCAAGTAAGCCTTTATATTGCTCGAGGACGAGCAATAACTCAAGTTTGGGGGTGTGTTACCTCTCCAAAAGTACATTATTTAGGGTCATATTTACCTTAAAATCATGTAATCTCTTGAGCGTTTTTGTTAGAATTTAGCTTAATACGTGCTTAAATATGAGAATTCAAGGAATGAAGCTAAAGTAGGACTTATTTGGAAAAGGAACGAAAAATGATGAAAAATGTTGCTAAACAAGTTAAAATATACATTGCAGGAGAATTGCTGAAACATTGCTGAGAGCGCAATGAACATTGCGGCCACCGCGAGGAAACCGCAATTCCAAGCTGCTGCTGCTGAACTTTTCCCAGCCGCCAGTCATCCTTGTTACGATATTTCAGCCGCCTAAGCTTTCCCCTGCAGCCACGTGGAGGATTGTTGTTCAGAATGGATGGTTCTCCGTGGCTGGAGGTACCTGCAAAAGGCTATAAAAGGAGACGAAGGGTGAAGGAGAAAAACAGCTCAGAAGCGTGGAGTTCTCCGTCACAGCGCATTCCACATACACCTTTTCCTTATCCCGTTTGTTGGAACGAAGAAATCAGCCCTTGGCGTCGATAATTCGAGAGGAAGAAGAGAAGATCCTCTTCTTCTCTTCTGATTGAATTCATCCCCAAGAACAGCTAATCTTCCCCTTCATCCGAGGCGCTTGCGACGAGGAGATCCGTGCACACTTTTATAAAGCTTTCTTACTGCTTTCTGTCTTTTGTTTCCATTTGTTACACTGCTGCGATTCGTCTTCAATTTATTCAGCTCTTTACTGTTTTTCATACCTTCGCACATTGTGTTTTGAACCTTAATTTAGAAAGTAATTGTTTAAGTCTTTGCAAGTTCTTCATCTTGTTATCTTGTATTCTACCGCTTCCCTTGAGTACTTTAAATCATGCTTAATCAATCTATCTTCTCCAATTCTCCACCAACCATGAGTAACTAATCACACAAAGGTCTGCTAAAGATGAATCTATAGGTTAGAAATACTAGAGTTCAACATGTAGGATAGCTTCGGATGCATTGTAGGTATGTGTACTTCATCCCATGGGCAATTTCGATCGGCCATCCATTTTGTCTAAATAATTCCTAACCTCCGGAATGAGTAAGAGTTCAAAGTCGTCCATTCATGCTAGCCTTTCATGGTAGCCAGAAAACGACCTAGGAATAGACGTTTTCCTAGCACGGTTCATTAGCTTGCTTGTATAAATAGATGCTTATGTCTTACTTGGATATGAGTGAACTAAAAGATCTAATGCATGTAATCGAGAGATGCATGAGACTGAGCTAAATCGATGCATGATAAGTTAATCTACTGCTGAATGATCGTATGTAAAAGCTTATAGAGAAGTCTTAAGTTGACCTTGTTTCCTCATCTCACCTTTAAATCGTTGCTAAATTAATTGCTAGATAATTGCGGGAACTGCAATTCTATAGTTCTGTTTTGCCTTAGCATTTTTCCCAGTCTTTTACTTTTGCGATTTTATTGCTAGAACATTGCTAGATCCGCAATTCTATCTTCTCCACATCAAAGCTTAATCTCTTTACTTGTTTTCGTTTATGCTTGCATACTTCTTACATTCTTTGTTAGTTCGGCACATCAACCTCAAATCCACCCAATTTAAGTGACCCTCTCTAATTTAACACCTCTCTTCGTTAGTAACTAAACTCAATCTCTGTGGGAAAACGAATTAAAAAATACTTATCACTTGCTGCAGACCATGTATGCTTGCATGTTTTGAGTGCTCTTCGCATTACATTTTATTTACACACTGAGCACGCAACAATCATCGATCCAAAATCGCTTCCGCTGCGTATATCACTCCATCAGTTTTAAACTTTGCTAAATTTGCAATTATTTTGGGTCTGATTGCTGTTTGTGCAACAAACCCTATAATGTATAGATAATTCTTAATTAGTTCCTCTGATTTTATTTTTTCTGTTAAAATTTCTTAACATAAGTTTTATGTTAAGAAAAATTAACCAAAAAAACAAAAAATCATTAGATCATGATTCTATTTATATATGAACCAAGACTTGGACACAAATCATGCTGCTGGAGTAAAGGAAGTGGTTCTATGATTACTGTTTCTGATGTCTTTAAGTTACTCGATCCACACAATTCGAGCTAAAAAGAAAATTTGTTTCATTTCTTTCTGTCCATTGATTCAAAAAAAATTCGCGATACACATTAGCATTATCTTTGAATAATAATTTAATAGAGCTTTATTCAGTTAAAAGGAGTACAGTTACGAAATTACATTGTATTGAACTCCAGGGGCATAAAGGAAAACTTGTTGTGTTCCAAAGTTTAAAGTCAAATCCATTTTATGAATCTAGGAAAACTTCTTTTTTCATTCATTAATCCAATTTTCACATCCTATTTGAAAAAAACTAAGGACTCATACAATTCAAGATAATCCATGGGACAATTTTTTGTTCATAATATATAATTCAACTGTCGTAACCTTAAAATATAAAAAATATTCAACAAATCAACCTTGTCATTTGCATAGGGAACACCAACGAAAACCGCAGTTAGCCACCGTACAAAACCGTCGTGAGCCGCCATCAAGAACCGTCGTCAGTCGTCGTCGCCACCGTCAACAGCAACCGTGATGCGAGCTTGTCGAGGCCCGTCAAATACAATTTATATTTACCGATCAACGGTTTGTAGTAAACTACAGCGGACCGGGTCGAACTCAGGGAACGAAAATTTAAATTCTCTAAATTAAATTTTATGTAAACACAATAAATAGGGGGTTTTTGGAATGCATGTTAATGTAATGAATTAAAATAACAATTAAAGATAAAATTTAAAGAATTAAAGAATTAAAGAAATAAATAAGAGATTACCTGGCTGATTTAGAGATTGTCGGGACTTAATGGATTTTGCTCATCGATTACTTAAATAAAAATACAATTTCTTAATTAAAAGCCTAATCGACTTAACTGGAACGACCATGAAAAGTCTCTAAGATCCTATCATGCAATTAATCCGACAAAGCATCGTAATTAACTCTAAACTAGTCAATTAGTTGGGTACGATAGCGTTCCATGCTAACTACCTAGCAGCTCTAAGCACATGGATTGATTAGAACGTTAATTAAATTGATCAAATTCAATTAAACATTTTTCTATTCCTAAGGTCTATTATACGCACCATGTTAACTATGGAAAAGCCATAATATTAACACTAGTCATAATCTGACCATCTTGCTACTATAATTATAATTAAGCATGCAATTTATGACAATTACGGATCACAAATTACAAACATAGCATACATGAACAATTAATATTTAATTGATTAAGCTGTCACATTAACCAATACTAAATGCACATGAAATAAACAAAGAATAGAAAACAATTAATCAAGAAATTAGATTGCAATTTAATATAAAAAATCTCACAAAAACATTTAGCCCGACCAACCTCTAAATCAGCATCATATGGTGTGTGTTGGTGTGAGGATGTTGAAGTAAAAATATAAGAAATAATTTCATTCTTCAAAGATCAAACTTTGGCTCAAAGAATAACATAATAAACCTTTCACCACCAGACCAAGCTTTCAACTTTGAATATTAAATGATTTTTATCCTTATAGTATCATCTGCGGCTCGGTTTATTGATATTATACTCTAAAACTCCTCTTTTGAGTTCTTATTTAATATACGTGTCTCATTCACCTCTGAATGCTCGATTCCTGCAAAACATAGGATTAAACACATTAATTTGAATCAACTAACAAGAATTAAAGGTTATAAAATAGCATTTTTGGAGTTCTATCAAATACCCCACACCTAAATCTTGCTAGTCCTCGAGCAAGAAATAATTTAAACATTAAAATGAATTGTTGGCTGCAAATTAATGACTCTAACCTCTGTATCTTAAGCAATAAAAATATACACAACTCACAACATTCAAATGCATTCAATCAATGAGAAATTGAAAATTAGTTCTTTCATCCCTTATGTGTGTGTGCGCGTAGCCTTTTCTATCTAGATTTTTATAAGTCCGAGAATATTTTATCCAACCCTCAACTCGTTTTCCCCCTACTTCTGGTCATTAAGAACCAACTATTAAACATCAATACATTCAAGTAAGTAATATTTCTATTAAGGTGCCTGAAAACAACTTTGAGGATCCCCTAAACTTGCAACATTTTAACTCAAGGGCACTAGCTTTCACACCCAACTGCAGGGCCTCTCACCCAGAGCACTCGCTCAATGGGCGGCCTAACTACTCACATTTGGGGCAGCTCTTTTTACCCCTTATCGTTTTACTCATTACAAGCTGATTTTTACTTTTCTTGAGCTCCAGCAATATTTTATTTTTTTCATTTTATTTTTCTTTTCACAAGGCATATAGACATGTTATACCTTCTTAATATCTCATTACAAACTATCATGCAAGATAACTTTCTAATTAGTTCTAAGGGCCTTTCGAGGTGACAACAAACATATAGGTCAAATAATACAATCCTAAGCCTTTAAAACCATAGATGAGAAGACTATGTGCACAATAGTTATAAGAGAATCCAGAGAAAAAATTTAAATTTGACTCAAAATCATGCATGCATTCTCATGCTTTGCAAGTAAAAAGTGAAAAAACATAATGAACAAAAAAATGTATAAGACACATCACAGATTGTCATTATCACATAATATGCAACCAACTAATCATCATACATTTCAAGCTCAAGATTTTAGTAATTTAAAAGTTTGACTCTCAATCACATGCTTTGCAAATATATATCCACCCCCACCTAAAACAATACATTGTCCTCAATGTATAATTAAGTAGAATGCTCCCAAAAGAAATGAGAAAATTATTTTTTTTTTTAATTAAAGAAAAAAAAATTGAAGAACAAAAATCTTCCCATGTCAGTTCCCAGTTAGAGGTGTTCCCTTTCGGTCAACTTAAGTACCTCAGTCTAGACAGAACTATCCATAGGTAGATTTATCCTTAATGGATGACTAAGTAGATGACTCACAAAAGAAATAATAAAGAGAAGAAAACTTCCCTGAAATTTCTCTTACATGGATCTAAGGGCGGTGGTGGCACTCTCGAATCTACTTAGTACATATAGACACTATGTGCACAATCTGTGATGTGTCTTATACATTTTTTGTTCATTATGTTTTTTCACTTTTTCTTGCAAACTTTGAGAATGCATGCATGATTTTGAATCAAATTTAAAAAATTTCTCTTGATTCTCTTATAACTATTGTGCACATAGTGTCTATATATTTGTTTGGCCTATATGGTTTTAAAGACTTAGGAATGTATTATTTGGCCTATATGTTTGTTGTCACCTCGAAAGGCCCTTAGAACTAATTAGAAAGTTATCTTGCATGATAGTTTGTAATGAGATATTGAGGAGGTATAGCATGTCTATCTGCCTTGTGAAAAGAAAAAGAAAATAAAAAATAGAATATTGCTCGAGCTCAAGAAAAGTGAAAATCAACTTGTAATGAGTAAAACGATAAGGGGTAAAAAGAGCTGCCCCAAATGTGAGTAGTTAGGCCGCCCATTGAGCGAGTGCTCTAGGTGAGAGGCCCTGCAGTTGGGTGTGAAAGCTAGTGCCCTTGAGTTAAAATGTTGCAAGTTTAGGGGATCCTCGAAGTTGTTTCCAGGCACCTTAATAGAAATATTACTTACATGAATGTATTGATGCTTAATAGTTGGTTCTTAATGACCAGAAGTAGGGGGAAAACGAGTTGAGGGTTGAATAAAATATTCTCGGACTTATAAAAATCTAGATAGAAAAGGCTACGCACACACACACATAAGGGATGAAAGAACTAATTTTCAATTTCTCATTGATTGAATGCATTTGAATGTTGTGAGTTGTGTATATTTTTATTGTTTAAGATACAGAGGTTAGAGTCATTAATTTGCAGCCAACAATTCATTTTAATATTTAAATTATTTCTTGCTCGAGGACTAGCAAGATTTAGGTGTGGGGTATTTGATAGAACTCCAAAAGTGCTATTTTATAACCTTTAATTCTTGTTAGTTGAATAAAGCATGCAAACATATATGCTTAACCAATTAAATATTAATTGTTCATGTATGCTATGTTTGTAATTTGTGATCCGTAATTGTCATAAATTGCATGCTTAATTATAGTAGCAAGATGGTTAATTCAACTAACAAGAATTAAAGGTTATAAAATAGCACTTTTGGAGTTCTATCAAACCGTCGCTCGAAATTGCCAATCGCCGCTGTGAGGATGAAAAATCGAGGCTGTGAAAAGTGAAGAACCGCGTTTACGAAGGTGAATTTAGGGCTGAATCAAAACGATGTCATTTTGATTCAGACTTTCGATGACGGTTACAAACCGCGATCAAAATAGTGTTTTAATGGCGGTTTAAAACTGCCATTATATGTTTAATTTCTGACAAAACGACGACGTTTTGATGAGTTAGTTAACGACGTCGTTTTCAACATGCCGATTTTTCATTTTCAGGGATTCGATGACGGTTATAAACCGCCATCCAAAGTGTATTTTAATGGCGGTTGTAAACCGCCCTACTAACATTATATGTTTAGTTTTCGACAACACAACGTCGTTTTGATGAGTTAAGTTAACGACGTCGTTTTCAAGTTGTCAGTTTATCGTTTTCAGGGATTCAATGACGGTTTAAAACAGCCATCAAAAGTATATTATAATGGCAGTTTTAAACCGCCATTAAATCTTTTGTTTTCGGAAAAAAAAAAAAATTTGAACACGTTTTTTAAAAACCACCATCGTAGGGTTTAGTTAATTTTTGAACTATCATCGTAGGTAGAATTTGTTGTAGCGCGCACTACACTCTTCGGTCAAGTTTACAGTCTTGAATTCTCCCATTACTCTTTTATTGGTCACAATATCCTTGAGGAATTTGACATAGGATGGCATTGATTGTAGGACTTCTACGAAGGAAATATTAACATGAACTTGTTTTAAGATTTCTAAGAACTTATGGAAATGGACCTCTTGATCTTTTTTCTTCTTTAGTGTCCTAGGAAAAGATGGAGGGGGAACATACAAGGGTATGTTGGGTCTAGGACCTACTGGTTGAGTTTTATGAACTTCTTCGATCTCCTCCTCTATCACTTCAAGTTTAACGTTCTACCTACCATTAGTATTCCTATTGCCAATGTTTTGTTGTTTCACGACTGGAGCACTAGGCTGCTCGTCCTCTACTCTCTGTGGATTTGCTTTGGCAATACTAACTAATGGTCGACCACTTCTTAGCTCTATGGCTTGGACTTGTTCTTTCCCTTCCCTCCTTGGATTTTTTGTATCTGAGGGTAACTTTCCTTGAGATATGACCTTTAACTCGTTAGCCAACTGTCCTAATTCATTTTCTAAGTTTCGCAGAGAAACTTGCTGACTCTGGATGGTCGCATCATCCCTGACCATATATTCTTTCAACATGCTTTCTAACGAATACCCTACGACTAATTAACTTGGAGTTTCTGAAATTGAGAGGAATTTGCTTAGTTTGATTGGTTGAATCCAGGGGATCCATTTGGCCTAGGCTGCATGTTAGGTATGGTATTAGTGTGATTTTTCCCGATCCACGAAAAGTTAGGATAGTTCCTCCACCCTGGATTAAAGGTATTCAAATATGAATTGTTCCTTTGTTAGAGTTGATTTCCAATATAACACATATGCTGGATTAGCTGGACAATAATCGTATATATGCCCTTCACCACAGGTAGATGCACATCAAAGCATCTACTTGATTTACCACTGCAGGCAATGCTGAAGCATTTGCGTTGGCACTAGCATTCTGCTGGTGATTTTTTTGTGCCATGTGCTCCATCATGTTGGTTAGGACTGTAATTTGATTATTCATTACATTCAAAGCATCCACATCATATATTCCCTTTCTTCTATTCGACGCTACTGGATCATCAGACCATCGACAATTCGTGGCTGGAATTTTCTCTAAGATTTTATAAGCTTCGTTGTAACTCTTAGATAGCATTGAACCCCTACGGATGAATTAAGTACTTGCCTAGTTCTAGGATTGCATCCTTTAAAGAAAACCTCAATCTTTATGCACCATGGGTTACCGTGATGTGAACCCTTACTTAGTAAGTCTTTGTATCGTGTCCACGCCTCGTGCACAGATTCATTCTCACTGTGTTTAAATTTGATGATGTCATCTCTAAAGTTGGAATTTCTATCGAGTGGGAAATACTTCACTAAAAATTTCCCAGCTAAGTCGGTCCAATTGGCGATTGATCCGGAAGGTAGAGAGTTTAGCCATGTTTTTGCCTTATCCCTAAGAGAGTATGGAAACAAATAAAGGGGCAAAGTCTCTCGCGTGACTCTTGGAATAACGAAAGTATCGCTAACTCCAAGGAAGTTTCGCAAGTGATTATGTAGACTTAATTTTCTATTCCATAAAATTTCCTTACTGTTGAAAGCATCTGAAACATCACAGGTTTCAACTAGAAAGAGTGAGCGGTGATTTCAGGTCTAATAATGGTAAGGTTTAGCTTCTCAGGCATAGGCACTAAATAGCTCAAAATGGCAGTATCTTTGTCGTTAGCTATATCGGTGAGATTTCTAACGACTCCTGTCCTAAATGGATCTTCCATTGCTTGCACATTTACAGGTTGGTTAAAGTGTGGTGGGTTCCTAGGTGCTAATGACACAAGGTTCCTATTTTGGTTTTCCATTTGTTCTGCGGCTTCCCTTTGCTCTCGCAACCTTATCCTAAAAGATCTCTCAGGCTGTAGATCTAATTTAAATTCGAATTCGTACTCAGGGAACTCTTTCATAAACCAACACCGTCAGTACCTGCAAAATAGAAGCAAAAGGTTAAGCTCTTCTCATTCAGCGCAAATCTTAAATCAAAATAATCTAGCATACAAACAAACAAATCCCTGACAGTGGCGCCAAAAACTTGTTGCGTGTTTACTGCTGGGTCAATATTTTATCGCAAAATACGCACGTATACATGATCTTATGAAATAAGTAATAAGTATATTTATATCGATTCCACAGAGATTTGATGAGTGTATTGCTAGAGCGGAGTGACTGAAGATACGTGTAACTGGTAACCAAAATGTATGAGTATGGATTCTTGACATGAATAAAGCAGAAATAAAACTAATGCGAAAGTAACTATACTGGCGAGAAATATTAACGCGAATAGAAAGCAATCTTAAAAGGGTAGACACAAAACAAGAATACTTAACAAGCATGCAAGGTAAAACAACTTTCGCGACAACAAAGTAACAACACGATAAAAACAATGAAATAACAACTAAGGACAAACATGGTCAGGCTAGAAGTCTTTATGATATACAATGCAAATTGAATGTATTAGCATAACTAAGACAAAGTCTAACCATATAGCACAACCATAAGAACCATTTCGGTGTTCGAACATTAGAAGATAACTTTCGTTCTACTTGTATTCATACAAGCATGTTATCTAAGTGTGCTAGGTGAGCGACTATGTCTAGACTCCTTACTGGTTACTAGGAAATGCTAGCAAAAACATAAATATTCAGAAATCTCTACTCCTTTCGACGATCAATAAATCAGTAACACAAAATGGAAGACCGATCGAAACTGCATTTTTAGAAGTAAACAAAACATGCTTTAAAAGATAATGCGAGAATAATGCTAAAATATTTTTTTCATAAACTATCTCATACTCCTAGCCCTTACCTTGAGAAGTTAGTTCATGAAGCAAAAATAAAGGATAAAAACAACTAAGTTTCCCATTACAACTCTAATGAAGGTGATACTCAGAAGATAAGCAACAAAAATGAAGAAGAAGAAGCGAGAAAAGCATTGAATGCCATCGGAAGGGGTGGTCTTTAACCGCAATACTTGTCTTCTTCCTTCCTCCGACGATCAATAATCTTTTTCAACACCTTGAATGACTCTGAAATCCAAGGCTCTCGGGTGTCCCATCAAGGTCTTCTTCTTCAGGAGAATGTTTTCTTCCAAAACTTTTAAAAAACTCTCAAGAATAATAACTTCTCCAAATGGTCCGATCATTTTCTCTCTTTAATCCTTTTCTTTATATATCATTAGAGTTTCCCAAGAAATTTCCCTAAAATGGACAAATGATTTCTATTGGATGACATAAAAGCAAATGATTTTCTGTTTGTACGAAATGTGAAAAAAATTGTCTGCTCACGTGACAAAGTACAACTTATGCAGAGGTTTTGCTCTTCCAAAATGCGCTCCGCAATTCCAAGGATCCCAACTTTGCGTTCCTTTTTGCTGGTACGCTTTAACCGCGAACCTCTTGAATAGTCACAAAAGTGTTATCTTCTCACAAGTAAGGCCTCAATATTTACATAATAAGCAAAAGAGGTTTAAAGTCGGTTCTCAATGTATTTTGAAACAATTAGCTCATAATCACGCATTTCTACAAACAACTACTCTTATAACGACATCAATTACCTTCTAAAGTACTTCTAAATAACTCTCATTTGGAGAGTTATCAGTGACATGGGTTTGATCCCCGGATCGAACCATCGACTTTGAAATGATAATTGGTGTCTCACCACTGAACTCGGATTGGCCGCTAATTTTTTATTTATTCTCTACAAACTACGCCCTAAGTCGAGAGAAAAAAAGTTGTTACAAAAATATATGCATACAAATTAGTTTTAAAAAGTTGCATTCGATGTTGTTTACTAAAATGGTAAAATGGAAATATTTGGTGGCTCCCACCACCTTGTAGTATAGTGGTAAGTACAAATTAGTCTTAGAAAGTTACATTATTTACTAAAATGGTAAAATGGAAGTAATTGGTGGCAACCACCACCAAGTCATTACAAATTAGTCTTAGAAAATTACATATGATGTTGTTTACTAAAATGGTAAAATGGGAGTAATTGGTGGCTCCCACCACCAAGTCGTTACAAATTAGTCTTAGAAAATTACATCTGAAGTTGTTTACTAAAATTGTAAAATGGAAGTAATTGGTGGCTCCCACCACCGAGTCATTACAAATTAGTCTTAGAAAATTACATCGGATGTTGTTTACTAAAATGGTAAAATGGAAGTAATTGGCGGCTCCCACCACCAAGTCGTTGTAGTATAGTGGTAAGTATTCCTAAGTAATCTTGTCTGTCATGACTTGGGTTTGATCCTCGACAACGAATAAAACTAGTTTCGATTTATTCTCTACAAATTGCGCCCCAAGTCGACAAACATATATACATACAAATTAGTCCTAGAAAGTTACCAAGTCGCTGTAGTATAGTGGTGAGTATTCTCGCTTGTCATGCGGGTAACCCGGTTAATTGGTGGCTCCCACCACCAAGTCGTTGTAGTATAGTAGTAAGTATTCCAGCCTGTTGGTGGGCGGATTTTTGAATATCCACTTAATCTCAAGCTGTCGAGGCTTGCCAAAATACGATTTATAAAGCCTATGACCAAGGCTTTGCAGCCAGTGGTAACAGGGTCGATCCAAGGAATAGGAAGATTGAATTTACTAGTGAAATTGGGATTTAATTGATTAATTGGTAACGGGGGGTTTTAGCATGCATAGGAAATAGTAAGAAAGCTAACGGAAGAAAGAATAATATGAAGAGAACGTGTGCGCGGTTTGGGGAGTCTCGGGATCAATTGTTAGACAAATTCAGCTTATCATTTAATTCTAATAACATGGAATTCAGTTTACTGAACACGCGGACGACTACCAGAGAAGCCCCAAAGTAGCCGACTCCATGGATTTTTATTAGACCACACAGTTCTAATTACACTTTATCTAATCCTACGTCAAGGTGATCAGCCCCAAGGTAAATTTAGACAGTCACTAGCTAACCGCGACGACCATTCGAGCGTGAGTTCTAATTGCTAGTAGATTGCCCGCAAAAGCTGTATGCAATCAACAATTATCCTACCCGACCCGATACTTCGATTTAATTCTATCTACCTGTGTTACTTAGTCGAGCAGTGAGAGGCACGGCATCGCTACTCTTTAACATACACAACATGCGAAACTACTCGAGTGTCAATCGGCGTATTTTAACATGCGCGTTGGATTAAGCAAAGTAGATAGATGCAAATTAAACAGAACCAATATGCATATCTAAACTCAGATTATCAAAGCTAAAATCGTCTAACAAAATTCCCCTAAACAAATCCCAAACCGTCACCCTTACCTTAGCCGCTCATGGCGCGGTTCGTCAATCCCGCTCCAACAACGACCATGGAAGGATTCATCTACTTATTACAATGGAAAGTGGAGCTCACTAGCATGCCAACAATGGCGGAGCTCCACGGAAAATAGAGAGAAAATGGGGAAGAAGAAGACTAAAATCAGCAAAATCCGTAGAGAGATGAAGGAGAAGATGCCCAAAATGTGCAGAAAAATCGTCATTTATCTTTTGCCATCGTCGTAGCGTCGAGACGCTAGGCCAGCGTCTCGACGCTGTGCCCTAAGTTTTCCGCGCGCGCGCTCGCGATGGCGTCGCAACGCAAGGCCAGCGTCGCGACGCTGCCCCGATAAAATTCCTGCGCGCGCCTCCTCCGGAGCGTCTCGACGCCAGGGCAGCGTCGAGCTAGCGTCTCGACGCTATCACTCGACGCTTGCTCTCGGGTTTTTCCAGCGTCGAGCCAGCGTCTCGACGCTATAGCTCGACGCTGGCTCTCGGGTTTGGGGCTGAAGCTTTGCCTCTCCAAGGCAGTTTTGGCCCGTTTCTTCACGGAACAAGTTCCCCTCTTCCCGATGCATTCTCGGGGCGCTAAAACTCTGCTTTAAGCACTCGAACATGCCCAACGGACGCACGAGCTCTTTGCCGCTTTTCTCCTACAAAAGAGATATATTTAATCAATTGAAAGCGGACTTTAGCTATAATTAGGAAGCATTTAATAGCTCCAAAATGGAGTTATCACCTGTCATATACCTGGGTTTGATCCTCGACACAGCAAAAACTTGATTCGATTTATTCTCTAGAAATTGCGCCCTAAGTCTACAAACATATATACATACAAATTTGTCTTAGAAAGTTACATCCGATGTTGTTTAGTAAAATGGAAGTAATAGCCCCCATTACCAAGTTATTATAGTATAATGGTGAGAAAAATATGCGGGTAAATTGGGTTTGATCCCAGACAACGGGTTTTTTTTTATATTTTTTTATTTATGAGGTGAGGATAAATTGTAAAATTGAAGTAATTGGTGGGTCCAACAACCAAGTCGTTGGGTTTTTATATTTTTTTATTTATGAGGTGAGGATCGAACCATCAACGTTAAAATGGTAATTGGTGTCTTACCACAAAGCTAGAATATGACGCTAGTTACGATTTTTCTATACAAACTGAACCCTAAGTCGAGAGAAAAAAAGTTGTTAAAATTAGTTTTAGAAAGTTCCATTCGATGTTGTTTACTAAAATGGTAACATTGAAGTAATTGGTGGGTCCAACAACCAAGTCGTTGGTGTATAGTTGAGAGTATTTTCGTCTATCACCCAGGTGACCTGGGTTTGATCCCAAGCAACGGCGAAATGATTTTTTCAATTGGATTTTTTCATTGGGTAATAATTTCTCTTAATTTAAATTTCTAAAACCTCTTCTAACCGTTCTAAATTTTTTACTTCATATTTTATTTTTCTAAGATGAGGATGGAACCATCGACTTTGGAATGATAATTGGTGTCTTAAGTAAGAGCTTGAATTGGGCACTGGTGTTGAGGCCCGCCAAATTAATATTTATAAAGCTGACTTTGCCTTTTAGACATAGATAATCAGGTCGATCTAGTATTAATCCGATAACAATTAAATTAAATTTGCAATTTAAAATAAAAACACTCTGGGGGTTGCTTGGTTTCGGAAACATAGAAGAAATTGTGCTAACGGAAAATAAACGGGAATTTAACAGTTCAAACAAGCATGCCTAATTAGAAAGTGTCGGGATTGATCTATTGCACTTCGGTTCATCGATAATCAAAGCAAATTAGCCAAGATGCTCATGCACACGAATTGCTTGACCATATTCCAGTTCAAACAATCCAACGAATTAATTAGAGACGTGCAAAATTAAACTTGCCCTTTTATTAATCTAAGATGATCAATCCTAAATTAATTAAAGAACAGTGACGGGTAACATCGCAACGAATCAATCCTAAGAATAATTCGATTTCTCTCATAACCTTAAGCCCACCATGAAAACAATAAGCAACTCATACCCCATCTGTCACCTATGATCAAATTACTTAGTCACGATTAGACCCTTGCTAATTGCAATTAAGACTTGCGAGGACTAAAAAGCTAACAAACTAACATGTGTAACAATTAAGGGCGTCAATCCTAATTAGAAAGGCATGCTATTCGAGAACGATATAGGTAAAAGATGCAAGAGATACATACATCAGCTAGTCATTAAACAAGGAAATCTCCCCTATTACAATAGATTAGAAATCCCTCAACCTAATAATTAAGCATTTACCTCCCAGCCTTCCATGGAGAATGTGATTCTCAAAGAATCTTTCTTTGAGCTCATACACAAAATAGAGAGAACCCAAGAAATTGGGGAAGAAAACCGCAAATCCCGAGGAAAAACGAAAAATAGAATGACCTAAAAATCAGAAAAAATTTGGGTATTATACTTATCGTAACATCGAGACGCTACGGACGGACCAAGAAACTGGAAAAGACGCGCCTTTTTGTTTTAATGTCGGACATGGACTTTTAATAACGGGCATTTCTGACTTTTAATGACGGACATGGTACCTCCTGCTTTTAATTGCAGACATATAACTTTTAATGTCGGACATGGTGTTGTGCATCAATTTGTAGTGTCCAGACGCTACAAACCACCGTCTCGACGCTTGCTATCGGGTTTTTTTTTGCCAATTTTTGCACCCTCTCTTTACTTGATTGCCACAACTTGAGTCTTTTTGCCCTCTTCTTTGCCCGGTTCATCCCTGAAGCCTTAAAACAGTCCTTTTAGCACTAAAACGCGCTCTTGAACCTCTCGAGCTCCTAACCATGAAAAACCTACAACAAGGTCAATTTATCAATAGAAAGCACGATATTTAGCTATAATTAGAGAGTAAATAATAGCTCTTTTAGGGAGCTATCAGACGCTAGTTTCGATTTTTCTACACAAACTGCAGCCTAAGTCGAGAGAAAAGAAAAATTGTTAAAATTAGTTTTAGAAAGTTGCATTCGGTGTTGTTTACTAAAATGGTAAAATGGAAGTAATTGATGGGTCCAACAACCAAGTCGTTGTTGTATAGTTGAGACTATTCCCACCTATCACTCGGGTGACCTGGGTACGATCCCTAGCAACGACGAAATGTTTTTTTCAATTGGAATTTTTCATTAGGTAATAATTTCTCTTAATTTAAATTTCTAAAATCTCTTCTAACCGGTCTAAATTTTTGACTTCATATGATTTTTTCTTGGATGAGGATCGAACCATCGACATTGAAATGATAATTGGTGTCTCACAACTGAATTCAGATTAACCGGTAGTTTCGATTTATTTTCTACAAATTGCGCCATAAGTCGAGAAAAAAAGGTTACAAAAATATATACATACAGAAAGTTGCATCCAATGTTGTTTACAAAAATCGTAAAATTGAAGTAATTGGTAACACTCATCACCAAGTCGTTGTAGTATAGTGGTGAGTATTCTCGCCTGTTATGTGGGTGACTCGGGTTCGATCCTCGACAACGGCGAAAGATATTTTTTGCAATAGGAATTTTTAATTATGTAATAATATTTCTTTATTTTTTTTTATTTATGAGGTGAGGATCGAACCATCGACGTTGAAATGGTAATTGGTGTCTTACCACAGATCTCGAATTGGACGATAGTTTCGATTTTTCTATAAAACTGTACACTAAGACGTGATAAAAAAAAGTTATTAAAATTAGTTTTAGAATGTTGCATTCTATGTTTGTTTACTTAAATGGTAAAACAGAAGTAATTGGTCGGTCCAACAACAATGTCGTTGTTGTATAGTTTAGAGTATTCCTGCTTATCTCCCGGGTGACCTGGGTTTGATCCCAACAACGGCGAAATGTTGTTTCAATTGAAATTTTTCATTATGTAATAATTTGTCTTAATTTAAATTTCTAAAATCTCTCCTCACCAGTCGAATTTTTTTACTTCATAATTTTATTTTTCTGGGATGAGGATCGAATCATCGACTTTGAAATGATAATTGGTGTCTCACCACTCAATTCAGATTAACAGCTAGTTTCGATTTCTTTTCTACAAATTGCACCATAAGTCGAGAAAAGAAGGTTACAAAAATATATACATACAAATTAGTCTTAGAAAGTTGCATCCGATGTTGTTTACAAAAATCGTAAAATTAAGGTAATTGGTAACACTCACCCTCAAGTCGTTGTAGTATAGTGGTGAGTAATTGGTGGCTCCCACCACCAAGTCGTTACAAATTAGTCTTAGAAAATTACATTTGATGTTGTTTACTAAAATTGTAAAATGGAAGTAATTGGTGGCTCCCACCACCAAGTCGTTACAAATTAGTCTTAGAAAATTACATATGATGTTGTTTACTAAAATGGTAAAATGGAAGTAATTGGTGGCTCCCACCACCAAGTCGTTGTAGTATAGTGGTAAGTATTCCTAAGTAATCTCGCCTGTCATGACTTGGGTTTGATCCTCGACAACGACAAACATATATACATACAATATAGTCTTAGAAAGGTACCAAGTCGTTGTAGTATAGTGGTGAGTATTCTCGCTTGTCATGCGGGTAACCCAGGTTAATTGGTGGATTATGTCGCAACGTCATCGCGACGCGGAGCGGCCGACGCACTCTTTTAAGGGTTTTGTTTTAAAAATAAAAGAGATGGAGTCTCCACCAATCAAATAGGGTGTGATTGGTCACCTTAAAACAAAAACGGGTCTAGAAAACCGAAATCAAGTTCGGGGGTCGATTGAGCGTAGGGAAGGTGTTAGCACCCTACAACACCCGTTAAAACGGTAGCCAAAATCTATCCTTATTATCCAATTAAATTTATTGCGAAAGTCCTTAATTTAAGAAAAAAGAAATAGTATTAAATTCAAAAAAACTATGTCTCACTTAATCATATCTTAACTTCAAGGAAAAAGTAAGAATTTGATATAATGAGTGGAATTAACCATTAATTAATTATCATGTTTTTAAATTTTCCTTAAATAAAGAAAATTATCACCTCAAGAAATTGAGAAAATTCCAACTCCGTCATAGAAGTTTTACATGATAATATTAATTAAAATTTGTTTTAAAATACTTTTAAAATACTTTTAAAATACTTTTGAATTCGTTTTGAAATACTTTTGAAAATTTTAATTTTAGAATAAATTGAAAATCAATTGAAAGATCTAATTTTAAAATCATTTGAAATACCTAAATTTAAAACAATGTCATTATTTAAAACTCTTAACAAATTAAAAATGTTTTTTTAGAATTTTATTTTTTAAATCAAAGGAAAACATAAAATAAAAAAATAAAATAAAACATGAAATTTAATTAGTTAAAGTTCAAATTTTGAAAATTAAGTAATGTATTTGTTTTTCATTAATGGCAAAATTGTAAATAAAATAAAGAAAAAATACAAAATTGTAAATAAACTTAAAAAGTAAAATTCAGACCTTCTTCTCCGTTTGGGTTCTCCGCTGTTGTAGCTTGCGCTCTATTGTCGCCGTTGGGAGTCCTCACTCGCCGCCGCTGGTTCTTGTTGAGGAAGACAAACTCCGTCGTCACCGGTTGGAAATCTTCGTTCGGTGCCGCTAGTCTTTCGTAGGAATCGTCTATCTCTACCGCCAGACATGCCAAACGCCGCTGCCGTTGTGAAGTTCAGTGAGTTCGAGTCGCCGCAAATCTGTTGTTTTGAGCCGAACAGCTTCGTCTACCTCCTCCGTCGTTCGAACTCGAGCCCCTGCAGATCTGACCGGGCCGACGTCGTCGTCGTCTGGGTTTAGATGCGCTGCCATCTGATGTCGACGGCCACACCGTCGTCTGCGTTCCGCCTTTCAAGCTCTTGGGTCACCGCCGTCTGGGCTCGCCATTCGTGAGGTCCTCTACTCGCGCCACGGTTTGTTCGTTGGCTGGCGTTCGAGTTTGGGAGTAACTGTCAGTCGTGTTGGCCGTGAGCCAACGCCGTGCGCCGCTGCGTGGTGGTGGTGGTTGAAGTTTGGAAAAGATGGAGTTGTACTTTTGAGGAAGATGATGAATAGTGAGGAGAGAGAGTCTGAGGACTTGAAAAAATAAAATTTGAAGAAATGAAAGGGTAGACAAAGGACGAAGACAGCGTATTGGGAAGGTGAAAATTTGTTTATTATTAAAACGAAGACGGACCTGGGTTTACGCAGGCTACGACCTCTAATCTTGGATTAGGGTTCGATTTAACCAACTGAAAATTAAAAAGGACCTGGGCTATCTCCCGGGCTTCGACCGCTAATGCTGGATTAGGGTTCGATTTAGCCAACTGAAATTCAAAACGGACCTGGGCTATCTCCCGGGCTTCAACCGCTAATGTTGGATTAGGATTCGATTTAACCAACTGGAATTTAAAACGGACCTGGGCTATCTCCCGGGCTTCGACTGCTAATGCCGGATTAGGGTTCGATTTAACCAACTGGAATTTAAAACGGACCTGGGCTATCTCCCGGGCTTCGACCGCTAATGCTGGATTAAGGTTCGATTTAACCAACTGAAATTTAAAACGGACCTGGGCTATCTCCCGGGCTTCGACCGCTAATGTTGGATTAGGGTTCGATTTAACCAACTGGAATTTAAAACGGACCTGGGCTATCTCCCGGGCTTCGACCGCTAATGCCGGATTAGGGTTCGATTTAACCAACTGGAATTTAAAACGGACCTGGGCTATCTCCCGGGCTTCGACCGCTAATGCTGGATTAAGGTTGGATTTAACCAACTGAAATTTAAAACGGACCTGGGCTATCTCCCAGGCTTCGCCGCTAATGCTGGATTAGAGCACTCAGAACATGCAAGCATACATGGTCCTGTAGCAAGTAATAAGTATTTTTTCATTCGATTTCCACTGAGATTTATTCTTAGTTACTAACGAAGTGAGATGTTAAGTGAGAATGAGTGGTTTAAATGGGGTAGATTTGAGTTTAAAGTGCCTAACTATTAAGGAACGTGCGAGATATGAAAGCATAAACAAGTGCAAGTAAATAGATAAACTCGAATGTAGAAGGAAAAGAATTGCGCAAACAGCAATTTTCTAGCAATGTTACCAACAGCGTTTTTAGTGTAAAGTGTGGAAACAAGGGCTACTAACGACTCCTCTATAGGCTTTTTCATACGATTCTCAAGCAGTAGATCAACTCATCATGCATCAAACTAACTCATTCTCATGTATCTTTCGATTTCATGCATTAGATCCTTTAGTTTACTCATGTCCAAGTAAGGCCTTAAGCATCTATTTATAAAAGCAAGTATTGATTTGTACTAGGAAAACGCCTATTCCTAGGTCGTTTTCTGGCTACCATGAGAGGCTAGCATGAATGTACGACTCTGAACTCTTACTCCTTCCAGAGGTTAGGAGTTCTTTGGACAAAATGGATGGCCAATCGAAATTGCCCGTGGGGTGAAGCTTACATACATTCAGTGCATTCGAGAGCTATCCTACATGCTAGATTCACGTATTTCTACCTATAGACTTATCATTAGCATGCCCTTATGTTATTTAGTTACTCATGGATGAAGATGGAATGGAAAGAGTAGATGAAGACGACATACTTAGTAGAATATTAATGACAAAATAGAAGAAGAAGAGCAGTAAAACAGTTGCGAAGTAGCCAAGTTAACTCTTTGATTAACCAAGGTTCAAACTGAACAAGCAACAACTTAAACTTATGAAAACTAAACAGAAAGAAACGAAATGAATTAGAGTAGCAAACATAAACGAATTACAGCAGACAGCAACGAAAAGAGAAACAGAAAGCAAAGGAAAGCAGAAGAAAGCTGTAAACGCAAGCGTGTGAACTCCTCGTCGCAACGCCTCGGGTGAAGGCCGAAGGTAAGCTTGATCGTGGATGAATCTAATCAGAAGAGAAGAAAAATCCTCTCTTCTTCCTCTCAGACTATCGATTCCACCAGCTGAACCTCTCGCACCAGCAACCGGAAGAAAGAACAAATGAGAGAATGCGTTGAAATGGGAGACTACGCCGTTCGAGTGTGTTTCAACCTTCCATCTTGACCTCCTTTTATAGTGTTCTGCAAGTACGATTGAGTCAAGGAGAACCATCCATTCTGAACGTCGCTATGTGGCAGCAGGAGAAAGAATGGGCCCCTGAAAGATCGGAACAAACCAGAAATTGGTTAGACAACTTACGGATTTCACTTAAAACATTGCTGAAACCGCAACGTTTCCGCAATGCTTCAGAAATGTGCAATTTTCACTGTATTAACTTTGTTTTTGGTTCTTTTCCGTTTCTTTTACATATAAGTCCTAATTTAGCTTCATTCTACAAATTCTCATATATAAGCACAAGTTTAAGCTAAATCCCACCAAAAACACCTAAGAGTGTACATCTTTCTATAGCAAATAAGTCCTAAAATAGTCACTTTTGGAGACGTAACAACCGCTAATGCTGGATTAGGGTTCGATTTAACCAACTGGAATTTAAAACGGACCTAGGCTATCTCCCGGGCTTCGACCGCTAATGCTGGATTAGGGTTTGATTTAACCAACTGGAATTTAAAACGGACCTGGGCTATCTCTCGGGCTTCGACCGCTAATGCTGGATTAGGGTTCGATTTAACCAACTGAAATTTAAAACGGACCTGGGCTATCTCCCGGGCTTCGACCGCTAATGCTGGATTAGGGTTCGATTTAACCAACTGAAATTTAAAACGGACCTGGCTATCTCCCGGGCTTCGACCGCTAATGCTGGATTAGGGTTCGATTTAACCAACTGGAATTTAAAACGGACCTGGGCTATCTCCCGGGCTTTGACCGCTAATACTGGATTAGGGTTCGATTTAACCAACTGGAATTTAAAACGGACATGGGCTATCTCCCGGGCTTCGACCGCTAATGCCGGATTAGGGTTCGATTTAACCAACAGAAATTTAAAACGGACCTGGGCTATCTCCTGGGCTTCGACCGCTAATGCTGGATTAGGGTTCGATTTAACCAACTGGAATTTAAAACGGACCTGGGCTATCTCCCGGGCTTCGACCGCTAAAGATGGATTAGGGTTCGATTTAACCAACTGAAATTTAAAACGGACTTGGGCTATCTCCCGGGCTTCGACCGCTAATGCTGGATTAGGGTTCGATTTAACCAACTGAAATTTAAAATGGACCTAGGCTATCTCCCGGGCTTCGACCGCTAATGCTGGATTAGGGTTCGATTTAACCAACTGGAATTTAAAACGGACCTGGGCTATCTCCCGGGCTTCGACCGCTAATGCTGGATTAGGGTTCGATTTAACCAACTGAAATTTAAAACGGACCTGGGCTATCTCCCTGGCTTCGACCGCTAATGCTGGATTAGGGTTCGATTTAACCAACTGGAATTTAAAACGGACCTGGGCTATCTCCCGGGCTTCGACCGCTAATGCCGGATTAGGGTTCGATTTAACCAACTGAAATTTAAAACGGACCTGGGCTATCTCCCGGGCTTCGACCGCTAATGCTGGATTAGGGTTCGATTTAACCAACTGGAATTTAAAACGGACCTGGCTATCTCCCGGGCTTCGACCTCTAATGCTAGATTAGTGTTCGATTTAACCAACAAGAATAAATGTAAAAGATTGAGTGATTGATTTTGATTTTGATTTTGATTTTTTTAAATTTGTTTTGTTTTTTTGTTGTGTTTTTTTGTTTTTTGTTTTTGTATATATGGACAACTGTTTTTATCTCAAAACTTAGCTGCCAAAATGAAAGATACTTTTAAAACAAAGACTTCATATTTGAGAAATTTGTTTTAAAGGGGACAACGGTTTTTATTTCAAAACTTAGTTGTCAAAAATGAAACTTTTGTTTTTAGAGATTTTTTTAAAATGTTCTTTCGAAAACTTTAGGACTTCATGAATATGAAGAACACTTAAATGCATGAGTTATGAGATGTGAGTTTGTCACAGGACATGAAAACTAGTATGAATTGATGAATGACTCTCTAAAGAGAATGTGCTGTCATGCAAATGCAAAATGCAAATGGATTAAAATCATGTGGATAAATTTCAATGTTCGTTATGAGTGGAACTTGTTCATTATCACGTATGACAACGTGTGCCCTGATTTGTTTTGGTTTGATTAATGAAATTGATTTTGAAGGCATGATGACCAATGGTAGAAAAATGAATGTCGTTGAATGCAATATGTATGCATGTGCATGCTGATGGTAGATTTTAAAATGTAATGAATGCAACATATAGGCATGTGCATGCCAATGGTAGATAAATGCAACATGGTATGCCTGATCTTTATCTAACCATGATATACGAGAAGGGTTTTTGTTTTTTTTTTAGAAATAATGATGTAAATGATCTTAAATAGATTAACGAAATGTAAGATATGTGGAAATTATGACATCAAAATGATTTTCATGTTTAAGGAAAAATGATTATCCTTGTCTACTCTCATTGTTCTTGTTAGCTGATACTTAGTAGTAAAGAATCAAAAAGAGAAAATGTTGTCATCATATGAGATTTTGTTTTTTTTTTTTTTTTTTTTTTTTGAATGAATGCTTTACTGGAAAGGAATCATGTATGTCAATCGTAGATTACTCAACCATATTAGGCATGGTGGGTTTTTTAGAAGCGTCTCATCTGCTAGTTTAGAGAACTATCAAAGGTAGTTTCCAGTATTGAACATCTTACTTGATTAACTGCTTCATGATTTAGTCTTGTAATAGACACAATAGTTTGAATATGAGTTTGAGTTCGAATAAGTATGAAATAATAAACAATGCACGTTTTCTTCGTAAGGAAAAAAAAGAATGTGGTTTTCAAATCTCCTGAACAATAAGAGATTGATTATAAAATTTTTAATATTCGTGTAAGCGATTGAAATATGATCCAATGGAAGACGAATGAAGTGATTCTAGTTCTTTGGACAATAGTTTTGAGAACATGAAACAACTCCTTAGGAAATCATCTTATGTATATATTCTCCTTTCTTTGAGTAAGCTTGAGGTCTTCGATAACTGCGATAATATCTCCATCTTGACTTGGTCTGGTGGTTTGACGAAGATGAATGATTTTCCCCAAATGTGGCAAAGGCGACACTCTTGCCCGGTTTGTTGATGGTGGTTTTGCTCCAATATTGATTTAAAGATGAGATTTTAAGCATTCAGAGATGAAGCATTTTGATCTATTGATTACATCAATCTTTTTTTTTTTTTCTTTTTTTTTTCGATATGACGCAATCAAATGCTTCAGCTTGTCGATATTGATTTTGCCCCTAGCGTAGATGGTGACCTTGTTCCAGTTTGTTGATATTGGTCTTGCTTCAGTGTGGCAAAGATGGAGGCTTTACTCCAGCCTTCTTGATGATGACTTTGCTCCAGTGTGCAAAGTTTGAAAGAATTGTCTCGGTTTAGCGAAGATGGAGGCTTTGCCCCAATTGGTTGCTTTGCAAAGGAGATTTTCCAAGCATTCCGAGACATAGTTCTTTGATCTACTGATTGCACAAATCTCGCAACATTTTTTTTTTTTTTTATTATTTAGCAAGAAATTGTGCAATCATATACAAATAATTGATAACATTTAGTTACTCCTTTACAACTCTTTGTAGTCCTTCCTCGCCGTTTCTTTGGCCATGATTCTTGTTATCGAGGATGTCCCGCAAGCAAAACTCATTGAAAGAAATTGAGACTTCGAGATGATTTTCAAAGTTACCGACTCATTAGTTCACAAAACTATTATCTTAGGTCTTGGAATCAATTTCCAATCGAGGAAAGAGAAATAACAAATGATAAGAATAGAAAGAAATGAGAATTTGGATCAAATGAAGTTGAATCTGAGGAATATATGAGAAATTACAAGTCTTAATTATGAAGTAGTAGATCACAAGAGTTCAATACTATTTTATTACATTTGCAGTTCTCTTGAAGAATTTGGGATGCTTTCCATCTAATTAAATGTGGCAGGTTGAACAAAATGCTAGATGGGTAGAGAGACACCATATAACGTTGATGGTGAGCTTGATATGGATTTAAAGGTGGATCCACAAAATCAGGGTAAATTGCCTCAAAGTTTATGCGGCATGCAAGTTCAAGGTTTTACCGTGAGTAATTTTGGACTCTCACTACAAAAGGGTGTTTGCCCCAGTATGAAGATTAAAATCTTGCTCAACTGTTTTGGTGACAAAGTGTTTAGCACATGAGGGATATATAGGTCGAAATAAGGTCGTCTTCAACTACGAGTTCGTCTCAATTATGAAACTTGAGAGAAGTATTTTTCAAAGAAGACATAAAATGGTTGCGACTTGACAATTTCTTTTATAAGAGTAGTAAAAGCACTCATTCGTTTTTTTTTTTCATTTTTTTTTTCATTTTCTATTTTTTTCATTCCCTCCAAATGATGATTCAACATTTTTGTTCAAAATTCTTGTTAAGTTTTCAGCTAACCACGACCAAAGTAAACACAAGGATAATCAAAGTGAACACAAAAATGTTTTATTTTTTTATTTTTAAATGATGTGATGAAAAATATGATAAAAATCGATAATGTTTTTGTGAAAAAACATGTGTGAGATGATATTACGAAATTGATGAATAACAAATGATTTTTTTTATGTGAAATGAGATAATGATGCATGAGCATTTTTATCATGTGGGAGATAGAAGTGAAACTTGATTTTTGTGATGTATGCATGTGCATGATAACAAATTATTTTTTTTTGTTTTGTTTTGTTTTTTATATATATGTCTCTTTGAGATGATATGATGCAATTGATGATTTGACATACAGAATAATGTATCAAATTTATTTTTCTTTTTTAATGATGGGATAACAAATGATTTTTTTTTTTTTTTATCTATGCATGTGAGCGATGATTTTTATGCAACTAACAAATATATATATATATATATATATATATATATATATATATATATATATTTTAAATGTTATGACTTGACATGGGTAATGATAGAATGCATGATTTTTTTTATTTTTTTATGATGCATGTATGAGATGACCTTATGCAACTAACAATTTTTTTTTTTTTTTTTTTAAAAAAAAATGTTATGACTTGAGAAATTAGATAATGATGCATGAATATATTTTTTTTATGATGCATATATGAGATGACTTTATGCAACTAACAAATATTTTTTTAAAAAAAAAAATGTTATGACTTGACATGCAAAATGAGACAATACAATGAAATTTTCTTTTTATATGCATGTAAATATGCCTAGACCCTAAATGTATTTAGAAAGAGAAAAAACAATATCCAGGAGAGAGAAATTTTGTACTTGCATGAGAGCCCAATGACTCACCAATTTATGAACGTGAAAAATGCACGATGCTTATATCCTAGAGTATGCTAAAACTTAATGGACTCTTTGGATTTAATGTGATGACTGAACCAAAATGAGAAAATGATCCTATGGAAGCGTATGAAGGTGTCTAAAAATGTCCTACTCCTATACGGGGCATTTACATTCCCTCGATGGTCGACACTACTCAATCTTGAATTTTTTATTTTTTTATTTATTAATTTTAAATGACGTATGTGAAAGAAAAAAAAATATTTTTTTTAAAAGTGGAAATTGCAAATCCACTCATATTTTTCATGCGCCTATACGAGACATTTATATCCCTTGAGGGTCGACACTACTAAATCTAAAAATGCAATTAAAATAATGAAAATTGTTTTGAAATAAAATTTAAGAAATAACACAATCATGGAAAATGAAATAAGACTTTTCATGTGCCTATCCTTAACAATCTTTTTTTACGGTCGACACTACTAAGTTTTAAAATAATTATAAAAAGATCAACGTTATTTTGAAATAAGAATGAATGATAATGAGATAAGATTTTTCATGTGCCAACACAAAGGTAATTCTTTTGAAAGTCAACACTACTAAATCTAAAAATGAAATTAAAATTATGGAAGTTGTTTTGAATTTAAAAATGAACAATAGAATAATAATAGAAAATGAAATGAGACCCTTCATATGCCCATCATTCACAATTATTTTGATGGTCGACACTACTTAGTCTTAAAACAAAGTAAAAAAAAAAAAAAATACTACTAAATCTTGAAATGGAATTAAAATGAAAAAAAAAAATTGATGGGAAAATATGTTTTTTTTTTTGGAAATTTGTTTTAAAAATGAAATGAACAAAACAAAGATAAACTCAAGACTATACAAATGCAACAATAAATATAAAAAAACAAAAAGACCTAAAAAAAATTATTTCTGTTGGGTTTTATGTCCTAAAACTCGTAGTTTGTAAACTGTTTGAATGTAAATAAATATTATATTTCAATAAAGTTGTTATTGAATTTTAGTGAATTGTGTTTGTATTAACCTATATCAATAACTAACACCCTTGGCGATAGTGTGAGTACTTGAACTTCATGTGTGACATGAATGTGAATCAAGTTCAAGTAGACAGCCAAAATGGTCTATAGTATAGGGATAAGGCTGGGTACCATATCCTGGGGACACTATTGGACGCCGCTCACTTTGTATAGTACAAAACGATGTGATTCGAATCGTTTCATGTAGAGACATGTGAGTGAGGGCGTCCTGTGCAATGAGTTTGCACAAGACCGAACCAAGAAATAAAATCGCTCTTTCTTTATAACACCGTTTACTGTAAAGACCGGTTTTTTTTCATATGATGACTTAGGTAACTCGATCTCAATTCTGAGCTTACTATGAACTCCTGTTTATTCGACCTTATCCTTTGACTTGTACGGGTGAGAGTGGCCTGATTGCCGACTCAATAAGCCTACCATCTTGGGGATAAGATCGAATAAATGGCTGGGGACATAGTTGTAGCAAGATTGGAATTCACTCCTACCCGCTTTAAGGGTTAGTAGAGAAGTTGTTCCCTTAAGTGCTGACTCCAAGTCTTGAACAATGGGCCCATCCTCTCCTGATCAGGGAGGAATCTGATTTGATGGTTGGACCACAAATCAATTGTTCATTAGAGGTGTCAGTGGTACTTAAGGAACAAGATATAATACAAGGGTTAAACGGTTTAAATGACCCGTTGTGATTATGAACGACCTGTGAAGGATCGACTTACTGATGATAGTTATATCAACAGGACACAATATATCTACAGTGAGGAGAGTGCAGCCCTTGGACTTTAGTGGAGTCTCCGGGGGTTAACGAATGTTGGTTAGTTTGGTTGAAAGAGTTTTGACCGGATAATCTCGTATCGTTGGAGCTCATGATCTGTAGGTCCTTACGGTTCTCCTGGCTAGCTCGGATAAAGCCGTGAAACAATATAAAAGAAAAGAAAAGAATTTGAATCGTTCAAATTCGGGTTTGTGGAAGAAGGCTAGACATATTTAAATATGATTTAAATATGGACATATTTAAATATGATTTAAATATGGACATATTTAAATATGATTTAAATATGAGATTGGTCTGAAAACATGAATAGGATTCATGTGCAAAAAGTCGGTTTTCGGAAAACCGGGTTTAATTATATTATTTAATTAATATTTGATATTGATTAAATAATATTAATTAAAATATATATATATTATTAATTAAAAAGTTTAATTAATAAAATAATTATTATTATTTTTAATAATAATAATTTATAAATATATATATATATATATATTTATTTACATGTGTCTTACATGCAATGTAAGACACATGTAATTATATGAAGGTATATATATATGACTCAGATCAAAAATAAAAAAAAATAAAAAATAAAAAGAAAAGGAAAACAAAAAGAGCTAGTGCTCTTTGGGTTTCATGATTTCAAATGAAATTTGATTTCATTTTTGAAGAGCCCCGTCCGCTTCTGTCTTCTTCTTCTCTCAGCTTCTGAAAAATAGTTTTTCAGTGGAGCTTCTTCTTCTCTTTTTTTTGTATAAGGAGTCCCACTACTCCGTTTCTCGGCCCGAGGATAGCGGGATTACCGTGGGTGGTCCACGAAGATTTCGTGAGAAGGCTCGTTGAGTTCGTGAGGAGCTTCTGGCGGTGATTTTGGAGAAATACGAACGACAAGGATATGTGTTCTAATTTCTCTTTTTCATTGCGTTTGCATGTTTCCGTTTGTTTAAATTGATGAAATTAGAGTGTCTATGATCCAAATCGCTTCCGCTGCGTTCCATCAACGCTCCATCAATTGGTATCAGAACGTTTTTGGCCTCTCAATTTCTATCAATTTAAGTTATGGTGGGTTTTATTTAGAAATTGTTTCTGAATGAATTCTAAAGTGAATATCGATTTTGGCATAGTTTCTTTTTGAATTTCATTATTTGTAATTGCCCGAGATTGTATGGGCTTTAATGCATGCTAAAGAGTCTGTATTTTTAGAGTCATTAGAGTCCATATAGGTTTCTTTGTGAAAGAAGTTTGAGTTTGAAACTCGCCGAAATGTTCGGTGTAATTTCAAACTCGTTCTGGGCAATACGAGGAGAAATTCGAAGAGTTTTTGGCCGAAGCGTTCGGAGGAAGCAAGTTGGTCAAAGGCGGTGCGAAGAGTTCGAAGTCCGCTCAAGACGTGGCTTGTTGATCAAGCTTGTAATAAATTAGTTATTGCTTGCTAAATGCCAAAATCGATCCACTTTAGTATGTTTAATTAATTATGCATTGAAAATGTATGTTTTAATTAAATTCCATGTTTGTATGTGCATAACGTATGCCATATAGATTTAAAATCCCACCGTAGGAAGCATGCTTCATGCATTGAAAATATGTTATAAGTGTTATAATATATCGTATGCATATTTGGCAATTCATGAGTTTTGATATAAAAGTTATATTAATTCATGAATTAGTTGTTGTTAGTTCAATAGAATAATTGATATAAGTGTTATATTAATTATGAAATTGAATGAACAACATAGATTGCTATAGTTTTATGCACATGGTATATTATAAGTGTTATAATGTATAGAATGCATGTTTATTCATGAGTATTAATATAAGAGTTATATTAATTCATGAATTAGATGTTGTTTGCTTAATAGAATAATTGATATAAGTGTTATATTAATTATGAAATTAAACATCCAACATTAGAGCATTTTATTTGTTATAAGTGTTATAATGTATAGGATGCATGCTTAATTCATGAGAATTGATACAAGTGTTATATTAATTTATGAATTAGGAGTTGTATATTTAAAAACATAATCGATATAATTGTTATATTAATTATGAAATTAAATATTCAACTTGTCATGCCTTAGTGATGCATGTTTGAGAAGCATGTAGAAGTTTGTTGTAGTTAGTCTTAGTTTTGCAAAGCGTTGTAAAATTGGCATAGACTTTTAAAATCTATAACAAAGACAAAGGCATGCTCACTTAGGGTTGAATGTATCGTTCCGTTTCATTAGATGAATAGGTCGATATCTTGTAAATGCTAAGGTTACAAGAAACTCACCCGGGGACATCCTGTTCGAGGTTGGAGGTATTTAAGCTGACGGTTTACGGAACACCTCCTACCTGGGGACCATCCGGTACTTGAGTAAAGTTAACCCGACTTTATGAGCATGCGTGAGTGGTGTGAGGTAATAAAGTGTTTATCACCTAGACATCATAGGTAAAAGTTTGTTTTACCTAGACTTAGGTCTTATTGTCTTAGCCGGATAATGCCTGAGTAATTTACCCATTCCGTCTTAAAATACTTAGTAGAGGTGTTGAGAAGGTATATATGATATGTCCCTCTCCTCCTACGTTCTCTGTCAAGTTCACACCGTGAGAATTATGCTTGGCCTCGTGATGTCAATAGGGCATCCCCATTCGGATGGTATTTGCATAATTCAAGAGCAAGGTGAAATGGAGAAAGTATTTATAGTAAGTGGGAGAAGGAAGTATGTCAATACATCCTGCAGTCTCCTCCATTGGATTGAACCGTGAGATTCCTATGTTCTGCCTACTAGGTGCCCACAAGTGGTACCGATCCATTCGGAGGGCCGTTTCATAGAAATCGGAACATCTCAATCACCATTTATGGATAAAGAAACATAGAGCCATTCCCAACTTTGACATTTTCATTCGGTTGCATCGTTGGGGCCGCCCTATGAATTCTAAAAATGGAGGGTCACGCTTACGAGATTTGCTAAGGAGTTAGTAAATCTTGACCAAACAGCGATAACTAAGATGCTATAGGAATATGAGATATTCTGGTATTAGCATTTAGTCAAGAATGTCTTGATTCAGTGAAGGAATGCTTGACTGCCCCTCGGTAGCGACCATTCTGACCCACTGAAGTATCGTTGCAGTTTAATAATGAGTTTTGGGTACATTATTATTCTTTGCTAAATTCTTGATTGGTGTGTAAATTAGGTTAAAACCTTTTCACTAATATTTATTTTCATTCTCTTTTCAGCATGTCTAGCTCTTTCATTCACTTACTAGCTTCCGATAAGTTAACCGGCGATAACTACGCGACCTGGAAATCGAACTTGAATATGATTCTCGTTCTTGATGATCTCAGGTTCGTCTTATCAAAGGATTGTCCTCCCTCTCCTAGCTCGGATGCGACTCGAACTTTTCGAGAAGCATATGATAGATGGACAAGGGCTAATGATAAAGCCCGAGTCTATATCTTAGCCAGCATATCTGATGTGTTAGCTAAGAAGCACGAGGATATGGTTTCTGCTAAAGAAATCATGTCTTCATTACAGGAGATGTTTGGACTACCGTCCTCATCGGTCTGTCATGAAGCCCTCAAATACGTTTACAACTCTCGCATGAAGGAGGGAACCTCTGTTAGGGAGCATGTCCTTAACATGATGGTCCACTTCAATGTGGCAGAAGTAAATGAAGCTACTATTGACGAGTCAAGTCAAGTAAGCTTTATCATGGAATCTCTTCCGAAGAGTTTCCTTCAGTTCAGAACCAATATGGTAATGAACAAGATAAAGTATAATTTGACTTCTCTTCTCAGCGAGCTACAGACATATCAGTCCCTACATACTTCTAAAGGAAAAGAGAAGGAGGCAAACGTTGTCACTTTTAGGAAATTCCAAAAGGGGTCGTCTTTAGGGAGTAAGTCTGAACTTTCTTCTATTAAGAATAAGAGTATTCAAAAGAAGAAGAAAGATAAAAGGAAGGGAAAAGCACCTGCTGCAGGTAAGAGCAAGACTAAGTCTACAGACAAAGGAAAATGTTTCCATTGTGGTGTAGATGGGCACTGGAAACGAAATTGCCCAAAGTATCTTGCAGAGAAAAAGGCTGAGAAGGAAAGACAAGGTAAATATGATTTACTTGTTGTTGAAACATGTTTAGTAGAACATGATTGTCATACCTGGATACTTGATTCAGGAGCTACTAACCATGTTTGTTCTTCTTTTCAGGAAACTAGTTCTTGGCAGCCACTTTCTCGCGGTGAGATAACTCTCAGAGTTGGAACTGGAGAGGTTGTCTCAGCTGAAGCAGTGGGAGCTGTAAAGTTGTTGTATAGAGATAGTTTCATTTTACTAGAAAATGTACTCCTGGTTCCTACCTTCCAGAGGAATCTTGTATCTATATCTTGTTTGTTAGAACAGTTGTATAAAGTATCTTTTGTTCATAATGAAGCGTTCATTAGCAAAAGAGGTGTACGTATTTGTTCTGCGAAACTTGAAAACAACTTGTATGTGTTAAGACCAACCGAAGCCAAAGCTATTTTGAACACTGAAATGTTTAAAACAGCTGAGACTCAAACTAAAAGGCAGAAACTTTCTCCAAGTACTTATCTTTGGCACTTAAGACTAGGTCACATTAATCTCAATAGGATTGGGAGATTGGTTAAGAGTGGTCTGCTAAATCGTTTAGAGGACAACTCTTTACCGCCATGTGAGTCTTGTCTTGAGGGCAAAATGACCAAACGATCTTTTTCTGAAAAAGGTCAAGGTCCAAAGAACCTCTAGAAATCGTGCATTCGGATCTCTGCGGTCCTTTGAATGTCAAAGCACGAGGAGGGTATGAATATTTCATCAGTTTTATTGATGATTATTCTAGGTACGGTTATCTTTATCTAATGCATCATAAGTCCGAAGCTCTTGAAAAGTTCAAAGAGTATAAGGCAGAGGTTGAGAATACATTAGGTAAATCGATAAAAACACTTCGATCAGATCGAGGTGGAGAGTATATGGATTTAAGATTCCAGGACTATATGATAGAACATGGAATAGTATCTCAACTCTCAGCGCCAGGAACACCACAGCAGAATGGTGTGTCCGAGAGGAGAAATAGAACCCTGTTAGACATGGTTCGATCTATGATGAGTTATGCTCATTTGCCTAGTTCGTTTTGGGGATATGCAGTAGAGACTGCAGTATATATTTTGAACATGGTTCCCTCTAAGAGTGTTTCTGAAACACCTTATGAGTTATGGAGAGGGCGTAAAGGTAGTTTACGTCACTTCAGGATTTGGGGGTGTCCGGCACATGTGCTAGTACCCAATCCAAAGAAGTTGGAACATCGTTCAAAATTGTGCCTATTTGAAGGTTACCCCAAGGAAACGAAAGGTGGTCTATTTTACGATCCTCATGAGAACAAGGTACTAGTATCGACTAATGCCACGTTCTTAGAGGAAGACCACATGAGAGATCATCAACCGTCGAGCAAAATTGTTTTGTCCGAATTTTCCAGGAAAGCTACAGACGGATCAACAAAGGTTGTTGATCAGGCTGGTCCTTCTCAAGAGTTGAGAAAGCCTCGACGCAGTGAGAGGGATGTAAGACAACCTGACCGCTACATCGGCTTGTCTGAAACTCAAGTCGTCATACCTGATGATGGCGTTGAGGATCCATTGACCTTTAAACAGGCAATGAATGACATAGACAAGGACCAGTGGCTTAAAGCCATGGATCTCGAAATGGAGTCTATGTACTTCAATTCGGTCTGGGATCTTATAGACCAACCAGATAGTGAAAGACCTATCGGTTGCAAGTGGATCTACAAGAGAAAACGAGACCAAGCCAGTAAGGTGCAAACCTTTAAGGCTCGACTTGTGGCAAAAGGTTATTCCCAAAGAGAAGGGGTGGACTATGAAGAAACTTTTTCTCTTGTTGCCATGTTAAAGTCGATTAGAATACTCTTATCCATTGCTACATTTTATGATTATGAAATCTAGCAAATGGATGTCAAGACTGCCTTTCTGAATGGTAATCTTGAGGAGAGTATCTATATGGCTCAACTAGAGGGATTCATACTTCAGGGTCAAGAGCAAAAGGTTTGCAAGCTTAATCGATCCATTTATGGGTTGAAGCAAGCATCTAGATCCTGGAATATAAGATTTGATACGGCGATCAAATCTTATGGCTTTGAACAAAATATTGACGAACCTTGTGTTTACAAGAAATTAGTCAGTACTGTTGTAGCTTTCTTAGTCTTGTACGTAGACGATATACTACTCATTGGCAATGATGTAGGGTTCCTAACTGACGTTAAGAATTGGATAGCGACCCAATTCCAAATGAAAGATTTGGGAGAGGCTCAGTTTGTTCTAGGGATTCAGATCATAAGGGATCGTAAGAACAAAGTGCTAGCGCTGTCTCAAGCATCTTATATTGACAAGGTGTTGTCAAGATATTCGTTGCAGAATTCCAAGAAAGGTTCGCTGCCTTTTAGGCATGGAATTCACTTGTCTAAGGAACAGTCTCCTAAGACACCTCAAGAGGTTGAGGATATGAGACGAATTCCCTATGCATCTGCAGTCTCATGTACGCTATGTTGTGTACAAGACCCGACATCTTCTATGCAGTTGGAATTGTCAGTAGGTTCCAGTCCAATCCAGGATATGATCACTGGACAACCTTTAAACATGTCCTCAAGTATCTTAGGAGAACGAGAGACTATGTGCTTGTGTATGGCGCGAAGGATTTGATCTTTGCAGGATACACTGACTCTGATTTTCAGACTGATATAGATTCCAGGAAATCTACATCAGGATCAGTGTTCACTCTTAACGGAGGAGCAATAGTATGGAGGAGTATAAAGCAAGGTTGTATTGCTGACTCCACCATGGAAGCTGAGTATGTCGCAGCTTGCGAAGCAGCGAAGGAAGCTGTATGGCTTAGGAAGTTCTTGACAGATTTGGAAGTTGTTCCAAATATGAACTTGCCAATCACCCTTTATTGTGATAACAGCGGTGCAGTGGCAAATTCTAAAGAACCTAGAAGCCATAAGCGTGGAAAGCATATTGAGCGGAAATATCATCTCACCAGGGAGATAGTGCAACGAGGAGATGTGATCGTCACACAGGTAGCCTTGGAGCACAACATTGCTGATCCGTTTACTAAGTCTCTCACGGCTAAAGTGTTTGAGACACACCTACAAAGTATAGGGCTGCGAGCTGCTCAGTAGGACAGTGGGAGAAACTTTAGATATTTGATATTCTACTTCTCTCGACCAGCATGTACTCCACTGACGTTTTAGTCCAAGTGGGAGTTTGTTGGGTTTTATGTCCTAAAACTCGTAGTTTGTAAACTGTTTGAATGTAAATAAATATTATATTTCAATAAAGTTGTTATTGAATTTTAGTGAATTGTGTTTTTATTAACCTATACCAATAACTAACACCCTTGGCGATAGTGTGAGTACATGAACTTCATGTGTGACATGAATGTGAATCAAGTTCAAGTAGACAGCCAAAATGGTCTATAGTATAGGGATAAGGCTGGGTACCTTATCCTGGGGACACTATTGGACGCGACTCACTTTGTATAGTACAAAACGATGTGATTCGAATCGTTTCATGTAGAGACATGTGAGTGAGGGCGTCCTGTGCAATGAGTTTGCACAAGACCGAACCAAGAAATAAAATCGCTCTTTCTTTATAACACCGTTTACTGTAAAGACCGGTTTTTTTTCATATGATGACTTAGGTAACTCGATCTCAATCCTGAGCTTAGTATGAACTCTTGTTTATTCGACCTTATCCTTTGACTTGTACGGGTGAGAGTGGCCTGATTGCCGACTCAATAAGCCTACCATCTTGGGGATAAGATCGAATAAGTGGCTTGGGACATAGTTGTAGCAAGATTGGAATTCACTCCTACCCGCTTTAAGGGTTAGTAGAGAGGTTGTTCCCTTAAGTGCTGACTCCAGGTCTTGAACAATGGGCCCATCCTCTCCTGATCAGGGAGGAATCTGATTTGATGGTTGGACCACAAATCAATTGTTCATTAGAGGTGTCAGTGGTACTTAAGGAACAAGATATAATACAAGGGTTAAACGGTTTAAATGACCCGTTGTGATTATGAACGACCTATGAAGGATCGACTTACTGATGATAGTTATATCAACAGGACACAATATATCTACAGTGAGGAGAGTGCAGCCCTTGGACTTTAGTGGAGTCTCCGGGGGTTAACGAATGTTGGTTAGTTTGGTTGAAAGAGTTTTGACCGGATAATCTCGTATCGTTGGAGCTCATGATCTGTAGGTCCTTACGGTTCTCCTGGCTAGCTCGGATAAAGCCGTGAAACAATATAAAAGAAAAGAAAAGAATTTGAATCGTTCAAATTCGGGTTTGTGGAAGAAGGCTAGACATATTTAAATATGATTTAAATATGAGATTGGTCTGAAAACATGAATAGGATTCATGTGCAAAATGTCGGTTTTCGGAAAACCGGGTTTAATTATATTATTTAATTAATATTTGATATTGATTAAATAATATTAATTAAAAAATATATATATTTTATTAATTAAAAAGTTTAATTAAAAAGTTTAATTAATAAAATAATTATTATTATTTTTAATAATAATAATTTATAAATATATATATATATATATATATATATATATATACATGTGTCTTACATGCAATGTAAGACACATGTAATTATATGAAGGTATATATATATATATGAGTCAGATCAAAAATAAAAAAAAAAACTAAAAACAAAAAGAAAAGGAAAACAAAAAGAGCTAGTGCTCTTTGGGTTTCATGATTTCAAATGAAATTTGATTTCATTTTTGAAGAGCCCCGTCCGCTTCTGTCTTCTTCTTCTCTCAGCTTCTGAAAAATAGTTTTTCAGTGGAGCTTCTTCTTCTCTTTCTTTTGTATAAGGAGTCCCACTACTCCGTTTCTCGGCCCGAGGATAGCGGGATTACCGTGGGTGGTCCACGAAGATTTCGTGAGAAGGCTCGTTGAGCTCGTGAGGAGCTTCTGGCGGTGATTTTGGAGAAATACGAACGACAAGGGTATGTGTTCTAATTTCTCTTTTTCATTGCGTTTGCATGTTTCCGTTTGTTTAAATTGATGAAATTAGAGTGTCTATGATCCAAATCGCTTCCGCTGCGTTCCATCAACGCTCCATCAATTTCAACCACAAAGTAAATAAATTGAAGAATAATAAAAATGGTGTGATGGTAAAATTCTAAATCTAAAGGAAAAAGGTCCCCAAATTAATTTCAATGTTATAAAATAACAAATGAATTAACTTGAGCGAAATTTGTTCATGCGCCTATCAACGTTAAAATGGTAATTGGTGTCTTACCACAAAGCTAGAATATGACGCTAGTTACGATTTTCTATACAAACTAGACCCTAAGTCGATAGAAAAAAAAGTTGTTAAAATTAGTTTTAGAAAGTTCCATTCGATGTTGTTTACTAAAATGGTAAAATTGAAGTAATTGGTGGGTCCAACAACCAAGTCGTTGGTGTATAGTTGAGAGTATTTCCGTCTATCACCCAGGTGACCTGGGTTTGATCCCAAGCAACGGCGAAATGCTTTTTTCAATTGGAATTTTTCATTCGGTAATAATTTCTCTTAATTTAAATTTCTAAAACCTCTTCTAACCGTTCTAAATTTTTTACTTCATATTTTATTTTTCTAAGATGAGGATGGAACCATCGACTTTGGAATGATAATTGGTGTCTTACCATTGAATTCATATTAACCGCTAGTTTCGATTTCTTCTCTATAAATTGGGCCCTGAGTCGAGGAAAAAAAGGTTACATAAATATATACATACAAATTAGTCTTAGAAAGTTACATTCGATGTTGTTTACTAAAATAGTAAACTAGAAGTAATTGGTAGCTCGCACCACCAAGTCGTTGTAGTATAGTGGTGAGTAATATGGCTTGTCACCCGGGTGACCCGGGTTTGATCCCCAGCAACGGTGAAAGGATTTTTTCATTATGTAATGATTTCTCTTAATTTTAATTTCTTAATTGGTGTCTTAAGTAAGAGCTCGAATTGGGCACTGGTGTTGAGGCCCGCCAAATTAATATTTATAAAGCTGACTTTGCCTTTTAGACATAGATAATCAGGTCGATCTAGTATTAATCCGATCACAATTAAATTAAATTTGCAATTTAAAATAAAAACACTCTGGGGGTTGCTTGGTTTCGAAAACATAGAAGAAATTGTGCTAACGGAAAATAAACGGGAATTTAACAGTTCAAACAAGCATGCCTAATTAGAAAGTGTCGGGATTGATCTATTGCACTTCGGTTCATCGATAATCAAAGGAAATTAGCCAAGATGCTCATGCACACGAATTGCTTGACCATATTCCAGTTCAAACAATCCAACGAATTAATTAGAGACGTGCAATTCTAATTAAACTTGCCCTTTTATTAATCTAAGGTGATCAATCCTAAATTAATTAAAGAACAGTGACGAGTAACATCGCAACGAATCAATCCTAAGAATAATTCGATTTCTCTCATAACCTTAAGCCCACCATGAAAACAATAAGCAACTCATACCCCCATCTGTCACCTATGATCAAATTACTTAGCCACGATTAGACCCTTGCTAATTGCAATTAAGACTTGCGAGGACTAAAAAGCTAACAAACTAACATGTGTAACAATTAAGGGCGTCAATCCTAATTAGAAAGGCATGCTATTCGAGAACGATATAGGTAAAAGATGCAAGAGATACATACATCAGCTAAATAGTCATTAAACAAGGAAATCTCCCCTACTAGAATAGATTAGAAATCCCTCAACCTAATAATTAAGCATTTACCTCCTAGCCTTCCATGGAGAATGTGATTCTCAAAGAATCTTTCTTTGAGCTCATACACAAAATAGAGAGAACCCAAGAAATTGGGGAAGAAAACCGCAAATCCCGAGGAAAAACGAAAAATAGAATGACCTAAAAATCAGAAAAAATGTGGGTATTATACTTATCGTAACATCGAGACGCTACGGACGGACCAAGAAACTGGAAAAGACGCGCCTTTTTGTTTTAATGTCGGACATGGACTTTTAATAACGGGCATTTCTGACTTTTAATGACGGACATGGTACCTCCTGCTTTTAAATGCAGACATATAACTTTTAATGTCGGACATGGTGTTGTGCATCAATTTGTAGTGTCCAGACGCTACAAACCACCGTCTCGACGCTTGCTATCGGGTTTTTTTTGCCAATTTTTGCACCCTCTCTTTACTTGATTGCCACAACTTGAGTCTTTTTGCCCTCTTCTTTGCCCGGTTCATCCCTGAAGCCTTAAAACAGTCCTTTTGGCACTAAAACGCGCTCTTGAACCTCTCGAGCTCCTAACCATGAAAAACCTACAACAAGGTCAATTTATCAATAGAAAGCACGATATTTAGTTATAATTAGAGAGTAAATAATAGCTCTTTTAGGGAGCTATCAGACGCTAGTTTCGATTTTTCTACACAAACTGCACCCTAAGTCGAGAGAAGAAA
Source organism: Herpetospermum pedunculosum (assembly GCA_028017165.1). Lineage (NCBI taxonomy): Eukaryota > Viridiplantae > Streptophyta > Magnoliopsida > Cucurbitales > Cucurbitaceae > Herpetospermum > Herpetospermum pedunculosum. Next base: position 52,853,155 of record CM051529.1, read on the forward strand.
AATTGTTAAAATTAGTTTTAGAAAGTTGCATTCGGTGTTGTTTACTAAAATGGTAAAATGGAAGTAATTGATGGGTCCAATAACCAAGTCGTTGTTGTATAGTTGAGACTATTCCCACCTATCACTCGGGTGACCTGGGTACGATCCCTAGCAACGACGAAATGTTTTTTTCAATTGGAATTTTTCATTAGGTAATAATTTCTCTTAATTTAAATTTCTAAAATCTCTTCTAACCGGTTTAAATTTTTTACTTCATATGTTTTTTTCTTGGATGAGGATCGAACCATTGACATTCAAATGATAATTGGTGTCTCACAACTGAATTCAGATTAACCGCTAGTTTCGATTTATTTTCTACAAATTGCGCCATAAGTCGAGAAAAAAAGGTTACAAAAATATATACATACAGATTAGTCTTAGAAAGTTGCATCCGATGTTGTTTACAAAAATCGTAAAATTGAAGTAATTGGTAGCACTGACCACCAAGTTGTTGTAGTATAGTGGTGAGTATTCCCGCCTGTCATGCGGGTGACTCGAGTTCGATCCCCGGCAACGGCGAAAGATATTGGTGAGGATCGAACCATTGACGTTGAAATGGTAATTGGTGTCTTACCACAAATCTTGAATTGGACGATAATTTCGATTTTTCTATAAAATTGTACACTAAGACGTGATAAAAGCTCGAATTGGACGATAATTTCGATTTTTCTATAAAATGTTGTTTCAATTGAAATTTTTCATTATGTAATAATTTGTCTTAACTTTAGCCTATCACCCGGGTAACCTGGGTTTGATCCCAGCAACGGCGAAATGTTTTTTTTCATTATGTAATAATTTCTCTTAATTTAAATTTCTAAAATCTCTCCTAACCCATTGAAATTATTTACTTCATAATTTTATTTTTCTTGGATGAGGATCAAACCATTGACTTTGAAATGATAATTGGTGTCTCAATATTGAAATCAGATTAACCTCTAATTTTGGTTTCTTCGTTAGAATTGCACTCGAGAAAAAAAAAGGTTACAAAAATATATACATACACATTAGTCTTAGAAAGTTACCACCGATGTTATTTACAAAAATGGTAAAATGGAAGTAATTGATGATGGGTTAGAAATTACTCTTAGGAAATTACATCTAATGTTGTTTACTAAAATTGTAAAATGGAAGTAATTGGTGGCTCCCACCACCAAGTCAGTAATTGGTGTCTCCCACTACCAAGTCGTTACAAATTAGTGTTAGAAAATTACATTTGATGTTGTTTACTAAAATTGTAAAATGGAAGTAATTGGTGGCTCCCACCACCAAGTCGTTACAAATTAGTCTTAGAAAATTACATATGATGTTGTTTACAAAAATGGTAAAATGGAAGTAATTGGTGGCTCCCACCACCAAGTCGTTGTAGTATAGTGGTAAGTATTCCTAACTAATCTCGCCTGTCATGACTTGGGTTTGATCCTCGACAACGACAAACATATATACATACAATATAGTCTTAGAAAGGTACCAAGTTGTTGTAGTATAGTGGTGAGTATTCTCGCTTGTCATGCGGGTAACCCAGGTTAATTGGTGGATTCTGTCGCAACGTCATCGCGACGCGGAGCGGCCGACGTCCTCTTTTAAGGGTTTTGTTTTAAAAATAAAAGAGATGGAGTCGCCACCAATCAAATAGGGTGTGATTGGTCACCTTAAAACAAAAACTGGTCTAGAAAACCGAAATCAAGTTCGGAGGTCGGTTGAGCGTAGGGAAGGTGTTAGCACCCTACAACACCCGTTAAAACGGTAGCCAAAATTCTATCCTTATTATCCAATTAAATTTATTGCGAAAGTCCTTAATTTAAGAAAAAAGAAATAGTATTAAATTCAAAAAAACTATGTCTCACCTAATCATATCTTAACTTCAAGGAAAAAGTAAGAAATTGCAACAATTGTTCTTGTGTTTGTTTGCTTAATGCTTTTATCTTTTGGCCAAAGTATAAATTGTTGATTGCTTTAATTCTAGCTTGGAAGAGTAGATTTTAGAGTAGAACTCAAACACTTGACTACTTGTAAATTCTTGCAAGAAAATGAAGAATTCTCTTAGAGGTCGATAATAGAAGTTGCTTAATGCCTTTCTTTTCTATTAAAACTAGACAGACATGTTGGTTTTATAAAAAAAGGAAGAGAATTATTTGAGCTCTAGCGAGTCTTTTATGAGTTTTGTACTTCTTGGCTTATAATTGTATGCATGACTATTTTTTGATTAATAGATTAATTAAGCATGAATCTATTCGATGAAATCAATTCCCTAGGTTTTCTCTCCTAAAGGTTTCCCATTACTTTTCAGTCATTTAATTTTCACTCAATTTCAAAGTCTTTTTAGTCTAAATAAAATTTGTGGTTAGTACCTACGGTACTCAATTGATCTAGAAAACCAATCCTGTGGACGATACTCTTTACTTAAATCACTATATTAAAACTTGACCCGTACACTTGCGGTATGCAATAAATCACGCAACACGTTTTTGGCACCGCTGCCGGGGATTGACATATTTAGGTCAATTGATATTGTGGAGAATTCAACAAATCTTACTTTATATTGTTTTTATTTTTTTTTAATTAATTTTCTGTTATTTATGTTTTTCTTGTCAGATTGGTGTTTTAGTTCATGCGAAAGGACAAGGAGGTTGTATTACTTCCCTTCGATTCTGAGATAGAAAAGACCTGCAAGAGAAATCGAAAAATCCATAAAGAGAAGGAAAAATCAATGGCACAACCAAATATGGTCGTACAGGAGAACAAGGCCATTATAGACTATTTCCAGCCCATGTTTAACATTAATCAATCTGGGATAGTCCTCACACCTATAGATGCCAACAATTTTGAGTTGAAGACAGGATTGATTCAAATGGCCATGAACAATGCATTCAGGGGTCGTCCCACTGAAGATCCCAATTCCCATTTGAAGAAATTCTTAGAAATTTCTAGCATGGTAAAAATTAATGGTGTTTCTACTGATGCAATTCGCTTACGCCTTTTTCCTTTTTCTTTACAGGAAAAAGCAACTGATTGACTAGAATTATTACAATCAGGAAGCATCACCACTTGAGAGGAGTTGGCACATGCATTTTTGACTAAATTCTTCTCACCTGCTAAATCTGCCAAGCTTAGAACTGAGATAGGAACCTTCAGACAAAATGAAGGTGAACAGTTGTTTGAAGCATGGGAGCGGTACAAGGAACTAATAAGGAAGTGTCCTGAGCATGGGTATCCAGACTGGCTACAAATTCAATTTTTTTACAATGGACTCACAGAACAAACTAAGACAATTGTAGATGCAGCATCAGGAGGAACTATCCTGAAGAAAACTGTAGATGGAGCTCGTACACTATTAGAGGAGATGGCAACTACAAGCTATCATTGGCCAAATGAACGCTCTAATTATAAAACAGTAGTTGGCCTTCATGAGGTGGATGAGGTAAGTTCCCTTAAGGCTCAAATTGCATCTCTTACTAATGCAATGAACAAACTTGCAGGAATAGGTGTCACTCAATCTATTGCAGCCTTAGCAGCATCTCATACCCCTCCATCTGGTGAGGAATACAACTTGGAACAGGCCCAATATGTGAACAATAGAAATTTCAACTATGGAGGCCAACAGATGCAAAATAATCTCTCTACTCACTACCATCCAGGTTTGAGAAATCATGAGAATTTTTTCTATGCTAATACTAAGAATATTTTGCAGCCTCCACCAGGTTTTGCATCCACTTCTCAACAGCCTGAAAAGAAGCCATCCCTTGAAGAATTGGTTGGAGCTTTCGTTACAGAATCAAGAAATAGAGCCAACCAAATGGAAAGCACAATGACTAGTTAGGGAGCGGCCATAAAGAATTTGGAGGTACAAATGAGTCAGATGGCCACATCTATTAATAGTCTCCATAAAGGTAAATATCCTAGTGACACTGAGGTAAATCTAAGGGAGCAATGCAAAGCTTGCAAGGCTATCACATTAAGAAGTGGAAGGATGGTGGATGAGATTGCAAAAGAACCTGTTGAGAAGTCTACTGAAAAAGAGTTCACTCTAGAGCCATCTACTAATGTGTTTATTCAGGTTCAGGAAGAACAAAAGAAGACTATTGCATCACCTGAAGCTGAACAATCTACTAAGTCTTCTGTTCCTTTTGTTCCTAACTCTATTCCTTATCCTCGACGGTTTAAAAAGAAAAAGCTTGAATCTCAATTTTCTAAATTTTTAGACATATTTAAAAAGCTTCATATTAATATCCCATTTGCAGTACTCTTGCTCAAATGCCACACTATGCAAAATTCATGAAGGACATAATGTCAAACAAGAAGAAATTGGAGGCCTATGAGACAATCAACCTTACTGAGGAATGCAGTGCCATCATTCAGAGAAAATTGCCTCAGAAATTAAAGGATCCAGGGAGTTTTATTATTCCTTGTGTTATGGGAAATTCTTCTTCTCCTTATAAAGCTTTATGTGACTTAGGAGCTAGCATTAACTTGATGCCTTTATCTGTATACAGGAAACTAGGTTTGGGGGAGGTGCAACCTACCACCATATCTCTTCAGTTAGCTGATCGATCTATCACATATCCTAGAGGTATTGTAGAAGATGTATTGGTTAAGGTTGACAAGTTTATCTTTCCTGTAGATTTTATAGTGCTAGACATGGAAGAGGACAGTGAAGTCCCAATAATTTTGGGAAGACCTTTCTTAGCCACTGGACGAACTTTAATCGATACACAACAGGGTAAACTTTCTCTAAGATTGAACGACGAAGAGGTAACTTTCAATATTTATAACTCTATGAAATTCCATGAAGAAGAAAGTGATTGTTTTCGTGTGGACATGATTGATTCCATTACTAATGAGTTTGAGAAATTTGTGGTAAATTCTGATATTTTAGATAAATTGGATTTAGACAATGAGAATGAGCAGGTAAAACAGGTGGAGGTGAAACACATGGGCAAGCGACCACCATGATACATTTAATGAGCCTCGTCTAGCCAAAGACGTTAAACAAAGCGCTTCTTGGGAGGCAACCCAAGTTTATTTTTGAGTTTTTAGTTTGTTTTATTTGTTTTCTTTTGTTTAATTCTTTTGTGGCGTGTTGTGGTCCTTATATTCCTTTACTTTTTCTTTAGGAGCCTGATCAACAAATTTTCTCCACATCTCAGAAGATAGTAGATTCACTTGCATTTCAGGGAAGTTTCGAAATCCCCTATCTATTTTTCTTGTCCTTTGCATATTATTGACTATACATTGAGGACAACGTATGTTTTAAGTTTGGGGGTGGAACTATGCATGTTATGCATATTTTAGGTGAATTTTATATTTTTTAAGCATGATCTTCATGGGTGAATCTTTGTTGCATTGCTCGTGATTAGGACAACCTAGGAAGTGTTCTAGAGTTTGATATTCTACTTTTGTTGGACTATGAGACCATACCGGTTAACGGAGAAAATTTTATTTGTTAGTCAATTTTAATATGTTTGAATACCTTGTAAGCTAAAAATGCATCTTTAGTTTGAGTTTTAATGCATAAAGGAGATACGCATGATTAGATTTTTCTTTGAAAAGTTATATGATAGTGTCTCATTTTTTGTTGCTAAATGAAGAATGCATAGGATTTGATACCAAAATACCATACTTTTCTGTGAGCTTTTGAGCCAATAAGCACCTCTTAACATGGTGCTCTATTTTCTTAAATTGAGTGATTGTCATGCATGATTGATATTTCTAGAATTTGCTTTGTTATGCATGTCTGGAATCTCTGAATTTGACTTGAATGTTTAACTTCACAAAGGGCGTTTAGGTAAAACAACTATTAGCTTTCTTAAATAGCCTACCTTGGTATAATCCTTAGAAAGCCAAATTTTGAGCCTTAGGCCTTTTCATTGGAACATTACCACATAACAAGCCTTATACTCATTCTCTTGTTGTTTTCCTTTCTTTGAACCCTTAATGGAAGGTTTATAAGTGCTTACCACAGGATGTGTCAATCCATCCAAAGGAGAAAGTTGAATGGTGTTAATAGAAAATTCAAAAGGAAGCATTCATTCCATTAGCTTCTTTTAGAGACAAAAGAAAAGAGAAAAAGAAAAGAGAAGAAAAAAGAGAAAAAAAGAAAAGAGAAGAAGAAAAGAAAATAAAAATTGAGAAAAGAAGAAGAAAAGAAAATTTCATGTGGTACAGTCTTATAATTCTTCCAACCTAGTAGCTTAAAATGTTCATCCATCCACCCTTACCTAAGCCCAATTACAACCAAAGCAAGACCCTTGAAGTTTTACATTCAGTCTAATTCATCGATGATGAAGATGTGATATATTAGCAAGCTTATGGTAAATGTCTCTTATGTTTTGGTTTGAGCGTTTATCTTTCATATGCCCTAAACAGTTGAGTGTTTTGAGTGATTCTATGTGAGGATATCAAGTCTTGTGCATTCGATTTTAGTAATTTTATGAGATGCTTGAGTTTTTTGTTATAAAATTGAATGGTGTTAATAGAAAATTCAAAAGGAAGCATTCATTCCATTAGCTTCTTTTATTGACAAAAGAAAAAAGAAAAAGAAAAGAGAAGAAAAAAGAGAAAAAAAGAAAAGAAAATAAAAATTGAGAAAAGAAGAAGAAAAGAAAATTTCATGTGGTACAGTCTTATAATTCTTCCAACCTAGTAGCTTAAAATGTTCATCCATCCACCCTTACCTAAGCCCAATTACAACCAAAGCAAGACCCTTGAAGTTTTACATTCAATCTAATTCATCGATGATGAAGATGTGATATATTAGCAAGCTTATGGTAAATGTCTCTTATGTTTTGGTTTGAGCGTTTATCTTTCATATGCCCTAAACAGTTGAGTGTTTTGAGTGATTCTATGTGAGGATATCAAGTCTTGTGCATTCGATTTTAGTAATTTTATGAGATGCTTGAGTTTTTTGTTATAAAATTGAAGTCTATGATTGCTTAATCTCTTGATTGTAACTATTACTCAAGTTATTGATGTGTGTTTAGTTTTATTGATATTCATAGATATTAAGGGAAGAAAAGTGAGCACACATGCAAAAGATAAAATGTTTTGATTTTTAAAATTTATTGTTGATGGGTCGTGGTCTAATATGTCCTCTTTTGTGGTTTATTTGTCTTTAGAACACTGAGGTTCGAATCACGGGCATGCATTCATTGATTCATTTAATGGTTTGTTTTATTTTGCTCGAGGACTAGCAAAAGCTTAAGTTTGGGGGTGTTTGATAGCACACTAAATGGGCTATCTTTAGAGCCTTTATTATGCTAGTTTTGGAGTTTAAAGGAATGTTTTAATGATATTATTTATCTAAATTGTAGATTTCGAGCATTTGGAGCAAACCGAAGCTTTTTAGAAGTTATGGCATGAAAAATTATCTTAAAATATGAACTTTTATGACCAAGAGCCAAGAAAAAGAAGGAATCAAGCCAAAAATGAAGAGGGGATAGTGGTGAGTATTCCCGCCTGTCATGGGTTCGATCCCCTGCAACGGCGAAAGATATTTGTTGCAATGAGAATTTTTAATAGCGAAAGATATTTGTTGCAATAGGAATTTTTAATACCCTCGACGTGAAATGGTAATTGGTGTCTTACCACAGAACTCTAGAAGTAATTGGTGGGTCCAAAAAAGAAGTAATTGGTGGGTCCAACAACCAAGTCGTTGTTGTATAGTTTAGACTATTCCCGCCTATCACCCAGGTGACCTAGGTTTGATCTCAGCAACGGCGAAATGTTTTTTCAATTGAAAATTTTCATTATGTAATAATTTCTCTTAATTTAAATTTCTAAAATATCTCCTAACCCGTTGAAATTATTTACTTCATAATTTTATTTTTCTAGGATGAAGATCGAACAGTCCACTTTGAAATGATAATTGGTGTCTCACCATTAAATTCGATTAACCGCGAGTTTCGATTTCTTCATTCAAATTGCGCCATAAGTGGAGAAAAAAAAAGTTACAAATATATATACATACAAATTAGTCTTAGAAAGTTATATCCGATGTTGTTTACAAAAATGGTAAAATTTAAGTAATTGGTAACTCCTACCACCAAGTCCTTGTAGTATAGTTGTAAGTATTCCAGTTTGTCACATGCGTAACCCGAGTTCGATCCTGAGCAACAGCAAAATATTTTTTTTGCCAAATGAAGTTTTCATTCTATCTCATCGACGTTGAAATGGTAAGTTTTAATTTTTCTATACAAACTGTACACTAAGTCGTGATAAAAAAAAATGTTGTTAAAATTTGTTTTAGAATGTTGCATTCGATGTTGTTTACTAAAATGGTCAAACAGAAGTAATTGGTGGGTCCAAAAATCAAGTCGTTGTCGTATAGTTGAGACTATTCGAGCCTATCACCCGGGTGACCTAGGAAATGTTTTTTTCAATTGAATTTTTTTTATTATGTAATAATTTCTCTTAATTTACATTTCTAAAATCTCTCCTAACCCGTCGAAATTTGTTACTTCATAATTTTATTTTTCTGGGATGAGGATCGAATCATCGTCTTTGAAATAATATTGGTATCTCACCTCTGAATTCAGATTAACCGTTACTTTCGGTTTCTTTTCTACAAATTGCGCCATAATCGAGAAAAAAAGGTTACAAAAATATATACATACAGATTAGTCTTAGAAAGTTGCATCCTATGTTGTTTACTAAAATGGTAAAACAGAAGTAATTCGGGGTCCAACAACAAAGTCATTGTTGTATAGTTTATACTATCCCCATTTATCGGGTGACCTAGGTTTGATCCCACCCACGGCGAAATGTTTTTTCAATTGAAATTTTTCATTATGTAATAATTTCTCTTAATTTAAATTTCTAAAATCTATCATAACCCGTCAAAATTTTTTACTTCATAATTTTATTTTTCTAGGATGAGGATCGAACCATCGACTTTTAAATGATAATTGGTGTCTCCCCACTGAATACAGATTAACCGCTAGTTTCTATTTTTTCTTTCAAATTGCGCCCTAAGTCGAGAAAAAAAAGGTTACAAACATATATATATACAGATTAGTCTTAGAAAGTTACATCCCATGTTATTTACAAAAATGGTGAAATTTAGATAATTGGTAGCTTCCACCACCAAGTCGTTGTAGTATAGTGGTGAGTGTTCCTGCCTGTCACCCGGGTGACCTGGGCTTGATCAAATTTATCATTCTATCTCATCTAGAAATGTCACCTCTTTAGGATTTTATTTTTATTTTTTTTTAATTATGAAGTGATGATCGACCCATCGACGTTTAATCGATAATTGGTGTCTTACCACAGAGCTCGAATTGGATGCTAGTTTCGATTTTTCTATACAAACTGTACCCTAAGTCGTGAGATGTTGTTTACTAAAATGGTAAAATGGAAGTAATTCTATTTTGAATGTAGAGTAGAGTTTTGCGTCTACCCAATTAAATTTTGAATTTTGGTCGAAATTTGGTTTGAACTCGGAGCAGGAGTGATGAAAATTTGACTTGGTATAATTTTGGGATTCCAATCAATTTTGACATGAAGTTCGAAAATTTGAACTTAAGCTTAGGATTATGGAAGGAAATTTAGAATCCGCCTAAATTTCAAGTTGAATGAAGCATTACAATCTGAAGACAAATGGTAACAACAAAGTTTGTTTGGCAAAGTGAAACATGTACAACCTTTGCTTCCCTTGGTTTTGGGTTAAAGTTCACGTTTATACATATTTTTAGATAATTTTGTTAAACAAATGGTAGCAGCAGCGAACTTGCGCGCAGCGACGATGCAACAGTGAACTTGGAGATTTACAATCTGAAGACAAATGGTAACAAAAAAGTTTATTTGGCAAATTGGAACATGTCAACCTTTGTTTCCCTTTGTCTTGGGTTCAAGTCCATCTTCATACATATTTTTACATAATTTTGTTAAACAAATGGTAGCAGCAGCGAACTTGCTCGGAGTTCAAGTCCATCTTCATACATATTTTTACATAATTTTGTTAAACAAATGGTAGCAGCAGCGAACTTGCTCGGAGATTTACAATCCGAAGACAAATGGTAACAAAAATGTTTGTTTGCAAAGTGGAACATGTACAACCTTTGCTTCCCTTGGTCGGAAGCGATTTTGGATCGTTGATACTCTAATAATTATTAGAAATACATACCCTTGTAGTTCCAAATTTCTTCAAGTCCGACGGTCGTTCCACGTCCTCTTCTCACGAACGCCCCGAGAACCAACCTTGTGTGGGGGACTCCGAAACAAAGAGAAAAGAGGTAGAGGAGAAAAGAAAGTTGAGAATTATTTTTTTTTTATAACTTCGTATACCCCTGCCCCCTTTCATATTCAATGGAGTTTACATATATATATATATATATATATATATATTTAATTATTATTATTATTTTAAATAATAATAATAATTTTATTTATTAAACTTTTTAATAAAAAAAAAAATATATATATATATATATTAATTAAAAATTATTATTTAATTCAATATCAAATATTAATTAAATAATATGACTAAACCCGGTTTTCCGAAAACCGACTTTTTTACAAATGAATCCTATTTATGTTTTAGGCCATACTCATATTTAAATCATATTTAAATATGTCCATCATTCTTCCACAAACAGAATTTGAACAATTCAAATTCTTTTTCTTTTTAATTTCTCTTATACTGTTGCACGACGTTATTCGAGCTAGCCAGGAGAACCTAAAGGACCTACAGATCATGAGCTCCAACGATACGAGATTATCCGGTCAAAACTCTTTCAACCGAACTAACCAACATTCGTTAACCCCTGGAGACTCCACTATAGTCCGAGGGTTGCACTCTCCTCACTGTAGATAAATTATGTCCTCTTGATATAACCATTATGGGTAAGTCGATCCTTCACAGGTGTCCGTTATCACAGCTAGGTCTTTTAAACCGTTTAACCTCTGTGATACCTATTGTTCCTTAAGTACCACTGACACCTCTAATGAACATTTGATCTGTGATCCAATCATCAGATCTGAATCCTCTTCACACAGAAGAGGATGAGGCTTCAATGTTCAAGCCCCAGAGTCAGCTATTAAGGGAACACCTCTCTACTAAACCCAAAAGAGGGTAGGAGTGAATTCCATATTGCTACACTATGTCCCCAGCTACCTATTCGAGTTTATCCCCAAGTTGGTAGGCTTATTAAGCGGGCGACCTGCCACTCTCACCCATACAAGTCTAAGGATACTCTCGAATAAGCAAGAGTTTATAGTAAGCTCAGGATTAAGAACAAGTTACCTTAGGTCATCAAAAGTGATAAAGTCGGTCTCACCAGTAAACGGTGTTATAAAGAGAAAGCGACTTGATCGTGGTTCTGTCTAATGCAAACTTTTTGCATAGAACGCCCCCGCTTGCACATCTCCATGTGAAACGATTCGGATCACATCGTTTTGTACAATACAAAGCGAGCCGCATCCAATAGTGTTACCAGAATAAGGTACCCGGCCTTATCCGTATACTATAGACCGTTTTGACTGACTACTTGAGCTTGACCCACAATCATGTCATACATGAAGCTCAAGTACTCATATTCAGCCAAGGGTGTTGTTATTGGTACAGGTTAATGCAAACACGTTTCACTATATTCAATAAACACCTTTACTGAATAAACCTCAATAACTCTTTATTGCATTTAATAGACATATTACATTTACAACGTTTACAACGTTTACAAACCACGACTGTTAGGACATAAAACCCAACAAACACCCACTTGAACTAACATGTCAGTGGGACGAATGCTGGTCAGGAATACAAAGTATCTCTCACTGTCCTATCTAGCAGCTCCCAACCCCAGACTCTCTAGGTGTCTCTCAAACACTTTAGTCGTGAGAGACTTTGTAAACGGATCAGCAACATTGTGCTCCGAGGCAATCTGTGTGACGATCACATCTTCTCGTTGCACTATCTCCCTGATAAGGTGATATTTTCACTCGATGTGCTTACCGCGCTTATGACTCCGAGGTTCTTTAGAATTTGCCACAGCACCACTGTTATCACAATAAAGTGTGATGGACAAATTCATATTTGGAACAACTTCCAAATCTGTTAAGAACTTCCTGAGCCATACTGCTTCCTTCGCCGCTTCACAAGCTGCGACGTATTCAGCCTCCATGGTGAAGTCAGCAATACAACCTTGCTTGATACTCCTCCACACTATAGCCCCTCCGTTAAGAGTGAACACTGATCCTGATGTAGATTTCCGTGAATTTACATCAAGCTGAAAATCAGAGTCAGTGTATCCTGCAAGGATCATATCCTTAGGCCCATACACGAGCACATAGTTCCTCGTTCTCCTAAGATACTTGAGGATATGTTTAACGGCGATCGAGTGATCATATCCTGGATTAGACTGTACCTACTGACAATTCCGACTGCAAAGCAGATGTCAGGTCTAGTGCATAACATAACATACATTAGACTGCCAACTGCGGATGCATACGGAATGTGTCTCATGTCCTCAACCTCTTGAGGTGTCTTAGGAGACTGTTCCTTAGACAAATGAATTCCATGCCTAAACGGCAGTGAACCTTTCTTGGAATTCTGCATCTTATATCTAGATAACACTTTATCTATATAAGATGCCTGAGACAGCGCTAGCGTTCTGTTCTTGCGATTCCTTACGATCTGAATCCCAAGAACAAACTGAGCCTCTCCCAAATCTTTCATTTGGAATTGGGTTGCTAGCCACAGTTTTACGTCAGTAAGAACCCCTACCTCATTCCCAATGAGTAGTATGTCGTCTACATACAAGACTAAGAAAACTACAACTTTATTGACTATCTTCTTGTATACACAAGGCTCGTCAATATTTTGTTCAAAGCCATAAGATTTGATCGCCGTATCAAACCTTATATTCCAGGATCTAGATGTCTGTTTCAACCCATAAATGGATCGATTCAGTTTGCAAACTTTTTGCTCTTGGCCCTGAATTATGAACCCCTCTGGTTGGACCATATAGATACTCTCTTCAAGATTGTCATTCAGAAAGGCAGTCTTGACACCCATTTGCCAGATTTCATAATCATAAAATGCGGCTGATGAACGTCATTTATGTCATGTTTTTACCCTTTAAAGCATACTCATTAATTGACTTTTTGAGTTAAATTGAAGATAATTGTGTATGTAATTGATAAGAAAAGAATAAAAATAGGAAAGTCACATGCTCAAGGTCGTTTTGTCATTATGAAGCAATTAAGAGGGTAAAAGAGTCATTTTTTATAAGAATTAATGTTGTTTTAATTATTTTCAGGAAAACTGTATTCTGCTTCAGCTTGTGGCCACAGAGTTTCAGCTTGTGGCCACAAAGGAGTCACAGAGTGCAGAATCCAGCTTGTGGCCACATAAGAGGCCACAGAGTGCAGAACTCAGCTTGTGGCCACACAAGAGGCCACAGAGTGCAGTTGACTGGTCAAACGAATTTGTTGAGATATTTGTCAAAGATCTTCCAAAGATTCAGCCAACCAACTCCCTATTTGACCTAACAACTCTTCCCAAAGATCTCTCCCTCATTTTAGCAACCTCCAAACAAACCCTAAGGCCTATAAAAGGCACCTCAATCCTTTATTCAAATCATCGATAATTTCTTTACAACAATCAATCTCCACATAGTCGATCAACCTCCTTTCTTTCTCAAAGAACTCACCCAAATTCCCGAAATTCCAAACAAGAGCGGACCACTCCTCTGTAATAGTTCTACTTCAGCCAGCTCTGAAAGGAAGGTGCTGCGAGGATTCGATTTGCATTGACGACGTGAATCGAGCGAGTAGAGACCCTTCATCCGTTGTCCACGAGTTCGAGAGAGAGAAAGTTGGAAAAATTTCCAGATTTACTTTCTATTTAATTCTGCACATTTTCTATTTACATTCTGTTTTTATTTCGCATTTATTTCCGTTCTTAACTTTACATGCAAAATTACCATTTTACCCTTTTAGCAACTTTCGCATTTATAATTTAATTTTCAGTTCAAAACCTTTGTTATTCCAATTCTGTCCTTTATTTATTATTTACATTCTGTTTTTATTCCATTTTCATTTTATCTTTAATTTTCGAGTAAAATTACCATTTTACCCTTTTAGCAATTTTTGTACTTATGCATTATTTTTCAATGAAGTATTTTAGTCTAGTTCTCATTATGAGCTAAGTTTTCCTTAGGGATTCAATTATGTGAATGCCCGTTAAGAAATGAGCTAGCTTGACAGCTGTAAATTACGGTTTTACCCCTTATGCCTTATGCGGTTCGTCCTTTACTGAATATATGCAAAAATGTTATATTAATTTGATCACTTAATTAGCATGAAATGTTAATGTCGATACTGGACAGGTCGGGCAATTAACGGCTCTCGTAAAGGTGATATAGTAGAAAAACCTAGGAATAGGATTTCGTCGATTGTCCTTGATGATTGGGGCAAAAGACTATAGGATCAATAGGATTGCATTCTTAACCATCTAAGATCACATTATCCACTGGACCGTGAGTATAATGGCTTAGACTCCTAAAGGTACTTGCAAAGAGGCTGAATAGGAGACGAATCTGATCCAAAAGCATAAGGTACTATGTGGTGACTCTGTGGTCACAGGCTATCAAGTAAACTCAACTTAGGGCTGAAACATGATTGGATCCCTGTTTTTATTATTGCTTTCAAACCAAAACCAACCAACCATTATCAATTTATTTGTGTTTCCTTTTTATTGCTTTCGAAAAACAAATTCTTTATAAAACTAAATTTTTCAACAGTCTCTTGGGATACGATACTTGGAATACTTTCCAAATTATTACTTGATTGACAGTGTATACTTGCACTTGACCATAAACTTCATTGCAGGTTATTGAACCAAATAAAACACACATGTTTTGGTCCATCAAGTTTTTGGCGCCGTTGCCGGGGACTGTTAGCGGATTTTTATTTTATTTTAGAAATTGTTTATTCGATTGTAGTTACAAGTTACTATCTCAGAAAATCTGACTTGATTTGCATTTTACTTTGTAGGTTTAAGTCAATGCATGAGAAAAGGGCATTGCCTTTTTGAATTTGATCCTGAGATAGAACGTACCTTTCGTTCCCGCCGCAGAGAGCAAAGACGAAAGAAGAGGGAAGAACAAGAGTTGAGCGCACGGAAGGGTCTTGAAGAAGTTGCGGTTATTCAACAACTTTCGATGGATCAAGACGGAGTCGATCCTCGTGTCAACCTACCAAACCAAGGAGTAAATCAAAATGGTGGTCAACCACCAATACCACCGGTACAACAAGGGGTACCAAATCCACATGGAGTGCCACCCCAGAATCCCATCTTCATCGCGGATGAGAGGGATAGAGCCATTAGAGATTATGCGGCACCCATGTTCGATACACTCAATCCAGAAATTCAAGAGCCTACTTTTGAAGCAGCACACTTTGAACTCAAGCCCACGATGTTCCAATTGATTAATTCTATGGGCAAATTCTCAGGATTGACAAATGAAGATCCCCACAAACATATTAAATATTTCTTACGCATTTGTAGTTCTTTTAAAACAGCAGGAGTACCTTCTGAGGTATTAAGACTAAAGTTATTTCCATTTTCTATACAGGGAGATGCAGAAGCTTGGATGGAATCGCTTCCCCCAAATTCAATCACTTCGTGGACAGATTTGGTGGCAAAATTTCTTAAGAAATACTTCCCTGCAGACAAGAATGCAAAATATAGAGGAGAAATTATTGCTTTCCGACAAGCAATAAATGAACCTGTGGATGCAGCATGGAGTAGATTCAAGAGTCTAGTTAGGAAATGCCCACATCATAGTCTTCCTGCTTGTATCATCATTGAACATTTTTATAATGGACTGAACCAAGCAGCTAAGACCTTGGTGAACTCATCAGCCAGCGGATCCTTGTTGAGTAGATCGGTCAATGAAGCGAATGAAATCATGGATACCATTGCGACCAATAATCTGAATTGGAGCGAAGAAGACGCAACCACCTCAAGAAGTGTCGTTGGAAAGATAGAAGTAGATGCGATGAACACAGTGAATGCACAGTTGGCTTCCATAAACAATATGTTAAAGAACCTAACAATGGGAAATCAAGCTGCCATAGCCCCCGTGAATCAAATATCATCTTTTTCTTGTAGTTATTGTAATGATAACCATGTATATGAAGAATGCCCACATAATCCTGCTTCTGTTTATTATGTAGGACATCAAGGGAACCAGAATCGGTTTAATCCGTATTCTAACACCTACAACCCAGGCTGGAGGCAACACCCCAATTTCTCATGGGGAGGACAAGCAAGCACGAACAATAATACCGCGAACCAGTATGGGAAGCAAGGATTTTCACCAGGATTTTCTTCTCAACCTCAACAGCAGACTCAACAAAAGAGTTATCAACAACCGCATGCACAAACGTCGTCACAAACCTCCAGCATGGAAAGTTTGATGAAGGAATATATGTCAAGAAATGATGCGGCATTGAGAAATTTGGAAATGCAGGTAGGACAGTTGGCGAATGAGCTTAAAAACAGACCACATGGAGCATTGCCGAGTAATACGGAGACCCCATCACGAGATGGAAAAGAACATTGCAAGGCAGTGACCCTAAGGAGCGGATTAGCGTATGAAGGACCATCGATGCCAACTAGATTGGAGGAGAATCCGGCAAAAGAATTTGAACAGATTGCCAAGGGAAAAGAAAAAGAGATCGAAGAAGAGCCCAAAGAGGATAAGGCGGGGCAAAGCGAAGAGAATCTGACTCCCGAAAATAAGGACAATGAGAACATTGCGACAGAGGTTGTGGCCACAAAGCCTCAAAGCCCCGTTTCTCTGTATCAAAGTGTCAGACCACCACCTCCTTATCCACAGAGATTTAAGAAGAAAAATCAAGATGTGCAATTCAACAAATTCCTGGATATTTTGAAACAACTTCACATAAACATCCCGCTAGTGGAGGCTCTAGAACAAATGCCCAATTATGTGAAGTTTCTCAAAGATATCCTCGCAAAGAAGAGAAGACTGGGAGAATATGAGACTGTGGCACTGACTGAGTGTTGTAGTGCATTAGTTAAAAGCAAGGTACCTCCAAAACTCCAGGATCCCGGAAGTTTTACCATACCTTGTTCCATAGGAGGAATGAATGTTGGAAGAGCATTGTGCGATCTAGGTGCAAGCATAAATCTGATGCCACTATCAGTATTCCAACAATTAGGGATCGGGAAGGCAAGACCAACTACTGTCACTCTACAATTGGCAGACAGATCAATAGCTCGTCCCGTAGGAAAAATTGAAGATGTTTTAGTGAAGGTCGATGAGTTTGTGTTTCCCGCAGATTTTATCATCCTCGATTGTGAAGCGGATAGAGATGTCCCAATTATTTTAGGGCGTCCATTCCTAGCAACAGGAAGGACCTTGATAGATGTCCAAAAGGGTGAATTGACTATGAGAGTCAATGATCAACAAGTTACATTTAATGTTTTGAATGCTTTAAGATACCCTGGAGACATGGAGGAATGTTCTAAAATTGAAATAACTGACGATTCTATTTTTGATGAACTACAGATGAATCTAGATAAAGAAGAAATTGAAGAAGAACTTGAGGGGGAAGAAGACATTGAAGAGGAGCAAATGCAGAATGCGGCCAGCTCTGTGGCCACAGAGGAAGAGACAGAAAGTGAATTAACCGAGAATAGGAGCAAACCGTTGCAACCTTCTGTGATCGAGCCACCCAAGCTAGAGCTCAAACCTCTTCCCATTCACTTAAAATATATTTTTCTTGGAAAAAATAATACTTTACCAGTAATTATTTCAGCTTACCTATCGACTGAAGATGAACTTTCTTTGACGCAGGTGCTAGAGAAGCATAAAAAAGCCATTGGATGGACCATTGCGGACATCCGAGGAATTAGCCCTTCGTTTTGTATGCACAAAATCAACTTAGAAGAAGGTGCCCGCAAATCCATAGAAAGTCAGAGAAGGCTAAATCCACTCATGAAGGAAGTAGTACGAAAGGAGATTATTAAATGGCTGGATGCTGGAGTCATCTACCCGATTTCAGACAGCAGCTGGGTTAGCCCAGTACAGTGCGTCCCAAAGAAGGGTGGAATAACTGTCGTGGAAAATGAGAACAACGAGCTGATTCCAACACGGACAGTGACAGGGTGGCGGATCTGTATGGATTATCGTCGTCTGAATAAAGCCACAAGAAAAGACCATTTCCCACTGCCATTTATAGACCAGATGCTTGACAGGCTTGCAGGCAAGGACTACTACTGTTTCCTGGACGGGTACTTAGGCTATAACCAGATTACCATCGCCCCGGAAGACCAGGAGAAGACCACGTTTACCTGTCCCTATGGCACCTTCGCCTTTAGGAGGATGCCATTCGGACTATGCAATGCACCCGCAACTTTCCAGAGATGCATGATGGCTATCTTTTCCGACATGGTGGAAAGGACGCTGGAAGTTTTCATGGATGACTTCTCGGTGTTTGGCGAGACATTCTCGACCTGCCTAAAGAACTTAGACCAAGTGTTGGAACGATGCGAAGACACGAATCTCGTGCTTAATTGGGAAAAGTGCCATTTTATGGTACAAGAAGGCATTGTCTTAGGACATCGAATTTCGAAGAAAGGAATAGAAGTGGATAAAGCCAAGGTGGAGTTAATCTCTAAACTTCCTCCACCTTCCACGGTAAAAGAGATTCGCAGCTTTTTAGGCCACGCTGGATTCTACAGGCGCTTTATAAAAGACTTTTCAAAAGTTTCTAAACCGCTTTGTAGGTTGTTAGAGATAGAAAGACAATTTGTGTTTGACGAGGAATGCTTGCAGGCATTCAAAGTATTGAAGAAGGCACTCAGCACAGCTCCAATTATGGTTGAGCCTGATTGGACTCGTCCATTCGAGGTTATGTGTGACGCAAGCGACTTTGCGGTAGGAGCAGTGCTAGGACAGAAGAGAGACAAAATCATGCAACCTATTTATTATGCGAGCAAGACCTTAACAGAAGCTCAATTGAATTACACCACAACGGAAAAGAAACTACTTGCAGTAGTCTTTGCCTTTGAGAAGTTCAGATCCTACCTGGTAGGAACAAAAGTTGTGGTTCATACAGATCATTCAGCATTAAAATATTTACTCTCAAAGAAGGAAGCTAAGCCTCGCCTCATTAGATGGATCTTACTCCTCCAAGAGTTCGACCTTGAAATAATAAATAGAAAAGGGACTGACAACCAAGTTGCAGACCATTTGTCTCGGCTAGGGGAGGACGCACAGAGAGAAGAAGAGACTGTCATTCAAGACGCTTTCGTTGATGAGCAGTTATTTGCAATAAAAGCAATAGAAGCACCATGGTTCGCAGATATTGTGAACTACTTGGTTAGTGGACTGAAGCCACCAGACATGTCACATCATCAACTCAAGAGGTTTTATTATGACCTGAAATTCTATTGTTGGGATGAGCCGTACCTGTATACACAAGGAGCAGACCAAGTCCTAAGGCAATGCGTTGCAGAAGAAGAGACAGAACATATATTGAGATCTTGTCATGCAGCTCCATATGGAGGCCATTTCGCAGGTATGAAGACTGCGGCAAAAGTCCTCCAGAGTGGGTATTTCTGGCCCACTCTCTTCAAAGATGCTCATGAGTTCGCCAAAAGATGTGATAGTTGTCAACGAGTGGGAAACTTGTCTTCCAGGAACGAGATGCCAATGAACTATATGCTGGAGGTCGAAGTCTTTGACATGTGGGGCATCGACTTCATGGGCCCATTCCCATTTTCGTTTGGGAAAACTTACATCCTACTCGCAGTAGACTATGTTTCAAAGTGGGTTGAAGCTAAAGCAACTTCGTCCAATGATGCCAAGGCAGTTAAAAAGTTTTTGAAAGAGAACATCTTTGCTAGGTTTGGAACTCCAAGAGTCTTGGTAAGTGACGAAGGAACTCACTTCCTGAATAAAACTATAGCCAGTTTACTTGGAAGATACAGTGTGCGACATAAGATAGCAACTGCGTACCATCCCCAGACCAATGGACAAGCAGAATTGTCCAATCGAGAGATCAAGACCATCTTAGAAAAAACAGTTAACCCTTCAAGGAAGGATTGTTCTATACGACTCGGCGAGGCTCTTTGGGCATATCGAACGGCCTTCAAAGCTCCTCTAGGGATGTCTCCGTATAGGATCGTTTTTGGGAAGGCATGTCATTTGCCACTTGAACAGGAGCACAAGGCCTACTGGGCAATCAAGAAGCTGAACCTGAATATGAAGGCAGCAGGAGAAAAGAGAAGACTTCAATTGAATGAACTCGATGAACTACGTCTTTCGGCATATGAGAATGCCAAGCTTTATAAGGAAAAGACTAAAAGGTAGCACGATAAGAAGATTCAGCCGAAAATCTTAAAAGAACGGCAACAAGTTCTGTTGTTTAATTCTCGTCTGAGACTGTTTCCAGGGAAGTTGAAGTCACGATGGACAGGGCCATTCATCATTGATAAGGTATACCCTCATGGTGCAGTTGATTTGATACATCAACATGGTAGGATATTTAAGGTGAATGGACAAAGAGTTAAACCTTACTGGGGAGAGAGTTTGGAAGAATACAAGGACACATTTGCCCTGTTGACATTTGATCTCTAGTTAGGTTTGAAAAAAAAAAAAAAAAAAAAAAAAAAAAAAAAAATATTATAAGTTTCGTAGAGTAGTTTCAATCAAAATCAACTCTGGCGTAGACTGGTCCTGCCAAGGAAAAGGTATTTAAGTTGACCGTAGGGAACACCTTTTCCTGGGGACCTAACTGGGAGATGATTTGATTGAACTGTCTCATAGGAACTTATAAGGAATATAAAAAAAAAAAAAAAAAAAAAAAAAAAAAAAATATGTTTTCATAATAATCCAACTTGTTATTTCTTTTGTTTATGAACTTTTTAATGTTTTTATGAGTGTTTCAGGAAATATTCTCATGGATGGGAGATTGACTAGGAATTCAAAACACAGATTTGTAGAACTCTGTGGCCACAAGCCAGATTATCATTAAATGTTATGTGGCCACATGGTGCACTAATGGAAGGTGATGACATCATTTAAAAAGTCAGGGGAGTTGACCTACTTTTGAAACATATATAAGTCAAGAGACTCTTTCTTTTTAACATGCAAGTCAGTCCAAAAGTTTCTTTTGAATATTCCTTCAAATATTGATTCTGAAGACGATACCTCGTCTGAAGATTAGGGGAGTACCGTTCTTCCTTACTCTCTACTCCTTTCCTTCATTTTCTGAATATTTTGTTATTTGTTAAGATTCTGTTTTTTGTTGTTTGTTTTTCTAGTAGGGTAGAAGTTGCATTTTGTTATTTCATTATTTCGTTGTTTTGTTAGGGTAGTAGTTGTAGTTGTTCCTGCTAGGATAGACTTTTTGTGGAATGTGCCTAATTGAACTTAATGACTTGATTGGACAAGTATGAGAATGTTTTTAGCATGCTATCTTTCTTTTGTTTTCTTTAAAGTAACCTTTATGATGATAACTAGAGTTTATCTCTGCTCAAGTGGTGCCACATGTCATAGCTTGTAAGTTTTTTTCAAAAGCATAGGGTTCCATTAGTACTTTTCTATGCAAAACTTTTTCACAAGTCTAAACTTCCTTTTGTTTAACCCGTTTAACATGTTTAGGAGAGTTTAGCCTTGACGTTTTTTTGTAGACTAATGCTCACACCATCCCTTTTGAAAAAATCTCTTGAAAAGTCAATGAGGACATTGCCTCCTTTAAGTTTGGGGGGGTGAAGTATACTTGTAATGTGTTGACTGCTAGGTCTTGATTGTTATGTCTCTTCCAAAGGAAGAAAAGTTGAAAAAAAAAAAAAAAAACAAAACAAAACAAAACCTTATTTCTAGAGGTACTCCTCCTTCTTAAGTTAGCTGAGTAACCAGTGGCGATCATGGGCCCCATGGTTGTCACTGCATGAAAGGGTAATTAGGAAGTGAGTATTTATCTTAGTTTGTGAGGCTTGCTCGTAGCTAGATGCATTGTGCAATGAAATTGCAGGCAAGCTGGAACGAAGGTGAGTCTAGCAATAGAGATTCTCTAGAGAATGGTAAAGAAAAAAAAAAAAAAAAAAAAAAAAAAAAAAAAAAAAAGAGAAAAAAAATAAAATAAGAAGTCTAGCAGCAACACAAGTTTGGGGGAGAAAGTGTTAAGAAGTTCACACAAGGAAGGAAAAGTCTAAGCTTAGTTTATTTCACGAAAAGGATTATCCTAGACTCAGTGACTAAAAGTTAGATAGATAAAGCATATGGTTAGGATAGACTAGAAAAAGCTTTGTTTACAAAATGAAAGTAGAAACTTATGTGAGAAATTACTTATGGGATTATGACTGGCACTAGAGTATGAGACCTCTCCTGAAAGGTTGTTTATAAGCGAACTTTGTTTGAAAGCATGTTAAACATTTGCATAATTGTACATTTTTGTTGTTATTATGTGTTGAATTGCTTGAGGACAAGCAATAAGCTAAGTTTGGGGGTGTGATGAACGTCATTTATGTCATGTTTTTACCCTTTAAAGCATACTCATTAATTGACTTTTTGAGTTAAATTGAAGATAATTGTGTATGTAATTGATAAGAAAAGAATAAAAATAGGAAAGTCACATGCTCAAGGTCGTTTTGTCATTATGAAGCAATTAAGAGGGTAAAAGAGTCATTTTTGATAAGAATTAATGTTGTTTTAATTATTTTCAGGAAAACTGTATTCTGCTTCAGCTTGTGGCCACAGAGTTTCAGCTTGTGGCCACAAAAGAGTCACAGAGTGCAGAATCCAGCTTGTGGCCACATAAGAGGCCACAGAGTGCAGAACTCAGCTTGTGGCCACACAAGAGGCCACAGAGTGCAGTTGACTGGTCAAACGAATTTGTTGAGATATTTGTCAAAGATCTTCCAAAGATTCAGCCAACCAACTCCCTATTTGACCTAACAACTCTTCCCAAAGATCTCTCCCTCATTTTAGCAACCTCCAAACAAACCCTAAGGCCTATAAAAGGCACCTCAATCCTTTATTCAAATCATCGATAATTTCTTTACAACAATCAATCTCCACATAGTCGATCAACCTCCTTTCTTTCTCGAAGAACTCACCCAAATTCCCGAAATTCCAAACAAGAGCGGACCACTCCTCTGTAATAGTTCTACTTCAGCCAGCTCCGAAAGGAAGGTGCTGCGAGGATTCGATTTGCATTGACGACGTGAATCGAGCGAGTAGAGACCCTTCATCCGTTGTCCACGAGTTCGAGAGAGAGAAAGTTGGAAAAATTTCCAGATTTACTTTCTATTTAATTCTGCACATTTTCTATTTACATTCTGTTTTTATTTCGCATTTATTTCCGTTCTTAACTTTACATGCAAAATTACCATTTTACCCTTTTAGCAACTTTCGCATTTATAATTTAATTTTCAGTTCAAAACCTTTGTTATTCCAATTCTGTCCTTTATTTATTATTTACATTCTGTTTTTATTCCATTTTCATTTTATCTTTAATTTTCGAGTAAAATTATCATTTTACCCTTTTAGCAATTTTTGTACTTATGCATTATTTTTCAATGAAGTATTTTAGTCTATTTCTCATTATGAGCTAAGTTTTCCTTAGGGATTCAATTATGTGAATGCCCGTTAAGAAATGAGCTAGCTTGACAGCTGTAAATTACGGTTGTACCCCTTATGCCTTATGTGGTTCGTCCTTTACTGAATATATGCAAAAATGTTATATTAATTTGATCACTTAATTAGCATGAAATGTTAATGTCGATACTGGACAGGTCGGGCAATTAACGGCTCTCGTAAAGGTGATATAGCAGAAAAACCTAGGAATAGGATTTCGTCGATTGTCCTTGATTATTGGGGCAAAAGACTATAGGATCAATAGGATTGCATTCTTAACCATCTAAGATCACATTATCCACTGGACCGTGAGTATAATGGCTTAGACTCCTAAAGGTACTTGCAAAGAGGTTGAATAGGAGACGAATCCGATCCAAAAGCATAAGGTACTATGTGGTGACTCTGTGGTCACAGGCTATCAAGTAAACTCAACTTAGGGCTGAAACATGATTGGATCCCTGTTTTTATTATTGCTTTCAAACCAAAACCAACCAACCATTATCAATTTATTTGTGTTTCCTTTTTATTGCTTTCGAAAAACAAATTCTTTATAAAACTAAATTCTTCAACAGTCTCTTGGGATACGATACTTGGAATACTTTCCAAATTATTACTTGATTGACAGTGTATACTTGCACTTGACCATAAACTTCATTGCAGGTTATTGAACCAAATAAAACACACATGTTTTGGTCCATCAGCGGCAATGGACAAGAGTATTCTAATCGACTTCAATATGGCAACAGGAGAAAAAGTTTCTTCATAGTCCACCCCTTCTCGCTGGGTATAACCCTTTGCCACAAGTCGGGCTTTAAAGGTTTGCACCTTACCAGCCTGGTCACGTTTCCTCTTGTAGATCCACTTGCAACCGATGGGTCTTTCACCATTTGGTTGGTCTACAAGATCCCAGACCGAATTGAAGTACATAGACTCACTTTCGAGGTCCATGGCTTTGAGCCACTGATCCTTGTCCACATCAGTCATTGCCTGTTTAAAGGTCAATGGATCCTCAACGCCATCATCAGGTATGACAACTTGAGTCTCAGAAAAGCCGATGTAGCGGTCGGGTTGTCTCACATCCCTCCCACTGCGTCGAGGCTCTCTCAACTCTTGAGAAGGACCAGCCTGATCAAAAACTCTTGTTGATCCATCTGTAGCTCTCCTGGAAAGTTTGGACAAAACTATTTTGCTCATAGGCTGATGATCTCTCATGTGGCCTTCCTCTAAGAATGTGGAATTAGTCGATACTAACACCTTGTCCTCTTTAGGATCGTAAAAGTAACCACCTTTCGTTTCTCTGGGATAGCCTATAAATAGGCACAATTTTGAGCGATATTCCAATTTCTTTGGATTGGGTACTAGCACATGTGTCGGACACCCCCAAATTCTGAAATGACGTAAACTAACTTTACGCCCTTTTCCAGAGCTCAAAAGGTGTTTCAAAAACACTTTTCGAGGGAACAACATTCAAAATGTATACAACAGTCTCTATTGCGTATCCCCAAAACGAACTAGGCAGCTGAGCATAGCTCATCATAGAACGAACCATGTCTAACAGGGTTCTATTTCTCCTTTCGGACACACCGTTCTGCTGCGGTGTTCCGGGCGCTGAGAGTTGAGATACTATTCCATGTTCTATCATATAGTCCTGGAATCTAGTATCCATATACTCTCCACCTCGATCACATCAGAGTGTTTTTATTGATTTACCTAATGTATTCTCAACCTCTGCCTTATACTCAATGAACTTTTCAAGAGTATCGGACTTACGATGCATTAGGTAAAGATAGTCGTACCTTGAATAATCATCAATGAAACTGACGAAATATTCAAACCCTCCTCGTGCTTTGACATTCAAAGGACCGTAGATATCCGAATGCACGATTTCTAGAGGTTCTTTGGACCTATAACCTTTTCCAGTAAAAGGTCGTTTATTCATTTTTCCCTCAAGACATGACTCACATGGCGGTAAAGAGTTGTCCTATAAACGATTTATGAGACCACTCTTAACCAACCTCCCAATCCTATTGAGATTAATGTGGCCTAGTCTCAAGTGCCAAAGATAGATACTTAGAGAAAGTTTCTGCCTTTTTGTTTGAGTTTCAGCTGTTTTAAACATTTCAGTGTTCAAAACAGCTTCAGCCTCTGCCGGTCTTAACACGTATAAGTTGTTTTCAAGTTTAGCAGAACAAACGTGCATACCTCTTATGCTAATGATGACTTCATGATCAGCAAAAGATACTTTATACATTTGTTCTAATAAAGAAGCTATAGAGACTAGGTTCCTTTTAAAGCTAGGAACCAATAGTACATTTTCTAATAAAATGAAACTATCTCTATAAGTCAATCTAACAGTTCCCACTAGTTTAGCTGAGACAACCTCTCCAGTACAAACTCTGAGAGTTATCTCACCTTTAGGTAGCGGCTGCCAGGAACTAATTTCCTGAAACGAAGAACAAACATGATTAGTGGTTCCTGAATCAAGGATCCAGGCATGACTATCATTTTCCACTAAACACGTTTCAACAACAAGAAAATCACATTTACTTTGTTGTTTCTTCTCATCACGACTCATTACTGAGCTGGGAAGAGGACAATCCTCTGTTAAGACAGACCTAAGATCATCACGAACAAGAATCATATTCGAGTTCGATTTCCAGGACTTGTATTTATCGCCAGTTAACTTAACGGAAGCTAATACGTTTTTAAACGAGCTAGACATGCTGAAAAAGAAATGTAAATCTATTAGTGAAACAGTTTTAACCTATTTAAACCAATCAAGAAAATTTAGCAGTAAATAAAGTACCCAAACTCTTTATTCACTTGCAACGATACTTTAGTGAGTCAGAATGGTCGCTACCGTAGGACAGTCGAGCACTCTTTCACTAAACCAAGACATTCTTGACTAAATGCTAATACCAGAATAACTCTTATTCCTATAGCATCTTAGTTATCATTTTTTATCAAGATTTACTAACTTCTTAGCAAATCCCGTAAGTGTGACCCTCCATTTTTAGAATGCATAGGACGACCCCAACATAGCAACCGTATGGAATGTTAGTGTTGGGAATGGCCTTATGTTTCTTTATCCAAAAATGGTGACTGAGATGTTCCGACTCCCATGAACGACCCTCCGTTTGAATGGTGCCCCTAGGACAGCCTGCAGGCGGAACATGGGAATCTCACGGTTCAATCGAATGGAGGAGACCACAGGATATACTGACGTACTTCCTTCTCCCACTTACTATAAATACTTACTCGATTCACCTTGCTATTGAAAGATGCTAACACCACCCTTCTGGAGATGCCACATATGGCATCATGAGGCCAAGCATAATTCTCACGTTGTGAACTTCAGGGAGTGCGTAGCAGGAGAGGGATATATCATATATTCCTTCTCAACACATCTACTAAGTATTTTAGACGGTTTAGGGTAAATTACTTCAGGCTTTATCCGGCTAAGTAAATAAAACCTTAAAGTCTAGGTAAACTTTTTACCTAAGATGTCTAAGTTATAAACACTTTACTAACCTCACACCTCTCACGCATGCTCATAAAGTCGGGTTAACTTTACTCAAGTATCGGGTCGTCCCCAGGTAGGAGGTGTTCCGTAAACCGTCAGCTTAAATACCTCCAACCTCGAACAGGATTTCACCGGGTGAGTTTCTTGTAACCTTAACATTTACAAGATATCGACCTATTCATCTAATGAACGACCGAATTCGTTTAACCCTAAATGAGCATGCTTTTCTTTGTTATAGATTTTAAAAGTCTATCACAATTTTACAACACTTTGCAAAACTAAGACTTACTACAACAAACATCTACATGTTTCTCAAGCACGCATTCGCTAAGGCATGACAAGTTGAATGTTTAACTTTATAATCAATATAACACTTATATCAATTATACTTTAAACATACAACCCCTAATTCATAAATTAATATAACAGAAGGCAGAGGAGAAAAGAAAGCTGAGAATTTTTTTTTATAACTTCGTATACCCCTGCCCCCTTTCATATTCAATGGCCAAACTTAAGTTTACATATATATATACATAACTTAATATATATATATATATATATATATATATTAAACTTTTTAATTAATAATTATTATTTAATTCAATATCAAATATTAATTAAATAATATGACTAAACTCGGTTTTCCGAAAACCAACTTTTTTATGCACGAGTCCTATTCATGTTTTAGGCCATACTCATATTTAAATCATATTTAAATATGTCTATCACTCTTCCACAAACCGAATTTGAACAATTCAAATTCTTTTTCTTTTTAATTTCTCTTATACTATTGCACGACGTTATCCGAGCTAGCCAGGAGAACCTAAAGGACCTACAGATCATGAGCTCCAACGATATGAGATTATCTGGTCAAAACTCTTTCAACCGAACTAACCAACATTCGTTAACCCCCAGAGACTCAACTATAGTCCGAGGGTTGCACTCTCCCCACTGTAGATATATTATGTCCTCTTGATATAACCATTATGGGTAAGTCGATCCTTCACAGGTGTCCGTTATCACAGCTAGGTCTTTTAAACCGTTTAACCTCTGTGATACCTATTGTTCCTTAAGTACCACTGACACCTCTAATGAACATTGGATCTGTGATCCAATCATCAGATCTGAATCCTCTTCACACAGAAGAGGATGAGGCCTCAATGTTCAAGCCCGGGAGTCAACTATTAAGGGAACACCTCTCTACTAAACCCTAAAGAGGGTAGGAGTGAATTCCATCTTGCTACACTATGTCCCCAGCTACCTATTCGAGTTTATCCCCAAGTTGGTAGGCTTATTGAGCGGGCGACCTGCCACTCTCACCCATACAAGTCTAAGGATACTCTCGAATAAGCAGGAGTTCATAGTAAGCTCAGGATTAAGAACGAGTTACCTTAGGTCATCAAAAGTGATAAAGTCGGTCTCACCAGTAAACGGTGTTATAAAGAGAAAGCGACTTTATCGTGGTTCTGTCTAATGCAAACTCTTTGCATAGGACGCCCCCGCTTGCACATCTCCATGTGAAATGATTCGGATCACATCGTTTTGTACAATACAAAGCGAGCCGCATCCAATAGTGTTACCCGAATAAGGTACCCGGCCTTATCCGTATACTATAGACTGTTTTGACTGACTACTTGAGCTTGACCCACAATCATGTCATACATGAAGCTTAAGTACTCATATTCAGCCAAGGGTGTTGTTATTGGTACAGGTTAATGCAAACATGTTTCACTATATTCAATAAACACCTTTACTGAATGAACCTCAATAACTCTTTATTGCATTTAATAGACATATTACATTTACAACGTTTACAAACCACGAGTGTTAGGATATAAAATCCAACAATTTTTACATAATTTTGTTAAACAAATGGTAGCAGCAGCGACGACTTGGAGATATGATGAGCCCGAGCGACTTGGAGGCGCATGAGAACTTGGAGAGATGAGCAGCGCAGTGATGTAAATTTGATTTGGCCTAATAACAAGCCGAATGAAATATTAAAATCTAAAGTCAAATGGTAATAATGAAGTTTGTTTGGCGAAGTGGAACTTATACAACTATTGATTTCCTTGATCTTGAATTCAAATCTAACTGCATACATATTTTGCAAAAAAAAAAAATTAACTCTTAACTGAAGGGCATTTTAGTAACTTCACATAGATGCAGCGACGGCAACATCGATCGGGTTTTACAGTGATTCTCAATCAGTCACGGGTCTTTTATATCGATTTGGAGATTACATGTATATTTTTTACTCATTTATTTTATCGTAAATCTGGACTGTGATTTTTTTGGACTCTCGCTGTAATGTTTTGGACTGTCGCTGTAATTTTTTTTGGAATGTCGCTGTAATTTTGTTTTTAAAATTTGCTATGATTTGAAATTTGTTGTAATTTAGAATTTTCTATAATCTGCTGTGACTTGGAATTTGGTGTGATTTGAACTTTTCTGGACTTTAGACTTACTATACTTTGAATTTGTTGTATTTTGGGGAATGTAATTTGGATGGTAACTTGGGGAATGTATTTTGGATGGTAACTTGGGGAATGTAATTTGGAACTTGCAATTTGGATGTAAATTTGGAACTTGGAATTTGGATGTAAATTTGGATGGTAGTTTGTTGAATGTATGCTTGATTTCCAATGTAGCACTGCTTGACGAATTGGTTGCAAATCCAAACTTCCTCTTTTTTTGTTTGTACATGTGTGTTCGAGCTTGAAGCAGGTTTTGACCTTATCCCACAGTTTAATTAATTTATTTATTTGAAGTAAGCGAAGTTCGTACTTGTAGTGAGAGAAGTGCACACTTCAAGTGAAGCGAAGCTAGAACTTGGAATTAGCGAACCTTGAATTTGATGTCAGCGAAGCTCGAACACGGGGTGAGTAATTTACGCACTTGAAATGAACGAAGTTCGAATTTGAAACTTCAAGAGAGCGAAAGTCAAATTTGAACTTTGAGGGAGCAATACTGAAGTGACTTCTCCTTACTTTGAAGACTAAAGCGAGCTTGTCGAGGCCCGTCAAATAAAATTTATAATTACCGATCAACGGCTTGTAGTAAACTACAGCGGACCGGGTCGAACTCAGGGAACCGAAATTTAAATTCTCTAAATTAAACTTTATGTAAAAATAATAAATGGGGGGATTTTGGATTGCATGGTAATCTAATGAATTAAAATAAACAATTAAAGATAACGAGAAAATTAAAGAAATAGACAAGAGATTACCTTGTTGATTCAGAGATTGTCGGGCTATTTAATGGATTTTGCTCATCGATTACTCCAATAAAAATACAATTTCCTAATTAAAAGTCTAATCGACTTAACTGGAACAACCATGAAAAGTCTCTAAGGTCCTCTCATGCAATTAATCCAACAAAACATCGTAATTAACTCTAAACTAGCCAATTAGCTGGGCACGATAGTGTTCCATGCTAACAAGCTAGCACACATGGATTGATTAGAATGTTAATTAAATTGATCAGATTCAATTAAACATTTTTCTATTCCTAAGGTCTGTCTATTATACGCACAATGTTAACTATGAAAAAGTCATAATATTAACACTAGTCATAACCTGACCCATCTTGCTACTACAATTAAGCATGCAATTTATGACAATTACGGATCACAAATTACAAACATAGCATACATGAACAATTGATATTTAATTGATTAAGCTGTCACATTAACCAATACTAAATGTACATGAAATAAACAAAGAATAGAAAACAATTAACCAAGAAATTAGATTGCAAATTAATATAAAAAATCTCACAAAAACATTTAGCCCGACCAACCTCTAAATCAACATCACATGCTTAGTCGAACATAAAAATAAATAAAAAAAAACTCTAAATAGAGAAAAAGGGAGAATGGTACTGGTGTGTGTTGGTATGTTTTTTTTGGACTCTCCCCTTTTATGCTAAAAAGGAAATAGTCATTTACTATTTTTAAATAAAAATAAATAAATAAAATATTAAATAAATAAATAACTTGTGGTTGAGGAGGCTTGTGGGTTTGTTGGAGTGATAGTTGGGTTGTAGGAGTGACACATGGTTGAATGACTGAGTTTTTGCAGATTGTTGGACTGTTGTTTCCTGAGGAGCTGACACGTGTACGAGCTGATGGTTGGAGTAAAAAAATAAAATTAATAATCACATTCTTCAAAATCGAACTTGAGATCAAAGTCTAACATAATTAACCCTTCACCATCAAACCAAACTTCCAACTTTGAATATTAAATGATTTTTATCTCTATAGTATCATCTGCGGCTCGATTTGTTGATATTATACTTTAAAACTCTTCCATTGAGCTCTTATTTAATATAATTATCTCGTTCACCTCAGAATGCTTGATTCCTGCAAAACATATGATTAAACACATTAATTTGAATCAACTAACAAGAATTAAAGATTATAAAATAGAACTTTTGGAATTCTATCAAAAACTTGGAGCGAATAACCTCGACTTTGAAGGCTTAGCAACAACCTTAACTTTAGAGATGCAGCGACAAACTCGACTTTGAAGATGCAGCGACAAGCAAGCAAAGCCACTATTGAACTTGGGGGTGAAGCGAGAGAGCCTTCGAACTTGAACTCACAGTAAGGAATCCTTCGAACTTGAACATGATGCGAGGAATCCTTCGAACTTGAACTTGAAGCGAGAAATCCTTCAAACTGGATGCGAGCGATGTTCAGTCTTAAACTTGAAGCCACCAACGCTCGAACATGAACTTGGAGCGGGCAACACTTGAATTTGATCTTCAGGAACTTGAAGTAAGCGAAGCTTGAACTTGGAGCGAACGAAAACACACATTTGAAGTGAGTGGGGCCTCGAACTTGGACTTGAAACGAGCGACGCTCTGTTTTGATCTTGTAACAGGCGAAACTCGAATTTGAACTTCAAGGGAACAACGCAGATGAAGCGCAAACTTTGGGCGGGCGAAACGTATCGCTTATAGTGGTTTACACATTAAGCTTGTAGTGTCACCGTCACAGTAGTGTGCGCGTTCGATTGGTGGCCCTCAATCTGCAGGTTTAATATCATATTGTAACTTCAATTATGGTGTTAGATTCGATAATGTTGAAAGCCCTCAATTTGTGTCGTGTCGTTCAGTGGGATTTGACGTATCGTCGTCATCCTTAGTAGGGTTGGACATCTTCAATTTGCGGTATCACTCTAAATAAGGTTGAAAACCTTTGATCTACAACAACAAACTTTAGTAGTCGTGACACTTGTGTTTATTTTTATTTGAAGAGACTGGACTTAAAACTTGTTTAAAGCTGCCTACGTACCCTTTGAATAATAGAGATCAAGTCGAGGCGTAGTTCAATACAAGATGATTTTTTTATTGTGACTGGACTTAAAGTATATATTTTTTTTCTTTAAGTTGCCTACGAACCCTTGGATGGAAGGGATCAAGTCATGACGTAGTTCAGAAAAAAAGGATTTTGATTTTTTTTTGTTTTAGTTTTTTTGGGCCGTTTACCTTTTAAGCTCGTGTGGGCCAGGAGCAACATGTAGTTTATACTCTTACGTTAAAGAGTAGTACATTTTATGAGATCTTATCTTCATCATGGTCTTGATCAAATCATTCGCTTGTAAGATTGGTTAGAATGATGAGATTTTTCTTCACCTTCAAGGAACCCTCTGTATTTATGTGGACAGAAAATTTCCTCTTCATGCGTGAAGGAACGCGACTGTGAATCTTCTTGTCGCTACTTTCTTCATCGAAGAGTCTTGCCCCTACAGTCTTCATGTTTTCTTCATGTTGATCGCTTGTCACTTTGAGGCGATAAAAACAGATGTTGAAGGTCAGACTTTCTTTGATGTAGAGACACTTAAGCTTTGGAAAGCTGAAGTTCGAGTGGAGGTAGAAGTTAGACATAAATTTTCTTCTTTTTTCGCGGCCATACTCATCCTTTGGAAGACCGAAGTTCGAGTAGTTGAAGGCTTGATGCGATTGAGGACAAAAGTTCTTTGGTCGATTTCTTTTGAGTCGTCGACTTCTTTTGAGTAATCGACTTCTTCTGCGTTGATGTAGCATGAAGTTGCAAAATTTTCTTCCTCTTTCGTGATGAGAAGGAAACTTCTTGAGAAGAATTCTTTTAAAGTCACTAGTTGTCGAGGTTGAGGACGATATTTATTTCCTTCTCTCTCATGTTTAGACTTCCTCAAACTTCTTCTTCCTTTCTTCTTTGAAAGCTTATTGTTTCGTTTATCATCTCGAAATTTACAATCTTCTTTCAGGACAGATCTTTGTCGTCGTATTTTATGACGAGCCACGACGGTCCAACCTTCATTCTCATTCCCGATGGGCTCAGGTTTTACCTGAAAAATTTGCTTTGGGGTTTCATGTCCGAACAATTATTGGTTCGAAGGTCCCAAACTGGATCAGGCTTTCCTTTTGCTTCTCAAATGAGGCCGAAGATAATTGAGCGCTTGTTACCGCAGCGTGGTTTGATTGAGCTATTTCATCAAGGTCTAGCTCATTTTTGCCCTCCTTAGCTAACTTTAGAATGAACTCTTTTAGGACAAAACATTTCTCCACTGGGTGGCTGATAACTCGATGATACTTACAATAGTTGGGATCATCGACTTTGTCCATTTATTTCGGGCGCCTACACTCGGGAAACTCGACCAGTCTTGTTTCCAGTAGTTGCTCTAACATGTCAGGAATGTCAGAGTCTGGAAACGGGTATACTTTTTATTGTTTTTCTTTTAAAGTAAGGCGACGTTTCTCGCCTCCGTCGTTTCTACTTTTTGTCTTGTTTTCCTTTCCTTTTGAGGAAAACCTGAAAGGGGTCATGCTGACGACCATGGATTCTTCCACGACATTTTTCGTGATTTTCTCAATGTCCTTCATTTCTTTTTTCACTTTGTTGATATCCGGGATTAGAAGGTCCTTGCTCCCTCTATTGGCGATACTCAGCTACATATCGTGGGCGCGAGTCGCTAACTCTTCAAATGTGTGGGGCTTTATCCCTTGCAGAATGTAATGAAGTCCTCAATGCATGTCACTGATGCACATTTCGACGGCGGACACCTCGGTGAGTCAATCCTTGCAGTCGAGACTCAACAATCTCCAATGGTTGATGAAATCGATGACTGGCTCGCCCATCCTTTGGTTAGTGTGCGAGAGTTCGGACATACTAACTGTTCGACTCGTACTGTAGAAGCAATTCAAGAAGTCTCTCTCAAACTGCTTCCAACTGTCAATCGTCTCGGGTTCCAAGTCGGTGTACCAGTCCAAGGCGTTTCCTTTTAGAGTTCGAACGAATTGCCTAACTAGCAAGTCTCCGCGAGTTCCAGCATTCTCGCACGTTTCGACGAAGTGGGCAATGTGTTGTTTAGGATTGCCCTTCCCATCGAACTGTTGAAATTTTGGCGGCTGGTACCCAGTGGGAATTCTCAAGTTGTCGATTCTCTTGGTATACGATTTGGTATACAAGAGAGAGCTTTGGGTGGGCCCACCGTACTGAGCTCTGATGGTGTTGGTAATCATGTCTTGCAACTGTTGTACAGATAAAGAAGCAACCGAAGTCGACTGCTGCGGTTGGTTTTCTTGGATGACAATTTTTTCTTTGTCATTTCCTCTTGTTGCAGGAGTTTGACTTGACTCTGCAGCCTCTCTACTTTGCATCTGATTTCTCAAGTTTGCAATCTCGAGGTCTCGTTCTTCAACTACTTTCATCAGAAAGTTTAGTTTCTTTTCCATTTCAGCGATCGCTTCGTCGCTTATGCGTGCGTTTGCCATCATTACAGACATCACATTTGGATCAGCCCCCTTATTTGGTTGATCAGAGAGGAAACAAATTCATCATACAAGAAATTTTCCTGAATGATTATCCCCTCACGCGCAGACTCTGTCATTCTTTCCTCCATAACATTTATTTCAATCATCATGACGGATGCTACGTCAGAATCGAGCTCAAATAGAGGGTTACTCCTGAAAACAAATTCGTCACTTGTAGGTGCCCCCGCCAATGTCATTCTTTCTTCCATAGTATTTGTTTCAGTCGTTATGACGGATGCTACGTTAGAATCGAGCTCGAACAGAGGGTTACACTGTTGGGTTTAATGTTCTTAAACTCGTGGTTTGTAAACTTTGTTTGTAAATATACTATTTAGAATAATCAGTTATTAGTTTTATTCGGTAAATGCGTTTACCGGAATAAAGTGAAACGTGTTTTGCATTAATCTATACCAATACACAAAACCGTTGACGTATGCCAAATACTGGAGCTTCATGTATGACATGATTGTGGATCAAGCTCTAGAATTTATAGTCAAAACGGTCTATAGTATATGGATTAGGCTGGGTACCTATTTCTGGTAACACTATTGAATGTGGCCTGCTCTGTGTTATACAGAACGATGTGATCTGAATCGTTTCACATCGAGATGTGCGGGCGGGGGCGTTCTACGCGATGAGTTTGCGTAATACTGAACCACGAAAAAGTCGCTCTCTCTTTATAACACCGTTTACTGAAGAGACCGACTATTTCACATTTTATGGCCTAGGTAACTCGATCTGAATCTTGAGCTTGCTATGAACTCCTGCTTATTCGAGAGTATCCTTAGACTTGTATGGGTGAGAGTGGCGGAACGCCCGCTCAATAAGCCTACCAACTTGGGGATAAACTCGAATAGGTAGCTGGGGACATAGTGTAGCAAGAAGGAGTTTAATCCTAACCCGCTCTTCAGGGTTAGTAGATAGGTTGTTCCCTTAATAGCTGACATCTAGTCTTGAACAATCTGCGCACACTCTCTCCATGCTTGAGAGAGGATCTGATCTGTCGGTCGGACCGCTGATCAATGGTTCATTAGAGATGTCAGTGGAACTTAAGGAACGAAGATGTAACACAGGGGTTAAGCAGTTAATATGACCCAGCTGTGATTACGGACAACCTGTGAAGGGTCGACTTGCCCATGACGGTTATATCAAGAGGACATAATATATCTACAGTGAGGAGAGTGCAACTCTCGGACTATAGTGGACTCTCCGGGAGTTAACGAATGTTGATCGTTTCGGGTTAAAAGAGTTTTGGCCGAATGATCTCGTATCGTTGGAGCTCAGGATCTGTAGGTCCTTTAGGTTATCCTGGCTAGCTCGGATAAAGCGGTATAGCAGGGCTATAGGGTAGAACTCGGAGAAATCCGAATTCGGGTCTGTTGTTCGAGGGTTTGTGTATTTAAATATGATTTAAATATATAATTGGAAGAAGTCATATTTAAATATGATTTAAATATCGACCGGTGGAAAATATGAATTTTGATTCATATATTGGAATAGTCGGTTTTCGGAAATCGGGCTGAGTGGATAGTTTATTATAATATTGATATTTGATATTAATATTAATAATAAATATTATAATTAAAATTGTTTTAATTATAATTAATAATTAATAATTTTAATAATTATTTATAATTATTATTATTATTATTAAGAATCCACTATGGAGCCATGCATTGTGCATGGGCTCGATGTGGATTCCTTTATCCATTTCCATTCTCCATTATTGGAGAATTGCAAGATTTCCAAAATGGATGGATTTTGACTTCTCTCTCAAGCAATTCCTCTCTCTTGTTTTTCTCTCAACCGAACATCCATCTTCAAGGGTTGAAGAAGAAGTTCTTGGTTGTTGCTTGAGATTGATGAAGTTTTGAAGCTTTGGACTTTTGAAGATTAGAGGTTTGTTCTTTGGAAGAACTCCAAGTAAGTGTAAAGTTGTTTATACTTATTCCTCTAATTTTGAATTTCAATTGTTGAAATTTATGAGTTTGTTGTTTGAATTCTTCATGTTCTTGATGAATTGTTTATCAAGTTCATGGTAAACTCATATTCAAACTCATCCAAGCTTCATCACCTTCTTCCTCCCTCTCAACAAACCCCCTTAGCTCAAGGAGTCCCACTACTCCGCTATTAAGCCCGAGAATAGTTGGGACTACTCTAAGGGTGGTCCTCGTCGATGCCCGTGCTGAGTTCGTGACCGGAGGAGACGTAGAGTTCGAGGGGCAGTAGAGGTGCTGAGGTAGACGAGAAGACGAACATCAAAATAAGGTATGTTTGTTACATTTTATACCGGTGTATATATGATATATACCGATACTTTTTCAAAGGGTTCTCTTCGCTGGAAAATATACCAGTGGTATATATGGTATTTATCGGTGGTATATATAATATTTACCGGTGATATATACCGGTGGTATATATATTATTTACCGGTGATATATACCGGTCAGTATTTCCTCGGTATAATATTTTATACCGGCGATATATGATATATACCGGTGATTTATACCGGTGGTATATACCGGTCAAATTTTTCAGTTGACTTTTACCGGTCGGTTTACTGGTGGAGAGGGGTTTTACCGGTGGACTCGAATTCAAGAAATTTTCTAAGTGTTAGAAATGTTTCTTCAATTCTTAGTTCGTTCCTTATTGATTGCTTTAAGTCTTCAACCAGTTTTAGGCTTTTATTTTAAGTCTTTCTTCTGCTGCGCCTCTGGTCGAGGGCCGGGACCCTCGCAGTTGGTTGAGTGGGGGTTCCAGCATACACCTAATAAGAAATTTGTCACTCGTAGATGCCCCTCACGATCTCATTACTCTGCTCACAATTGTGACAAAACCATGTGGACAATCGTGGGGAGTAGAACCCGTGTAGGGGTTGTTCATGACAACGGTCGTTGAAGGAGCTCTGAACGACATAACTTCACTTGTCTTTTGAGATTAGGGAAATAGATGAGAGGTAGAGATGTCCCACCGGGCGTGCCAATCTGTTCAAACGAGATTTCGAACGAAGGATGGAAATTCGACACGTGTGAATGAAATTTGAATTTGTATTTGTATTGTATGTATCTGTATAAGTGCGTACTGGATTACAATCTCTAATGTTTATCCTTTGATTCTTTCTCTCTCAAATGTAACTGTACTCGAGGGCTTCACAGCTTGTTCTCGGGGCTGGATTTGTTTTGAGGACTTTGTAGCTTGTTCTCGTTGTTGGATTTAGATCGAGGGCTTCGCAACTTGTTCTCGATGTTGAATCTTCAGCTTCGCGTGGCGGTGAAGTCTTCAGGTGTTTGATCTTCAAGAAGTGTTCAGTCTTCAGGATTCAGGGAGTCTTCGTTGCTTGTGAATTCTCTCTGAGTTCTTAGGAGAAGAAAGTTTCTGAACCTTGAAAATGAAGAATGAGCAGTCTATATATAGAGTTCTCATGAGCCTAATGGGCTTGGGCTTGGATCCAATGAGCTTGGGACCAATGAAATTTTGGGCTTTGGGCCAGATTTCCATTTAAATAACTTTTTGGGCCGATTTGATTTTGAGCCCAATTGCGATATGACCCACTTTGATCGGTTAAGTTTATTTGATCCAACCGGTCATGATGAAGACACGTGGCAACCGCTGATTGGCCGAAAATTCTCGGTCAACAACTGTAACTTAAGTCGTGATAAAATTTTTTTGTTAAAATTAGTTTTAGAATGTTGCATTTGATGTTGTTTACTAAAATGGTAAAACGGAAGTAATTGGTGGGTCCAACAACCAAGTCGCTGTTGTATAGTTTAGAGTATTCCCGTCTATCACCCGGGTGACCTGCGTTTGATCCCAGCAACGACGGAATGTTTTTTAAATTTAAATTTTTCATTATGTAATATTTTCTCTTAATTTAAATTTATAAAATCTCTCGTAGCCCTTTGAAATTATTTACTTCATAAAAAAAATTATGGGATAAGGATCAAACCATTGACTTTGAAATGATAATTGTTGTCTCACAATTCAATACGGATTAACCTCTAGTTTCGATTTCTTCTTTCAAATTGCGTCCTAAGTCGAGAAAAAAAAAAGGTTACAAAAATATGTACGTACAGATTAGTCTTAGAAAGTTATATCCAATGTTGTTTACAAAAATGGTAAAATTTAAATAATTGATAACTTTAACCACTAAGTTTTTGTAGTATAGTTGGTAGTATTCTCACTAGTTATGCGGGTGACTCGGGATCGATCCCCAACAACGGCAAAATATGTTTTTCGCAATAGGAATTTTTCATTATGTAATAACTTTTCTTAATTTTAGTTTTTAAAATCTCTTCTATCTCATCTAGAAATGTCACATCTTTAGGATTTTTTTTTAATTATTTATGAGGTGAGGATCGAACCATCGACGTTGAAATGGTAACTGATGTCTAACCACATAGCTCGAATTGGACGCTATTTTCGATTTTTCTATACAAACTGTAATCTATGTCGTGATAATTGTTTTTGTTAAAATTAGTTTTAGAATGTTGCATTAGATGTTGTTTACTAAAATGGTAAAACAGAAGTAATTGGTGGGTCCAACAACCAAGTCGTTGTTGTATAGTTTAGAGTATTCCCGCCTATCACCCGGGTGACCTGGGTTTGATCCTAGCAACGGCGAAATGTTTTTTTTTTCATTATGTAATAATTTCTCTTAATTTAAATTTCTAAAATCTCTCCTAACCCATTGAAATTATTTACTTCATAATTTTTTTTTTCTGGGATGAGGATCAAACCATTGACTTTGAAATGATAATTGGTGTCTCACCATTGAATTCGGATTAACCTCTAGTTTCAGTTTCTTCTTTCAAATTGCACCCTAAGTCGATAAAAAAAAAGGTTACAAAAATATATACATACAGATTAGTCTTAGAAAGTTACGTCCGATGTTGTTTACAAAAATGGTAAAATTGAAGTAAATTGTTAGCTCCCATAACCCAGTCGTTGTAGTATAGTGGTGAGTATTTTTGCCGGTCACGCGGGTGACTCGAGATTGATTCCCGGCCACGGCGAAATATATTTTTTGCAATAGGAATTTTATAAACTTCGTTTCTACAAAAGCGATGGACCGAGTGGAATCTAGTATGGAATTGAAAAATCCTCAATTTGATGAGCTAAGTTAAAGTTTAAACATTATTATTTGTAATAAAACATAAATTCCTCGCCCACCTGAGCATAACTCAACTAGTTAAAGCATATGACATCGACCAAGAGGTTAGATGTTTGAATCCCCCACCCCACAAATGTTGTTATTTTTTTTATTTATGAGGTGAGGATCGAATAATGGACGTTGAAATGGTAATTCGTGTCTTACCACAGAGCTCTAATTGGACGCTAGTTTCAATTTTTCTATAAAAACTGTAACCTAAGTCAGTGATAATTTTTTTTTGTTAAAATTAGTTTTAGAATGTTGCATTTGACCGTTGTTTACTAAAATGGTAAAACATAAGTAATTGGTGGGTCCAACAACCAAGTCGTTGTATAGTTTAGAGTATTCACGCCTATCACCCGGGTGACCTGGGTTTGATCCTAGCAACGGCGAAAGGTTTTTTCAATTTAAATTTCTAAAATCTCTCCTACCCCATTGAAATTATTTACTTCATAATTTTATTTTTCTGGGACGAGGATCAAACCATTGACCTTGAAATGATAATTGGTGTCTCACCATTGAATTCGAATTAACCTCTAGTTTCGATTTCTTCTTTCAAATTGCGCCCTAGGTCGAGAAAAAAAAGTTACATCCGATGTTTTTACAAATATGGTATAATTGAAGTAATTGGTAATTCAATCCAACAAATCGTTGTAGTATAGTGGTGAGTATTCGTTTATCACGTGGGTGACTTGTGTTTGATCCCTGATAACGATCAAAGCTAATTTTTGCAATAGGAATTTTTTATTATGTAATATTTTTTTTGTCTTACCATAGAGCTCGAATTGGACGCTAGTTTCAATTTTTCTATAAAAACGGTAACCTAAGTCGTGATAAAAAAAAATTGTTAAAATTAGTTTTATAATGTTGCATGATGTTGTTTACTAAAATGGTAAAACAAAAGTAATTGGTTGGTCTAACAACCAAGTCGTTGTTTTATAGTTTAGAGTGTTCTCGTCTATCACCCGGGTGACCTCGGTTTGATCCTAGCAACGACAAAATGTTTTTTCAATTGAAATTTTTCATTATGTAATAATGTCTCTTAATTTAAATTTCTAAAATCTCTCATAACCCGTTGAATTTATTTAATGCATAATTTTATTTTTCTGGGATGAGGTTCGAACCATCGACGTTGAAATGATAATTGGTGTCTCACCACTGAATTCGGCTAACCGCTAGTTTCGATTTCTTCTTTCAAATTGCGCCACAAGTGGAGAAAAAAAAATGGTTACAAACATATATACAGACAGATTAGTCTTAGAAAGTTATATCCGATGTTGTTTACAAAAATGGTAAATTTTAAGTAATTGATAACTCTCATCACTAAGTCGTTGTAGTATAGTGGTGATTATTCTCGCCTGTCACGTGGGTGACTCCTGGTTCAATTCTGACAACGGCAAAAGATTTTTTTCGCAATACGAACCATCAACGTTGAAATGGTAATTTGTGTCTTAGCTCGTATTGGACGCTAGTTTCGATTTTTCTATAAAAACTGTAAACTAAGTCGTGATAAAAAAAATTGTTAAAATTTGTTTTAGAATGTTGCATTTGATGTTGTTTACAACAATGGTAAAATGGAAGTAATTGGTGGGTCCAACAACCAAGTCGTTGTTGTATAGTTTAGAGTATTCCAGCCTATCACCGTAACCTAAGTCGTGATAAAAAAATTGTTAAAATTAGTTTTATAATGTTGCATTTGATGTTGTTTACTAAAATGGTAAAATGGAAGTAATTGGTGGGTCCAACAACCAAGTCGTTGTTGTATAGTTTAGAGTATTCCAGCCTATCACCCGGGTGACCTGGGTTTGATCCCAACAACGGCCAAATATTTTTTCAATTGAAATTTTTCATTATATAAATATTTTCTCTTAATTTAAAATTCTAAAATCTCTCCTAACCCGTTAAAATTATTTAATTCATAATTTTATTTGTCTGGAATGAGAATCGAACCATCGACTTTGAAATGATAATTGGTGTCTCACCACTGAATTCGGCTAACCGATAGTTTCGATTTCTTCTTCCAAATTGCACCATAAGTGGAGAAAAAATGGTTACAAACATATATATTTAGTGTTATAAAGTTATATTCAATGTTGTTTACTTAAATTGTAGTATAATGGTGAGTATTCCCGCCGAACCCGTCTTCGATCCCTACGAACAACGAAAGAATTTTTTTGCAATAGGAAATTTATCATTATGTAATAATTTTTCTTCCTTTTAATTTTTAAAATCTCTCCTATCTCATCTAGAAATGTCACCTCTTTAGGAATTTTTCATTATGTAATATTTTTTCTTCATTTTAATTTTTAAAATCTCTTCTATCTCATCTAGAAATGTCTCCTCTTTAGGATTTTTTTTTTATTTTTTTTATTTATGAGGTGAGGATCGAACCATC
The DNA here is from genome assembly GCA_028017165.1 of Herpetospermum pedunculosum. Classification (NCBI taxonomy): domain Eukaryota; kingdom Viridiplantae; phylum Streptophyta; class Magnoliopsida; order Cucurbitales; family Cucurbitaceae; genus Herpetospermum; species Herpetospermum pedunculosum. The sequence continues at coordinate 52,895,670 of CM051529.1, forward strand.
GACGTTGAAATGGTAATTGGTGTCTAACCACGAAGCTCGAATTGGACGCTAGTTTCGATTTTTCTATACAAACTGTAACCTAAGTCGTGATAATTTTTTTTTGTTAAAATTAGTTTTAGAATGTTGCATTTGAGGTTGGTTACTAAAATTGTAAAACGGAAGTAATTGGTGGGTCCAACAACCAAGTCGTTGTTGATAGTTTAGAGTATTCCCGCCTATCACCCGAGTGACCTGGGTTTGATCCCAGCAACTGCGAAATGTTTTTTCAAGGATGAGGATCGAACCATCGACTTTGAAATGATAATTGGTGTCTCACCACTGAATTCGGCTAACCGCTAGTTTCGATTTCTTCTTTCAAATTGCGCCACAAGTGGAGAAAAAAATGGTTACAAACATATATACATACAGATTAGTCTTAGAAAGTTATATAAGATGTTGTTTAAAAAAATGGTAAAATTTAAGTAATTGGTAGCTCCCACCACCAAGTTGTTGTAGTATAGTGGTGAGTATTACCTTCTCATGTGACTTGGATTCGATTCCCTGCAACGGCGAAAGATTTTTTTTAATTTCTGTCTAACCACAGAGCTCGAATTAGATGCTTGTTTTGATTTTTCTATACAAACTGTAACCTAAGTTGTGATAAAAAAAAATTGTTAAAATTAGTTTTAGAATGTTGCATTCGATGTTATTTACTAAAATGGTAAAACGGAAGTAATTTATGGGTCCAACAACCAAGTCGTTGTTGTATAGTTTAGAGTATTCCCGCCTATCACCCGAGTGACCTGGGTTTGATCCCAGCAACGGCGAAATATTTTTTCAATTGAAATTTTTCATTATGTAATAATTTCTCTTAATTTAAATTTATCAAATCTCTCCTAACCTGTTGAAATTATTTACTTTATAATTTTATTTTTCTGGGATGAGGATCAAACCATCGACTATGAAATGATAATTGGTGTCTCGCACTGATTCGGCTAACGGCTAGTTTCGATTTCTTCTTTCAAATTGCGCCATAAGTGGAGAAACAAATGGTTACAAACATATATACATACAAATTAGTATTAGAAAGTTATATCCGATGTTGTTTACTAAAATGGTAAAACATAAGTAATTGGTGGGTCCAACAACCAAGTCGTTGTATAGTTTAGAGTATTCACGCCTATCACCCGGGTGACCTGGGTTTGATCCTAGCAACGGCGAAAGGTTTTTTCAATTTAAATTTTTCATTATGTAATAATTTCTCTTAATTTAAATTTCTAAAATCTCTCCTACTCCATTGAAATTATTTACTTCATAATTTTATTTTTCTGGGATGAGGACGAACCATTGACTTTGAAATGATAATTGGTGTCTCACAATTGAATTCAGATTAACCTCTAGTTTCGATTCCTTCTTTCAAATTGCGCCCTAAGTCGAGAAAAAAAAGGTTACAAAAATATATACATACATATTAGTGTTAGAAAGTTATGTTGTTTACAAAAATCGTAAAATTAATTGAAGTAATTGGTAGCTCCACCACCAAGTCGTTGTAGTATAATGGTGAGTATTCCCGCCTGTCACCCGGGTACGATCCCCGACAACGACGAAAGATTATTTTTACAATAGGAATTTTTCTTCATTTTAATTTTTAAAACCCCTTCTATCTCATCTAGAAATGTCACCTCTTTTGGATTTTTTATTTTTATTTATTTTTAGTTTTTTTATTTATGATGCGAGGATCTCATCTAGAAATCTAACCTCTTTAGGATTTTATTTTATTTTTTTATTTTATTTATGAGGTGAGGATCGAACAATCGACGTTGAAATGGTAATTCATGTCTTACCACAGAGCTCGAATTGGACGCTAGTTTCGATTTTTCTATAAAAACTATAACCAAAGTCGTGATAAATTTTTTTTTGTTAAAATTAGTTTAGAATGTTGCATTTGATGTTGTTTACTAAAACGGTAGAACAGAAGTAATTGGTGGGTCCAACAACCAAGTCGTTGTTTTATAGTTTAGAGTATTCCCGCCTATCACCCGGGTGACCTGGGTTTGATCCCAGCAACTGCGAAATGTTTTTTCAATTGAAAATTTTCATTATGTAATAATTTCTCTTAATTTAAATTTCTAAAATCTCTAATAACCCGTTGAAATTATTTACTTCATAATTTTATTTTTCTGGAATGAGGATCGAACCATCGACTTTGAAATGATAATTGGTGTCTCACCACTGAATTCCGCTAACCGCAAGTTTCGATTTCTTCTTTCAAATTGCGCCTCAAGTGGAGAAAAAAAATGGTTTCAAACATATATACGAACAAATTAGTCTTACAAAGTTATATCCGATGTTGTTTACAAACATGGTAAATGTTAAGTAATTGATAACTCCCACCATAAAATTGTTGTAGTATAGTGGTGAGTATTCCCGCTTGTTACGCGGGTGACCCAGTTTGATCCATGGCAACGACGAAATATTTTTTTCGTCTAACCACAGAGCTTGAATTGCACGCTAGTTTCGATTGAAATTTTTCATTATGTAATAACTTCTCTTAATTTAAATTACTAAAATATCTCCTAACCCTTCAAATTTTTTTACTTCATATTTTTATTTTTCTGGGATGAGGATCGAACCATCGACTTTGAAATGATAATTGGTATCTCACCACTAAATTTTGATTAACCGCTAGTTTCGATTTCTTTTCTTCAAATTGCGCCCTAAGTTGAGAAAAAAAAAGGTTACAAAAATATATTCATATAGATTAGTCTTAGAAAGTTACATCGGTTTACAAAAGTGGTAAAATTTCAGTAATTGGTAGCTTCACCACCAAGTCGTTGCAGTATAATGATGAGTATTCACGCCTGTCACCCGGGCGACCCAAACAACGGCGAAAGGTTTTTTTCGCAATAGGAATTTTTCATTATGCAATAATTTCTCTTCATTTCAATTCCTAAAATCTCTTCAATCTCATCTAGAAATGTCACCTCATTAGGATTTTTTTTTTTTTTTTTTTATGAGGTGAGGATCGAATCATCGACGTTGATGGTAATTGGTGTCTTAGCACAAAGCTCGAATTGGACGCTAGTTTCGATTTTTCTATACAAACTGCACCCTAAGTCGAGATTAAAAAAGTTGTTAAAATTAGTTTTAGAAAGTTGCATTCGATGTTGTTTACTAAAATGATAAAATGGAAGTAATTGGTTTGTCCAACAACCAAGTCGTTTTTGTATAGTTGAGAGTATTTTGGCCTATCACCCGGGTGGCCTGGGTTTGATCCCAGCAACGATAAAATTATTTTTTGTATTGAATTTTTTCATTATGTAATAATTTCTCTTAATTAAATTTTTTAAAATCTCCCCTACCCCGTCGAAAATTTTTACTTCATATTTTTATTTTTCTGGGATGAGGATCAAACCATCGACTTTGAAATTGTTGGGTTTTATGTCCTTAAACTCGTGGTTTGTAAACTGAATGTATATTTTATTTAGCAATAAAGTTGTTATTGAGATTTATTCAGTAAAGTTGTTATTGAATAAAGTAAATTCTGTTTACTTTTAACCTAACTCCAATAAACAAAGAACTCACGGCTATAGGTTGTATACTTGAACTTCATGTGTGACATGATTGTGGATCAAGTTCAAGTAATATCTAGAACAGTCTCTAGCATAGGAATAAGGCTAGGTACCTTATCCTGGGGACACTATGGACGTGACCCACTTTGTATAGTACAAACGATGTGATTCGAAATCGTTCATGTGGAGACATGCGAGGGGGGACGTCATGTGCAATGAGTGTGCATAAGACTGAACCGCGAAATTAAGTCGCTCTTTCTTTATAACTCCGTTGATGAACGTCATTTATGTCATGTTTTTACCCTTTAAAGCATACTCATTAATTGACTTTTTGAGTTAAATTGAAGATAATTGTGCATGTAATTGATAAGAAAAGAATAAAAATAGGAAAGTCACATGCTCAAGGTCGTTTTGTCATTATGAAGCAATTAAGAGGGTAACAGAGTCATTTTTTATAAGAGTTAATGTTATTTTAATTATTTTCAGGAAAACTGTATTCTGCTTCAGCTTGTGGCCACAGAGTTTCAGCTTGTGGCCACAAAGGAGTCACAGAGTGCAAAATCCAGCTTGTGGCCACAGAGGAGTCACAGAGTGCAGAATCCAGCTTGTGGCCACATAAGAGGCCACAGAGTGCAGTTGACTGGTCAAACGAATTGGTTGAGATATTTTGTCAAAGATCTTCCAAAGATTCAGCCAACCTACTCCCTATTTGACCTAACAAACATTCCCAAAGATTTCTCCCTCATTTTAGCAACCTCCAAACAAACCCCAAGGCCTATAAAAGGCACCTCAAGCCTTCATTCAAATCATCGATAATTTCTTTACAACAATCAATCTCCACATAATCGATCAACCTTCTTTCTCTCTCGAAGAACTCACCCAAATTCCCGAAATTCCAAACAAGAGCGGACCACTCCTCTGTAATAGTTCTACTTCAGCCATCTCCGAAAGGAAGGTGCTGCGAGGATTCGATTTGCATTGACGACGTGAATCGAGCGAGTAGAGACCCTTCATCCATTGTCCACGAGTTCGAGAGAGAGAAAGTTGGAAAATTTCCAGATTTACTTTCTATTTAATTCTGCACATTTTCTATTTACATTCTGTTATTATTTCGCACTTTCTTTTTAACATGCAAGTCAGTCCAAAAGTTTCTTTTGAATATTCCTTCAAATATTGATTCTGAAGACGATACCTCGTCTGAAGATTAGGGGAGTACCGTTCTTCCTTACTCTCTACTCTTTTCCTTCATTTTCTGAATATTTTGTTATTTGTCAAGATTCTGTTTTTAGTTGTTTGTTTTTCTGGTAGGGTAGACGTTGCATTTTGTTATTTCATTATTTCATTGTTTTTCTGGTAGGGTAGAAGTTGCATTTTGTTATTTCATTATTTCGTTGCTTTGTTAGGGTAGTAGTTGTAGTTGTTCCTGCTAGGATAGACGTTTTGTGGAATGTGCCTAATTGAACTTAATGACTTGATTGCAGAAGTATGAGAATGTTTTAGCATGCTATCTTTCATTTGTTTTCTTTAAAGTAACCTTTATGATGATAACTAGAGCTTATCTCTACTCAAATGGTGCCAACTGTCATAGCTTGTAAGTTTTTTTCAAAAGCATAGGGTTCCATTAGTACTTTTCTATGCAAAACTTTTTCACAAGTCTAAACTTCCTTTTGTTTAACCAGTTTAACATGTTTAGGAGAGTTTAGCCTTGACGTTTTTTTGTAGACTAATGCTCACACCATGCCTTTTGAAAAATCTCCTGTATAGTCAATGAGGACATTGCCTCCTTTAAGTTTGGGGGGGTGAAGTATATTTGTAATGTGTTGACTACTAGGTCTTGTTGTTATGTCTATTTCAAGAGAAGAATAGTTCAAAAAAAAAAAAAAAAAAAATCTATTTCTAGAGGTACTTCTCCTTCTTAAGATAGCTGAGTAACCAGGGGTGATCATGGGCCCCATGAATGTCACTGCATGAAAGGGTAACTAGGAAGTGAGTATTTTTCTTAGTTTGTGAGGCTTGCTCGTAGCTAGATGCACTGTGCAATGAAATTGCAGGCAAGCTGGAACGAAGGTGAGTCTAGCAATAAAGATTCTCTAGAGAATGATAAAGAAAAAAAGAGAGAAAGACAAATAAAAAATGAGAAGCCTAGCAGCAACACAAGTTTGGGGGAGAAAGTGTTAAAAATTCACACAAGGAAGGAAAAGTCTAAGCTTAGTTTATTTCACGAAAGAGATTATCCTAGACTCAGTGACTAAAGGTTAGATAGATTAAACATATGGTTAGGATAGACTAGAAAAAGCTTTGTTTACAAAATGAAAGTAGAAACTTATGTGAGAAATTACTTATGGGATTATGACTGGCACTAGAGTATGAGACCTCTCCTGAAAGGTTGTTTATAAGCGAACTTTGTTTGAAAGCATGTTAAACATTTGCATTATTGTACATTCTTGTTGTTATTATGTGTTGAATTGCTTGAGGACAAGCAATAAGCTAAGTTTGGGGGTGTGATGAACGTCATTTATGTCATGTTTTTACCCTTTAAAGCATACTCATTAATTGACTTTTTGAGTTAAATTGAAGATAATTGTGCATGTAATTGATAAGAAAAGATTAAAAATAGGAAAGTCACATGCTCAAGGTCGTTTTGTCATTATGAAGCATATAAGAGGGTAAAAGAGTCATTTTTGATAAGAATTAATGTTATTTTAATTATTTTCAGGAAAACTGTATTCTGCTTCAGCTTGTGGCCACAGAGTTTCAGCTTGTGGCCACAGAGTTTCAGCTTGTGGCCACAAAGGAGTCACATAGTGCAAAATCCAGCTTGTGGCCACAGAGGAGTCACAGAGTGCAGAATCCAGCTTGTGGCCACATAAGAGGCCACAGAGTGCAGTTGACTGGTCAAACGAATTGGTTGAGATATTTTGTCAAAGATCTTCCAAAGATTCAGCCAACCTACTCCCTATTTGACCTAACAAACATTCCCAAAGATTTCTCCCTCATTATAGCAACCTCCAAACAAACCCCAAGGCCTATAAAAGGCACCTCAAGCCTTCATTCAAATCATCGATAATTTCTTTACAACAATCAATCCCCACATAATCGATCAACCTTCTTTCTCTCTCGAAGAACTCACCCAAATTCCCGAAATTCCAAACAAGAGCGGACCACTCCTCTGTAATAGTTCTACTTCAGCCATCTCCGAAAGGAAGGTGCTGCGAGGATTCGATTTGCATTGACGACGTGAATCGAGCGAGTAGAGACCCTTCATCCATTGTCCACGAGTTCGAGAGAGAGAAAGTTGGAAAATTTCCAGATTTACTTTCTATTTAATTCTGCATATTTTCTATTTACATTCTGTTATTATTTCGCACTTATTTCCGTTCTTAACTTTACATGCAAATTTACCATTTTACCCTTTTAGCAACTTTCGCATTTATAATTTAATTTTCAGTTCAAAACCTTTGTTATTCCAATTTTGTCCTTTATTTATTATTTACATTCTGTTTTTATTCCATTTTCATTTTATCTTTAATTTTCGAGTAAAATTACCATTTTACCCTTTTAGCAATTTTTGTACTTATGCATTATTTTTCAATGAAGTATTTTAGTCTAGTTCTCATTATGAGCTAAGTTTTCCTAAGGGATTCAATTATGTGAATGCCCGTTAAGAAATGAGCTAGCTTGACAGCTGTAAATTACGGTTTTACCCCTTATGCCTTATGTGGTTCGTCCTTTACTGAATATATGCAAAAATGTTATATTAATTTGATCACTTAATCAGCATGAAATGTTAATGTCGATACTGGACAGGTCGGGCAATTAACGGCTCTCGTAAAGGTGATATAGCATAAAAACCTAGGAATATGATTTCGTCGATTGTCCTTGATGACTGGGGCAAAAGACTATAGGATCAATAGGATTGCATACTTAACCATCTAAGATCACATTATCCACTGGACCGTGAGTATAATGGCTTAGACTCCTAAAGGTACTTGCAAAGAGGCTGAATAGGAGACGAATCCGATCCAAAAGCATAAGGTACTATGTGGTGACTCTGTGGTCACGGGCTGTCAAGTAAACTCAACTTAGGGCTGAAACATGATTGGATCCCTGTTTTTATTATTTCTTTTCAACCCAAAACCAACCAAACATTATCAATTTATTTTTTTTACTTTTCATTGCATTCGGAGAACAATTCTTTCTAAAACTAAATTCTTCAACAGTCTCTTGGGATACGATACTTGGAATACTTTCCATTTTATTACTTGATTGACAGTGTATACTTGCACTTGACCATATATCTATTGCAGGTTATTGAACCAAATAAATCACACATGTTTTGGTCCATCAACCAAGTCGTTTTTGTATAGTTGAGAGTATGGAAGTAATTGGTTTGTCCAACAACCAAGTCGTTTTTGTATAGTTGAGAGTATTTTGGCCTATCACCCGGGTGGCCTGGGTTTGATCCCAGCAACGAAAAAATTATTTTTTGTATTGAATTTTTTCATTATGTAATAATTTCTCTTAATTAAATTTTTTAAAATCTCCCCTAACCCGTCGAAAATTTTTACTTCATATTTTTATTTTTCTGGGATGAGGATCAAACCATCGACTTTGAAATTGTTGGGTTTTATGTCCTTAAACTCGTGGTTTGTAAACTGAATGTATATTTTATTTAGTAATAAAGTTGTTATTGAGATTTATTCAGTAAAGTTGTTATTGAATAAAGTAAATTCTGTTTACTTTTAACCTAACTCCAATAAACAAAGAACTCACGGCTATAGGTTGTATACTTGAACTTCATGTGTGACATGATTGTGGATCAAGTTCAAGTAATATCTAGAACAGTCTCTAGCATAGGAATAAGGCTAGGTACCTTATCCTGGGGACACTATGGACGTGACCCACTTTGTATAGTACAAACGATGTGATTCGAAATCGTTCATGTGGAGACATGCGAGGGGGGACGTCATGTGCAATGAGTGTGCATAAGACTGAACCGCGAAATTAAGTCGCTCTTTCTTTATAACTCCGTTTACTGTAAAGACTGACTTTTTTCATATGATGACCTGGGTAACTCGATCTGAATCCTAAGCAAACTATGAACTATTCGAGCTTATCCTTTGACCTGTACGGGTGAGAGTGGCCAGATCGCCGATTCAATAAGTCTACCATCTTGGGGATAAGACCGGGTAGGGAGTTGGGAACATAGTCCTGCGAGATGGAATTCACTTCTACCAGCCCTTAGGGTTAAGTAGAGAGGTTGTTCCCTTAAGTGTTGACTACGGGTCTTGAACAATGAGCGCCTACCCTCTCTCTGGCACGAGAGGGATCCAGTTTGCTGGTTGGACCACAAACCAATTGTTCATTAGAGGTGTCAGTGGGCCTTAAGGAGAAAGATTTAATTATAGGGGTTAAACGGTTTATATGACCTAGCTGTACTTACGAACGACCTATGAAGGATCGACTTGCCGATGACGTTTATATCAAGAGGACAAAAATATATCTACGGTGAGGAGAGTGCAACCCTTGAACTTTAGTGGAGTCTCTGGGTTAACAAATGTTGGTTAGCTTGACTAAAGAGTTTGGCCTGATTAATTTCGTATCGTTGGAGATTATTATAATATTTATTTAAGAATGGGGATTCATGTGCGAAAAGTCGGTTTTCGGAAAATCGGAATTAATCATATTATTTAATTAATATTTGATATTGAATAAAATAATATTAATTAATTAAAAAGTTTAATTAATTAAAATATATATTATATTTATTTAAAATTAATTATGAATTAATTATTATATAAATATTATAATAATGCATAATGGAAATTAACATGCATTATGCATGATGTGTTATCAACTAATCCTAAGAAAACTTATCATGAAAGTTTCTTTTTGCATGCATTTGATGATAAAAAGATGGAGATGTGAAGTTTGAGTTTTGGTTTTGGTTTGTTAATTGAAGCTCTCGGGTGAAAAAAATTATCAAACTCATTTTTTTTTTTATTAGTTTATTCTTTCAAACCATTTTCCCTCTCTTCACCTTCATCATTAAAGACGCCATTTTCTCCATCTTCCCCTTCCATTCATTCTCTTGTAAAGGAGTCTCACTATTCCGTTGCTCGGTCCGAGGATAGCAGGACTATCGGAGGTGGTCATCGAAGAGTTCGAGAGAAGTATCGAAGAGTTCGTGAGAAGATTGAAGCGTTGGAATTGAAGAAATTCGAACAATGAAAGGTATGTGTTCTTATTTCATATTTTCCAAGTTTCGAGCATGTTTTTGTTTAGCTAAATTGATGAAATTAGAGTGTCAATGATCCAATTCGCTTCAGCTGCGCGATATGCGCTCCATCAATTGGTATCAGAGCATTTTTTGAGCATTCAATTTGCATCAATTTAAACTTGGTGGGTTTTATTCAAGAAATCGCTTCTGTTGGGCGTCTAAAGTGATTTAACGGTTTTGGCATCATTTTTTGAGTTTTTTTTTTAGCTTCATTATTTGTAATTTCCCGAGAATGTATGAATTTTAATGTGTGCTGAAGAGTCTGTATTCTTTTGGAGTCATTAGTGTCCATATAAGTTTATTTTTTAAAGAAGCTCGAATGTTGAGTTGGCCGAAGTGTTCGCTAGTTCAAGCTCGTTCAGGGCGGTTCGAAGGGAAGCTCGAGAGTGCTGCTAGCCGAAGGGTTCGGGAGTACAAGCTGGTTTTTAGGGCGGTTGATAGCTCACAAAATTAGCTATCTTTAGGACCTATTTTATGCTAGTTTAAAGACTTACACGGTTAAATTCACGTTTATATTTGATTATCTTATAGATATCGAGCATTTGGAGCAAACCAGAGCTTTTAGAAGATTTATGATGAAAAATAAGCTAATAGGATGCAAAAATGGGGTCCCAATTGAAGAGGATGAAGAAAATCAGCCAAAAACCCGAGGGGACAGCGTCTAGACGCTGGAAAATAGCGTCTAGACGCTTGAAATTAAAATAAAATGAAAATATGCAACCACTCGGATTCGAACTCAGGCCGTGGCGCGCGCGAGGTTCATTACCCAACACTCAACCAACTCAGCCAACCATGTAACTTGATGTTTATACCAGCGATATATTATATATTCAATAAAGCCCAGCCCAATTCTGATGGAATTTCAACCTCCGCACCTACATCAGAGCAATGGTGGTGCGCCTCAGCTGATTGTAGCCCCAAATTTGCCTTATTGAACGATTTTGACCCTAAATTATCTTATAAATACATATTCTTGAGGAGTTTTCAAAGGAGCCAATTTGGAGAGTTATTCCCAATTTCGAAAATACATAATTTTAAGAGTTAGAGGAGATTTTTTGGAGCAAAAAGAAGGCAATTACATTCTCGGGATCGTGGCGATTACAGCGGGAACGTGGAATCGACACTAGTTTTATTTCTTCCTCCCTTTTAATTTGTAGTTTCGTTATGAGTTTAATTTTGAGTTTAAATTTTATAATATTGAATATGTTTGGCTAAACTCATTTATCTTGGGGATTGATGTAGCCTTTTAGTTTTGATGTTTTAATTAATTGAATGCTTAGATTGATTGTTTATTATTCATTCATGCTTTTACTTTCTTAATGCTTATAATCTTTTGGCCAAGGGTTGTATGTCGTCATGGTTTAAATTATGCTTGGAAGAGAATGATTTAGACTAGATCTTAATTGCATGACTAAGAATTAGTTCTAACATGGGAATGATTAGGCTATCTTAGAAGTTGTTTTAAAGAAGAGTTCTTAATGCCTTGCATGTCTTTAAAAACTAGATTGAACAATTAGTTTTATTACATTGCATGAGACCAATTGCGCTCGGAAGAGGCAATTGTTATTTGTGTCCTTCTAGACTTATGGAAATTTGCATGAATAATCTAGGCATTTGATTGATTGAAGCGTCAATCTAATTGGCGAAATCAACTCCCTAAGATATCTCTCTCCTTGTTGTTCTCCATCTTTTATTTTATGTTTTTATTTTGTTTTAATCCTATCTTTTATCGCTTTCTTTCTCTAAATAAAATTGGGTGACTGTATTCGCGGTACTTAAGTGAACTAGAAAACCAATCCTGAGGACGATACTCGTATTTACATACACTTTATTACTTGACCCGTACACTTGCGGTTTTGCACCTGCATTAAAAGTGCGCAACAAGTTTTTGGCGCCGTTGCCGGGATTGGTAATTATTTAGTTCGCTTAATATTGTGAAGAACTCACTTGATCTTACTTTAGAGCTTTATTTGTTTATTTATTTTTTCTTTGTTATTTTATTGTTTTTATTTCAGTTTTGTCTTTTTATCCTAGCTATATATTTTGTTGATTGGTGTTTGCATTTATTCGTAAGCCGAATTTTAGTTCCTTAATTTTTTCTTTATGGCTTTTAATAATTATGGGTGGCCTTATAGGGAGTATCAACATACCCAAGAACCAACACCATCCTTCAATTCCTACCCATTGAACTGTACCCCCAAATTGATGAAATTAGAGTGTCAATGATCCAATTCGCTTCAGCTGCGCGATATGCGCTCCATCAATTGGTATCAGAGCATTTTTTGAGCATTCAATTTGCATCAATTTAAACTTGGTGGGTTTTATTCAAGAAATCGCTTCTGTTGGGCGTCTAAAGTGATTTAACGGTTTTGGCATCATTTTTTGAGTTTTTTTTTTAGCTTCATTATTTGTAATTTCCCGAGAATGTATGGATTTTAATGTGTGTTGAAGAGTCTGTATTCTTTTGGAGTCATTAGTGTCCATATAAGTTTATTTTTTAAAGAAGCTCGAATGTTGAGTTGGCCGAAGTGTTTGCTAGTTCAAGCTCGTTCAGGGCGGTTCGAAGGGAAGCTCGAGAGTGCTGCTAGCCGAAGGGTTCGGGAGTACAAGCTGGTTTTTAGGGCTGTTCGAAGGCTTCGAAGGCATCCCGACCAAGAAGTTGCTCAAGCATGTAATAACTTAGTTGTTTGCTTGCTCGATGCCAAAACCGGTCCACTTTAGTGTGTTTAATTTAATTGTGCATTGTGAATGTATGTTTTAATTAAATTCCCTTGTTGTATATGCATAAAGTATGCCATATAAATTTAAAATCTCACCATAGGAAGCATGCTCCATGCATTGAAAGTATGTTATAAGTGTTATAATATATAATATGCATGTTTAGGAATTCATGAGTATTGATATAAGAGTTATATTAATTCATGAATTAGATGTTGTTAGTTTAATAGAATAATTGATATAAGTGTTATATTAATTATGAAATTAAACATACAACATAGTTGCCTTAGTTTAATATAATGGTTATATGCATGTTTAGGAAGCATGAAGTATGTTATAGAATGTCTCTGTTTTATAAGCGTTGTAAAATAACAGACTTTTAAAATCAATAACAAAAATAAAGACATGCTCACTTAGGGTTGAAGCTTGTATCGATCCGTTTTAATAGTTAAAATAGGTCGATATCTTGTAAATGCTAAGGTTACAAGAGAACTCACCCAGTGAGATCTTGTACTAAGGTTGAAGGTACTTAAGATGACGGCTTACGGAACACCTTCTACCTGGGGATCGACCCGGTACTTGAGTTTTGCTAACCCGACTTTATGACCATGCTCGTGAGTGGTGTGAGGTTATAAAGTGTTTATCACCTAGACTTCATAGGTGTCTGTTTTACCTAAACTTAGGTTTTATTGTCTTAGTCAGATAATGCCTAAGTAAAAGTATACTCAAACCATCTAAAATGCTTAGTAGGGTGTTTAGAAGGTATATATGATATATCAAACTCCTTTTATGCTCTCCGCGAAGTTCACACCGTGAGATATATGCTCGGCCTCGTGATGTCAATAGGGCATCCACATTCGGATGGTGTTTGCATAAATCAATACCAAGGTGAATGGAGAAAGTATTTATAGTAAGTGGGAGAATGAAGTATGTCAATAAATCCTATGGTCTCCTCCATTAGGTTGAACCGTGAGATTCTCATGTTCCGCCTGCTGGTCGCCCATATTAGCACCGTCCATTCAGAGGTCCGTTTCATGGAAGTCAGAACAACTCAATCTCCAGAAATGGATAGGGGTTCTTTGGTCCATTCCCAACTCTCACATTTCCATTCGGTTGCACTGTTGGGGCCGACCTCTGAATTCTGAAAATGGCGGGTCACACTTACAAGATTTGCTAAGGATTTAGTAAATTCTTGACCAAAGTAGCGATAACTAAGATGCTATAGGAATATGAGTTATTCTGGTATTAGCATTTAGTCAAGAATGTCTTGGTTCAGTGAATGAGTGATTGACTGCCCCTCGATAGCGGTTACTCTGACTCACTGAAATATAGTTGCAAATTAATAATGAGTTTATGGGTACATTATTACTTTTTTCTAAATCTTGATTGGTTGTTTAAAATAGGTTAAATCTTTTTCACTAATAGAGTTCATTCTCTTTCAGCATGTCTAGCTCATTTATCCATTTACTCACTTTCGAAAAATTAAACGGCGACAACTACGCAACCTGGAAATTGAACTTGAATACGATTCTTGTTCTCGATGATCTAAGGGTTGTCTTAACTGAGGATAGTCCTCCCTCTCCTATTGAGAGTGCGAGGAGTGCGACCAAAGTCCCACATCGGTTAGAAGAGGGGAAGATCATGGGTATATAAGAAATGATAACATTCTTCATTGGCATGAGGCCTTTTGGGGTGACCAAAAGCAAAGCCATGCTGGTTTAGTCCTAAAGTGGACAATATCATACCATTGTGGGAGATGTGGAGGTCTGGTTTTCCTTAACAATGTTTTACGCCCTATGATACATGTCTCGCCGACTTTAGTGCAAGTGGGAGATTGTTCGGATTTCTGCCTTAAAGCCTCGTAATTATTTGATAATTATTTTATTATTATTATTTGTAATTTATAATAGGGTCTATAGTATATGGATAGCCTTATCCTGGTAACACTATTGATACGACCTACTTTGTAATTGTTACAAATGATTTGATTCAAATCATTCATGTAGAGACATGTGAGTGGGGTATCCTATACAATGAGTTTACTATTGATACGACCTACTTTGTAATTGTTACAAATGATTTTATCCAAATCATTCATGTAGAGACATGTGAGTGGGGGTATCCTATACAATGAGTTTGTATAAGACTGTACCACGAAATATATAATCTCTCTTTATAAATCCGTTATTTGAGAAAATTAATATTTCACAGGATGATCATATGTGACACGATCTTAATCCTGAGTGAGTTATGAACTCCTACCTGTGATGGCTCGTCCTTTGATTTATTAATCATGTGCTTCACGACCAATTCGATTAGCATTGACAATAGGTTAAATAAAGACAAATTAAAGAAAAATTTACACGGTCATTATATAGTGTTAACATTATTTTTCCAAGTGATATTATTTTCTCAATTTGACAAATTAGTAACGAAAATTAAAATTGAGAGAAATAGACATAATATTGAAATATATATATAAAAAAAAAATATATTTAACAACATGCAATCAATATTGATTCAATTTCAGAATAGAAAATAAAAAGTTTGATAAATGAACCCTAAAACATTAATTTCTAGTACTATGATACTTTAGTGAGTTAGAACAAGTGCCGCCATAGAGTAGGTCAAATGCTCCTTCACTAAACTGAGACAATCTCAACCAAGTGTTATCCCAAAATAACTTTTATTTCTATAACATTTAGTTACCATTAGTTTGGTCAAGAAAATCATTAACAACCTTAATGAGATCTTTGTAAGTGTAACCCATCATTTTAGATTCTATAATTTTATCCCAACAAGTGTCGTCGTAGGGTAGTTCAAGTATTGGAAATAAAATTACAATCCTATCATTTTCAGGAGATTCACCCTGATATTGACCCATGTAAACACCTTCCGTAGGGGGCGGTCAAAAAGTCGCCTCGAGGTCTCACATGGATCTCACGTTGTGAACCAATGATAGAGACCGTAGGATATGTTGACACATTTCCTTCTCTCACTTACTATTTAAAATACTTTCTCAAGAGATTCACCTTGATATTGACTCATGCAAACATCTTCCGTAGGGAGGACGGTCCAAAGCTGCCACAAGGCCTCGCATGAATCTCACGTTATGAATCTATGGTAGAGACCGTAGGATTATCTCGACATATGTCTTTCTCCCACTAAGTATTTTGAAATAGGGTTTTCTATTACTTAGACAAATTAGGCTAATCTCATTTATCTAAGTTTTTCAAACTACCCTTTCATAACCCTTATGTTGGTTAGATTGATTTTAATGTGAATTACCAAGTATATTACTTAAAACTAATCACATTATGACTCTGCTTAATGAAATAAAATAAAATTTGACTAATTCAACCCCCAGGTCAGTTCCCAGGTAGAGGTGTTCCTTTTCAGTCAACTTAAGTACCTCACCCGAGTAACCTTTCTTAGACAGAGTTCGCTTATAGTCAATTTTTATTTCAAATTCATTAATCTTGAATTAACTATTAATTACTAGATCAATGAACTTCAGTTGATTTTAAGCAATGTTTTTTTTTTTTTGAAAGGATTTTAAGCAATGTTTTTAATCCTATTAAAAAACGAATTCACCTTATGGATAATTTTGAAATTTTAACAATTTTAGACCATTTAAAACAAAATTAAAGATTATCATATATTCTAATCTTATTAGAATAAAAGATAAACTAAATTCAAATATTTAAACTATTTAAAGAATGAATTAAATTATCTTTTAATTAGGAAAGAAAAACTCGAATTTGGGAAAATATATGAATCTTATTAGAAAATATCTAATCCCATTGTGAAATTATCCTAATCTCATTAGTAAAATATCCTAATACTTATTGGGAAAATATCTCAATAAAAGATATCCCACAATAGATATTCCAATCGTATTAGGAAAATATATCTCAATCTCAATATATCCCAATCTCAGGAAAAGATATCACAATATATAGGAAAAAATATCACAATACCTAGGAAAAGATATCTCAAACTCATTAAGAAAAGATATCTCAATCTCATTAGGAAAATATATCTTAATCCTTATTATAAAAAATGTGGATTCATATTATGAAACGAAGTATCCTAATTTAAAATTTCCAAATATAACGATTATATTGAAAGATATGGAAATATAAACATATTAGGAAATCATCTAATTAAATTAGAAGAACATTTTAATCATAATATTCCAAATATAACAATTATATTAAAAATAATTCAAATGCATGATCATGCTTAACCTATGGTGGAATTTTAATCTATATGACATATTTTATGCAATAAATAAATTTAAATCACACATCAACATGCATAATTAAGCCAAACCGAGCATAGCTCAATTCGCACTAATTAAAATACCGTTGCAAAAAAACATGCATAATTAAAATTAATAACACAACAAAATTTACCGGCATATTTGACAAATCCTAATTGAGGGCAATTTAAATTACAATTAATGTAATTCAAGACATTTATTGGTTTTCAAATATCTTTCCTTATTTAACATTCCAGAACTGAACTTTGACATTCCAAATTCAATCCAAATTTGGAATGAATTCAATTTCCAAAGCTTTAAACGCGGATCAATCCAAATTTACACTGATTTCATAGACTTCAATTCCTTGTGCAACTTTGAAACCAACCACAAACTAAGTAGTCAATTTCAACCCAACTGCAACTTCAATTGACTTTGCGCCACACAGCCGCTTCATGATTGGCAGTAAAATCTTTGTGGATTTTTTTTTCAACGCCAGAATTAAGAAGAATGGATGAAATAAAAAAAAAAATACATAAACCTTAAACTCTTTTAAGGTTTTACAATTTGATCTAATCAAAGCGATAAACTTTGTTGATGTATGTTTCACATTGTGATTGATTGCATAAAGTATGTCATCTAAATTAAAATTTCATCATAGGTTAAACATGATCATGCATTTTAATTCTTTTTAATATAATTGTTATATTTGGAGTATTATGATTAAAATGCTCTTCTAATTTGATTAAATAATTTCCTAATATGTTTATATTTTCATATCTTTAATATAATTGTTATATTTGAAAATTTTAAATTAGGATACTGCCTTTTCTAATAAATATTCATCTTTCATTATAAAGATTATGATTTTTTCCTAATGAGATTAAAATACTCCTTTCTAATATAAATCCATCTTTTCATAATAAAGATTATGAAATTTTTTCAATGAAATTAGGATGTTTCTTTCCTTAATTAAAATATATTTTAATTCATTCTTTAAATAGTTTAATTATTTGAATTTATTTTATCTTTTATTCTAATAAGATTAGAATATATGACAATCTTTTAATTTTGTTTTATTTCATTAAGCAAGCTCATAATGTGGTTAGATTTAAATAGTTTAATATACTTGGCAGTTCACATTAAAATCAATCTAACCAACATAAGGGTTATGAAAGGGTAGATTGAAAAACTTAGATAAATGAGATTAGCCTAATTTGTCTAAGCAATAGAAAACCCTATTTCAAAATACTTAGTTGGAGAAAAACATATGTCAGGATAATCCTACGGTCTATATCATAGATTCACAACATGAGATTCATGTGAGGCCTTGTGGCGGCTTTGGACCGTCCTCCCTACGGAAGGTGTTCGCATAAGTCAATATCATATGAATCTCTTGAGAAAGTATTTTAAATAGTAAGTGGGAGAAGGAAATGTGTCAACATATCCTACGGTCTCTATCATTGGTTCACAACGTGAGATCAATGTGGGGCCTCGAGGCGACTTTTGAACCGTCCCCCTACGAAAGGTGTTTACATGGGTTAATATCAGGATGAATTTCCTGAGAATGATAAGATTATAATTTTATTTCAAATACTTGACCTACCCTACGATGGCACAATTATAGAATCTAAAATGATGGGTTACACTTACAAAGATCTCATTAAAGTTGTTAATGATTTTTTTGACCAAATTAATGGTAACTAAATGTTATAGAAATAAGAGTTATTTTGGGATAACACTTGGTTGAGATTGTCTCAGTTTAGTGAAGGAACATTTGACCTACCCTACGACGACACTTGTTCTAACTCACTAAAGTATCATAGCATTAGAAATTAATGATTTAGGGTTCAATTATCAAATTGTTTGTTTTCTATGCTGAAATTGAATGAATATTGATGGCATGTTATTAGATAAATAATATATTTTAATATTATATCTATTTCTCTCAATTTTAGTTTTCCACGTATATATTTGTAAAATTGAGAAAATCATATCACATGGAAAAATAACTTAAACACTATAATGGTCGTGTAAATTTTTGAATTGGTCTTTATTGAGAAATGTTCTCAAAAACTTATTGCCATTGTGAATCGAATTGTTTGTAAAACACATGATTAATAAATCAAGATAACAAGGTGGCTTATAAATATTTCATGTTTGACATGTTAGATGTCAAGCTAAGAAGATAAAGAAAATGATAACAACATGTGTGATGTTGAAGTCAATAAAAGCTAGATTTAGATAATTATGTAAATGATCTCAAAAATTAAGTATTACCAAAATCCAAGAAAATAAATCATATGACTATAGCTAAAATAAAATAGATTCTAAATTAGCAAAGCAGTCATAAGAGGAATTTACGAAATACCTTTATGAGAAGAAGAACATGAATAAAAGTAAATTTGATTTACTAGATTTTTTGTGGAAGATAAACATTACCACCTAGATAGTAGATTCAGATCCACTATCAAGATTTGTTCTCCAGTATTTTATATATGATTCTTGGAAAATACTTAATGATGTATATGTTGGCAATAGAAAACTCATCTCAATTGATGTAGTGGGAGACATTAAGATGTCCATAAGAAATAATTGTTACTTAAAGCTAAATGTGGTGTTTTTTAGTACCATAGGAAAAATTCAATTTCTCTAACTTTATTACTAATAAAAAAATTCGTATAGTATGAATATTTTAGTACTAGAGTTTTTATTTTCAAAATTGTTTGAAAAAGTTCAACTAAAAATAAGAACAATTTGTATGTGTTAAATTGTTAACATTTAAAATACTACACAATTCTAAGATATTCAGGATTATAGAATCTATGATATAAAGACAAATTAAATTGTCCTAAAAGATGATACTTCTCTTTGGCACTCAAGATTGATTCTGATCAATTTGAATAAAAAAGTCTACTAAGAGGTGATTCTCTAAATGTTAGAGTTAATTACTTTATATGTCTTAAGATCTTGAGTTTCATGCAAGATAATCAATAGATCTTTGTTAGAAAAGCCTACAGGACAAAGAACACTGATGAATATTTCATCACTCTAGCTGATGATTATTCAAGGAATAAGTATCATAACCTAATGCAACATAAGTCTGAATATTTTGAAAAGTTCAAGGAATATAAGACTCAAGTTGAAGGTCAATTAGGTAAATATATCAAGACACTATGATCAGATCAAAGTGGAAAGTACAGAAACCTTACGTACTCAGACTAATTGATGGAAAGTGAAATTTTATCTCAACTCTACCACAAAATACAATTGTGTGAAATTGTGCTGTAAGAGGAGAAACAAGGCATTGTTAGACATGGTCAGAAAAATAAAGAATTACATGTCATAATCAGACTCTTGTTAGGATATACAATAGAGATTGTATAGTGAACACGATTCTATCTAAAAGGTGTCCACGAGACAACTTTGAGATTACAGAAGAGTAGTAAAACTAGTTTACAACCCTTCATGTTTTGGGAATTTTAAGTATACATACTGAAACTATCCCGAAAAGACTGAAATATGTTCAATAGTGTTGATAAGTTGGTTCCAAGTGAAGCCACTAAATAGTTAACAAAATTTGTTAACAATTTAATTACATTTGATAGTCAAATGGATCCTTGTCTTAAATTGGATAAGACTCATCGCAGTGGGAGAGTTATGAGATGACCCGACCATTTTGAGGGTTTAATTGAAGCCTAAGTTGTCATATTAGATGACAAAATTGAGAGTTATTGATATGGATTAATAAACCAAAGTCATAAACCTTGAGATAAAGTATATATACTTTATCTAGAACTTGTAGATATTCTTGATGGGATAAAACCCATAGGTTATGAATATATCTACAAAAGTAAAAGATTTGTAAATAGAAAGGATACAAACCTTCAAAATAAGACCATTGGCAAATATAGTGGGAGAAAGTAAATCGTGAGTAATCTTTCTCATTTGTTGTCATACTAGAGTCTATAAGCATTTCCTAATTCATAGTTGCATATGAGATATGTCAAGTTAAGGTTTAAGAAATTTTTTCTGAAAAGAAATCTTAAAGAATGCATTTAATTACAAATCAATTACATGAGTTCATTTTCAAAAAATCAAAAGCAAAAGGTTTGCAAGTAGTAAAGGTTCATTTATGAAATGAATTTGATCACTAGATTTTTTAATGTAAAGTTGATAAAAGTATCAAAAATTATGACTTTGAATAATTATTAATGATCTTGTATAGACAAAAATATCATTAATCACTTAGTGGAGTTTTCTCATATTTTATGTGGATGATTTATTACTCATTGTGATTGATGTAAAATTTCAATCCAACATAAAATGTTGACTACCTAACCAATTCCAAATGAATGATTTAAATTACTGGGTATGTCCTATAAATAGAGATTTCAGGGACAAAATGTTATTTATGTCTCACACATCTTATATTAACAAAATTGTTGTCAAGTATATGATGTAGTACTTCAAAAATGATAATGTATCGTCCTTACCTGAAGTTTATCAGTTCTAAGGAATAGTATCCTCAGACACCTCAAAATGTTGAGAACATAAGATTTCCTATCCACGTTTGAGTGGGAGAAAATCTAATGTACACATGAGACATAACATTTGATAGTAAAATTGGTTAGCAAATATTAGTTAACCCAATGATATAACCATTGCGTGGAAAATTGAAATTTTTTTCTCAAAATATCTTTGGATAGTGAGAAATTATAATTTTGTGTATGGGTTAAAGATTTGATCTTTACGAGATACACTTGTTTTGACAAAAATTTATGAAAATCTATGTTTACCTTTTGTGGTAGAGCTTGATGTTCAATTTAATATTTTTTTTCTTATGAAGCAATAAAAGAACTTGTATATAGCTAAAACAGTCTCTTATTGATCTGAACAACGTTTCAGATATGATTAAACCTATCACACTTTATTAAGATAAAGTAGTGGTATAATGGAAATTAAGGAACTGAGAAACCACCAATGTATAAGGTATCATGCTGAGAGAGAAAGCATCATGGTAGGGACCACGATGACTTTTAGTTGACACTCGTTTTGATCTATAAAAAAAGACTCTCCAGGCTAAATTATTTTAGGGTCATCTAGAATGTCTAGGATTATGAGACATGTCTCATCTTCACTAGGGCAAGTGGGATAACATGTTGGGTGTAGAGTATGCCCTAGGATACACGTCTCATCGGCTTTAGCGCAAGTGGGACATTATTGGGATTTATGCCCTAAAGTCTCGTAACTAATTAATAATTATTTTATAATTATTTAATTATTATTATTTGTAATTTATAATATTCATTATATATATAAAATCCAAGGTTATTAGTGTAATCTTGAACAGTATGTAGTTGACATAAGGGAAGATCATGTTCAAGTAATAACCTAAAGGGTCTATAGTATATGGATAAGGTTGGGTGTCTTATCCTGGTAACACTATTGATACGACCTACTTTGTAATTGTTACAAATGATTTGATCCAAATCATTCATATAGAGACATGTGAGTGGGGGTATCCTATACAATGAGTTTGTATAAGACTGGACCACAAAATATATAATCTCTCTTTATAAATCTGTTATTTGAGAAGATTAATATTTCACAAGATGATCATATGTGACTCGATCTTAATCTTGAGTGAGTTATGAACTCTGATAACTCCATTTTGGAGCTATTAAATACTTCCTAATTATAGCTAAAGTCCGCTTTCAATTGATTAAATATATCTCTTTTGTAGGAGAAAGCAAGAGCTCGTGCGTCCGTTGGACCCGTTCGAGAGCTTAAAGTGGAGTTTTAGCGCCCCGAGAATGCATCGGGAAGAGGGGAACTTGATCCGTGAAGAAACGGGCCAAAACAGCCTTGGAGAGGCAAAGCTTCAGCCCCAAACCCGAGAGCCAGCGTCGAGCTATAGCGTCGAGACGCTGACTCAACGCTGGAAAAACCCGAGAGCAAGCGTCGAGTGATAGCGTCGAGACGCTAGCTCGACGCTGCCCTGGCGTCGAGACCCTGCTTGGCGTCGAGACCCTGCTTGGCGTCGAGACCCTGCTTGGCGTCGAGACACTCCTGAGGAGGCGCGCGCAGGAATTTTATCGGGGCAGCGTCGCGACGCTAGGCCTTGCGTCGCGACGCCATCGCGAGCGCGCGCGGAAAACTTAGGGCACAGCGTCGAGACGCTGGCCCTAGCGTCTCGACGCTACGACGATTGCAGCAACTTAAATGATGATTTTTCTATACTTTTGGGGGGATCTTCTTCTCCATCTTTTGGACGATTTTGAGAGCGTTTTACCTTCTTCTTCCTCTGTATTTCTCTTGGAGCTCCGCCATTGTTGGCATGCGAGTGAGCTCCATTTCTTTTGCAACTCGTGGATGATTCCTACCAAGGCCGTGGTTGGAGCGGGATTGACAAACCGCGCCATGAGCGGCTAAGGTAAGGGTGACGGTTTGGGAATGTTTTAGGGATATTTTTGTTAGTAAATTTGGTTTTGATAATCTGCGTTTTGAATTATGCATATTGGAATCTGTTTGTTTGCATCTATTTACTTTGCTTAATCCAACGCGCATGCTAAAATACGACGATTGACACTCGGGTAGTTTCGCATGCTGTGTATGTTAAAGAGTAGCGATGTCGTGCCTCTCACTGCTCGACTAAGTAACACAGGTAGATAGAACTAAATCGAAGTATCGGGTCGGGTAGGATAATTGTTGATTGCATACGGCGTTTGCGGGCAATCTACTAGCAATTAGAATTCACGCTCGAATGTTCGTCGCGGTTAGCTAGTAACTGTCTAGATTTACCTTAGGGCTGATCACCTTGATGCAAGCTTAGATAACGTGTAATTAGAACTGTGTGGTCTAGTTAAAATCCATGGAGTCGGCTACTTTGGGGCTTCTCTGGTAGTCGTCCGCGTGCATAATAAACTGATTTTCCATGAACTTTGCATTAAATGATGAACCGAATTTATCTAACATTTGATCCCGAAACTCTCAAACCGTGCACACGTTCTCTTCTTATTATTTCTTTCTTCCGTTAGCTTTCTCACTATTTCTCTTGCATGATAAAACCCCCCGTTACCAAAAATCCATCAATTAATTAAGTCCCAATTTTAATTGTGCGTTTGATCATTCCTATTCCTTGGATCGACCCTGTTACCACTGGCTGCAAAGCCTTGGTCATAGGCTTTATAAATCGTATTTTGGCAAGCCTCGACAGCTTGAGATTAAGCGATAGTTCAAAATATCGCGCACCAAAATTGGCGCCGTTGCCGGGGAATAGGCATTTGATTGAATTTATGATTGAAGTTTGAATTTGATTTGTTGATGGTTTGCTGAAAATTTTTCTTGTTTGTAAATTGTATGTTTGGATTTTTGTTTGTGTATGACCCGTTCCTCTGAGGGTAGATTGCAGTTTATCCCTGAGATTGACAGAGAGGAGCGGCGGTTACGAAAAGAAGCCCGGGAGGGGCAAAGACCGTTTGAAGAAGAAGAAGGCAATCCCTTCTTGGTTGACGAGATGGCGCAAGGCGATGCGCCACGGACGCTTAAGCAACTGGCAGCGCCAGACCTGAACCTGCAGCCTTTGTGCATAAACTACCCCGTGGTAGCAGGTAACTTCGAGTTAAAATCTGGTTTAATTCACCAGTTACCTTCTTTCCATGGCAACGCAGGTGAGGACGCAAACAAACACTTGATGGAATTCCATTGCGTCTGCGCGGGGATGAAGCCCGCGGGAGTCACGGAGGAGCAGTTGAATATGAGGGCATTCCCCTTTACGCTCAAGGACAAAGCCAGGGATTGACTGTATTACCTGCCCTCCGGATCGATCAACACGTGGCAGGACATGAAGCGGGTATTTTTGGAAAAATACTTTCCCGCATCCTTGCCCACCACTCTGCGGAAGAGGATTTATGGGATCACCCAGGATGTAGGTGAGTCCCTGCACAAATACTAGGAACGTTTCGGGCGCCTGTGCGCGAGCTTCCCACATCATCAGATTGCCGACCAGCTGCTCATACAGTATTTTTATGAGGGGATGACGCCCCATGACCGGCAGATGATAGATGCAGCGAGTGGAGGGGCACTGATTGACAAGACCCCAGTTGAGGCCAAACAGTTGATAGCAAATATGGCCACCAACTCGCAGCAATTCGGTATTCGGGGGCAAGGACAAGTGCACAGCGTGGCTCAGAGCCACGAGATGACTGAGATGAGGGCCCAGGTGGCCAAAATAGGCAGTATGTTGAAGAAAATCGTTGGAGGACACCGCGAGGCAGAGGAGGTCAACGCGATCGGGGGGTACGCTTCGAACCCAAGGAAGTACGACCCATATGCAAACACTTACAACCCCGGTTGGCGTGACCATCCTAATTTTAGCTATGGGAATAGGGAAGGACAATCTCGCTTCCAAGGCCAGTCCCAGGATAGGCCTAATTCTTCCACCCAGGCTCAAGCCTCGAGCTCCTCCAGCTCACTTGAAGAGATGGTAAGGACCATCGTGGCGAGCACCAGCCAGTTTCAGAAAGAAGCTCGAGAAGAGCTTAATTCTCATAAGGCAGAGCTGCAGAATTTGAACAAGCAGCTGACACAGATGGCGGTGTCTATCAGTAAACTCGAGAGCAAGAGCTCGGGGAAGCTTCCTTCCCAAACTACAGTAAACTCATGTGAAAACGTGAGTGCCATTCAGCTGCGCAGTGGGAAGTCACTTTCCACCAGAGCTGTGAAGGAAGCCACGGACAGCCTGAACAAGTCCGCCCCGCCTGCTCCCGAGGTTCAGAATGAGAAAAGAGATGAGAAGGTCAGTGTACCTGGGGATGTTGCCAGAGCACCATTCCCGAGTAGGCTTGCGAAGCCTACTTTGGAATCTGATGACGAGGAGGTCCTGCGAACCTTCCAGAAGGTGATGGTAAATATCCCGCTCCTAGAGGCAGTCAGTCAAGTGCCCAAGTATGCAAAATTTCTAAGGAGCTGGTGCACAAAGAAAAGAAAGTCCAGAGGGACTGAGAAAAAGAAGGAGAACGTCTCTGCCATACTCCCAGGTACGTTGCCTGCAAAGTGCAACGATCCAGGTACCTTTACTATCCCTTGCACTATAGGTAGTAAAGTTGTTCATAATGTCATGTTAGACTTAGGAGCCTCTGTAAATGTTATGTCTTATGCACTGTTTCGTGAACTGAATTTAAATGAAATGCATGAGTGTAATGTTTCTGTTCAGTTGGCTAATGGGTCAAGCATCTGTCCTAGGGGGAAGGTAGAGGATGTTTTGGTTAGAGTTGGGAATATGACGTTTCTCGCTGATTTCCTTGTTTTAGATATGAATGAAACTCATCGCATACTTCGTCCTCCATGTTGTTAGGACGTCCTTTCCTTAAGACCGCTAGGGTCAAAATTGATGTGTTTAAGGGCGTTGTTTCTCTGGAGTTTGATGATACTTTGCATGAGTTCTCTTTATTTGATGGGAAATCTGTTGCGAATATATCTGTTGTTGAGCATGATGAGAATGGGAGTCTACCCTCGCGCTTGAGGGATGGTTCCCATGTCTCTGTTAAAAAATCTGATTTAAATTTGTGTGATAATGATGCTGATTTTTGCACTAACAATTCTGATATTCACGTGCCCGAGGCACGAAGAGTGCAAAATATTTTTCAGGATGATTGCAGGAAAGGTGTGGACGTGGACAAGTCTGGATCGTCCCCCGCACTTACAGACCATGGATGAGTCTGTGGAGAGAATACAGTCGAGCAACCGACTTTAAAAATTCTGCGTTTCTCGGAGGCACCCGAGCGATGGACTGTTTTTATGCTTTAGTTTAGTTTTTATTGCTTTTTAGATTAACTTAGTTTTAATTAGCTTGCTGTTTTTTTTTTTAGGAATCAAGGAAGAGAAGACAATTTTGGGCTCTGATGCGTTTTTGTGCCGCTTCCTCGCTCTCGTCAGCTTCACAAAGAGTCAGGGAAGTGTACTTCTTCTTCCCTTTTACTTTATTGTATCTGACTGGTTGGCATTGAGGAGAATGCCAAATTTTGAAGTTGGGGGTGGAGTTAGTCCGATGGATGTGCATGTGTAGTTCGTTGAGAAGTGCTATAATGATATTGAAGTGCTTGGGACTCTGTTTACTGTTTTCTGACTATGATAGCCTAGGAAATGCATGTTGGAAATTTGAGCATGTTCATAATCGAGTTTTTGCATGAGTTTTGTGTTTATTAGGTTCATGTCAAAAAATTTAAAAATTTTTCTGTTGCTCCCTTGCACTTGTCGCGCACTTAGCAACTTCTCCCTAGATTCCGTAGGCTTTGTTTATCGCATGTTTCGCTAATTCTCGTTGTCACCCCGAAAGGCATCTCTAGGTAGCTTGTTACATGAGAGTTAGTGGTTAAGTTAATTGAGAAAGCATGTGCTTGGCCTAATCTAAAAAAAATAGAAAAGCATGTTTGATAGAAAATTCCTCTCGAGGCGCTCCTCCTTCTTATTAGTGCACTTAAGAAGTGAGCGTTAGTCCTTAAAAACGTGAAGTTTATGCATGAATTTGACGTGTTAGGCAGCTCGGGGTGGAAAGAAAAAGAAATAAAAAGTTGGTTCGAAGAACCTTAATAAAAGAGTACAAAGTACTTATGAAAAGAAAAAGAATGAGAAAATAATTAGGTCTCTTAATTTGCTTCTTTCTCTCGTGTAAGTCAAGTTTAGACTGTTCTTAAACGCTAGAAGTAGGGGGAAAACGGGATGTGCGTTGCATGTAGGTTTTCCAAGCTTGCGTGAGTTTAGGAGTGGTTGGCTAGCACACACACACATTAGGGGGCAAGAGTTAATTTTTGATATGTCCTAGTTAATGCATGAACGAAATGTTTCCATGATTATACTCGTGTTTAAAATTTCAATATGCATGGAGGTTTGAGTTAGAATGCATGTAAGCGCGTCCTTAGAGTCAATGTCTTTGTAGTGCTTGCTCGAGGACTAGCAATGTTTAAGTTGGGGTGTTTGATAACTCCATTTTGGAGCTATTAAATACTTCCTAATTATAGCTAAAGTCCGCTTTCAATTGATTAAATATATCTCTTTTGTAGGAGAAAAGCGGCAAAGAGCTCGTGCGTCCGTTGGACCCGTTCGAGAGCTTAAAGTGGAGTTTTAGCGCCCCGGGAATGCATCGGGAAGAGGGGAACTTGATCCGTGAAGAAACGGGCCAAAACAGCCTTGGAGAGTGTTGTTTCTAAGAGAGAAGAGAAATGGGAATGCAACTACTACATTTTCATTCAATAAAATCTGATCTTAAATACACTTTCTAAATGCTAAAAGTGGCTTAATTAACTCCATAAAAACAGCCACTAACTCCACTAACTCTAACTCCACAAAAATAGCCACTTACTCCACTAACTATAAATATATCAATACTTACCCCACTAACTTCAAATATAGCAATTTACTAAAAATAGACTTTAGCTTTGAGTTAACTAACATACTCCTCCTAACTCAAATGCTGCAAACATATAGCTTGCTCCTAACACAACTACACTACTTCTCTCATATACCTCACTCAGCAGTCTAGTCCCTTTAACTGGTGCATCATCAACCAGTTCATAAGGATCCAGAGAAACTTCTTGTTTCTTCACCTCTACTTCTTCTGTCAAGTCCCAATCCTCATCCTCCAAGAATTGAACATCCCTACTAATCACCATCTTCTTTTTGTGAGGTTGATAGATCTTGTACGCTTTAGACATCATGGTGTAGCCTACAAAGATTCTTGCTTTTGCCTTTTCACTCAACATGTCTCTCTTCACCTGTAGAACATGAGAAAAACATAAACAACCAAACACCTTCAAATTTTTCAGTTTTGGTTTAGTACTAAACCAAACTTCATAGGGTGTCTTTTTCTCCAATACCCTTGTAGATAGTCTATTCAATAAAAACAGGGATGTATTTGTTGCTTCAGCCCGAAACTCCTTTGACAAGTTCTTCTCATGCAACATGCATCTTGTCATCTTCATAATACTCATGTTCTTCCTCTCAATAACTCCATTTTGTTGTGGAGTATATGGAACAGTGAGCTGATGCTCTATTCCAACTTCTTCACAAAAGGTATTGAACCTTGGTGACGTGTATTCAGTCCCGTTATCGGACCTTACCACCTGAATCTGACAATCACTCTGATTCTCAACCCATCTTTTAAACTTCAGAAACACTTCAACTACTTCAGACTTATGCTTCATGAAGTAAATCCAACACATTCTGGTATAATCATCAATAAAGATAATGAAATACCTGCTACCATTGAGTGAGAGAGTTGGTTGTGGTCCACACAAGTCAGTGTGGATGAGCTGCAACTTCTCTGTTGCTTTCCAAATTGACTTCTTGAATGGCAACCTTGTTTGCTTCCCTGTCAAACAAGCTTTGCCTTTTGTTTTCATCTCCTCCAGAACTGGTACTCCAACTGTCATCTCATTCTTCTGCAAATACTGCAACCCCTTCAGATGAAAATGCCCTAACCTCTTGTGCCATAGCTCAGTGTCACTCACTTGACACTTGAAAGCTATTTGTTCCTTCTCGAGTGGATCCAATAAGAAGCTCTTGTACTGCATCTTTATTTTGAACAACTCATTTCCACTGGAATCGAAAATAAGACATTTTTTTTCTTCAAATAATACTTTGAATCCCTTCTCTACTAGTTGACCAACACTTAATAAGTTTTGATCAATCTCAGGAACTAGGAGCACTTCAATAATCAACTTGGTTCCTACACAACTCTCTATTGGCACTGTGCCCTTCCCCTTCACTTCTAGATACTCACCATTTCCTATCTTCACCCTTGACTTGAATGACTTGTCAAGGTCCTTGAACAACTCCTTGTCACCTGTCATGTGATTGGTACACCCACTATCAACCAACCAACTGTCACATTGAGTGACTGATGAGAAACAGGTAGCCACAAAAAGTCGATCCTCTTCTTGTTGTACTGCAGCATGTGCTCCTCCTTGCTGTTGAGATCCCTTACAGAATCTCTCAATGTGCCCCATTGAATGACACCTTCTACACTTCACATCTGGCCTTCTCCAGCATCTGAAGTGTGGATGATTATGTTTCCCACAGTGCTTGCATGCACTGCCCTTGCTGAAACCTGCACTTCCATCATCCTTTACAGCATAATCTGAGCTACTGTTGCCACTATCTTTTCTCCCTCTCCACTTCTTCTCTCTTCCACCTTCTCCCTGCTGCATTCTGACTTTCAGTGCCCCCTCAATGCTTCCTTCTTGCCTCATCAACCTCCTCTGCTCTTGTGCTTGCAAAGCACTTACTAACTCTATCACCTTGAGTTTAGAGAGGTCTTTGGTATTTTCTAAGGAAGCAATGGTTGCTTCATATTTCTCAGGGACTGAAACCAGAATTTTCTGAACCAATCTATTGTCAGATAAATCAGTTCCTAATGCTCTTGCCTTGTCGGCAATCGCAATCAACTTGTCTGAGTATTCTTTAATGGACTCAGAATCCTTCATTTGCATTCTCTCGAATTCCCTCACCAAGTTCAACACTTTCATGCCCTTGATCCTCTCATCACCTTCATACTCACCTTTGAGGAAGTCCCAGATCTCCTTTGCTGACTTCAAGACCATAATTCTGTTGAATATGGATGAAGACACAGCTGCATATAGGCAAGCTCTAGCTTTTGCCTTCCTGGTGACCCTCTCCTTGTGAGTCTTGATCTGGTTGATTGTTGAATTATCGGTAAGTGCAGCAACCTCATAGTCGCTCTCAACTGCTTCCCAATAATCACAAGCCTCCATGTAGGCTTGCATTCTGATAGCCCATGCTTGGTAGTTTTCTCCATCAAACACTGGTGGAGCCAGTGAAGAAAGACTGCTCGATCCTGATTCCATCTCACTCAAATCTTAAAGTGTATCACTCGGTTTCTCTAAGGGATATCTTACTAACTCTCACTCACAAGCCCCTTAAGAATTTAGCTCTGATACCACTGTCGTTTCTAAGAGAGAAGAGAAATGGGAATGCAACTACTACATTTTCATTCAATAAAATCTGATCTTAAATACACTTTCTAAATGCTAAAAGTGGCTTAATTAACTCCATAAAAACAGCCACTAACTCCACTAACTCTAACTCCACAAAAATAGCCACTTACTCCACTAACTATAAATATATCAATACTTACCCCACTAACTTCAAATATAGCAATTTACTAAAAATAGACTTTAGCTTTGAGTTAACTAACAGAGAGGCAAAGCTTCAGCCCCAAACCCGAGAGCCAGCGTCGAGCTATAGCGTCGAGACGCTGGCTCGACGCTGGAAAAACCCGAGAGCAAGCGTCGAGTGATAGCGTCGAGACGCTAGCTCGACGCTGCCCTGGCGTCGAGACCCTGCTTGGCGTCGAGACGCTCCGGAGGAGGCACGCGCAGGAATTTTATCGGGGCAGCGTCGCGACGCTAGGCCTTGCGTCGCGACGCCATCGCGAGCGCGCGCGGAAAACTTAGGGCACAGCGTCGAGACGCTGGCCCTAGCGTCTCGACGCTACGACGATTGCAGCAACTTAAATGACGATTTTTCTGCACTTTTGGGGGGATCTTCTTCTCCATCTTTTGGACGATTTTGAGAGCGTTTTACCTTCTTCTTCCTCTGTATTTCTCTTGGAGCTCCGCCATTGTTGGCATGCGAGTGAGCTCCATTTCTTTTGCAACTCGTGGATGATTCCTACCAAGGTCGTGGTTGGAGCGGGATTGACAAACCGCGCCATGAGCGGCTAAGGTAAGGGTGACGGTTTGGGAATGTTTTAGGGATATTTTTGTTAGTAAATTTGGTTTTGATAATCTGCGTTTTGAATTATGCATATTGGAATCTGTTTGTTTGCATCTATTTACTTTGCTTAATCCAACGCGCATGCTAAAATACGACGATTGACACTCGGGTAGTTTCGCATGCTGTGTATGTTAAAGAGTAGCGATGTCGTGCCTCTCACTGCTCGACTAAGTAACACAGGTAGATAGAACTAAATCGAAGTATCGGGTCGGGTAGGATAATTGTTGATTGCATACGGCGTTTGCGGGCAATCTACTAGCAATTAGAATTCACGCTCGAATGTTCGTCGCGGTTAGCTAGTAACTGTCTAGATTTACCTTAGGGCTGATCACCTTGATGTAAGCTTAGATAACGTGTAATTAGAACTGTGTGGTCTAGTTAAAATCCATGGAGTCGGCTACTTTGGGGCTTCTCTGGTAGTCGTCCGCGTGCATAATAAACTGATTTTCCATGAACTTTGCATTAAATGATGAACCGAATTTATCTAACATTTGATCCCGAAACTCCCAAACCGTGCACACGTTCTCTTCTTATTATTTCTTTCTTCCGTTAGCTTTCTCACTATTTCTCTTGCATGATAAAACCCCCCGTTACCAAAAATCCATCAATTAATTAAGTCCCAATTTTAATTGTGCGTTTGATCATTCCTATTCCTTGGATCGACCCTGTTACCACTGGCTGCAAAGCCTTGGTCATAGGCTTTATAAATCGTATTTTGGCAAGCCTCGACAGCTTGAGATTAAGCGATAGTTCAAAATATCGCGCACCAAACTCCTGCCTGTGAGGGCTCGTCATTTGATTTGTATGAGTGAGAATGACTTTTAGAGTCAACTCAATAAGCCTACCATTTTGGAGACTTGACCAAACAGGGAGCTGATAACATAAATTTCACAAGATGAAATTCACTCTTTCCCATAGAGGGAAAATAGATGAGTAGTTCTCTTAAGTGCTGATTTCGGGACTTGAACGATGGGCCCCACCCTCTCATTGGCCCTAAAGGGACTTGGTTTATGGTTAGATCATAAACATATTGTTCATTAGAAGATCAGTGGTACTTAGGGTGTAAGATGTAATTACAGGGGTAAAACAAACTTTTGACCCTGTTGTAATTACAAACAACTCGTGAAAGATCGACTTCCATGTAATGGTTATATCCATGGACACAACTTGTCCTACAGTGCATAAGAGTGCAACTATAGGCCTATAGTGGAGTGACCTAGAGTTAATGAATGAAAGTTAATTAAATAAAGTGTTTAATTAATTAATTTTGTATCATTGGAGCTTATAAATCTGTAGGTCCATAAGGTCCCCTTGTTAGTTCATATAACACTAAAATGATCAATTTTGTTAGAAGAAAATTTTGAAATATTCAAATTAATATTTAATATATTTGATATATTAAATGTAGAAGAGAAAAATATATTTATTGTATTTGATACCTTAAATATTAGAGGGAATGATCTATGTATTAGATACCTTAATATTGAAAACTATATATACATATGAAATTTGGATGAGATTCAAATTGTTTAAATGTATATTATAAAAGATTAATTTTATGATATTTGAATGAGATTCAAATAAATATAAAATACATATTTTAATATAATAGATATTAAAATATATTTTATTAAATAAAATTAATTCCTAAAAGTCCTATAAAGAGGACATTTAGGTTTAGCCAAAAGGTTGGTCAAACACATTAATCAATTTTCGTAGAGAATAATTCTCTGACAATTCTCTCGTTCTTTCAAGAAGGCCCCACAAGCTTTGGTCCTGTGTTTGAGTCATAGCGAGGAAGATCTCTTGAAAAAATGAAGGTCTTCAAAGGTAATAGGTTGTCTAATCTTGTATTTTAAGTTTAATTCTAAATAAAAACAAAGAATCATTTCCAACGCTTCCGCTGCATGGATTGAAGCGTTCATTCCCTTCAACATACACATCTTATTCCATTACCAGCACACATACATAACCTACTCAACTATTAGCACACATACACAACTTATTCGGCTACCCAACACACATACACAATTTATGTTCAACTACAACATGCATAACACATTCTAATCCTAGGGCATTCCAGTAGTAAAGTCACTTATCTTAACACAATTTAAAGGAAAACAACAGTCCTGTTCAACAAAAGTGTCTTGGATTGAACCTAAAGTAAATTTCCAACATTATACACACTCAGACTAGACCCGGAATTCAATTTAAAGACAATTATTGCTCTAAAAGATAGCTAAGAGAGATACTAACTCATCCGTACTTAATGACGTCCTTAAAGTTCCCAATTGCTCAGTTTAAATCTAAACATAAAGGAAAATTCAAAGATTGATAAGCAATAATGTACTTTTATTTAATTCTAAAGGATTAAGAGTGAACGTTACCCAATAAATATTACCAAGAAAGCCCTAACTCTTGTTGGTTGGTGTTTAAGAAGGCTCGAACTATGAACTCTAAAATTTACGGGTTGTGGGTAATCTGACTCAAGATTGTTCTAGTTGTGGGTAAGTGTCGAAAGTCGTCTTCCTTCTCAAACATCATCGTTGGACAACATTCCCAAAATGCCCAATCCTAATAGCTCAAAACTAACCCCAATGTTACCCATAAAAAGTTTTCTTCGTTAGGGCTCCTCTAGGGCAATAGAATCCAACAAGAATAACAAAATTCAACTTCTGAAACCTACAAAACTTACCCACCAAGATTGGAAGTTTCATTCACTAACGTGAACTAGTCGAACAGCTCCAACGCTTGTAAAAGGCCGACGAACTGAACCCAAATCCTGCTGATCAAAGTTCTAAATTGACCAAATCTTAATGTAACGTCAGAACGAAACAGGTAAATGAATTCTCACTTGAATGGGTTATCGGTGACGTTGTACAAGCGTCGAAACATTGCTTGAACGCATTCTACCAGCGTCAGAGCCCCGCCGCTGGAATTCATGCCCAGGCGCTCGCTGTCGCGCCGCACCGCCACCTTCTTACTATATCATGTGGTTGAGGTCGAAGGATGAAGTCTGGAGGTGGGTCGCCGACGAAGGAGAGACAGAGAGAGACGACAGAGGGAGAGGAATTGGAGAACTAGAAAAGCAAACATTTTGGGTCTCAAAGATCTTAAACAAAAGAAAAAAAAAACAAAAACAAAAAAAACAAAATGAAAAGTTGTCAGTTAAAGACTTCTCTTTTATTTAAAAAAAAAAAAACAAAAATAATAAACCACTACTTAATCTTTATCTCATTTTAACAAAAAAAAAATAACTTTTCTTTTCTTTTTTTAAACTAAATCCTCTCTTCTTCTTTTTTTTTTTTCCTGTTACAAAATAACAAAAACCCCATTTTTCCTTTCTTTTCTTTTTTTTTTTAACCCATCTCAAACAACCAATTGAACTCAAATTAAACTTAAATGAAAACGCGGGGCGTTACAATCTTCCCACTTAAGAACTTTCGTCCTCGAAAGTTTGCTACTCAAACGACTTTGCATGCTTGGCTCTCATCTCATATTCTCTTTCTCAGATTGCTTCTTCAGTCTTTTTGTTTCCACTTTTACCAAAACGACTACTTGGCCTCTATGTACCTTAGTCTTAGCAACTAGAATCTTAACAATTTTCTACCATACGATAAAAGATCATTTGGCTGCAAAATTTGGATTCAACAAAGGAGAAGGGTCAATGACACATTTCCTTAACAACGACACGTGAAAAATATTGTACACTGCAAACCATGTTTCATAAACGTACAAAACCCTAGAAGGAAGTTCCAAAGGTCATTTTGGTTGCTAAATTCAAATACCCTAGAAGTAATCCAAACAATAAAGATCAACTATTCAATCAAAAAGCTTAATTCAATACAGGAACCAAAACAAACGAGCTAATGAAATTAGAACATTAACTTTCGAGGAAGAGAAAAGGAAATGCAAAAGAGAAACGAAACCTGAGAATCGTCGTCGATTGGAGAGAAAGAAGGCGATACGATTCTCTATAGACAAAATATAGACTATAGAGATCAGAAAACAAGATATAGAGAGATCAGAAAGCTCACTTACTTTGTTCGTGAAGGGAAGCAGATCGCCAAGCGGATTCGTATTCTTCTGGCTTAACCTAAGATACGCAGAACTTTGACGATCTCTCTCGATTTCATAAACGTGTAATTCTTGAACTCTACCTACAGAAACCATAAGCCAAAATCGGAATCAAAATCCACACCATATCAGGAGAATCAGAGGCACATTCATTTCAAAAACCTAGAAATTCACTCCGATTAGGAGAATCGAAGGTGCTAGACTCCGGCAAGTGAAGGATCAATTAATGGATGGAGAGTGAAAGTGCGACAAGTAATCTAATGAACAAGAGGTGACTAAGAGTGAAAACCTTCTCTGACCTAAGATTTCATTGAATATAATATTAATTTTAATATTATACTTTTATTGAAGGTTTTAAAAACCTCTAACTAAAGTAGAGATTTAATAAATATATATATATATATATATATATTCAAAGGTTTTTAAACCCTCGATCAAATTAGATATTTTTCAAAGGTTTTTAAATAATTACAATAAAAGTAGATCTTTTTCAAAGGTTTTTTATAACCTTTGTTAAAGAATAAATATTTTTCTATCTTTTCGAACGTTTTTAAAAACCTTCGGCAAAGCTTAATATTTTTCGAAAGTTTTTTTAATACTTCCGATAAATCGTATATCTTTTTCAAAGATTTTTAATAACCTTCAATAAAAAGTATTATTTTCCAAAAGTTGGAGTAAGTATTTTTTTGAAGGTTTTTTAATACCTCCGATAAATGTATATCTTGGTTTTAATAACCTTCCATAAAGAGTAGATATTTTTTGCCAAACCGAGCATAGCTCAATTGCCATAGGGTTGTGCTGGTGACCAAAAGAGATATTTTTCAAAGATTTTTTTAACACCTCCGATAAATGTATATTTTTTTGAAAGACTTTTAATAACCTTCGATGAAGAGTAAATATTTTCCGAAGGTTTTTTAATATTTTCGATAAATGTATATCTTTTTCGAAGATTTTTTATAACCTTTGCTAAAAAGTAGATATTTTTCGAAAGTCTTTTTAATACCTCTCATAAATGTATATCTTTTTCAAAGGTTTTTAATAACCTTTGATAGAGAGTAGATATTTTTCGAAGACCTTCAAAATACCTTTGATAAATGTGATCTTTTACGAAGGATTTTTATAACCTTCGATCAAAATCGTTGAATAAAGGATATAGTGGTCATTTTCGAAGGTCTTTTTAATACCTCCGATAAATGTATATCTTTTTCAAAGGTTTTTAATAACCGATAGAGAGTAGATATTTTTCGAAGGCCTTCAAAATACCTCTGATAAATGTGATCTTTTACGAAGATTTTTTATAACCTTCGATATGGTCGAAATAGGTCAACTTTGTTGTAGTGAAGAAATTAAAAAAAATAATATATGAAAGAATATAGTGGCCATTTTGAGAAATCGTTAGAAAGAGCGCCTGATTATTCGAAAATCTAAAATCAGAAGCTACGATCGGCAGATTTTGAAAATCAAAGAATTTAAAAAGTGATTTTATATAAATTTTACAAAAATCAGTATTACCAAACACCAAAAAAAGTTAGGACTTTTTCAAAACAACTTTTTCATATTCACATCGCAATCTCAAACGTACGCTAAGTTTCTTTGTTTTGTTATCTATTTTCTACCGATGTTTTCAAAAGCCAAGTAAAGTTTTGAAAACTAAAAAAAAATAGTTTTTAAATTTTTTTTTTTTTTTTTTTTTTGAATTTGGGCTAAGAATTCAAAAATGTTTGCTTCAGAAATATTAAAATCGTTCTAAGAAATTGTGAGAAAACAAGCACAATTTTTAAAAATCAAATTGTTATCCAATGTGGCCTAAGTAAAATATTGCACCGATATTTTTATTTAAAGTATTAAGGCTAAATATCAAAGTTTAGTTGTTGAGCTTTCATGTTTTTGTCTGATAGATCCCTAAACTTCAGAAAATATCTAATATCCCGAACTTTCAATTTTGTGGCTAATAGATCCTCGAACTTTAAAAATGTTAAAAATATCTAATATTCTAACTTCCAAATTTGTGACTAATAAATAAGTCTCTAAACATTAAATTTTGTGTCTAATAGATCTCTAGCCATATACAACATTTAAATGAAAATGAATAATTTATTAGATATAAAATTGAAATATGTGTATCACATGTCATTAAACTTCCAATTTTGTGTCCAATAGGTTGGTGAATTTAAAAAAAATATTGAATATGTTAAGTACCTATTATACTCAAAATGGAAACCTCAAAGACTTTTTTTTTTTTTTTTTTACAACATGTGGGGGGTGGGAGAGCTCAAAAACTTGTTAGAAACTGTATGAAGCTCAAAAACATATTAGACACTTTTTAAACTTCAAGAAATTATTTGACACAAATCTAAAAAATTAGATGTAATTTAATCAATTTTTTAATGTATAAATTTTCTTTTTTAAATAAATAAATTATTCTATTTAAAAATAACATGAATATAGGCAAATTATATTCTTAGTCCATAAAATTTAGACATAATCTCTATTTGGCCTTTAAAATTACAACAAATAACACTTTAGTTGAAATAGTTTTTAAGTAATCCTAGGAGTTGAGTTTAACATAAATATGAGAGGTAAATTTTATTGACATGGGTTGTGCTTATTTTAAATGATTTGCCAATTTTACTAATTTTGAATATTTTTATTTTTTTTGTTATATAATTTTTCCTCTCTCTATCCTCATCCAAGGAAGAAGAGGGGACCAAAGGACCAAATGGGAAGGTAGTTATCATATCAAATCAGTCTAAATGTATTTATTTTAAACATGCCCCATTCTCATAGTTTTAATAGTTTGACATCGACATGAAGAACTAATCATACTCCCATAAAAAGTTAGCCGACCTACTAAGCATAGTTCAACTGATCAAAATATTGCGAACCTACTTAAATATGGGAGGTTCAAATACCTATCTACTCCTTTGTTGAACTTAAAAAAAATTATACATCAATATTGATATTGTGTCGAGATTCTCATAAAATTAAGACTTCCATCATTCCGTCGACATTGACCTTTAAATTCCGAGTTGGAAAACAAAAGAAAAAAACAGAGAAAAAAAAGAGTGCCGACATGTGAACTCAAGAATAGGAGACCCACACATTGGCGACATAAGTGGTTTATCTAAAATTCATATGAGCACTCTCAACTTTTCCCATCAATGTCAACCAAGCACCACCAATACATATTCTTTCTTTTATTATAAAGCGTGTGCAATAAAAAATAAAATAACCAAATTCATTTAAATGATAATTTTCCTTCCTAAACTTTCAAATCTTTTGTTTTAGTCAATAAATTTGGTAAAAGGACCATTAAAAATTACTTTATAGGTGTTTAAAAATATTGTTTTTCAATTAGAAATTTTTTCCAAGCTCTTAAAAACTCTTTATAAAAAACATTTTAGAATTTTTTTCAAAATTCTATTTCAATCGTTTCATACAAGGACTATATTAGCTTTTTATACGAGGTTTAGGGACTAAAACAAAGCATTTGAAAATTAAAAGGACCGTAATAGGACATTAGAAAGTTTAGGAACAAAAATTGACCATTTAAATGAATTTGATTATTTTATTTTTAGGGTCGGGTTGGACTTTGGAATGACTATCTAAGTGTTTAGAAACTTTTTTTTTTTTCAAGCACTTAGAAAATCATTCCAAACCGTCTTAATTCCCATTCATCACTCGGTTTAGACCAAAACTTCAACATCAGCAATCAGAAATTCATATTCCTTCATTATTAACATGTACAGGAAAAAATGTTGTCTGTATTTGTATTATATGCAACTTTTTGTATTGCAGGACACTGTATACATCTATATCTATACACAGGTTAATTGGTGTAAAAGAATCTGACCTATCTTCATTAAGCAGTGTGAGTTACTGAAGCAGCTCTTTGCAGCCTACCGAGTAAGCCGGTAGCCTTTCTCTTTGCCCTCAAATTCCCGGTCTCAGAAAGTTCCAAGATTGTACCGTTTACATATTCGTCCTCTTGAATCTCCTTCAATTTGCTTCTATCAGTCATACAGATTGCAAACAGTATTGCCGCGCAGCTTTCTTTAACGCTTTGGGCGCTACTTTTCCTTATGATTCTAAGCATACAAGACACCGTGTTGAGATTGCACATTTGGTCAATAGCCTTCAGATCGGTGGAGAAAAGTGCAAGTATCGCAACCAATTCATCGACCAACACGTTTTGCCTGATGTTTCGAACAATTGAAGCAACTGCTCCGCTGGAAACTGCCTTCCTTATGTTCTCGATGACTGTACAGAGGTTGAAAATTGCTGAAGCTGCATCTCTTATCACCACGGGATGGCCATCGTCTAAAAGTGCAATCAGATGTTCAAGAGCGCCTGCATTTCCAATGGCAATCTTATTCGCCTCATGAAAAGACAATGAGAAAATAGTTGCAGCTGCATTCGCCTTCGCCTCGACACTTCCGTATTGTAAAGATTGGATCAGCAAAGGGAGAACCAACTGGTTCTCCACTAGATGTTTCTTGTTATCTTCATGAATCGAGATATTGAGAACAGTGGTAATCAAATCCTCTTGAAGATCAGGATGGAGATTAACATTGTCTACCGAGAGAGGATACAATAATCTCTCAATCGACTCCGGCATCTTTGCGAAAAGGGCTCTACACTCGTGGTCCCATCTTGCTATCTGTCTCAACTCCTTTGCAGCTTCTTTCTGATCCGAAAGAGACAAAGACAACAACTTGTTTAGCAATCCATCCAAATGGGACTCATCCGCATTAGTGACTGTTTCCTCGTAATAAAGCGTCGGAAGCTCCAATTTGTTATCCAAGCACCATTGCAAGATCATCCCCCGAATAACACGATTCGGAGTAAGCGTCATGTCAGAAAGGACTTCCTTGGTCTGAGGACATGTATTGTGGCCTTTATGGAACCACTTTTGGATAAAGAACCGATCATATGTCTGCAATTCAAAATCATGTTTCAAGAACATTAAGCACAAACACAAACTGGAAAAATTAACACATTATTCATGAAATTTTCTTATGAATAGATATTCATAACACTTCATAACACTTCCCTCAGAAACTTAACACAAGATCCAATCACATTAAAATTACACATTGGGTTTAAACACAAATTCAAAAGAATTGTAAAGAAAGACGCAAAAGGGCAATGCAAATTCAGAGATTTGCAATAAAGAGGCAAAGTTAAGTTTCTGAAACAAAGAATTGCAATAATTAAAATTAGACATTGGGGAGCCATTGGAGGAATGAATCATCATCATTTTCTTTTTAAAAGACTAAAGAATTGTAATGATTAACACAAAAGATCAGAGCCCACAGAAAGGCAAAGAAACAGAACAGAGCCCACAGAGAATAAATTCTTCATAGCAAGCAACACAATCTTGATTCACAAAATTCTCAAAACCCAACAAAATTAGAAGCCCGAATTGCAAGAAAACAAAAGATTTCGAATAATCCACTAACCTGACCGGTTGTCAAGAGAACAGGGTCTTTCATGAGCTCGCCGGAAATGGGGCAGCGGAACTGCTCCGGTGCAACCGGAGTCGTAGTGGCACTAGTTCCACTAGTTCGACTGGGCTCCGGCGAGGAAAGGATTGCGGCCATCTTGGCGATTTTCAAAGCAGTCAAATTGTCAATAGCCTCGTTGGCGACTGAGCAATCGAAATCTTCATGATCGACGATTTTATGGAGCAATTCTTGGAGGTCTTTCTTGAGAAGGTCCATGGAGATGTTCTCGGCCATGGCCGCCGTAGAAAACCGCAAATGCAAGAAATTGAAATGGGGAAATCGGATAGAAAATTGAGAATCTGGGGGTCCGTAACTGTATGTATGTATGGGAAGATTCTCTGAGATGAGGGTTTTTGGATATTGGTATATTTGGTTCTTAAAGTGATCGGAAATCGGAATGGGACGGAATTTGCTGAGAAACTTAGAGAGAAAGGAAGAGTTCGACTTCCCCCCACTGGATTTTATAGGGTGACACCTCTGCCAAAACCATAATTTCTTTCGCCACACACACATATATATAATATATATTTGTTAATATATACACATCTATTAAATTTAGTAGACACGTATATATTTTTATCAATATTTTTACCTATCCATAGGTTCCGCATCGACACAAAAAGTGAATCGATATTTTTATCATACCATACAAAATGAATGAAATATTATAAAAAAAAAAAAATTGTAACGTGAATATAATATTATAACAAGTGTATTTTAACTCATTTAAGAGTACAAAATATTTATTTATGCCAAACCGAGCATAGCTCAATTGGCATAAGGTTGTGCCTGTGGCTATAAGGTCATGGGTTCAATCCCCGCTTTAATTAAAATACCGTTGCAAAAAAAAAAATATTTATTTATTAATTTAAATATATTAAAAAAATATATATTTCTGAAACATCCATCGGCCTCGACATTTTATCACTATTTTCATAACATTTCCATAAAATTGAGGCAAGACTAACTAGGGACTAATTTTAAAGGTTAAATTTGGACATTCAAAAGCAACTCAAATGGAATGAAACTCAAAGTACAATAAACAAGTTGGGTCCCTAAACTTTTAATGAGGTAACAATTTAATCGTGTCAAACCGAGCATAGGTCAATTGACATAAAGTTCTGTCTTGACTAAGAAAAATAATTTAGTCTACATACTTTAAATTGTTGTTTTTTTTTTACTCTACACACTTTAAACTAGTTGATGATACATTTTTATGTCAATTGAACTATGTTCGATTTGACACCTTAGATTGTTGTTAAGATTTGATAGAATTTTTTATTTATGTAGACGGATTACTAATTAGGGAACCAAATGTGAGGAGGACTAAGTCATTTTTATAATAAAAATTCACATTTAATTTTGGTAGGATTTTTTTAGCACAACAAATGTTGAATATGAGAATTTGAACCTCTGATCTTAGGGGATGAAGTAATGTCAATTACTGCGAAGTGTATAGAAACTAAATTGATATAACATAAATGTTAGGGACTAAATTGTTACAAATTTGAAAGTATACAGGTTGAATGGATCATCGACACGAGATGCTTGAATCACATGATTAGTAATGCTGGATTATTTACCAAATTGTTTGATGTTGCTCCTACTTTTGTTGGATTGCCTAATGGCAAATAAATCATTGTCACCGAGGAATGCACAATTTCTTTGAATAAGTCTATGATACTCCATAA
This sequence comes from Herpetospermum pedunculosum, assembly GCA_028017165.1. Taxonomy (NCBI): domain Eukaryota; kingdom Viridiplantae; phylum Streptophyta; class Magnoliopsida; order Cucurbitales; family Cucurbitaceae; genus Herpetospermum; species Herpetospermum pedunculosum. Next base: position 52,938,554 of record CM051529.1, read on the forward strand.
TCCAGCATTACTGATAAACTTCCCAACATACAAGATCGTGCCTTGAGGACTCTGATTGGAGTAGGTGAGCAATATGACGGGGTTTATTGGTTTCGGCCTTTGAGACAATATCAAGCCCATCAAGAAACAATGGGAGATCAAAGAGAATTGTGGCATCGACGATTGGGTCATCCTTCTCGAAAAGTACTCTCTTTTGCCAGATAATATTAGAACTCGTGGTAATAAGGATAGTAATGTTATTCATGAATCTTGTGATATATGTTTACGAGCCAAGCAAACTAGAAGCATGTTTCCTCTGAGTAATAGTAGAACAATAAGTGCCTTTGATTGAATTCATTGTGATATTTGGGGTGTTGGGATTTATGTCCTAAAACTCGTAATTAATTAATGATTATTTGATAATATTTTATTATAATTATTTGTAATTTATAATATTTATTATATATAAAAATCAAAGGTTTTTAGTGTAATCTTTTTTCAAGTTTATTTTTTGTCTTTAATTTTCTGTTAGCTTAATTTTCATTACCCATGTTTCTAATTTTCACAAACCAATCAAACCCCCCTGTTTTTATATTTTTATTGTCGCAATTAGAATTTAATTAAGAGAAGTTAATTTTTTTTTTTGTGATCGACCTGTTACCGTTATTCTATAAATTAGAGTAGAAACCTGTTGATAAATATTAATTTTTCGGGACTCGACAACCCGTTCACCAAATTTAGCGTCGTTATCGGATAACCATTATTTAGCTTCTATTAGTTAAATTTCATTTGTTTTTGAAAAAAAAAAAAAAAAAAAAAAAAAATTATTTCTCTTATGTCTACTTGTTCTAACATGGCAGATCTTCCACTACAATATTGGGTGTTAGCTTCAAATTATGAAGTGAATAGAGCTGCTCTTGAGTACGGAGGTTGGTGAACTTAAAATTCAAATGTCTGAGCTAATCTCTAATGTTCATGAGTGGACTATTAGGAAATTGCAAGCAACAGAGACCTGTAGGATTTGCTCGTTATATAAGGATACCCCGCTGAAGCATTTCCTCAGCTGCAACGTACCTTCATGATTCCTACACCACTCAAGAGTTTCCTGGCCCGTACCATACTTATGACGATCCCTGCACCAACACATATTATCCTAGATGGGTGGGTCGATCTAGCTTTTGCTCTGGAGGCCAAGATGAGCAACAATGCCAATTTTTGCAGACTTTCAGTCCAGGTATGTAAATGGAACAAATGCTTAATGAAATGGCTAACAACAATCTCCAATTTCAGCAGGCAAATCTCCAGTTTCAGTAGGAGACTCGAGCTGAGATGCAGAGTATGAGTGACCAAATTGGCCATTTGGTTGATTCAGTAAGAAGATTAGTGATTGAATCAGAGCAACCCATTGAATATACCATTGATGAAAGGGTCTCTGAGGAAATGTACCCTGGTAATGATGAAGAGTTTTAGAACATTGTGCCATGCGAAGATCAGGTTTGTGAGATTAAGACAAATGTTGAGCTTAACCCGAGAAGGAGATTCAGGTGATTGAGTTTGAGGCTAACGAGTCTCTATCTGTTTTATCCCCTGAAAGTCCCCTTATTCATGAATTTTCTTTTCCTTATTCTCCTAATTTTGTTTAGTCTTTTATTCATGTTGAGTTAGTCGAGTCTTTTATTTTGGTTGAGTCTTATTTTATTTCATATACTAAAAATTCCAAAAATATTTCTTTGTCTGCCACGAGAAGTTGATGAGCTTGCTTCTCTTAGTAGGTTTCATTGATTCTAGGAAGAAGAGGCCGAAGAAATACGAGAATTTATATGTACCTTGACATTTTGGTAGACACATCAAGCATAACGACGTTAAAAATTTGCGCTTCTTGGGAGGCAACCCATTTGTTTTTCATTCATTGTTTTTACTTTTAGTTTTTAATTTCCTAGTACAGTGTGTTTGTTTTCTTTTGTAGGTGTTTGACCTAAAGGAAAAAAGATTGGGAAAAGATCGTGCACCTCCAACCATGGACAAAACAAAAATAAGGTGAGGTTTTTTATTCCTCTTATTTTTGTTGTTAAATGTTTTAGTTAGGTGCTTTAGTATACATTGAGAACAATGTATTATTTAAGGTTGGAGGTGGATGTCGGTTGAACTCCTCTAGTTTCTGAGGCATTGTGTAATTTTTTTTAACTTGAGATGCATGATATTTTAGTGGCATGTTACGTGATTAGGACAACCTAGGATGTGTTTTAGGTACTTTTATTTGCAATTGTTGAAAAACATGAGAATGTATGCCTATTTGAGCCTTAAAAATTTTCTTTTGACTCCCTTATACATATCGAGTACATAGTTCTCTTATCCATAATTTGGTAGGCTTAGAATTGTGTTATTTGACCTGTATTCTTGTTATCCATAGTTTTGTAGGCTTAGAACTGTGTTATTTGACCTGTATTATTGTTGTCACCTCAAAAGACGCCATTAGGGATGCTGAATACACCACTGTCAGTAATATTTCATTTGAGAAAGTATAGCAAAGCTAATTGCCTTGGGAATATATATATATATATATATATATATATATATATATATATATATATATATATATATATATATTCCCAGAGATACTCCTCCTAAGTTGTCTGAGTAATCAAGGGCGGTCATGACACCCATGTTTGTCACTGCATGAAAGAGTGACTAATAAGTGAGTACTAGTCTTCGATTGTGAGACTTGCTCGTAGCTAGATGAAGGAGCGCATATAACGCTGCGGAAGCGATTTGGATCGTTGACAATCTAATTTCATCAATTTAACTAAACAAGAACATGCTCGAAACTTGGAAAAAGAGAAATAAGAACACATACCTTTGTAGTTCAAATTTCTTTATTTTCGTCGCTTCAATCTTCTCACGAACTCTTCGAAGCTTCTCTCGAACTCTTCGAGGACCACTTCCAATAGTCCCGCTATCCTCGGACCGAACAACGGAGTGGTGGGACTCTTTCTCATTTCAACTTTCTTCTCCGAGAGTTTTTTCAAAATGAAAAAACAAAAAACTTCATCAAAGCTCAATTATCATCCCTTTTTCTCCATTGAGTTTTTTTTTCTCATTTAAAAGCTTTTACAAAAGCTTAAATGTTAAAGATTAGTGAAAGCCACATGTCACCAAGAACATGCAAATATATTTTATTATTATTTAAAAATAAATTTAAAGTTAATTTTAAATAATAATATATATTTTATTAATTAAACTTTTTAATATAAATATAATATATATTTTAATTAATTAAACTTTTTAATTAGTTAATATTATTTAATTCAATATCAAATATTAATTAAATAATATGACTAATCTCGATTTTTCGAAAACCAACTTTTCGCTCATGAATCCCTATACATGTTTTAGACCGATCCCATATTTAAATCATATTTAAATATGTTCATCATTCTCCCAAAAAACGAATTTGAATAAATTCAAATTCTTTTTCTCTTATATTGTTACACGGCTTAATCTGAGCTAGCTAGGAGAACCTAGAGGACCTACATATCAGAGCTCCAACGATACGAGATTAACCGGCCAAACTCTTTAGCCAAGCTAACCAACATTCGTTAACCCTCGGAGACTCCACTAAAGTCCAAGGGTTGCACTCCCGTCACCGTAGATATATTTATGTCATCTTGATGTAACCGTCATCGGCAAGTCGATCCTTCACAGGTCGTTCGTAATTACAGTTTGGTCAAATAAATCGTTTAACCCCTGTAATTACATCTTTCTCCTTAAGTCCCCACTACTCCTCTAATGAACAATTGGTTTGTGGTCCAACCATCAAACTGAATCCATCTCGTGTCAGAGAGAAGGTGAGCGCTCATTGTTCAAGACCCGGAGTCAACACTTAAGGGAACAACCTCTCTACTAGACTCTAAAGGCGGGTAGGAGTGAATTTCATCTCGGAGGACTATGTTCCCAGCTCCCTACTCGGTATTATCCCCAAAGTGGTAGGCATATTGAGTCAGAAACTCGGGTCACTCTCACCAATACAAATCAAAGGATAATCCTGAATAAACAGGAGTTCATAGTGTGCTCAGAATTCAGATCGAGTTACCTAGGTCATCATATGAAAAAGTGGGTCTTTACAGTAAACGAAGTTATAAAGAAAGAGCGACTTGATTTCGCGATCCAGTCTTATGCAAACTTATTGCACAGGACGCCCCCACTTGCATGTCTCTACATGAACGATTTCAGATCACATCGTTTGTACTATACAAAGTGGGTCGCGTCCATAGTGTCCCTAGGATAAGGTACCCAGCTTTATCCCTATATTATAGACCGTTCTGGCTATTACTTGAACTTGATCCACAATCATGTCACACATGAAGTTCAAGTATACAACCTATAGCCATGAGTTCTTTGTTTATTTGAGTTAGCTTAAAAGTAAACATAATTCACTTTATTCAATAACAACTTTACTGAATAAATCTCAATAACAACTTTATTGCTAAATAGAATATACATTCAGTTTACAAAACCACGAGTTCTAGGACATAAAACCCAACACTAGATACATTGTGTAGTGGAAGTGCAAGTAAGTTAGAACGAAGGTAAGCTTGACAACAAAGACTCTCTTGGAGAATAATTAAAAAAAATGAAAAATTAAGTATAGGAGAGTACAAAGTACCTCAAAATTGTAGGCACCCTAGTGACTTATTGCTCTCTCTGGTGTTTCAAAACGAGCTTTAGGGTTTCATAACATCTTTCCGAGCTTATAAGGATTAAGATAGGTTGGACTATCCATACAAACACATAAGGGATGATGAGTCTAATTTTAAATTTCTCAATGTGTGATTGCATTTGATTGTTTTCTTCTTTTGTCAACACTTTGTTATCTAAAGTATTGAGATTAGAGTTATTGATTTGTAATTATAATATCATGGGATAGTTTAGAAGTTTGTCTTGCTCGAGGACTAGCAAGATTTAAGTTTGGGGTACTTGATAGCATTCTAAAAGTGTTATCTTACTTGCCTTAATTCTCGTCATTTCCGCTACTTATCAGTGTTTAATTATTTATTTTATAGGATTTGAGAAAAATGAAGCGTTTTGGAGTTCATAGAATCAAATGATGTAAAAATGAGACAAAATGTCTCAAATTAAGGCATCAAGTGAAAAGTGGAAGCAAAAAATCAGCCCAAAACATGAGAGTCGGGCGCCTAGGCACCCATTTCTAGCGCGTAGGCGGCATGCCTAGTGCCTAGGCGCTGGCCAGACGTGCCCACGGTCTATTTTTTACGTTTTCCATCTGTAGCGCCTAGGCGCCCAGACGCTACCCTGTGACTATAAAAACTTATTTTTCTCATTTAGGTCATTCTTAAGTCTGATTTTTGAAATCTTGCCTCCAATTCTCTCTAAACTTTCAGTTTTGCTATTCAAAATGTTTTGTTGCCAAACTATGGTGAATTTGGAGCAAATTAACGTTACGATCGGCTAAGGTAAGTGCTCTAATTTAGAGGACAAAATTGTTTTTTGATGCATAATGTGAGGAATTAAGTTTAATTTCATTTAGCTTTTACTTTAAGCATTTTTTGTCTATGTTTGTATCCCATTAATTAGCATGCGGTTTTGATTGAATGACGCCTTAATCGTTATCGCATGTCTAAATCGCTATGGATTGATTGTATGATCCGTAATTGTTCAGTTTCAATTGCTAAGTAGCAAGAGTCGAATTGTGCGTATGTGTTTCCTCGACTATCCATGATCACATAGTTTGTATGATCAACTTTAGGATAAAAGACAAATCGGGTAATCAATTTAGGCTATCCAAATTGGTTGTTCGTCTTAGTGTTTCCCGTTACTAGCATCTAATTAATATGGAACGATCGTGCCCAGTTAATTAGATATGCTACGTTTAATTAGGATTTATGTAGTCTTAATTAATTTCATTGGGTTGCTTGTTACGGGTTCGAGCAAGCAAACTTAGTGCTTGGATATTTAGCTAATTTCCTTTAAAGATTGCAGTGATCTCAAATTGCATCAAGGGCAGTTATGTTCCTTTAAATTAGACGCTCCATTTAAATTGTTAATTCTTCTCAAGTTTAATTTCCCTTTAATTTTCCATTAGCTTAATTTCCATTAGTTCACATGTTTTTAATTTTCACAAATCAATCAAACCCCCCTGTTTTTATATTTTTATTCTCACAATTAAAATTTAATTATGAGAAGTTATTTTTTTTTTTGGTTCTTTGTGATCAACCTGGTTACCGTTATTTTCTATAAATTAGAGTAGAAACCAGTTTATAAATATTAATTTGGTGGGACTTGACAACCCGTTCACCATTGCATTTCAAAATTTTCTTCATCTCAAGAATTTCAAATTCTCTACGAAGAGCTTAAAGATGAGACTTCTTGACCCTTGCATTTCCTTCAAACTTTTTCTTCATCGCATCTCATATACCGTTATTTTCTATAAATTAGAGTAGAAACCAGTTTATAAATATTAATTTGGTGGGACTTGACAACCCGTTCACCATTGCATTTCAAAATTTTCTTCATCTCAAGAATTTCAAATTCTCTACGAAGAGCTTAAAGATGAGACTTCTTGACCCTTGCATTTCCTTCAAACTTTTTCTTCATCGCATCTCATATTTCTTTAGAAGTGTTCTTGCGAATGATTTCCAGAATTGTACGGTCAATGGCTTGAAAAAGATAGTTGCATTGAAAAAGATAGTTCTTTACTTTCAAGTCTTCCAACTTCATCTCATCATTTTTCTTTCGTTGGGCTTCCATCTCCAACGACTAGCTAGCTGGTTCAACATATCCAAGTTCAACCAACTCCCAGTATTCTTTGAGTTGAAGGAAATTTTTCATCAACATGCTCCAATGATCATAGTGATCATCAAAGCGTGAAATTGTCGGTTGTATAAAACCTCTTTCATTCTTATTTCCCTCTGTAGTCATTTTACTATTGCTGCAAAATTCCAAAGACGATACTAGAATGTTGAGAACACTCATAAAATAATTGCTTTCATGGACCAGTTTTATTTTCCTTTGTTATTAATTTGACAAGTTGAGTGGTTCCAGACGTTATAAGAGGAGTAGCTATGTTAAATTGTGAGTGAGGTCCATTTATCTTTCCGATATGAAATCCTCAACATGCCCCCTCTTTGGGTTCACCATTCTTGGGTCGGATCCCATTAATGGTCGGATCCCATTTTTGGACCGAATACCCGTTTGGGCTTCGTGAACTCTATACCATATTAGATATCATGGGGTTCCATCCTAAAACCAATTGGTTATAGGAGGAGTAGCCCATGTAGGTTAAATTGTGAGTGAGGTCCCTTCATCTTTCCGATGTGGGATCCTCAACAGTTTTGATGACGATTTTTGTTGGGTAAATCAAGAAGCTCGATAAAATGTAAGCGTTAAGAAATGGTTTCCGACAAAGGAGACGATCGAGCAACTAGCGATTTGGAGGATTTTTTTTTAGAGAATTGAAGTCGATTTATCGGAGACCCATGTAGAAGATCGCAGTGAAATGAAGCTCTAAGCACTTTTTGAACCCTTCAAAACCAGAATTCGCCATTGAAGAAGAGGATTTGTAATAGAATAGAGTATTGGAATGAAAGAGATCATGGTACAATGAAGAATAAGAAAAAAAAAACAACAAAGAGAAAATTATGTGCTTTAACGGATTGAATTGGAAAGTTAATTCGGAACTTACATTGCAATATTTATGCAAGTTTGAAGTTCATATTTATGACAGTTCGAGGTTAAAATTGATACCGTTAGTTTTAGGTCAAAATTGATTTTTTCTCTTTGTTTTATTTTATTTAAACTTAATACATTACTAAAACTTTTATTTTTATTAATTTCCTGTAATATTGGTTAATTTTGAGAAGATAATTTTTCCATTCTTTAATTGAGACATGCTAACAATTGTTTTTTGTTGTATTTTTATTTCATATATTTTTTTAATTTTTTTATAACCAACTGCAATACAATTTTGATTAAATACATTAACTCAATAATTTATTAAATTGGGTTGTTGCAATAAGACCCAAAATAATGATAAATATAACAAAATTTAAAACATTTTACAAATATGGCAAAAAATCAGTGATAGTCTAGATTACTATCAGTGAAAGTCGCTGACAAAATTCTATAAAAAACTGAGGTGATAGACTACCACTACAAGAAAATTAGTCTATTGCGACAAATTTTTTACAACGGTTTAGAAAGTGCTGCAAAATTTAATAAAATCGCAACAATTTCTGGAAACAAATAAAAAACTGTTGCAAAATATATGTATTGCAACGATTTTCTTGCTGCGATTTTAAAATGTGTTGCAATAGGGTGTTCATTTTTTTTGGACAATTGGCGAAGCCCAAATAAAAAAAATTCTTTAAAAAATTTAAAGCTCAAACAAATAAGAAAGTGTTGCTATTTATTTCAAAAATGTTGCAATAGGATGAGTGTTATTGCAACGGTTGTGAGAAGTCATTCCAGCAGTTTTAAAAGTGTTGCTAGATCCCTTACAACACTGGTTTAGCCACGAGTTTCTCAAGCGTTGCAGCAGTTTAAAATCGCTGTTATAGCTCAAAAAAACCTCTGCAATAGCCCTGTTTTCTTGTAGTGTACTATCAGGGATATCAGTGTACTATCCGCGATAGACGGCTAGTGGTGATAGAAATTGTCATATTTACAATTTTTTTAAAGTGCTATATTTTTAATTATTTTACCCTAAATTGACACTAGTTATAATTTCCCTATTAAATTTGCTAAATGAAGTATTGTATTCATTAAATTTAGAAGTGATCAACAAATTCAAACACTCAAATTGAAAGGAGAGATGTTTTGAGAGAGGTAAATTAACGCCCCATTTGGTTCGTGATTTGAAAACAATTTTTTAAAATAAAGAATTTAGTAGAAAATAAAAATAAATTTTTTTATTTTTATTATATCTAAAAATTTGTTTGATTCTAATTTAAAAAACTTTAAATTTGAATTCAAATTTTTAAAATTGTGTTTGGTTGTAAATTTGATAAAATAGCAAAAGATTAATATGTGGTTAGTAAAATGTATTTTATATATAAAACAAAATTGATCCAATTATTTTTTATTTTTTATTTTTTTTTTGACAACATGTGAGGTGTGTGAGGTGAGGATCGAACTAAGATCTATCGATCTCTAGTCGTTAAATCATGTAGTTGAATTATGTTTCTCTCGATCTCTAGTCGTTAAATTATATAGTTGAACTATGTTTTTCTCGATCTATAGTCGTTAAATCATGTAGTTGAACTATGTTTCTTTGTTTCGATCTCTAGTTGAATTATGTTGGTAAAAACTGAGAGGTGAGACATAAATCAACTAGAAAACAAAAAATGGGAGATTTTGGAGCCACACAATCAGGCGTGTCTCCCAATATTAATTAAAGTGGGTAATTATTGAAGTAAAAAAAAGAAAGAAAGAAAGATAGGTAGAAGTAAGAGGTGATGGATTAGGGTTTAAAATTGCAAGAAGGGCTTCCTGAATACCTTGTTGATGAGTGGAACAATGAAGTCGGGAAGGAAGTCGAACGACCACATCTTGCAAACTCAAATCATCCAAATTAGACATAGTGGCATGTTGGACCTTCATCTCCAAATCTCTCAACGCCTCCATCAATCTCGCCACCGGATACCTCAAATTCCTACTCTCAACTCCAATAATCTTCACATCAACTTCAATCATCGCCGCTTCTTCCGATCTGGATTCCTCCAGCTCTTCGATCTTCCTTTGCAGCTGGTTTATGTAGAAGGGATGCTTTGTCTGCTCTTGACACGTTTGGAATCACTGAGCGGAGGGAGGTGAATCTGTGGTTCAGCTTCTCCCTCCGCCTGTACGTGCTTCATTGGATTTTCTTCACTCCAGGAGGAACAGGATTTCGACTTTCTTTTCTTCTCCATTCACCATACACTCAACATTTTGTCTTATTATTCACAACTCTCTCCTGCTTTGTAGGAAAATGTGCCACCCCAAAAAAATATTAATTAGAATCTTAAATAAATTATTGTAGTTTTATCAATTCAATTCACATGTGTGATTTCCTTTCAAAAACCTTAATTTATATGTGTAGAGACTTATAATTGTATCAATTAAATTTCTAAATTTTTCTAAGTGAATTAATTGTATGAAAAGTTAGGAGTTTAGTTTGATATTGTTATGGATAAAAATGACTTTACACAAAAGATTCGACCCATTGCAACAGTATTTTAATTAATGCGAGGATTGAACCCATGATCTCTTAGTCAACGGCACAACTTTATGTCAATTTAGCTATGCTCGGTTTGGTAATAATGCATTTAAATTCATGCTTCGTGCGTGGTTTGTTGCACAGGGGTGCAGGATCAATCAACCCCAAGGCTATCTAGGTGATGCGCTCACTCACGCGTTGCACACAAGGTGGTTGTTTGATAATTTTTTTGAAAATCTGCCTAGGCAGAATCGAACCCCTAACCAAAAGTTGGTTCAGTCTAACTAAAACACACTTTAAGGAGAAATCTATTCTTCTCGGTGGGCTTTGGGCCCAGACAGCCCAAGGTCAGCTCATACAAGAAGTTTTATTGGAAGGAGATGTAACGACCCGACTTTTTCTAACTTAAACTACTAAGGGACGCTACTAAATGCATGCTGATAACATTTGAAAAAAACCCTTGAGAAAAGATATAGAAATAAATATTTCTATTTAAATAAACTAAAATATAATTATTTGGGATCCCATTTAAAATATTGAAAACATCAAATAAAACTCTTCGATAAACTGCTTTAAAATTGTTTCATAACATAACCTAGAATAAAACATTTAAACTTAAATATCAAATATGCGGAAGCCATGCTGACAATGACCCCATGGCACAAACAGCAAACGATCCCGTCACTCGCCTCGTACGTTTTTGTCATTTCCTGAAAGATAATAATTGAAAAAGGATGAGTATAAAATTACTCAGTAAGTAACCCCCAAATGGGTTAGACATGCATACACAAGCAAAACATGCACTAAGTAGCTTAATCATGTGGGGCCTTTATTTTCTGTCAAAACTTTCAAATCGACCTGTGGACAATTAACCCATCAAAACTATACCAACTATCTGGTGGCGCATAAGCGGGCAACTTGAGAGACTCTACCCCAGCTGATGGTAGTTGGCTCCCAATCAGCGGAGCCAAGCCTCACCCGTCAGAGCGCCTCATTCTGGGATGTACACAAAATGCATTAAGTTTGTCAGCTCACTGGTGGAGCATAGGTGGGCTTTTCTTTAAAAATGTGGACCTTTACCCCAACAGATGGTAACTGACCCCCAGTCTGTGGAGCCTAGATCCACCCACCTAGCTCCTCATTCATAGTACATCAACATACATGGATGGATAATTGCCACAATTTCTACATTAAAACATGAATCATTCACCATTATGCATGAGGCCCCTAGCTGGATATTCTATAATGACATGACACTCAATTCAGATAAGGTCGTTGACCCAATCAATAGTCAAACAAACCAACTACACCATATCCTGAAGCATTCACCAAGAAAAGTATGGACAGTTCCAACTTATAAATTAATTCCAAGAATGGGAAACAATACACATATTAATTTCCACAACATCACTCATCCAGAACAACCAGAAACAAACATACATAAAATTACAGTAACAAACATACATAAAATTACAGTAACAAACATACATAAAATTACAGTAACAAACATCCAAACTTTCCCACCAAGCCAAAGGCTTTCCATCACTAAGGAAACTTACCTTGAGTCGAAAACCCAAACAATCTCTAAATTGGTTACAGAAGGTCTTGGTCCAACCTAAACAACTTCCAACAATTAAAACTCATTTATGAGATAAAAACAGTACTGTAAAAATGTCTAAACAAAACCATAGGTTACCTACGTAGTCCCTGCTTGACGTCACTCCTACCCTAAATTAAACTTCAATTCCAGACCGTTTTCGACACTGAAACAGAGAGGCTTTTACAAGTTATGAAAAATCTGAAATCTTGAAATAAAGTCTAAAGGTTCCAAAACGGATTGTTATGAGCGTTGTCAAAATGAGAATTACCCAACCTTCGCCGATCGACCCCTTATCGTGGATTGCTGCCGCGCAAAACCTCAGACCGCCGCGCTGAAGTGTCGATGCCGATGCGGAAGTGTCGATGTCGAAGAACGGGTGTTGGTTAGATTCGTGTGACGATGGTGGAGGAATCGATTGACGATGAGGGTTGGGCGTGGATCAAACGATGATGGCCAATTTTACGAACGATGGCCAATCTTTACTTCAGCGACAAAGTGCAGATGAAAGTAAAGAAAAAGGGAAATGGGAATGCTGTGAACACGTATGGAGAAAAACAAATGAAGAAACCCTTTACGGTTTAACCCTAAAAATAAGTTTAATAATATTAATATTAATATTATTACTTAAAAAAAAAAATTATTTCTTTCCCACCACTTCAGTTCCTTTATTTATTATTTTTTTTTTGTCTTTTAAAATATTACTTTAAATAAGTTCTAAATCTGAAATAATGATTCAATGTGATAAAATAGGGTACGGGGTGTTACAGGAGACGTGGTCACCACACATAGTCGAAATCCCAAAGAGGCAAGCCTTAACATGGGAAGAATGAACAAAGGAGGCTGCTAGAACCGACACACCAAGATTCATCGTGCACATCACTCCTACGAGTCAAGGTATTGGTCTCACTTTACTCTTATATTGGGAAAATCGAGGTCAAAGGCTCTCACTAGGGACTGAACTGCAATGTTTGATTAAAGTGGAAACGAACAGAGATTGAAAATCGGTCAAGGCAAGGGTCAGATAGCCAAGGTCAACTTAATTTTAGAAGGAGATCAGTGATAAGTTTTAAACCTCAAAGAAACAAATGAAACATAAGATTCTCTAATGTATACACGAAAAAGAATCCAGGAAGAGTTATAACACAACTCTAAAGGAACATCGACCTCATTACAAGGTCCCTTCGTCCCGACAATCATGAAATTCATAGTTGAAGCCACGTGAGAAGCATGTGATATTCACCGTGCGAAATTTGGCCTCAGTAGATACAATTTAAAATTTTCACATGTGTGTGAACTAGTGTTTTTTAAAGGAAATCTAAGTAAGGATTTAAATTGATTTACTCATCAAAGTTCAGATTTTAATTGATCCATACTAGTTTAGGGTTTTAATTGATACAACTCTAAAATTGGAGGTATAAATTGATTTTTGTCCAACAAATTAACTACAAAGGTTAAAGAGTAATTTTGTCCCTATACATTTAGGACTCATTTCATTTCCTTATTGTATTTTCAATGGGGCGTTTGGGGTAAGGAGCATAGTCGGATCCAAAACACTTTATGTCACGAGGCACAAATTCATATTAGATTAAATTACAAGTCTAGTTTTCGAACTTTTAGATTTATATATATGGTATTTAAACTTTAAAAAGTGTCTAATAATGACTTTTAATTTTTTATTTTGTATATAATATTGGATAGAATTTTTTTTTAAATAATTAGATAAGAAAATTAAATTTATGTCTAATATAAGAGTTGATTTTTATTTTTTAAATATGTCTAAGACCTATTTTTTTTTTTTTTTTTGATATCAATATGTCTAAGACCTATTAGATACAAATTTGAAAGTTCATACATCTATTAGATATTTTTAAACTTTCATTGACTTATTAGATACAAAATTGGATTAAAAAAACATAAAATTAAAAGTTAACAGTCTATTATATTGTACTAAAAAAAATAAAAAATAAAGATTTATTAGACACAAATTTTAAAATAGAATCTGGGTGCCCCTCTGACCATTCAACCAAGAGACATTTGCTATAGTTTTTACGTGCCCCTCCTAGTCCCAACGTGCATTCGCCCTGATAAGGAGTGTAATTATTTATTTTTTTTCTTTTAAGTACATTGGGATGAGAGATTAGACTTCTTGGTCGTCAACATATATATATATATATATATATATATATATATAGCTAAGTCATGCTCGCTTCGGCAGAAATGTAGTTATTTAACTTCGAGTTGTTTGGTGGACCCTCATTGCAAATTTCATGTGGAATATCCACAAAAGGATACCATTTAATCTGTGTTTGAGTTGCATAATTATTTAGTTTGTGGTGCATAGTTGTTTAACCATGGTCCAAGAAGTTTGGGGTTTTTTTTTCTTCTTTTTTCCGCTAAATGTTTGGTTCTACCATTCTACTAGATTCCAATGCTTTTTTTAAAAAAAATAATTAATAAATACTTATTCCCGTCATTTTATAAATTGAGATTTTAAGTTTTAATCTTCATAAACTATAACATGAGATTATAACTAGTTATTTTCATTCAAAAGGTGTGAAAATAGGTTGGATTTGTTTACCAAAAAATAAGAAAAAAGTAGATTAATATTTTAAGTAGCAAAGTTTCATCTATTATTGTTGTAAAATTTTGAATAAATTAGCCGAGCAACTCAAATCAACCCAACCCCATTTCTCTGCTTGGTTGAGTTCAATTGCGTACATAATCAAATTAGAGTAGTGTTGTTTGAATGAGAGAAATTTACAACTAAAATAATTAAAGTAATTATTGGGTCAAAAAGTGTACCTTTTTTTTTTTGCAACGATATTTAATTAATGCGAGGATTGAACTCATGACTTCATAGTCACGGACACAACCTTATGCCAATTGAGCTATGTTCGGTTTGACAGAAAAAAAAAAGTGTACCTTAATTTGACTTGTCCCGTCAACATTCCTAACAATTCCCAAATAAAAATAAAACCCTTTAGAATCCATTCTATTAATACACCACACAACACTTGTGATATATGAAGGTTAAAAAAAAAAAAAAAACTCATGTGCCATTTGGTGCATCAAAGTAGGTAGTTCCAAAGAATCTCAAATGCATGACTTCTTAATTAAATCTAACATGACTTATATATATATATATATATATATATGAGTTGAATCCTCCTTTAAAATATATCTAATTCAAATTGTTGAATTTTGGAACTCACCATCTCGATCAGCTAGGTGATGATTAAACTCTTCTATTTAAAACCAATTTTGATCCTTCAATTTTTTCTAAACTTTTTGAAACTATGACCAATAATCTAGACATATTTTCGATAACTCAGAACGAAAATTTTCCCATAACAAATATACTTACGTATAAGATGATTTTTTTATGAAAGTTGAAGAACTAAATTTTAAACCGTTATACGACGGGTTTTTGTGTAATGTTTTTTTTTTTTTTTTTTGTTAGGTGAAGATAGATGGAAGGAGGGAGTAGTAGGTCAAGTAGTGAAAAGAAGGTGAGGGCTTTGGTTGTGGATGATGAGGGTGTGATTAGATATATTCACATATCTCTGCTCAAAAAGTTGAATGTTGAAGTTGAAGCAGCTGAAAATGGAAAGGCTGCAGTGAATGCTTTCCAATGTGGGGCTTCTAATTTTGATCTTGTTCTTATGGACTTGGAAATGCCTATCATGGATGGGATTCAGGTACAAGTATTCTATTTACATATATTTTTTTTAATATTTGTAAGTGTCGCAAATCGATTACTTTTACAGAACAAATGGCCTAATTCATTTCTTTTAGAAAGGTTCTAATAGTCCATTTTCATGACCACTAAATCAACTCTTAATAGTTAATTATTTTTTTTCTATTATTACTCCAAAAATAATATTGTGGTTGTTTTATAGGCAGATTGCTTGGATAGAAATCAAACTCAAACTATTTGGAATTATAGCATATTGTAAAACATTTTGCAAATATAGCAAAAAAAAAAAAAAAAAAAAAAAAACAGTCTGATCTATGTAAAACATCAAAAAGCCCAAACATTCCAAAATCAGTGATTAAAATCCTTAAACCCTAAACCCTAACAGAACACTTCAATGCATAGTGAACGCCGAAAAACCCTAAA
Source organism: Herpetospermum pedunculosum (assembly GCA_028017165.1). Classification (NCBI taxonomy): domain Eukaryota; kingdom Viridiplantae; phylum Streptophyta; class Magnoliopsida; order Cucurbitales; family Cucurbitaceae; genus Herpetospermum; species Herpetospermum pedunculosum. The sequence goes on from CM051529.1 coordinate 52,954,463, forward strand.
CCCCAAACCCTAAACCCTAATAGGACACTTCAATGCATAGTGAACGCCGAAAAACTCTAAACCCCAAACCCTAAACCCTAATAGGACACTTCAATGCATAGCGAACGCCGAACTGAAGATAACTTATTTTTTTTTAATTCTTCTTATTTATTTATTAAGGATAATATGGAAATAAAAAAAATTATTTTAGAAATTTGTCATATTTACAAAATTTTTAAAAGGTTGTTATATCTTTAATTTATTTTAGTCTAATTGACATTTACTACAATTTCTCTTGTTTTATTAGTACCTTAACATGGGGTTTTTGTACGGATGACCCACCCCTCGGGAGCCGCGAGGTTTTTTAATCCAGTTTTTGAAAATTTATGTTTTTTGACCTTCTCTCGTGATAAGGAAGTGCACAAAGTCATTCGTACCTCGCTTATCACGATCACGAGAAGACAAATGTGATCTCCTCGTGATAAGCGAAGGGTACGAATGACTTTGTGCACTTCCTTATCACGAGAGAAGGTCAAAAAACATAAATTTTTAAAAACTGGGATAAAAAAACTTTACGCACCTCGAGGGGTGGGTCATCGGTACAAAAACTCCATCTTAACATTAGTGTTTTCTAAATTATAGAAGAAAAATAAATGGAATTTTTAGTAAGAGTAAGTTTTTGAGATAATATTTTAGTGTTATGTTGAGACATTTTTGTTACACCAACAATGTGAAGTGAGAAGTGAGAGATTGAGACCTCGACTTTAAGAAATATTTCTCATAATTATTTTTTGAAAGTACTTATTGATGGAAAGTGTGTTTGATCTAAAATATTTTTTTTATAAGCATTTTTTGAAGGACTAATTTAACTCTTTAAACTGCCTTTTCAAGTGTTTTCTAAAGTTTCAAAATCTATTTGGACAAATGTAGCCAAAAAAAAAAAAATAATAAATAAAAACACCTAGTAACCTTTCACAACTCATATCAAACTATTTTCTTTAAAAGCGCTAGGAATAAAATCTCGTTTGAGACTCATATCACTTTGAAACATGTTTTTAATAATTTAAAGTAAATTTAATATTTTAGTTTTACAGTTTAAAAGTAATTTTCATAGATTTTGAATATGAAAAGAAATTGATTTTAATCATTTTAAAATCATTTTTAAACTATGTGGGAATTTGGAGAATGGTGAAACCCAACATATATGTTAAGTTGGAGATTCCATTGGATGAAATGAAAATGTAAAATTTGATTGAATAATAAATGTTTATTAGTATATAGTTTGAAATTTAATAATTGAGTAGGCAACAAAGGAGCTGCGAAGGATGGGGGTTGAAAGCAAGATTGTTGGAGTGACAGAACATGGACCAACCTCCCAGAAGAAGGCTGCCTTTATGGAAGCTGGTCTCGACCAATGCTTGATGAAGCCATTGACAATACAAAAGCTTCAGTCTCTCCTTCAACAATTTTCAAAAGAGTAAAATTTTGTTCATGTGCTACAACTATCTTTTGGAGTCTAGCCACGTGACAGATTTTGATTGACCAAGTATTATGTTATTATTTTTAATTAAAAAATCATATTTAATGCACCTGACTTTAACTTTTTTTTTTCTTGCTTTTTTTTTTCTTCTCCCATGGCTTTTAATTTCTGATTTTGTCCTTCACTATTCAATCCTCTCCAATATCTCTTTCTTATCAATGATTTGAAATTTTTTACTAAGATTTGAAAATAGCAAATGATCGATAAAAAAATCCTGGCGACAATTTTTAATAATAATAATAATATTTAAAAGCTCACCATTGTCCAACATCCTATGACATTTTTTAATAAAATTTCTCTTTCCTCTTTCCTCTTCTATCTAATTTCTTCCTTCATTTCAAGTTTTCAACTCAATTTCACTTCATTTATCATAAAATAAATAATTAATTATTATCTTTTTAAAATTCTGCAATAAAATTCTTCTTTCCTCTTCTATCTAATTTCTCTGTTCATTTCAAATTTTCCAACTTAATTTCACTTCATTTATCATACGATAAATAATTAACTATTACCTTTCTAAAATGTCAAGTTTTCAACTCAATTTCACTTCATTTATCATAGAATAAATAATTAACTATTACCTTTCTAAAATTCTTCCGCTATGTTATTAGGCATATGGAGAGATTAAGAAATGTTTACTAAGATTTGACAGTAGCAAATCATCCATAAAAAAGATACTGGAGAGAATTGAGGAGAGAATGGCAAAATTAGAAATTGAAAGTTATGGGGAAGTGGAAAAAATGAAACAAAAAAATGGTTGCAGTGATATGAGACATTAAATATAATTTTTTAATTAAAAAAAATAACATAAAACCTTACCAATCAAATTTTGCCATGTTGCTAGACTGCAAAAGATAGTTGTAGCCCAACTAAGTTTTACTCTTTTCAAAATATTAACATCTTATGTCATATTTTCTAATATTTTATTACTTTTTAATATTTTAGCCATTGAATCTCTTTGGAATTTTGTTTTATTGCTGTGAAAAGTTTATTCTAAATCATGGAAATTATGACTTCATACTATTTATTATCCATGCGTCATACATATAAAAATGAAAAACAAATTATTTAGGTCCGGTTTAATACAACTATTTGGCCCCATTTGATTTTTTAATATTATGTTTGTTTTGATCTCCCATTTTTTTACAATGGTTTTCATCTCTCCTAAGGAAACACTTGAATTCTTAACCAAATTTTAAAAACAAAAACAACAACTATTCGAGCCCTATTTGATAATCACTTGATTTTTTTAATATCGTGTTTGTTTTTATCTCAATTTTTTTACAATGATTTTCATCTCCTAAAGAAACTTGAATTCTTAACCAAATTCCAAAAACAAAAACAAACTTTTTAAAAAAAAATAGTTTCCAAGCTTGACTTTAATTTTGAAAACACTAGTAAAAAAATAGATCACAAAACAAGGAAACTATTGTTGAAAGTAATGTTTATAAATTTAATTTTAAAAAATTAGAAACTAAAAAAAAAATGGTTATCAAAACCGGACTTCGATTTTTGGTTTTTGATTTTTGAAAATTAAACTTATAATAAACACTACTTTATCAAAACAAGCATCCATTATTGTATTATCTATTTTCTTAAAAATATTTTCAAAATTCAAACTCTGTTTTAAAAACTAAACAAATTAATTTTAAAGTGTTTTTGGAATTTGATACACAATTCAAATGTGGTTTATTTAAACAAATGTGAAACCAAAATAAAGAAATGAAAAGGGGACATCAATTTAAAAAACATAGAGAATAAAAAGTGAAATAATATCAAATCGAGCCTAGCTCAATTGACATAAGGTAATGGACATGAAGTCATGGGTTCAATCCTCGTATTAATTAAATACATTTATAAAAAAAAAATTAAATAATTCTCAAACACGGGTGATTAGAAACCACCCCTTAATTAATTACTTTTCAAAACCCTTAGACCATCAAACACAAAATCATTAATTACCAAACAAAGTTATAACCTAATAATATCATAGAGAGTGAATATAGCTCAACGGTAATGATATGTATTATTTTTTTGAGGTTGGAGGTTGAATACGCATGTAGTAGTTAAAAAATATATAATAATAATATCATAAATTAATAAATAATAAGTATTGATTAACATAAATAATAATCTTATTGGATTGTCAAGAGTAGGGATTAATTTTAATCTAAGCACAGATGAAAGAGCTAGCTTTAATATAATTTCTCTCACTAAACAATCAACTATGAACTAATTACTAAACCCACCTACATCACATCAACAACAAGAGGACACAAAAGAAAGACTTGAAAACTCAACAACTTAAAAAACCAATATGATAAATGAAATCAAGGACAACTCCACTCCAATAAAAGTATATAAATAAATCTGGATAAGGAACAAGGCATGTGGCCACATCCAAACAGCAGGAGCAACTGATCATCTTCATCAGATCCTAGAGTCCACTGCCAAAATTGTGCTGAGATTCATTGGGTGCATGTACTCCTGAGTGCCTGTGAGGATCTGTTGCACAATCAGCCTATTGGCTCTCTCTGAAGGATGAAATGGATCCCAAAATGCATACACGTTTCTGTTAGGGCACAAGTTGGAGGCTGGTGTGCACAATCCTATACCATTGAATGGCCCTTGCCCACAGCAAGCCACCTTTGAAGTTATAAACCCTAATTTCAAAATCAAATCACGGGTTACGGTTACGACATCGGTCCTCTCGGGGAATTTCTACATATATATAACATAAGTTAAGAAGTTATCAAATTTAGCTGACATGCCTATAGTTTGGTCTCTGGACTTTTAAAATTGTGTCTGATAGGTCGGTAAATATTTAATGTTATCGTGTCTTGTGATAGATAATAATTTGGACGTCTAAGCGCATTTGACTTATGAATTAGGTTTAGAAATCAAAACGAGAGGGAGAGAGAGAGAGTTAGTATACCATAGGCTTGAGGATTAGAGACGAAATCCATGTGCATCATTTGAGTATTGACAGCAACAAAGACAGCAGACCCAATTTCAGCATTGAGTGAATTGATTATTTGAACAAGCTGTGGGTTGAACAGCCCTGCAGCTCGTTGCAGCTCCATTGAGCACTCACCATTTCTGCCCCTCATAGCCAACTCCGCCGGCACGCACCCTAGTGGCCCCGTTCCCGTCACCAGCACCCGCCGAGCTCCCAACTCGTACAGCCTCTGCATTCTCCAAACCAAACATTTTCTCAACGTTTAAAATGGGGTCGAGGTCGGAGACGGGACATGTTTTGTTTTTGTTAGGACGGAGATGGAGAATGCATTCCGAGTTTTCAAGGTCATGTTCTTGAATAAGCAATTGTTATATATTGATGGATTATAATTAGGATGAGGGGATAAGTATTTAAGGAAGATTGTTTGGGTATTCAAGATAGATAAGGAAACCAAAATAGGAAGTGTTTTGGTTAAATTAAAACTTTTTGGTTAGATAAGGAAACCCTAACAATCTAAATCTAAACTTTCAAAGTTGTATTTTATATGTTTCATGTATGCAAATGATTCCTAAACTTTGAAGGTTGCGTCTAATAGTTCATTAAATTTTAAAAGTGTTTTTTTTTTTTTTTTTTTTTTTGTAAAATATTTTAATTAATGTGAAGATTGAACCCATGACCTCTTAGTCAAAGACACAACCTTATGTCAATTGAGTCTAACAAGTATATATACCTCCAATTTTCGCTTGTATAAGCCACAAAAACCAATAGTTATTTATGGAACTATCAAACACTTTTTACAATTTAAAAAATTATTGACACAACACTCAAAATTTAGGATTTGTTGGACAACTTTTGAAGTTTAGGCCTCTACTACACAACAATAAAACTTTAAGCATGAAATTAGTGCCAAAAGAAAAAGGTTTAAACCCTACTCCAATATTAAGAATCTCTAATTACTAAGAGCTAGTTTTTATTATTTTTTAAATTTAAATTTTATACTCTTTTCGTGTTTAAACTTTAAAATCTTATATTTTAGTGTGTAAATTTTCTATAAAAAAAAATAAAAGAAAAAACAAAATTATTTTAGACATGGTCATACAATAATACAGGAATTTTTGTACGGATGATCCACCCTTTCGGAGGCGTAAATTTTTTTGACATTCCCTTGAAATTTTATGTTTTTTGACCTTCTCTCGTAATAAACAAGTGTCTTCTCTCTGTAAAAAGTAATTTCTATCATTCGCTTATCACGAGGGCATCATAGTTGTCTCCTCGTGATCGTCCTCAGTGAAGAGTACTACAAATTTTGTGCACTTGCTTATCACGAGAAGGTCAAAAAACATAAATTTTAAAATTTTGGGTCAAAAAATCTCACGACCCGCGAGGGGTGGGTCATCCGTACAAAACCCCCCAATAATGTAATAGACACCTGTCTATGTAGACTACTAGCTTTTAAGGTCAATCACTAAAACAACAATATCAGTCTTCAATCACTAAAACAACAATATCAGACTTTAGCAGCAAAAGACTAGTCAACTATGATTTGTACTAAAAGTTTGAATCTACATTTTTTACATTTTTTAAGAGAAAAAGTTCAAGACTAAAGATTTTTTATCCAAAGTTAATGATTAAAATAAAATACTTTAAAATTTTAAAACTAAAATAAAATAAATAGGAAGTTTTTTTTTTTACAACAAATGTGAGTGAATTTAAATTTGTAATATTATATTAAAAAATAGATGTCTTAACCATAAGATTATACTCATAAGAATATACTCATGTTGGTACAACAACACATATTTAAACCAAAAGAAAAATGTAGTCAATTTGAGTAGAGTTCAATCGATTAAAATATGCATATATTATTTTTTTGAAGATATAAAAAAACTCGAAAGAATAATATAATATAGACATTAAAACATTTATTGATTTACTATTTTGAAGAAACTTGAGTTTAAATGTCCATAATATGTGTTTCACAAATGAGGTAGAAGCATTTATGGAAAAGTGATAAAAATAAGTTGGAGTTTTAATTAGAGACACCAACCAAACAAACAGGTCCTACAATTTGCATTTAATTACTTTTCTCCTACTCATACATTATAGCATTCTTTTATTTTTTCCAATAAATGCTATTACCCCACTTTACCATTAATATTCATTCCTACTTTTCTATATCAAACAACTAATAACTAACGCTATGTTAAACCGAACATAACTCAATTGATATAAGGTTGTGCATTTGACTAAGAGGTCGTGAGTTCAATCTTTGCCTTAATTAAATATTCTTAAAAAAAAAAAAAAAAAAAAAAAAAAAAAAAAAAAAAAAAAAAAACCAATGCTAAATGAAATTGTTTGAATTATCTAAAGCTTTTTTTTGTTTTAATAACTACATAGCTCCTCTCCATTTTCTTGGGTCCGAATTCAAATTCTTGTATCCAATATTTGTTGTACTTAAAAAAAAGAATAGTATGTTTTAGTTAAAACTTTTCATTTTTATATTGTTTGGTAACCGTTTTTGGTTTTTAGATTTTTAAAAATAAAAAATAAAAAATGGTTAATCATATGGATGTTTTTTTTTTTTTTTGCAAAAATATTTAATTAATCTAGGAATTGAACATATGAACTCTTTAGTCACCTCTTAATCAAAGGCACAACTAATACCAATTGAATTGTGCTCGATTTGACTACTTATATTGGTGTCAAGAAGTGATTCGTCATGTCAATTCACCTCAAAGTTATGTCAAATTTTTAATATCAAGCACCGCTCATTAATATTTTCATAAAGTATAGTAGGACGAAAAAATTAAAGCCCTTAAAGATAGGGATAGAGTTGATATAATAATGAAATTAGTCTATAGAGGAAAAATATAATCTGATCAATTTGTAAAGTAAAAATGAGGGGAATAGGAATTGTAAAGTAGACTTTCAAAAATGCATTATTTCTTTAAAAGAAAAGGGAATATTATTAGATGGGCCACATTTTATTGGATTCAATAATTATCATAATTATTATTATTTTTTTTTTTTTTTTTATTATTATTATTTTTTTTTTTTTAATTAACAATACATCCTAAAACTTTAACTCAAATGTTAGACCTACATGTTCCAAAACAAAATCATTAATTTAATTTAGGTGACTTAACACATAGAATTCATAATATGCCAACATGAGCATAGCTCAACTGACATATGTATGACCTAGTGACTAAGAGATCACGAGTTCGATTTTCCACTCCATATATAGTAAAAAAAAAAAACCCATAATATATTAAAAAAAAAAAAATTAATTTAAATATAAATCAATTAATGAATTGACCTAACATCAATTCATTAATTTTCTCTTATTTATAGACTTGATATTAATTAAGAAGAAAATGATGTTATACTAATTTAACATATAATCTCCTGGTATATATCATGTTAAAGGAAAAATTGTACAAAATGCTATCTATATTATATAGCTAGTTTCAATTTTGTATGTTAAATATTTTATGAACATTCTTAACCGAAAAACATAGATGTTTTGTAGGGATATTTGCACAGATGACCTCCCTTCGGAGTCTTATTGTTTTTTGACTTCTCTTCGAAAACACATGTGTTTTGCTCATTTATTGACGCCCACACTACGCTGAACACGATCGCGAGAGAAAAGTATGTAGTATCCTTCGTGGAGCACGAGGACACTATAGTCGTCTCTCTTGCGATCGTGCTCAGTGAAGGGTATGAGTGACTTTTCACAGAGGGAGTTGGGGCTTGCTGATTACGAGAGAAGGTCAAAAAACCGAGTCATTTGTCATGAAGACCTCGAAGGAGGATCATCTGTTCAAAAACCCCATTTAAAAATAAAAAGTTTGTGGTTAGAGAATGGAGTTATTACCGCTAAGATTTTGCGATACTCGGAGATGATATAGACGACATAATCAGGGAGTGAAAATTGGCGAGAGCGAGCTGAGACTGGGACCAAATAATAGTTGTTTACAAAGTCATTGCCTCCCAATGTTATTAACACCAATGCTCCATTCACCAACCTCACTGCTTCTTCTTCCCCTATCAATGCACTCACTCTCGCTTGGTACTGCCTGAAATACTCCATTTGCTGTGTGATTCTTATTATGTTCAACTGCACAAACAAACAACAACAACTATATATAAAAACACCACCTTTAAATCTCCCTTCTAGTATCTATAATTTGGTTAAATCTCTCGAAACATCGTCGAGACATTCTCGGGTGTTGACATGTTTTTTTCTAGACATGCTACAATTAAGATTGGTGGTGAGGATTCGAACTTTCAACCAGTGTATGGAAAGAGTACTAATGTCTTAATCTGGGAGAAATTATTTTAGAAGACCATCATAATGTGGTCGGCAGTTGTGCATGGTTAGATGTATGAGAGAGAAACCGTAAAAAATGTCTTGAATTTGTATCCGGTGGTTATTGGAGGTATATGTTGAGGATCTCACATTAGAAAAATGAAGGGACATTTCACCTTTAAAAGATGCATGAGTTATTCTTTTTATTGTCAATTGGTTTTGAGATGGAATACCATATTATCGTATTACGGTATCAGAGTCCATGAAACTCAAATGGATATTCGGTCTAAAAAGGGATCGGCTTTAAAAAATAATAATTTGGCACAAAATGTTGAACTTACAAACTGAACTCCAGTGTCATTGAGAATGCCAATTCCAGCAGAGGCAAAGTTGGCACCAACCAAAAGGTTCTCTCCCCTAAGCTCAGGGCTCAAATAAGGCAATGTAGATGGAGACCCAATTGCTTGACCTGAAAAACACAACACAACACATTACATTTACTTCACTATTATGTCTCAAAAAAAACTCAACTCCAAAAAGAACTAACTGATGAGATCAGGTATGTTGTAGCCATTGGAGAATCGTCCGGTGGCTCTACGAGTCGGGTAGTCGATGCCGTACGGGTAGTTATCGGCTCGGGCGGTGGTGAGCAAGTAGTCATTATTTCCGTTGTCGACTAGAGAGTCTCCGAACACGAAGAAAGCTCTACCTTGTGCTTGACAAACCACCAAGCTACCAACAAGCAACAAAATGAGACATAAAGTTGCCCTTAAGCCAGATCTAGGAGAAGGGTTCTCCATTGGGAAGTCAAAGAAAAGAGAGCAGAAAATAAAATGTGGAGAAAAGCACTTTTCAGCTCAACCACTGGCAATGTGCTTTTGGCAATAGTGGGAGAGCGGCTCTTAATTTATAGGGCTTTGGTAATACAATCAATATTTTGCTTTGCTGTTTGTTATTAATTATGGTCTGTTTCTAAGCTGCTGGGAGTTGGATTCGGACCACCAAGTAATTTTGCATTGCATGTGAAGTTTAATGCAGAGATTATTGTAAATTTTAGAATTATTTGGTGAATTATTCAGTTTTTTTTTTAAATTGTTTGTTTGTAAATAGGGATTTATTCTTTTTTCTCTTCTGTGTACTTCATGTGCACCCTTCATTAAATTATAGTCTGAAATTTTTGTATACTAATATTGAATTTCCATTTTAAGAAACTAAAGAACAGAATACATAACAATCATCATAAAAATCAATAAATATTTATAAACCATTTTCCTTTTGTTTAATTTTTTAAGAAATTGAAAACAAAAAACAAAAATATTAATTTTTTTTTTTAAAAAAATTTTGTATCTGCTGGTCGTAGGTAATTTTAGGAATCTTTCAAGACTAAGAAATAAGAAGAAGAAAAACTAAAAATGCATATTTTTGAAAAACTTGGAAAAGGAAAAAAAATAATGTTACCCATGTACTCTCTTAAATTTTATGAACTTAGTTGAGTTATTGTTGATTGATATTTATTTTGAAATTTTTGACAACACTAATATGAGTAAGATCATAATTGATCAAGGGATTATATGTTTGTAGGAGACATTACAATTTGATTCATGGTTGACCAATAATCATTTGTTTTTTTTTTTAAAATCTATAAGATGTTGTCAATGGTCAAGCTTGGTATAACTCAACTCTATAAGACATTATATTTTTTACTAAAAAAAATATTAAAAAATAAAAAAATAAAAAATCTCTAAATGGTAGAGTATATAGGACCAATAAATAACTATGGAGTGTTTGGTCAGTGATTTACGAATTTAATGAAAAACAAAGCTGTGTTTCATGTTTTCAATATTTTCGAATACATGTTTTATAGCGGATTTTATAAAATAGATTTCAATTTAAAGGCTTGTTAAAAATGTGTGATAATATATAGTTAACGAATCATAGAAATTATTCAAGTATTTTATTTTTATTTTTAGAACATCGACATTTTTGGTCAAAAAATATATTTTATATCAGTTGAACTATATTTACGTTCGCAAAATTATTCAAACCCTTAGTAAATAAAGACAATAGTCATTGATATGAAGGGTTTTTTTTTTTTTTTTTTTTTGACATAAAATCTAAAAATAAGATAATGCAATTTTTAAGTTAAAATTGGAAGGAAAAAAAATTAGTTGGTGTGGAATTAATTACTCATATGCATTTCACTAGTCTACCAACTTAAGAAGGCTCTTAAATACAATGAGTAAATAAAGAAACCAGGTGATCTTATTTCTGCATCTTGAAGACTTCCATATTTTTTCTTCATTTTTTTTTTAAAGATTAATCACATATATATAGAATACAAAATTCGGACCTTATTTTATTTGATCTCTTGATCGAAAGTATATATCTTAACTAGTTGAATTAATCATATATCTTAACCAATTAATTATGGTTTTGCTCATGTTTCTAAAATAATTTTCTTGATTAGATGATATGCATGATAAAATTAAATTCATGGTCAATAGCTTTATGTTTTACATGTTATTCATGAGGTTTGTACATTTTGTAATTATTATCTCTTGAGACATATTTTCATTTTTTTTTAGAAACAAACCAAACATGACTTGATAATTATTATTATTTTTTTTTTAATAATATCACTTTTTGTTAAAAAAAAAAAGAAAAACTATTTTTGGTAATAACTTTTTTATCAGCAGTGTAATAATAATCAAAATTGAATTTTTATTTTGAGATAATATATTTGTAGGCCAGGTTTTAGAAATGCTTCAATGTTAATTATTTTATAATTTATTCATTTATTTATTTTGGAAAGGGCTTCAATGTTAATCATAATCTTATAAGTCTCAGATTCTCAAAATAATAATAATAATAAAAAAAAATCTTATAATTCTCCGCCTTTAATTTTAATCTTATAATTTAATTTTATGAAATGCTTCAAATGGTCTCTATGTTACATTTTTTTTTACATTGAGGAAATTTGAACTATAGGAGGTGGCCAACACATCCATATCTTAGTTGAGTTTTTTTTTTTTTACCTATTTAAACTATTTAAGAGGAAAGATGAAGTAGGACATTTATTAATGATTTTATATTATTTTAAGTTTTTAACACTGATGTGATGTTGCAATTGATAATTATTTTTAAGGTAAAAATCAATTTATACTCTTAAACTTGATAGGTTGTATCAATTAAAACCCTAAATTAATTATTGTATCGATTTAAACCATGAACTTTGTATCAATTTACACATTCGATTAGGATTTTATTTTAAAAACGTTAATTTAAACTTATTGAAATTTATAATTTTAACAATTAAACCCATAAAATTTTATAAGTGAATCAATTGTATGAAAATTTTTGAGATTTAATCGATAAATATAAGTCTCTATACGGGTAAAAATTAAAATTATTATAAAAGTGTAAATTGATAGATTGAAAGTTGAGAGTTGTCATCATCTAAATACTTGGATGCACAGACAACTATAAATTTTAATTTCTCTCTCCTCCCATTCATTAAGATTAGAGTAAAACTTAGTTGCAGGCTGGGCTACAACCATCTTTTGCAGTCCAACCACGTGGCAAATTTTGATTGACCAAGTATTATGTTATTATTTTTAATTAAAAAATCATATTTAATGCGTCAGGTGGCTTCAACTTTTTTTTCCCTGTTTTTTTTCCTCTTCTCCGTGGCTTTTAATTTCCGATTTTGCCCTTCTCTATTCAATCCTCTCCAATATCTCTTTTTTATCACTGATTTGAAATTTTTTACTAAGATTTGAATATAGCAAATTATAGATAAAAAAAAAATTTAAAATAACAAATCGATAAAAAAATCCTGGGACAATTTTTAATAATAATAATAATATTTAAAACCTCACCATTGTCCAACATCCTATGACATTTTTTAATAAATTCTTCTTTTCTCTTCTATCTAATTTCTTTGTTCATTTTAAGTTTTCAACTCAATTTCACTTCATTTATCATAAAATAAATAATTAACTATTACCTTTCTAAAATTCTGCAATAAAATTCGTTTTTCCTCTTCTATCTAATTTATTTGTTCATTTCAAGTTTCAACTCAATTTCACTTCATTTATCATAGAATAAATAATTAACTATTACCTTTCTAAAATTCTGTCAATTTTCGCTATGCTATTAAGCATATGGAGAGATTAAGAAATGTTTATTAAGATTTGACAGTAGCAAATCATCCATAAAAAGAGATACTAGAGAGAATTGAGGAGAGAAGGGCAAAATTGGAAATTGAGAGTTATGGGAAAGTGGAAAAAATGAAAGAAAAGAAAGCGTTGAAGTGACATAAGACATTAAGTATGACTTTTTAATTAAAACAATTAACATAAAACCTGATCAATCAAATTCTAGCATGTTGCTGGTCTGCAAAAGATAGTTGTAGCCCAGCCTGCAACTAAGTTTTACTCTTAAGATTATTTGCTCTTCAAAAATTCAATCTATGAAAAGTTGAAATCTTTAAAGTTATTTTTGATGTGGCATTTGTTCTAAAAAAAAAAAAAAATAGTATTGGTTAAATGTGCATTGGAAACCGGCAAAAAAAAAAGAAAAAATTATTGAAGGAGGTTGATATAATATGATTGACTATTTTATACCGTTGAAGGAGAAAAGAAACTAACAATTATGATTTTGCCATACGTTCAACAATTTAGAGTGTAACAAACACATGAATAATTTTGATAGAATCGACAGTGAATAACTTCTTTCTCAAACCCAATTTAATAAAATAGTAGTAAAAAAATATTAAGAAATATGACTCAAACAACCAATGATGTCTTTTATAACAATTAATAATAATTGTTAGACAAAAAGAGAACAAATTCATTTATACAAACGTGTGGGCATAGTTCTACTCATTTACCTCTTTAGAGGTGGAGGTTGGAATACCCTTACCCAATGTTGAACTAAAATGAAAAAAATAGTCCAATTCAAAATTTAAATTAATTCAATCAATTGGATTTCCAACATTAATGGGAAGGATTACTCCAAAGAAGATGAAAAAAAGGTTCATTTGTTTTCTTTATTTTATTTATGATATAATTAATAAAACAACATCCACCACATAAGTCAAAATTACCAAAAGAAAAAAAATAAAGTAACTACTAGTTAAAAATAATTCCCTAATAATGAAAGATTTAGAGAAATTATTGAAAATTTCCTGGCCCACAGTTTGGTCCAGGTAAATTTAGGGCAAAAAAAAAAAAATTGAGATATTTGTCCGGATAATCCTAAATTAAGGTCCGTTCGAGAAAATGACCTGAAATATAGGGAATTAGTCAAACTAACCTTTTGCTGACATTACTCTCGCTCTAGTGCGGGTTCCATTTTATAACTGAAAATCATATTCTCTCGTGAACGTGAGCGAGAATGACGTCAGCAAAAGGTCAATTCGACTAATTTTTAAAATTCGAGTCAATCCTTCGAAGTTCGAAGTGTGTTGATAGTTTTAGGTTATCTATACAAATATTCCAAGAAAACTGAGGGGAGCTGGCTATAAAACAAATAGATAGAGTTTTAATGAACACTTGTTTGACCTAAAAACACAATCTAATAATATATATATTCTAACACAAGAAAATAGGTAAAGAACTCGTCTCTAACCTAAAAACACAATGTAATAATATATATTTTATAATAGAAGAATGTAGGTAAAGAACTCGTTTCCTCGTAAAATCTCAAACGATCATAATTTGAATCGAAGCTCAACTAAGTTCAAATAAATTAATTAATCCGCAACACTATTAATACATTTTTTTCTTCTTTTTCTTATGAATTCAATAATTACATCAAAGCCTCAATAATTTTTTTCATTTTTCAGATTACATCATAAAGTTATTACTAACTTTTGGATTCCCAAAAGAAAAAAATCAATTTCTTTTTGGTCCCCTTTACACATTGAAGCCTAAGGAGATAAGATGTGAATCTTCTTTTGGCTTTTGCAAGGATTGTTGTCCCACTGATGAAGTCAGTAGTACAGCTTGAGAGAGATAGAGAGTGAAGTTTTAAGTGACACATGTGATTGCATTGAATTGGGTAGCTAGGGTTTAGGGAGGATTTATTATTATCCGCCATCCTATTTCAACCATTCCGACCTATAAACTTTTAACGAGTCATTTACAAAATTACTTACATGATTTATTATTATTATTAATTTAGACGTGTAAATAATTATTCAAATCTATGATCTTTTGGTGCATGAATACATGCATTAATAAATCAAATTATGAATAAATTCAATCAAGTTAGGAACAAATTGACAAATTTTAAGAATAGAAAGAAAGAAAAGAAAAGAATATAATTATAATTTAAGTGTATTATATTTATGTATATGGAAGGGGCTATAAAATGGAAGAATTTTTATTTTTTTTTACAACATTATTCACTTTCTCCACTTTCTTTAATTACTTGCTTAATTAAACATTTTATATTTATTTTTTTCTTAAATTAAATAAATATTAATTTTAAAAAATGCCTCAATATATTTGCTAGTCTTTAATATCTTAGTATTATTTCAATCTAGTCCTTTTTTATCCGCTGTGAAAATTTAAGAGAGAGAAAATATCATCTAAGACGATAGGAAAATTTCTATTTAATTACTTCTCTAAATTTTCTTCAATTTTGTTTCTTTGGATAACATATTTTCTATTCTAAATTTTTATCAACTAAGTATTATGCCAAAGTTCGAGAGACTAAATTGAAAAACAATCAAAATATAAAGGATTAAATTAAAAAATTTTAAACAAAAATGACTAAATTAAAAAATATTCAAACCTCAGGGACTAAAATGTATATTTATGGGATAGATTTTATGTTTTTATTTTACAGTTTTTTATATGTTTATGTATTGCTTTTTATTTTTCTAAAATTGAAAGATGCATACTAAAATATAACATCTAAATAAATGTAATTATATATTTCAATTTTTTTAAAAAATTATTTTCTAATGGCTTATCATCTCTATAATTGGTTAAGCTTTTTAATTTTCCAACAAAATCATCAATAATTGTTGTTGTTGGTAGATTCTGGTCCTCAAGTCGAGGTCGGGTTTCGAGTGGAACCGAGCTTCAGGTACGTTCGATCTCGGGTCATACCATGCTTCTGATTTGATGACCTGTATGAGAAGAATTTGAGCATGATCTGGTGCTATGCCCAACACGCTCTGATGCCTAAGTCAGTAGTGTGGTCAGATTAACTAAAAATTCAGCTCAGGTTAAGATAACTTACCAAGCATTAGGATCGGTCCTGTTATGAGGGGTAACCTTGTATTTAGAAGAGTGTGCATTGGAGAAGATAAATGTCGTCGTGATGGGACATATCCCACTCATGGAATGGTGCTTGATTCTCGTAAATGCCTCAATGGATCGACGACCGAGGTATTGGACTTATTTTTCCAAACTTGGGTCGTTGGACAAGGCAAACTTGGACTCAGAGAATGCAATTGGGTCATTCTCGTTCATATTTAAGAGAGAAAAGTACACAAATGTGTTATTCTTTAACTCATATTTTCACAAATGGGTATTATTTTTTTTATTATTTTTTCTATATTTTTCGAGTATTTATTGTGTTATTTAATGAATTTATTGTAATTTGATCAATTTATCCATCATTTAAAACACAAAAATAAACATATTTTATTATTTTTTTAATTTGGCAATATTAATTTCGTGGTTTTACCTATGACAATTACAATTATCATTAATTAGATTTTGTTATTAATAAGATTTTATTTTGTATGCATTTATTAACAAAAATGATTTTTTCTCTCTAACTACCATATTTCTTCCATCGCCTTTGTATCTTAATTATGTCGGCTGTCCGTCCGCCATCTCCCCGTTATCGTCGTCGTTCCTTTATCGTCGTTATGTATTGCCCACCCTTCGTCGTCCATATGGGTACATTTCTTTATTCTTTTCTGAGTACATATGTCGTTTTCATTTTAGGTTTTCATCGTCTTCACTAATTTCAGCATATAAGCATTTCTTGTTTATGAATGTTTTTTGTTTATATGTATTTATTATATAATATATATATAGTCTTCAACATGTTCAAACCAAATGGAGTTATGTTAAAAAAAATTATGTTAACAACAATCATTTTCCTTGTTTTGCATGTTTTTTTGTTTATATATATTTATTATATAATATATATCACGTATATATAGTCTTCATTATGTTTTAACTCTTCACCCATTTAATACTGCAAGTTGTAATATATAATATATATCATCTATATTTTATAAATAACGTGTAATATAGTATACCATATACAAAGCAAGTTGTTTATGCACATTTTTTTTTTTGTTTATATTTATTTATTATATAATATATACCAAGTATATATAATTCATTAGGTTCTAAGCTTTCACCACCTTAATAACCTGTGATATAGTACATCATATATATACAACATCATATATGTTACATTGTGTTTATTTTTTAATAATTTTTTTTTAAAATGTCTAATAAATCTTTAAACTTTTAATTTTGTGTTTAATAGACCACGAACTTAAAAAAGGGTTCAATATATTTGTTAACTTTCAATTTTGTATTTAATTGGTCCTCAAATTTTCAAGTTTAAGTATAATATATCCTTGTATTTATTTGACATTTTTTAAAATTTAAGAATTTATTAGAAACAAAATTGAAATTATAGGGATGCATTAAAGACTTTTTAGAGTTTAGGGACTCAATTTCTTTTTTTTATTATTATTATTATTATTATATTTTTTTTTATTTATTTTTTTTTAGAGATAAGCCAAATTATATGATGGTATTAAGTTTTAGTCCGTAAGTCTTTGATACACTCACATATGTTTATAAGTGATAACTTTTTTTTTAATGTCAACATAACTTGAGAGTGTCAATTCGAATCTCTGTATTTTTGGCGATCTTTTTTTAATATTTATATACTCTAATTTTTTTGACCCCAAACATCAATGTCTGAATCCGCCCCTGGTCATCCCTAATTGTCAGTGATATTTTGAAAAGAAAAAAAAATTATTATCATTCCCAAACTCATTTAAAAAATGAATAATATAATATTTAGGAAATGAATAAAAATTTACCTTATATTTTCAATTCTATTTTAAACTTAAATAAGTGATGCGATTTTTAGAAGTGGCATATAATGTGAAATCGTTAAAAAATGTTACGTGAGTTTAATGAATTTTATAAAAACATGTGTGGAGTGTGAAATTGATGAGACTTTTGAATTTTGTTTTTGTGAAAATTAAATATTTGTTGAACTTGTGAGTTTTTCTAGATTTATTAATGATCAATCTTGCGCATTATTAATTGATACCATGCTGAATTTAAATTGTTTTTTATTATTATTTTTAATTAGTATTTTTTTAACACGTAAAAAAGCAATATATTTTTTATTATATACCGATTATATATCTTTATATATATAGTTTCATCATAACATTTAACGTATTTATTTATTGACAACAACTTGTGAGGAAAGAGATTCAAATCTCTAATTTTTTTAAAAAAATTATACGCATTTTTAATTAGGTTAAAGTTGATAAATGTAGCATTTAATTTAGTCCTTTAAACTTTATTCTTTGTATATTTCATAGAAAAATTAAGAATTTTAGGACATGTTAATTACCTGTTGGTATGCAACAACAATGGAAAAAACACTAAAGTAAGGGACATCTTTCCAAACAATTATAAAATTAAAGTTATGATAATATAAAGGAAGAAAAAATCTAGTCTACATTAGAGTATTAAAATTTGCCAACATGCTAACATTTTCATCAATATTTTCAAATGTTTATAAGTTCAAAATCGACAAAGTGATGAATCAACATTTCCATTATATTATAAAAAAAATTGATGAAATATATATATAAAAAAAAACAACAAAAATAAATATTTTAACTTATTTAAAATGTGTATATATATTTTTAATATTTTTTAAAAATATCATCGACTTCGACATTTCTATAAAATTGGGACTTCAACATTTTAAACTTTGGTCTAAATACAAATTTATAAATACTGTTTTCAAAACTACAGCCAAATTTTCAAATTTCAACCTTTTTTTTTTTTTGTCACACACTTATTATAAATGTATTCCTATATTCTTTTAATATCTTACTTCTACTATTTTGTGTTGTAAATATATTTCTATATTCTTTTAACTTCTTACTTCTATCATTCCTTGTATTTTTAGAATTTTAACTTCTTACTTCTAACATTCCTTGTATTTTTAGAATGAAGATGTTTTTATTTAATGTTCTTAAATAGGATTCGATAATTCAACTAATTAAGATATTATAATTTAATGTTAAAAGTTAGAATTTGATGTTGATATATTTTTTAATAAAAAAATAATAACACCTACTACTCGAAAATAATTATATTTATTTTTAAAAATTATTAGGTAAAAGAAAAGAATAACGTTTATATAAATTACCTTTAGAAAAAAAATCATGGTTTGTAAGCTTACAAATAATACTGACAAATTCAACATTTCTTACTCTCTTGCAGCTCCATTTGGAATTGGGTTTGAAAATAATTGTTGTTAGTCGTGGTTTTAGAAAAATGAATTGTAGTATGAAATAAATAAATATTTGATAAATTTTAATTTTAAACCTAGAAAAATAGGTGATAGTGTTTGATAGACTAATACCGATTTTGAGAGATTTAACTACAAAAATAGACATATAATTTCAAATAATTAAAAACAAAATTTAATATAATAATTAAAATTACAAAATTTAATTTTTTAAATTTAATTTATTTTGATAAAATGGTGTGAGAAACAATTTTTATTATTCCAATTTTAATTAAAATATATATATAAAAAATAAATAAATTAATTAATATTAATTAATTTTAATTTTATTTTTATCCATCATTTAAAATTATTTGATAATTAACATTACTTTAATAAAACTATAGAACAAAAAGATAAACTGTTGTCTTTGAAAAAAAACAGAGAAGGTAGAAAAAAAATGGATGAATTTTTTTTTTTTTTTTGCAGATTGACCATGGGAGAAGTTGGAAATTATGGAGGGATAAATGAGAAGCAAAGAATTGAAAATATGATTTGATTTAAATTAATGTAAAATCAGGTTTACCAAACAAATAAAAAACAGTTAAGATTATTTAAAAATCACTTTGATGGCCTTCAAACTTAAGCCCAAACGGAGGCTGTTTTTTAATAATATTGTATTTTTTAAAACTTATTATAAAAATATTGTAAGTTTGAAACTATTTTTAAAAATATTGCAGCCTTAGGTCGTCTGACCTCTACCGTGTATGAAGGTCGTCCTTTGAGACGATCTTGCTCCACATGGATGAAAAACCTTCATCGGTATATACTTTTTTTATTAAAAAATTGATAGTTTTTTAACCAGATATTCAAAATTTTCAAAAAATGTATGGTTGGAAAGCTAACCGCGAGAGCTTCAATTTGATATCTGGTTTCACTATTTTTGAAGTTGTGTATCAAAAGATAAAGATCATCGAAGTTGGACTGCAAATTTCAGAATTGAAGATTCTTTTGAGGAGTGCATTCAAAAATTGATATCTTTTTACCCCGATATTCAAAAACTTCGAAAAGGGTATTGTTGGAAAGTTAACACAGAGAGCTTCAATTTGATACGTAGTTTCACTATTTGTGGAGTTGTCTATCAAAAGATATATATCGTCAAAGTTATGAAAATTTCACTAAACCCAGAACTGAAGATACGACTAAAAACTTCAAAATTGTAGCTAAAGTTCGACGATCTATATCTTTTAATACACAACTCTACAAATAGTGAAACTAGATATCAAATTTAAGCTCTTTGTTTTAGATTTTTAACCGT
Source organism: Herpetospermum pedunculosum (assembly GCA_028017165.1). Taxonomy (NCBI): domain Eukaryota; kingdom Viridiplantae; phylum Streptophyta; class Magnoliopsida; order Cucurbitales; family Cucurbitaceae; genus Herpetospermum; species Herpetospermum pedunculosum. Next base: position 52,975,107 of record CM051529.1, read on the forward strand.
ACCTTTTTCGAAATTTTTGAATATCTGGGTAAAAAGATATAAATTTTTGAATGCACTCCTCAAAAGAATCTTCAGTTCTGAAATTTGCAGAGTTATAGTCCAACTTCGATGGTCTTTATCTTTTGATACACAACTCCAAAAATAGTGAAACCAGTATCAAATTGAAGCTCTGTTAGCTTTCCAACCATACATTTTTTGAAAATTTTGAATATCAGGTTAAAAAGATATCATTTTTTTAATAAAAGAAGTATATACCGATGAAGGTCGATCCATGTGGAGTAAGATGTAGAGGTCGTCTTTTGAAAAGACGACATCATTTAAAACTGCAATATTTTTAAAAATAGTTTCAAACTTACAATATTTTTATAATAAATTTTAAAAAATACAATATTATTAAAAAACAGCTCCAAAGGCCTAAGTCTCTAAGACATTTTTGGCCAAAATCTATTTATTTAACCTTATTAACACATAAGTTATTATCATGACATAGGTTACGTTTGAAATTCAGTTTCCGGTGTTAAAAGTGATTTTGAAATAAACTTAATCATTTTTAGTATTTGTTAAAATAGATTATAAATTAATTTAAGAATTTTTTTTTTTTTTTCAACCACGTTGTTTTGTAAAATCAACTTTGTTTGGTAAAATCAATTAAGTGTAGCTTTTGAAATTTATTATCCAAAAAATCAGATATCCCTGATCCTTAAAAATTCTTATTTAATCCTTAATTTATCATATTTTTTTAAATTAAGTTTGAAATATACCAACAACTTGTTTTATTTTTTTATTATTATAACTGATTTTATTTTGGGAACAATTATTTTAAAAGTTTAATGGAATCCCTTGTGATATGTGAGTGAAAATTTCTGAAAAAAACATGACTAACATTCTCTTGTACCAGTGAAATGTCAAACCTCAATATTATAATTATTATTATAATTTTTAAATTTCAGTGACAGAATATGCAAATTCTAAATACTCAGTACAAAAGATTACTACTATCATTCTCAAGTTGCAAGTTTGACTAACCTTATATTCTAAAATAAACGTCCAAACCATAAATATAAAGGCTAAATTTAATTTTTTTTTAATATTTCAATTTCATTTTCTTACATATATTGAAAATTTTCATTCAAGTCTTTTTACTAAACATTAAAAAATAAATGGTCTATGAATTTAAAAATTGTTATTTTTAGACTCTTGTCAAATTCTTACTATAATAACATTTTTAATGGATCTATTTTCTATAACAGCTGGCATATGTATCAGTTGACGACCACGAGGTCTGTGGTTCGAATCCCCCCATCCCCAATGTAATCAAAAAAAAAAAAAAAAAAAATTTTCTATAACAGCAACTCCTTTCAAATTGGATGAGCCATTATATATATATATATTTTTTTTTTCTTTTCATAACTAATATATTACGAAAAGCAAACGAAGGGATCCCACAGCTCGGGACTAAAAACACTAAAAAATATATTAAAAAAAAACAAGATGAAGAACTCACAAAAACATGTCTTAAGAAGAAATACTAATAGAGGTAGGGGCCAACAACATCCCAACCACGAAACACACCTATAAACCATATCGGCCTAGACACTAATTAATAAGAATAATTTGAGGAGAACGTTAACGGGGACTAGCCCCATGAATATGGAAATTATGTTCCCTCCAAATATGATAAATGGTCGCAACACCAAGCAAGCCTCCAAACATGCTGCCTGCGCCTATCACCCCGTCTCCATGCAACAGATCTAAAACAACTTTGTAGATCATGCAGCAGATCTAAAGTAACTTTGTAGATCATGCAGCGCAGATCTAAAGCAACTTTGTAGATCATGCAACAACCCGATAATAAAAGGAACAACCCCATCGTAAAAGTTTCATCCACAACTCCTTACTAAATGGACACTCAAAGAAAAGATGATCCTTAGTCTCCAAAGCATTCGAGCACAACACACACCCTGATGGAATCAAGGATCTCATGCATGAAGTCGTTCCCGAGCATACGACCGATCCCGGATGACCAACCAAGCAACAAATGAGTGCTTGAGGATATTACCCTCAAACAAAAAAAACTCGCCCAACTCACGCAATCCTACCGAGACCGCAAAACCACACAAGCACTAGCCACCAAGAAGTCATCACGCCTCCCAAGGTCCCAAATAACCCAATCATCCTGATGCAGATGGGGAACTACTGCCTTAACTAATGAAATCAACTCCTCCATCTCCAAGTCACACAAGGTCAGTGTCGACCCATCAGGAAGGAGAAAATCTGACACAAGAGCACGCTCAGAGCTCCACACCTCACGAGCCAACCTCTCACCATACCGCTGCACAATGAGGCCCTCAAGAAGCCAGGAATCCACCCAAACATGACAGTACCGACGTCTCTAATAATGGCTATACGGACAAACTGACGGAGCTGCTCCTGAAGCTGAATAATGGACCGAGTACACCACAACCAGCTAGACGACACTCAGACACACCATAAAGAATGCCCTCGTAGAATATAAACGTCAACCCACGCAACCCACAAAGATCCAGAGCGCGCAAACAACAACCAAATAAACTTCATCACAACAACCATATTCCAAGACCAAACGTGGCGAATTCTCAAGCTCCCTTGCTTAGAAATAAACAAACACCATTTCAAGCTACCTTTGCACTGCCCCTGCTGTCAGAGCTCTCCGACCATAAATAAGCTTAGAGAATATAGTCAATCTCGATAGCTATCCGAGCAAGCAGCACAAACACACTCGTCCAATACACTGAAAAGATTATGAATTAAATTTGTATGTGGATTTTCTCATTTTATGGTTGAATATGTTTGTTTGATTAAATTTAAATATGATCAATATTTTTAAAGGACCAGTTGATAAAAATATATTTTTATGTCATCATTATTTTGTACATAAATTTTGGGTCGTGTAAATATTATGGTTAAATCATACTTTCAGTTCTTATATTTCTCTTCTTTTAAGTTTTGTCAGAGTTATTCAAAGATTGATTTTGTAAATTGATCTGTCTTGATTTTCATTAAAATTAGTGGGGTTTCGAATACGGGATGAGGTTTGAAGCTCCAACCTTATTTTAAGTAGTGAAAAAATGCTCACTTGAGTAGGTGAATTAACAAAAAAAAAAAAAAAAAAAATAGAACAAAAGGTAAAAATTATGTACGTTAACACATATAAGTCAATTTTTCAATTTGATAAAATTGAAAGTTTATATTGAAATTTGATATCCCATCAATTAGTTTAGAGATAAAATTGATGTTTTTTTAAAAAAAAATAATAAAAAAAATAAACATGTATAATTAATTGAAGGTAGTAAGTGTCGTTATCAAAATTTGATAGGATTGGTGGAACGAGCTTGATCTTACCATACTTGAAAGAAAAGAGAGTAAGCTAGGACTACTGAAGGGCCTATCCAAACTGCTCATGACGCTCAAGTTAACTCTCTCTCGAGAGAGAAACAGAGAGAAGATGAGTTGAATATGAAAAATATATAAATTATGGAATTTGAATAATATAACTTGCTTACCCAATGAGCTAAGGATTTTTTCCTTATATAGGGATCCTTAGATGACCGTTAGAGGGTCATTATGAGGGGTATTGATGACACCCTTAACTCTTAGGGGATTACAAAGGAGATGTAACTCTCGGAGGGAGCCGTTTTCATCTATTAATGAGACCTAACCGACCCTACAAAGGTGAGTCGACCCTTTGCTATGGGTGGAGAGTCGAGCTCCTTGAGGGGCTCGACCCCTTTGGTGGTGTCGAGCCGACCCACGTGGTCGGCTCCCTTCGATGTAAGGCCCAGCCGACCCGAGAGGGTCGACCTTTGAGGCCGGCCCTCGTGGTACTCTTAAGTTGAATCGAGGGTCGACTCCTTCGTTGCTTTGTGTCGAGCCAACCCGAGAGGCTGAATTTTCTGTTGCTTTGTGTTGAGCCGACCCGAGGGGTCGACTCCTCTCCTTCTTGCGCCGATCTTTAGGGTTGGCGCTATCATTCCTTTTGGAGCTTGTTGGGCCGACCCGTGTGGTCGACTCTTCTCGAACATGGCCGATTTGACTCTACGAGGGAGTCGACCACTTCATTTGTCTGGTGCTGACCCTAACGGGTCGGCTTTCGTCTCCTTGTTAAGCTAGTCCTATTTTTGGTGGCCAGTCTCTTGACTTGATTTATAGCTTGACCTCAACTAAGTAGGTCTATTTTTGGCGTTTAGTCTATCAAATTTCTATTATTCCGATTTTCACCCCTAACATAACCGTAAGAATATTGGAATTTGAATGGTAAAGATATAAAGTTGCACATTTTCAGAAGTATAAAGATCAGATCATCATGAATAAAACAAAATTATATAGAACAAAGTTGAGGATTGAAAATTTATTGTAGAGTGGGCTACAAAAACTAGCATAATTGAGATACAAGTATAAAATATATATATATATATATATATTAAATTTAATGAAAAGACTTTATTAACACATAAATAATTATGTCAATTAAATTATATTCGATTTTATTTACAGCGTAATTCATGACATATTAGTATTACATAACATGAATGAAAATGAAATGCAACATAAAAACACATAATATAATTTAAGAAAATGAAATGGAGTATTTGAGTGAATAAATAGTAATTAATAATATAATTTAAGAAAATGAAATGGAGTATTTGAGTGAATAAATAGTAATTAATAAGATATCTGCATCATTAATTGATAAGATTCTGAAATGTCATTATATATTTTGGACCCCAAAATGAATATCTGAAATTAGCATCTAAATATGTGCAACAGTCTCATCTTTAATTTAAAATAAAAAGAGAAGACATATAAGTCAACCCATTGGATTTTGGATTAATTATGGATGAGGCAATTCCATTTATTTATTAATTTGAATAAGACATTAGAGTAGACATGGAATGGTTTTTTTGGTACCAAATTTGCATATATATCTTCGTTTTCTTTTCATGTCTTTATCATCGAAATGTGACTAATTAATTCTCTGATGTACCATTAGGGAACATATTTAATAACACGTTGATTAAGATATTGAATAATCTAATTACTGTTGGTTGTTTCTTTGGTCTAATTATTATAACTTTTGATAGCAGTAATTGACGATATAAGATTAGAATAATTGAGCCAACAAGAAAATAGTTTAACTGACATAATATATCGACTGACGACTAAGAGATCTTAGGGTTCAATTCATCATCTCCACATGTTGTCAGAAAAAAAATAAAATAAAATTAGACCACGTCATGCAGCCCGATCAAGAACATCTTCCGCTACGGTTAGACCCTTAATTTTATTGTATTCTTGTTTTGTGTTTTCCTTTATATCTCAAAATGGAGAAAAATTGGAAGCATGGTACAAATTTAGACACATCAATATAGATTTAGAATGAAATTCATATATTCATTCTATAATTTTGAATTTTTTTTTTTTTAAAGTGTGTTTTTTCAACATATTTTTTTTTAAGTTCAACAATGGTTGGTTAGAATCAAACTATCAACATTTGAGATGATATATAATAATGACTGAATTATACTCAAATTATAATTTTATAATTCCTTACCGAAAATTTTATTTTCTTGTAATCTATTTCTAAAAACGTTTTCGAACACATTCACCAACCGAACACATGTGACACATGTGGATTCATTTCATGGGAATTTTAGACTCCCATTGAATAAAACATAACAAAAACTCATGGGGTATTTGTACGGATGATCCTCCCTTCGAGGGTCGTAAGGTTGTTTGACCTAGTTTTTGAAAACTTATGTTTTTTGACATTATTCTCTCATGATAAGCAAGTGCACAAAGTCTGCCGTACCTTTCACTCAGCACGATCACGAGGGGACAACTATAGTGTCCCCGGGCTAAGCGAAAGGTACAAATGACTTTTCACAAGAGGAAGAAAACACTTGCTTATCACGAGATCAGAAGGTCAAAAAAACATAAATAAGCGAATGTCAAAAACAATTACGACATCCAAGGAGAGGGTTGATCCGTACAAATACCCCAAGAATTCATATACTATTTTCATGTAACCCAAATATAGATTTGGTGTTTTTCAATCCAAACATAGATTTTAATGACTACTACATCTTTCCTTAACTATTTGAACCTAGGAAATGTTAGCTTTTTGTTCATCTTTTTGAGTTTTTTATTGGCTTATTAATTTATATCAAACAAAGAAAATGAGAAAAAAGAAATATTATTGTTTTATCATTTCAAGTTAATGCTAATGAAAAGAAGTGAGATCTTCAACTTTCTTCAACCTCTTAGAAACTTTGCCTCAAGTAGTTGTTGTATTAAAGATGAGGGGAACAAATAAGCAAGCAAGATTTTTAATACCATGTGAATATCATAAATGAATTTAATTGTTATTCAACTTCATTTTCACCTATTCATATATATATCAATTTGTACTCATTCATTCTACTTAAACAGGTTTTGATTCCATGGATGCCCTTTCATTTTTTTTTATATATATCAAATAGTGCCTTATTATAATTTAATTTTAAAAATCATGCTACTTTATTAATGTTCCTTGTTTATTTTGTAATCTACTTTTAGAAATGTTTAAAAAAAAAAAACATAAATATATTGTTGGATAACTATTTTTTTTTTTGTTTATCTTCAAATGTTGTCCAAATTTGACATGCAATGTCATCTCTCACTCAAGTCATTTTATCTTAAACGATATCGACTTGGATCCAACTCAATTATATAGCTCTGTAATATCGTGGTTGTAAAATATTAAAATGAGAATAAATGAAAAGAGCTTTAAGGGTTCGAGTGTATTAAAAATTAAAATTATATATATCTATATATATTTGCAAATATATAACGGGTATATATTTACAAAATTCAAAATTATAATTATATATATAAAAAAAAAATGATCCAAAATTAAGAAATTAAATAAAAAGAAACTAGAAATTAAAATTATATATAAAAATGAGACACAATTAAGAAAAAAAAATGATTTGCCTAAGTTTTGAACCAAGGCACATAAATGGAAAGAGCTTTAAGGGCGTGTTTGGCCCAAGAAGTTGTTTGACAAGAAGTTAGGAGGAGAAATTAACTCGCCCACCGACTTGTTGAACTCGGATAAAAAATATCAACTCCCCAGACTTCTACAGTAATTACTATTGAACTCCCCAGACTTCTACAGTAATTACTATTTAAGTCTGTCCCATTTTTTGAGGCAACACATTTCACTCTCTTCCTCTCTCTCCCTCCCACAATATTTTTAATTATTTAAAAAAAACGCAATTTAAACTAAATGGATAAAATGACTAAAAATGCAATTCAACCTATTTTTATTATTTTAAATATAATTTAGGTTGTTGAATCAAAATTGGTACTTAAACCAAATTCCAAATGTAGTATTCGTACCATGAGATAAATAAAAACATCAGCTTATTTGAACATGTTTAAATTAATGGATTAAAATCTTTCAAATTCACGTGTAATATTTAACACAATATTGTAGGACTTTCTTTTATTTCAAAACTATCCAAATAAGATGAATAATTAGTGTGAGTAATATTGAAAAAAGAATGTGAAGTATTGTGGTCAAAATTATTTTTGTTATCTTCAAAGTAATTTGTGAAGAATACATAAAATAAAAAGCAAAAATCACATTCTTAAAATTTATTGAAATTTACTGGAAAAAAATCTTTAACAATGAAAATATGTAAAATTATAGAAAAAAAATTGTAAAAAAAAAAAATAACTAAAATAAACCATTTTTTTTTGTTGAGAAGGTGATGTTACGTGAAGTGTGAATTTAGATGGAATGACAAGTTTAAGAGGGTGGAGGAAGACGTGTTTGACACATGAGTAAACTATACTTATAGGTAGACAATCTTATAATTCATAAAAATTAAATATGAGTCATAACAAAAAAAAAAAAAATATATATATATATATATATATATTTTATAATCAATATGAAAAAATAATGTGAAGGATTGTGCTTAAAATTATTTTTGTTTTCTTAAAAGAAATTTGTCAAGATAGATAAAATAAAAATAAAATATTTCATTTTTAGAATTTATTGGAATTGAAAGAAGTACTTAATAAGAAAATTTTGAAAGTTTGTAGAAAAAGATTGTACAGAAAAAAAAAAAACAGCTAAAATAATCTAAGAATTCACAACTCCAGACTAAACAACTCCCTGCTCTTCACAACTCCAGACTAAACAACTCCCTGCTCCAAACACACCACAAACTTCAGAACTCCAGACTAAACAACTCCCTGCCCCAAACAGACATACCTCAGAACTCCCCAGACTAAACAACTCCGGACAAAACAACTACAACTCCCCTCAACTCCTTGGGCCAAACGCCCCCTAAGGGGATTCCAAACAACAACAAATTTCCTAAACTTTTAGGAACACAAATTTTATAAACAAAACGAAAAAAAAAAAAAAACAACATTTTGTAGTTTCTCAAAATTTAGAAACAAGAAACGAGAACTGTTATCAAACAAGTTTGTTTCTTAAAAAATGAGAAACGGGAACAAGAAACATGAAACATGAAACATGAATGTTATTAAAGCCATTAATTAATGTATTCTGTATTTTTTTTAGAAATAAATTTGTTTACAAAACTTTATTTATTTTGTAATCTAAGTTTATTTTTAAAATAAACCAGATTAATTTAAAAACTAGAAGAGTTCTAAATTTTTTTTTTTCAACAATTATATAAAAGACTTCGACACAACATTGATTCGAATGCAATTACGATTTCACGTCGATTAGAAATAGTACAAGTATTTCGATTAGAATGAAAAAAAATTAAAATCATACCAAGCTAAGCTTAAAAATAAACAATATCATACACCTACATGAAATATATGAGAGACCTACCATTTCTTAAAAAAAATTGGAAACATAAAAAATAACAAGTGATGAAGAAAAAGCCAAACAAAATAAAATAAAATTGGATGCAGTTTTGTTTGATTAAAGTTGATGTGTGAAGTAATAAGTTCAACAACAACTTGACATTTCCCAATCATTCAATTGTGTTTATTAGAAAAGCAAAAGCTGTAAGGTTAGTTTGCTTGAATGAACCCAACTAACAGTTTAATTGCATCCATACCCCTATTGACCCCACAAATTAATTAATTTCTCAATAATGATGCCCCACAATTTCTAATATTTATTTTACTACTACATTTTCCGGCGCTTTATTCTCTCAACTGAATCAGTACTATTGGGAACAAAAATATGTTTGCCTCAAAATATTGCCTTTCTATTTCACATGCTTCTAATACCTTTCTAAGTGTGCGTGGGGTAGGATCAGAGATTCGAACTATAAACCTTTCGGTCGGTCGTTAACACATACTTTATGGAGCTCTATTCGTTTTGACTTTGTCATTTATCTATTTTGTAACTTATAATCACTACAAGAAAACCTGCTTTTAACGACGAAAATAAAACATCGCTCAAGTCACGATTTCGTCGCTGAAGATCTTTTACGACGTAAAAACAGACGTCGCAAGAAACGTCGTTCTAGACATTTAGCGACGTTTTGGGCAAAAAGTCGCAAACCTTGTGACGACACAGCAGAACGATGCACGTTTGCGACGATTTTTACTTTTCGTTGCAACGACGTATGTTCATCGCAAATAATGTTTGCAACGTTTTATTTTCTTCGTTGCAAGTACTGTTTGCGACGTTTTATTTGTTTCGTCGCTAGATTATTGTGACGAAAATTATGTTTGTCGCACGCTGGAGTCGCAAGGTGGTGGAAGAGGGATGGCGTTGAAGCCGCAACGCTGCAGTTCTTCGGTGGCGGTGGAGTCGCAGCGCTAGAGTTCTTCGACGATGTAGTCGCAAGGTTTTTTTGTTGAACACAACACGGAAGATGAAAAATGAAATCCCTAAATCCTTTTCTATTTCAGGGCTGAGACGAACACAAAAACGTCGCAATTTTTGCGATGTTTTTTTTATTTGGTCGCAGATTTTGTGAGGTTTGTTTTAGTTCGTCGTATATTTTGGGACATTTTTTATTTCGTTGCAGATTTTGCGATTTATTTTTTTACGTCGCAATTAATGCGACGGTTATAATTTTGTTGCTAAATATGTCTTTGTTTTTCTTTTAAAAAAAATAACACTTATAATGTTGTGTTTTAAAAATGGTTTTAAAAGATGTAAATTATGATAGTTTTCATTTTAGATTGAAAAGCAACAAACTCAAGGTTTATGAAAATGGAAGGTGGAACAATTTATAAACTAATTTTAAAGAATTTAAGTTGAATAGGAACAACCTTAATTAAAGTTTGGTAAATTTGTGAATTGACACACTTAATTGAAAAGTTGGGTCTCCATCAACTTTAGTCGTTGAACATCTTTTTGTATTTATTTTGCTTCTTTGCACCAACTCTCTAATCCTCTCGGCATTAGACTTACCTCATTATTGGTTTTCCACTATTAGTTAAATAGAAGAAAAACTATAATATATAAGTATTAACTAACGTAATTGAAGTAGATAAAGCACTATACTTTATTAGTAAACAACAACCTCTCAATGTTCCTCAAAAAAAAAAAAAAAAAAACCAAATAATACAACTTCTCAATATCATTAAAAAATATCATAAGTTCTAGGTAAAAGAAACTTTAGCTCATAATAATACTAAAAAAAAAGATTTTAAAAAAGTCATTTTGTAGCTTTTAATGCAATAACTGAAATAGATGCCGTCATAAAGCTGACAACACAAGTTTATAATTCAAACAATTATATATATATATATATGAAAAGAAAAACTACTAGAAAAAAACTGTCATTTAGTAAAGAATTCAAATTAGGTTTTATGTTTTCAAATTTATTGATTTGTATGCAATATAAATTTTATTTTTTTTTAAACTATTTTCGAATTCTATAAAGATTAGGTAAATTCTAAAAAATAATTTTTTTTTTTACAGTATTCTGTAATTCAGATTATGTAAATTCTAAAAAACAATTTTTTTTTTTTTTTTTTTCTTCTTCATCAGTGTATCCATTCAGATTTTAAATTTAAAATTTTAAAATGCAAAATAATATTTAAAATAATAAAACTTTAATAAAGAAAATATTTTTACGTTATAAACTCAATTCATTTTTGTAAAATTAAAATAGGTATAATATAATATATTATAAAATAACAATTATACAAAATCTATAACATAAAATATGTTCATAAATTAATTAATAATAGTTTATATTCAATCTAATATTTAGTTGGTGACTTCAACTAGTTTTATGATTTATAGAAAAAAAAATTAAACACATTCCAAAGAATTAATTAAATTGAGATTAAATTTCTAAATATGCTACCAAATACATATATCTGAAAACATTAAAAACATCAAATACAACTATGTTTTCATTGAATCTCTTGTTTTTAAATTTATGTTTTTCAGTAGGCCCAAAACTTTTCAAAAAAATGTTGTGACTGCCTTTGAATATAAGTCAAAATAACCCTCTAAATTATATTATTTTGTTTTCTTCATTTGTTTTTTTAGTTCAACAATTGTAGGTAGAGGATGAAACTTTCAACCTCAACAGAAGGAGGAAGAAGTACATCAATACATGTCAATTACTATTGAGCTATGCTCAATTTTTTTTTTCTTTTTCATTTATTGTTTATGTTGGGAGTGCGAAAGGTCCCACATTGGTTAGAATAGGAGAAATATGCCTTTTTCGGTGGAGGAGGTTGCCTGGATAAGAGCTATATTGGATAGAAATGACTTTTATCGAAGGGAGGCTCGGTACGTACTTCGTTCGAGGGGAGGATTGTTATGTCCAAAGTGGACAATATCATATGTGAATTGTCTTTATTAGTTTATTTTAACTCTGGACATTAAGGGTGTGCTTGGATTGACTACTAAAAAAATGTTTTTTTTGAAAGAATGCATTTTATTTTAAACATTATTTTTAGAAATGTTTCTAATTAAAACACTCATGTGTTTTGTTACATTTTCTTAATTTTTTTTTTATTATTTTATTATTTTTTTTTTAAGCCAGCTTAGCGCACCTCGACTTTTCTTAAAAGTGTTTTTATCTACGAGTGTGTTTGGTTTGCTCTACTAGAAGTGTTTCTCTTAATGTAAAATTACTATAAAAGACAATTATTAATAAACCATATAAATTAATAACTTTAAATATATATTTTCCAATTGAAGTAACAAATTAAACTTAACTCAATTGACATAAGATTATGCCTTTAAGAGGTCGGAGTTTAATCCCTCCCTCCCGCATTAATTTAAATATTTTTCCAAAAACAAAAAAAAAAAGTTTAAATTTGTATTTTAAAAATTATGATCGTTTACTATTGGTCGTGGTCGGGCGGCCGGAGCGAGGTGTTCGGGGTCGGGCGGCCGGAGCGAGGTGTTCGGGGTCGGGCGGTAGTCGAAAGAGGTTAGTGGGTGGAGAAAATTTAAAAAACTAATGTGAGGGTATTTTGGTAATTTTAATACAATATGAGAATTAAGTAGGTTTTTTCATTAAACACCCAAAAACATTTTTTTGAAAATTTAATATCAAGTGTTTCATCCAAAATGTATTATTTCAAAAACTCATTCTCCAAAAATTCATTTGGGATGGTTGCCAAACACCTCAATTTATTTCAAAATAACTTTTTTTTCAAAAATTAAACACTTACGAATTTAAACCAAACACACCCTAAATTACATGCAATATTACTCACAAGAATAATTGGATTCTTTCGGGTCTAAGGGTGTGTTTGGATTGACTACTAAAAAAATATTTTTCAAAGAATGCATTTTTTCAAAAACATTTTTTCTAGAAATGTTTATAATTAAAACACTCATGTGTTTGGTTACATTTTCTCAAAAGTGTTTTTATCTACAAGTGTGTTTGGTTTGTTCTACACTAAAATGTTTCTCTCAATGTCAAATTACTATAAGGACAATTATTAATAAACAATATGAATTAATAAGTTTAAATTTATATTTGCCGTTTAGAGTTTAGGGTTTACTATTGTTGATGGTCGGGGTTTGGCGGTCGGGGTCGAGGTTTGGCGGTTAGGGTCGGAGTCGGGGTCAGGGTCGGACAGTCGGGGTCAGGGTCGGGCGGTCGAGGTCGGGGTCGGGGTCGAGTTCGGACAGCCGGAGTCAGGGACGGGGTTGGGCAGTCAGGGTTAGGGTCGGGGTTGGTGTCGGGGTCGGGCGGCTGGGGTCGGGGTCGAGGTCGGGTGGCCGGCGGTGGTCGGGGTCGGAGCCGAGGCTGGGCTCGGGGTCAGGATTGGGGTCAGGGTCTCGGTCTCGGTCGGGCAGACGGGGTCGGGGTCGGGGCTGGGGTAGGGGTCGAGGTCGGGCGGTCGGTGTCGGGGTCGGGTGGCCGGGTCGGGTGGTCGGGTCGGCGGTGGTAGGGTCGGGGTTGGGTGGCCGGGGTCGGTGTCAGGGTCGGGGTCGGGGTCGGGGTCAGGTGGTCGGGGTCAGGGTCAGGTGGTCGGGTCGGCGGTGGTCGGGGTCGGGTGGTCAGGTCCTGGCCAGCAGTGGTAGGGTTGGGGTCGGGTGGCTGGGGAGGCGGGAGTCGGGGTCGGGTGGCGGCGGTGGCCGGGGTTCGGGTGGCGGCGGCGGTGGCCGGGGTCGGGCGGTTTGAGCGGGGCGACGGATGGCAAGAGTGGGAGGCGGTGGCCTGCGACGGGTGGCCGGAGTTGGACGGTGGTGGTCGGAGTTTGGAGGCGGTGGTCGACGGCGATCAGAGATGGTCGGTGAGGGACGGCGGTGGTCGAAGGAGGTTGGTTGGTGGAGAAAATTTAAAAGAGGAGTGTGAGGGTATTTTGGTAATTTGAATACAATATGAGAATTATGTAGGTTTTTCAAATAAACACTCAAAAACATTTTTTTCAAAAGTTAATATCAAGTGTTTCATCCAAAATGCATTATTTCAAAAATTCATTCTCCAAAAATTCATTTTGGATGGTTGCCAAACACTTCAATTTATTCCAAAATGACTTTTTGCAAAAATTAAACACTTAGGAAGCTAAACCAAACACACCCTAAAACATGTTACGTGTATTATTAGAACAAGGATTAATTCTATCATCTCTCCACATTTGTGTTTAATATTGTCTACTAACTAGGGCTCACCTGGTTTTGTTTTCAAATCTATCACAAAACTTAAAACATATAAAAATGTTGATTTTATATAGAAACTACAACAAGAATTATTAACTGCAAATGTATAGGCCAAGTTTTAACATTGTGATTAAGTGAGAGAGAGTGTCGTTCTTTGAATTGAGTTTCTAGCTCACTTAAAAACCACAAAATCAATGCAAATAATCAAACAAAGGTTGAGGAAAAATAAATGCAAAGAAGATCTCGGAGAATTTTTTTTTGACAATATGTTGGGGTGAGAGATTGAACCTAGGACCTCATGGTCACTAGGCGATATATCAGATCCCGAAGAATTAATTTCACTAATTGGACATACACATAAAAATTGAGACAAAACAATGAACAAGAGAGTTTTTATTCAAGTTTCTTTCTTATGCTTACAGACTCATATTCCCACATATATACACAAATGTACACAAAAGAAAAGACGATATTAAAAGTCTGCTGCAATCAGATCAATAACATAAGTGATAGTGCAATTTTTTAGCTATTTTTAGGATTTATTTATTGCTAATTTCAACGATTAACTATTTTCATACACATTTATTTATTTTGAAGAAATGGAGTGTAATGGGAGCAAAACAGAGCATTTGCAGTAATTAGCAAAAATATCAAATCAAGAAATTAGAAGAGAAAATGAAGTCAAAAGACTTCAAGAGGGCAGGGTTGAGGCGTTGCCCAATAGCCAAGCCATGAGAACCGCATGGATAGGGTTGAGACGTTGCCTTTAGGAATCTAAACCTACGATATTAGAGTCGCAAAACGTCATGCTCAATGCTACGAACGCGCGCACACATATTTGGAAAGTTCCTCGACGCTACAACGTCTCGATGCCACGATTAAATTGGTATTTTTAGCACGTTTTAGGGCGCTTCGTTGAGATGTTGCTCATAGGGTCTCAACGCGCTGCTTCAAAATTTTCTATAAATACTTGGTTTTGAGGGGAGATTCTTTTAAGAAAATTAGACCTAAAGCAAAATTACAAATAAGGAAGGTTTAGAGACGACATCAGAACTTAGGAAAGAGATTTTTGAAGCTCGATATCGACGAGATAACGCCGAGGACACAATATCGCCACGCCGGACCTTATTTGTTTTCTTCCCTTTTCTTTTTTAGTTTTGTTATGGATTTTAGCATGAAATTTTGTTGTTGGTCTTCGTTAATGTGTATAGCTAAACTTCTTATTCTTAGGAATTGATATATAGTCATAAATTGAATGTCTTATTAGTGCTTGATTTTATTCGTGTATTTATTTGCTAAATGCTTTTAATCTATTAGTCATAGATTGAATGCTTTTATATCTTAATATAATTTTAAGCTCCGGAGAAGATTGAGAGATTTCACCACACGAGAATAGCTCAAGTGACATAAAATATGAACTAATGACTAAAATGTTAGAGGTTTGATTTTTCCACCTTACATTATTTAAAAGTTTTTAAAATAATTACATTCGTATTTAATTACACTATATTAAAACTTGAGTCACACATTTGTGTTGTAAACAATTTCGCTAACAATAATAAATCAGACTTTAAGACCGACCAACCACTATGAGCATGTTTGAGAGTGTTTTTTAAATGGTTAAAGTTACTTTTGTCATATTCAAAATCATCTCAGACTTTTAGTTATTTAAAATCAGTTTTGAAGGTATGAAATTACATTTAAAAGTGTAAAATTAAATTTTAAATGAATTTTGAATGATTAAAAACATGTTTTAGAGTGATTTTGAACGTGATAAAATTGATTTTGACAATTTCAGAATCACTCTCAAACACGTACCTAGTGAAAAAACGAAGAGGGTTCTTTATTATTTTTTGTCACGTCATCTAGTGAAATATTATAAAATAGATAGTTTTACAACATAAGCACATCAAATAATATTAAATAGACCTATTAGCATTTTAGTCTCGGCGTCCATTAAGATTACTAACGACAATTCTTTTACGTAAGGAACCAAAAGTGAACATTATTTAAAACGTAAGGGTTAAACTTTAAAGTATACGATTTTAAAATCTTCTACATTGAAACTAAACTCAAAATTCAATAGATAAAAATGGAACATCTAAAAATTAGAAACCAAATTGGACATTTTCCCCTACATTTTAATTTTTTTTTTCTCTTCATACTAGTGAATATATCGGTCTACATTGGAAATGGTTTAACTTGAAATAATTTTACATATTGCAACTTATTATTGGACATTTGTTTCTGCCATATTTTTTCCTTCTTAAGGAGGCGTTTGGTCCAAAGAATTGAGGGAGTTGGAATTGTTTTGTCTGGAGTTGTTTAGTCTGAGGAGTTCTAAAGTATATATGTTTGGGACAAATAGTTGTTTAATCTGAAGTTCTGAAGTCTATAGTATGTTTGGAGTAGGGAGTTGTTTAGTCTGGAGTTGTGAAGTCTGAGTTTATTTTAGTTCTTTTCTTTGCACAATTTTTTTCTACAAACTTTCAAAATTTTCTTATTAAGGAATTCTTCTAATTCCAATAAATTCTCAAAATGAAATATTTTATTTTTATTTTATCTTGACAAATTTATTTGAAGACAACAAAAATAATTTTGAGTACAATACTTCACATTATTTTTTCACATTGATTATCAAAAAAATATATTTTTTTTTTTTTTGTTAGGACTCATATTTAATTTTATGAATTATAAGATTGTCTACCTATAAGTATAGTTTATTCATGTGTCAAACACACCTTCCTCCACCCTCGTAAACTTGTCATTCCATCTAAATTCACTCCATTTGAACATCAGCATCTCAACAAAAAAAAATGGTTTATTTTAACTATTTTTTTTTTTTACATTTTTTTTTTTCTATAATTTTTCATATTTTCATTGTTAAAGACTTTTTTTTCAGTAAATTTCAATAAATTTTAAGAATGTGATTTTTGCTTTTTATTTTATGTATCATTCACAAATTTCTTTGAAGATAATAAAAATAATTTTGACCACAATACTTCAGATTCTTTTTTCAATATCACTCATACTAATTATTCATTTTATTTGGATAGTTTTGAAATAAAAGAATGTCCTACAATATTGTGTTAAATATTACACGTGAATTTGAAAGATTTTAATCCATTAATTTAAACGGGTCTAAATAAGCTGATGTTTTATTTATCTCATGGTAAGAATACTACATTTTGAATTTGGTTTATGTACCAATTTTGATTGAACAACCTAAATTATATTTAAAATAATAAAAATAGGTTGAATTGCATTTTTAGTCATTTTACACATTTAGTTTAAATTGCGTTTTTTTTTAAATAATTAAAAATATTGTGAGAAGGAGAGAGAGGAGGAGAGTGAAATGTGTTGCCTCGAAAAATGGGACAGACTTGAATAGTAATTATTGTAGAAGTTTGGGGAGTTGAATAGTAATTATTGTAGAAGTCTTGATATTTTTTATCTGAGTTCAACAAGTCCGTAGGCCAAACGGGGAGTTAATTTCTCCTCCCAACTCCTTGTCAAACAATCACTACAAGAAAATTAGTCTATTGCAACAATTTTTTTACAACGGTTTAGAAAGTGCTGCAAAATTTAATAAAATCGCAACAATTTTTGGAAACAAATAAAAAACTGTTGCAAAATATATGTATTGCAACGATTTTCTTGGTGCGATTTTAAAATGTGTTGCAATAGGGTGTTCATTTTTTTTTGAACAATTGGCGAAGCCCAAATAAAAAAAAAATTCTTTAAAAAATTTAAAGCCCAAACAAATAAGAAAGTGTTGCTATTTATTTAAAAAGAATGTTGCAATAGGATGGGTGTTATTGCAACGGTTGTGAGAAGTCATTCCAGCACTTTAAAAAGTGTTGCTAGATCTCTTACAACACTGGTTTAGCCGGGGGTTTCTCAAGCGTTACAAAAAGTGTTGCAGCAGTTTAAAACCGCTGCAATAGCTCAAAAACACCTCTGCAATAGCCCTGTTTTCTTGTAGTGAATTTCTTGGGCCAAACACGCCCTAAGAGACTTTTTTTTAACCCATCTTTTAGTTGACCAAAACGTGAAAAATCTACCCCGTTATTTTCGTCTCATCCAAAATTGGAGATTCAAATAGAAAACACATTTCTCCATTTTCACAAAATCTATCCTAATTAGACATTTTTCGAAGGTCTCTATTTAAAATTAGCAATTACTCTTGTTGGCCTAAAAAAACATGAATTTTAATATGGGTCAACATGAAAATTGTCTTAAAACAAATAGGACAACTTGAAAAATGTCTAAACTACATACTTTTAAAAAAATGTCTAAATTCTAAATTTAGTAAGAGATTTTACTCGTGAGAGGACTAAATTATCCTTCTACTATATTCTACAATTTAACGGTAAATGGAAATAGTGCTTTCAAGTAGGGAATGGTTGAGAGGGAGAGAGAATCAACTAACAAATGAAAAGATAACATATACATTAAATTGATGTAATTTATACCTGAAGAGTAACATTTACATGGTTATACATATACTGAGTAGTTAAATTAAACAAATAAACATTGCATAGGATGAAGTGTATACCTATGAAAAAATTTATTAGCAACCACGACAAGGTCTACCCATCCTGTATATGAGCTTGTATACACTAAAATTATAACACTTTCACATTTTTGCTTATTACCGTCGATGTTGGTGTGATAGAGGCATTACCTTCTGGCTGCTGCATGATTATTGAACCGAGAGGAAGTTGTTAAATCAAGTAACGTCTTCCATCACGCCCTGCAATGATGAAAAGTTGGGTATTCAAAAGTTTATACCCTTCCAACACGCCATAACGTCTTCCCGCAGTTGTATTGCATACCTGCAAGCGATTGAGCTCTCCCAACCAGCCTATATATACACACCTCCGCCACTACAACTTTAGCTCGTTTTCCATTGAGTTCCTTGTTCGTTTGATTGAGCGATTCACGTCCCTATTGTTGTACCTACCATTTGTTTGAGGTATCTGATCTGCTCCTATTCTTGCTAGAAATTTATACATTTTGATAGTAGTTTTTTTGGTAGTATCACGTTGACGCCGAAACAAAATTGAGAGATCGAGAACACTGTTTCTAGGCAGATTCCCTTTCTTCGAACGTCAGAGGTTTTACCCTGCTACTATCTTGTCGCTCTAGTGAGTTTTGTTTAGTGGAAGTTACATATTTAGATTTAGGGATTTTAAATATTTAAAGTATCTATTGTATGAAATAGTTTTGGAGAATTGTTGGAGATTTGAATTTAGGGATTTCAAAACAACCCGTTTTTTTAGAAAAAATTTTCAATCTCCTGTAATTTGAAACCCCCGAGCCCTTTAAAAAGTATCACAACAAAGCTACATTTTAGGGTATTTAAATATGAGAACTACATTTTATGGTATTTAGATATATATTAGACATAATATTTTTAGAGTAGTAGATAGGAGAACATTAAAAAAACCCCACGTAACACATCTATAAAATACCTATAATTACTTGATAAGTGTATGCGTATCTACACCTCATAATGTGCGTGATGATGCTCAATGAATTAGAATGCGTACATTCGCCATCGACATTGAACATAGAGATAACACCAAACACACGTTTAAGTCCAAACCTAACAAACAAAATTCTCTTTAGTTTTTTTAAAAAAAAATTATTAATTATAAAATATGGAGTAGTTGAAAGACACTAGCTCAAAGTTAATTGATAGTACTCCGAGGTCGGAGGTTTGAATTTTCTACTCCACCTTGTTGAATAAATAATGAGATATAAAGTGCAAATAGTTTCGATTTCTGTTTTAATATTTTCCCACTATTCCCAAAAAAGAACCTGAATATGATTTTGTGGGCTTCCTCCAGGTGGGAAAACCCAACACCAAAGTAGTTATAGGAAGAGAAGCCCAAGAATGAACTGAATCCAAATGAAGCTTCAAGTCCAGAATTTGGTCAACAAACCAACGGTTCAATTTGGAGGGTAAATTTGGGCCTGGAAATGTAATATATACAACAATAATTCAGATCCATAATGATGTTGGGACTCCTTTCACAAAAATTATAGAAACAAATTATCGAATATGTTCTATAATGTGACTGCTCTCTATATTTTTATTTTTTTTTATTTTTTTTATTTTATTAACGTAGGATGAAAATTTGAACGTTTGACTATATTCAGGATATATGTCTTAAAAAGCTTGACTTGACTTTACTAGTGTAGGGAGGGAAAATATTTTGTTTTATAGAAGTTGAAGAGGCGAGGGATCCACCACTGGTTGGGTTTGAGAACCAACTAAGCTAAGTTATACTTAAGTTGACATGTTCGATGTCGAGCTCAAAATTTATCCACTCCCTAATAACTATTTGACACAAGCTTAAACTACATTTTGTAATTTTGTTTCATAGATTAAATAGTATAAAACTAACAACTACATTATTCTAATCTCTTCCAACAATTTCTCTCATAAAGAAGACAATCTCTCGTACTATGTATAACATCTCATGTCATTATTTATATAAATTGCACTAAGATACTAAAATATCGAATTGATTATTTTATTGAAAGCTCAAATGTTCATAGCTACATTTTATATTAATTTCTACACTACAAATAGAGGTTTATTTTCATTCCAAATACAAACTTCTAATTTTCAAGCTTCCAATTCATGTAACTCAATTTTTTAACTTTAAGGGTGTGTTTGAGACACCGACTTGGAGTGGGTGAACTGAGTTATTATAACTCAGTCTACGTTTGACCCACCATCAATAAGGTAACTATAATGACTTCAATAATATTTACTATTCACAATTATTATAATCACCGGCCTAAATTCTATATTTTCCACCCACATTCCCAAGACTTAGGATTCCGAGTTGAAGATTCCCAAGACTTACTAAACAATTTAACAAATATATAATCTCAATCAAAATATGGTGAAATATACTTTTTCATAGCATCATAGAAGAAGGAGAAAAAACCATTAAAAATTTACCAAAACAAGCAAACAAGCAACAAAAGGAGAAGGAAAAAATGAAAAAAAAAAAAAGAGAGAGAAAGAATATCCAAAGAAGAAAAAGGATGAGGCTATCTTTAGGATATGGATATGGTGTCTAGATGGCAACATCCAATTGGTTGAAAAGGCAACAGCAAATTTTTCCATAGGCTGAGAAAATTCCACAAAGAATTATTACCCATAAAACATGTGGTTATCCTTTATTTCATTGGTTTATCTTATTATTCAAAGGCTATCTATCTCCCAAAGCATTACACTCATCAACAAAGGCAAAAAAAAAGAGACTTAGGCCATGGCTGCATGTAACCTTTCATGTGTTGCTTCTGCTGGGGTTGTGATTCCATCTTCAACCACCATTTCTTCCTCTTCTAGGTTAACTTCTGTGGCCTTTTTCCCCAAGAATTCCAACTCCATTTCAAGATCTTCAAGATTGGTTATCCGTGCCGCTGCCGATGAGGCTGCTCCCCCACCTCCCGCTGCTGCCGCCGCCGTCGCCGAAGAGCCCAAGCCTAAGCCTGCCCCAATTGGCCCCAAGAGAGGTTCCAAGGTATGTGAGAATATTTAATTTTTTTTCTTTTCTTATTTTAATTTTAATTTTAAAGGATCGGGATTTGAACCTCCGACTTTTAGTACATTAAATTAGGTATGGTAATTTTAGGTTTTTTTATTGAATTGAGATTGTTGTTGATGTATTTGAACAGGTGAAGATTTTAAGGAAAGAGTCCTACTGGTTCAAGGATGTTGGATCTGTTGTAACAGTTGATCAGGTTAGACACTTGAATTTTTATTCATTTATGATTTTTTTTTTTTTTTTTGGCTGTTTGTGAAAACATTAACTTTTTGGTTACTTTTGATTATTATTATTATTTTATTAATTTTACATGTTAGAGTGAGATTGACTAAGATTTATGAGGAACCATGTCCTGTGATGGGGTTAAGGCTGCTCTGTTTTGGGATTGATTCTTTAAATGTTAAAAGTGATTATGAGATAATTTTAAACATTTTAGGTGTTTGGTAACCTAAATTAATTTAAGTAAATTTATGGCTAAATTATAAATTTAGCCACCAACTTTTAGAGCCAATAAGAGCATAGATCAACGACATGATGTATTGTCTAGTGATTATGAGATCCTACGTTCAATTCCCCACCCCAACATATTGTCAAAAAAAAAAAAATCACCAAGATTTGTTTTGTGTAATATGTTCGACCAAAAATTGATAGATCGCTTAATTTTTTAAAATTGTGAATATGTCGTGGACATATTAGACACTTTTGAAAGTTGAAAGACTTGTTAAACACCTTTAGACTTAAGGCCCAAATAAACACAAATTTAAAAAATTGGACTAAATCTATAATTTAACCCAAATTTATTTTCC
The DNA here is from genome assembly GCA_028017165.1 of Herpetospermum pedunculosum. Classification (NCBI taxonomy): domain Eukaryota; kingdom Viridiplantae; phylum Streptophyta; class Magnoliopsida; order Cucurbitales; family Cucurbitaceae; genus Herpetospermum; species Herpetospermum pedunculosum. The sequence continues at coordinate 52,997,600 of CM051529.1, forward strand.
ATATTGTGATGATTTGTAAAATCTAGTAGTTAATAATAGCTTTTGAGATTGGTTTCTCGAATTATTCAGGGCTTCTTCCAACAATCTTGTAGGAATTTCTATTTTATCTTGTTTTTTAATATTTAAAATTTAAAATTTACTAAACACAAACACCAAAATATGGATATCAATATTATGAGTTCAATTTGACAGATATTACATAGATATATCGGTGAAATATCGATATTTACAGATATTTTTGTTAATCATTTTTTTTAAAAAAAAATATTTAAATTAATAATTAAGTTATTTTTACTTCCCGTTATAAATCTTGTTATTAGTATCTATACTCATATTGAGATTAATAGATGATATTTTTCTTTTATGTTTTATGGATAAATAAAAGATATCGGAGATATCCATTAACCTTTATTATCGATATCCAACACTTCGATTTATGTATATATGGACAGACATTTTCATCTTGTTTTGTTAAGATTTAAAAAAATGTATGTATATTTTATTAAGGCGTAATGTGTAAATGATATTTTGCAGGACCCAAACACTCGATATCCGGTTGTGGTTAGATTTAACAAAGTAAATTATGCAAGTGTATCAACAAACAACTATGCACTTGATGAGATTGAAGAAGTTGCTTAAGCTTTTTATATATGCTTGTGTATTTTTTTTAGTTAAATGTTTGTATAATACTTCCAATTTCAATCTATTTCTCCTCTCTCCATATGAGTGTGTTTGGTAATTCCACCCATAAATTTTCTTCCCTTTTAATCATTATATACTTTACAACAATGATTATTTTTTTAATGCTGTAAAGGACAAAGGCAAACGCACCGTTTTGGCTAAATGAGGGACACCTCACTCATCTTCTAGAACTATCTTTTAGGATAAAAGTTATTACCATTTTGTTATGGCCTAGCCAATAGAAGGCTGCCACATGTAAAGTTATATTCGCGGAGAACCCTAATTGAGGGCTTCATTCTTGTATAAATCGAGAGCAATTCTCTCTGTGTAATAGATGAGAAGAATACAGAGGAAATATTCCTATACAGAAAAACTTGGTTCCTTTATTTTCTCACCAAAAATCTAAGTTGGTATCAGAGCGTTCATGGCCAACGCCTCTCCTTCATCCTCTGTCAACACTACCCGTGGGTCTATGAACCCTATCTTCAGTAGCCCACCCCTTAATCAGCTCCTAAATCAAATCACCACCATCAAACTCGATAGGGGAAATTTTCTCCTGTGGAAGAACTTGGCTCTGCCTATTTTGCGCAGCTATCGCCTCGAAGGGCATCTCTCCGGAAAAGTCACTTGTCCGCCACCCTTTCTCGAAGTCTCAGCCGCCACTCCATCATCAGCCCAAGGCGGCTACGAACCTGCTGCTTCAGAGGCGTCGAGTTTGACGGAAAAACAGAGCACTGTTAACCCACAATATGAGAAGTGGGTTGTCGTGGATCAACTGATTCTTGGATGGTTGTATAACTCCATGACAGCTGAAGTTGCAACCCAAGTTATGGGTTATGAATGTGCAAAAGATCTCTGGGCCGCTATTCAAGAACTCTTCGGCGTGCAATCCCGAGCTGAGGAGGACTATCTCAAACAGGTATTTCAGCAGACCCGTAAAAACTCTCTTAAAATGGCTGACTACTTGCGTGTTATGAAATCACACGCAGATAACTTGGGGCAAGCTGGGAGTACCACCTCTACACGATCTCTAATCTCTCAAGTTCTCTTGGGCCTCGATGAGGAGTACAACCCCGTGGTGGCTATGATTCAAGGAAAAAGTGGTCTCTCCTGGTCTGAAGTACAGGGCGAGCTCTTGGTGTTTGAAAAACGCTTGGATCATCAGAACACTCAGAAGACAGTCGGGTCGTTTAATCAAAATGCTTCTGTGAATATGGCATCAACCAAACCAACTTCATCTGGAGGACAACGCAATAATCAACAGTCTCCTTCCTCAAATAATCGGACTCCCCAACAGGCAAATGGAGGGCAACGAGGTTCTGGACGAGGTCGTGGTCGAGGACGATGGAATGGAAATCGGGACAACCGAGTTATCTGCCAAATCTGTGGAAAACCGGGTCACCCCGCTTCTGTTTGTTTCCAGCGTTCCCCAACTCCCAATGGGCAATATCGAGGATCTGGACCTACTGGCGCTCCTCCTCCTCCAAATGGAATGCATCAGCATCCTCCACCAGCTAATCATGCACTTGTTGCAACTCAAAACAACAATCCTTTTGTGGCTAATCCAGAAACAGTCGCCGATCCTAGTTGGTACGTTGACAGCGGTGCAACTAATCATGTGACCTCGGACTACCATAATGTGCATCACCCTGTTGATTATGGAGGTAAGGAAACTGTTATTGTCGGCAATGGCAGTAAGTTACCTATTTCGCATGTTGGTTCCTCTTACTTAATATCAAATGATGGTTTATTGGATCTTCGGAATGTTTTGTGTGTGCCTGCTATAGCGAAAAACCTTGTGAGTGTGTCTAAACTTGCTCAAGACAATAATGTTTACCTTGAGTTTCGTGCTGATAGTTGTCTTGTGAAGGATATTCGTACGGGCAAGGTGGTGCTGACGGGTGCTCTTAAAGATGGTCTTTATAGCCTTGGAACAACATGAGTCACTGGTAGTACTTCAGGTTTGACAGAGAACTACTTGAAGTCGGATAATAAAGTCATTGCTTGTCCTGTTTTTGTTTCCACAAGTGGTGTAAATGTGATTGTATCTCGAGATGTTTGGCATAGGAGGCTTGGGCATCCATCCTCAAAAATTTTGAACATTCTTGCCAAAACTTGTAATCTGCCAGTGATAGTCAATGAAAGTGTTAGTTTTTGTGAAGCATGTAAGTTTGGCAAGTCCCATGCTCTTCCTTTCCAGTTATCTAGATCTCATGCTGTTGCCCCGTTTAATTTAATTCATCCAGATGTTTGGGGTCCTGCACTTGTTCGGTCTACTGATGGTTACCGCTACTATGTTCATTTTTTAGACGATTTTAGCCGCTTTGTGTGGGTGTATCCTTTAAAATTGAAAAGTGATGTGTTGGCAGCTTTCAAACATTTTCTTGCCATGGTAAAGAATCAGTTTGGAGCAAGTCTTAAAGCCTTACAGTCTGATAATGGGGGTGAATACAAAAAGGTTCATCAGTTGTGCAGTGAGTTGGGAATTTTGTCTCATTTTTCTTGTCCCTACACTTCCGCTCAAAATGGTCGCGCTGAGCGTAAGCATCGTCACATTGTTGAAATTGGCCTCACTTTGCTTGCTCAGTCGTCCATGCCCTTGAGTTTTTGGTGTGAGGTTTTTGGTGGGAAGCATTCCTCACAGCCACTTTACTTATAAATGGTCTTCCGTCTGTTATCTTGCGAGGAAAATCTCCAATGGATTGTTTACTCGAAAAACATTTGAATTTTAGAGAACTACAAATTTTTGGGTGTGCTTGTTATCCGTATCTCCGACCTTATAATTCTCAAAAGTTTCAATTCAAGTCAGAACGATGTGTTTATTTGGGACCCAACCCAGCTCACAAAGGGCATAAATGTTTACATCCATCAGGAAGAGTGATTATCTCTCTGCATGTACAATTTAATGAATCTTTGTTTCCTTTTGCTACAGGTTTTCAAACCTCTTGGTTGACTAATCTGGGTTCGTGTTCTGCTTCAGCTCCACATGTTGACACAAAATGGCTAACCTCATGGGCTGATCTATTGCCCACATTTCCATCAAATTATCCATCCAATTGTCCACCAGCTAGCCCAATTGCCAGCCCCATTGACAACCCACACCCTTCCCAAAATTCCAGCCCACCAACTAGCCTAAATTTGAACCCAGTACATAACTTTGTCTCACCAAATTCAAGCCCAACATCTCAGCCCATTTTCCATAGTCCTCACGTGTCTCCCATTAACCCACCATCTTGCCCATCTCACCCCACGTGTCCATCTCCACAAAATAACCCTACATCATCACCATCTTCCTCTGATCAATTTCTGCCAGACGCCCCTTCTTCATCTTCGACCTTCACAAAATTGACCACCCCGCCTCTTCCGCCTCTCCCCACAGTCCTGCAGCCCAGTCACCCTATGGTAACTCGCGCCAAACATGGAATCTTCAAACCAAAAGCGTGGGTCTCGGCGGTCTCGACTGATTGGACTCAGATTGAACCCACACGCGTCTCCGATGCGATGTCCACACCCGAGTGGAAGGAGGCCATGGATCTCGAATATCGTGCTCTTCTTCAAAATCGCACATGGACCTTGGTGCCTCCGTCTCCCACCGTCAACGTAGTTGGCTGCAAATGGATCTTCCGGATCAAGCGCACATCTGATGGGTCGATTCAGCGGTATAAGGCTCGTGTTGTCGCAAAAGGCTTCCATCAGACTCCGGGTATTGATTTTTTTGAAACCTTCAGCCCCGTTGTGAAGCCATCCACGATCAGAGTGATCTTATCTCTTGCTGTGACAAACAATTGGGCGCTTCGACAACTTGACTTCAATAATGCCTTTCTAAATGGCACTCTGGATGAAGTCGTTTACATGGAACAACCCCTGGATATGTTGATGCAAAATACCCCACTCATGTTTGTCTCCTGAACAAAGCTATTTACGGGCTGAAGCAAGCTCCAAGAGCTTGGAATAACACTCTCAAAATCGCTCTTATATCTTGGGGGTTTCTTAATAGTCGGGCAGATTCGTCTTTGTTTATCTACAACAAAGGTACATCTATAATTCTTCTCCTTGTTTACGTTGACGATGTGATTGTCACTAGCAATGATATGCCTCTCGTTGACAAACTGATTACTGCTCTAAATGATAAATTTGCTCTAAAAGACCTTGGTCTGTTAAATTATTTCTTGGGTATTCAAGTCTCTCGTCTCGACTCGGGCCTACTGCTCACCCAGTCCAAATATATTGATGACCTTCTTGTAAAGCTCAACATGACGAACCTTAAACCAGCACCATCTCCGGCTGTTTTAGGCAAACATTTCTCGGTTAATGATGGACCACCCCTCTCTGACCCTTTTGTGTATCGAAGTACTGTTGGGGCTCTGCAGTATTTAACACACACTCGTCCTGACATCTCATACATTGTCAATCATCTCAGTCAGTTCTTAAAACAGCCATCTGAAGCTCATTGGCAGGGGGTTAAACGTGTCCTTCGCTATCTTAGTAGCACGAAACATCTGGGCACTCTTATTCAACCGAGTGATGATCTATCAATCACAGCTTTCTCGGATGCTGACTGGGCCTCGAATATCGATGATAGAAAGTCTATTGCTGCTTATTGTGTATTTTTTGGAAATACCCTTGTGTCATGGTCCTCCAAGAAGCAAACTGCAGTAGCCCGATCCAGTACGGAGTCCGAATATCGAGCTTTAGCTCATGCCTCTGCTGAAGTCATCTGGCTCAAACAACTTCTAGGAGAAATTGGGGTTACATCTCGGAGTGTTCCTGTCATTTGGTGCGATAATATAAGTGCAGGTGCCCTAGCCACAAACCCGGTCTTTCATGCGCGAACCAAGCACATCGAGATTGACGTGCATTTTGTTCGGGATCAGGTACTTCGTGGAGCTCTCCAAGTGCGCTATGTTCCGTCTGCCGACCAATTAGCTGACTGCCTCACGAAGCCTCTCTCCCACTCTCAGTTTACCTATCTCCGTTCCAAACTCGGGATCGTTGAACTCCCCTCTCGTTTGAGGGGGATGTAAAGGACAAAGGCAAACGCACCGTTTTGGCTAAATGAGGGACACCTCACTCATCTTCTAGAACTATCTTGTAGGATAAAAGTTGTTACCATTTTGTTATGGCCTAGCCAATAGAAGGCTGCCACATGTAAAGTTATATTCGCTGAGAACCCTAATTGAGGGCTTCATTCTTGTATAAATCGAGAGCAATTCTCTCTGTGTAATAGATGAGACAGAGGAAATATTCCTTTACAGAAAAACTTGGTTCCTTTATTTTCTCACCAAAAATCTAAGTAATGCTTAGTTGGGAGATGAATAATTTTGATAATATTTTACTTCCAAGAGTAGAAAAAATAAAAGTTAAATCGAACATAACTCAATTGACATAAAATTGTGTCTTTTGACTAAGAGAAAGTTGTGTCATTGACTAAAATGTCAGAAGTTCAATCCCCACCCCACATTAATTAAAAAAAAAAAAAAAAAAACATGGAAAAATTGAATTGTATTATATAGATTGTTTTGGGGAAATTGTAATTGTAAGAGATGTCAATTTAGGGTAAAATAATAAAAAATATAGCATTTTTTTTTAAATTTTTTGCAGATATGTCAATTTCTATTACTAATAGTATGGTCTATCGCCGATAGAAGTCTATCGCTGATAGTAGTCTATCACCTCAGTTTTTTTTATAGAATTTTAGTCTATGAGTGATAGTATAGTCATATATCAACGATAGCTTCTATTAGTGATAGCCACTGATTTTTTACCATATTTGCAAAATGTTTTAAAGTTTGCTAAATTTGCAATTATTTTGGGTCTGGTGGCTGAGCAGCCACCCCATTTATAAGTGTGGTTAACTAATTTAGATGATTTATTTATATTTAAAAATATCACTCTAAACAAATTTTGAGAGAAATACAAAAGTTTAATGAGAATTGCATTGAAATTTATTAATGCATTTGGATAAAAAAAAAATATATATTAAAACATATGACAAATAACAAATTCCATGGCATAACTGGTAACCATATGAATATCACATAAATTTCCTGAATATAACGAATTCACGTTGTGTTCTTGAGACAATTTTACTCTCTCTAGTGTGTAAATCTAATAAGTAATTATCCTACGGGATATATCATATATATTAACTTTTTATGGATGCAACACTTCATACCACAAGATCCATCAAACATTACTCTGTAAAGCGAACCAAACTTGAATGAAATATTTATGGAAAAATGTAGGTTTCAAATTTGGAAAGGAGACAGACTAATTTGTGGTCATGACTCTTCTACAAATTTATTATTAGTTTGAAATAGAAAGAAAAAAAAGACTTGGATCATATATTGGATGAAGGAATATGACTCATGGATGTAAAAGAAAGCAACTTAAAGGAAGCATGACATATATCATTTACCTTCAACATTACTCAACCGTCGTTTAAGACATATATCCTCACCCACATAGTGTTGAACTCAAAAACAAAAATCACATATAACAAATGACAGTAGCTAGGTATAAAGAAATAAAGCTAAACAAATCATGAAAATATAACTCAGTATGTGGCGCAATGAACTCTTAACATTGAAATTTTAAACAAATGTATGGGCGAAGTACATGCGGTGAACAAAATAGCATTCTAAAAACTTAAAGATATCTTCGATTTTTTACATTCAGCATACTATAAAAAGTAGGGCCAACTATAGGAATAGCTAAAATTGAGAAGTGCAAGTTGAAAAATAGCTAACTCAATTATTTTGTTGAAAAATAACTAACTTTTATATTTAGAATAATATTTACAATGTGTTTGGACAAAACTATCCTGTATTGAAACGTTGAAGCATTGAATTCAAACTCCCTACAAAAAATAAAGATTTATTCAAATGATGAGAAAAATAATGATTTATTTAGAGAATCCTAAAAAAAAATAAAGATTTATTTCCAGAGAGAATCATGGTAAAAATAATAAAAAAATTAAGATATGGTCAAAACAAGGATAACAACCACCAATTAAATCAAAACATGTAAACAAAATTCAATAAAGTCTAATCTGGAATATTAATTCAAATTAATTTTTAACTAAAATTTTCATAAACGGTTGTGAAAAAAATGATAATAACGGTGCTCTCGATAATTTTTAATGTGTGTATATATTCGTAGTTACATGTACATGTAAGTATATCGTATGAAGTATATGTGTATATAAATAAGTCATTAATTGGTGAACGTACATGTAAGTATAACATATGCGGTAAGAAAATTACATAAACAATTAAATTCCCAGCATATTTATGTTTATAAAAGGAAGATTTAGTGTGGGTATATATTCGTAGTTACATCTATAACAACGTACATATAAATATATCATATGAAGTATATGCGTGTATATACACCATATAAGACATTACTCACTTTTAGTGTGAGTATATATTCGTAGTTACATCTATAACAACGTACATGTAAGTATATATCATATGAAGTATATGCGAGTATATACATCATAAGCCATTACTTTGTGAGCATTGGACAAATGATACTAAAAAATTTAAAATGTTCATAGTATGAAAATTATAAAAATGGGTGCCCTCGATAACTTAAGTGTAGGGGATGAAAGTGAAGAATATCTAGAATAAAAAACAAAAATGAAAAATGACTAAAAGACTATATATTCGGATTTCATAGCTACCGTGATTATAGAGGATAAAAGTGAATATTTTTCTTTCCATTTATACCCTGTGTATATATGAATATTTACAGTCAGCCCATCCCAACCGAAAGTTGATTCTAAAAAAATATCGTCTGAGCAACCTCTCGCCAACTAGATTCATGGTTTTTGAATTTCGTCAAACTCATCTCCCAAATTTATAGTTCTTTATTTTTCGTTTGTTTGACACTTAAACTTCGAATACATCAATTTTCAAATGCCCCATCCCTTTTTCAATTTATCACAATTGAATACTCATTTTCAACCACTTTTTCGTACCATTAGATTTCCTGAGAATGACATAGCACCAGATTATGATCGATGGTTGTTGAAGAACCCAAGATACCGAGGACATGTGAACAATTTCTAAAATGAAGCAAACCCTAAAAAATACCTTGTGTTGGTCAAATGAAAGAAAAAAAATATATATACAGCAAGCAGCCGACAGGGAGGGACAAATCAAATGATTAGATAATTAGATGAACAAACGACGGTAGGTGTAAGTATATACCTCGCGGACGTGGTAGAAATGGCGAAGGAGTAGAGGGAGACGAAGAACATAATGAATCAACGAAATTGAGTCTTCAATAACGTGGAAGGTTGATGGAGACAAAGGAGGAGCTCAAGATTTAAGATAATCGTAAGGGTCTTGTTGGATGATTTTAATCTGAATGGGAAAATGAAAGAGTTTCAAATCGATTTATTGAATGCTGGCAGGTAATGATATGCTTGATTGAACATTTTTTCCTCAGTAAATTCAACTAGTAGTCTAATTAGTGTCTTTCAATTTTCTAATGTTAATTGTACAACACCACCTGATTTAGGATATATTCACACACATACTCCATAGGTTAAGTACGAATATTTACGCGCACTATAAGTTATCGAGGGACCATTTTTATCAATTTGTCATTTGAAAACTTCCACTATTGATCCCAGTTACTATCTTTCACAGGTCTCTATGCAAATTTTAGTTGTTGATAAGTATCATTATCCTCAAGATTTAATATAATCATAAGGGTCTTGTTGGAGGGTTTCAAATTGATTTATTTAACGTTGGGAAGTAAAGATACACTTGATTGAACCATTTTCCCTCGGTAAATTCAACAGGTAGTCTATGTCACGGATTAATAGTTTAGGGTATATACACACATATACTCCACATGTTATACTTACTTATGATGGAGCGTTTTACGCTGCGAAAGCAATTTTGGATCGTTGATACTCTAATTTTATCAATTTAACATAATAGAAACATGCTCGAACAACGGAAATAAGAAAAATTAGAAAACATACCCTTGTAGTTCTAATTTTCTTCGAGTTCCGCTGCACATTTCTCCTCACGAACGCCTCGAAGACCATCCCCGATAGTCCCGCTATCCTCGGCGTCGAGCAACGAAGTTGTGGGACTCCGTAGATAAGAGAAAAGAAAGGAAAAAGAAGAAGAAAGGAGGGAATAACGAATGTGTTGACTTTTTTGAAGTTTTTAAAATGTATTTTTAAATCTTAGGACATTTATTTTATAAAGGTTATTATGGTTTTAATTTGAGAATCAATTATAACCACATATTTGTGAATCGATTATGACCACACGTTTGTGGATGATTACAGACCACATGTTCTCTGGTTAATTCCTGACCACATGTTTTGGATTATTTCTAGCCCCATGTTTTCTGGATGATTCATGGCTACATGTTTGTGGATGATTCCTGACCACATGTTTGTCTTTTCATTTCCTATATAAACCATCTACATTTCATTTGAGAAATCATTATATTGAAAAGCAAATCACTTCAATAGTTCTCTCATCTTCGTCCCCTCATAGAAATCCTCCATAAAACTATTTTCTTTGAGTTAATGTTTAACTCTTGATTCTGAGCTGGTGTCTTAAGGGTGTATGATTGAACGATCATTCCTACAGTGCATAGGTGATCGATAGATGTGTTGTTTTATCCTGGAGGCGGCGTGGTTGATATACTGTTGTGCACAACACTAGGCAGAGCTGCGAAACGTCTTAAAGAGAGCGACCAAGTCCGCGACTCAACCCATAAGTTTTATTGGTAATATTGTTCCATTTTTAATTATGCTCCAACAATTTTAAGACGATAGCAAAATTATTCTGGAATTATATTATGTTGAAATCATCCTCTTATTATTGATAATATTTTGCATGTGAATAAATCTGTGAATTCTCAATTAGTAAATTGGAATTCAATTAAACTTCTGGCATTGTGTTTATGAGTATACTTTATCAATTTTATTTTTATAAATTTAGAAGTATATATTGTGGAGGAATTAATGATTATTCTAATTAGCCGTACTTATATTTAAATATATATGTAGGCTAAGTTGTTCAATCTCAATTAGATCCCTCAAATAAGCTTTAACATATTTTATTAAACTATAGAATATGATTGCTCGAGTGACAATTGAAGTTGATTTAAGTATTTTGTTAATATAATTAATATTTACTTAAATCTTATTTTTGTTATGAGAGTCATAATGTTATGTGGCAGAGATTATGAAACTCATGTTCCAAGTTAATTAAATTCATTATTTGAAGATATTTAGATTATGGTTTGTTCCATAAATATAACTTAAAGTTTCAGCTTCTGCTGGTTGACGTGGAATGAATTTCATACATGTCGAGTTTCATATACTTTGAATTAGAATGAATTTCATACATGTTGAATTTCATATCCTTTGTTACTATATGTGGATTTAGAAATAGCATTCCATTATGATGCTATATGTGAGCATGTTATAAGATATTTTAAATATCTCATGTGGATATAGAAATAACATTTCAAATATCTCATGTAGATATAGAAATAATATTTCATTGTGTTGTTATATGTGAACATGTTTTAATATATATTTACTGAGTATATATTTGTTTGTAGAAACTCACTGTATCATGATTGTTTTATTTCATGAAATGAGTAAAGAAAATAACAATAATAATGTTGTTATTATGGTATACTTTGCTCACCTTAAGCATATATGTGATCATCATAATCGTTTAGCTAGCCAAGTCGAAATTATCATTTTATCATGTATGAAAATGATATTCCTATTATTGTTGACTATTATGTTGTAATAGCTGATTTAAATATTTTAGAGTTTGCTAAAGTTGTTAAGGTGATGAAGTATTTTGGAGTTTGCTAAAGTTGTTAAGGTGACGAAGTCTAAAATTATGAAGCAAATAAAGGTTAGTGAATATTCTATTTGTACTTTAATTTTCAATGAAAATTAATATGTATTGAAATATTCTGGAGAATGTTTGCTAAAGTTGTGAACCAGATTAATGTTAGTGAATATTTTATTTGGCCTTGAATTTTCATGGAATTGAAAATTACTATTATCTATTAAGCTAGTTTGGCTATAAAATTATTTACTTATTATGACATGCTCCAATTACATTTGAAACTAGTTGGTCTTGATAGTAACTTAAGATCAGGTTGACTAAAACTATGTATAAAATGTGTGAAATTTTATAAGAGCTTTTAAGATCTTATTGACTAAGATATTTTATTGAAAATGATCTTATTGACTAAGATATTTTATTGACAATATGAAATTATTTATTTTATGAGAGCATGTGAATTTTCATTTGATTGAAAATATGACGCATTGAGCATGTGAATTTTCATTTGATTGAAAATGTGACGTATTGAGCATGTGAATTTTCATTTGATTGAAATATGACGTATTGAGCATTTGAATTTTCATTGAGTATGTGAATTTTTATTTAATTGAAATTATGAAGTTATTCATTTTTGAATATGTATTGAATATGCATGTGTTCACGGAAAGAGGAAATAAAAATTAGACATTAAATAATGTATAATTGTTCTGTGTTTGACCAGAATACAAAAAATTAGACATTAAATAATGTATAATTGTTCTGAGGTTGTTTGACCAGAATACTTGATCTTAATAGGGTTGAGCTAGGAAATAGAGTCTTATGAATATGAATGTGTATTCATAAGATATACAATAAATAACAAAGCATATAGATTTTATGATCTGAATGCAAAGTTTATTATAGAATCAAACGATGCTGACATCTATGAGAATAGATTCCCCTTTACTAGAAATAGTGGGGCACATTGTCTAGCAATATTCCAGTGATTAGGAATAGTGAACCCTCTAAGATAGAAAATGGACCTTCAGAAGATAGAACTTGAACATTTTCGGGATATAAAATCTGAACCTCTGAGGATATAGAATATGATCTTCTGAGAGGTAAAAGAGCTAGAATAGTTAAAGACTATGGTTATGATTTCTTTGCCTATACCCTAGAGGAAGATTCGATCAATCTCAAAGAAACATTGTCTTCTTTAGATGCTAATTTTCTAGCAAGAAGCTCTAAATGATGAAGATGACTCTTTGAGTCTAAAAAGACCTGGCATTTAGTAGACCTACCTCTTGGTAGTAAACCTTCAAGTTTTAAGTGGATCCTAAAGAAAAAGCTAAAACCCGATGGTACAGTTGACAAGTATAAAACACACATAGTAGCTAAAGGTTTTAGACAAAGAGAATGTAGACTTCTTTGCCACTAGGATAACATCCATTTAGGTTCTTCATTTCCCTAGCGATCGTGCACCATCTAGTTGTGCATCGAATGGATCTTAAGACAACTTTTCTTACTGGTGAATTAAAGGAGGAAATCTACATGGATCAACTTGAAGATGTTGTTGTCCATGGTCAGAGCAGAAGATCTACAAGTTAGATAGATCTCTATATGGTCAAAATCAAGAACCAAAAGCAATGACATGACAACTTCATCTCATATGATTTTTATGTAAATGAAAGTGATAAATGTATCTATTATTACTTAGATGACATTTACGCTTAGTAGATGACATTTACAATATTTTATGTTTTTACATAAATGATTTGCTAATTTTGGTTAAAGTATTCACCTTGTGAATAAGGTGAAATCAATGTTGGATTTCAACTTTGATATGAAAACCCTCAGAGAAGCCAGTGTGATCCTTGGTATAAAGATTATTAGGTCTGAGAATGGAATTTCTCTAAATCAATCTCATTACGTTGAGAAGATATTAAAGAAATACAATTACTTTGATTGTAAACTTGCATGTGTACCTTATGGTTTAGGTGTAAAATTATTTAAGAACATTGGTGACAATGTAAGATAATTGGAATATGTGAGCATCATTGGCGGTCTTCGGTATGCCATTGGTTGTATTAGACTTGACATTGCCTATGTCATGTCGTTTGATTACTATGCAAGTTTACAAACAGACCTAGTTTAGAGCATTGACATGCTATTGAAAGGGTCATGAGGTCCCTGAAAAGAACCATGAACCTAGGATTGTATTATTAAAAGTTTCCAACTGTATTAGAAGGTTACAGTGATGCAGATTGGAACACTTGGCCAGATTTTTATGGAAACTAGTGGCTATATTTTTTAGTATAGTCTATGATGTTGTTTCTTGGAAGTAAAAAAAAACAAACCATTTTGACTCGGTCCACTATGGTATGTTAGATGATAGCATTAACGATAGCTATTGAAGAAGTAGGATGATTGAGAAACCTGCTAGCTGAGATCCCTTTACGGGAAAGACCGATACCAGTTGTGTTGATCCATAGCGATAGTACCGCAGCTATTGCTAAAATTAAGAATCGTTATTATAACGATAAGAGACGACAAATACGTCGTAAGCACTGTACAGTTAGAGAGTTTCTCTCAACAGGGGCTGTAAGAGTGGATCAAGTACGCACTGATGATAACTTAGCAGATCCTTTGACGAAATGATTAGCTATAAAGAAAGTCTACAAGACCCCTAAGGGAATGAGACTATTGTCCATAGAACGATGAATCACTCGTAATAGTAACCCAACCTAAATGACTGGAGATCCCAAGAAATAGGTTCAACGGGTAATAACAAGTTATGAAGTGATATGAGTTAGATCATGCAATTTACTTCGTATAATCGAAGCATGAATTCCTGAAGCTTTGAGAGGATGAGATAATATAAACTCTTAATGAGATATATACTCTATGTGGAGTGGAGAGTACCAATGGAGTGGAAAGTACCAATGCTACAGGAGTACTCTTGATAGACTCACCTGTGTGAATGTGGAAGAAATAGGTTCAACGGGCAATAACAAGTTATGGGGTCGCTTCCTATGGAATTTTAGGCAAAATTGCTAGAGCGTTCACTAGACCGGGATAGACGTGCATGGTCATTATAGCACGGGCTTTTTTTGACATCCTTGAAAGGTTGATGCGTGGTACGATGTTAGAGATAGGGTTCAAGACTTCGAGTTACCCTAGTAAAATCTAAATCTACTCACTACGCAAATGTTCAAATCGAAAGATACATTTGTTTATGCACAATCTATAGATTATGACACTACTCAGAAATATTTTTAAAACTTCAAAGTGGGGGATTGTTGGCTTTTTTGAAGTTTTTAAAATGTATTTTTAAATCTTAGGACATTTATTTTATAAATGTTATTATGGTTTTAATTTGAGGATCGATTATAACCACATATTTGTGAATCGATTATGACCACACGTTTGTGGATGATTGCAGACCACATGTTCTCTGGTTAATTCCTGACCACATGTTTTGGATTATTTCTGGCCCCATGTTTTCTGGATGATTCATGACTACATGTTTGTGGATGATTCCTTACCACATGTTTGTCTTTTCATTTCCTATAGAAACCATCTACATTTCATTTGAGAAATCATTCGATTGAAAAGCAAATCACTTCAATAGTTCTCTCATCTTCGTCCCCTCATAGAAATCCTCCATAAAACTATTTTCTTTGAGTTAATGTTTAACTCTTGATTCTGAGCTGGTGTCTTAAGGGTGTATGATTGAACGGTCATTCCTACAGTGCATAGGTGATCGATAGATGGGTTGTTTTATCCTGGAGGCGGCGTGGTTGATAGACTGTTGTGCACAACACTAGGCAGAGTCGCGAAACGTCTTAAAGAGAGCAACCTAGTCCGCGACTCAATCCAGAAGTTTTATTGGTAATATTGTTCCATTTTTAATTCTGCTCCAACAATATATAAACCCAGAAGTTTTGTTGAAGTTCAAAACTTCAATACATAAACCAAAAACTCAAAACATTTGATTTTTATAAAACCTCAAATGAGTACTCGAAAACCATCCAAAAATTTGCCATTCTTTATATATATATATATATTAATTAAGCTTTTTAATTAATTAATATTATTTAATTCAATATCAAATATTAATTAAATAATATGGCAAAACCCGATTTTTGAAAACTGACTTTTTCACATGAATCGTATTCATGTTTTAGATCATTCTCATACTTAAATCAGTTCATCATTCTTCCAAAAACCGAATTTGAACAATTCAAATTCTTTTTCCTTTTCTCTTATATTGTTGTACGGCGTTATCCGAGCTAGCTAGGAGAACCTAAAGGACCTACAGATCATGAGCTCCAACGATACGAGATTATCCGGTCAAAACCCTTTTAATCGAACTAATCAACATTCGTTAACCCCCGGAGACACCACTATAGTCCGAGGGTTGCACTCTCATCACTGTAGATATATTATGTCCTCTTGATATAACCGTCATGGGCAAGTCGACCCTTCACAGATTATTCGTAATCACAGTCGGGTCATTTATACCGTTTAACCCCTGCATTACTTCTTGTTCCTTAAGTACCACTGACACCTCTAATGAGCAATAAATCAGTGGTCCTACCAACAGATCAGTTAACCCTCTCTGATCAGGAGAGGGTGAACGCTCATTGTTCAAGCCCTGGAGTCGGCTATTAAGGGAACAACCTATCTACTAACCCTGAAGAGCGGGTTAGGAGTGAATTCCATCTTGTTGTACTATGTCCCCAACCACCTATTCGAGTTTATCCCCAAGATGGTAGGCATATTGAGTCAGCGCTAATGGGCCACTCTCACTCGTACAAGTCAAAGGATACTCTCGAATAAATATGAGTTCATAGCGAGCTCAAGATTAAGATCGAGTTACCTAGACCATCATATGAAAAAGTCGGTCTCTTCACTAAACGGTGTTATAAAGAGAGAGCGACTTGATTTTGCGGTTAGGTCTGATGCAAACTCATTGCATAGGACGCCCTCGCTCGCACATCTCAATGTGAAACGATTCGGATCACATCGTTTTGTACGATACAAAGCGAGCCGCATCCAATAGTGTTACCACGATAAGGTACCCAGCCTTATCCGTATACTACAGACCGTTTTGACTGTCTACTTGAGCCTGATCCACAATCATGTCATACATGAAGCTCAAGTACTCATCCTTCGCCATGGGTGTTGGTCATTGATATAGGATAAACCAAACGCGTTTCACTTTATTCCAGTAAACTCTTTTACTAAATAAAACTAATAACTCTTTATTCTAAATAGATTACTTACAAACACAACAGTTTACAAACCACGAGTTTTAGGATAGAAAACCCAACAAACTTCCACTTGAACTTAAACGTCGGTGGTGTACATGTTGGTAGAGAAAACTAGTATATCACATATCATAAGTAGGGAGAATGTATACCTAGGAGTTGCAACTTTGTGGCTTGGGTGTCCTGAATAAAAAGAACTCTGATCCTCAATTAGCTAAGCACAAAGTTTTAGCTTGTAGGGTTGTTTAGGGAGATGAATGTCTACCCAATGTAGTGATGCCAGGGTTTATTTTGTTCTATAAATGTACTACTGTCACTGGTTTGTACTAAGGCTGGCATGACTCTAAGGAATCCTAGGTAGCTCAAAGTAAAAAATTAGAAGCATGTACTGAGTCTGGGGTAAAGCTAGGTAGCATTTGAAACCTTAGGGATAGCTGCACTATATGACAGAAGCAAATAGATCAGTCGTGGGGAGTTGATGAAACAGTAGGATCATTAGGCGTGCAAAGTCAGAAAAAGCAAAATGAGAAGTTAGTTGTAAACTTAGAATGGTGTCACAGGACAGCATTGCCATAGATAGGAACTTAGGAGAGTCAGCAAGTGGTTAGAGAAGTAAAACAGCAGCCTAAGTAAGTCCTTAGATTGCTCGAGGACGAGCAAAACCTTAAGTTTGGGGGTGTGCTACGTCTCCAAAAGTGACTATTTTAGGACTTATTTGTGATAGGAAGTTGTGCATTTGTAAGTGTTTTTGGTAGGATTTAGCTTGAACTTGTGCTTATATATGAGAAATAGAAGAATGAAGCTAAATTAGGACTTATATACAAAAGGAAAGAGAAAGAACCAAAAACGAAGTTAAAGGAATAAAAATTGTGCATTGCGGAAGCATTGCGGAAACATTGCTAAAAACCGCAATGTTTTAAGTGAAATCCGTAAGTTGTCTAACTATTTTCTGTTTTGTTCCGACCTTTCAGGGATCCATTCTTTCTCCTGCAGCCACGTAGAAGTACGACGTTGAGAATGGATGGTTCTCCTTGGCCCAATCGTACCTGCAAAACACTATAAAAGGAGGTCAAGATGGAAGGTTGAAACACACTCGAACGGCGTAGACTTCCAGTTCAACGCAGTCTTTTCCACTCGTTTTCTCTCTACCGTCTATTTGTTTGAAAGGTTCAGCTGTTGGAGTCGACAATCTGATAGGAAGGAGAGAAGATTTATCTTCTCTTCTGATTGGATTCATCCAAGCAAGGCTTCCTTTCAACCTTCAGCCGAGGCGTTCGTAACGAGAAGATCACGCACGGCTTTACTACTTTCTGCTTTTAGCTTTCCATTTCCATTGCTGTTTGTTGTTAATTCCCTTTTAGTTTGCTACTCTACTTCATTTCGTTCCTTTCTGCTTTACTTTAGTTGTTCAAGGCTGTCATTTATTTAGTTCAAACTTTACTTAATCGAAGCAATATTTCATCACTTTGCAATCTCTTCACTTCTCTGTTTATTGTTTCTGTCTTCTGTTTTGTCTTTAATCTTCCATTAAGCATGTTGTCTCCATCTATTCTCCCCAATCTATCTGCATCCATGAGTAACTAAATCACATAAGGGCATGCTAATGACAAGGCTATAGGTAAAAACACGTGAATCAAGCATGTAGGATAGCTCTCGAATGCATTGAATGTATGTAAGCTTCATCCCACGGGCAATTTCGATTGGCCATCCATTTTGTCCAAAGAACTCCTAACCTCTGGAAGGAGTAAGAGTTCAGAGTCATACACTCATACTAGCCTCTCAAGGTAGCCAGAAAACGACCTAGGAATAGGCGTTTGCCTAGTACAAATCACGACTTACTGTTTTAACAAGATGCTTAAGACCTTACTTGGACATGAGTAAACTAAATGATCTAATGCATGAAATCGGAAGATACATGAGAATGAGTTAGTTTGATGCATGATGAGTTGACCTAATGCTTGAGAATCGTGTGAAAAAGCCTATAGAGGAGTCGTTAGTAGCCCTTGTTTCCCCACTTTACACACATTTTGCTGTTGGTAACATTGCGAAATAATTGCTGTTTCCGCAATTCCCTTAAGTTAAAATTTGCCTTAGTCATTTTTTCTCTTCGTTTGGTTGTTCTCTTCTTTACATTCTAGTTTATTATCTACTTGCACTTGTTTATGCTTCCATCATTTACACATCCCTTAGTAATTAGGCAATTTAAAACCACATCTACCTCATTTAATCCACCCATTCTCACTTAACAAAACACTTCGTAAGTAACTAAGAATAAATCTCTGTGAGAAATCGAATGAAAAAAATACTTATTACTTGCTACAAGATCATGTATGCTTGCATGTTCTGAGTGCTCTATCCTTGCATATTTCTTTTAAACATTTGAGCACGCAACAAGTTTTTGGCGCCGCTGCCGGGGATTTAGTTTAGTGAAAACGAAGTTTGTTAAGTTAGAAACACAAATCTTAATATCTATTGGAGCTGATCTATTTTCATTTCTTTTGCAGGTACCATTGGGTTAGTTTATGAATGAGCATTCAAGTAGCGATCTAGAGTTCAATCCTGAGCCTGAGAGATTACTTAGGGCCAGAAACAGAGCCAAGAAACGTCTCTTCAACCAACCCCTTATACCTCCAAACGTCGCTGACTCTCCTGAGTCATCACAATCCCATCAAATAGAAATGGAAAGAACAAACCCAAATCCAGCACCTACCATTCGCAACCCCATCGAAATAGCGAATGACAAGGATAGTGCAATTCTCTCCTACTTAGTTCCTATGCCTGGAGAGCTAAATCCAAACATCATACGCCCTGAAATTACTGCCAACTCATTCGAGTTAAAGCCAGTAATGTTCCAAATGTTGTCCACTGTGGGACAATTCTTTGGAGTGGAAACTGAGGACCCCCACAACCATCTTAGAAACTTCCTAGGAGTTAGTGATACCTTTCTTATCCCTGGAGTTTCCCAAGAAGCTTTGAGGCTTTACCTCTTCCCTTATTCCTTAAGGGACAAAGCCAAAACGTGGTTAAACTCATTACCTTCCGGATCAGTTGTCAATTGGACAGATCTGGCTGAGAAATTCCTAGTCAAATATTTCCCACCTGATAGGAATTAAAATTTTCGTGATGACATTATTAAATTCAAACAAGCTGAAAATGAGTCTCTTCACGAAGCTTGGACAAGGTTCAAGGACCTTCTGCTTAAATGTCCACACCATGGCATTCCATGGTGTATCCAAATAGAAGTCTTTTTCAAAGGATGCAACCCGGCCAGCACTAGGCAAGTGTTGAACTCGTCAGCTGGTGGTTCCATGCTTTCTAAAAGCTATAATGAAGCCTATGAGATCCTGGAGAAGATCTCAGCATCTCACTGTAGGTGGTCAGATGATCCAGTAGAGCCAAGTAGAGCTCAAGACAAGGATGCTCTTAGTGCAATGAGCAGCCAAATAAACGCCCTGACCAACCTAGTCAAACAAATGGCTCAAACCAATCTCCAATCCAGTGTCAACACCGCCGCAGCCATCTCCATGGGGGCACAAACAAGTCAAGGTGAGACACTGATCTGTGGATTCTGTGGGGAAGGGCACTGTTGCGTGCTCAATGTGTAAAGATAAATATGCAAAAGGGTAGAGAGAGCACTTAGAACATGCAAGCATACATGGTCTCACAGCAAGTAGTAAGTATATTTCATTCGTTTTTTCCACAGAGACTCATTTTTAGCTACTCGCGAAGTGTATTTGTTAAGAAAGATGGGGTGGATTTGATGGGGTAAAATTGGTTTTTAATTATCTAAGTTTTGCTGAATGTGTAAAGGAATATAACATAAACAAATGCAAGTTGAAATTAGACGCAAAAGACAAGAGATGGAATTAATAAACGAAGAAGAAAACAGCTAAACAGAATGATAAAACAACAGAATTGCGAGGACCGCAATGTTACCGCAATTAAATAACAGCGAAAGTGTGTAAATGAGTGAATTAAGGGCTACTAATGACTATCCTATAGGCACTTTATTACGATTCTCAAGCTTTGGATCAACTCTCTATACATCAAACTCACTCTATCTCAAGTATCGTCCGATTCCATGCATTAGAGTCTTAAGTTTACTCGACTTCAAAGTAAGGTCTTAAGCATCTTGTTAAAACAGGAGTGTTTAGTTTGTACTAGGGAAACGCCTATTCCTAGGCCGTTTCCTGATTACCATGAAAGGCTAGCATGATTATATGACTCTGAACTCTTACTCCTTCCAGAGGTTAGGAGTTCTTTGGACAAAATGGATGGCCAATCGAAATTGCCCGTAGGATGAAGCTTACATACAATCAATGATTCGAGAGCTATCCTACATACTTGATGCACGTTTTTTAGCCTATAGTTCTGTCATTAGCATGCCCCTAAGTGACTTAGCTACTCATGGAAATATAGAGAGTGGAAATGTAAGATAAAACAGACATGCTTAGAAGGGAAATGTGCTTAGAACAGCAAGACAAAACCGTAGCAGCAGAAAGTGGAAACTGTGAAATGCAGAAATGTACTTTGATTACTATGAATGTTTGAACGACAAAGGGAAACGTAGAAGCAGAAATTCAGAGACAGACAACAACGAACTGCAGTAACTAAAACACTAAGCTAAGAACAACAATGATCAAAACTGGAAATGAGAAGAAAAAGACAGGAAAGCAGTAAAGGTTGCTTTGAAAGCTTCGTTGCAGTCGCCTCGAATGGAAGGGATGAGAGGTCAGCCTTGCTTGGATGAATCCAATCGAGAGAGAAGAAGAATCTTCTCTCCTTCCTATCAGATTATTGATTCCAACAGCTGGGACTCCCACTCCAACAGACGATAAAGGAAAACAGAGAGAAATGATGGACTGCCAGAAGACTTCTGCGCTTCGAATGATGATCAAACCTCCGACTTTGGCCCCCTTTTATAGTAGTTTGCAGGTGCGTTTGGGCCAAGGAGAACCATCAATCTTCAACGTCATATATCAGAATGGATGGAGGAGAAAGAACGAATCCCTGAAATTACGGAAATTAACAGAAACAGATCAGTCAACTTACGGTTTTCACTTGAATAATTGCGGTCACCGCAATGTTTTCGCAATTCATTCACAATGCTCATTTTTTCATTCTTTTCCTTCGGTTTTCAACCCTTTTTCTACCTATTGTGCATAAGTCCTAAATTAGCTACCTTCTTCTAATTCTCATATTAAAGCATAGGTTTAGGCTAAATGCTATCAAAAACACCTAAAAGTGTATATTTTCTTAAGCTAAATGGGTCCTAAATAAGTCACTTTCAGAGACTTAACACACCCCCAAACTTAAGGTTTTGCTTGTCCTCAAGCATACTAAGGACTTGCCCAGGCTGCTGTTTCTTCTTCTTTAACCACTTACTGACTCCCTTATACCCCTATCTATAGCACTGCTGTCCTGTGACACACCTCCAAGCTTAAAACTACCCTCTCATCTAGCTTCTTCTGAACTTGCCTGCCTAACACTCATCTGTTTTCATTAACTCCCTACAACTGATCTCTTTGCTTTTGTCATATCATGCCACTATCCCTAAGGTTTCAAATTCTGCCTAGCTTTACCTCAGACTCAGTACATGCTTCTAGCTTTATTTTTAATGTGTCTAGGATTCCTTAGAGTCATGCCAGTCTTAGTATTAACGGTGACAGTAGTACTTTTAGAGAACAACCTAAACCCTGGCATCACTACATTGGATAAACACTCATCTCCCTAAACAACCCTACAAGTTACAACTTTGCCCTTAGCTAATTGAGGATCAGAGTTCTTTTTAAATAGGACATCTAAGCCACAAAGTTGTAACTTCTAGGTATACATTCTTCTTCCCTATTCCTTTCCCTTTTTCTTACTTAGGTGGAGCCTCTCCTTTGGTTGCCTTTTGATGCAACGCCACTTGTGGGTTACACACTTGGCACTGATTACTCAGCAACCTAAGAGAAACTCCCCCCCTTTATTCTTTTTCCAATTTTTTCAGTTCATCATTTTTTTTTTTTTGTAAAGGAGAAGAAGAATGCTTATGTTTCTAAGGGAGAGAGGAATGTTCCTAGGCCTAGGGTGGCCTCCCCCAAACTGCAACTACTCATTGTCCTCAATGAGTGTCGGAGGTGGCACACCCCCAAACTATCCTAGAAGCATCTAGTCTAAGGTAAAACAAAGAGAATCTAAAGCCCTAGGCATAGACAGAACATTAAAAAGAAAATAGCACAGCAGCAGTCATTAAAAAAAAAACAGACAGTTAAGGGCTTAAAGCTGTGCATGCTGAGCTATTTAGAAGTTAACTTAAACTATCAAAGGGTGTCCTATGACACTCATCCAGCATGCATTTAGATAAGCTATATAAGGTAGTCATGCTAGCAGGAAAAGATAGAAGTTAAACAGATCACAGCCTAGCTAAACAGACAGTCCAACACATGCTTTTAGTCATGAAAATTGCGGGGACCGCAATTATTTCGCAATCAAGTCAGGGTAGATATTACAGTGATTAAGGCCCCTAAGCATGCTCTTTCCAGTCATTCCAGCTCCCTAAAACGAAACTAAAGTATCCTACCTAGTCAGCTAACATCATACTATCCTAAGCAAAAGGAAAAACATAAAGCTAAACATCTAAAACAAATCAAAATTGAACCAAAAACAGCATAATTTACATGGTCCTATCAGAAAGCAGAAAATTGTATTTTTTTTCTAAGGGAACAGCAGTACTCCCTTTAGTGCACTTCAAACCAGCACTCAATTCTCGTCATCCTCATCAGGTTGTCTTGGTCGTGGGGGCACCCATGAAGTTAGGAGATTGGTAGGGAAGTCAGGGAAGATGCACCCCAGCTGGTCTGCAACTTCCTTGTCCCTTGCCTGCGCATAAGTGGCCCATTGAGCCATTCTTCTCTGCATATCCATTAAGCAGGCCATGGATAGAGACTGTTCAGCAGTCAACCTATCCAATTCAAACTCCATATTCCCCTTCCTTCTCAGCCTCAGGTTCGCAGGCAGCTCCAAGTGGCCCGTGTAGGCCATCTGCTGCTCCAGGCGCTCGGTGGGGACTCCTGCAAGCAAACATAGTTTGGTTATGGTATTAGGGAAAAACAGTGGTCCCTTACCTTTCTTGGCGCATTCAGCAATGGCCGCAGTGATGACTTCTCCCACATTGATCGTGAGACCTCTCATTATCGCATACACCAGCAGTGATCGGCTCTGGTTGATTGTAGTCTCGTGAGTCACAGGGGACAATCTCCTTCGCACGAACGAAAACCAAACAGCTGCCTTAGCCGTGAGGTTGGCACTCATGAGGGTGTGCCTCCCATTGCGTGACACGGTCCAGGAGGCTTCAGGCTGGCCAATGGTGCGAATGGCCTCTTCCAGCACTGCCTCAGTAGGCTCATCAACGATCCGTGCATAATCTGTATGTGTTTGGCCCTTGAGACCAAAGGCTTCGTTGATGGCCTTGGCTGAGAAATCCACTTCTACCCCTCTGACCACAGACAGGCCATCCTCAGGGCTGAGCACATTGGCGTAGAAATCATACACCATGCTCGTGTAGGCTGGATTGGGCGGTCTGCAGAATTCCTCCCAGCCATGGTTGATCACCCCTGCGCGCAAGAACTGCGGCAGGTCAGCAGGTCGGTCGAGGAAGCCTTTCTCGTGCAGCAACTCCCTCTTCCTTAGCTCAGCACCCCTGGATTCAGCATCAGATGAGACATACCTCACTGACTGAGGTTCGTCTTCAGGGTAGAGTTTAGCCTTCCCTTTATCTGCTGGCTTGGCTGACTCGGCAGCCTCAACCTTGAGCCTTTTGAGTGATGGCTCCGTGCTTTCTTTGTCTGCTGAAGGCACTCTCTTGGCCTTCTTCTTCTTCAGCTTCTTGGATCTCTTGGCCTTGACAGTCTTGGCCTTCTTCTTCTTCTTGATCTTAATGTTGATCTGCTGGAGGCATGCCCCCAACGTCTCCTCCATGGAATCATCCTGCTGTGCAGGATCAACAGGGCTATCTTCCCTCATAGGAGAGAAGACTTCGTCTTCCCCAGCATCTCCACTGCCCTGCGTGGACTCTTGATAATCCCCATATGGGAATTCAGGATCAGGCCGTGGAGAATTGTGCGATGGCGTGGGATTGTGCCCTGCTGATGGTGTCTGTGCAGAACTCAGTGGCGAAGATGGCAGTTCAGGACTCTGCGCTGCTGCAGGTGTCGGGTCAGAACTCTGAGGTGCTGGAGACAACTCGGAGCTCTGTGCAGGCGGTGACGACTCTGCGCTTGGCACTGGTTCAGATGGTGAAGGGCTGTGCACAGGTGATGCAGATGGCGACGAACCCTCTTTGGCTGATTCGTGGGGTGCACGATCAGTTTCTTGACTTTCCACAGAGGAAGTCTTTGCTGTGCTTGGTTCGGCGGCCATCTCGACACTCCACCGGCGTTTCTTGGGCGTACCTGCTGGTTCAGAGGGTCCAGCAGGGATTTCAGTGACAATCCTCCACTTCTTCCTACGGATTGGAAGCTTGGGAAGAGGTCCGGTGCGAACGGCACCATCATCGGCAAGGGTGAGCAGTGCTTCCCTCGCAGCCGCTTCAGCTGCGTCATCAGCCTTCTTCTTGGCTGCGGATCTTTCAGCCCGTGTGAACACCATCGTCGAGTCTTGGAGATCTTGAGAGAAGAATCAAAGATGAAGAGAATCGCAGAGTTCTTGGAAATCAGAGAATGAGAGAATCGTATCGATCGAGCGCTTTCCAACGGATATAAAGGCAACGGAAAAAAATCCCAACGGCTCTTTTTTTGCGAATCCAGCAATTCCAGCGCAATTCCAGGGATATTTTTTTCATCAAAATCTCAAACTTTGCTCGTCCGTATCTTTTATTTGGCTCAACCGTTTCTTGATTTTAAAAGTTGGATTTACTCTCCTTGATCCCCTCTTTCGAATCCCTGCAAAAACAAATAAAATAAACATTAAATACGCAATTAAAATCACACCACAAAACATACAAACGATAATCGGAAAAACAGAAAAAATAAACTAAGGCATTGGCCTTGACTAAACGAGCACAGTAACCACTCGTTCTCTCTCGTTTGTAACTTCATGCTTCATGCAAAAGGAAGGCCGAGAGAGTCTTCACATCTCCTTCCTCATAATAGTGCTTCAATCTAGCACCATTTACCATAAAAGGCTGTCCTTGCTGCAAGTTTTTTATCTCGATCGCACCATGAACAAAGACATTAGTAATAACAAATGGACCCGACCATCTGGACTTTAGTTTGCCTGGAAATATCTTTAAACGTGAGTTAAATAATAGGACAAGTTGGCCTTTCCTAAAGTCTTTGATCCTAAGTCTACTGTCGTGCCATATTTTGGTCTTTTCTTTATACATTTTGGCATTCTCATAGGCCATATGCCTAAGCTCATCAAGTTCATGTAGCTGCAAAGACCTCAGTGTCCCCGCATCCTTTACACAAAAATTCAATTCCTTCATGGCCCAAAATGCTTTGTTCTCTAACTCAAGTGGTAAGTGACAAGCCTTGCCATATACCAGCCTATAAGGAGACATACCTAGAGGTGTCTTATATGCTGTCCTATAAGCCCAAAGTGCATCCTCAAGCTTAAAGGACCAGTCTTTCCTATTAGGTTTGACCACTTTTTCTAGGATGTTCTTAATTTCCCTATTTGAAATTTCAGCCTGACCATTTGAGTGTGGGTGGTAGGGAGTGGCTACTCTATGTCTAATGTTATATTTAGCCAATACTTTCTCCATAGCCTTATTAATGAAATGTGACCCCTCATCACTAATGATAGCACGAGGAGTCCCAAATCTAGTGAAAATGGGCCTATGCAAGAAGTTAGTGACTGTTTTAGCATCATTATTAGGACATGCTTTGGCCTCTACCCATTTGGACACATAATCCACTGCCACTAATATGTACAGGTTACCTGATGATGGAGGGAATGGTCCCATGAAGTCAATGCCCCACACATCAAAGAGCTCCAACTCTAAGATGTAGGTGAGGGGCATCTCATCCTTTCGACTGAGGTTACCTGTTCTTTGGCATTCATCACAGCTGTGGGCATAGTTGTGGGCATCTTTGAAGATCGTTGGCCAGTAGTAGCCACTCTGAAATACCTTTGCAGCTGTTCTTTGGCCACCAAAGTGTCCACCATAAGGAGATGAGTGACAGTGCTGCAGCACAGACTTCGCTTCAGCAGCTGAAACACATTTCCTTAGCAAGCCATCAGCACAGGTTCTGTAAAGTGTGGGGTCATCCCAGATGAATTTCCTTGCTTCATGAAGGAACCTCTTCTTCTCTTGTCCTCCCTTGAACACTGGCAATACCTGTGATGCACGGAAGTTAGCAATGTCAGCAAACCAAGGTTCCTCATCGTTATCACGATGAGCCAAAGCAAAGACATGTTCATCAATAAAAGCATCAGAAATTGCGGTCTCCGCAATTTTTTCGCAATTGTGCTGCAATCGGGACAGGTGATCTGCAACCACATTTTCACATCCTTTCTTGTCCCGAATGTCCAAATCAAATTCCTGCAGCAATAACACCCACCTAATCAACCTAGGCTTAGCATCAGCCTTCCTCATAAGATATTTCAAGGCAGAATGGTCAGTGTATACAATTGTCCTAGTGCCTACAATGTAGTTTCTAAATTTTTCACAAGCAAACACTACAGCAAGCATCTCTTTCTCTGTAGTTGTATAATTACATTGAGCCTCATTCAAGGTCTTACTAGCATAATAGACAGGGTGTGTCAGCTTGTCAATCTTCTGTCCTAACATGACTCCTACAGCATAGTCACTGGCATCACATAGCATCTCAAATGGGAGATCCCAATTTGGTCCGACTATGATAGGTGCTGTGACTAGTGCCTCTTTAAGGGTTTTCCAAGCTACTACACATTCCTTAGAGAAGATAAATGGCCTATTTAGCTCTAGAAGCTCGCACAGAGGCTTGGCTATCTTAGAAAAGTCCTTGATGAACCTTCTGTAAAAACCAGCATGCCCTAAGAAGCTTCTAATGGCTTTGACATTTTGTGGCTCTACCAACTTCTCTATGATCTCAATCTTTGCCCTATCGACTTCTACACCTGCCCTTGACACTCTATGTCCTAAGACAATCCCCTCATCTACCATAAAATGGCATTTTTCCCAATTTAGGACTAGGTTGGTCTCTTCACACCTAGCCAGGACTTGTCCTAGGTTTTCTAGACAGGTTTTAAATGAATCCCCAAAGACTGAGAAGTCATCCATGAATATTTCTATCATGGACTCATCCAACTCAGAGAAGATTGCCATCATGCACCTTTGGAAAGTTGCCGGTGCATTGCATAAGCCAAAAGGCATTCTGCGGAAGGCAAACGTTCCAAAAGGGCAAGTGAAGGTAGTCTTCTCTTGATCCTTAGGGTCTATAGTAATTTGATTATAGCCTGAATAGCCATCTAAGAAACAATAGTAAGCTCTACCAGCTATTCTGTCTAGCATCTGGTCAATAAACGGTATAGGGAAATGGTCTTTTTTAGTTTCTTTATTTAATTTTCTGTAATCCATACACACTCTCCACCCCGTGACAGTCCTTGTTGGAATCAGTTCGTTGTTCTCATTGACTACCACAGTTATCCCCCCCTTCTTAGGTACACATTGGATGGGGCTCACCCACTGGCTACTAGCTATTGGGAAGATCACTCCTGCATCTAACCACTTTATTATTTCCTTCTTTACTACCTCTTTCATAGAGGGGTTTAGCCTACGCTGGTGATCTACCCTAGGTGTGTGCTCTTCCTCTAGTATAATCTTATGCATACAATACGAAGGGCTAATGCCTCTAATATCAGCAATAGTCCATGCTATAGCCTTCCTATGTTGCTTAAGCAGTAAAATTAGTTCAACCTCATGCTTTTCACTTAATTTAGAAGAAATGATAACAGGCAGAGTCTCATTACTCCCTAAATATGCATACTTGAGGTGAGTGGGTAGTGGTTTCAGTTCTAACACAGGTGGATGCTCAATGGAGGGCTTCAAAGGATTCACAGTTCTATCAGTTAGATCTATGTTCATACATACATGCTGTGGTTTATCTACAGGCGTATCCATTATGTCAGATACATTTAAATCAGCTACATCTAATCCTACATATTCATTAGCATGCTTGGTTAATAATACATGCTCTAATTGTTCTTCCATCAGTGAGTCAACAATATCCATGCTAGCACAGGATTCAAGGTCAGAGGGATACCTTAAAGCTTTATATACACTAAACTTTACCTCTTCATCATGAACCCTCATAGTAAGCTCACCTTTTTGAACATCTATTAGTGCCCTACCTGTGGCTAGAAATGGTCTACCTAGCAGGATGGGGACCTCCTTGTCTGCCTCATAGTCCAGGACAATGAAATCTGCAAGGAAAATAAATTTGTCAACTTTCACTAGAATATCCTCAATCTTACCTTCAGGGTATGCGATGGATCTGTCTGCTAGTTGTAAAGTGACTGTGGTTGGACGTGCTTCTCCTATTCCCAACTGACGGAATAGGGACAGGGGCATGAGATTTATGCTGGCGCCCAGGTCACAAAGCGCTCTGCCCACGTGCTTGCCTCCAAGTTCTACAGGTAAGGTGAAGGAACCAGGATCCTTCTCCTTCTTGGGCAGCTTGTTCTGGAGGATGGCACTGCACTCCTCAGTGAGGTTTACTGTTTCAAACTCACCAATTATTTTTTTGTTAGTAATGATGTCCTTCAAAAACTTTACATAAGAAGGCATAGACTGTAAAACTTCTACAAAAGGAATGTTGACATGCACTTGCTTAAGAATTTCTAAGAATTTATTAAAATGAACTTCCTGTTCCTGCTTCTTCTTAAGCCTTCGAGGGTATGGAGGTGGTGGCACATATGCAGGCACGTCAGGACGCCTTAGGATAGGTGGAGGCCTTGGAATTTCTTCTATCTCCTCAATAATTGGCTCCAGCCTGGCTCCTGATGTGCTAGTTGGTGGTGGACCTTGGTTTGGCAGAGACTCCAGTGGAGCACTAGACTCAGTGTTCTCTACTCTCTTTGGTGTGTCCTTTGTGTTGTTCACCAAGGGTCTACCACTTCTAAGTTCAATTGCTTGAACTTGCTCTTTACCATCTCTCCTTGGCACCTCGGTATCAGCAGGAAGTCTACCTTGGGGCCTACTCTTGAGTTCATTGGCCAATTGGCCTATTTGGTTCTCTAGGCTCCTAAGAGTAGCTTGTTGGCTTTGAAGAGTAGCATCATTCTTAGCTATGTATTCCTTGAGTAGGTTTTCTACAGAAGATCCTACAGGTTGATTGTATGGTTTTTGATACATTGATTGGTTATGTTGGGGAGTGAAACTAGGTGTTCCACTCGGTCTTGGTTGGTTAGGATTTTGGTTAGTGTTCTGTTGGCCACCCCATGACAGGTTTGGGTGGTTTCTCCAACCAGGGTTGTAAGTTTGTGAGTAGGGGTTATTCCTAGGCTGCTGCTGGCTTCCAACATAGCAGACTGAGGATGGATTCCCAGGGCAGTATTCATAAGGGTGCCCTTCCCCACAGAATCCACAGATAGGTGCCTCGCCTTGACTTGGTTGGGTGCCCATTGACATGGCTGTGGCGGTATTGGCACTGGTTTGGAGATTGGCCTGAGCCATTTGCTTAACTAGGTTGGTCAGGGCATTTATTTGGGTGCTCATGGCACTTAGAGCATCTTTGTCTTGAGCCCTAGTTGGCTCTACTGGATCGTCTGACCACCTACAGTGAGATGCTGAGATCTTCTCCAAGATCTCATAGGCCTCGTTGTAACTCTTGGACAACATGGAACCACCAGCAGATGAATTTAAGACTTGCCTAGTGTTGGGGTTGCATCCTTTGAAAAAAACCTCTATTTGGATACACCATGGGATGCCATGATGTGGACATTTAAGAAGAAGATCTTTGAATCTAGTCCAAGCTTCGTGAAGAGACTCATTATCAGCTTGTTTAAACTTAACTATGTCATCACGAAAGGTAGAATTCCTATCAGGTGGGAAGTATTTGACTAGGAATTTTTCTGCTAAATCTGTCCAATTGCGGACAGATCCAGAGGGTAATGAGTTCAACCATGTTTTGGCTTTGTCCCTCAAAGAATAAGGAAACAAGTATAGCCTTAAAGCTTCTTGGGACACTCCAGGGATGATAAAGGTATCACTGACTCCTAAGAAGTTCCTAAGATGGTTGTGGGGGTCCTCATTTTCTATTCCAAAGAATTGTCCCACAGTGGACAACATTTGGAACATCACTGGCTTTAACTCGAATGAGTGGGCAGTGATTTCAGGACGGATTATGCTGGGGTTCAGCTCCCCAGGCATAGGTACTAGGTATGAAAGAATGGCACTATTCTTGTCATTCGCTATTTCGATGGGGTTGCGAATGACAGGTACCGGATTTGGAACTATATCGTCCATTTCTTCGATTTCAGGTATGATTTGAGGTATAGGAGGTTGTTTAAAGAGTCGTTTCTTTGCTTTGTTCCTAGCTCTAAGTAGTCTCTCAGGCTCAGGATTGAACTCTAGATCACTACTTGAACGCTCACTCATAAACTAACCCAATAGTACCTGCAAGAGAAATGGAAAGTAGATTAGTTTCAATAGATAATAAGCTTGGTTTTTTGAACTTAACAAACTTCGTTTTCACTTAAAATAAATCCCCGGCAGCGGCGCCAAAAACTTGTTGCGTGCTCAATGTGTAAAGATAAATATGCAAAAGGGTAGAGAGAGCACTTAGAACATGCAAGCATACATGGTCTCACAGCAAGTAGTAAGTATATTTCATTCGTTTTTTCCACAGAGACTCATTTTTAGCTACTCGCGAAGTGTATTTGTTAAGAAAGATGGGGTGGATTTGATGGGGTAAAATTGGTTTTTAATTATCTAAGTTTTGCTGAATGTGTAAAGGAATATAAAATAAACAAATGCAAGTTGAAATTAGACGCAAAAGACAAGAGATGGAATTAATAAACGAAGAAGAAAACAGCTAAACAGAATGATAAAACAACAGAATTGCGAGGACCGCAATGTTACCGCAATTAAATAACAGCGAAAGTGTGTAAATGAGTGAATTAAGGGCTACTAATGACTATCCTATAGGCACTTTATTACGATTCTCAAGCTTTGGATCAACTCTCTATACATCAAACTCACTCTATCTCAAGTATCGTCCGATTCCATGCATTAGAGTCTTAAGTTTACTCGACTTCAAAGTAAGGTCTTAAGCATCTTGTTAAAACATGAGTGTTTAGTTTGTACTAGGGAAACGCCTATTCCTAGGCCGTTTCCTGATTACCATGAAAGGCTAGCATGATTATATGACTCTGAACTCTTACTCCTTCCAGAAGTTAGGAGTTCTTTGGACAAAATGGATGGCCAATCGAAATTGCCCGTAGGATGAAGCTTACATACAATCAATGATTCGAGAGCTATCCTACATACTTGATGCACGTTTTTTAGCCTATAGTTCTGTCATTAGCATGCCCCTAAGTGACTTAGCTACTCATGGAAATATAGAGAGTGGAAATGTAAGATAAAACAGACATGCTTAGAAGGGAAATGTGCTTAGAACAGCAAGACAAAACCGTAGCAGCAGAAAGTGGAAACTGTGAAATGCAGAAATGTACTTTGATTACTATGAATGTTTGAACGACAAAGGGAAACGTAGAAGCAGAAATTCAGAGACAGACAACAACGAACTGCAGTAACTAAAACACTAAGCTAAGAACAACAATGATCAAAACTGGAAATGAGAAGAAAAAGACAGGAAAGCAGTAAAGGTTGCTTTGAAAGCTTCGTTGCAGTCGCCTCGAATGGAAGGGATGAGAGGTCAGCCTTGCTTGGATGAATCCAATCGAGAGAGAAGAAGAATCTTCTCTCCTTCCTATCAGATTATCGATTCCAACAGCTGGGACTCCCACTCCAACAGACGATAAAGGAAAACAGAGAGAAATGATGGACTGCCAGAAGACTTCTGCGCTTCGAATGATGATCAAACCTCCGACTTTGGCCCCCTTTTATAGTAGTTTGCAGGTGCGTTTGGGCCAAGGAGAACCATCAATCTTCAACGTCATATATCAGAATGGATGGAGGAGAAAGAACGAATCCCTGAAATTACGGAAATTAACAGAAACAGATCAGTCAACTTACGGTTTTCACTTGAATAATTGCGGTCACCGCAATGTTTTCGCAATTCATTCGCAATGCTCATTTTTTCATTCTTTTCCTTCGGTTTTCAACCCTTTTTCTACCTATTGTGCATAAGTCCTAAATTAGCTACCTTCTTCTAATTCTCATATTAAAGCATAGGTTTAGGCTAAATGCTATCAAAAACACCTAAAAGTGTATATCTTCTTAAGCTAAATGGGTCCTAAATAAGTCACTTTCAGAGACTTAACAGGCACCTGTATGAATACTGCCCTGGGAATCCAGCCTTAGTCTGCTATGTTGGAAGCCAACAGCAGCCTAGGAACAACCCTTACTCTAACACTTACAACCCTGGTTGGAGAAACCACCCAAATCTTTCTTGGGGTGGCCAACAGAATGCTAACCAAGCTCCCAACCAACCAAGACCGAGTGGAACACCTGGTTTCACTCCTCAAAATAACCAATCCATGTATCAAAAACCATATAACCAACCAATAGGGTCTTCTGTAGAAAATTTACTTAAGGAGTATATTGCAAAGAATGATGCCACTCTACAAAGTCAGCAAGCTACCCTTAGGAGCCTAGAGAACCAAATAGGGCAACTAGCCAATGAACTCAAAAGTAGGCCCCAAGGTAGACTGCCTGCTGACACTGAGGTGCCTAGAAGGGATGGTAAAGAGCAAGTTCAAGCAATTGAACTTCGCAGTGGTAGACTGTTAAGTCTCTGAAAGTGACTTATTTAGGACCCATTTAGCTTAAGAAGATGTACACTTTTAGGTGTTTTTGATAGCATTTAGCCTAAACCTATGCTTAAATATGAGAATGAGAAGAAGGTAGCTAAATTAGGACTTATGCACAATAGGAAAGAAAAGGGTTGAAAACCGAAGGAAAAGAATGAAAAAAAACTGCATTGCGACAGCATTGCGAAAACATTGCTGAAGCCGCAATTATTCAAGTGAAAACCGTAAGTTGACTGATCTTTTTCTGTTAATTTCCGTGATTTCAGGGATTCGTTCTTTCTCCTCCATCCATTCTGATATATGACGTTGAAGATTGATGGTTCTCCTTGGCCCAAACGCACCTGCAAACTACTATAAAAGGGGGTCAAAGTCGGAGGTTCAATCATCATCCGAAAGCGTAGAAGTCTTCTCGCAGTCCATCTTTTCTCCTGTTTTCCTTTGCCGTCTGCTGGTTTGCGAAGCTCAGCTGTTGGAATCGATAATCTGATAGGAAGGAGAGGAGGTTCTTCTTCTCTCCTGATTGGATTCATCCAAGCAAGGCTGACCTTTCTCATCCTTCATTCGAGGCGGCTGCAACGAGGCTTTCAAGCACCATTTACTGCTTTTTGTCTTTCCTTTCTCATTTCCAGCATTGTTTAGTTATCGCTTCTGGTTTAGTGATTAGGCTACTTCATTTCGTTGCTTTCTGTCTTTGGATTATTTACTTTAAGTTTCCCTTTGTTCGTTCAAACATTCAAAGTAATCAAATTACAAGTCTTCATTTCACAGTTTCCATCTTCTGCTGCTACGGTTTTGTCTTACTGTTTTGAGTACATTTCCCTTCTAAGCATGTCTGTTTTATCTTATACTTCTGTTCTCTATATATCCATGAGTAGCTAAGTCACTTAGGGGCATGCTAATGACAGAACTATAGGCTAAAAAAACGTGAACCAAGCATGTAGGATAGCTTTCGAAGCATTGATTGTATGTAAGCTTCATTCCACGGGCAATTTCGATTGGCCATCCATTTTGTCCAAAGAACTCCTAACCTCTGGAAGGAGTAAGAGTTCAGAGTCGTATAATCATGCTAGCCTTTCATGGTAACCAGGAAACGGCCTAGGAATAGGCGTTTCCCTAGTACAAACTAAACACTTCTGTTTTAACAAGATGCTTAAGACCTTACTTTGAGTTGAGTAAACTAAAGAATCTAATGCATGGAATCGGACGATACATGAGATAGAGTGAGTTTGATGCATAGAGAGTTGATCTAATGCTTGGGAATCGTATTAAAATGCCTATAGGATAGTCGTTAGTAGCCCTTAATTCTCCATTTTACACACGTTTGCTGTTTTTACAATTGCGATAACATTGCGGTGTCCGCAATTCTGCTAAGTTACCATTCTGTTTAGCTGTTTTCTTCTTCGTTTATTAATTCCACCTCTTGTCCGTTGAGTCTAATTTCAACTTTCATTTGTTTATGTTGCATTCCTTTATATGTTCGGTAGGAAGTAGGCAATTAAAAACCAAATTTACCCCATCAAATCCACCCCTTCTTTCTTAACAAATACACTTCGTGAATAGCTAAAAATAAGTCTCTGTGGAAAAAACGAATGAAATATACTTACTACTTGCTGTAAGACCATGTATGCTTGCATGTTCTGAGTGCTCTCTCTACCTTCTTGCTTATTTATTCTTAACACATTGAGCACGCAACAAGTTTTTGGCGCCGCTGCCGGGGACTTATTTTAAGTGAAAACGAAGTTTGTTAAGTTTGAAAAACCAAGTTTATTGCTTATTGAAGCTGATCTGTTTCATTTCTTTTGCAGGTATTATTGGGTTAGTTTATGAGTGAGCCTTCAAGTAGACATCTAGAGTTCAATCCTGAGCCTGAGAGACTACTTAGAGCTAGAAACAAAGCAAAGAAACAACTCTTTAAACAACCTCCTATACCTCAAATCATACCTGAAATCGAAGAAATGGACGAGATAGTTCCAAATCCGGTACCTGTCATTCGCAACCCCATCGAAATAGCGAATGACAAGAATAGTGCCATTCTTTCATATTTAGTACCTATGCCTGGGGAGCTGAACCCCAGCATAATCCGTCCTGAAATCACTGCCAACTCATTCGAGTTAAAGCCAGTGATGTTCCAAATGTTGTCCACTGTGGGACAATTCTTTGGAATAGAAAATGAGGACCCCCACAACCATCTTAGGAACTTCTTAGGAGTTAGTGATACCTTTATCATCCCTGGAGTGTCCCAAGAAGCTTTGAGGCTATACTTGTTCCCTTACTCTTTGAGGGACAAGGCCAAAACATGGTTGAACTCATTACCCTCTGGATCTGTCCTTAATTGGACAGACTTAGCAGAGAAATTCCTAGTCAAATACTTCCCACCTGATAGGAATTCTACCTTTCGTGATGATATAGTTAAGTTCAAACAAGCTGATAATGAATCTCTTCACGAAGCTTGGACAAGGTTCAAAGATCTTCTTCTCAAATGTCCACATCATGGCATCCCATGGTGTATCCAAATAGAGGTCTTTTTCAAAGGATGCAACCCCAGCACTAGGCAAGTCTTAAATTCATCTGCTGGTGGTTCCATGTTGTCCAAGAGTTACAACGAGGCCTATGAGATCTTGGAGAAGATCTCAGCATCTCACTGTAGGTGGTCAGATGATCCAGTTGAGCCAACTAGGGCTCAAGACAAGGATGCTCTAAGTGCAATGAGCACCCAAATAAATGCTCTGACCAACTTAGTTAAGCAAATGGCTCAAGCCAATCTCCAAACAAGTGCCAACACCGCTACCGCCATGTCAATGGGCACCCAACCAAGTCAAGGTGAGACACTTGTGTGTGGATTCTGTGGGGAAGGGCACCTGTATGAATACTGCCCTGGGAATCCAGCCTCAGTCTGCTACATTGGAAGCCAGCAGCAGCCTAGGAACAACCCCTATTCCAATACTTACAACCCTGGTTGGAGGAACCACCCAAACCTGTCATGGGGTGGTCAGCAGAATGCTAACCAAAATCCTAACCAGCCTAGACCGAGTGGAACACCTGCTTTCACTCCCCAACATAACCAATCCATGTATCAAAAACCTTACAGCCAACCTGTAGGATCTTCTGTAGAAAACTTACTCAAGGAATACATAGCTAAGAATGATGCTACTCTTCAAAGCCAGCAAGCTACTCTTAGAAGCCTAGAGAACCAAATAGGCCAATTGGCCAATGAACTCAAGAGTAGGCCCCAAGGGAGACTCCCTGCTGACACCGAGGTACCAAGGAGAGATGGTAAAGAACAAGTTCAAGCAATTGAACTTAGAAGTGGCAGACCCTTGGTGAGCAACACAAAGGACACACCAAAGAGAGTAGAGAACACTGAGTCTAGTGCTCCACTGGAGTCTCTGCCAACCCAAGGTCCACCACCAACTAGCACATCAGGAGCCAGGCTAGAGCCAATTGTTGAGGAGATAGAAGAAATTCCAAGGCCTCCACCTATCCTAAGGCGCCCTGACGTGCCTGCATATGTGCCACCACCTCCATACCCTCGAAGGCTTAAGAAGAAGCAGGAACAGGAAGTTCATTTTAATAAATTCTTAGAAATTCTTAAACAAGTGCATGTCAACATTCCTTTTGTAGAAGTTTTACAGTCTATGCCTTCCTATGTAAAGTTTTTAAAAGATATTATTACTAACAAAAAAATAATTGGTGAGTTTGAAACAGTAAACCTCACTGAGGAGTGCAGTGCCATACTCCAAAACAAGTTGCCCAAGAAGGAGAAGGATCCTGGTTCCTTCACCTTACCTGTAGAACTTGGAGGCAAGCACGTGGGCAGAGCGCTTTGTGACCTGGGCGCCAGCATAAACCTCATGCCCCTATCACTATTCCGCCAGTTGGGAATAGGAGAAGCACGTCCAACCACTGTCACTTTACAATTAGCAGACAGATCCATTGCATATCCAGAAGGTAAAATTGAGGATATTTTAGTAAAGGTTGACAAATTTATTTTCCTTGCAGATTTCATTATCCTGGATTATGAAGCAGACAAGGAGGTCCCCATCCTGCTAGGCAGGCCATTTCTAGCCACAGGTAGGGCACTTATAGACGTCCAAAAAGGTGAGCTTACTATGAGGGTTCATGATGAAGAGGTGAAGTTTAGTGTATATAAAGCTTTAAGGTACCCCTCTGACCTTGAATCCTGTGCTAGCATGGACGTAGTAGCCTCCTTAATGGAGGGACAATTGGAGCATGTATTACTAACCAAGCATGCCAATGAATATGTAGGTTTAGAATTAACTGACTTAAATGTATCTGACATAATGCATATACCTGTAGATAAACCACAACATGTATGTATGAATATAGACCTAACTGATAGATCTGTGAATCCTTTAAAGCCATCCATTGAGCATCCACCTGTTTTAGAACTAAAACCACTACCCACTCACCTCAAGTATGCATATTTAGGGAGTAATGAAACTCTGTCTGTTATCATTGCTTCTAAACTAAGTGAAAAGCATGAGGTTGAACTGATATTACTGCTTAAGCAACATAGGAAGGCTATTGCATGGACTATTGCTGACATTAGAGGCATTAGCCCTTCTTATTGTATGCATAAGATTATATTAGAGGAAGAGCACACACCTAGAGTAGACCACCAACGTAGGCTGAACCCCTCTATGAAAGAGGTAGTCAAAAAAGAAATAATTAAATGGTTAGATGCTGGTGTGATCTTCCCCATAGCTAGTAGTCAGTGGGTGAGCCCTATACAGTGTGTACCTAAAAAGGGTGGGATGACTGTGGTAGTCAATGAGAACAACGAACTGATTCCAACTAGGACTGTCACAGGGTGGAGAGTGTGCATGGATTACAGGAAATTAAATAAAGAAACTAAAAAAGACCACTTCCCTCTACCGTTCATTGACCAGATGTTAGACAGAATAGCTGGTAGAGCCTACTATTGTTTCTTAGATGGTTATTCTGGCTATAATCAGATTACTATAGACCCTAAGGACCAAGAGAAGACTACCTTCACTTGCCCTTTTGGAACTTTTGCCTTTCGCAGAATGCCTTTTGGCTTATGCAATGCACCGGCAACTTTCCAAAGGTGCATGATGGCAATCTTCTCTGAGTTGGATGAGTCCATGATAGAAATATTCATGGATGACTTCTCAGTCTTTGGGGACTCATTTACAAACTGTCTGGAAAACCTAGGACAAGTCCTGGCTAGGTGTGAGGAGACCAACCTAGTCCTCAATTGGGAAAAGTGTCATTTCATGGTGGATGAAGGGATTGTCTTAGGTCATAGAGTGTCAAGGGCAGGTGTAGAGGTCGATAGGGCCAAAATAGAGATCATAGAGAAGTTGGTAGAGCCTCAGAATGTCAAGGCCATTAGAAGTTTCTTAGGGCATGCTGGTTTCTACAGAAGGTTCATTAAGGACTTTTCTAAGATAGCCAAGCCTCTGTGTGAGCTGCTAGAACTAAATAGGCCATTCATCTTCTCTAAGGAATGTGTAGTAGCTTGGACCACCCTTAAGAAAGCACTAGTTACAGCACCTGTTATTATAGGGCCAGATTGGGATCTCCCATTTGAGATGTTATGTGATGCTAGTGACTATGCTGTAGGGGTCATGTTAGGCCAGAAGATTGACAAGCTAACACACCCTGTCTATTATGCTAGTAAGACCTTGAATGAGGCTCAATGTAATTATACAACTACTGAGAAAGAGATGCTTGCTGTAGTGTTTGCTTGTGAGAAATTCAGGAACTATATTGTAGGCACTAGGACAATTGTATACACTGACCATTCTGCCTTGAAATATCTTATGAGGAAGGCTGATGCCAAGCCTAGGTTGATTAGGTGGGTGTTATTGCTGCAAGAATTTGATCTGGATATTCGAGACAAGAAAGGTTGTGAAAATGTGGTTGCAGATCACCTTTCTCGATTGCAGCACAATTGCGGAAAAATTGCGGAGCCCGCAATTTCTGATGCTTTTATTGATGAACATGTCTTTGTTTTGACTCATCGTGATAACGATGAGGAACCTTGGTTTGCTGACATTGCTAACTTCCGTGCATCACAGGTATTACCAGTTTTCAAGGGAGGACAAGAGAAGAAGAGGTTCCTTCATGAAGCAAGGAAATTCATCTGGGATGACCCCACACTTTACAGAACCTGTGCTGACGGCTTGCTAAGGAAGTGTGTTTCAGCTGCTGAAGCGAAGTCTGTGCTGCAGCACTGTCACGCAGCTTCTTATGGTGGACACTTTGGTGGCCAAAGAACAGCTGCAAAGGTATTTCAGAGTGGCTACTATTGGCCAACAATCTTCAAAGATGCCCACAACTATGCCCACAGCTGTGATGAATGCCAAAGAACAGGTAACCTCAGTCGAAAGGATGAGATGCCCCTCACCTACATCTTAGAGTTGGAGCTCTTTGATGTGTGGGGCATTGACTTCATGGGGCCATTCCCTCCATCATCAGGTAACCTTTACATATTAGTAGCAGTGGACTATGTGTCCAAGTGGGTAGAAGCCAAAGCATGTCCTAATAATGATGCTAAAACAGTCACCAAATTCTTGCATAGGCACATTTTTACTAGGTTTGGGACACCTCGTGCCATCATTAGTGATGAGGGGTCCCATTTTATTAACAAGGCTATGGAGAGAGTGTTGGCTAAGTATAACATTAGACATAGAGTAGCCACTCCCTATCACCCACACTCGAATGGACAAGCTGAAATTTCAAATAGGGAAATTAAGAACATCCTAGAAAAAGTGGTCAAACCTAATAGGAAAGACTGGTCCTTTAAGCTTGAGGATGCACTTTGGGCTTATAGGACAGCATATAAGACACCCCTAGGTATGTCTCCTTATAGGCTGGTATATGGCAAGACTTGTCACTTACCACTTGAGTTAGAAAACAAAGCATTTTGGGCCATGAAGGAATTGAATTTTTGTGTAAAGGATGCAGGGACACTGAGGTCTTTGCAATTACATGAGCTTGATGAGCTTAGACATATGGCCTATGAAAATGCTAAAATGTATAAGGAAAAGACCAAGATTTGGCACGATAGTAGACTTAGAGTTAAGGATTTTAAGAAGGGTCAACTTGTCTTGTTGTTTAACTCACGGTTGAAACTATTTCCAGGGAAACTTAAGTCTAGATGGTCAGGTCCATTTGTGATTACTAATGTGTTTGTTCATGGTGCCATAGAGATAAAGAACTTGCAGCAAGGCCAACCGTTTATGGTTAATGGTGCAAGGTTGAAGCACTACTATGAGGAAGGAGATGTGAAGACTCTCTCGGCCTTCCTCTTGACTGAAGCATGAAAAGAGAACGAGAGAGGACGAGTGATTGCTGTGCTCGTCAACATAAGGCTCATGCCTTAGTTTATTTTTTGCAATTTTCCGGTTATCGTTTGTGTGTTTTGTTGTGTGATTTTAATTGCGAATTTGATGTTGTTTTTATTTCTTTTTGTAGGGAATCGAAAGAGGGAATCAAGGAGAGTAATTCCAGCTTTAAAAATCAAGAAAAGATTGAGCCAAATAAAAGATACGGGCAAGCAAAGATTGACATTTTGATGAAAAAATATCCCTAAAATTGCGCTGGAATTGCAGGATCCGCAAAATATAGCCGTTGGGATTTAGCCGTTTCCTTTATATCCGTTAGAAGGCGCTCGATCGATACGATTCTCCCATTCTCTGATTTCCAAGAACGCTGCGATTCTCTTCATCTTTGATTCTTCTCTCAAAATCTCCAAGACTCAACAATGGTGTTCACACGGGCTGAAAGATCGGCAGCCAAGAAGAGGGCTGATGAAGCTGAAGCGGCTGCGAGGGAAGCACTTCTTACCCTTGCAGATGCTGGTGCTGTACGCACCGGACCTCTTCCCAAACTTCCGATCCGTAGGAAGAAGTGGAGGGTTGTCACAGAAATCCCTGCTGGCCCTTCTGAACCAGCGGGCACGCCCAAGAAGCGCCGGTGGAGTGTCGAGATGGCCGCCGAACCAAGCAGAGCAAAGACTCCCTCTGTGGAGAGTCAAGAAACGGATCGCGCATCCCACGAGCCGACCAAGAAGGATTCGTCGCCATCTGCATCACCTGCGCACAGCCCTTCACCATCTGAACCAGTGCACAGCTCAGAGCTCTCTTCATCACCGCCAGCGCAGAGCCCTGAACTGCCATCTTCGCCACTGAGTTCTGCGCAGACACCTACAGCAGAACAAAACACCACGCCGTCACACACTTCCCCACGGCCTGACCCTGAATTCCCATATGGGGATTATCAAGAATCAACGCAGGGCAGTGGGGAAGGTGAGGATGAGGAGGTTTTCTCACCTATGAGGGAAGCAAGTGCCGAGAGCCCTGCGCAGCAGGATGATTCCATGGAAGAGACGCTGGGGGCATGCCTGCAGCAGATCAACATCAAGGCAAGGCTCAAGAAGAAGAAGAAGGCCAAGATTGTCAAGGCCAAGCGATCCAAGAAGCTGAAAAGGAAGAAGGCCAAGAGGGTGCCGTCAGCAGACAAAGAGAGCACTGAGCCATCGCTCAAAAGACTCAAGGTTGAGGCTGCCGAGTCAGCCAAGCCAGCAGATAAAGGGAAGGCCAAGCTTTACCCTGAAGATGAGCCTCAGTCAGTGAGGTATGTTTCATCTGATGCTGAGTCCAGGGGCGTTGAGCTGAGGAAGAGGGAGTTGCTGCACGAGAAAGGCTTCCTCGACAGACCTGCTGACCTGCCGCAGTTCTTGCGCGCAGGAATTATAAATCACAGCTGGGAGGAGTTGTGTAGGCCACCCAATCCGGCTTACACAGCTATGGTATATGACTTCTACGCCAACCTACAAAACTCTGAAGAGGGGCTCTCTGTGGTGAGAGGAGTAGAGGTGGACTACTCAGCAAAAGCCATCAACGAAGCTTATGGCCTCAAGGGCCAAAGACACACTGATTATGCACGGATCGTTGATGAGCCTACTGAAGCAGTGCTGGAGGAGGCCATTCGAACCATTGGCCAACCTGAAGCAGCGTGGACTGTATCACGCAATGGGAGGCACACTCTCATGAGTGCCAACCTGACAGCAAAGGCAGCTGTATGGTTTGCCTTTGTACGGAGGAAGCTGTCCCCTGTGACCCATGAGACGACCATCAACCAGAGCAGATCGCTGCTGGTCTACGCCATTATGCGAGGTCTCACGGTCAATGTGGGGGAAATTATGTCAGCTGCCATTGCTGAGTGCGCCAAGAAAGGTAAGGGACCACTGTTTTTCCCTAACACCATAACCAAACTATGTTTGCTTGCAGGAGTCCCCACTGAGCGACTGGAGCAGCAGATGTCTTACACAGGCCACTTGGAGCTGCCTGCTAGCCTAAGGCTGAAGAGGAAGGGGAATATGGAGTTTGAACTGGATAGGCTGGCTGCTGATCAGTCCCTATCCATGGCATGCTTGATGGATATGCAAAGGAGGATGGCTCAATGGGCCACTTACGCGCAGGCACGGGACAAGGAGGTTGCAGACCAACTCGGGTGCATCTTCCCTGACTTCCCCA
This sequence comes from Herpetospermum pedunculosum, assembly GCA_028017165.1. Lineage (NCBI taxonomy): Eukaryota > Viridiplantae > Streptophyta > Magnoliopsida > Cucurbitales > Cucurbitaceae > Herpetospermum > Herpetospermum pedunculosum. The sequence continues at coordinate 53,040,815 of CM051529.1, forward strand.
CAAACCTCCTGACTCCATGGGTGCCCCCACGACCACGACAACCTGATGAGGATGAAGACGTTTGAGTGCTGGTTTGAATTGCACTGAAGGGAGTATTGCTGTTCCCTTAGAAAAAAAAAAAAACATTTTTCTGCTTTCTGATAGACTATGTGAATTATGCTGTTTTTAGTACACTTTTTGATCTGTTTTAGATGCTTAGTTTTATGTTTTTAATTTTGCTTAGTATAGTCTGATGATAGGAGCCTAGGTAGGTTAGGTTTGTTTTATTTCTAGAAGAGCTTGGATGACTGGAAAGAGCATGCTTAGGGGCCTTAATCACTGTTATATCTGCCCTGATCTAATTGCGAAATAATTGCGGTACCCGCAATTTTCATGACTGGAAGCATGTTTTGGACTGTCTGTTTAGCTAGGCTGTGATCTGTTTAAATTCCATCTTTTGCTGCTTTCATGACTACCATATATAGCTTATCTAAAAGCATGCTGGATGAGTGTCATAGGACACCCTTTGCTAGTTTAAATCAACCTCTAAAAAGCTCAGCATGCACAGCTTTAAGCCCTTAACTGTCTGTTTTTTTTAAAATTACTGCTGCTGTGATATTTTCTTTTAAATGTTCTGTCTATGCCTAGGGCTTTAGATTCTCTTTGTTTTACCTTAGACTAGATGGTTCTAGGATAGTTTGGGGGTGTGCCACCTCAGGCACTCATTGGGGACAATGAGTAGTTGAAGTTTGGGGGAGGCCACCCTAGGCCTAGGAACATTCCTCTCTCCCTTAGAAACATAAGCATTCTTCTTCTCCTTTACAAAAAAATGATGAACTGAAAAAAAATGAAAAATAGAATAAAGAGGGGGGTCTCTCTGAGGTTGCTAAGTAATCAGTGCCAAGTGTGTGACCCACAAGTGGCATTGCATCAAAAGGCAACCAAAGGAGAGGCCCCACCTAAGTAAGAAAAAGGGAAAAGAATAGGGAAGAAGAATGTATACCTAGGAGTTATAACTTTGTGGCTTAGATGTCCTATTTAAAAAGAACTCTGATCCTCAATTAGCTAAGCACAAAGTTGTAACTTGTAGGGTTGTTTAGGGAGATGAGTGTATATCCAATGTAGTGATGCCAGGGTTTAGGTTGTTCTTTAAAAGTACTACTGTCACCGTTAATACTAAGACTGGCATGACTCTAAGGAATCCTAGACAAGTTAAAAATAAAGCTAGAAGCATGTACTGAGTCTGAGGTAAAGCTAGGCAGAATTTGAAACCTTAGGGATAGTGGCATGATATGACAAGAGCGAATAGATCAGTTGTAGGGAGTTAATAAAAGCAGATGGAGTGTGAGGCAGGCGAAGTCAGAAGAAGCTAGATAAGAGGGTAGTTTTAAGCTTAGAAGGGTGTCACAGGACAGCAGTGCTATAGATAGGGATATAGGGGAGTCAGTAGGTGGTTAAAGAAGGTAAAACAGAAGCCTAGGTAAGTCCTTAGTATGCTTGAGGACAAGCAAAACCTTAAGTTTGGGGGTGTGTTAAGTCTCTGAAAGTGACTTATTTAGGACCCATTTAGCTTAAGAAGATGTACACTTTTAGGTGTTTTTGATAGCATTTAGCCTAAACCTATGCTTAAATATGAGAATGAGAAGAAGGTAGCTAAATTAGGACTTATGCACAATAGGAAAGAAAAGGGTTGAAAACCGAAGGAAAAGAATGAAAAAAAACTGCATTGCGACAGCATTGCGAAAACATTGCTGAAGCCGCAATTATTCAAGTGAAAACCGTAAGTTGACTGATCTTTTTCTGTTAATTTCCGTGATTTCAGGGATTCGTTCTTTCTCCTCCATCCATTCTGATATATGACGTTGAAGATTGATGGTTCTCCTTGGCCCAAACGCACCTGCAAACTACTATAAAAGGGGGTCAAAGTCGGAGGTTCAATCATCATCCGAAAGCGTAGAAGTCTTCTCGCAGTCCATCTTTTCTCCTGTTTTCCTTTGCCGTCTGCTGGTTTGCGAAGCTCAGCTGTTGGAATCGATAATCTGATAGGAAGGAGAGGAGGTTCTTCTTCTCTCCTGATTGGATTCATCCAAGCAAGGCTGACCTTTCTCATCCTTCATTCGAGGCGGCTGCAACGAGGCTTTCAAGCACCATTTACTGCTTTTTGTCTTTCCTTTCTCATTTCCAGCATTGTTTAGTTATCGCTTCTGGTTTAGTGATTAGGCTACTTCATTTCGTTGCTTTCTGTCTTTGGATTATTTACTTTAAGTTTCCCTTTGTTCGTTCAAACATTCAAAGTAATCAAATTACAAGTCTTCATTTCACAGTTTCCATCTTCTGCTGCTACGGTTTTGTCTTACTGTTTTGAGTACATTTCCCTTCTAAGCATGTCTGTTTTATCTTATACTTCTGTTCTCTATATATCCATGAGTAGCTAAGTCACTTAGGGGCATGCTAATGACAGAACTATAGGCTAAAAAAACGTGAACCAAGCATGTAGGATAGCTTTCGAAGCATTGATTGTATGTAAGCTTCATTCCACGGGCAATTTCGATTGGCCATCCATTTTGTCCAAAGAACTCCTAACCTCTGGAAGGATTAAGAGTTCAGAGTCGTATAATCATGCTAGCCTTTCATGGTAACCAGGAAACGGCCTAGGAATAGGCGTTTCCCTAGTACAAACTAAACACTTCTGTTTTAACAAGATGCTTAAGACCTTACTTTGAGTTGAGTAAACTAAAGAATCTAATGCATGGAATCGGACGATACATGAGATAGAGTGAGTTTGATGCATAGAGAGTTGATCTAATGCTTGGGAATCGTATTAAAATGCCTATAGGATAGTCGTTAGTAGCCCTTAATTCTCCATTTTACACACGTTTGCTGTTTTTACAATTGCGATAACATTGCGGTGTCCGCAATTCTGCTAAGTTACCATTCTGTTTAGCTGTTTTCTTCTTCGTTTATTAATTCCATCTCTTGTCCGTTGAGTCTAATTTCAACTTTCATTTGTTTATGTTGCATTCCTTTATATGTTCGGTAGGAAGTAGGCAATTAAAAACCAAATTTACCCCATCAAATCCACCCCTTCTTTCTTAACAAATACACTTCGTGAATAGCTAAAAATAAGTCTCTGTGGAAAAAACGAATGAAATATACTTACTACTTGCTGTAAGACCATGTATGCTTGCATGTTCTGAGTGCTCTCTCTACCTTCTTGCTTATTTATTCTTAACACATTGAGCACGCAACATAGACCATTGGTGAGCAACACTAGAGAAACACCAAAGAGAGTAGAGAATGAAGAGTCTAGTGCTCCACTGGATTCTCTGCCTAACCAAGGTCAACCACCAACAAGCACATCAAGGACGAGGCTGGAACCAATCATGGAAGAACTAGAAGAAATTCCAAGGCCTCCACCTATCCTGAGGCGACCTGAAGTGCCTGCATATGTGCCACCACCTCCATTCCCTCGAAGGCTAAAGAAAAAACAAGAACAGGAAGTGCACTTTAACAAATTTTTAGAAATTCTTAAACAAGTGCATGTTAATATTCCTTTTGTAGAGGTTTTACAGTCTATGCCTTCTTATGTTAAGTTTTTGAAGGATATAATCACTAACAAGAAAATTATTGGTGAATTTGAAACAGTGAATCTCACTGAGGAGTGCAGTGCTATACTCCAGAACAAGCTACCAAAGAAGGAGAAGGATCCTGGGTCCTTCACCCTACCAGTGGAGTTGGGAGGCAAGCACGTGGGCAGAGCTCTTTGTGACCTGGGAGCCAGCATAAACCTCATGCCTCTATCACTATTCCGCCAGCTAGGAATAGGAGAAGCACGTCCCACCACTGTCACCTTGCAATTGGCAGACAGATCCATAGCCTACCCTGAGGGTAAGATAGAGGATATTCTTGTAAAGGTTGACAAGTTTATTTTTCTTGCAGATTTCATCATCCTGGATTATGAAGCAGACAATGAGGTCCCCATCCTATTAGGCAGACCATTTCTGGCCACAGGTAGGGCCTTGATTGATGTCCAGAAAGGTGAGCTCACCATGAGGGTTCATGATGAGGAGGTTAAGTTTAGTGTATTTAAAGCACTGAGGTATCCTTCTGACTCTGAATCTTGTGCAAGTATGGACATAGTAGATTCACTGATGGAAGAACAGGTTGAGCATGAATTATTGATTAAGCATGCCAATGATTATGTACAGTTAGATGTAACTGACTTAAATATTTCTGAAATAATGGATATACATGTGAATAATCCTCAGCATGTTTGTATGACTACTGATTTGACTGAAAGATCCATGAATCCATTGAAACCATCCATTGAGCATCCACCTATCTTAGAATTAAAACCACTGCCTGAACATCTTAAGTATGCATATCTAGGAAGTGATGATACTCTGCCTGTTATTATTTCGTCCAAATAGAGTGCAAAGCATGAAATTGAGTTGATATTATTGCTTAAGCAACATAAAAAGGCTATTGCATGGACGATTGCTGACATTAGAGGTATTAGCCCTTCCTACTGCATGCATAAGATAATATTGGAAGAAGAACATACACCCCGAGTAGATCACCAACGTAGGTTGAACCCCTCTATGAAGGAGGTAGTTAAAAAAGAAATAATAAAGTGGTTAGACGCAGGTGTAATCTTCCCTATAGCTAGTAGTCAGTGGGTGAGTCCAATACAATGTGTACCTAAGAAGGGGGGGATGACTGTAGTAGTGAATGAGAGCAACGAACTGATTCCAACTAGAACTATTACAGGATGGAGAGTCTGTATGGACTATAGGAAATTGAATAAAGAAACAAAAAAGGATCACTTCCCTCTACCATTCATAGATCAGATGTTAGATAGAATAGCTGGTAGAGCTTATTACTGCTTTCTAGATGGTTATTCTGGATATAACCAAATCACCATAGACCCTGTGGACCAGGAGAAGACAACCTTCACCTGTCCCTTTGAAACATTTGCTTTTCGCAGAATGCCTTTTGGCTTATGCAATGCACCAACAACGTTCCAAAGATGCATGTTGGCAATCTTCTCTGACTTAGATGAATCCATGATAGAGATATTTATGGATGACTTCTCAGTCTTTGGTGATTCTTTCACAAACTGTTTAGAGAACTTAGGACAAGTCCTAGCTAGGTGTGAAGAGACCAACCTAGTCCTTAATTGGGAGAAATGTCACTTCATGGTGGAAGAAGGTATAGTCCTAGGTCATAGAGTGTCTAAAGCAGGAGTAGAGGTCGATAGGGCCAAAATTGAAATAATAGAGAAGTTAGTAGAACCTCAGAATGTGAAAGCTATTAGAAGTTTCTTAGGACACGCAGGTTTCTATAGAAGGTTCATTAAGAACTTTTCAAAGATCTCCAAACCGTTGTGTGAGCTTCTAGAGCTGAATAAGCCATTCATCTTCTCAAAAGAATGTTTACTAGCCTGGACAACCCTTAAGGAAGCATTAGTCAAAGCACCTATTATAGTAGGACCAAATTGGGACCTTCCATTTGAGATGTTATGTGATGCGAGTGACTATGCAGTAGGGGTTATGCTAGGACAAAAGATTGACAAACTAACACACCCTGTATACTATGCTAGTAAGACACTGAATGAGGCACAATGTAATTACACAACCACGGAAAAGGAAATGCTAGCTGTAGTGTTTGCCTGCGAGAAGTTTAGGAATTACATTGTAGGCACTAGGACAATCGTGTACACTGATCATTCTGCACTAAAATACCTTATGAGGAAGGCTTATGCTAAGCCTAGGTTAATTAGATGGGTATTGTTGCTGCAGGAGTTTGATCTAGACATTAGAGATAAGAAAGGATGTGAAAATGTGGTTGCAGATCATCTTTCTAGATTGCAGCATAATTGCGATAAAATTGCGGAAACCGCAATTTCTGATGCCTTTATCGATGAGCATGTCTTTGTGTTAGCACATCGTGATAACGATGAGGAACCTTGGTTTGCTGATATTGCTAACTTCCTTGCCTCGCAGGTACTACCAACTTTCAAGGGAGGACAAGAGAAGAAGAGGTTCCTACATGAAGCTAGGAAATTCATATGGGATGATCCGACACTCTACAAAACATGTGCAGATGGTTTACTAAGGAAGTGTGTGTCAGCTGCTGAAGCGAAGTCTGTGCTGCAGCACTGCCATACATCTCCCTATGGTGGACACTTTGGTGGCCAAAGAACAGCTGCAAAGGTGTTCCAAAGTGGCTACTATTGGCCCATGATCTTCAAAGATGCCCACGACCATGCGCACAGTTGCAATGAATGCCAGAGAACAGGTAACCTCAGTCGGAAGGATGAGATGCCTCTCACTTACATCTTAGAGTTGGAGCTCTTTGATGTGTGGGGCATTGACTTCATGGGACCATTTCCCCCATCAGCAGGTAACCTTTACATACTTGTAGCTGTAGACTATGTATCTAAATGGGTAGAAGCCATAGCATGTCCAACAAATGATGCCAAAACAGTCATTAAGTTCCTTAATAGGCATATCTTTACTAGGTTTGGTACACCTCGTGCTATAATTAGTGATGAAGGGACACACTTTATTAATAGAGCTATGGAAAAAGTGTTGGCTAAGTACAATGTTAGACATAGAGTAGCCACCCCTTATCATCCACATTCGAATGGACAAGCTGAAATATCAAATAGGGAGATTAAAAACATACTTGAAAAAGTGGTCAAACCCAATAGAAAAGATTGGTCGTTTAAACTCGAGGATGCACTTTGGGCATATAGGACTGCATATAAGACACCCCTAGGTATGTCTCCTTATAGACTTGTGTATGGCAAAGCATGTCACTTACCATTCGAATTGGAAATCAAAGCATTTTGGGCCCTAAAAGAGCTGAATTATTGCGTAACCGATGCGGGAACATTGCGGTCTCTGCAATTACATGAGCTTGATGAGCTGAGACATATGTCCTATGAAAATGCCAAAATGTATAAGAAAAAAACTAAAATTTGGCATGATAGTAGACTTAGGATTAAGGACTTTAAGAAAGGCCAGCATGTCTTGTTATTTAACTCAAGGTTGAGATTATTTCCAGGCAAACTTAAGTCCAGATGGTCAGGTCCTTTTGTTATAACTAACGTGTTTGTTCATGGTGCAATTGAGATTAGGAACCTGCAGCACGGGCAACCGTTCATGGTCAATGGTGCACGTTTGAAGCACTACTACGAGGAAGGGGATGTGAAGACTCTCTCGGCCTTCCTCTTATCTGAAGCTTGGAAATATGACCGAGAGAAGATGAGTGATTACTGTGCTCGTCCATGCGAGGCTATGCCTTAGTTTATTTTTTGCTGTTTTTTCGGTTGTTATTTGTGTATGTTTATGTGTGATTTTTATTACGAATTTGATGTTAATTTTATTTCTTTTAATAGGGGATCAAAAGAGGAAATCAAGGAGATGAATCAAGGGTAAAGAATCGGGGAAGAAATCAGACCGAATCAAAGATTGAGTTATGAGAATCTTGGGATTTAAATCACGAAAAATCTCCAACGGCCATTTAATTGCGGTGGATTTGCTGAAACCGCAACAGAAATAGCCGTTGGGATTCACATCATTACAAATAGCCGTTAGAATAGTTGTGGCCCGTACGCTTCCTTCATTCATTGAACTTCAAGAAACTATCTTCTTCTTCCTCTGCAATTCCTCTTTTTCAGATTTCTCCGATTCGACCATGGTGCTTACACGGGCTGAGAGATCTGCTTCCAAGAAGAAGGCGTCTGACGCTGAGGCAGCTGCGAGAGAGGCACTACTTGCCTTGGCAGACACCGAAGTTGCGCGACCCGAACGACCTTCCAAGCTTCCTATCCGCAAGAAGAAGTGGAAGGTGGTGACCGAAATCCCTGCTGGTCCATCTGAACCAACAGGAACGCCCAAGAAGAGAAAATGGAAGATGGCTGTCGAAGACGCACCGATCAAGGAGAAGACTCCCACTGTGGAGAGTCAAGGGAGTGGTCGTCCTTCTTACGAGACCGCCAGACAAAGCCCCGAGCCATCTTCATCTCCACAGAGTCCTGAGCTCTCTCCACCTCCACAGAGCCCTGAGGCATCACCATCACCGTCGCCCGAGCCTGAAATTCGAATTGAAGAACAACAAGAATCAGCACTGGGCGACGAAACGGATGAAGAAGATGAGGTCTTCTCTCCTTTGAGGGAAGTCTGCCCCGAGAGGCCAGCAAAGGAAGACGACTCAATGGATGAGACATTGGGGGATTGCCTTCAACAGATCACCACCAGGGCACGATTGAGGAAGAAGGCACCCACGGTTGTCAAGGCCAAACGGCCAAAATCTTCAAAGAAATCCAATAAGAGGAAGGTTAGTAGTGAGCCCTCTCTGAAGAAGTTAAAGATCGAGGCTGCTAAGTCAACCAAGGCAAGGGAAAAGGGGAAGGCCAAGTTATACCCGGAAGATGAACCTCAATCTGTGAGGTATGTGTCTTCAGACGCCGAATCAAGGGGCACTGAATTGAGGAAGAGGGACCTACTCCATGAGAAGGGGTTCCTTGATGCATTGGCAGACCTGCCGCAATTCTTGCGCGCAGGGATCACCAACCACGGTTGGGAAGAGCTGTGCAGACCGCCCATTGTTGCGTGCTCAATGTGTAAAGATAAATATGCAAAAGGGTAGAGAGAGCACTTAGCACATGCAAGCATACATGGCCTTACAGCAAGTAGTGAGTATATTTAATTCGTTTTTTCCACAGAGACTTAGTTTTAGCTATTCGCGAAGTGTGTTTGTTAAGAAAGATGGGATGGATTTGATGGGGTAAAATTGGTTTTTAATTAACTACTTTTTGCTGAATGTATAAAGGAATATGCCATAAACAAATTAAAGTTAAAATCAGGCTTAAAAGACAAGAGATGAACTCAATAAACGAAGAAGAAAACAGCTAGTCAGAAAGCAATTTAGCAGAATTGCGAGAACCGCAATTAATCCGCAATTAATTGGCAGCGAAAAACTGGTTAAATGGGTGAATTAAGGGCTACTAATGACTGTCCTATAGGCATTTTATTACGATTATCAAGCTTGGGATCAACTCTCTAGACATCAAACTCACTCTATCTCAAGTATCGTCCGATTCCATGCATGAGAGACTCAAGTTTACTCGACTTCAAAGTAAGGTCTTAAGCATCTTGTTAAAACAGGAGTGTTCAGTTTGTACTAGGGAAACGCCTATTCCTAGGCCGTTTCCTGATTACCATGGAAGGCTAGCATGATTATATGACTCTGAACTCTTACTCCTTCCAGAGGTTAGAAGTTCTTTGGACAAAATGGATGGCCAATCGAAATTGCCCGTGGGATGAAGCTTACATACAATCAATGTTCGAGTGTTGATCTACCTACTTGACTTACGTTTTTTTAGCCTATAGTTCTGTCATTAGCATGCCCCTAAGTGAATTTAGTTACTCATGGATATATGAAGAACAGAAATATAAGATAAAGTAGACATGCTTAGAAGGGAAAAGTGTGTAAAACAGCAAGCCAAACTCGTAGCAGAATAAGGAATAACTGTGAAATGCAGAAACTTACTTTGATTACTTCAAGTGTTTGAATGACAAAGGAAAGCTTAAACAGAATGAATTCAAGGCAGACAACAACGAAATGCAATAAGTAAATGACTAAGCTAAGAACAACATTGAACAGAAATGGAATTGAGAAGGAAAGAGCAGGAAACAGTAAAGGTGTGCTGGAAATCTTCGTGGCAGTCGCCTCGAATGATGGTGATGAGAATTCAGCCGTGCTTGGATGAATCCAATCGAGAGAGAAGAAGAATCTTCTCTCCTTCCTATCAGATTATCGACTCCAAAAGCTGAGAACCTCACTCCAACAGACGGCAAGGGAAAATCGAGAGAAATGGTGGACTGTGAGAAGACTTCTGCACGTTGAATGATGACTGAACCTCCGACTTTGGCCCCCTTTTATAGTAGTTTGCAGGTGCGATTGGGCCAAGGAGAACCATCAATCTTCAACGTCGTATATCAGAATGGGTGGAGGAGAAAGAACGAATCCCTGAAAAGTCGGATCTAAACAGAAAAATGTCAGCCAACTTACGGTTTTAACTTGAATAATTGCGGCCACCGCAATTATTCCGCAATGCATTCGCAAGGGTTATTTTTTCATTCTTTTCTTCGGTTTTCACCCCTTTTTCTACCTATTGTGCATAAGTCCTATATTAGCTACCTTCTTCTAATTCTCATATTAAAGCATAGGTTTAGGCTAAATGCTAACAAAAACACCTAAATGTGTACATCTTCTTAAGCTAAATGGGTCCTAAATAAGTCACTTTCAGAGACTTAACACACCCCCAAACTTAAGGCTTTGCTTGTCCTCAAGCATACTAAGGACTTACTTAGGCTGCTGTTTCTTCTTCTTTTAACTACTCACTAACTCCCTTATATTCTTGCCTCTAGCAGTGCTGTCCTGTGACACACTTCCAAGTTTAGAACTAGCCTCTTGTCTAGCCTCTTCTGACTTCACCTGCCTACTATACCCACTGCTTTTGTTGACCCCCTACTACTGATCTAACTACTTCTATGATATCATGCTACTATCCCTAAGGTTTCAAATTCTACCAAGCTTTACTCCAGACTCAGTACATGCTTCCAGCTTATTTTTAATGTGTCTAGGATTCCTTAGAGTCATGCCAGTCTTAGTATTAACAGTGACAGTGGTACTTTATAGAGAACAACCTAAACCCTGGCATCACTACATTGGATAAACATTCATCTCCCTAGACAAACCTAAAAGCTACAACCTTGTGCTTAGCTCATTAAGGATCAGAGTTCTTTTTTCATAGGACATCTAAGCCACAAGATTATAACTCCCAAGCACACATTCTTCTTCCCCTATTTCTCTTTTTTCTTTCTTTTTTTTACTTAGGTGGAGTCTCCCCTTGGTTTGCCTTTTGATGCAATGCCACTTGTGGTTTACACACTTGGCACTGATTACTCAGCAACTTGAGAAAGACTCCCCTCTTTATTCTATTTTTCACTTTTTCTATTTATCACAAAAATTTTTTTAGGAGAAGAAGAATGCTTATGTCCTAAGGAAGAGAGGAATGTTCCTAGGCCTAGGGTGGCCTCCCCCAAACTTCAACTACTCATTGTCCCCAATGAGTGTCTGAGGTGGCACACCCCCAAACTTATCCTAGAAGCATCTAGTCTAAAGTAAAACAAAGAGAATCTAAACATCCTAGGCATAGGCAAAACATTCTAGAAGCAATTATACTAGCAGCAGAAAATCTGAACATGACAGAAAGTTTAAGGGCTTATGGTTTATGCATGCTGAGTACTATTCAGAGGCAAATTTAAACTATCAAAAGGTGTCCTATGACACTCATCCAGCATGCTTCAAGATCAGCTCTATAAGGTAGTCATGCTAGCAGCAAAAGATAGAATTTAACAGATCACAGCCTAACTAAACGGGCAGTCAAAAACATGCAATCAGTCACAAAAATTGCGGGAACCGCAATTATTTCGCAATACAATCTGGGCAGATTTAACATTAACTCAGGCCCCTAGCATGCTTTTTCCCGTGACTTATGCATCCTAAAAATAAAACTAAACTATCCTACCTAATCAACTAACATCAGACTATCCTAAGCAAAAGGAAAACATAAAACTAAACATCCAAAACAGATCAAAACTTAACCACAAAACAGCATAATATACATGAATCTATCAAAAAAAACAGGAAAATTGTCTTTTGTTTCTTTAGGGATCAGTAATACTCCCTCTAGTGCTCTTCAAACCAGCACTCAATTCTCATCATCCTCATCTGGTCGCCTTGGTCGTGGGGGCACCCATGGAGTTAGGAGGTTGGTGGGGAAGTCTGGGAAGATGCACCCCAATTGGTCTGCAACTTCTCTGTCCCTCGCCTGCGCATAGTTGGCCCATTGAGCCATTCTTCTCTGCAGGTCCATCAAACAGGCCATGGAGAGGGACTGCTCAGCAGCCAACCTATCCAACTCAAACTCCATATTGCCCTTCCTTCTCAGCCGTAGGTGTGCAGGCAACTCCAGATGGCCTGTGTAGGGCAGCTGCTGCTCCAAGCGCTCGGTAGGAACTCCTGCAAGCAAGCATAACTTCGTTATGATGTTGGGGAAAAATAATGGCCCCTTACCCTTTTTAGCACACTCGGCTATGGCAGCATTGATGACTTCTCCCACGTTGATCGTGAGACCTCTCATGATAGCATAAACCAGCAGCGAACGGCTCTGGTTAATTGTAGTCTCATGAGTCACTGGGGAGAGTCTTCTTCTGACGAAAGAGAACCACACAGCTGCCTTAGCCGTGAGGTTGGCACTCATGAGCGTGTGCCGCCCATTGCGTGAGACTGTCCAGGAGGCCTCAGGCTGGCCAATGGTGCGGATGGCTTCTTCCAGCACAGCCTCGGTCGGCTCATCAACTATCCGGGCGTAATCTGTGTGAGGCTGGCCCCTTAGACCGAATGCTTCATTGATGGCCTTAGCAGAGAAGTCCACTTCTACCCCTCTGACCACAGACAGGCCATCCTCAGGGCTGAGCACGTTCGCATAGAAGTCATACACCATGCTTGTGTATGCTGGATTGGGAGGTCGACAGAATTCCTCCCAGCCATGGTTGATCACCCCTGCGCGCAAGAACTGCGGCAGGTCAGCTAAGCGATCAAGGAACCCCTTCTCGTGCAACAGGTCCCTTTTCCTCAGCTCCACGCCCCTTGATTCAGCATCAGACGAGACATATCTCACTGATGCAGGTTCATCTTCGGGGTAGAGTTTAGCCTTCCCCTTATCAGCTGGCTTGGAAGATTCAGCAGCCTCCACCTTGAGGCGTTTGAGCGAAGGCTCAGTAATGTCTTCTTCTGCTGAAGGCACTCGCTTGGCCTTCTTCTTCTTCAGTTTCTTGGCTTCCTTGGCTTTCTTGGCCTCCTTGTTGGCTTTCTTGGCCTCCGTGTTGGCCTTCTTCTTGGCCTTCTGCCTCGCCTGGAGTTGTGGGAAACAGGCCCCCAACGTCTCCTCCATAGAATCATCAGCAGGCGTTTGCTGTGCAGGCTCATCAGGTCTGTCTTCTCTCATGGGAGAGAAGACTTCTTCTTCTTCTGCCTCTCCACTGCCTTGCGTGGATTCTTGGTAATCCCCATAAGGGAATTCCGGATCAGGCCGTGGAGAATTGTGCTCTGCTGACGGGGTATGCGCAGAACTCCATGGCGAAGACGGCAACTCAGGACTCTGCACAGCCGCAGGTGGTAGATCAGCACTCTGAGGCGCTGGAGATGACTCGGCGCTCTGCGCAGGCGGTGATGATTCGGTGCTTGGCACTGGTTCAGATGGCAGGGGGCTGCGCACAGGTGATTCAGACGGCAGAGGGCTGCGCACAGGTGATGCAGACGGCGTCGCACCTTCTTTAGCTGACTCGTGGGATGCACGATCAGATTCTTGACTCGCCACAGAGGGAGTCTTGGATTTGCTTGGTCCGGCGGCAGTCTTGACAGTCCACCGGCGCTTCGTGGGCGTACCCACTGGCTCAGATGGGCCAGCAGGGATTTCAGTTACCACCCTCCACTTCTTCCTACGAATAGGAAGCTTGCCAAGACGGCCAGTGCGTACAGCACCCTGATCAGCAAGGGTGAGAAGCGCTTCCCTCGCAGCCGCTTCAGCTGCGTCGTCGGCCTTCTTCTTGGCGGCGGATCTCTCAGCCCTAGTGGAAACCATGGTCGAATCTTGGAGGTTTGGAGAGAGAGATCAAAGGTGGAGAGAATCGCAGAAATCTTGGAGAGCAAAGAATGAGAAGATCGTATCAAACGGGCGCCTTCTAACGGCTATAAAAGCAACGGATGAAATCCCAACGGCTCTTTTTGCGGAGTCAGCAATATTTTCGCAATTCTAGGGACAAGATTTCATACAAAATCCAAACTTTGATCGCCCGTATCTTTCATTTGGCCCAACCGAATCTTGATTTTTAAAGTGCGATTTACTCCCCTTGATCCCCTCTTTCGATTCCCTACAAAAACAAACAAAACAAACATTAAATACGCAATTAAAATTACACCACAAAACATACAAACGATCATCGATAAAAACAGAAAAAATAAACTAAGGCATTGGCCTTGACTAAACGAGCACAGGAACCACTCGTTCTCTCTCGTTTCTAACTTCATGCTTCAGTCAAGAGGAAGGCCGAGAGAGTCTTTACATCCCCCTCCTCATAGTAGTGCTTCAACCTAGCACCATTGACCATAAACGGCTGTCCTTGCTGCAAGTTTTTAATCTCTATGGCACCATGAACAAAGACATTAGTAATAATAAATGGACCTGACCATCTAGACTTTAATTTGCCTGGAAAGAGCTTTAAGCGTGAGTTAAATAATAATACAAGTTGGCCTTTCTTAAAATCTTTGATCCTGAGTCTACTGTCATGCCATATTTTTGTCTTTTCTTTGTACATCTTGGCATTCTCATAGGCCATGTGCCTAAGCTCATCAAGTTCATGCAGCTGTAAAGATCTTAATGTCCCTGCATCCTTCACACAAAAATTTAATTCTTTCATGGCCCAAAATGCCTTGTTCTCCAACTCAAGTGGCAAGTGGCAAGCCTTGCCATATACCAACCTATAGGGAGACATGCCTAGAGGTGTCTTATATGCTGTTCTATAAGCCCAAAGTGCATCCTCAAGCTTGAAAGACCAGTCTTGTCTATTTGGTTTGACTACCTTCTCTAAGATGTTCTTAATTTCCCTATTTGAAATTTCAGCTTGACCATTTGAGTGTGGGTGATAGGGAGTAGCTACTCTATGCCTAATGTTATATTTAGCCAATATCTTCTCCATAGCTTTATTAATGAAATGTGACCCCTCATCACTAATGATAGCACGAGGAGTCCCAAATCTAGTGAAAATGTGTCTATGCAAGAAATTAGTGACTGTCTTAGCATCATTATTAGGACATGCCTTAGCTTCTACCCACTTTGACACGTAGTCTACTGCTACTAGAATATACAAGTTACCTGATGATGGAGGGAAGGGTCCCATGAAATCAATGCCCCACACATCAAAGAGCTCTAACTCTAAGATGTAGGTGAGGGGCATCTCATCCTTGCGACTGAGATTACCTGTCCTTTGGCACTCATCACAGCTGTGGGCAAAGGCGTGTGCGTCCTTGAAGATTGTTGGCCAATAGTAGCCACTCTGAAATACCTTCGCAGCTGTCCTTTGGCCACCAAAGTGCCCACCGTAAGGAGATGAATGACAGTGCTGCAGCACAGACTTCGCTTCAGCAGCTGAAACACATTTCCTCAACAAGCCATCAGCACAGGTCCTGTAAAGTATGGGGTCATCCCAGATGAATTTCCTTGCTTCATGGAGGAACCTCTTCTTCTCTTGTCCTCCCTTGAACACTGGTAATACCTGTGCTGCACGGAAGTTAGCAATGTCAGCGAACCAAGGTTCCTCATCGTTATCACGATGAGTTAAAGCAAAGATATGTTCATCTATAAAAGCATCAGAAATTGCGGGGTCCGCAATTTTTCCGCAATTGTGCTGCAATCGAGACAGGTGATCTGCAACCACGTTTTCACATCCCTTCTTGTCCCGAATGTCCAAATCGAATTCCTGCAGCAATAACACCCATCTAATCAATCTAGGCTTAGCATCAGCCTTCCTCATCAGATATTTTAAAGCAGAATGGTCAGTATATACAATGGTCCTAGTTCCTACAATATAGTTTCTAAATTTTTCACAAGCAAATACTACAGCAAGCATCTCCTTCTCTGTAGTTGTATAGTTACATTGAGCCTCATTCAAGGTCTTACTAGCATAATAGACAGGATGTGTGAGCTTGTCGATCTTCTGTCCTAACATGACTCCTACAGCATAGTCACTGGCATCACATAGCATTTCAAATGGGAGATCCCAATTTGGTCCTACTATGATTGGTGCTGTGACCAGTGCTTCTTTAAGGGCTTTCCAAGCTACTACACATTCTGTAGAGAAGATGAATGGCCTACCTAGCTCTAGAAGCTCGCACAGAGGCTTGGCTATCTTAGAAAAGTCCTTGATGAACCTTCTATAGAAGCCAGCATGCCCTAAGAAGCTTCTAATGGCTTTGACATTTTGGGGCTCTACCAACTTCTCTATGACCTCTATTTTTGCCCTATCCACTTCTACACCTGCCCTTGACACTCGATGTCCTAAGACAATCCCTTCATCTACCATAAAATGGCATTTTTCCCAATTTAGGACTAGGTTGGTCTCTTCACACCTAGTCAGGACTTGTCCTAAGTTTTCTAGACAAGTTTTAAATGAGTCCCCAAAGACTGAGAAGTCATCCATGAATATTTCTATCATGGACTCATCCAACTCAGAGAAGATTGCCATCATGCACCTCTGGAAAGTTGCCGGTGCATTGCATAAGCCAAAAGGCATTCTGCGGAAGGCAAACGTTCCAAAAGGGCAAGTGAAGGTGGTCTTCTCTTGATCCTTAGGGTCTATAGTTATTTGATTGTAGCCTGAATAGCCATCTAGGAAACAGTAATAGGCTCTACCAGCTATTCTGTCTAGCATCTGGTCAATAAACGGTATGGGGAAGTGGTCTTTTTTAGTTTCTTTATTTAGTTTTCTATAATCCATACATACCCTCCACCCTGTGACAGTCCTTGTTGGAATCAGTTCGTTGTTCTCATTGACTACCACAGTTATTCCCCCCTTTTTAGGCACACATTGGATGGGGCTCACCCACTGGCTACTAGCTATGGGGAAAATTACTCCTGCATCTAACCACTTTATTATTTCTTTCTTTACTACCTCTTTCATAGAGGGGTTTAACCTACGCTGGTGATCTACCCTAGGTGTGTGTTCTTCCTCTAGAATAATTTTGTGCATACAATAAGAAGGGCTAATGCCTCGAATATCAGCAATAGACCATGCTATAGCCTTCCTATGTTGCTTAAGCAGTAAAATTAAATCAACCTCATGCTGTTCACTTAGCTTAGAAGAAATAATTACAGGCAGTGTGTCATTATCTCCTAGATATGCATATTTGAGGTGAGTAGGTAGTGGTTTTAGTTCTAAAACAGGTGGATGCTCAATGGAGGGCTTCAGAGGGTTAATAATTCTATCAGTTAAATCTATAGTCATACATACATGCTGAGGGTTATTTACAGGCATGTTCATTATGTCAGCTACATTTAGATCATCTACATCTATTTGTACATATTCGTTAGCATGCTTGGTCAACAGTACATGCTCTAATTGTTCTTCCATTAGTGAGTCAACAACATCCATGCTCGCACAAGACTCAGAATCAGAGGGATATTTTAAAGCTTTGTAAACACTAAATTTTACCTCTTCATCATGAACTCTCATAGTTAACTCACCTTTTTGCACGTCTATTAGTGCCCTACCTGTGGCTAGAAATGGTCTACCTAGCAGGATGGGTACCTCCTTGTCTGCCTCATAGTCCAGGACAATGAAATCTGCAAGGAAAATAAATTTGTCAACTTTAACTAGAATATCCTCAATCTTACCTTCTGGATATGCGATGGATCTGTCTGCTAGTTGTAAAGTGACAGTAGTTGGACGTGCTTCTCCTATTCCCAACTGGCGGAATAGGGACAGGGGCATGAGATTTATGCTGGCGCCCAGGTCACAAAGCGCTCTGCCCACATGCTTGCCTCCAAGTTCTACAGGTAAGGTGAAGGAACCAGGATCCTTCTCCTTCTTGGGCAGCTTGTTCTGGAGGATGGCACTGCACTCCTCGGTGAGGTTCACTGTTTCAAACTCACCAATTATCTTTTTGTTAGTAATGATATCCTTCAAAAACTTTACATATGAAGGCATAGACTGTAAAACCTCTACAAAAGGAATGTTCACATGCACTTGCTTAAGTATTTCTAAAAATTTATTAAAATGAACTTCCTGTTCCTGCTTCTTCTTCAGTCTTCGAGGATAAGGAGGTGGTGGCACATAAGCAGGCACGTCAGGGCGCTTCAGGATCGGTGGAGGCCTTGGAATTTCTTCTATGTCCTCTACAATTGGTTCTAGCCTGGCTCCTGATATGCTAGTTGGTGGTGGACCTTGGCTTGGCAGAGACTCCAGTGGAGCACTAGACTCAGTGTTCTCTACTCTCTTTGGTGTGTCCTTTGTAATGTTTACCAATGGTCTTCCACTCCTAAGTTCAATTGCTTGAACTTGTTCTTTGCCATCTCTCCTTGGTACCTCGGTATCAGCAGGGAGTCTACCTTGGGGCCTACTTTTAAGTTCATTGGCTAACTGGCCTATTTGGTTCTCCAGGCTCCTAAGGGTAGCTTGCTGGCTCTGAAGAGTAGCATCATTCTTAGCTATATATTCCTTGAGTAGGTTTTCTACAGAAGATCCTACAGGTTGATTGTAAGGCTTTTGGTACATTGACTGGTTATGTTGGGGAGTGAAACCAGGTGTTCCACTCGGCCTTGGTTGGTTAGGATTTTGGTTAGTGTTTTGTTGGCCACCCCATGACAGGTTAGGGTGGTTTCTCCAACCAGGATTGTAAGTTTGTGAGTAGGGGTTATTCCTAGGCTGCTGCTGACTACCTACATAGCAGACTGAGGATGGATTCCCAGGGCAGTATTCATAAGGGTGCCCTTCCCCACAGAATCCACAGATAGGTGCCTCGCCTTGATTTGGTTGTACGCCCATTGACATGGCTGTGGCGGTATTGGCACTGGTTTGGAGATTGGCCTGAGCCATTTGCTTGACTAAGTTGGTCAGGGCATTTATTTGGGTGCTCATGGCGCTTAGAGCATCCTTGTCTTGAGCCCTAGTTGGCTCTACTGGATCGTCTGACCATCTGCAGTGAGATGCTGAGATCTTCTCCAAGATCTCATAAGCTTCGTTGTAACTCTTGGACAACATGGAACCTCCAGCAGATGAATTTAGAACTTGTCTGGTGCTGGGGTTGCATCCTTTAAAGAAAACTTCTATTTGAATACACCATGGAATGCCATGGTGTGGACATTTAACGAGAAGGTCTTTAAATCTAGTCCAAGCTTCGTGAAGAGACTCACTTGGAGCTTGTTTAAATTTGACTATGTCATCACGGAAAGTAGAATTCCTATCAGGTGGGAAGTATTTGACTAGGAATTTTTCTGCTAGATCTGTCCAATTGCGGACAGATCCTGAGGGTAAAGAATTTAGCCACGTTTTGGCTTTGTCCCTCAAAGAATAAGGGAAAAGATATAGCCTAAGGGCCTCTTGGGAAACTCCAGGGATTAGGAAAGTGTCACTAACTCCTAAGAAGTTCCTAAGGTGATTATGGGGGTCCTCATTTTCTATTCCAAAGAATTGTCCCACAGTGGACAACATTTGGAACATCACTGGCTTTAACTCGAAAGAGTGGGCAGTGATTTCAGGACGGATTATGCTGGGGTTCAGCTCCCCAGGCATAGGTACTAGATATGAAAGAATGGCACTATTCTTGTCATTCGCTATTTCTATGGGGTTGCGAACGGCAGGTGCTGGATTTGGAACTAAATCGCCCATTTCTTTGTTTTCAGGTAAGATTTGAGGTATAGGAGGTTGTTTAAAGAGACGTTTCTTTGCTTTATTCCTAGCTCGAAGTGTTCTTTCAGGTTCAGGATCGAACTCTAAATCACTATGTGAACGCTCACTGATAGCTCCATTTTGGAGCTATAATTATGTCCCTAATTCACGTTTATTATTGGCTTAATCTTGCTTTTATGTAATTATTGTAGGTGTTCTCGGTGCTTAGCTCTCGAGAGCGTTTCGGAGCTTAATATCGCGATTTAAAGGCATAAGAACGCTCCCCGGGAAGATCCATGCAAAGAGATGAAGTTTGGGCGCTTTGGGGAAATTGAAGGCAAAATTCCATGCAAAAACCCGAGAGCTAGCGTCGAGCGACAGCGTCGCGACGCTAGCTCGACGCTGCCCAGCGTCGAGACGCTGCCTTAGCGTCTCGACGCTCCGAAGTCTGAAGCGCTGAATTGAAGAAAAACCCGAGAGCAAGCGTCGAGTGATAGCGTCTCGACGCTAGCTCGACGCCGCACAAGCGTCTCGACGCTGTGCGAGCGTCTCGACGCCACCCCGAGCGCGCGCGCGGATTATTTAGGGCGCAGCGTCGAGACGCTGTCCTAGCGTCTCGACGCTACGACGGACTACTTAACTTTTTTGTCCGATTTTAGCCGCCATTATCATCTTCCACCTCGAGCTCCGCGCCTGATTTGACGTCCAGCAGCTGTTTTCCACCATGGGAGGGGCTATGAAGCTCGATTTGAAGCCGTCCCACGCCACACAAGTCATGAGTGAGTAGATTTACCGTTTTTGGCTCGGGATTGTAAGGATAAATGTAGTATAAATTCTTGGTGAGATTGTGGATTGAAATTCTGAATTGGTTGGATATTTTGATGAATTGAATTCTATTTCTTAGCTTAATCTATGAGCACGTTTGAATGATTTAGGACTAGGCACCCTTGATTTTGAGCATGTTCATTTGTTAAAGGATTTGATGCCGTGCCTCTCGTTTCCGCCAAGTAACAAGGAATTATGGCACCTTGCGCGTATTGGCGTCCTTACGCTCTTGGTGTTCGTTCTTCCTGAATTAGAATTCCAAATCGACATACTAATTTCGCGTCCAAATTAGATAGTCGTCACAGTTAGCTTGTTGCTACCGTTCGGTCTTGGGAGAGCGTTGGCCGCCAATGTCCGAACGGTATGCTTGATTAGCATAATTAACTATGTTTAATTAAATCCATGGAGCATGTCTGAGTTATTTATTAATTTTTGACGAGCTGTGCATTCATTAAACTGTTTAACCAAAATACTCATCAATCTATGAACCAAGAAGCATGCTAAATTTATCCCGATCGTCCCGAGTCGGAAACTCCGTTAGCTTAAATTTCCATTTGTTTGTTTCTATCTTAGCTACTTGAGAACCAACAATTCCCCCTTATTTGGTCTATAGTAATTGTTTGCAAATTTAATTAAGATTAAGTCAAAGTACCTTAATTCCCTGTGGATCGACCCCGTTACTACTATTCTACAAATAGTTTAGTGATTTCGGGCTTTTATAAATTTATTTTGGCGGGTCTCGACAACCCGATGATTGGCGATAGTTCAATAATATCGCTACCAAAATTGGCGCCGCTGCCGGGGAACTAAGTGTAATTCGGCCTGATTTAAATTTGATTTGTAAACTTTTAATCTTTGCTTTAAAAATTCTGTTTATTCTTTTATTATTTGCAATTTTGATCTGTTTGTTTAAGTGTGCTAGAAGTGCCAAATTTTTGTTGAGAAAATGGAGATCGATGGTGAGATTGGAGTCCCAAAAACGCTCAGACAGTGGACATCATTTGCTATGGGCCACCAACCTTCTTGTATTTCCTACCCGGAAATTTCAGGTGAGTTTGTACTTAAATCAGGGACAATTAACCTTTTACCCTCTTTTTGTGGTGAAGCAGATGAAGATCCTTATAAACATCTCAAGGATTTTCTAATAGTAAGCTCCGCAATGAAGCCTGGCGACATAACAAAAGATCAGCTCTACCTGAGAGCCTTTCCATTCACCCTGAAAGGTGAAGCTCGAGATTGGCTGCATTACTTGCCATCGGGGACCATCTTTACTTGGGAGAAGTTGCAGAGTCTATTCTTGGAAAGGTATTTCCCAGCTTCAAAAGCCAGAGCCGTGAGAAAAGATATACGACAATCTGAGCAAGAAAAGGACGAGGCATTTTACGAATATTGGGAGAGGTTCATTAAACTCTGTGAAAAATGTCCGAACCACTTGATAGCGGAAGTCGAGCTTATCGAATGCTTTTATGATGGGTTGCTCACGCATGACCGCCAGATGCTTGATGCAGCAAGTGGAGGAGTCCTTTGGGAGAAAACGCCTGCGGAAGCCCGTCAGTTGATCTCCAACATAGCTGAGAACCGTCGCCAGTACGGAGGAGGAAATGAGCATTCTAAGATGTCTTCCGACATAAAAGTGCTCAAGGAACAAGTGTCTCAGGTATGTGGTTTAGTTCATATGATGCAAGAAAAATCATCTCGGGATGTTTCTTCTATTTCAGGTAAAGCTATCGAAAGCATGTTCAAATCGATCATGGAAACTAACAATGAGACAAGGTCACAGATTAAGTCTCTGAGAGATGAAGTCACGGAGATGAAGGAAAGAATGGGTAGAATTGAATCCAAAGATGAAGGGGTTAGTGCTATAAACCTCAGAAGTGGTAAAGAAGTGCCATCTCAACCCACTCCCGTGAGTCCTCCAAACGATTCAGAGACATCTCCAGATAAGTGTTCTCCAGCACCCTCTGAAACTGTTGTAACACCTCCTATTATCTCTATGAAGTCTTACACTCCCGTTGCTCCTTTCCCTAGTAGGCTTGCAAGGCCATCTAAGGAGGCCAACAACGCGGATGTACTTGAGACATTGAGGAAGGTTGGGATCAATATACCGCTGCTTGATGCAATTCAGCAAATCCCAAGGTACGCTAAATTTCTAAAGGAGATGTGCACTATGAAGAGAAAGACCAAAAGTGCTGAAAGAGTCGTGGTAAGCAAGAATGTTTCTGCCCTGCTAACCCAAGGTATTCCAAGCAAATGCCAGGATCCAGGTATGTTCCTCTTGCCATGTACTATAGGGGATAGAGAAATCGAGCACGCTATGCTAGACTTAGGAGCTTCAATTAATGTTATGCCATACTCAGTCTATAAGAGCCTCGGTTTAGAAGGTATGCAGGAAACTAGTATAGTTATCCAGTTAGCTAATAGGTCTTCTATTCATCCTCTAGGGGTGATTGAAGATGTGTTGGTTAAAGTTAAGGATTTAATTTTCCCTGCTGATTTTTATGTGATAAATTTGGAAGAAAACACATCCACCACTTCTGTTTTACTTGGTAGACCATTCATGAAAACCGCTAGAACGAAAATTAATGTGCATGATGGAACCTTGTCTGTTGAGTATGAAGGGGATGTGTTCGAATTTAATGTTTTTGATGCAATGAAACAACGTGCTGATGTGCATTCTGTCTGTAAAATCGATCTTATAGATACTTTAGAACAAGAAGAATGCATGACTGTTGTTGATGGGGATGACCCACTCGTTTTTACTGAAACTGTTGGCAAAGTTGAAAGTAGTGATCCCATATTGACTGAATTGTCTGAACAACCTACTTTTGCTTTAGAGACATGTGAAAAGCCAACTAAAATATTACCGTCTCTTTTGCAGGCTCCCAAGTTGGAATTGAAGGAGTTGCCGGGTCATCTCAAGTACGTGTACTTGGGTGAGGTGGATACACTTCCGGTAATTATCTCCAAGGAGCTTACATCGGAGCAAGAAGGCGAGTTGGTCGAGGTTCTGAAAAAGAACAAAAGAGCCATGGGATGGACATTGGCAGACTTGCACGGGTTGAGTCCAGTGCTGTGCATGCACAAGATTCGGCTGGATGAGGGAGCAAAGCCATCCCGTGAGCCTCAGCGGAGACTGAACCCTGCAATGAAAGAGGTAGTGTTGTCTGAAATACACAAACTCCTGGATGCAGGTATTATCTTTCCCATTTCTGATAGTCAATGGGTTAGCCCTATTCATGTTGTACCTAAAAAGACGGGCATAACTGTTATTAGAAATGATAAGGGGGAGTTAGTACCTAAGAGAGTTCAAAATGGGTGGAGGATGTGTATTGATTTTAGAAAACTGAATGACGTGACTAAGAAGGACCACTTTCCTATTCCCTTCATAGATCAAATGGTGGAGCGTTTAGCTGGGAAACCATTCTTCTGTTTTCTTGATGGTTTTTCTGGGTTTTACCAAATTCCCATAGCCCAGGAAGACCAAGAAAAGACTACTTTTACTTGTCCATTCGGAACTTACGCATATAGGAGAATGCCCTTTGGGCTTTGTAATGCTCCAGGGACTTTTCAGCGATGCATGATGAGCATATTTTCTGAATTTGTAGAAAAATGCATCGAAGTCTTTATGGATGATTTTACTGTATATGGAAGTTCGTTTAAAGATTGCCTGTTTAACTTGTCTAGAGTCATGGAAAGATGCATTGAAACTAATCTTGTTTTAAATTTTGAAAAGTGTCATTTCATGGCCAGTCAGGGCATAGTATTGGGTCACGTTGTGTCTGCTAAGGGGATAGAGGTTGATAAAGCTAAGATTGATGTCATATCTGATTTACCTTATCCCACGAATCTTCGGGAAGTACGTTCTTTTCTTGGTCACGCAGGTTTTTACCGCAGGTTCATTAAAGACTTCTCGAAGATAGTGACCCCGATGACCAGCTTGCTGAAAAAGGATGTTCCATTCTGTTTCGACAAAGAGTGCAAGCTTGCCTTTGATGTTCTGAAGAAGTGCTTGACCAACGCACCCATCATTCATCCACCGCAGTGGGGGACTCCTTTCGAGATCATGTGCGACGCAAGCAATTATGCCGTAGGCGCTGTGTTGGGCCAGAGGATAGACAAGAAGAGCCATGTGATTTATTATGCCTCGAGGACGCTCAATTCTGCGCAGATCGGTTACACAACAACAGAGAAGGAGCTGCTTTCCATAGTTTTCGCTCTTGATAAATTTCGGCAATATATTCTTGGATCTAAAGTAATTGTTTTTTCTGATCATGCCGCAGTTCGATACTTGATGAACAAGAAAGACTCGAAGCCTAGACTGCTCAGATGGGTACTACTACTCCAGGAGTTCGACGTCTCAGTTCAGGACAGAAAAGGATCAGAAAATACCGTTGCTGACCACTTGAGCCGCATTGTGCGTAATGAGGAGGACTTGCCTCTGAATGATGAGTTCCCTGATGAAGTTCTCTTCCAGGTAAGTGTGGAGACACCGTGGTACGCCGACATTGTCAACTACTTGGTCACAGGTACGTTCCCATTCGACTTTTCATATAATCAAAGAGCTAAGCTGAAGAGCGAAGCCAAGACATATGTTTGGGAAGAGCCAGTTTTATGGAAATTTTGTGCTGACCAAGTTATTAGGAAATGCGTCCCTAAGTCTGAACATAGGTCCATCCTTACCTTTTGCCATGAATTTGCATGCGGGGGACACTTTGGACAAAATAGAACTGCAAGGAAAATTTTAGATTGTGGGTTTTTCTGGCCATCACTGTTTAAGGACTGTTATGAGTTTTGTAAATCTTGTGATCAGTGTCAGAGAAAAGGGACCATCACTAGCAGGAATGAAATGCTCCAAAACCCCATTTTAACTTGTGAAATTTTTGAGGTTTGGGGTATGGACTTTATGGGACCTTTCCCCCCTTCATCTGGTTTTGTCTATATCTTATTGGCTGTGGACTACGTGTCTAAATGGGTGGAAGCTAAAGCCACCAAAGTTGATACCGCTAATGTTGTTTCCAGTTTTGTCAAATCTAACATTTTTAGCAGGTATGGAGTTCCACGAGCCATCATAAGTGACCAGGGGAGCCACTTCTGCAACAAAACGATCCAGGCCTTGATGAGGAAATATGGGGTCAATCATAAAATCTCTACCCCATACCATCCTCAGACCAATGGTCAAGCGGAGGTTTCCAATCGAGAGGTGAAGAGCATCCTCGAGAAAACAGTAAGTCCAGGAAGGAAGGATTGGAGCCTCAGGCTGGACGACGCTTTGTGGGCTTATCGTACGGCTTACAAAACCCCCATAGGGATGTCTCCCTACCGGATGGTTTATGGTAAAGCCTGTCATCTCCCCGTGGAGATCGAACACAAAGCTTACTGGGCCGTGAAGAAGTGCAACATGGACTTTGACTTGGCAGGCGAAGAAAGACTCCTCAAATTGCAAGAACTGGAGGAGCTTCGCCTGGATGCATATGAGAACTCGAAGACCTACAAGGAAAAGACCAAAATGTTCCACGACAGGCGAGTCGTTCGAAAGCACTTTCAAGTTGGTCAGAAGGTCCTCTTGTTCAACTCCCGCCTGAAGTTCATGCCAGGTAAACTTCGTTCCAGGTGGCTTGGTCCTTACATTATCACTGATGTTCATCACTATGGTGCAGTTAAAATTCAAAGCCTGGATACAGAAAAAGAATACACGGTGAATGGCCAGCGATTAAAGATCTTTCATGAGGGAATGTCAGAGAACTTTGATGATCATGCCTACTTGAAAGAGCCTGATTATGAGAAAGGATAAATTGAGTTTTGGTAAAGTCGAGCAATCGACTCTAAAAATTTGCGCTACTCGGAGGCACCCGAGCTTGAACTGTACATGCTTTTTGTTTACTTACCGTCTTTTAGGATTAGTTTAGATTTCTACTCTGATGTTGTGAATTTTCAGGTGAAACAATGGCTCATCCTTGCGGTTTATTGGCTAAGGTTAAAGCGCACCCTACAACCCTCTAAGTCACAACTCAGGGAAGGTTTTCTTTCCTTTTGTTTTGACTGTGCATATTTGGTCCAATGAGGACATTGTCAATTTTTAAGTTGGGGGTGGTGGGTTGTGCCTTTGTCGAGCTTTGTTGTGGAACCCTGTTTAATCTATTGAGATATGAAATTCTGTGATGTACTGCTGAGGTCTTCGTATTTGTGTTTGTCATGAAATTCAGCATAATTGCATATGTTAAGGCCTTTTTGAAAATTTTTCAAGCATATTTCCCTGTTTAAGCTTCGCATGTTAGCACTCTGTCTTGGATCTGTGGGTTTAGGCTAGCTCTGTTTGTTTTGAAATTCGCTGTCACCTCGAAAGGCAACCTTAGGATGGGCTAAGATTCGCTTTTGGTTGTAATCCGTGCGCTTAAAATTTTAATATGATGCTTAGACTAAAAGAAAAATGAATGCAAGTTTATAAAAAGAAAATAATCTCATGAGGCGTTCCTCCTTCTCGAGTTGCCTTAGTAGCCAGGGGCGGTCGTGTAACCCACGGTCGCCACTGCATGAAAAGGATGCACAAAGAAGTGAACGCTAGTCCTTAAAAATGTGAATTTTGCCCGTAGTCAGATGCACTGTGCAATGAAATTGCAGGCAAGCTGAAACGAAAGTAAGATTGACATGTTAGGCGCTCATGAAGATAAGTTCAATGAAATTGAGAAAAAGATGCCTTGCGTTATATTACTTGCATAAGCGATGAACTGCCCTTAGACTGTTCTGTTAAGCCATAAGTAGGGGGAAAGCGAAATTTTAGGATAGATAGAGCCGTTCTAAGCCTGTTGAAATCTAAGATCGAGGAGCTAAGTCCGAGGCGTAAATAGGGAAACATCTTTAAATTTTCCAAATTGTTCTTAACCAATGCATGCATGCAGCTGTTCTTTCAAATGCAATTGCCTTGTCTTTTCCAGTATTGAGAATCGAGTCCCTAGCATGCATTCTCGTTCTATTTAATTAATCAGAATTCCACCTTGCTCGAGGACTAGCAAGATTTAAGTTGGGGGTGTTTGATAGCTCCATTTTGGAGCTATAATTATGTCCCTAATTCACGTTTATTATTGGCTTAATCTTGCTTTTATGTAATTATTGTAGGTGTTCTCGGTGCTTAGCTCTCGAGAGCGTTTCGGAGCTTAATATCGCGATTTAAAGGCATAAGAACGCTCCCCGGGAAGATCCATGCAAAGAGATGAAGTTTGGGCGCTTTGGGGAAATTGAAGGCAAAATTCCATGCAAAAACCCGAGAGCTAGCGTCGAGCGACAGCGTCGCGACGCTAGCTCGACGCTGCCTTAGCGTCTCGACGCTCCGAAGTCTGAAGCGCTGAATTGAAGAAAAACCCGAGAGCAAGCGTCGAGTGATAGCGTCTCGACGCTAGCTCGACGCCGCACAAGCGTCTCGACGCTGTGCGAGCGTCTCGACGCCACCCCGAGCGCGCGCGCGGATTATTTAGGGCGCAGCGTCGAGACGCTGTCCTAGCGTCTCGACGCTACGACGGACTACTTAACTTTTTTGTCCGATTTTAGCCGCCATTATCATCTTCCACCTCGAGCTCCGCGCCTGATTTGACGTCCAGCAGCTGTTTTCCACCATGGGAGGGGCTATGAAGCTCGATTTGAAGCCGTCCCACGCCACACAAGTCATGAGTGAGTAGATTTACCGTTTTTGGCTCGGGATTGTAAGGATAAATGTAGTATAAATTCTTGGTGAGATTGTGGATTGAAATTCTGAATTGGTTGGATATTTTGATGAATTGAATTCTATTTCTTAGCTTAATCTATGAGCACGTTTGAATGATTTAGGACTAGGCACCCTTGATTTTGAGCATGTTCATTTGTTAAAGGATTTGATGCCGTGCCTCTCGTTTCCGCCAAGTAACAAGGAATTATGGCACCTTGCGCGTATTGGCGTCCTTACGCTCTTGGTGTTCGTTCTTCCTGAATTAGAATTCCAAATCGACATACTAATTTCGCGTCCAAATTAGATAGTCGTCACAGTTAGCTTGTTGCTACCGTTCGGTCTTGGGAGAGCGTTGGCCGCCAATGTCCGAACGGTATGCTTGATTAGCATAATTAACTATGTTTAATTAAATCCATGGAGCATGTCTGAGTTATTTATTAATTTTTGACGAGCTGTGCATTCATTAAACTGTTTAACCAAAATACTCATCAATCTATGAACCAAGAAGCATGCTAAATTTATCCCGATCGTCCCGAGTCGGAAACTCCGTTAGCTTAAATTTCCATTTGTTTGTTTCTATCTTAGCTACTTGAGAACCAACAATTCCCCCTTATTTGGTCTATAGTAATTGTTTGCAAATTTAATTAAGATTAAGTCAAAGTACCTTAATTCCCTGTGGATCGACCCCGTTACTACTATTCTACAAATAGTTTAGTGATTTCGGGCTTTTATAAATTTATTTTGGCGGGTCTCGACAACCCGATGATTGGCGATAGTTCAATAATATCGCTACCACTCACTCATAAACTACCTTAACAGTACCTGCAAAAGAAATGAAACAGATTAGTTTCACTCAATGATAAACTTGGTTTTCTTAAACTTAACAACTTCGTTTTCACTTAAAAATAAGTCCCCGGCAGCGGCGCCAAAAACTTGTTGCGTGCTCAATGTGTAAAGATAAATATGCAAAAGGGTAGAGAGAGCACTTAGCACATGCAAGCATACATGGCCTTACAGCAAGTAGTGAGTATATTTAATTCGTTTTTTCCACAGAGACTTAGTTTTAGCTATTCGCGAAGTGTGTTTGTTAAGAAAGATGGGATGGATTTGATGGGGTAAAATTGGTTTTTAATTAACTACTTTTTGCTGAATGTATAAAGGAATATGCCATAAACAAATTAAAGTTAAAATCAGGCTTAAAAGACAAGAGATGAACTCAATAAACGAAGAAGAAAACAGCTAGTCAGAAAGCAATTTAGCAGAATTGCGAGAACCGCAATTAATCCGCAATTAATTGGCAGCGAAAAACTGGTTAAATGGGTGAATTAAGGGCTACTAATGACTGTCCTATAGGCATTTTATTACGATTATCAAGCTTGGGATCAACTCTCTAGACATCAAACTCACTCTATCTCAAGTATCGTCCGATTCCATGCATGAGAGACTCAAGTTTACTCGACTTCAAAGTAAGGTCTTAAGCATCTTGTTAAAACAGGAGTGTTCAGTTTGTACTAGGGAAACGCCTATTCCTAGGCCGTTTCCTGATTACCATGGAAGGCTAGCATGATTATATGACTCTGAACTCTTACTCCTTCCAGAGGTTAGAAGTTCTTTGGACAAAATGGATGGCCAATCGAAATTGCCCGTGGGATGAAGCTTACATACAATCAATGTTCGAGTGTTGATCTACCTACTTGACTTACGTTTTTTTAGCCTATAGTTCTGTCATTAGCATGCCCCTAAGTGAATTTAGTTACTCATGGATATATGAAGAACAGAAATATAAGATAAAGTAGACATGCTTAGAAGGGAAAAGTGTGTAAAACAGCAAGCCAAACTCGTAGCAGAATAAGGAATAACTGTGAAATGCAGAAACTTACTTTGATTACTTCAAGTGTTTGAATGACAAAGGAAAGCTTAAACAGAATGAATTCAAGGCAGACAACAACGAAATGCAATAAGTAAATGACTAAGCTAAGAACAACATTGAACAGAAATGGAATTGAGAAGGAAAGAGCAGGAAACAGTAAAGGTGTGCTGGAAATCTTCGTGGCAGTCGCCTCGAATGATGGTGATGAGAATTCAGCCGTGCTTGGATGAATCCAATCGAGAGAGAAGAAGAATCTTCTCTCCTTCCTATCAGATTATCGACTCCAAAAGCTGAGAACCTCACTCCAACAGACGGCAAGGGAAAATCGAGAGAAATGGTGGACTGTGAGAAGACTTCTGCACGTTGAATGATGACTGAACCTCCGACTTTGGCCCCCTTTTATAGTAGTTTGCAGGTGCGATTGGGCCAAGGAGAACCATCAATCTTCAACGTCGTATATCAGAATGGGTGGAGGAGAAAGAACGAATCCCTGAAAAGTCGGATCTAAACAGAAAAATGTCAGCCAACTTACGGTTTTAACTTGAATAATTGCGGCCACCGCAATTATTCCGCAATGCATTCGCAAGGGTTATTTTTTCATTCTTTTCTTCGGTTTTCACCCCTTTTTCTACCTATTGTGCATAAGTCCTATATTAGCTACCTTCTTCTAATTCTCATATTAAAGCATAGGTTTAGGCTAAATGCTAACAAAAACACCTAAATGTGTACATCTTCTTAAGCTAAATGGGTCCTAAATAAGTCACTTTCAGAGACTTAACACCCATCCCCGCCTACTCCAGCATGGTGTACGACTTCTATGCCAATCTGACGCACCCTGAGGATGGCCTGTCAACGGTTAGGGCGCTGGAGGTTGACTTTTCAGCCAAGGCTATTAATGAGGCCTATGGTCTCAAGGGGCAGAAGCATACTGACTATGCAAGAATCACCCCGACTGAGGCTGTCCTGGAGGAAGCTCTGCGCATCATAGGCCAGCCTGAGGCAGCTTGGACGATCTCACGCAATGGGAAGCACACTCTGATGAGTGCTACCCTCACGGCCAAGGCGGCTGTCTGGTTTTCATTCGTGCGAAGGCGTCTGTCCCCAGTGACTCACGAGACCACCATTAATCAGGGGAGATCGCTGCTGGTATATGCGATCATGAGAGGCCTCACTATCAATGTTGGTGAGGTTATTGCAGCCTCCATAGCCGACTGCGCCAAGAAAGGTAAGGGCCCTCTTTTCTTCCCAAACACCATCACTAAGCTTTGTTTACGTGCAGGTGTCCCAATTGAGAGAATGAAGAGGCAGCTGGCTTACACGGGTCATCTGGAGCTGCCTACAGGCCTGAGGATGCGCAGGAAGGGGAACATGGAGTTTGAGTTGGATGGTCTGGCTGCAGCTCAATCTCTTTCTATGGCCTGCCTGATGGACCTTCAAAAGAAGATGGCGCAATGGGCTGAGTATGCTCAAGCGAGGGACAAAGATGTGGCGGATCAGTTGGGATGCATCTTCCCTGCCTTCCCTACTGACCTTCTAAAGCCATGGACGCCTCCAAGAGCACGGAGGGATGATGATGAGGACGTCTGAGTGCTAGTCTGAAGGGCACTCGAGGGAGTACTTCTGTTCCCTCTTTGAAATAAAAGAAAAAAAATCAATCAAACTGCTTTTCGTTAAACTGTGTGAATTCTGTTATTTTGAATCAATATTTGATCTGTCGTTAGTTCTTTATTTTGGTTGTTTAGGATTGTTTAGGATAGATAGATGGTATCTGAATAGGTAGGTTGTTTTAGTTTCCTTTTTGTATAGCTAAGATGACTGGAAATAACATGCAAAAGGGGCTGCTTACTGATATATCTGCCCTGTATATTCATTGCGAAATTATTGCGGAATCCGCAATTTTTGTTAGTTATTGCATGCTTTTGACTGACTGATTAGCTAGGCTGGTTCTGTTTCAATTTTGTTCTTTTGCTGCTTTCTTGACTACCTTATATAGCCTATCTATAAGCATGTTGGGTGAGTGTCTTTAGGCACCTTTGATAGTTTAAATTAGTCTCTTAAATTGCTCAACATGCGTAGCTTTAAGTCCTTCCCTTACTGTTTTTACAAATTTCTGCTGCTGAGTTATTTGCTTTAAGAATGTTCTGTCTATCCCTAGGACTTTTAGATTCTCTTTGTTTTGCCTTAGACTAGATGCTTCTAGGTAAGTTTGGGGGTGTGCCACCTCAGACTCTCATTGGGGACAATGAGAAGTTTAAGTTTGGGGGAGGCCACCCTAGGCCTAGGAACATTCCTCTCTCCTTTTAAGCATAAGCATTCTTCTTCTCCTTTTGAAAAAATGACGAACTGAAAAAAATGAAAATAGAATAAAGAAGGGTGTCTCTCTCTTAAAGTTGCTGAGTAATCAGTGCCAAGTGTGTAACCCACAAGTGGCATTGCATCAAAAGGCAACCAAAGGAGAGGCTCCACCAAAGTAAGAAAGAAAAAAAAGAAAACTAGGGAGGAAGAATGTATACCTAGGAGTTGCAACTTTGTGGCTTGGGTGTCCTGAATAAAAAGAACTCTGATCCTCAATTAGCTAAGCACAAAGTTGTAGCTTGTAGGGTTGTTTAGGGAGATGAATGTCTACCCAATGTAGTGATGCCAGTGTTTAGTTTGTTCTATAAATGTACTACTGTCACTGGTTTGTACTAAGGCTGACATGACTCTAAGGAATCCTAGGTAGCTCAAAGTAAAAAATTAGAAGCATGTACTGAGTCTGGGGTAAAGCTAGGTAGCATTTGAAACCTTAGGGATAGCTGCACTATATGACAGAAGCAAATAGATCAGTCGTGGGGAGTTGATGAAACAGTAGGATCATTAGGCGTGCAAAGTCAGAAAAAGCAAAATGAGAAGTTAGTTGTAAACTTAGAATGGTGTCACAGGACAGCATTGCCATAGATAGGAACTTAGGAGAGTCAGCAAGTGGTTAGAGAAGTAAAACAGCAGCCTAAGTAAGTCCTTAGATTGCTCGAGGACGAGCAAAACCTTAAGTTTGGGGGTGTGTTACGTCTCCAAAAGTGACTATTTTAGGACTTATTTGTGATAGGAAGTTGTGCATTTGTAAGTGTTTTTGGTAGGATTTAGCTTGAACTTGTGCTTATATATGAGAAATAGAAGAATGAAGCTAAATTAGGACTTATATACAAAAGGAAAGAGAAAGAACCAAAAATGAAGTTAAAGGAATGAAAATTGTGCATTGCGGAAACATTGCTAAAACCGCAATGTTTTAAGTGAAATCCGTAAGTTGTCTAACTATTTTCTGTTTTGTTCCGACCTTTCAGGGATCCATTCTTTCTCCTGCAGCCACGTAGAAGTACGACGTTGAGAATGGATGGTTCTCCTTGGCCCAATCGTACCTGCAGAACACTATAAAAGGAGGTCAAGATGGAAGGTTGAAACACACTCGAACGGCGTAGACTTCCAGTTCAATGCAGTCTTTTCCACTCGTTTTCTCTCTACCGTCTGTTTGTTTGAAAGGTTCAGCTGTTGGAGTCGACAATCTGATAGGAAGGAGAGAAGATTTATCTTCTCTTCTGATTGGATTCATCCAAGCAAGGCTTCCTTTCAACCTTCAGCCGAGGCGTTCGTAACGAGAAGATCACGCACGACTTTACTACTTTCTGCTTTTAGCTTTCCATTTCCATTGCTGTTTGTTGTTAATTCCCTTTTAGTTTGCTACTCTACTTCATTTCGTTCCTTTCTGCTTTAGTTTAGTTGTTCAAGGCTGTCATTTATTTAGTTCAAACTTTACTTAATCGAAGCAATATTTCATCACTTTGCAATCTCTTCACTTCTCTGTTTATCGTTTCTGTCTTCTGTTTTGTCTTTAATCTTCCATTAAGCATGTTGTCTCCATCTATTCTCCCCAATCTATCTGCATCCATGAGTAACTAAATCACATAAGGGCATGCTAATGACAAGGCTATAGGTAAAAACACGTGAATCAAGCATGTAGGATAGCTCTCGAATGCATTGAATGTATGTAAGCTTCATCCCACGGGCAATTTCGATTGGCCATCCATTTTGTCCAAAGAACTCCTAACCTCTGGAAGGAGTAAGAGTTCAGAGTCATACACTCATACTAGCCTCTCAAGGTAGCCAGAAAACGACCTAGGAATAGGCGTTTTCCTAGTACAAATCACGACTTACTGTTTTAACAAGATGCTTAAGACCTTACTTGGACATGAGTAAACTAAAGGATCTAATGCATGAAATCGGAAGATACATGAGAATGAGTTAGTTTGATGCATGATGAGTTGACCTAATGCTTGAGAATCGTGTGAAAAAGCCTATAGAGGAGTCGTTAGTAGCCCTTGTTTCCCCACTTTACACACATTTTGCTGTTGGTAACATTGCGAAATAATTGTTGTTTCCGCAATTCCCTTAAGTTAAAATTTGCCTTAGTCATTTTTTCTCTTCGTTTGGTTGTTCTCTTCTTTACATTCTAGTTTATTATCTACTTGCACTTGTTTATGCTTCCATCATTTACACATCCCTTAGTAATTAGGCAATTTAAAACCACATCTACCTCATTTAATCCACCCATTCTCACTTAAAAAAACACTTCGTAAGTAACTAAGAATAAATCTCTGTGGGAAATCGAATGAAAAAATACTTATTACTTGCTACAAGATCATGTATGCTTGCATGTTCTAAGTGCTCTATCCTTGCATATTTCTTTTAAACATTTGAGCACGCAACAGTGTCTTAGGAAACCATTTCCATAGACCATCGAATATCGACAACACTTTGTCAATACAAGATTTTTAGAGACAGCACTAGCGATTTTTTCTTACGACTCAGATCAACCTGAATCCTTAGAACAAACTAAGCCAACCTCCAAAACAACTATTTGGGAATGGGTCGCTAGTTTATGCTTAATCGTCAGAAGAGAATCCTACATCATATTCCATGATTAGGACAAAAAATAGAGGTTTTGAGAGGAGGGAGGAATTTGGAGGAGGATTTAGGAGAATAAGACAAAATGTTGGGAATTCCCAAAAGATAAAAAAAACTCCTACATTTTCTCTCTTCTCACTATTCATCATCTTCCTCCATCATCACCTTCATCATCCTTCAAAGTTCTAGCGGCCTTCGAAAGCTTCGACAACAAACCACGTACAGACTCCGGCGGAGTACACGACATAACTCCACAACACGCGAACGGAGCTTCCACGACGACGATGATAGAACGCAGATAACAGACGACGACAACAAACCACGTACATACTCCGGCGGAGTACACGACATAACTACGCAAACGGAGCTTCCACGATGACGATGATAGAACGCAGATAACAGACGACGACGGTGCTTGCAGAGGCGGAGTACACATACGGAGACTGCAAAGATGAAGAAGGTGAGTTAATTTTAAAGTTTTTAATTTATTTACAAATTTGTCATTAATCAATTTAAAATTTGATTTCGTTATTTTACTTTTCATTGTTTATTTTATATTATTTATTTTAATCTTAAGTTCATCTAAAAATTCCAAAAAAATATAACTTCTTATTTTACATTTCTTCTTCTTTTACATTCTGTAAATTAAATCTTCGTTTTTTTTATTGATTTTTTAAAATTAGTATTTCAAATGAATTTAAATTAATTTTAAAAATTAGATTTTTCAAAATAATTTTGATTTGTTTTAAAATTATATTTTCCAAAGTTTTCAAAATGAATTTAATCTTTTAAATATTATCCTGTCAATCCTATGTCGGAGTTGAGATTTTCTCAAATTCTTGTGATAATTTCCTTAAATTATTTAGGGGAGATTTAAAATATGATAATTATAATTAATGGGTAATTCCACCCACTATATCAAATTCTTACTTTATTCTTAAAGTTAAGACATGATTAAGTGAGACATATTTTTTTACTTTAATTCTATTTATTTTTCTCAAATTAAATACCTTTTAAAATTTAGTTGGATAATTTAGGATCAATGTTTTGGGCCTTTTGGCTACCGTTTTTAACGGGATGTTGTACGGTGCTAATACCTTCCCTACAGTCAAACGACCCCCAAACCCTTATTTCGATTTCGTAGACCACTTTTTAGGTGACCAATCACACCCGAACAATGATTGGTGACAACTCTTTTTTTTTTTTTTTTTTTTTTTTACTTTCTTTTAAAAATTCCCGTTTTAACGGAGGGACGTCGGCCGCTCCGCGTCGCAAAAAAACGTTGCGACAAGTAGTATAAATTATAATATAAAATATAAAATTTTACATAATATTTTGAAGTGAATAAAATATAAATATGGAAAAAGTCAATTAAAGCAAATATATATATATATATATATGAATAATAGGAATAATTTAAATTTTATTTAATCAAAATAAATATACATTAAATAACAATCTAAACATGGAATATAAAATACACAAAAGTTTAAAAAAATGGTTTGAAAATTTTGAAAATGGGTGGCTGTTTTAGGGATTTAAAAAATGGGTAAAATTTCAAGCCTGGTGAGATTTATGAAATATATGGTGAAAAAGTGACATTTTAGCATAATTTCTCTTGTTTTAACTCAGTATTTGTTGGATCTATATATGAAAGACCTTGTTTGATCACTTCCGAGATAATGAGAGTAACATTTATGATCCATCTGGTTTATTTCATTTTCTCTCACTCATAAACTTTTAGTATGGTATTAGAGCCGTATTAGGTCTAAGAACCATAAGATCCAATTTTTGTTTCTCATTGTCGTCTTCCGCTAATGGCGTCGTCTTCCATAGAGCACCCTTCTTCAGATCTGGTCAGTAGTTCTATGGTTCTTAAGTTTATCAAAAGGCCTCATCTCTAGAAGCCCGGCTCGTGAGGCGTCTCTCCCGCAGTAGGGTTCCAAACCTCGATCAATCCCGCTACCAAGTTTATGCTTCCTAAATTGGATCAACAAAATTATTTGTTATGGAAATTTCCGATCTTGATTACTCTTTGTGGCATTGGATTGGAGGAATTTTTTGACACAAAATGTTGTGATTTCGTCGAAGTTTCTTTCTCCGGCTGATTTTGAGAGTTCGTCGCCAATGTCGAATCCTGCGTATCTGATTTTGAGAGTTCGTCTCAAGAAGGTCTGTATAGTCTTGAACAAGCACCACGAGTTTGGTTTGAGCGGTTGAGTAAGTTTATTCACACATTTGGCTTTGTGAATTCAAAATCTGATTCTTCCTTACTGATTTGTCATAACAATGGCTCTCAATGTTATATCTTGGTGTATGTTGGTGACATTGTTATTACGGGAAGTGATTCTTTTGCTATTGAGAATTTGATTCAAATTCTTCATCAAAAGTTTTCCCTTAAAGATCTTGGTGTGTTGAGTTACTTTTTAGGAGTTGAAGTGTCATTGATTCGTATTGGCGGTCTGTTTTTATCTCAACAAAATTATATCTCTGATTTTTTATTTTGGACTAAGATGCATCACGCTAATGCTATATCCACACCTATGGTTAGTAGGGTTGTTTTGTCTGCTTTTAATGGTGAGCAGTTTCATGATGTTAACCTTTTAGAGTAGTACGATGGGTGCATTACAATATGCTACATTAACTAGACCAGAGATTGCATATTGTGTGAACAAAGTGTGCCAATTTATGCATGCCCGTACTAATTTTTATTGGCTTGCTATTAAAAGAATACTTAAGTATCTGGGAGGCACTCTGGATCATAGCTTGATATTTTGCAAACCTAAGGGTTTTCAACTTCATTGTTATGCTGATTCTAACTGGGCATCTGATCTAGATGACTGAAAATCAACCTCGGGGTACTGTGTTTACTTTGGAGGTAACTTGATTCAGTGGTTGTTGAACGTCATTTAGGTAGTATTTTTCACCCTTTAATCATGCTTATTAATTAACTTTTTGATTAAATATGAATATAACCGTCCATAATTAATTAAAAAAAAAGTAAAAATAGGAAAGTCACATGCTCAATGTCGTTTTTCTCAATATGAAGCAATTTGGAGGGTAAAATAGTAATTTTTATATGAATTAGCTGGTTTTTGGTCATATGCGTTAAATCAGTCTTTTTACTCCAGTTTGTGGCCACAAAGTGTAGTTGACCGGGTCAAAACGGGATTTTCGGGTTGTTAAAAACTTGAGAAAAAATCAACAACCAACTCCACATTTGACCCAACAACCTTGGTTAATGGTCAATCTCCCATTTTCAACAACCTCCAACTAGGGGTGGCCATCGGTCGGTCGGTGTCGGTTTTGGGCAAAAATTGTCGCCGACATGTCAGTTTTTGTTAGTCGGATTTCGTCGGTTTTGGATAGGTTGATCTCGCCGACCGGCTGATCACACGGTCGATTAGTCGGTTTTGTCATTGTGACGAACGGAATCAGAAAAAATGGAGAAAATAGAAGAAAAGAAAAGAAAAAAAGGAGAAGAAAAGAAGAATTGGCGCAGATGAAGGCAGAGGTGGCGGTGACCGGTGGGAGGAGTGGGAGAGAAGAGAGAAGAAGAAGGAGTGGGAGAGAAGATGAGAGAAAAGGAAAAAAAAAAGTAAAAACAAAATGAAGAAGGGGAAGTGTGCGTGAGAATGGAGAGAAGAGAGGAGGGAGAAGACATAAAAAATGATTGTTTTTTATAATAACAGAAGTAGTTTCAAGAAACCATGTGCATGAATAGTTTTGTTATTAATGTGAAATGACCTTTCACCTTTCACATATTCTATTTTTTTTTTACTTATGACTTATAAGTTCGATCGGTCGGTCGAAAGTTTGGTCTTTTTTACTCCAACCGACCGACTCTGACTGATTTTTCATTTAAATCGACCGTCCGACGTCGGTTTCGGCCGGTCAGATTGGTTTTCGGGTTTCATTTGGCCACCCTTACCTACAACAACCCTAGAGGCTATAAAAGGCACCCTAAGCCTCCACTTTCAAGCATCGATTTCACAACATTCGATGATGTGATTTTCTCTGTCGAAGAACTCTCACATTTTCAAAACTCCAACAAGAGCGAACCCTCCTATGAAAAGCGTTCAACTTCAGCCATTTCTGTAAGGAAAGTGCTGCGAGGATTCGATTCACATTGACGTCGTGAATCGAGCGAGTAGAGACCTTTCATCTATTATCCACGAGTTCGAGAGAGAGAGAGTATTGAAATTTTTTCAGATTTACTTTACTGTTTTAGAATGTTTTCTATTTGAATTTTTTTTTTTTTTATCATTTACATTCTATTTTCATACCATTTCCATTTTGTTCTTAGTTTCCACGTGAAATTACCATTTTACCCTTTACCTAATTTTTGTACTTATGAATTATTTTTCAATGAAGTCTTTGAATTTATTTTCCATTATGAGCTAATTTTTTTGGATTCAATTATGTGAATGCCCATTAATAAATGAGCTAGCTTGACAGCGGCAAATTACAGTTGTAACCTTATGGCTCGTGTGGTTCGTCCTTTACTGAATATATGCAAAAATGTTAGATTAACTTTATCACTTAATTTAGCATGAAATGTTAATGTCGATACTTTAACCGGTCGGGCAATTAACGACTCTCGTAAAGGTGATATAGTAGAAATGCCTAGAAATAGAATTTCGTCGATTGTCCTTGATGATTGGGGCAAAAGACTATAGGATCGTAGGATTGCATACTTAAACACCTAAGATCACATGATCAACAGAAATGCAGGTTTAATGACTTCGACTTTTAAAGGTACTTGCAAAGAGGCTGAATAGAAGATAAATCTGGTCTAGAAGCACACTGTACTATGTGGTGACTCTGTGGTCACAGGTTGTCAAGTAAACTCTTCTTAGGGCTGAAACATGATTGAATCCTCTTTTTTATTATTGTTTTTAAAACCAAAACCAATCAACCATCACAAACTTATTTTTCTTACCTTACATCGCATTCGAAAACCAATTTCTTTCTAAAACTAAATTCCACAAAGTCTTTTGGGATTCGATACTTGGAATACTTCCCAAATTATTATTTGTTTGGCAGTGTATACTTGCACTTGACCTTATCTTTCTTAGCAGGTTATTGAACCAAATTACACACCCACATTTTGGTCATCAGTGGTCATCAAAGAAACATAACATTATTTCTCGCTCGAGTATCGAAGCTAAATATCGGAGTCTTGTGCATGACTCTACTGAACTTGTATGGTTGCGTTCGTTGTTTTCTGAATTTCATATCTCTTTAGATCAACCACCTATTGTTTGGTGTGATAATCTAGGAGTTGTACATTTGAGTGCTAATTCAGTTTTACATTCTCATACTAAGCATGTTGAATTCAACATCTATTTTGTTCGTGATCTTGTTTTGAGGAAACAAATAAGTATTTATCATCTTCGAGCTACAACTCAGGTTGCTGACATCTTTACTAAGCTTTATCAGCTTATACCTTTTTACCTATTTTGAATAAACTTAATGTCTCTTCTTATTAAGAGAGCTCAAATGTACAACTCCTAGATTATCACATCTTTACTAAGCTTTATCAGCTTATACCTTTTTACCTATTGGCTTGAGATGGGTATTAAGAGAGCTCATTAGAGCTAATTTAACTTTTATTATTTATGTTTTGAAGTTGTTAGGCTTTAGTTAATTAAGTTACAACTAATTGTAGTTTGGGTCAATTGGTTGTAATTGATGGAGCGCATGTAGCGCAGCGGAAGCGAGACGGATCAATGGCACTATAATTTCATCAATTTAGCTAAATAAGAAACATGCTCAAAGCTTTGAAATAAAAGGAATTAGAACACATACCTCTTGTAGTTCTAAGGACTTCTATTCCGATGCTCGAATCTCTTCACGAAACCTTCAAAGCTTCTCTCGAATTCTCCGAGAACCACCTCCGGTAGTCCCGCTATCCTCGGGCCGAGCAACGGAGTGGTGGGACTCCTTTATGAAAGAAAAAGTTTGGAAGAAGAAGATGAGAAGATGAAAGTGATGAGGATTTTTGTGAGAAATATCTAACACTTAGCTTTCTAATTTCTCAAGTAACATGAGCTCTTCATGCTCATCCAAATATTCAAACTCTTTGAAAATTCATCAACCTCAAACCATTTGAACTTCATCCAATTTATAGGCAATTCACATGCAACAAACTCTTTGCTTAGCATGACACCTCAAATTGGATGGATTAGTCTTCAACCAAGTGTTCCAAAATTGATAGAGTTTATGCATGTTGTTGGTGATTCACAATCCACTTCACAAGTTGGATAATCCCACTCAACTTGGATAAATTCACTTGACTTGGATAAATCCACTCAACATGGATAATTCCACTTGTAATATTTTGTCATTTTAAAATTAATTCATAATTAATTTTAATAAACAAAATAAATTATAATTAATTAATATTATTATTTAATTCAATATGAAATATTAATTAAATAATAAGACTAATCTTGGTTTCTTAAACCGAATCATCACACATGAATCCCTATTCATGTTTTAGATCGATCTCATATTTAAATCATATTTAAATATATCCATCATTCTTCCAAAATCGAATTTGAATAAATTCAAATTCTTTTTCTCTCATATTGTTACACGGCTTAATCCGAGCTAGCTAGGAGAACCTAAATGACCTACAGATCATGAGCTCCAACGATACGAGATTAACCGGCCAAACTCTTTAGCCAAGATAACCAACATTCGTTAACCCCCGGAGACTCCACTAGAGTCCAAAGGTTGCACTCTCCTCGCCGTAGATATATTTCTGTCATCTTGATATAACCATCATCAGTAAGTCGATCCTTCACAGGTCGTTCGTAATTACAGCTTGGTCAAAATAACCGTTTTACCCCCGTAATTACATCTTGTTCCTTAAGTCCCACTGATCTTCTAATGAACTATTATTTGTGGTCCAACCACCAAACCGATTGGTAAGTGATCTCATCACTATACCAAGTCCCTCTCGGGCCAATGAGAGGGTGGGATCCCTAGATCAAGACCCGAAGTCAGCACTTAAGGGAACAACCTCTCTACTAATCCCTAAAGGCGGGTAGGAGTGAATTCCATCTCGCAGGATGTTGTGTGCTCAATGTTTAAAATAAAGATGCAATGGTAGAGCACTCAGAACATGCAAGCATACATGGTCTTGTAGCAAGTAATGAGTATTTTTTCATTCGATTTCCCACAGAGATTTATTCTTAGTTACTAGCGAAGTGAGTTGTTAAGTGAGAAAGGGTGGTTTAAATGTGGTAGAATTGGGTTTAAAGTTCCTAACTATTAAGAAACGTGCAAGATATGGGAGCATAAACAAGTGCAAGTAAATAGGTAAACTCGAATGTAGAAGGAAAAGAATTGCGGAGAAAGCAATTATCTAGCAATAAAACCGCAAAACAGAAAACTAAGAAAAATAGCTAAGGCAAAAATTTGAACTAAGAAAATTGCGCAGACAGCAATTTTCTAGCAATGTTACTAACAACGAATTAGGGGTAAAGAAGGGAAACAAAGGCTACTAACGACTCCTCTATAGGCTTTTTCATACGATTCTCAAGCAGTAGATCAACTCATCATGCATCAAACTAACTCATTCTCATGTATCTTTCGATTTCATGCATTAGATCCTTTAGTTTACTCATGTCCAAGTAAGGCCTTAAGCATCTATTTATAAAAGCAAGTTAATGATTTGTACTAGGAAAACGCCTATTTCTAGGTCGTTTTCTGGCTACCATGAAAGGCTACCATGAATGTACGACTCTGAACTCTTACTCCTTCCAGAGGTTAGGAGTTCTTTAGACAAAATGGATGACTAATCGAAATTGCCTGTGGGATGAAGCTTACATACATTCAATGCATTTGAAGCTAACCTACATGTTTGATTCACGTATTTCTACCTATAGACTTGTCCTTAGCATACCCTTATGTGGTTTAGTTACTCATGGGTGAAGAGGGAATGGAAAGAATAGATGGTGAAGACATGCTTAACAGAATGTAAATGGCAGAATAGAAGAAGAAGAACAGTAA
Source organism: Herpetospermum pedunculosum (assembly GCA_028017165.1). Classification (NCBI taxonomy): domain Eukaryota; kingdom Viridiplantae; phylum Streptophyta; class Magnoliopsida; order Cucurbitales; family Cucurbitaceae; genus Herpetospermum; species Herpetospermum pedunculosum. The sequence continues at coordinate 53,083,668 of CM051529.1, forward strand.
GACAAGTGCGAAGTACTCAAATTAACTCTTTGATTTACCAAGGTTCAAACTAACAAGCAGCAACTTTAAAGTGACAAAAACTAAACAGAAGTAAACGAAATGATTTAGAGTAGCAAACATAAACGAATTACAACAGACAACAACGAAAAGGGAAACAGAAAACAATGGAAAGCAGTAGAAAGCCGTAAACGTATGCGTGTGAACTCCTCGTCGCAAGCGCCTCGGATGAAGGACGAAGGTGAGCTTGATCGTGGATGAATCTAATCAGAAGAGAAGAAAGATCCTCTCTTCTTCCTCTCAGACTATCGATTCCACCAGCTGAACCTCTCGCACCAACAACCGGAAGAGAGATCAAATGAGAGAATGCGTTGAGATGGGAGTCTACGCTTTCGAGTCTGTTTTTGTCCTTCCCCCTTGACCTCCTTTTATAGTATTTTGCAGGTACGATTCGGCCAAGGAGAACCATCCATTCTGAACAACAACACTCCACGTGGCAGCAGGAGAAAAAATGAGCAGCTGAAAGATCGTAACAAAATAGAAAACGGTTAGACAACTTAACAAATTTCACTTAAAACATTGCTGAGACAGCAATGTTTTCGCAATGTTTCAGCAATGTGCAAATTTCAAGTCTTTAACTTTGTTTTTGGTTCTTTTCCTTTCCTTTTACACATAATTCCTAATTTAGCTTCATTCTACTAATTCTCATATATAAGCACAAGTTTAAGCTAAATTCTACCAAAAACGCTTAAGAGTGTTCATCTTTCTATAACAAATAAGTCCTAAAATAATCACTTTTGGAGACGTAACACACCCCCAAACTTAAGGTTTTGCTCGTCCTCGAGCAATATAAGGACTTTATTTGGGCTGCTATTACTCTCTCTAACTGCTTACTGACTTCCCTAAATTCACTATCTAAGGCATGGCTGTCCTGTGACACGCTTCTAAGTTTAAAACTAACTTCTCATTTTGCTTCTTCTGATTTCTCTCGCCTTATAATCCTACTGTTTTATTAACTCCCTACAACTGATCTATCTGCTTTGGTCATTAAGTTCATTGTGCAACTATCCCTAAGTTTTCAAACTCTTCATAGCTTTACCCTAGACTCAGTACATGCTTCTAATGTTTCTCTTTTGAGCTGCCTAGGATTCCTTAGAGTCATGCCAGTCTTAGTATAAACCAGTGTCAGTAATACATTTCATAGAACAACCTAAACCCTGGCATCACTACATTGGATACACATTCATCTCCCTTAACAAACCTATAAGCTACAACCCTGTGCTTAGCTAATTGAGGATCAGAGTTCATTCACATAAGACACCTAAGCACAGAAGCTATAACTTATAGGCATACACTGTTCTTCCTTGGTTTTTCTTTTTCTTTCTTTCTTTGGTAGGGCCTTGGTAGAGGTACTTTTGGGGTACTCCAAATTCAAGCTGTCGAGGCTTGCCAAAATACAATTTATAAACCCGAATACACCGAGCTATTTGTAGCTAAGTGGCAACGGGGTCGATCCACAGGGAAATAAGAAATTTAATCTAACTAAGTCTAAATTGCTAGAAATAAAAGAATGCACAAATTAAAGAATTGTAATTTGGTTTTGGGGGAAGGGAGCTCCTAATTATGCTAACGGAAAATTAAACGGCAACGTGCAAAAATTAAACGGTTGTGCTCAACTTCGAGAAATGGAATTGCTCGTTATGGATGTTAGGATCATCGATACAATTAACGCGTTAGCCATGTTCATGCACACAATTCATTTAGTTATTCCTAACTCAAATGACCCAAGGATTTAATTAGACTCGTGCAATTCTAATTAAACTTAGCCAATAATCTATCTAAGGTAGCGACCCCTAAATCGATTACGTGCTAGTGACGGGAACATTGCGACGGTCTAATCCTAAGACTAAACCGGTTTCTCTCTTGCCTTAAGCCTAACATGAAAACGTTAATTAATTCAGTTTACCAATGTCACTTTGGGCCGAACTAATTAGCCATGCTTAGACCCGTGCTACCTAGCGGTATAGGCAATTATACGTCCCAACCTTTAGCCCTCTATCATGCATAGGAACTAGGGCGTCAACCTAATTTAGCTACACATGCTAGAATTGTATGAAGAACAAGCAAGAGAATGCATAATCAAGCTAATGTCTCAACATTTACAAAGGGGAAAAATCTCCCCAAACATCCAAAATTTACAAATCCAAACCCAAAATTAAGCACATACCTTGGTTTAGCCTTCCATGGAGGTTGGATTACTCCAATCCACCATGGAAGAGCTTGGAATCATGCACAAAGAAGGAGAAGAAGTACAAAAATGGCGGAAAATGGAGGTAGACCCGAGAGGAGAAGCTTGGAGAAGATGAAGAATGAAAGAATGGCTGCAAAAATGAAGTTTTCACGCCTTTTAATCTCGGAGCGTCGAGACGCTAGGCCAGCGTCTCGACGTTGTGCCCTAAGTTGGCAGGCGCGCGCGCGGGGTAGCGTCGAGACGCTGCGCGCGGCGTCGAGACGCGCGCGCGGCGTCGAGCGAGCGTCGAGACGCTTGCGCTCGACGCTTGCGCTCGACGCTTGCTCTCGGGTGGATCTTCAAATGTACGCTTCAGAGTTCGGAGCGTCGAGACGCTCGGCCAGCGTCTCGACGCTGTCGCGCGCGCACATGGCGAGGCGGACACGGGCGTGGGCGCGCGGGCATGGGCGAGGCGGAGCGGGCGTGGGCGCGCGGGCGCGAGGCGAGGCGGCGCGCGCGGGCGCGCGCGCGTCTGGCCGTCTGGGCGCGGGCGTGGGCGCGCGGGTGTTGCGTGCTCAATGCGTTAATAAAAGTGATAAATAAGAGGGAGAGAGCACTCAGAACATGCAAGCATACATGGTCTTATAGCAAGTAGTAAGTATATTTCATTCGTTTTCCCACAGAGACTTGTTTTTAGCTATTCTCGAAGTGTTTTTGTTAAGAAAGATGGGGTGGATTTGAGGGGGTAAAATTGGTTTTTAATTACCTAAGTTTTGCTGAATGTATAAAGGAATATAACATAAACAAATGGAAGTTGAAATTAAACTCAAAAGACAAGAGATGGAACTGATAAACAAAGGAGAAAGCAGCTAACAGAATAACAACTTAGCAGGAATTGCGAGGACCGCAATGTTTCCGCAATTAAATAGCAACGAAAGTGTGTAGATGGGTGAATTAAGGGCTACTAATGACTATCCTATAGGAAGTTTATTACGATTACCAAGCTTTGGATCAATTCTCTATACATCAAACTCACTCTATCTCAAGTATCGTCCGATTCCATGCATTAGAGTCTTAAGTTTACTCGACTTCAAAGTAAGGTCTTAAGCATCTTATTTAAGCAGGAGTGTTTAGTTTGTACTAGGGAAACGCCTATTCCTAGGCCGTTTCCTGATTACCATGAAAGGCTAGCATGATTATATGACTCTGAACTCTTACTCCTTCCAGAGGTTAGGAGTTCTTTGGACAAAATGGATGGCCAATCGAAATTGCCCGTGGGATGAAGCTTACATACAATCAATGATTCGAGAGCTATCCTACATACTTGATGCACGTTTTTTAGCCTATAGTTCTGTCATTAGCATGCCCCTAAGTGATTTAGCTACTCATGGATACATGGAGAACAGAAAGGGTAGATAAAACAGACATGCTTAGAAGAGAAATGTGCTTAAAACAGCAAGGCAAAACCGTAGCAGAACAAGATAGAAACTGTAAAATGCAGAATTGTACTTTGATTACTTTGAGTGTTTGAATGACAAAGGAAAGCTTTGAACGAAATGAAACCAAGACAGACAACAACGAAATGCAGTAATTAAAACTCTAAACTAAGAACAACAGTGATCAGAAATGGAAATAAGAAGAACAGAACAGAAAAGCAGTAAAAGATTGCTGGAAAACTTCGTGGCAGTCGCCTCGAATGAAGGTGATGAAAAGTCAGCCTTGCTTGGATGAATCCAATCGAGAGAGAAGAAGAATCTCCTCTCCTTCCTATCAGATTATCGACTCCAAAAGCTGAGACTCTCACTCCAACAAACGGCAAAGGAAAACAGATGGAAATGGTGGACTGCGAGAAGACTTCTGCGCTTCGAGTGATGACTGAACCTCCGACTTTGACCCCCTTTTATAGTAGTTTGCAGGTGCGTTTGGGCCAAGGAGAACCATCAGTCTTCAACGTCATATATCAGAATGGATGGAGGAGAAAGAACGAATCCCTGAAAAGTCGGATCTAAACAGAAAAAGGTCAGCCAACTTACGGTTTTAACTTGAATAATTGTGGTCACCGCAATGATTTCGCAATTCATTTGCAATGTTTATTTTTTTCATTCTTTTTCTTCGGTTTTCAACCCTTTTTCTACCTATTGTGCATAAGTCCTAAATTAGCTACCTTCTTCTAATTCTCATATTAAAGCATAGGTTTAGGCTAAATGCTAACAAAAACACCTAAATGTGTACATCTTCTTAAGCTAAATGGGTCCTAAATAAGTCACTTTCAGAGACTTAACACACCCCCAAACTTAAGGCTTTGCTTGTCCTCAAGCATACTAAGGACTTACTTAGGCTGCTGTTTTATCTTCTTTAACTACTTACCGACTCCCCTATATCCCTATCTCTAGCAGTGCTGTCCTGTGACACACTTCTAAGTTTAGAATTAACCTCTTATCAAGCTTCTTCTGACTTCACCTGCCTACTATACCTGCTGGTTTTGTTAACCCCCTACTACTGATCTAGCTACTTTTATGATGTCATGCCACTATCCCTCGGGTTTCAAATTCTACCAAGCTTTACTCCAGACTCAGTACATGCTTCTAGCTTATTTTTAATGTGTCTAGGATTCCTTAGAGTCATGCCAGTCTTAGTATTAACAGTGACAGTGGTACTTTTAGAGAACAACCTAAGCCCTGGCATCACTACATTGGATATACATTCATCTCCCTAGACAAACCTAAAAGCTACAACCTTGTGCTTAGCTCATTAAGGATCAGAGTTCTTTTTACATAGGACATCTAAGCCACAAGATTATAACTCCCAAGCATACATTCTTCTTCCCCTATTTCTCCCTTTTTCCTTTTTTACTTAGGTGGAGTCTCCCCTTGGTTTGCCTTTTGATGCAATGCCACTTGTGGTTTACACACTTAGCACTGATTACTCAGCAACTTGAGAAAGACTCCCCTCTTTATTCTATTTTTCACTCTTTTTTTTTTTTTTTTTTTTTTTTTAGGAGAAGAAGAATGCTTATGTCCTAAGGAAGAGAGGAATGTTCCTAGGCCTAGGGTGGCCTCCCCCAAACTTCAACTACTCATTGTCCCCAATGAGTGTCTGAGGTGGCACACCCCCAAACTTGTCCTAGAAGCATCTAGTCTAAAGTAAAACAAAGAGAATCTAAAAATCGTAGGCATAGGCAAAACATTCTACAAGCAACTATTCCAGCAGCAGAAAATTTGAAAAAACAGAAAGTCTTAAGGACTTATGGTTTATGCATGCTGAGCACTATTCAGAGGCAAATTTAAACTATCAAAGGGTGTCCTATGACACTCATCCAGCATGCTTCAAGAACAGCTATATAAGGTAGTCATGCTAGCAGCAAAAGATAGAATTTAACAGATCACAGCCTAACTAAACAGACAGTCCAAAGCATGCAATCAGTCACAAAAATTGCGGGAACCGCAATTATTTCGCAATTTAATCCGGGCAGATATAACATTGAGTCAGGCCCCTAGCATGCTTTTTCCTGTAACTCATGCATCCTAAAAATGAAACTAAACTATCCTACCTATTCAGCTACCATCAGACTAGACTAAGCAAAAGAAAAAACATAAAACTAAACATTAAAAACAGATCAAAAGTTGAACACAAAACAGCATAATATACATGATCCTATCAGAAAACAGAAAAATTGTTTTTTTGTTCTAAGGGAACAGCAATACTCCCTTTAGTGCACTTCAAACCAGCACTCAATTCTCATCATCCTCATCTGGTCGCCTTGGTCGTGGGGGCACCCATGGAGTTAGGAGGTTGGTGGGGAAGTCCGGGAAGATGCATCCCAACTGGTCTGCAACTTCTTTGTCCCTTGCCTGCGCATAATTGGCCCATTGAGCCATTCTCCTCTGCATGTCCATTAAGCAGGCCATGGATAAGGACTGTTCAGCAGCCAGCCTATCCAACTCAAACTCCATATTCCCCTTTCGTCTCAGCCTCAGGTTCGCAGGCAGCTCCAAATGGCCTGTGTACGGCATCTGCTGCTCCAAGCGCTCGGTGGGAACTCCTGCTGTTGCGTGCTCAATGTGTAAAGATAAATATGCAAACAGGAAGAGAGAGCACTTAGAACATGCAAGCATACATGGTCTCACAGCAAGTAGTAAGTATATTTCATTCGTTTTTTCCACAGAGACTCATTTTTAGCTATTCGCGAAGTGTGAATGTTAAGAAAGATGGGATGAATTTGATGGGGTAAAATTGGTTTTTAATTAACTACTTTTTGCTGAATGTGTAGAGGGATATAACATAAACAAATTAAAGTTAAAACTAGACCTAAAGGACAAGAGATGGAATTAATAATCGAGGAAGAAAACAGCTAAACAGAATGATAAAAAGGCAGAATTGCGAGGACCGCAATGTTTCCGCAATTAAATGGCAGCGAATCTGATTAAAATGGGGAATTAGGGGCTACTAATGACTATCCTATAGGCATTTTATTACGATTATCAAGCTTTGGATCAACTCTCTATACATCAAACTCACTCTATCTCAAGTATCGTCCGATTCCATGCATTAGAGACTCAAGTTTACTCGACTTCAAAGTAAGGACTTAAGCATCTTGTTAAAACAGGAGTGTTCAGTTTGTACTAGGGAAACGCCTATTCCTAGGCCGTTTCCTGATTACCATGAAAGGCTAGCATGATTATATGACTCTGAACTCTTACTCCTTCCAGAGGTTAGGAGTTCTTTGGACAAAATGGATGGCCAATCGAAATTGCCCGTGGGATGAAGCTTACATACAATCAATGTTCGAGTGTTGAACTGACTACTTGACTCACGTTTTTTAGCCTATAATTCTGTCATTAGCATGCCCCTAAGTGAATTTAGTTACTCATGGATATATGAAGAACAGAAAGGGTGGATAAAACAGACATACTTAGAAGAGAAATGTGCTTAAAACAGGAAGCAAAACCCGTAGCAGAAGAAAGTATAAACTGTGAAGTGCAGAAACTTACTTTGATTCACTTGAATGTTTGAATGACAAAGGAAAGCTTTAAAAGGAATGAATCCAAGGCAGACAACAACGAAATGCAATAAGTAAATTACTAAACTAAGAACAACAATGATCAGTAATGGAAATGAAAAGGAAAGAACAGAAAACAGTAAAGGATTGCTGAAAACTTCGTGGCAGTCGCCTCGAATGATGGTGATGAGAATTCAGCCGTGCTTGGATGAATCCAATCGAGAGAGAAGAAGAATCTTCTCTCCTTCCTATCAGATTATCGACTCCAAAAGCTGAGAACCTCACTCCAACAGACGGCAAAGGAAAACAGATGGAAATGGTGGACTGCAAGAAGACTTCTGCGCTTCGAATTGATGATTGAACCTCCGACTTTGACCCCCTTTTATAGTAGTTTGCAGGTGCGTTTGGGCCAAGGAGAACCATCAACCTTCAACGTCATATATCAGAATGGATGGAGGAGAAAGAACGAATCCCTGAAAAGTCGGATCTAAACAGAAAATGATCAGCCAACTTACGGTTTTAACTTGAATAATTGCGGTCACCGCAATTATTCCGCAATTCATTCGCAAAGCTCATTTTTTCATTCTTTTCTTCGGTTTTCAACCCTTTTTCTACCTATTGTGCATAAGTCCTAAATTAGCTACCTTCTTCTAATTCTCATATTAAAGCATAGGTTTAAGCTAAATGCTAACAAAAACACCTAAATGTGTACATCTTCTTAAGCTAAATGGGTCCTAAATAAGTCACTTTCAGAGACTTAACACACCCCCAAACTTAAGGCTTTGCTTGCCCTCAAGCATACTAAGGACTTACCTAGGCTGCTGTTTCTTCTTCTTTAACTACTCACTAACTCCCTTATATTCTTGTCTATAGCAATGCTGTCCTGTGACACACTTCCAAGTTTAGAACTAACCTCTTGTCTAGCTTCTTCTGACTTCACCTGCCTACTATACCCACTGCTTTTGTTAACCCCCTACTACTGATCTAACTACTTTTATGATATCATGCTATTATCCCTAAGGTTTCAAATTCTACCAAGCTTTACCCTAGACTCAGTACATGCTTCTAGCTTATTTTTAATGTGTCTAGGATTCCTTAGAGTCATGCCAGTCTTAGTATTAACGGTGACAGTGGTACTTTTAGAGAACAACCTAAACCCTGGCATCACTACATTGGATATACATTCATCTCCCTAGACAAACCTAGAAGTTACAACCTTGTGCTTAGCTCATTAAGGATCAGAGTTCTTTTTTCATAGGACATCTAAGCCACAAAATTATAACTCCCAAGCATACATTCTTCTTCCCCTATTTCTCCTTTTTCTTTCTTTTTTTACTTAGGTGGAGCCTCCCCTTGGTTTGCCTTTTGATGCAATGCCACTTGTGGTTTACACACTTGGCACTGATTACTCAGCAACTTGAGAAAGACTCCCCTCTTTATTCTATTTTTCACTTTTTCTATTTATCACAAAAAAATTTTTTTTTTTTTTTTTTTTTTTTTTTAGGAGAAGAAGAATGCTTATGTCCTAAGGAAGAGAGGAATGTTCCTAGGCCTAGGGTGGCCTCCCCCAAACTTCAACTACTCATTGTCCCCAATGAGTGTTTGAGGTGGCACACCCCCAAACTTGTCCTAGAAGCATCTAGTCTAAAGTAAAACAAAGAGAATCTAAACATCCTAGGCATAGGCAAAACATTCTAGAAGCAACTATCCCAGCAGCAGAAAATTTGAACATAACAGACAGGTTTTAAGGACTTATGGTTTATGCATGCTGAGCACTATTCAGAGGCAAATTTAAACTATCAAAGGGTGTCCTATGACACTCATCCAGCATGCTTCAAGATCAGCTATATAAGGTAGTCATGCTAGCAGCAAAAGATAGAATTTAACAGGTCACAGCCTAACTAAACAGACAGTCCAAAACATGCTATCAGTCACAAAAATTGCGGGAACCGCAATTTTTTCGCAATTCGATCTGGGCAGGTTTAACATTGATGCAGGCCCCTAGCATGCTTTTTCCTGTTACTCATGCATCCTAAAAATAAAACTAAACTATCCTACCTAATCAACTAACATCAGACTAGACTAAGCAAAAGAAAAAGCATACAACTAAACATTAAAAACAGATCAAAAATGGAATCCAAAACAGCATATTATACATTATTCTATCAAAAAGCAGGAAAATTGTTTTGTTTTTCTTAAGGGATCAGTAATACTCCCTTCAGTGCACTTCAAACCAGCACTCAATTCTCATCATCCTCATCTGGTTGCCTTGGTCGTGGGGGCACCCATGGAGTTAGGAGGTTGGTGGGGAAGTCCGGGAAGATGCATCCCAACTGGTCTGCAACTTCTTTGTCCCTCGCCTGCGCATAGTTGGCCCATTGAGCCATTCTCCTCTGCATGTCCATCAAGCAGGCCATGGATAGGGACTGTTCAGCAGCCAGCCTATCCAACTCAAATTCCATGTTGCCCTTTCGTCTCAGCCTCAGGTGTGCAGGCAACTCCAAATGGCTTGTGTAGGGCAGCTGCTGCTCCAAGCGCTCGGTGGGAACTCCTGCAAGCAAACACAACTTTGTTATAGTGTTTTGAAAAAATAATGGTCCCTTACCCTTTTTAGCACACTCGGCTATGGCAGCAGTGATGACTTCTCCCACGTTGATCGTGAGACCTCTCATTATAGCATAAACCAGCAGCGAACGGCTCTGGTTAATTGTAGTCTCATGAGTCACTGGGGAGAGTCTTCTTCTTACGAATGAAAACCACACAGCTGCCTTAGCCGTGAGGTTGGCACTCATGAGCGTGTGCCGCCCATTGCGTGACACTGTCCAGGAGGCTTCAGGCTGGCCAATTGTGCGAATGGCTTCTTCCAGCACAGCCTCGGTCGGCTCATCAACTATCCGTGCATAATCCGTGTGAGGTTGGCCCCTGAGACCGAATGCTTCATTAATGGCTTTGGCTGAGAAATCAACTTCCACCCCTCTGACCACAGATAGGCCATCCTCAGGGCTGAGCACGTTAGCATAAAAGTCATACACCATGCTCGTGTATGCTGGATTGGGAGGTCGGCAGAATTCCTCCCAGCCATGGTTGATCACCCCTGCGCGCAAGAACTGCGGCAAGTCAGCAAGTCGATCAAGGAACCCCTTCTCGTGCAACAGGTCCCTTTTCCTCAGCTCCACGCCCCTGGATTCAGCATCAGACGAGACATACCTCACTGACGGAGGTTCATCTTCAGGGTAGAGTTTAGCCTTCCCCTTATCGGCTGGTTTGGAGGATTCAGCAGCCTCCACCTTGAGGCGTTTGAGCGAAGGCTCAGTAGTCTCTTCGTCTGCTGAAGGCACTCGTTTGGCCTTCTTCTTCTTCAGCTTCTTGGACTTCTTGGCCTTGCCCATCTTGGCCTTCTTCTTCTCTTTCTTCATGTTGATCTGTTGGAGGCAAGCCCCCAACGTTTCTTCCATAGAATCGTCCTGCTGTGCAGGAACATCAGGGCTGTCTTCCCTCATAGGAGAGAAGACTTCTTCTTCCCCAGCATCTCCACTGCCTTGCGTGGACTCCTGATAATCCCCATAAGGGAATTCAGGATCAGGCCGTGGAGAGTTGTGCTCTGCTGATGGTGTATGCGCAGAACTCAGCGGCGAAGATGGTGATTCAGGGCTCTGCGCTGCTGCAGGCGTCGGATCAGAACTCTGAGGTGCTGGAGACAACTCGGCGCTCTGTGCAGGTGGTGACGATTCTGCGCTTGGCACTGGTTCAGACGAGGGGGGACTGCGCGCAGGTGACACAGACGGCGACGAACCTTCTTTGGCTGACTCGTGGGATGCACGATCAGGTTCTTGACTCTCCACAGAGGGAGTCTTGGCGATGGTTCGTTCGGCGGCAGTCTTGACAGTCCACCGGCGCTTCTTTGGCGTGCCCACTGGCTCAGATGGGCCAGCAGGGATCTCAGTGACCACCCTCCACTTCTTCCTACGAATAGGAAGCTTGGCAAGACGGCCAGTGCGTACAGCACCCTCATCAGCAAGGGCGAGAAGCGCTTCCCTTGCAGCCGCTTCAGCTGCGTCGTCGGCCTTCTTCTTGGCGGCGGATCTTTCAGCCCTAGTGGAAACCATCGTCGAATCTTGGAGGTCTTGAGAGAAGAATCAAAGGTGGAGAGAATCGCAGAAATCTTGGAGATCAAAGAATGAGAGAATCGTATCAACGAACGCGTTCTAACGGCTATAAATAAAACGGAAAAAAAATCCCAACGGCTCTTTTTGCGGATCCAGCAATTTTTGCGCAATTCTAGGGACAAGATTTCATAAAAATTCCAAACTTTGATCGCCCGTATCTTTCATTTGGCCCAACCGATTCTTGATTTTTAAAGTGAGATTTACTCCCCTTGATCCCCTCTTTTGATTCCCTACAAAAACAAATAAAACCAACATCAAATACGTAATTAAAATCACACCACAAAACATACAAACGATAATCGAAAAACAGTAAAAATAAACTAAGGCATTGGCCTTGACTAAACGAGCACAGTAACCACTCGTTCTCTCTCGTTCTCTTTGTCATGCTTCAGTTAAGAGGAAGGCCGAGAGAGTCTTCACATCCCCTTCCTCATAGTAGTGCTTCAACCTAGCACCATTGACCAGAAATGGCTGTCCTTGCTGCAAGTTTTTAATCTCTATGGCACCATGAACAAAGACATTAGTAATAATAAATGGACCTGACCATCTAGACTTTAATTTGCCTGGAAATAGCTTTAATCGTGAGTTAAATAACAGTACAAGTTGGCCCTTCTTAAAGTCTTTGATCCTGAGTCTACTGTCATGCCATATTTTTGTCTTTTCTTTGTACATCTTGGCATTCTCATAGGCCATGTGCCTAAGCTCGTCAAGTTCATGTAGCTGTAAAGATCTTAATGTCCCCGCATCCTTCACACAAAAATTTAATTCTTTCATGGCCCAAAATGCCTTGTTTTCCAACTCAAGTGGCAAGTGGCAAGCCTTGCCATACACCAACCTATAGGGAGACATTCCTAGAGGTGTCTTATATGCTGTTCTGTAAGCCCAAAGTGCATCCTCAAGCTTGAAAGACTAGTCTTTCCTATTAGGTTTGACTACCTTTTCTAGGATGTTCTTTATCTCCCTATTGGAAATCTCAGCTTGGCCATTTGAGTGTGGGTGGTAGGGAGTAGCTACCCTATGTCTAATGTTATATTTAGCCAATATCTTCTCCATAGCCTTATTAATGAAATGTGACCCCTCATCACTAATGATAGCACGAGGAGTCCCAAATCTAGTGAAAATGTGTCTATGCAAGAAGTTAGTGACTGTTTTAGCATCATTATTAGGACATGCCTTAGCTTCTACCCACTTTGACACGTAGTCTACTGCTACTAAAATGTACAGGTTACCTGATGATGGAGGGAATGGTCCCATGAAATCAATGCCCCACACATCAAAGAGCTCCAGCTCTAAGATGTAGGTGAGGGGCATCTCATCCTTACGACTGAGGTTACCTGTCCTTTGGCACTCGTCACAGTTGTGGGCATAGTTGTGGGCGTCCTTAAAGATTGTTGGCCAGTAGTAGCCACTTTGAAATACCTTGGCAGCTGTCCTTTGTCCACCAAAGTGTCCACCATAAGGAGATGAATGACAGTGCTGCAGCACAGGCTTCGCTTCAGCAGCTGAAACACATTTCCTCAACAACCCATCAGCACAGGTCCTGTAAAGTATGGGGTCATCCCAGATGAATTTCCTTGCTTCATGGAGGAACCTCTTCTTCTCTTGTCCTCCCTTGAACACTGGTAATACCTGTGATGCACGGAAGTTAGCAATGTCAGCGAACCAAGGTTCCTCATCGTTATCACGATGAGTCAAAGCAAAGATATGTTCATCTATAAAAGCATCAGGAATTGCGGGGTCCGCAATTTTTTCGCAATTGTGCTGCAATCGAGACAGGTGATCTGCAACCACGTTTTCACATCCCTTCTTGTCCCGAATGTCCAAATCGAATTCCTGCAGCAATAACACCCATCTAATCAATCTAGGCTTAGCATCAGCCTTCCTCATCAGATATTTTAAAGCAGAATGGTCAGTATATACAATGGTCCTAGTTCCTACAATATAGTTCCTAAATTTTTCACAAGCAAATACTACAGCAAGCATCTCTTTCTCTGTAGTTGTATAGTTACATTGAGCCTCATTCAAGGTCTTACTAGCATAATAGACAGGATGTGTGAGCTTGTCAATCTTCTGTCCTAACATGACTCCTACAGCATAGTCACTGGCATCACATAGCATCTCAAATGGGAGATCCCAATTTGGTCCTACTATGATTGGTGCTGTGACCAATGCTTCTTTAAGGGTTTTCCAAGCTACTACACATTCTTTAGAGAAGATGAATGGCCTACCTAGCTCTAGAAGCTCACATAGAGGCTTGGCTATCTTAGAAAAGTCCTTGATGAACCTTCTATAGAAGCCAGCATGTCCTAGGAAACTCCTAATAGCTTTGACATTCTGGGGCTCTACTAACTTCTCTATGACCTCTATTTTTGCCCTATCCACTTCTACACCTGCCCTTGACACTCTATGTCCTAAGACAATCCCTTCATCTACCATAAAATGGCACTTTTCCCAATTTAGGACTAGGTTGGTCTCTTCACACCTAGCCAGGACTTGTCCTAGGTTCTCTAGACAGGTTTTAAATGAGTCCCCAAAGACTGAGAAGTCATCCATGAATATTTCTATTATGGACTCATCCAACTCAGAGAAGATTGCCATCATGCACCTTTGGAAAGTTGCCGGTGCATTGCATAAGCCAAAAGGCATTCTGCGGAAGGCAAACGTTCCAAAAGGGCAAGTGAAGGTAGTCTTCTCTTGATCCTTAGGGTCTAAAGTGATTTGATTATAGCCAGAGTACCCATCTAAAAAACAATAGTAGGCTCTACCAGCTATTCTGTCTAGCATCTGGTCAATAAATGGTAGAGGGAAATGGTCTTTTTTAGTTTCTTTATTTAACTTCCTGTAATCCATACATACTCTCCACCCTGTGACAGTCCTTGTTGGAATCAGTTCGTTGTTCTCATTGACTACCACAGTTATTCCCCCCTTTTTAGGTACACATTGAATGGGGCTAACCCACTGGCTACTAGCTATGGGGAAAATTACTCCTGCATCTAACCACTTTATTATTTCTTTCTTCACTACCTCTTTCATAGAGGGGTTTAACCTACGCTGGTGATCTACCTTAGGTGTGTGTTCTTCCTCTAATATAATTTTGTGCATGCAATAAGAAGGGCTAATGCCTCGAATATCAGCAATAGTCCATGCTATAGCCTTCCTATGTTGCTTAAGCAGTAAAATTAAATCAACCTCATGCTGTTCACTTAGCTTAGAAGAAATAATTACAGGCAGCGTATCATTATCTCCTAGATATGCATATTTGAGGTGAGTTGGTAGTGGTTTCAGTTCTAAAACAGGTGGATGCTCAATGGAGGGCTTTAACGGATTTACAGTTCTATCAGTTAAGTCTTTAGTCATACATACATGCTGAGGTCTATCTACAGGCATATCCATTATGTCAGATACATTTAGATCATCTACATCTAATCCTACATATTCGTTAGCATGCTTGGTTAATAATACATGCTCTAATTGTTCTTCCATTAGTGAGTCAACAACATCAATGCTAGCACAAGACTCAGAATCAGAGGGATACCTTAAAGCTTTGTAAACACTAAATTTTACCTCTTCATCATGAACCCTCATAGTTAACTCACCTTTTTGCACGTCTATTAGTGCCCTACCTGTGGCTAGAAATGGTCTACCTAGCAGGATGGGGACCTCCTTGTCTGCCTCATAGTCCAGGACAATGAAATCTGCAAGGAAAATAAATTTGTCAACTTTAACTAGAATATCCTCAATCTTACCTTCTGGATATGCGATGGATCTGTCTGCTAGTTGTAAAGTGACTGTGGTTGGACGTGCTTCTCCCACTCCCAACTGGCGGAAAAGGGACAGGGGCATGAGATTTATGCTGGCGCCCAGGTCACAAAGCGCTCTGCCCACGTGCTTGCCTCCAAGTTCTACAGGTAAGGTGAAGGAACCAGGATCCTTCTCCTTCTTGGGCAGCTTGTTTTGGAGGATGGCACTGCACTCCTCGGTGAGGTTTACTGTTTCAAACTCACCAATGATTTTCTTGTTAGTAATAATGTCCTTCAAAAACTTTACATATGAAGGCATAGACTGTAAAACCTCTACAAAAGGAATGTTCACATGTACTTGCTTAAGTATTTCTAAAAATTTATTAAAATGAACTTCCTGTTCCTGCTTCTTCTTCAGCCTTCGAGGGTAAGGAGGTGGTGGCACATATGCAGGCACGTCAGGACGCCTTAAGATAGGTGGAGGCCGTGGAATTTCTTCTACGTCCTCTACAATTGGCTCTAGCCTGGCTCCTGATGTGCTAGTTGGTGGTGGACCTTGGCTTGGCAGAGACTCCAGTGGAGCACTAGACTCAGTGTTCTCTACTCTCTTTGGTGTGTCCTTTGTGTTGCTCACCAATGGTCTTCCACTCCTAAGTTCAATGGCTTGAACTTGTTCTTTGCCATCTCTCCTTGGTACCTCGGTATCAGCAGGGAGTCTACCTTGGGGCCTACTTTTAAGTTCATTGGCTAATTGGCCTATTTGGTTTTCCAGGCTCCTAAGAGTAGCTTGCTGGCTCTGAAGAGTAGCATCATTCTTGGCTATATATTCCTTGAGTAGGTTTTCTACAGAAGATCCTACAGGTTGATTGTAAGGTTTTTGGTACATTGACTGGTTATGTTGGGGAGTGAAACCAGGTGTTCCACTCGGCCGTGGTTGGTTGGGATTTTGGTTAGTGTTTTGTTGGCCACCCCATGACAGGTTAGGGTGGTTTCTCCAACCAGGGTTATAGGTGTTGGAGTAGGGGTTATTCCTAGGCTGCTGCTGACTTCCTACATAGCAGACTGAGGATGGATTCCCAGGGCAGTATTCATAAGGGTGCCCTTCCCCACAGAATCCACAGATTGGTGCCTCGCTCTGACTTGGTTGGGTGCCCATTGACATGGCTGTGGCGGTATTGGCACTGGTTTGGAGATTGGCCTGAGCCATTTGCTTGACTAAGTTGGTCAGGGCATTTATTTGGGTGCTCATGGCGCTTAGAGCATCCTTGTCTTGAGCCCTAGTTGGCTCTACTGGATCGTCTGACCATCTACAGTGAGATGCTGAGATCTTCTCCAAGATCTCATAAGCTTCGTTGTAACTCTTGGACAACATGGAACCTCCAGCAGATGAATTTAAGACTTGTCTGGTGCTGGGGTTGCATCCTTTAAAGAAAACTTCTATTTGGATACACCATGGAATGCCATGGTGTGGGCATTTAATGAGAAGGTCTTTGAATCTAGTCCAAGCTTCGTGAAGAGACTCATTATCAGCTTGTTTAAACTTTATGATATCATCACGAAAGGTTGAATTCCTATCAGGTGGGAAGTATTTGACTAGGAATTTTTCTGCTAAATCTGTCCAATTGCGGACAGATCCTGAGGGTAAAGAATTTAGCCATGTTTTGGCTTTGTCCCTCAAAGAGTAAGGGAAAAGATATAGCCTCAGGGCTTCTTGGGAAACTCCAGGGATCAGGAATGTGTCACTAACTCCTAGGAAGTTCCTAAGGTGGTTATGGGGGTCCTCATTTTCTATTCCAAAGAATTGTCCCACAGTGGACAACATTTGGAACATCACTGGCTTTAACTCGAATGAGTGGGCAGTGATTTCAGGACGGATTATGCTGGGGTTCAGCTCCCCAGGCATAGGTACTAGATATGAAAGAATGGCACTATTCTTGTCATTCGCTATTTCGATGGGGTTGCGAATGGCTTGTGCCGGATTTGGAACTAGATCGCCCATTTCTTTAGTTTCAGGTGTGGTTTGAGGTATAGGAGGTTGTTTAAAGAGACGTTTCTTTGCCTTATTCCTAGCTCGAAGTGATCTTTCAGGTTCAGGATCGAACTCTAAATTACTATGTGAACGCTCACTCATAAACTACCTTAATAGCACCTGCAAAAGAAATGAAACAGATTAGTTTCACTCAATGATAAACTTGATTTTTCAAACTTAACAACTTCGTTTTCACTTAAAATAAGTCCCCGGCAGCGGCGCCAAAAACTTGTTGCGTGCTCAATGTGTAAAGATAAATATGCAAACAGGAAGAGAGAGCACTTAGAACATGCAAGCATACATGGTCTCACAGCAAGTAGTAAGTATATTTCATTCGTTTTTTCCACAGAGACTCATTTTTAGCTATTCGCGAAGTGTGAATGTTAAGAAAGATGGGATGAATTTGATGGGGTAAAATTGGTTTTTAATTAACTACTTTTTGCTGAATGTGTAGAGGGATATAACATAAACAAATTAAAGTTAAAACTAGACCTAAAGGACAAGAGATGGAATTAATAATCGAGGAAGAAAACAGCTAAACAGAATGATAAAAAGGCAGAATTGCGAGGACCGCAATGTTTCCGCAATTAAATGGCAGCGAATCTGATTAAAATGGGGAATTAGGGGCTACTAATGACTATCCTATAGGCATTTTATTACGATTATCAAGCTTTGGATCAACTCTCTATACATCAAACTCACTCTATCTCAAGTATCGTCCGATTCCATGCATTAGAGACTCAAGTTTACTCGACTTCAAAGTAAGGACTTAAGCATCTTGTTAAAACAGGAGTGTTCAGTTTGTACTAGGGAAACGCCTATTCCTAGGCCGTTTCCTGATTACCATGAAAGGCTAGCATGATTATATGACTCTGAACTCTTACTCCTTCCAGAGGTTAGGAGTTCTTTGGACAAAATGGATGGCCAATCGAAATTGCCCGTGGGATGAAGCTTACATACAATCAATGTTCGAGTGTTGAACTGACTACTTGACTCACGTTTTTTAGCCTATAATTCTGTCATTAGCATGCCCCTAAGTGAATTTAGTTACTCATGGATATATGAAGAACAGAAAGGGTGGATAAAACAGACATACTTAGAAGAGAAATGTGCTTAAAACAGGAAGCAAAACCCGTAGCAGAAGAAAGTATAAACTGTGAAGTGCAGAAACTTACTTTGATTCACTTGAATGTTTGAATGACAAAGGAAAGCTTTAAAAGGAATGAATCCAAGGCAGACAACAACGAAATGCAATAAGTAAATTACTAAACTAAGAACAACAATGATCAGTAATGGAAATGAAAAGGAAAGAACAGAAAACAGTAAAGGATTGCTGAAAACTTCGTGGCAGTCGCCTCGAATGATGGTGATGAGAATTCAGCCGTGCTTGGATGAATCCAATCGAGAGAGAAGAAGAATCTTCTCTCCTTCCTATCAGATTATCGACTCCAAAAGCTGAGAACCTCACTCCAACAGACGGCAAAGGAAAACAGATGGAAATGGTGGACTGCAAGAAGACTTCTGCGCTTCGAATTGATGATTGAACCTCCGACTTTGACCCCCTTTTATAGTAGTTTGCAGGTGCGTTTGGGCCAAGGAGAACCATCAACCTTCAACGTCATATATCAGAATGGATGGAGGAGAAAGAACGAATCCCTGAAAAGTCGGATCTAAACAGAAAATGATCAGCCAACTTACGGTTTTAACTTGAATAATTGCGGTCACCGCAATTATTCCGCAATTCATTCGCAAAGCTCATTTTTTCATTCTTTTCTTCGGTTTTCAACCCTTTTTCTACCTATTGTGCATAAGTCCTAAATTAGCTACCTTCTTCTAATTCTCATATTAAAGCATAGGTTTAAGCTAAATGCTAACAAAAACACCTAAATGTGTACATCTTCTTAAGCTAAATGGGTCCTAAATAAGTCACTTTCAGAGACTTAACACCTGCAAGCAAACACAATTTGGTTATAGTGTTGGGGAAAAATAATGGCCCCTTACCTTTTCTGGCGCATTCAGCAATGGCAGCTGACATGATCTCCCCCACATTGACCGTGAGACCGCGCATGATAGCATAAACCAGCAGTGATCTACTCTGATTGATTGTTGTCTCGTGGGTCACAGGTGACAGCTTCCTCCTCACAACGTCATATATCTGCTGGTTTGGATGATGCAGCAGCCTCCACCTTGAGGCGTTTGAGCGAAGGCTCAGCACTCTCCTTGTCCGTCGATGGCACCTTCTTGGCCTTCTTTTTCTTTAACTTCTTGGCCTTGTCAATTCTGGCCTTCTTCTGCTTCTTGAGCTTGGCCTTGATGTTGAGTTGTGGGAAGCGTGCCCCCAACGTCTCTTCCATAGAATCGTCCTGCTGTGCAGACTCGGCAGGGCTGTCTTCCCTCATAGGAGAGAAGACTTCTTCTTCCCCAGCATCTCCACTGCCTTGCGTAGACTCCTGATAATCCCCATAAGGGAATTCAGGATCAGGCCGTGGAGAATTGTGCGCTGCTGATGGTGTCGGCTCAGAACTCAGTGGCGAAGACTGCAGCTCAGGGCTCTGCGCTGCTGCAGGTGTCGGATCAGAACTCTGAGGTGCTGGAGACAGCTCAGGGCTCTGTGCAGGCGGTGACGACTCTGCGCTTGGCACTGGTTCAGATGGGAGAGGGCCGCGCGCAGGTGAGGCAGACGGCGACGATCCTTCTTTGGCTGACTCGTGGGATGCACGATCAGGTTCTTGATTCTCCACAGAGGGAGTCTTTGCTGTGCTTGGTTCGGCGGCCGTCTTAACACTCCACCGGCGTTTCTTGGGCGTGCCCATTGGCTCAGATGGCCCAGCGGGGATCTCAGTGACCACCCTCCACTTCTTCCTACGAATAGGGAGCTTGGGGAGAGGACCAGTGCGAACGGCACCATCGTCTGCAAGGGCGAGAAGCGCTTCCCTCGTAGCCGCTTCAGCTGCGTCATCGGCCTTCTTCTTGGCTGCGGATCGTTCAGCACGTGTGGCCACCATTGCTGATTCTTGAAGATCTTGGGAGAGGAATCAAAGATGGAGAGAATCGCTGAATTCTTGGAGAGCAAAGAGAGAGATAATCGTAACGATCGAGCGGCTTCCAACGGATATAAAGGCAACGGATAAAATCCCAACGGCTCTTTTTGCGGATCCAGCAATTTTAGCGCAATTCTAGGGATATTATTTCATCAAAATCTCAATTTTTGATCGCCTGTATCTTTTATTTGGCTCAACCGTTTCTTGATTTTTAAAGTGGGATTTACTCTCCTTGATCCCCTCTTTCGAATCCTTGCACAAACAAACAAAACAAACATTAAATACGCAATTAAATTTACACCACAAAACATACAAATGATAACTGGAAAAACAGAAAAAATAAACTAAGGCATTGGCCTTGACTAAACGAGCACAGTAACCACTCGTTCTCTCTCGTTCTTTTTGTCATGCTTCAGTCAAGAGGAAGGCCGAGAGAGTCTTTACATCCCCTTCCTCATAGTAGTGCTTCAACCTAGCACCATTGACCATAAATGGCTGACCTTGCTGCAAGTTCTTTATCTCTATTGCACCATGAACAAAGACATTAGTAACAACAAATGGACCCGACCATCTAGACTTTAGTTTGCCTGGAAATATCTTTAAACGTGAGTTAAATAATAGGACAAGTTGGCCTTTCCTAAAGTCTTTGATCCTGAGTCTACTGTCGTGCCATATTTTGGTCTTTTCTTTATACATTTTGGCATTCTCATAGGCCATATGCCTAAGCTCATCAAGTTCATGTAGCTGCAAAGATCTCAATGTCCCTGCATCCTTTACACAAAAATTCAATTCTTTCATGGCCCAAAATGCCTTGTTTTCTAACTCAAGTGGCAAGTGGCAGGCCTTGCCATACACCAACCTATAGGGAGACATGCCTAGAGGTGTCTTATATGCTGTCCTATAAGCCCAAAGTGCATCCTCAAGCTTAAATGACCAGTCTTTCCTATTAGGTTTGACTACCTTCTCTAGGATGTTCTTTATCTCCCTATTGGAAATTTCAGCTTGGCCATTCGAGTGTGGGTGATAGGGAGTAGCTACCCTATGTCTAATGTTATATTTAGCCAATACTTTCTCCATAGCCTTATTGATGAAATGTGACCCCTCATCACTAATGATAGCACGAGGAGTCCCAAATCTAGTGAAAATGTGCCTATGCAAGAAGTTAGTGACTGTTTTAGCATCATTATTAGGACATGCTTTGGCTTCTACCCACTTGGACACGTAGTCTACTGCTACTAATATATAGAGGTTACCTGATGATGGAGGGAATGGTCCCATGAAATCAATGCCCCACACATCAAAGAGCTCCAACTCTAAGATGTAGGTGAGGGGCATCTCATCCTTGCGACTGAGGTTACCTGTCCTTTGGCACTCATCACAGCTGTGGGCATAGTCGTGTGCGTCCTTGAAGATTGTTGGCCAGTAGTAGCCACTCTGAAATACCTTCGCAGCTGTCCTTTGGCCACCAAAGTGTCCACCATAAGGAGATGAGTGACAGTGCTGTAGCACAGACTTCGCTTCAGCAGCTAAAACACACTTCCTTAGTAAGCCATCAGCACAGGTTCTGTAAAGTGTGGGGTCATCCCAGATGAATTTCCTTGCTTCATGAAGGAACCGCTTCCTTTCCTGTCCTCCCTTGAACACTGGTAATACCTGTGATGCACGGAAGTTAGCAATATCAGCAAACCATGGTTCCTCATCGTTATCACGATGAGCCAAAGCAAATACATGTTCATCTATAAAAGCATCAGAAATTGCGGTCTCCGCAATTTTTTCGCAATTGTGCTGCAATCGAGACAGGTGATCTGCAACCACATTTTCACAACCTTTCTTGTCCCGAATGTCCAAATCAAATTCCTGCAGCAGTAACACCCATCTAATCAGTCTAGGCTTAGCATCAGCCTTTCTCATAAGATATTTTAAAGCAGAATGGTCAGTATATACAATGGTCCTAGTGCCTACAATGTAATTTCTAAATTTTTCACAAGCAAATACTACAGCAAGCATTTCTTTCTCAGTAGTTGTATAATTACATTGAGCCTCATTCAAGGTCTTACTAGCATAATAGACAGGGTGTGTGAGCTTGTCAATCTTCTGTCCTAACATGACTCCTACAGCATAGTCACTGGCATCACATAGCATCTCAAATGGGAGATCCCAATTTGGTCCGACTATGATTGGTGCCGTGACTAGTGCTTCCTTAAGGGTTTTCCAAGCTACTACACACTCCTTAGAGAAGATAAATGGTCTATTTAGCTCTAGAAGCTCGCACAGAGGCTTGGCTATCTTAGAAAAGTCCTTAATGAACCTTCTGTAGAAACCAGCATGCCCTAAGAAGCTTCTAATGGCTTTGACGTTCTGGGGCTCTACCAACTTCTCTATGACCTCTATTTTTGCCCTATCCACTTCTACACCTGCCCTTGACACTCTATGTCCTAAGACAATCCCTTCATCTACCATAAAATGGCACTTTTCCCAATTCAGGACTAGGTTGGTCTCCTCATACCTAGTCAGGACTTGTCCTAAGTTTTCTAGACAGGTTTTAAATGAGTCCCCAAAGACTGAGAAGTCATCCATGAATATTTCTATCATGGACTCATCCAACTCAGAGAAGATTGCCATCATGCACCTTTGGAAAGTTGCCGGTGCATTGCATAGGCCAAAAGGCATTCTGCGGAAGGCAAACGTTCCAAAAGGGCAAGTGAAGGTGGTCTTCTCTTGATCCTTAGGGTCTATAGTAATTTGATTATAGCCAGAGTACCCATCTAAAAAACAATAGTAGGCTCTACCAGCTATTCTGTCTAGCATCTGGTCAATAAACGGTATAGGGAAATGGTCTTTTTTAGTTTCTTTATTTAACTTTCTGTAATCCATACATACCCTCCACCCTGTGACAGTCCTTGTTGGAATCAGTTCGTTGTTCTCATTGACTACCACCGTTATTCCCCCCTTTTTAGGTACACATTGGATGGGGCTCACCCACTGGCTACTAGCTATGGGGAAAATCACTCCTGCATCTAACCACTTTATTATTTCTTTCTTCACTACCTCTTTCATAGAGGGGTTTAACCTACGCTGGTGATCTACCTTAGGTGTGTGTTCTTCCTCTAATATAATTTTGTGCATGCAATAAGAAGGGCTAATGCCTCGAATATCAGCAATAGTCCATGCTATAGCCTTCCTATGTTGCTTAAGCAGTAAAATTAAATCAACCTCATGCTGTTCACTTAGCTTAGAAGAAATGATTACAGGCAGCGTGTCATTATCTCCTAAATATGCATATTTGAGGTGAGTAGGTAGTGGTTTCAGTTCTAAAATAGGTGGATGCTCAATGGAGGGTTTCAGAGGATTAATAGTTCTATCAGTTAAATCTATATTCATACATACATGTTGAGGGTTATTTACAGGCATATTCATTATGTCAGATACATTTAAGTCATCTACATCTACTTGTACATATTCACTAGCATGCTTGGTTAACAGTACATGCTCTAATTGTTCTTCCATTAGTGAGTCAACAATATCCATGCTAGCACAGGATTCAAGGTCAGAGGGATACTTTAAAGCTTTATAAACACTAAATTTTACCTCTTCATCATGAACCCTCATAGTTAACTCACCTTTTTGCACATCTATTAGTGCCCTACCTGTGGCTAGAAATGGTCTACCTAGCAGGATGGGGACCTCCTTGTCTGCCTCATAGTCCAGGACAATGAAATCTGCAAGAAAAATGAATTTGTCAACTTTAACTAGAATATCCTCGATCTTACCTTCTGGATATGCGATGGATCTGTCTGCTAGTTGTAAAGTGACTGTGGTTGGACGTGCTTCTCCTATTCCCAACTGGCGGAATAGGGACAGGGGCATGAGATTTATGCTGGCGCCCAGGTCACAAAGCGCTCTGCCCACGTGCTTGCCTCCAAGTTCTACAGGTAAGGTGAAGGAACCAGGATCCTTCTCCTTCTTGGGCAGCTTGTTCTGGAGGATGGCACTGCACTCCTCGGTGAGATTTACTGTTTCAAACTCACCAATTATTTTTTTATTAGTAATAATGTCCTTCAAAAACTTTACATAAGAAGGCATAGACTGTAAAACTTCTACAAAAGGAATGTTAACATGCACTTGCTTAAGTATTTCTAAAAATTTATTAAAATGAACTTCCTGTTCCTGCTTCTTCTTAAGCCTTCGAGGGTATGGAGGTGGTGGCACATATGCAGGCACGTCAGGACGCCTTAAGATAGGTGGAGGCCTTGGAATTTCTTCTACGTCCTCAACAATTGGCTCTAGCCTGGCTCCTGATGTGCTAGTTGGTGGTGGACCTTGGCTTGGCAGAGACTCCAGTGGAGCACTAGACTCAGTGTTCTCTACTCTCTTTGGTGTGTCCTTCGTGTTGCTCACCAATGGTCTTCCACTCCTGAGTTCAATTGCTTGAACTTGTTCCTTGCCATCTCTCCTTGGTACCTCGGTGTCAGCAGGGAGTCTACCTTGGGGCCTACTTTTAAGTTCATTGGCTAATTGGCCTATTTGGTTTTCCAGGCTCCTAAGAGTAGCTTGCTGGCTCTGAAGAGTAGCATCATTCTTAGCTATATATTCCTTGAGTAGGTTCTCTACAGAAGATCCTACAGGTTGATTGTAAGGTTTTTGGTACATTGATTGGTTATGTTGGGGAGTGAAACCAGGTGTTCCACTCGGCCTTGGTTGGTTAGGATTTTGGTTAGTGTTTTGTTGGCCACCCCATGACAGGTTAGGGTGGTTTCTCCAACCAGGATTGTAAGTTTGTGAGTAGGGGTTGTTCCTTGGCTGCTGCTGGCTTCCTACATAGCAGACCGAGGATGGATTCCCAGGGCAATATTCATAAGGGTGCCCTTCCCCACAGAATCCACAGATTGGTGCCTCGCCTTGACTTGGTTGGGTGCCCATTGACATGGCTGTGGCGGTATTGGCACTGGTTTGGAGATTGGCCTGAGCCATTTGCTTGACTAAGTTGGTCAGGGCATTTATTTGGGTGCTCATGGCGCTTAGAGCATCCTTGTCTTGAGCCCTAGTTGGCTCTACTGGATCGTCTGACCACCTACAATGAGATGTTGAGATCTTCTCCAAGATCTCATAAGCTTCGTTGTAACTCTTGGACAACATGGAACCTCCAGCAGATGAATTTAAGACTTGTCTGGTGCTGGGGTTGCATCCTTTAAAGAAGACTTCTATTTGGATACACCATGGGATGCCATGATGTGGACATTTAAGAAGAAGATCTTTGAATCTTGTCCAAGCTTCGTGAAGAGACTCACTTGGAGCTTGTTTGAACTTTATGATATCATCACGAAAGGTCGAATTCCTATCAGGTGGGAAGTATTTGACTAGGAATTTTTCTGCTAAATCTGTCCAATTGCGGACAGATCCTGAGGGTAAAGAATTTAACCATGTTTTTGCTTTGTCCCTCAAAGAGTAAGGGAAAAGATATAGCCTCAGGGCTTCTTGGGAAACTCCAGGGATTAGGAAGGTGTCACTAACTCCTAGGAAGTTCCTAAGGTGGTTATGGGGGTCCTCATTTCCTATTCCAAAGAATTGTCCCACAGTGGACAACATTTGGAACATCACTGGCTTTAACTCGAATGAGTTGGCAGTGATTTCAGGACGGATTATGCTGGGGTTCAGCTCCCCAGGCATAGGTACTAAATATGAAAGGATGGCGCTATCCTTGTCATTCGCTATTTCAATGGGATTGCGAGTGACAGGCACCAGGTTTTGATTTACTCCAGCCATTTCTTCTTGAGGTAATTGCGGAGGAATTGTAGTCTCTGCAATGATTGGAGGTAGAAGGGTTTGTTTAAAGAGACGTTTCTTGGCTCTATTCCTAGCTCTAAGTAATCTCTCGGGCTCAGGGTTGAACTCTAGATCACTACTTGGAGTCTCATTCATAAACTACCCTAAATGGTACCTGAAAAAGAAATGAAAATGGATCAAATTCAATGAAAAATACTTTGATGTTTCAAACTTAACAAACTTCGTTTTCACTTAAAATAAGTCCCCGGCAGCGGCGCCAAAAACTTGTTGCGTGCTCAATGCGTTAATAAAAGTGATAAATAAGAGGGAGAGAGCACTCAGAACATGCAAGCATACATGGTCTTATAGCAAGTAGTAAGTATATTTCATTCGTTTTCCCACAGAGACTTGTTTTTAGCTATTCTCGAAGTGTTTTTGTTAAGAAAGATGGGGTGGATTTGAGGGGGTAAAATTGGTTTTTAATTACCTAAGTTTTGCTGAATGTATAAAGGAATATAACATAAACAAATGGAAGTTGAAATTAAACTCAAAAGACAAGAGATGGAACTGATAAACAAAGGAGAAAGCAGCTAACAGAATAACAACTTAGCAGGAATTGCGAGGACCGCAATGTTTCCGCAATTAAATAGCAACGAAAGTGTGTAGATGGGTGAATTAAGGGCTACTAATGACTATCCTATAGGCAGTTTATTACGATTACCAAGCTTTGGATCAATTCTCTATACATCAAACTCACTCTATCTCAAGTATCGTCCGATTCCATGCATTAGAGTCTTAAGTTTACTCGACTTCAAAGTAAGGTCTTAAGCATCTTATTTAAGCAGGAGTGTTTAGTTTGTACTAGGGAAACGCCTATTCCTAGGCCGTTTCCTGATTACCATGAAAGGCTAGCATGATTATATGACTCTGAACTCTTACTCCTTCCAGAGGTTAGGAGTTCTTTGGACAAAATGGATGGCCAATCGAAATTGCCCGTGGGATGAAGCTTACATACAATCAATGATTCGAGAGCTATCCTACATACTTGATGCACGTTTTTTAGCCTATAGTTCTGTCATTAGCATGCCCCTAAGTGATTTAGCTACTCATGGATACATGGAGAACAGAAAGGGTAGATAAAACAGACATGCTTAGAAGAGAAATGTGCTTAAAACAGCAAGGCAAAACCGTAGCAGAACAAGATAGAAACTGTAAAATGCAGAATTGTACTTTGATTACTTTGAGTGTTTGAATGACAAAGGAAAGCTTTGAACGAAATGAAACCAAGACAGACAACAACGAAATGCAGTAATTAAAACTCTAAACTAAGAACAACAGTGATCAGAAATGGAAATAAGAAGAACAGAACAGAAAAGCAGTAAAAGATTGCTGGAAAACTTCGTGGCAGTCGCCTCGAATGAAGGTGATGAAAAGTCAGCCTTGCTTGGATGAATCCAATCGAGAGAGAAGAAGAATCTCCTCTCCTTCCTATCAGATTATCGACTCCAAAAGCTGAGACTCTCACTCCAACAAACGGCAAAGGAAAACAGATGGAAATGGTGGACTGCGAGAAGACTTCTGCGCTTCGAGTGATGACTGAACCTCCGACTTTGACCCCCTTTTATAGTAGTTTGCAGGTGCGTTTGGGCCAAGGAGAACCATCAGTCTTCAACGTCATATATCAGAATGGATGGAGGAGAAAGAACGAATCCCTGAAAAGTCGGATCTAAACAGAAAAAGGTCAGCCAACTTACGGTTTTAACTTGAATAATTGCGGTCACCGCAATGATTTCGCAATTCATTTGCAATGTTTATTTTTTTCATTCTTTTTCTTCGGTTTTCAACCCTTTTTCTACCTATTGTGCATAAGTCCTAAATTAGCTACCTTCTTCTAATTCTCATATTAAAGCATAGGTTTAGGCTAAATGCTAACAAAAACACCTAAATGTGTACATCTTCTTAAGCTAAATGGGTCCTAAATAAGTCACTTTCAGAGACTTAACAGCGGGCGTGCGCGGACATGGGCGAGGCGGAGCGGGCGGGCGCGCGGGCGCGAGGCGAGGCGGCGCGCGCGGGCGCGCGCGCGTCTGGCCGTCTGGGCGCGGGCGTGCGGTGCTTGCGAGCGGCGCGCGCGGGCGCGCGCGTGCTGCGTTCGTTGGGCGCCTGGGCGCTGGGCGCCGGCGCCTGGGCGCTGCCCTCTCGGCTCTTAGCCCACTTTTGGGTCGTTTTGGCTCCCGAGCTCCGTTTGGCCTATCGTTTTGACCCGGACACTTCCCGAAACATGTTAAATGACCTTTTTAGCCCCGAAAATCATCAATGGACTTCCCGAGCTCTTCACCATGAAATCACCTACAAGGAAGCATTTTAATCAATATATATCATGGTTTTAGCTAGAATTAGGGACATTAAGATAGCTCTATTTTGGAGCTATCAAAATACCCCCGACCTAAATCTTGCTAGTCCCCGAGCAAGGTATACTCTAAATAATCTCCAAAGAATCAAATGCATGCTTGGACTCTAATCTCAATGCTTGTGAAACAAGGTACTTGTAGTAAATTCAAAACCATCAAAAGCATGCAAACGTTGAAATCATTTCAAAATTTAAACTCCTATTCCCTTACGTGTGTGTGTGCTTAGCACCTCTCAACCTAGCTCACGCAAGCCCGGAATAAACTTATATAGTCCTATAACTCGTTTTCCCCCTACTTATGGCGATAAGAACAGTCTAACGGCTTTTAGTGAAAGGAATAGCAACAAAACATAAGGCCTAATTTTTATTCTTTTCTCTGAGTACTTTGTACCCATTTTCTTTTCTTTTGAACAACATTTTTTTTATTTTTCTCCTAGAGAGCCTAACACGTCAAGCCGAATTTAGCTTCACGTTTTTAAGGACCATTGCTCACTTCCATTAGTTCCCCTTTCATGCAGTGACAACCGTGGGTTACACGATCGCCCCTGGTTACACAGGCAACACAAGAAGGAGGAGCAACTCTAGAGGTTTTATTTTTCATGCATACTTTTTTTTTTTAGGCAATAGCTTCGCTATACACAAATGAGTTATTACTACTTCTACACATTAAGCCTCCCTAATGGTACCTTTCGGGGTGACAACAAGGTTTCAGACAAAATAAGATCAGTCTAGACCTACAGAACTGAGGATAAGAGTGCTATGTGCTCAGTGAATGTAGGGAAATAACAGAAAAAATTTTAAAATAGGCTCAAAATGTGCATACATCGTCAAATTTTCGAATCATGCAAATACGGAGTGTTCACAAGCAAATCACAGACCGTCCTCATCGGACACATGCATTCAGATTCTAATCTAACAGCCAGAGTACACATATGCTCGACAACTACTAAGAAGTCTCATCTCTATGTATCAACAAACTCCACCCCCCACCTTAAGATATGCATTGTCCCCAATGCATTCAACTATAAAAACAATAAAATCCTAAGGGAACAGAAAACCTCCCCTGAATTTTATGGAGCTGACGGGCGGAGATGTGCACCAACGTCCTCCAATGGGCTCTCGAATCGTCGACCGTTCCACCTTTTCTCCTAAGAAAACAAGAAAACAAACAACAACTCAAAAGCAAATAAAAACAAAAGCAAAGCGATAAACAACAGAAATACAGTCCAAAATCGGGTGCCTCCGAGAAGCGCAAATTTTTAAAGTCGATTGCTCGACTGTATTCACTCTTCCACTCATCCATAGTCGATCGGGGGCGGCGCTAGAAGTAATGTGGCGTCATAGCACTCAGCGTCCCCCTCGTGGAAAATCTTCAACCGGTGCCCATTCACCTTCTGCACCTCATCTGAGTCCAAGCTCTGAATCTCTACACTGCCATAAGGAGAAATTTTAGTTATGGTATAGGGTCCTTTCCAACGGGAACGAAGCTTACCTGGCATGAACTTCAGACGGGAATCGAACAGCAGAACTTTCTGACCGACTTCGAAGTCTTTCTTTAAGATCCTTCGGTCATGAAACTGTTTGGACTTCTCTTTATAGATCCTAGAGTTCTCGTAGGAGTCCAAACGCAGTTCCTCCAATTCCTGTAACTGAAGCAGTCGTGCCTCGCCAGCTTCGTCAGGGCTCATGTTACACTTCTTGATGGCCCAGAATGCTTTGTGCTCAATCTCCACGGGTAAGTGGCATGCCTTACCAAAGACCAGCCGGTATGGGGACATACCGATAGGGGTTTTGTAGGCGGTGCGGTAGGCCCACAAAGCATCCTGCAAACGATCGCTCCAATCCTTCCTGCTTGGCCTCACGGTTTTCTCAAGAATTGATTTCACCTCTCTGTTGGAGACCTCGGCTTGCCCATTGGCTTGGGGATGGTAGGCGGTGGACACGCGATGATGCACACCATACTTCCTCAGCAAAGCCTCCACAGATCGGTTGCAAAAATGAGTTCCCTGGTCACTGATTATGGCTCGTGGGATTCCAAACCTGGTAAAAATACGAGACTGAACGAACCTAACAACAGAATTAGCATCGTTAGTCTTCGTGGCTTTCGCCTCAACCCACTTGGAAACATAATCAACAGCCAGTAATATATAAGAAAAACCACAAGAAGGCGGGAAGGGTCCCATAAAATCCATGCCCCAAACGTCAAAGATTTCACATACTAAGACAGGAGTTTGAGGCATTTCATTTCTACCAGATATCGACCCTATTCTTTGACATCTATCGCAGGTTTTACAAAATTCATGCGAATCTTTAAACAGGGAAGTCCAGTAAAACCCACTATCTAAAACTTTCCTAGCTGTCCTCCTAGGCCCGAAATGCCCCCCACATGCATAATCATGACAGAAAGCAAGAATAGACGCATGCTCATTCTCAGGGACACATCTCCTAATTATTTGATCAGAACAGAACTTCCATAAATTGGGATCCTCCCAAACATAGTACTTAGCGTCGCTTTTCAGCTTCGTTTTCCTACTATGAGAGAAACCAGAAGGAAAATTACCTGTGGCCAAGTAATTTACCATATCAGCATACCAGGGAAGGACTGTATCAAGTCTGAAGAGTGTCTCATCGGGGAAATCTTCATTCAGAGGCAGGAGGTCTTCCTTTCTGACCAAGCGGCTCAGATGGTCGGCTACCGGGTTTTCTGCTCCTCTCCTATCCTTGATCTTCACATCGAAGTCCTGGAGAAGCAAAATCCACCGAAGTAGCCTCGGTTTTGCGTCCTTCTTGGTCATCAGGTACCGAACAGCTGCATGATCAGAGAAAATAGTTACTTGAGAGCCAATAATGTAAGGACGAAATTTATCAAGCGCAAATACAATAGAAAGAAGTTCTTTTTCCGTTGTCGTGTAATTGCACTGCGCTGGATTAAGCGTCCTGGAGGCGTAGTAGATGACACGGCTCTTGTTCTCGATCCTCTGACCGAGCACGGCTCCCAAGGCATAGTTGCTGGCGTCGCACATAATTTCGAACGGCAAGTCCCACTGGGGTGGGTGTATGATGGGCGCGCTGGTCAAACTATCCTTGAGCAAATCGAAGGCTTTTCGGCACTCCTCCCCAAAATCGAACGCTACATCCTTCTGAAGGAGGTACGTCATAGGCATGGCAACCTTGGAGAAGTCCTGGATAAACCTGCGATAAAACCCTGCATGGCCAAGAAAAGACCGAACCTCCCTAACATTTGTTGGGTATGGCAGATTAGAGATAACATCGATTTTAGCCTTATCTACCTCTATACCCTTAGCAGAAACCACATGCCCTAAAACGATACCTTGACTAGCCATAAAGTGACATTTTTCAAAATTTAGAACAAGGTTCATCTCAATACATCTTTTCAGGACACGCGATAAATTATCTAAACAGTCATCGAAGGAATTGCCATAAACTGTAAAATCATCCATGAACACTTCAATGCATTTTTCTACAAACTCAGAAAATATACTCATCATGCATCTCTGAAATGTACCAGGAGCGTTACAAAGCCCAAAAGGCATCCTTCTAAATGCAAATGTGCCAAAGGGGCACGTGAACGTTGTTTTCTCTTGGTCTTCTATGGCTATGGGGATTTGGTAAAAGCCAGAGAAACCATCGAGAAAACAAAAGAATGGTTTCCCAGCTAAACGCTCCACCATCTGATCAATAAAAGGAATGGGAAAATGGTCCTTCCTAGTGACCTCATTAAGCTTCCTAAAGTCTATGCACATTCTCCATCCATTTTGAATCCTTTTGGGCACTAATTCATTTTTCTCATTCCTAACCACAGTCATGCCAGTTTTCTTAGGAACAACATGGATAGGACTAACCCATTTACTATCTGAGATAGGATAGATGATACCTGCCTCGAGGAGTTTGAGAATCTCAGAAACAACTACTTCCTTCATCGCGGGATTGAGCCTCCTTTGGGGCTCTCGTGAAGGTTTCGCTCCATCCTCGAGCAGGATTCTGTGCATGCACGTAGCTGGACTTAGCCCATGTAAATCTGCTAATGTCCATCCAATCGCCAGCTTGTGCTCTTTAAGAACTTCCATTAACTTCCCTTCCTGAGCCGGCATAAGGTTTTTCGCTATGATGACCGGCAACGTCTCATCATCCCCCAAATACGCGTATTTGAGATGATCAGGTAGGTCTTTCAACTCCAATTTAGGTGCCTGCAAAGTAGAGGGGAGCATTTTAGCATGATCCTGAACAGTTGCCAAAGAAGAGACAGTTGAATCACAAAGTTCAGACATGGAAGGTTCATGCATATCAGATTCCTCAAAAAGATCAGTCAAAAATAATGGGTCATCCCCATCTCTATCAGACATGCATTCTTCCTGAACTAACGATTCAATTGTATCTACTTGACAAAGAGAGTGGACGCTCTCATCATGCTCCAACTCATTAGACACATCAACCTCAACAACTTGTCCACGATACTCAACAGATAAAGTGCCCTTATCTACATTTATCTTAGTTTTAGCAGTTTTCATAAAGGGCCTACCTAATAAGATCGACGCAGACGAAGAATCAGAATTTCTATCCATTTTCAGAACATAAAAATCCACAGGAAAAATCAGCCCATTAACGTTAACTAATACATCTTCCACTACTCCTAAAGGATGCACGCAAGACCTATCAGCAAGTTGTATAACAACACCGGTTTCCTGTATTTCTTTTAAGTTCAAATCCTGATAAACAGAGTGAGGCATGACACTAATGGAGGCTCCTAGATCTAGCATGGCTCTTCTAATTTTCTTACCTCCAATAGCGCAAGGGAGAGAAAACATACCTTGATCGTCGCATTTTTCTGGTAAGTTCTTCGTGATTAAAGCGGAGACATTTTTACTTACCATGACGCGCTCTTTCTCTTTTGTCTTCCTCTTGTTGGTGCACAACTCTTTCAGGAACTTAGCGTACCTTGGGATTTGCTTGATGGCATCCAACAGAGGGATGTTGATCTCTACCTTCCTGAATGTGTCAAGGAACTCCTTCTCGTAGTCTTCCTTTGGCGGTCTCGCTAACCTGCTAGGAAAAGGAGCCTTAGGCACGTAAACTCTAGTGCACGTAGGATCGAAATTTACCCCATGCCACCGTGGTTCGGGATTTTCTGTCTGTGGCTCGACTTGGCCATGATCGACTTCCACTGGCGGGGTACTAGTGGGAAGCTGCTTCCCACTTCTCAAAGTGATGGCACTAGCGCTCTCCGCGTTCTTATGCTCCATCACTGTCACCTTTTTAGCCATCTGAGACACTTCCTTGCCCAGATCTTGCACTAGCATTCCAAAACCGTCCATTCTTTCCCGAGTGTCCTCCTGAAATTTCCGGTTAGCTGAAACAAAATCTTGCAAAATATTTTCAATAAAATTACCTGAAAATGATGTCTGAGCTTGCACAGAAGCTTGAGAAACATTTTCCGCTAACCGGATCATCGCATTGCCTAATTCTGACACTCGAGCATTAAGCGCGTTTAACTCAGCTGAGAAACGGTCTTGCTCACCCCCTTTACCTGCGTAATGGTGCGAATTCTCAGCCATATTTGAGATCAGCTGTCTTGCTTCTTCAGGTGTTTTATCCATGAGTGAACCTCCACTGGCGGCATCAATAAACTGCCGAACACGTGGGAGCAAGCCATCACAAAAATACTGAATGAGGAGTTGATCTGTTATTTGTTGGTTAGGACAACTCTCGCACAAACGATTAAACCTTTCCCAACAGTCATAAAGGTTTTCTCCTTCTGCTTGCAAGATACCGCATATTTGCTTCCTGAGAGAGGCAACCTTGGGAGGCGGAAAATACTTCGCATAAAACGCTCTCTGTAGCTCTTCCCAAGAAGTGATGGACCCAGTCGGTAGGTAATGCATCCAATCTCTCGCCTTCTCTTTCAGAGTGAAGGGGAAAGCCTTGAGATGAAGTTGATCTGCAGTGATGCTGTCGGTCCTGAATGCCGAACACACCGTCTGGAATGCCTTGAGGTGTCTGACGGGATCCTCATCTGTATTACCACAAAAAGAAGGTAATAAGTTAATCAGACCAGCTTTAAGTTCAAAATTACCTGCAGCTACCGGATACAAGATACTCGATGTGTTCCGGCTTAGCTCAGATGATGCAAGCTCCCTCATGGTTCTTTGATGCTCAAGATTACCCACGACCTCCATCTTGGCGCTTCTTTTGAATTTTCAAAGAATGCTGCGCTCCAAAAACTCAAACAAAACGCGTAAAATAATACAAAAGAATTAAGCTGTACAAAAAGAAATAAAGAAAAATTTTAAAACCAACAAACTAAACTTAACTAAACTAAATTAATTAATTCCCCGGCAACGGCGCCAATTTTGGTAGAGGTACTTTTGGGGTACTCCAAATTCAAGCTGTCGAGGCTTGCCAAAATACAATTTATAAACCCGAATACACCGAGCTATTTGTAGCTAAGTGGCAACGGGGTCGATCCACAGGGAAATAAGAAATTTAATCTAACTAAGTCTAAATTGCTAGAAATAAAAGAATGCACAAATTAAAGAATTGTAATTTGGTTTTGGGGGAAGGGAGCTCCTAATTATGCTAACGGAAAATTAAACGGCAACGTGCAAAAATTAAACGGTTGTGCTCAACTTCGAGAAATGGAATTGCTCGTTATGGATGTTAGGATCATCGATACAATTAACGCGTTAGCCATGTTCATGCACACAATTCATTTAGTTATTCCTA
This sequence comes from Herpetospermum pedunculosum, assembly GCA_028017165.1. NCBI lineage: Eukaryota > Viridiplantae > Streptophyta > Magnoliopsida > Cucurbitales > Cucurbitaceae > Herpetospermum > Herpetospermum pedunculosum. The sequence continues at coordinate 53,118,784 of CM051529.1, forward strand.
ACTCAAATGACCCAAGGATTTAATTAGACTCGTGCAATTCTAATTAAACTTAGCCAATAATCTATCTAAGGTAGCGACCCCTAAATCGATTACGTGCTAGTGACGGGAACATTGCGACGGTCTAATCCTAAGACTAAACCGGTTTCTCTCTTGCCTTAAGCCTAACATGAAAACGTTAATTAATTCAGTTTACCAATGTCACTTTGGGCCGAACTAATTAGCCATGCTTAGACCCGTGCTACCTAGCGGTATAGGCAATTATACGTCCCAACCTTTAGCCCTCTATCATGCATAGGAACTAGGGCGTCAACCTAATTTAGCTACACATGCTAGAATTGTATGAAGAACAAGCAAGAGAATGCATAATCAAGCTAATGTCTCAACATTTACAAAGGGGAAAAATCTCCCCAAACATCCAAAATTTACAAATCCAAACCCAAAATTAAGCACATACCTTGGTTTAGCCTTCCATGGAGGTTGGATTACTCCAATCCACCATGGAAGAGCTTGGAATCATGCACAAAGAAGGAGAAGAAGTACAAAAATGGCAGAAAATGGAGGTAGACCCGAGAGGAGAAGCTTGGAGAAGATGAAGAATGAAAGAATGGCTGCAAAAATGAAGTTTTCACGCCTTTTAAGCTCGGAGCGTCGAGACGCTAGGCCAGCGTCTCGACGCTGTGCCCTAAGTTGGCAGGCGCGCGCGCGGGGTAGCGTCGAGACGCTTGCGCTCGACGCTTGCTCTCGGGTGGATCTTCAAATGTACGCTTCAGAGTTCGGAGCGTCGAGACGCTCGGCCAGCGTCTCGACGCTGTCGCGCGCGCACATGGCGAGGCGGACACGGGCGTGGGCGCGCGGGCATGGGCGAGGCGGAGCGGGCGTGGGCGCGCGGGCGCGAGGCGAGGCGGCGCGCGCGGGCGCGCGCGCGTCTGGCCGTCTGGGCGCGGGCGTGGGCGCGCGGGCGTGCGCGGACATGGGCGAGGCGGAGCGGGCGGGCGCGCGGGCGTGCGCGGACATGGGCGAGGCGGAGCGGGCGGGCGCGCGGGCGCGAGGCGAGGCGGCGCGCGCGGGCGCGCGCGCGTCTGGCCGTCTGGGCGCGCGCGTGCGGTGCTTGCGAGCGGCGCGCGCGGGCGCGCGCGCGTGCTGCGTTCGTTGGGCGCCTGGGCGCTGGGCGTCGGCGCCTGGGCGCTGCCCTCTCGGCTCTTAGCCCACTTTTGGGTCGTTTTGGCTCCCGAGCTCCGTTTGGCCTATCGTTTTGACCCGGACACTTCCCGAAACATGTTAAATGACCTTTTTAGCCCCGAAAATCATCAATGGACTTCCCGAGCTCTTCACCATGAAATCACCTACAAGGAAGCATTTTAATCAATATATATCATGGTTTTAGCTAGAATTAGGGACATTAAGATAGCTCTATTTTGGAGCTATCAGGCCTCTCCTTTGGTTGCCTTTTGATGCAATGCCACTTGTGGGTTACACACATAGCACTGATTACTCAGCAACCTCAAGAGAGACACTACTCTTTATTTTTTGGTTTTCATTTTTTTTTTCAGTTCATCATTTTTTCCAAAGAAGAAGAAGAATGGTTATGTTTAAGAGGGAGAGAGGAATGTTCCTAGGCCTAGGGCTGCCTCCCCCAATCTAAAACTTCTCATTGTCCCCAATGAGAGTCTGAGGTGGCACACCCCCAAACTTGTCCTAGAAGCATCTAGTCTAGGGCAAAACAAGTAGAATCTAAAAGTCCTAGGCATAGGATGAACTTTCTTAAAGCAAATACATAGCAGCAGAATTTCGCAAAAACAGTATGTTAAGGGCTTAAAGAGATGCATGCTGAGCAATTTTAAGGAACTAATTTAAACTATTAAAGGTGTGCTAAGACACTCATCCAGCATGATCTCAGATAGATCACATATTGAAGTCAAGAAAACAGCAAGAGAGCAAAATTTAAACAGAACCAGCCTATCCAAACAGTCAGCCAATAGCATGCGAAACTGAACAAAAATTGCGGACTCCGCAACAAATTCGCAATAAACCTACAGGGCATATTTATCAGTGATCAAGGCCCCTAGCGTGCTATTTCCAGTCATCAAAAACTACTCAAAATAGGAAACTAAAACTATCTAACTACTCAGATACCATCAACCTATACTAAACTATCCTAAACAAACAAAGGAATTAAAAACAGATCAAGTATTGGATTCAAACAGAATGCACAAAGTTAACGAAAAATAGGTTTTTTTTTTTCAAGAGGGAACAGAAGTACTCCCTCGAGTGCCCTTCAGACTGGCACTCAAACATCCTCATCCTCATCTCTCCTTTCCCTAGGAGGTGCCCACGGCTTTAACAAGTCAGCAGGGAAGGCAGGGAAGATGCACCCCAACTGATCAGCCACATCTTTGTCTCGTGCTTGCGCATATTTAGCCCACTGCGCCATCTTGTGTTGCAGGTCCATTAAGCACGCCATGGATAGTGAATGAGCAGCAGGTAGGCCGTCCAGCTCAAACTCCATGTTGCCCCTCCTTCGCATCCTCAGGATGGTGAGCAGCTCCAGATGGCCTGTGTAGGCCAACTGCTTCTCGTTTTTCTCCATTGGGACTCCTGCACGAAGGCACAATTTAGTTATAGTGTTAGGGAAAAACAATTGACCCTTACCTTTCTTCGAGCAGTCGGCAATGGAGGCAGCAATGACCTCACCAACGTCAATGGTGAGGCCCCTCATGATGCCGTACAGCAGTAGTGACCTCCCCTGGTTTATAGTTGTCTCGTGGGTCACAGGGGAGAGGCGTCTGCGCACGAAAGAAAACCAGACAGCCGCCTTGTCGCGCAAGGTTGCACTCATCATAGTGTGCTTCCCGTTCCTAGATACTGCCCACGATGCCTCTGGCTTGCCAATTGTGTGCAAGGCCTCCTCTAAAACTGCCTCAGATGGCAGATCAATGATCTTGGCATAGTCAGAATGAGGGTATCCCTTGAGGCTGTAAGCCCCATTGATCGCATTGGCAGAGAAGTCCACCTCTACCCCTCTCACCGTGGACAAGCAGGCGTCCGGATGTGCGAGATTGGCGTAGAAATCATACACCATGTCGGTGTAGGCGGGGATAGGGGGTCTGCACAGCTCTTCCCAGCCGTGGGTGATGATTCCTGCGCGCAAGAACTGCGGCAGGTCAGCCAATGCATCAAGGAAGCCCCGCTCCTAGAGGAGCTCCTTCTTCCTCAACTCAAGGCCTTTGGCCTCTGCTTCTTGCGAGATAAACCTCTCAGCCTGAGGTTCATCCTCGGGGTACATCTTCTTCTTCCCCTTCTCTTTCGCCTTTGCCGACTCAGCAGCCTCAACCTTCAATTTCTTTAAAGAAGGTTCAGATTTGACCTTCTTCTTCTTGGCTCGTTTGGAGGCTTTCGGTCGTTTGGCCTTCACGATGACAGGGACCCTCTTCTTGAGGCGTGCCTTGGTGGTGATCTGTTGGAGGCAGTCCCCCAACGTTTCATCCATCGAGTCTCTGCTTCCCCCCTCCGCAGGACTATCAGGGCTGACTTCCCTCAAGGGGGAGAAGACTTCATCTTCCTCCGCCGCCTCCTCGCTTGGCACCGAGTCTTGGTGCTCTTCAATTGGAGCTTCAGGCTCCGGCGTCTGGAGAGATGGCTCCGGGCTCTGTCTGGCCGTCTCATAGGATGGGCGGCCACTCCCTCGACTCTCCTCGCTGGGAGTCTTTTCTCTAATTGGTGCATCCCCCACCTCCATCGTCCACTTCCTTTTCTTCGGCGTACCGACTGGCGCAGATGGACCAGCAGGAATCTCAGTCACCACCTTCCACTTCTTCTTGCGTACTGGAAGCTTCGGCGGCCGTGAGGGCTGCGCAGCTTCGGCATCTGTCAAGGAGAGCAATGCCTCTCTCGCTACTTCCTCTGCGTCAGGTGACTTCTTTTTGGGCGTGGAACGATCAGCTCGTGTGGACACCATTTTCGTTCTGTGATGATCTGAAGGTAGGAGATGCAGAGGAAGAAGAAGATCGAATTCTTGATGTCCAACGGATGAAGAAAGCGTAAGGGGCAACGCTGATCTAACGGCTATTTGTACTCGAGTGGATCCCAACGGCTCTATTCTGTTGCGGACTCAGCAAATCTACCGCAATTAAATAGCCTAGCCGTTGGAAGATTTTCTTGATTTAAATCGCAAGATTCAATCAACCAAATCTTGGATTTAGCCCGATCTTCCTCGTGGATTCTCTTCCCTTGATTCAACCCCTTGATCTCCTCTTTAAGATCTCCTATTAAAATTCACCAAATTAAAACAAAATCCGTAAATAAAATCACAAATAAAGACACACATAAAAACCGAAGAAATGAAAGAAAAAAAAACTAAGGCATAGCCTTCTGTTGGATGAGCACAGTGGTCACTCATCCTCTCTCGATTCTTTTCTCAAGCTTCAGATAGGAGGAAGGCCGAGAGTGTCTTCACATCTCCCTCCTCATAGTAGTGCTTCAATCGTGCACCATTGACCATAAACGGCTGCCCGTGCTGCAGGTTTCTAATCTCAATCGCACCATGAACAAACACGTTAGTTATCACAAAAGGACCTGACCATCTGGACTTAAGTTTGCCTGGAAATAATCTTAACCTTGAGTTAAATAATAAGACATGCTGGCCTTTCTTAAAGTCCTTAATCCTAAGTCTACTATCATGCCAAATTTTAGTTTTTTCCTTATACATTTTGGCATTTTCGTAGGACATATGTCTCAGCTCATCGAGTTCATGTAATTGCAGAGACCGCAATGTTCCCGCATAGGTCACACAATAATTCAGTTCTTTTAAGGCCCAAAACGCTTTGATTTCCAACTCGAAAGGTAAATGACATGCTTTTCCATATACTAGCCTATAAGGAGACATACCTAAGGGTGTTTTATATGCAGTCCTATATGCCCAAAGTGCATCGTCCAATTTAAATGACCAGTCTTTTCTATTAGGTTTGACCACTTTTTCAAGTATGTTCTTAATCTCCCTATTGGATATTTCAGCTTGTCCATTCGAGTGTGGGTGATAAGGGGTTGCTACTCTATGTCTAACATTGTACTTAGCTAACATTTTTTCCATAGCTTTATTAATAAAGTGCGTCCCTTCATCACTAATTATAGCACGGGGTGTACCAAACCTTGTAAAGATATGCCTATTAAGGAACTTAATGACTGTTTTGGCATCATTCGATGGACATGCTATGGCTTCTACCCATTTAGATACATAGTCTGCAGCTACCAGTATATAAAGATTACCTGCAGAAGGAGGGAATGGTCCCATGAAATCAATGCCCCACACATCAAAGAGCTCCAACTCCAAGATGTAGGTGAGAGGCATCTCATCCTTTCGACTAAGGTTACCTGTTCTTTGACATTCATCGCAGCTGTGTGCATGGTCGTGGGCATCTTTGAAGATCGTGGGTCAATAGTAGCCACTCTGGAACACCTTTGCAGCTGTTCTTTGGCCACCAAAATGTCCACCATAGGGAGATGTATGGCAATGCTGCAGTACAGACTTCGCTTCAGCAGATGACACACACTTCCTTAGTAAACCATCTGCACAAGTCTTGTAAAGTGTAGGATCGTCCCAGATGAACTTCCTAGCTTCATGTAGAAACCTCTTCTTTTCTTGCCCCCCTTTGAAAGTTGGTAGTACCCGCGAGGCAAGGAAGTTAGCAATGTCTGCAAACCAAGGTTCCTCATCGTTATCACGATGGGTTAACACAAAGACATGCTCATCAATAAAGGCATCAGAAATTGCTGGCTCAACAATTTTATCGCAATTATGCCGCAATCTAGAAAGATGGTCAGCAACTACATTTTCGCATCCTTTCTTATCTCTAATGTCTAGATCAAACTCTTGCAACAATAATACCCATCTAATTAACCTAGGCTTAGCATCAGCCTTCCTCATTAAGTATTTTAGTGCATAATGATCAGTATAAACAATGGTCCTAGTGCCTACAATGTAATTCCTAAACTTCTCACAGGCAAACACTACAGCTAGCATCTCCTTTTCCGTGGTTGTGTAATTACATTGTGCCTCATTAAGCGTCTTACTTGCATAGTATACAGGATGTGTTAGTTTGTCAAATTTTTGTCCCAGCATGACTCCTACTGCATAGTCACTCGCATCACACAACATCTCAAATGGGAGGTCCCAATTTGGTCCTACTATAATAGATGCTTTGACTAATGCTTCCTTAAGAGTTGTCCATGCTAAGAAACATTCTTTTGAGAAGACAAATGGTTTGTTAAGCTCTAGAAGCTCACACAAAGGCTTAGAGATTTTGGAGAAGTTCTTAATGAATCTCCTATAGAAACCTGCATGCCCTAGGAAACTTCTAATAGCTTTTACATTCTGAGGCTCCACTAGCTTCTCTATTATCTCTATCTTGGCCCTATCGACCTCTACTCCTGCTCTAGACACTCTATGACCTAGGACTATCCCTTCTTCCACCATAAAGTGGCATTTCTCCCAATTCAGGACTAGGTTGGTCTCCTCACACCTAGCTAGGACTTGTCCTAAGTTCTCTAAACAATTACTAAAAGAATCACCAAAGACCGAGAAGTCATCCATAAATATTTCTATCATGGATTCATCTAAGTCAGAGAAAATGGCCAACATGCACCTCTGGAACGTTGCTAATGCATTGCATAAGCCAAAAGGCATTCTGCGAAAAGCAAATGTTCCAAAGGGACATGTAAAGTTTGTTTTCTCCTGGTCCACAGGGTCTATGGTGATTTGGTTATATCCAGAATAACCATCTAAGAAACAGTAGTAGGCTCGGCCAGCTATTCTATCTAACATCTGATCTATAAACGGTAAAGGAAAATGATCTTTTTTTGTTTCTTTGTTTAATTTTCTATAGTCCATACAGACTCTCCATCCTGTAATAGTTCTAGTTGGAATTAGTTCATTACTCTCATTAACTACTACAGTCATCCCACCCTTCTTAGGCACACATTGAATTTGACTCACCCATTGACAATTGGCTATAGGGAAAATTACACCTGCATCTAACCATTTGATGATCTCTTTTTTCACTACCTCCTTCATGGAGGGGTTCAACCTACGTTGGTGATCTACTCTAGGTGTATGTTCCTCTTCCAATAATATCTTATGCATGCAATAGGAAGGACTAATACCTCTTATGTCAGCAATCGTCCATGCAATAGCCTTTTTATGTTGCTTAAGCAGCAATATTAGCACAATTTCATGCTTTTCACTTAATTTGGACGAAATAATAACAGGCAAAGTATCATGCTCTCCTAAATATGCATACTTAAGATGATCAGGCAATGGTTTTAGTTCTAAGAGAGGTGGATGCTCAATGGATGGTTTCAATGGATTCATGGATCTTTCAGTCAAGTCATTAGTCATACAAACATGCTGAAGTTTGTCCACAGGTATATCCATTAACTCAGAAATATTTAAGTCAGTTGTATCTATCTGTACATAGTCAGTAGCATGCTTAATCATTAGTTCATGCTCAAGTTGTTCCTCCATCAGTGAATCTACTACATCCATACTAGCACAAGATTCAGAGTCAGAAGGATACCTTAGAGCTTTAAAGACACTAAACTTAACCTCCTCATCATGAACCCTCATGGTGAGCTCACCTTTCTGGACATCAATCAAGGCCCTACCTGTGGCTAGAAATGGTCTGCCTAATAGGATGGGGACCTCCTTGTCTGCTTCATAATCCAGAATGATAAAGTCTGCAAGAAAAATAAATTTGTCAACCTTGACAAGAATATCCTCAATCTTACCCTCAGGGTATGCTATGGATATGTGTTAAGTCTCTGAAAGTGACTTATTTAGGACCCATTTAGCTTAAGAAGATGTACACATTTAGGTGTTTTTGTTAGCATTTAGCTTAAACCTATGCTTTAATATGAGAATTAGAAGAAGGTAGCTAATATAGGACTTGTGTACAATAGGTAGAAAAAGGGGTGAAAACCGAAGAAAAGAATGAAAAAATAACCATTGCAAATGAATTGCGGAATAATTGCGGTGACCGCAATTATTCAAGTTAAAACCGTAAGTTGGCTGATCGTTTTCTGTTTAGATCCGACTTTTCAGGGATTCATTCTTTCTCCTCCATCCATTCTGATATATGACGTTGAAGATTGATGGTTCTCCTTGGCCCAAACGCACCTGCAAACTACTATAAAAGGGGGTCAAAGTCGGAGGTTCAGTCATAATTCGAAGCGCAGAAGTCTTCTTGCAGTCCACCATTTCCATCTGTTTTCCTTTGCCGTCTGTTGGAGTGAGAGTCTAAGCTTTTGGAATCGATAATCTGATAGGAAGGAGAGGAGATTCTTCTTCTCTCTCGATTGGATTCATCCAAGCAGGGCTGGCTTCTCATCACCATCATTCGAGGCGACTGCCACGGAGTTTTCTAGCAGCCCTCTACTGTTTTCTGCTCTGTTCTTCTCAATTCCATTTCTGATCACTGTTGTTCTTAGTGTAGCATTTCAATTATTGCATTTCGTTGTTGTCTGTCTTGAATTCATTTCTTTTAGAGCGTCCCTTTGTCATTCAAACACTTAAAGTAATCGAAGTATACTTCTGCATTTTACAGTTTCCATCTGGTTCTGCTACGGTTTTGGCTTGCTGCTTTAAGTACATTTATCTTCTAAGCATGTCTGTTTTATCCACCTTTTCTATTCTCCACATATCCATGAGTAACTAAAATCACTTAGGGGCATGCTAATGACAGAACTATAGGCTAAAAAACGTGAGTCAAGTAGGTAGATTAACACTCGAACATTGATTGTATGTAAGCTTCATCCCACGGGCAATTTCGATTGGCCATCCATTTTGTCCAAAGAACTCCTAACCTCTGGAAGGAGTAAGAGTTCAGAGTCATATAATCATGCTAGCCTTTCATGGTAATCAGGAAACGGCCTAGGAATAGGCGTTTCCCTAGTACAAACTGAACACTCCTGTTTTAACAAGATGCTTAAGACCTTACTTTGAAGTCGAGTAAACTTGAGTCTCTCATGCATGGAATCGGACGATACTTGAGATAGAGTGAGTTTGATGTATAGAGAGTTGATCCAAAGCTTGATAATCGTAATAAACTGCCTATAGGATAGTCATTAGTAGCCCTTAATTCACCCTTTTAATCAGTTTCGCTGCCATTTAATTGCGGATTAATTGCGGTTCTCGCAATTCTGCTAAAACGCATTCTGTGTAGCTGTTTTCTTTTTCGTTTATTGATTCCATCTCTTGTTCTTTGAGCCTGATTTTAACTTTAACTTGTTTATGGCATATTCCTTTACACATTCAGCAAAACTTAGGTAATTAAAAACCAATTTTATCCCCTCAAATTCATCCCATCTTTCTTAACAAACACACTTCGCGAATAGCTAAAAATGAGTCTCTGTGGAAAAAACGAATGAAATATACTTACTACTTGCTGTGAGACCATGTATGCTTGCATGTTCTAAGTGCTCTCTCTACCCTTTTGCATATTTATCTTTACACCTTGAGCACGCAACAAGTTTTTGGCGCCGCTGCCGGGGACTTATTTTAAGTGAAAACGAAGTTGTTAAGTTTGAAAAAAATCAAGTTTATCATTGAGTGAAACTAATCTGTTTCATTTCTTTTGCAGGTGCTATTAAGGTAGTTTATGAGTGAGCGTTCACATAGTAATTTAGAGTTCGATCCTGAACCTGAAAGATCACTTCGAGCTAGGAATAAGGCAAAGAAACGTCTCTTTAAACAACCTCCTATACCTCAAACCACACCTGAAACTAAAGAAATGGGCGATCTAGTTCCAAATCCGGCACAAGCCATTCGCAACCCCATCGAAATAGCGAATGACAAGAATAGTGCCATTCTTTCATATCTAGTACCTATGCCTGGGGAGCTGAACCCCAGCATAATCCGTCCTGAAATCACTGCCCACTCATTCGAGTTAAAACCAGTGATGTTCCAAATGTTGTCCACTGTGGGACAATTCTTTGGAATAGAAAATGAGGACCCCCATAACCACCTTAGGAACTTCCTAGGAGTTAGTGACACATTCCTAATCCCTGGAGTTTCCCAAGAGGCCCTGAGGCTATATCTTTTCCCTTACTCTTTGAGGGACAAAGCCAAAACATGGCTAAATTCTTTACCCTCAGGATCTGTCCGCAATTGGACAGATTTAGCAGAAAAATTCCTAGTCAAATACTTCCCACCTGATAGGAATTCAACCTTTCGTGATGATATCATAAAGTTTAAACAAGCTGATAATGAGTCTCTTCACGAAGCTTGGACTAGATTCAAAGACCTTCTCGTTAAATGTCCACACCATGGCATTCCATGGTGTATCCAAATAGAAGTTTTCTTTAAAGGATGCAACCCCAGCACCAGACAAGTCTTAAATTCATCTGCTGGAGGTTCCATGTTGTCCAAGAGTTACAACGAAGCTTATGAGATCTTGGAGAAGATCTCAGCATCTCACTGTAGATGGTCAGACGATCCAGTAGAGCCAACTAGGGCTCAAGACAAGGATGCTCTAAGCGCCATGAGCACCCAAATAAATGCCCTGACCAACTTACTTAAGCAGATGGCTCAGGCCAATCTCCAAACCAGTGCCAATACCGCCACAGCCATGTCAATGGGCACCCAACCAAGCCAAGGCGAGGCACCAATCTGTGGATTCTGTGGGGAAGGGCACCCTTATGAATATTGCCCTGGGAATCCATCCTCAGTCTGCTATGTAGGAAGTCAGCAGCAGCCTAGGAATAACCCCTACTCACAAACTTACAATCCTGGTTGGAGAAACCACCCTAACCTGTCATGGGGTGGCCAACAAAACACTAACCAAAATCCTAACCAACCTAGACCGAGTGGAACACCTGGTTTCACTCCCCAACATAACCAGTCAATGTACCAAAAACCTTATAATCAGCCTGTAGGATCTTCTGTAGAAAACCTACTCAAGGAGTATATCGCTAAGAATGATGCTACTCTTCAGAGCCAGCAAGCTACTCTTAGGAGCCTGGAAAACCAAATAGGCCAATTAGCCAATGAACTTAAAAGTAGGCCCCAAGGTAGACTCCCTGCTGACACCGAGGTACCAAGGAGAGATGGCAAAGAACAAGTTCAAGCCATTGAACTTAGGAGTGGAAGACCATTGGTGAGCAACACAAAGGACACACCAAAGAGAGTAGAGAACACTGAGTCTAGTGCTCCACTGGAGTCTCTGCCAAGCCAAGGTCCACCACCAACTAGCACATCAGGAGCCAGGCTAGAGCCAATTGTTGAGGACGTAGAAGAAATTCCAAGGCCTCCACCTATCTTAAGGCGTCCTGACGTGCCTGCATATGTGCCACCACCTCCATACCCTCGAAGGCTGAAGAAGAAGCAGGAACAGGAAGTTCATTTTAATAAATTTTTAGAAATACTTAAGCAAGTGCATGTGAATATTCCTTTTGTAGAGGTTTTACAGTCTATGCCTTCATATGTAAAGTTTTTGAAGGACATTATTACTAACAAAAAAATAATTGGTGAGTTTGAAACAGTAAACCTCACCGAGGAGTGCAGTGCCATCCTCCAAAACAAGCTGCCCAAGAAGGAGAAGGATCCTGGTTCCTTCACCTTACCTGTAGAACTTGGAGGCAAGCATGTGGGCAGAGCGCTTTGTGACCTGGGCGCCAGCATAAATCTCATGCCCCTGTCCCTATTCCGCCAGTTGGGAATGGGAGAAGCACGTCCAACCACAGTCACTTTACAACTAGCAGACAGATCCATCGCATATCCAGAAGGTAAGATTGAGGATATTCTAGTTAAAGTTGACAAATTTATTTTCCTTGCAGATTTCATTATCCTGGACTATGAGGCAGACAAGGAGGTCCCCATCCTGCTAGGTAGACCATTTCTAGCCACAGGTAGGGCACTAATAGACGTGCAAAAAGGTGAGTTAACTATGAGGGTTCATGATGAAGAGGTAAAATTTAGTGTTTACAAAGCTTTAAGGTATCCCTCTGATTCTGAGTCTTGTGCTAGCATTGATGTTGTTGACTCACTAATGGAAGAACAATTAGAGCATGTATTATTAACCAAGCATGCTAACGAATATGTAGGATTAGATGTAGATGATCTAAATGTATCTGACATAATGAATATGCCTGTAGATAGACCTCAGCATGTATGTATGACTATAGACTTAACTGATAGAACTGTAAATCCGTTAAAGCCCTCCATTGAGCATCCACCTGTTTTAGAACTGAAACCACTACCAACTCACCTCAAATACGCATATCTAGGAGATAATGATACGCTGCCTGTAATTATTTCTTCTAAGCTAAGTGAACAACATGAGGTTGATTTAATTTTACTGCTTAAGCAACATAGGAAGGCTATAGCATGGACCATTGCTGATATTCGAGGCATTAGCCCTTCTTATTGCATGCACAAAATTATTCTAGAGGAAGAGCACACACCTAAGGTAGATCACCAGCGTAGGTTAAACCCCTCTATGAAAGAGGTAGTAAAGAAAGAAATAATAAAGTGGTTAGATGCAGGAGTAATTTTCCCCATAGCTAGTAGCCAGTGGGTGAGCCCCATCCAATGTGTACCTAAAAAGGGGGGAATAACTGTGGTAGTCAATGAGAACAACGAACTGATTCCAACAAGGACTGTCACAGGGTGGAGAGTATGTATGGATTACAGGAAGTTAAATAAAGAAACTAAAAAAGACCATTTCCCTCTACCATTCATTGACTAGATGCTAGACAGAATAGCTGGTAGAGCCTACTATTGTTTTTTAGATGGGTACTCTGGCTATAATCAAATCACTATAGACCCTAAGGATCAAGAGAAGACTACCTTCACTTGCCCTTTTGGAACGTTTGCCTTCCGCAGAATGCCTTTTGGCTTATGCAATGCACCGGCAACTTTCCAAAGGTGCATGATGGCAATCTTCTCTGAGTTGGATGAGTCCATAATAGAAATATTCATGGATGACTTCTCAGTCTTTGGGGACTCATTTAAAACCTGTCTAGAGAACCTAGGACAAGTCCTGACTAGGTGTGAGGAGACCAACCTAGTCCTAAATTGGGAAAAGTGCCATTTTATGGTAGATGAAGGGATTGTCTTAGGACATAGAGTGTCAAGGGCAGGTGTAGAAGTGGATAGGGCAAAAATAGAGGTCATAGAGAAGTTGGTAGAGCCCCAGAATGTCAAAGCTATTAGGAGTTTCCTAGGACATGCTGGCTTCTATAGAAGGTTCATCAAGGACTTCTCTAAGATAGCCAAGCCTCTATGTGAGCTATTGGAGCTAGGTAGGCCATTCATCTTCTCTAAAGAATGTGTAGTAGCTTGGAAAACCCTTAAAGAAGCATTGGTCACAGCACCAATCATAGTAGGACCAAATTGGGATCTCCCATTTGAGATGCTATGTGATGCTAGTGACTATGCTGTAGGAGTCATGTTAGGACAGAAGATTGACAAGCTCACACATCCTGTCTATTATGCTAGTAAGACCTTGAATGAGGCTCAATGTAATTATACAACTACAGAGAAAGAGATGCTTGCTGTAGTATTTGCTTGTGAAAAATTTAGGAACTATATTGTAGGAACTAGGACCATTGTATATACTGACCATTCTGCTTTAAAGTATCTTATGAGGAAGGCTGATGCTAAGCCTAGATTGATTAGATGGGTGTTATTGCTGCAGGAATTTGATTTGGACATTCGGGACAAGAAGGGATGTGAAAACGTGGTTGCCGATCACCTGTCTCGATTGCAGCACAATTGCGAAAAAATTGCGGACCCCGCAATTTCTGATGCTTTTATAGATGAACATATCTTTGCTTTGACTCATCGTGAAAACGATGAGGAACCTTGGTTCGCTGACATTGCTAACTTCCGTGCATCACAGGTATTACCAGTGTTCAAGGGAGGACAAGAGAAGAAGAGGTTCCTCCATGAAGCAAGGAAATTCATCTGGGATGACCCCATACTTTACAGGACCTGTGCTGATGGGTTGTTGAGGAAGTGTGTTTCAGCTGCTGAAGCGAAGTCTGTGCTGCAGCACTGTCACTCATCTCCTTACGGTGGGCACTTTGGTGGTCAAAGAACAGCTGCTAAGGTATTTCAGAGTGGCTACTACTGGCCAACAATCTTCAAGGACGCCCACAATTATGCCCACAACTGTGACGAATGCCAAAGGACAGGTAACCTCAGTCGTAAGGATGAGATGCCTCTCACCTACATCTTAGAGTTGGAACTCTTTGATGTATGGGGCATTGATTTCATGGGACCATTCCCTCCATCATCAGGTAACCTGTACATTTTAGTAGCAGTCGACTACGTGTCAAAGTGGGTAGAAGCTAAGGCATGTCCTAATAATGATGCTAAAACAGTCACTCACTTCTTGCATAGACACATTTTCACTAGATTTGGGACTCCTCGTGCTATCATTAGTGATGAGGGGTCACATTTCATTAATAAGGCTATGGAGAAGATATTGGCTAAATATAACATTAGGCATAGGGTAGCTACTCCCTACCACCCACACTCAAATGGCCAAGCTGAGATTTCCAATAGGGAGATAAAGAACATCCTAGAAAAGGTAGTCAAACCTAATAGGAAAGACTGGTCTTTCAAGCTTGAGGATGCACTTTGGGCTTACAGAACAGCATATAAGACACCTCTAGGAATGTCTCCCTATAGGTTGGTGTATGGCAAGGCTTGCCACTTGCCACTTGAGTTGGAAAACAAGGCATTTTGGGCCATGAAAGAATTAAATTTTTGTGTGAAGGATGCGGGGACATTAAGATCTTTACAGCTACATGAACTTGACGAGCTTAGGCACATGGCCTATGAGAATGCCAAGATGTACAAAGAAAAGACAAAAATATGGCATGACAGTAGACTCAGGATCAAAGACTTTAAGAAGGGCCAACTTGTATTGTTATTTAACTCACGATTAAAGCTATTTCCAGGCAAATTAAAGTCTAGATGGTCAGGTCCATTTATTATTACTAATGTCTTTGTTCATGGTGCCGTAGAGATTAAAAACTTGCAGCAAGGACAGCCATTTCTGGTCAATGGTGCTAGGTTGAAGCACTACTATGAGGAAGGGGATGTGAAGACTCTCTCGGCCTTCCTCTTGACTGAAGCATGACAAAGAAAACGAGAGAGAACGAGTGGTTACTGAGCTCGTTCAGTCAAGGCCAATGCCTTAGTTTATTTTTTCTGTTTTTTTTCGATGATCGTTTGTATGTTTTGTAGCGTGTTTTTAATTATGTGTTTAATGTTTGTTTTGTTTGTTTTTGTAGGGAATCGAAAGAGGGGATCAAGGGGAGTAAATCCCACTTTAAAAATCAAGAAACGGTTGAGCCAAATGAAAGATACGGGTGATCAAAGTTTGGAATTTCTATGAAATATTATCCCTGGAATTGCGCAAAAATTGCTGGATCCGCAAAAAAGAGCCGTTGGGATTTTTTCCGTTTTATTTATAGCCGTTAGAACGCGCTCGTTGATACGATTCTCTCATTCTTTGATCTCCAAGATTTCTGCGATTCTCTCCATCTTTGATTCTTCTCTCAAGATCTTCAAGACTCGACGATGGTTTCCACTAGGGCTGAGAGATCCGCCGCCAAGAAGAAGGCCGATGACGCAGCTGAAGCGGCTGCGAGGGAAGCGCTTCTCACCCTTGCTGATGAGGGTGCTGTACGCACTGGCCGTCTTGCCAAGCTTCCTATTCGTAGGAAGAAGTGGAGGGTGGTCACTGAGATCCCTGCTGGCCCATCTGAGCCAGTGGGCACGCCAAAGAAGCGCCGGTGGACTGTCAAGACTGCCGCCGAACGAACCATTGCCAAGACTCCCTCTGTGGAGAGTCAAGAACCTGATCGTGCATCCCACGAGTCAGCCAAAGAAGGTTCGTCGCCGTCTGTGTCACCTGCGCGCAGTCCCCTCTCGTCTGAACCAGTGCCAAGCGCAGAATCATCACCACCTGCACAGAGCGCCGAGTTGTCTCCAGCACCTCAGAGTTCTGATCCGCCACCTGCAGCAGCGCAGAGCCCTGAACCACCATCTTCGCCATTGAGTTCTGCGCATACACCATCAGCAGAGCACAATTCTCCACGGCCTGATCCTGAATTCCCTTATGGGGATTATCAGGAGTCCACGCAAGGCAGTGGAGATGCTGGTGAAGATGAAGTCTTCTCTCCTATGAGGGAAGACAGCCCTGATGTTCCTGCACAGCAGGACGATTCTATGGAAGAAACGTTGGGGGCTTGCCTCCAACAGATCAACATTAAGAAAGAGAAGAAGAAGGCCAAGATGGGCAAGGCCAAGAAGTCCAAGAAGCTGAAGAAGAAGAAGGCCAAACGCTTGCCTTCAGCAGACGAAGAGACTACTGAGCCTTCGCTCAAACGCCTCAAGGTGGAGGCTGCTGAATCCTCCAAACCAGCCGATAAGGGGAAGGCTAAACTCTACCCTGAAGATGAACCTCCGTCAGTGAGATATGTCTCATCTGATGCTGAATCCAGGGGTGTTGAGCTGAGGAAAAGGGACCTGTTGCACGAGAAGGGGTTCCTTGATCGACTTGCTGACCTGCCGCAGTTCTTGCGAGCAGGGGTGATCAACCATGGCTGGGAGGAATTCTGCAGACCTCCCAACCCAGCCTACACGAGCATGGTGTACGATTTCTACGCCAATGTGCTCAGCCCTGAGGATGGCCTATCTGTGGTCAGAGGGGTGGAAGTCGATTTCTCAGCCAAGGCCATCAACGAAGCCTTTGGTCTCAGGGGCCAGCCTCACACAGATTATGCACGGATAGTTGATGAGCCGACTGAGGCTGTGCTAGAAGAAACCATTCGCACAATTGGCCAGCCTGAGGCCTCCTGGACAGTGTCACGCAATGGGCGGCACACTCTCATGAGTGCCAACCTCACGGCTAAGGCAGCTGTGTGGTTTTCATTCATCAGAAGAAGACTCTCCCCAGTGACTCATGAGACTACAATTAACCAGAGCCGTTCGCTGCTGGTTTATGCTATAATGAGAGGTCTCACGATCAACGTGGGAGAAGTCATCGCTGCTGCCATAGCTGAGTGTGCTAAAAAGGGTAAGGGGCCATTATTTTTCCCCAACACTATAACCAAATTGTGTTTGCTTGCAGGGGTTCCCACCGAGCGCTTGGAGCAGCAGCTGCCTTACACAGGCCATTTGGAGTTGCCTGCCCACCTACGGCTGAGAAGAAAGGGCAACATGGAATTTGAGTTGGATAGGCTGGCTGCTGAACAGTCCCTATCCATGGCCTGCTTGATGGACATGCAGAGGAGAATGGCTCAATGGGCCAACTATGCGCAGGCGAGGGACAAAGAAGTTGCAGACCAGTTGGGGTGCATCTTCCCAGACTTCCCCACCAACCTCCTAACTCCATGGGTGCCCCCACGACCAAGGCGACCAGATGAGGATGATGAGAATTGAGTGCTGGTTTGAAGAGCACTAGAGGGAGTATTACTGATCCCTTAAGAAACAAAAGACAATTTTCCTGCTTTTTGATAGAATCGTGTATAGTATGCTGTTTTGTATTCAATTTTTGATCTGTTTTTAATGTTTAGTTTTATGCTTTTTCTTTTGTTTAGTCTAGTTTGATGTTAGCTGAATAGGTAGGATAGTTTAGTTTTATTTTTAGGATGCATGAGTAACGGGAAAAAGCATGCTAGGGGCCTGAGTTAATGTTATATCTGCCCGGATTGGATTGCGAAATAATTGCGGTTCCCGCAATTTTTGTGACTGATAGCATGTTTTGGACTGTCTGTTTAGTTAGGCTGTGACCTGTTAAATTCTATCTTTTGCTGCTAGCATGACTACCTTATATAGCTGATCTTGAAGCATGCTGGATGAGTGTCATAAGACACCCTTTGATAGTTTAAATTTGCCTCTGAATAGTGCTCAGCATGCATAAACCATAAGTCCTTAAACCTGTCTGTTATGTTCAAATTTTCTGCTGCTGGGATAATTGCTTCTAGAATGTTTTGCCTATGCCTAGGATGTTTAGATTCTCTTTGTTTTACTTTAGACTAGATGCTTCTAGGACAAGTTTGGGGGTGTACCACCTCAAACACTCATTGGGGACAATGAGTAGTTGAAGTTTGGGGGAGGCCACCCTAGGCCTAGGAACATTCCTCTCTCCCTTAGAAACATAAGCATTCTTCTTCTCCTTTTTTAAAAAAAAAATGATGAACGAAATGAAAAAAAGAATAAAGGGGGGGGGAGTTTCTCTTAGGTTGCTGAGTAATCAGTGCCAAGTGTGTAAACCACAAGTGGCATTGCATCAAAAGGCAAACCAAGGGGAGACTCCACCTAAGTAAAAAAAAGGGAAAAAGGAGAAATAGGGGAAGAAGAATGTATGCTTGGGAGTTATAATCTTGTGGCTTAGATGTCCTATGTAAAAAGAAATCTGATCCTTAATAAGCTAAGCACAAGGTTGTAACTTCTAGGTGTGTCTAGGGAGATGAATGTATATCCAATGTAGTGATGCCAGGGTTTAGGTTGTTCTCTAAAAGTACTACTGTCACTGTTAATACTAAGACTGGCATGACTCTAAGGAATCCTAGACACATTAAAAATAAGCTAGAAGCATGTACTGAGTCTAGAGTAAAGCTTGGTAGAATTTGAAACCTTAGGGATAATAGCATGATATCATAAAAGTAGGTAGATCAGTAGTAGGGGGTTAACAAAAGCAGTGGGTATAGTAGGCAGGTGAAGTCAGAAGAAGCTAGGCAAGAGGTTAGTTCTAAACTTGGAAGTGTGTCACAGGACAGCATTGCTATAGACAAGAATATAAGGGAGTTAGTGAGTAGTTAAAGAAGAAGAAACAGCAGCCTAGGTAAGTCCTTAGTATGCTTGAGGACAAGCAAAGCCTTAAGTTTGGGGGTGTGTTAAGTCTCTGAAAGTGACTTATTTAGGACCCATTTAGCTTAAGAAGATGTACACATTTAGGTGTTTTTGTTAGCATTTAGCTTAAACCTATGCTTTAATATGAGAATTAGAAGAAGGTAGCTAATATAGGACTTGTGTACAATAGGTAGAAAAAGGGGTGAAAACCGAAGAAAAGAATGAAAAAATAACCATTGCAAATGAATTGCGGAATAATTGCGGTGACCGCAATTATTCAAGTTAAAACCGTAAGTTGGCTGATCGTTTTCTGTTTAGATCCGACTTTTCAGGGATTCATTCTTTCTCCTCCATCCATTCTGATATATGACGTTGAAGATTGATGGTTCTCCTTGGCCCAAACGCACCTGCAAACTACTATAAAAGGGGGTCAAAGTCGGAGGTTCAGTCATAATTCGAAGCGCAGAAGTCTTCTTGCAGTCCACCATTTCCATCTGTTTTCCTTTGCCGTCTGTTGGAGTGAGAGTCTAAGCTTTTGGAATCGATAATCTGATAGGAAGGAGAGGAGATTCTTCTTCTCTCTCGATTGGATTCATCCAAGCAGGGCTGACTTCTCATCACCATCATTCGAGGCGACTGCCACGGAGTTTTCTAGCAGCCCTCTACTGTTTTCTGCTCTGTTCTTCTCAATTCCATTTCTGATCACTGTTGTTCTTAGTGTAGCATTTCAATTATTGCATTTCGTTGTTGTCTGTCTTGAATTCATTTCTTTTAGAGCGTCCCTTTGTCATTCAAACACTTAAAGTAATCGAAGTATACTTCTGCATTTTACAGTTTCCATCTGGTTCTGCTACGGTTTTGGCTTGCTGCTTTAAGTACATTTATCTTCTAAGCATGTCTGTTTTATCCACCTTTTCTATTCTCCACATATCCATGAGTAACTAAAATCACTTAGGGGCATGCTAATGACAGAACTATAGGCTAAAAAACGTGAGTCAAGTAGGTAGATTAACACTCGAACATTGATTGTATGTAAGCTTCATCCCACGGGCAATTTCGATTGGCCATCCATTTTGTCCAAAGAACTCCTAACCTCTGGAAGGAGTAAGAGTTCAGAGTCATATAATCATGCTAGCCTTTCATGGTAATCAGGAAACGGCCTAGGAATAGGCGTTTCCCTAGTACAAACTGAACACTCCTGTTTTAACAAGATGCTTAAGACCTTACTTTGAAGTCGAGTAAACTTGAGTCTCTCATGCATGGAATCGGACGATACTTGAGATAGAGTGAGTTTGATGTATAGAGAGTTGATCCAAAGCTTGATAATCGTAATAAACTGCCTATAGGATAGTCATTAGTAGCCCTTAATTCACCCTTTTAATCAGTTTCGCTGCCATTTAATTGCGGATTAATTGCGGTTCTCGCAATTCTGCTAAAACGCATTCTGTGTAGCTGTTTTCTTTTTCGTTTATTGATTCCATCTCTTGTTCTTTGAGCCTGATTTTAACTTTAACTTGTTTATGGCATATTCCTTTACACATTCAGCAAAACTTAGGTAATTAAAAACCAATTTTATCCCCTCAAATTCATCCCATCTTTCTTAACAAACACACTTCGCGAATAGCTAAAAATGAGTCTCTGTGGAAAAAACGAATGAAATATACTTACTACTTGCTGTGAGACCATGTATGCTTGCATGTTCTAAGTGCTCTCTCTACCCTTTTGCATATTTATCTTTACACCTTGAGCACGCAACAATATGTCTGCAAGCTGTAAGGTGACAGTAGTAGGACGTGCTTCTCCTATTCCAAGCTGGCGGAATAGTGATAAGGGCATGAGGTTTATGCTGGCTCCCAGGTCACAAAGAGCTCTGCCCACGTGCTTGCCTCCCAACTCGACTGGTAAGGTGAAGGACCCAGGATCCTTCTCCTTCTTTGGAAGCTTGTTCTGGAGTATAGCACTGCACTCCTCAGTAAGATTCACTATTTCAAATTCACCAATGATCTTTTTGTTAGTTATAATATCATTCAAAAACTTAACATAAGAAGGCATAGATTGCAAAACCTCTACAAATGGAATGTTCACATGCACTTGCTTTAAAATTTCTAAAAACTTATTAAAGTGCACTTCATGTTCTTGTTTTTTCTTTAGCCTTCTAGGGAAGGGAGGTGGTGGCACATATGTAGGCAATTCAGCTCGCCTAAGGACAGGTGGAGGCCTTGGTATCTCTTCTGGTTCCTCTATGATAGGTTCCAGCCTCACCCTTGATGTGCTTGGTGGTGGTTGATCATGGTTTGGCAGAGAATCCAGTGGAGCACTAGACTCTTCATTCTCTACTCGCTTTGGTGCTTCTCTACTGTTGCTCACCAATGGTCTTCCACTTCTAAGTTCAATTGCTTGAACTTGCTCTTTTCCATCCCTTCTAGGCACTTCAGTGTCTGCAGGCAACCTACCTTGGGGCCTACTTTTCAGTTCATTGGCTAATTGCCCTATTTGGTTCTCTAGGCTCTTAAGGGTAGCTTGCTGACTTTGTAGGGTAGCATCATTCTTTGCAATGTACTCCTTAAGTAGATTTTCTACTGATGACCCTATTGGTTGGTTATATGGTTTTTGGTACATGGATTGGTTATTTTGCTGAGTGAAACCAGGTGTTCCACTTGGTCTTGTCTGGTTTGGAGCTTGGTTAGCATTTTATTGTCCACCCCAAGAAAGATTTGGGTGGTTCCTCCAACCAGGATTGTAAGTGTTAGAGTAGGGGTTGTTCCTAGGCTGCTGTTGACTTCCAACATAGCAGACTGAGGTTGGATTCCCAGGGCAGAAATCATACAGGTGCCCTTCCCCACAGAATCCACAGATCAGTGTCTCACCTTGACTATTTGATGCGCTCATTGAGATGGCTGCTGCGGTGTTGACACTAGGTTGGAGATTGGTTTGAGCCATTTGTTTAACTAGATTGGTCAGGGCATTTATTTGGCTACTCATTGCACTAAGTGCATCCTTGTCTTGAGCTCTCCTAGGCTCTACAGGATCGTCTGACCATCTATAATGGAAAGTTGAGATTTTCTCCAAAATCTCATAGGCTTCATTGTAGCTCTTAGAAAGCATGGAACCACCAGCTGAAGAATTTAGCACTTGCCTTGTGCTGGGGTTGCATCCTTTAAAGAACACTTCTATTTGGATACACCATGGGATGCCATGGTGTGGACATTTGAGCAAAAGGTCCTTGAACCTTGTCCAAGCTTCGTGAAGAGACTCGTTTTCGGCTTGTTTGAACTTAATTATGTCATCACGGAAGTTGGAATTCCTATCAGGTGGGAAGTATTTGACTAGGAATTTCTCAGCCAGATCTGTCCAATTGACAATTGATCCGGAGGGTAAGGAATTTAACCACGTTTTAGCTTTATCTCTTAATGAGTAAGGAAAGAGGTAAAGCCTCAAAGCTTCTTGGGAAACTCCAGGGATAAGGAAGGTATCACTAACTCCTATGAAGTTTCTTAGATGGTTGTGGGGGTCCTCATTTTCCACTCCAAAGAATTGTCCCACAGTGGACAACATTTGGAACATTACTGGCTTTAACTCGAATAAGTTGGCAGTAATCTCAGGACGTATATTGCTTGGGTTTAGCTCCCCAGGCATGGGAACTAAGTAGGAGAGGATGGCACTATCCTTGTCATTCGCTATTTCGATGGGGTTGCGAATGGTAGGTGCTGGATTTGGGACTAGTCTATCCATTTCTACTTGCTGGAATTGCGGTGACTCCGCGGAGTCAGCAATACTTTGAGTTACAGGGGGTTGTTTAAAGAGTCGTTTCTTAGCTTTGTTTCTGGCCCTAAGTAATCTTTCAGGCTCAGGAATGAACTCTAGATCGCTACTTGAATGCTCATTCATAAACTAACCCAATGGTACCTGTAAAAGAAATGATAATAGATTAGCTCCAATAGATATTAAGATTTGTGTTTCTAACTTAACAAACTTCGTTTTTACTAAACAAAATCCCCGGCAACGGCGCCAAAAACTTGTTGCGTGCTCAATGTTTAAAATAAAGATGCAATGGTAGAGCACTCAGAACATGCAAGCATACATGGTCTTGTAGCAAGTAATGAGTATTTTTTCATTCGATTTCCCACAGAGATTTATTCTTAGTTACTAGCGAAGTGAGTTGTTAAGTGAGAAAGGGTGGTTTAAATGTGGTAGAATTGGGTTTAAAGTTCCTAACTATTAAGAAACGTGCAAGATATGGGAGCATAAACAAGTGCAAGTAAATAGGTAAACTCGAATGTAGAAGGAAAAGAATTGCGGAGAAAGCAATTATCTAGCAATAAAACCGCAAAACAGAAAACTAAGAAAAATAGCTAAGGCAAAAATTTGAACTAAGAAAATTGCGCAGACAGCAATTTTCTAGCAATGTTACTAACAGCGAATTAGGGGTAAAGAAGGGAAACAAGGGCTACTAACGACTCCTCTATAGGCTTTTTCATACGATTCTCAAGCAGTAGATCAACTCATCATGCATCAAACTAACTCATTCTCATGTATCTTTCGATTTCATGCATTAGATCCTTTAGTTTACTCATGTCCAAGTAAGGCCTTAAGCATCTATTTATAAAAGCAAGTTAATGATTTGTACTAGTAAACCGCCTATTTCTAGGTCGTTTTCTGGCTACCATGAAAGGCTAGCATGAATGTACGACTCTGAACTCTTACTCCTTCCAGAGGTTAGGAGTTCTTTAGACAAAATGGATGGCCAATCGAAATTGCCTGTGGGATGAAGCTTACATACATTCAATGCATTTGAAGCTAACCTACATGCTTGATTCACGTATTTCTACCTATAGACTTGTCTTTAGCATACCCTTATGTGGTTTAGTTACTCATGGGTGAAGAGGGAATGGAAAGAATAGATGGTGAAGACATGCTTAACAGAATGTAAATGGCAGAATAGAAGAAGAAGAACAGTAAGACAAGTGCGAAGTACTCAAATTAACTCTTTGATTTACCAAGGTTCAAACTAACAAGCAGCAACTTTAAAGTGACAAAAACTAAACAGAAGTAAACGAAATGATTTAGAGTAGCAAATATAAACGAATTACAACAGACAGCAACGAAAAGGGAAACAGAAAACAATGGAAAGCAGTAGAAAGCCGTAAACGTATGCGTGTGAACTCCTCGTCGCAAGCGCCTCGGATGAAGGACGAAGGTGAGCTTGATCGTGGATGAATCTAATCAGAAGAGAAGAAAGATCCTCTCTTCTTCCTCTCAGACTATCGATTCCACCAGTTGAACCTCTCGCACCAACAACCGGAAGAGAGAACAAATGAGAGAATGCGTTGAGATGGGAGTCTACGCTTTCGAGTCTGTTTTTGTCCTTCCCCCTTGACCTCCTTTTATAGTATTTTGCAGGTACGATTCGACCAAGGAGAACCATCCATTCTGAACAACAACACTCCACGTGGCAGCAGGAGAAAAAATGAGCAGCTGAAAGATCGTAACAAAATAGAAAACGGTTAGACAACTTAACAAATTTCACTTAAAACATTGCTGAGACAGCAATGTTTTCGCAATGTTTCAGCAATGTGCAAATTTCAAGTCTTTAACTTTGTTTTTGGTTCTTTTCCTTTCCTTTTACACATAAGTCCTAATTTAGCTTCATTCTACTAATTCTCATATATAAGCACAAGTTTAAGCTAAATTCTACCAAAAACGCTTAAGAGTGTTCATCTTTCTATAGCAAATAAGTCCTAAAATAATCACTTTTGGAGACGTAACACAGGACTATGTTCCCAGCTACTTACCCGGTCTTATCCCCAAGATGGTAGGCTTATTGAGTCGGCGATCTCGGGCCACTCTCACCCATACAAGTCAAAGGATAAACCCGAATAAACAGGAGTTCATAGCGTGCTCAGGATTCAGATCGAGTTACCTAGGTCCTCATATGAAAAAGTCGGTCTTTACAGTAAACGGAGTTGTAAAGAAAGAGTGACTTTATTTCGCGGTTCAGTCTTATGCAAAGTAATTGCATAGGACGCCCCCACTCACATGTCTCCACATGAACGATTTCGGATCACATCGTTTGTACTATACAAAGTGGGCCGCGTCCAATAGTGTCCCCAGGATAAGGTACCCAGCCTTATCCCTATACTATAGACCGTTCTAGCTATTACTTGAACTTGATCCACAATCATGTCACACATGAAGTTCAAGTATACAACCTATAGCCATGAGTTCTTAGTTTATTGGAGTTAGGTTAAAAGTAAACACAATTCACTTTATTCAATAACAACTTTACTGAATAAAACTCAATAACAACTTTATTGCAAAATAGAATATATATTCAGTTTACAAACCACGAGTTTTAAGACATAAAACCCAACAGTAATATTGTTTTAACTCGGTATTTGTTGGGCCTATATATGAAAGACGTTTCTTGATCACTCATGAGACAATGAGAACAACATTGGTGATCCATCTGGATTATTTCATTTTCTCTCTCTCATAAACCTTTAATAGAAGGAAATAGGAGGTTTGAAAAAAAAAAAGTAAAAATGTGAATGGTTTTGTTAACGACCAGCAAGTATACAAAACACAATGTATTGCAATATAAAATGTCACGATTATGTCCAACACGTTCACGGAAGAGGTGGAAGAAGCTGGAGAATTCTATATTCTTCTCTTTTCAAGTTGTTAAGCCAAATATCTAGGAATACTGAATTTGTTATTCTTCTTTGTCAAGTTGTTAGGCCAAATATACTAAGAATACTGAATTTGTTATTTATTCTTTGTCTATTAATAGCCTATAAATAGTCTAGTGATTGCACTTTACTCACTGAAAAATATTGTGAAACAATAGATCTGAGTTGGTGGAGAAATCTCCACCAAACAATCTGGTATCTGAGCCAAAAAAATGGCCAACGCCGTAAGATCAACCCATGAAGAGGATAATGTTGCCCCAGTCTTCATCGTTGCGCCGTGTCCGTTGGAAATGTTTTATAGGAGCAATTTCCTCTTATGGCAGAACCTCGCCTGACCCATACTTCGGAGCTACAGGTTAGAAGGCTACTTGACAAGTAAAATTTCTTGTCCTGCCATGTTTCTAAATCCAACCGGAGAAGGCGCCATCTCTGCTCAAGGCGTTCTGGTGAATGCAACAAGTGACGGCCAATGAACTACTGGTGCTGTAACAACCAACGTTGTGACCAACGCAACCATTTCAGAACAAGCTACTGTGGTAAATGTAGTGGTGAATCTCGCCAATGATTCGTGGGTCGTAATCGATCAATTGCTTCTAGGGTGGATGTACAACTCTATTCTCAGGTAATGGGTTTCTCCACCTCTAATGAGTTGTGGCTGGGTGTTCAAGAACTATTTAGAGTTCAGTCTCGTGTGAAAATTGATTATTTGAAACGTGCTTTTCAACAAACTCGCAAGGGGTCAACACTAATGAATGAATATTTGAGTATTATGAAAAAAATATTATGATAATTGGGCTCTAGCTGACAACCTTGTTTTGGCTCGAGATCTTATTTCGTAGGTCTTATCCGGTCTTGATGAAGAATATAACCCGATGGTTGTGGTGATTCAAAGTCGACCCAATGTTAGATGGTCTGAATTGCAAGCTCAATTGATGTCCAAGCTCGGGTTTTGGCAAACAATTTGCCTTTGATATCAACTTTCCCTCAAGAGTGGCGTTCCAATGACAAGCTCTGTCTCTAAGCAACTCTTACCATCTGTCCAACGTGGCACAACAAAGATATTTTCCTCGACAAAATCATTGAAATCAACATGATGGTCAGAGGAATCAACATGATGGCTAGCGAAATCAGTATGATGGCTAGCGAAATCAGCGAGATGGGCAACAAAGTGGTTGAAATAGATGTGGGCGCTGGAATAACCATTCGAATAACCAGACTATTTTTCAGATTTGTAGTCTTGACATGGAGCAAGTATTTGCTGGGCACGAAATCCGCCACCCCCGTCCCACAATGGATATCACCCCTCTGCTTTTCCTAACGCCATGGTTGCCCACAATATGGTTGCCTCACCCGAGGTTGTCATTGATCTGAACTGGTACGCTGACAGTGGCGCTTCAAATCATGTGACCTCCAATCCAAACTTTCTTGGTGCCAAGACTGAGTATACAAGTAACGAATTGGTAAAAGTTGGAAATAGTCCCCCTACATATTTCTCACACTGGTTCATTTTCCATTCCTTCAAAATCTCGCAATTTCAAGTTGAAAAGTGTTTTGTGTGTGCCTCAAATTGCAAAAAATCTAGTTAGTATGTCTCAACTAGCTAAAGATAATCATGTGTTTGTCGAATTTCACGCTGATCTTTGGGTGGTTAAGGACAAGTGATAACTCTATTGTGGAGCTATGTTTCACTCCCTAATTCTAGATAAAACCGTGCTTAATTATGTTACTTTGCCTTGATTACAGGTGATTATCAATTGAGAGCTCGTGAAGTCCCTTGGATGTCGTTCGGGGCTAATAAGGTCATTTTCAAGCCCCGAGAACGCATCGGGAAAGGAGGAACTAAAAAAGATGAGATTTTCCCAAAAGGGAGATTTCAAAGGCAAATTGTTTGCCAAAACCCGAGAGCAAGCGTCTCGACGCTGTTCCGAAGCGTCTCGACGCTCCGATGTGCGCGCGCGCTGAAGTTCCGTCCGTAGCGTCTCGACGCTACGACGAGTATAAAAAAGAATGTTCCGATTTTTAGGTTTAGCTATCTTGTCTCTCTCGATTTCTACACCAAATTATTCTGATTTTGAGTGTTTTCCACCATTGTCGGAGTCCCATGGAGCTTGGAATGAAGATTCTTGAAGCTCCCACCTACATGGAAGAGTAGTTAGTAAGTATTCAATTTTGAAGATGTAAAAGATTGGTTAGTTAGAGTAATTTAGGGAGATTAGTGCTTAATTTCATTATTTAGCTTAATTCTTTTCCTTTGCTTAATCTTAGTAATGTGTTTGCATAATGGGCTGTCGATCTTGATTGTTTACACATTGCACCGTTAATTAGATTATGATGTCGTGCCTCTCTTAATCGCCTAGGTAACAAGAGTTTAATTGTGCAAATGATGCCATTGGCTTCCATGTTGTCCTTGCATTAATTTTTCCTGGAGTAGAATTTAAATCGGTATACTATTTTTGACTTCCGAATTTAGATAACCGTCACGAATAGCCCGTTACTAATAATTGGTCTTGGGTGAGCGTTGGCCCCCAACGGTCAATTGTTATGTTTAATTAGAAATTCATTTCTCTGATTAATTTTTCTTGGGCGCGTTTAATTCGATTCTTCGATTAGGCAATTCGTGTGTTCAAATGATTTTAGCTAAATTCTCCGTTAGTCGATGATCTAAAGTACGCTAATTACCAATCCCGAGCACCTCAAGTTGAATACGTTCGTCAATTTGTCATTTCATTAGTTCTTAATTTTCCGTTAGCTCATTTTATAATTGCTTCGAAAACTCAAACCTTTCCCCCCAATTTTATGTTTCTTGAATTAACAAATTTAATTAAATCAAGTTTGAATTTAAACTAATTCTCTGTTGATCGACCCCGTTGCCATTAGCTACAAATAGCTCCGTGGAATCTGATTTATAAATTTTATTTTGGCGAGATTCGACACCCCGAGATTTTTCAAAAGCAAATTTAAAAAAAGTTCACGCATTCAAGAATAATGACATTATGAGAAGAAAAACACGTAATTAAAACTTTTTTAAAACCAGTTAAAGAATCCTCAGGTTGAAATTCACCTTTATTGGGATCACAAATTCAAAGTTAACAAATCCTCGAGGTGAGAGGAAGATTCCTTCACTTCTCCCGGGATCACAAATTCAAAATTAACAAATCCTCGAGGTGAGAGGAAGATTCCTTCACCTCTCCCGGGATTGCAACTTTAAAAAACTAACTAAAGCGAACTAAGAAACAAATTCGGGCATACATCGAAATTACAAACAATCGAAGTAAGCAGATGGTAAAAACTTAACAACAAAAATACGTCATACATGTACTGGGTATAAACTCAAACATATACTGAATATAAAACATCAAATAGAAGCAACATGTTCGGCAAAATCGAGCAAAACAGATGTAGAAAGCAGGGTATAAACTCATCCATATATACCAAGGTATATATCATATATACCAGAGTATATATCATATATACTAATATATGTGCAATAAACAAATCAGAATAAAGATCTTAGATAAAAAAAATACATGGTCTATATATATTGTATATATAGATATCCATAAACATGATATATATGGTATATATATGATACACGTAGATTCAATTCTCTCTTTTTAGCTGGTCTTCTCCATGACTCACTCTCTATAACATTGAGAGTCTCAAAGTTGGTAATCAACCTAAGTTTAACCATTAATTACTTGTATAAATAGAGTTTGTGTCAAATCTTTCAAGCACACCTAAAATTAATTGAATATAATTTGATTTTTCTATACTTTGGTATTTTTTTTGTTTAGTGTTATTATTCTTATTTTATAACATTTTCAATTTTGTCCTATTTTTAACGAAAGCCCAAAATTGTATTTTACATCAAGCAAGCTTCCAAAATGATTTTGGCAAAATCTGCACGTCCATTATTGTCAATCAATGATCAAGCGGCTCTCTCTTTCTCGATCTTGCGCGCGTCGAGGCAACCAAGAATGGAGCAGTTGCACCAACTCCACCATTACATTCAAAATCCTTCTCCATCAAATCAACCCTCTCGCCAATCGCCGGGCAATGATCTGGATTATCTGTTAAGGTTTGTGTTATAATCCATCGGGCCGGAGCAAAATGGGGTGGGCAATTGCTCTTCACGGCGGCGCTGGCGACATTCCTCACTCCTTGCCACCAGACCGTCGCCAACCGCGCGAGGAAACCCTCCGCCGTTGCTTGCAGATCGGCGTTCAAGCTCTCAAAGCCCAGAAGCCTCCCCTGGATGTTGTTGAACTTGTGGTGACGACCAATATTTACTCTCTCTGTTTTTTCCTTTCTGCACTCTGTAACGATCTAGTGTGTGTAATCTTAAAGTTTGATATGATTTTTTCTATTGATTTTAGTATGCAACGATTTAGTTCCTGATGTGGTTTAAAATTTGTAATGATTTAGTTAGTCTCTAATGTAAAAAAATTCATAAGGTGCATTGGAGTTTCTATAGCTGGATGGATTTCTTATGGAGACTAAATTAAGATCTATATTTCACTTTGACTAGATTATTCATGGTTACAATACTAAATTGTTACTGATTTTAAACCAGGGATTAAATTCTTACCTTACTAAGGATTAGGTGAATTATAACATTCAATTACAATGACTATATCAAATATTTTCTTTTTTTAGCTTTATTTTCCTATACTTTGAAACTCAACTGATAAGGGTCCTCGCTTCTCTGCAAATGGGTTTGATATGTTTATGTTTGTGTAACTTAGATTTATATAGGCTACAGTTACACTTTAGTGAGTCAAAACAGATGAAAATCTCATTTCATGGTCTAGATCATATGAACAAGGGATAACATCTTCTATTTTAGTGACCTTTAGCTTTAGTACATAATTTGAATTCGTGTAGTATGTAAGATTAGCAAACTTACAGCTTCGGATAAGTAAACCTATGTATTAAACATAATGATAGGAATGCTATTAGAAAAGAATCCGGGTATTAAGGGTATATTAGTAATTAGTTGGAGTATTTGTTATGATATTTGGTTATAAATTGGGGGAGTGGGTTTGGAGGAAGGCAAGCATTATTTTGAGTAGTGAATAAGGGCTTGAAAGTGATCTCAAGAACGGGAGGGTCCAAGTACCTCGAACACTTGGTTTATCTCGTAGTTTGGTTATCTTATAAATTGCAATACATTTGGGTTCTATCACATAAGTTTCAATTAACTCTAGATTACACAAGTTTAATTCATGAGTCAAACACGTGCTAATAATTTAAAACTTATTTGACGGTCTGGATCATCAAAGGTTAGGGAGAACATCTCCTGTTTCAATCACCTATCCTTTCAAGTCTGACCCTTTTGTTTGGTCATACTGTTTGGTTACCTGAATTCTTGGTTGCCCCTAGTCAACATTAATGCATAAGTACTGTTTTATAGATCATTTTGACTTGACAATCAGTTCCTGCTTATTCATGGCTTCTTCTCCTTGGTAAGGTGGTCACATTTTCCCTTGCTGACAAATTTGTTATTGTACAGGTACGGGAGCTCGAAAACTGTCCACATTTCAATGCAGGTAGGGGCTCTGTCTTAACGACCAATGGCAC
This sequence comes from Herpetospermum pedunculosum, assembly GCA_028017165.1. Classification (NCBI taxonomy): domain Eukaryota; kingdom Viridiplantae; phylum Streptophyta; class Magnoliopsida; order Cucurbitales; family Cucurbitaceae; genus Herpetospermum; species Herpetospermum pedunculosum. The sequence continues at coordinate 53,149,912 of CM051529.1, forward strand.
CGTCGAAATGGAAGCTAGCATCATGGACAGTACGAAGAGATGTGGAGCCGTTTCCGGGCTCACCACTGTTGTTAATCCCATATCTCTAGCAAGACTTGTTATGGAGAAGACTCCTCATATATATCTAGCATTTGATGGAGCCGAGGCTTTTGCAAGGGAACAAGTTAGTAATTTCTACCCCTCATATAACTGTAGAATTAAGCCTCTTTATATATTATTGCACTACTGCAGATAGATGCTTTATGATTTATGACTGTTTTATTTGCACAAATTTCTTAAAAATTGTCGAGGGAGTGGAGACCACTGATTCAAGCTACTTTATCACCCCAGAGAATATTGAAAGGCTAAAACAAGCTAAAGAGGCTAACAGAGTGCAGGTTTGCTACTTATTTTCTATCCCAAACATGAATTTATCTGCTCTTTTCTTGAAGCGTCTCCAAACCTACCTGCATATTATATTGTTAAGCTAGAAATGTGTCAGCTTCTAGGCATTTTCACAATGTTTTAAATATTGATGTCGACAAAAAATTCAGGTTTTTAATTTTATCGAAATGTAGATGGAAGTATCAATAAATGTCGGTATCAATGGATATTTCTGAACTAATTATAGGAGGTAAGAATTTATAAAAAAACGTATTTAAGTTAACAAATAGGTATTCCACACTTTTTAAAATAGATTAAAACTTCTCACTATTAATACTTTGTTTACATGAGTGATGTTTTGTCTATAATATTTTTTTATATTTTGTTGGTATTTATGTCGATGTCGAACCTATAGACATATTGACATGTTGACGAAAATTTAATACCCTAGTTGCTGGGGGTGTTAGCACATGCGCTAGAGGTGGTGCTGGAGCAGGAAAGCTTTTCATAGATTAGAAGTTTCTGATTATATATATACCCATGGATCTAGCTATTCATCTAATATGGTTGAAAAGTCACACTATGGAGTTTCCAAGAGATTTTTTTTTATGTTTCAGCATCTGTTGATTTTGATTGTACTTTCTTTTCTGCTCATTGATAGCTCTTTGTTTTGAATCCTTATAGATTGATTATACACAACCAATTCCCCAAGCCACAGCTCAAGAAACTGAGATTGCAAATGGTGACAGTCAAATAGGGACTGTTGGATGTGTGGCTGTTGATAACCATGGGAATTTAGCTTCTGCAACTTCCACTGGTGGATTAGTAAACAAAATGGTCGGTAGAATCGGCGACACTCCGTTGATAGGGGCCGGGACGTACGCTAACCATCTCTGTGCAGTTTCTGCAACTGGAAAAGGGGAAGCGATCATACGCGGTACCGTGGCAAGGGATGTAGCAGCTCTAATGGAGTTCAAGGGTCTGTCTCTTAAAGAAGCAGCAGCTTATGCTGTTGAAAGTGTTCCGAAAGGCAATGTCGGCTTGGTCGCAGTATCGGCCTCCGGCGAAGTTGCCATGCCTTTCAATACGACTGGAATGTTTCGAGCTTGTGCAACTGAAGATGGTCATTCAGAGATTGCAATATGGCCATCCAAACATGACTGAATGAATGTTGCTACAAAGCCAGTGCTGAAACTTTGTTCTATTTTAAGTGGTCAAAGAAAATCTCTATTGTTTGGGAATCAATCCTGGTAAACTATTATTTGAGGTTCATACTTAAAAGTCTTTGATAATCTAACTTCATTAAAATATTATTTTTCAAAAGATAATATTATAAAGGTTAAAAAATAATTTTAGTCTCGATTTTCGTGGAACTAACAATTTAATCTCTGAATTTTAGTTTGAGTTCTAATGCTTTCAATTGTTTAACAATTTAGTTTCTAAAATCTAATGCAACAATTTAGTCTCTATAATGAAATATTAAATTTTAATATAATTTTTTACATGTAACTTGATAAACTAATTAGGAACAACATGTTTTATAAACTACAAACACTAATAAGTCTTTACTTAATAAGTAAAAAAAACTACAAAGATTAATAAGTATTTACTTAATAATTAATAAAAAAAACTAGCACTTAATTTTGATAGAATCTAAGTCTTCACTTAATAAAAAATACTAGCACTTAATTTTGATGATGGATTGTTTTTACTATAAAGAGTTTAAATTCTTACACTTCCACAAAAGCTGAGGAACCAAAAATACTTTTTAACTTATTATTAATCCATTTAATCTTTAAGTATTGTTAATTTAAAGATATCTAATAAACAATATGCATTGTTTGTTGTATAAAATAAAGTGAAATTGAATTTTTCAAACTATATTCAATTTACGTTTATGAGACAAACATAGGTTCCTTTCTCTCCACGTACACATGCAAACTAAAAAATGTAGGAAGAGTAGATTGGCTGCAAGCTGAGCTACATCCAATTTTATAGGCATAGACACGTGATGAACACGAAAATTGATTTTTTTTTTAACTATTTACTCCCTTTTTAGTGGCATCTCTATTTTTCCTTTTTTTTTTTTTTTTTTTTCTATTTTTATATTTTTTCTTTTCGTTTAAGGAATCTATATTTTATATATGTCTATATTTCAAAATCATCTAAATAAATAAATAAATTCTTTACAAATTTTTTGATAATATCATTTTATTTTAAACTAATAGATTGAAATTTGAGGGTTTAAAATAACAATGTGAGAAAGATTTTTCATAATCTAAAGGAAACAACGGGTAGCATATGTTATTTCTCACTGTTTTCATATTTTCAGGTCATTTTAACAAGTTCATATGGCGTATCTCTATGAGGATTTATTCAGACGAAACTGATGTAGGTGTGTATTTCTCAAATTTCTGGATGTTGAGTCGAGGTGGTCCCCGGTCGTCTGCTCACTGCCTCTTTGGATTCCTGTAAGAGTTGTCATACACTCTTTCTCATTCTCTGTACCTGTTCGACTTGCTTCTTCCTTCCTCTACTACTTCTTTTGAACAAAGGAGTTTCTCACCACTTTTGTATTTCTAAGCCCAAGTAATAAGCTTGACATAGGTAGTTGTTTCTCTTTTTCCTAGAGACCATATAAACTTTCTATCTCTTACATCCATTCACCATTGTCATTAGTGTCACTTCGTCGTTGTGTCCTCCTATTCGTAAGGCTTCATTGTTGATCCGAGTTAATAGTCTATTAGGGTTTCCTTGTGGCCTTGCTTGATCAGTAGCAAATGAGTTGATGACTTCCGCTGATCTCTTCCTCAAAGGAATTGAATCACAAAATTACGTGACAATTCTTTGAAATATTTTATTTATTTCTTCTCTATCTTTCAGAACCACTCTTTTGTCAGTCTCGTAAGGGTGGTGGAAAAAGCCCTGCATTTGATGGCATAGGTATGATAAGGACAACGAGACCTCCACATCTCCACTAATGACTACACCTTTGAGGCTCACCATAACTTTGTCCCCTTGAATAGTCATCTCTATCCGTCTAGATACTCTTATCTAGGCCCTCCTTCAGCGGAGCTCACCACGGAAATATCCGTCTAGATACTCTTATTTAGGCCCTCCTACACCGGAGCTTACCACAAATATATCCGTCTAGATACTCTTATCTAGGCTCTCCTACACAAGAGCTCACCACAGATCTCTACTAATGACTACACCTTTGAGGCTCACCATATCTTTGTTCGACACTCGAGGATTTTACCGACACGGTTAAGTTAGGGGAATGGCTCTGATTAGGGGTGATATCGGTTCGATTTTCTTCGGTTTTGGACCAAACCGAGAACCAAACCGAAAATATTAGTTTTGATAAATATAGAACCGAACCGATGTCCAATAAGGTGTATAACCGATTGGTTCGGTTATGCTCGGTTCTGTTATTTGTCGGTTCAGTTTTCGGTTTGATGAACTATAAAGTTTTTTTTTTTTTTTTTTGCCCGGGTAAAACCCCGTGAGATTGACAGAGGAGGGAGATGGTGTGACGAAAACACTGAAATCAAAACAAATCTCTTCCAAAATCAAAACAAATTCCTTACCAAATCAAAACAACCTTCCAAAATAAAAAACAAAACCTTCCAAAATCAAAACAAATATCTTCAAAAATCAAAATGCTACCGAAAAAGAAAGAAAAAAAAAAGAAAAAAAAAACAAATCCCTCCCAAAATCAAAACGCAAGGAAAGAAAGAAAAGAAAAAAAAATACACAGAAGAAATTCAGATTTAAAGAGGAGGGAGGTGCGACGACGAATGCGATATAAGATGGCGAAGTGTGACAATGATGACGAGGTGCGATGGCAGATGGAAATCCATGAAAAGAAAAAAAATTGAAGAGGGTTAGGGTTGATTCTAGAGACGGAGGATGACGGCTTCAAATGAAAAGAAAAAAACAAAAAATGGTTAGGGTTTCTCAAAAGGAGAATATATATACTTCGGTTCGGTTCGATTTTGGTTGGATTTTTCAATTGAAAACCGAACCGAAACAAAAAAAATTGGTTTTTCATATATACAAACCGACATGTCCAATTTTATACTAAATAACCGATCCGAACCACTGGATCAGTTCGGTTCGGTTCGGTTCGGTTCGGTTTGTCGGTTTTTCGGTTTTGACTATCACCCCTAGCTCTGATACCACTTGACATAGGTAGTTGTTTCTCTTTTTTCTAGAGACCATGTAAACTTTCAATCTATTACATCCATTCACCATTGTCATTAGTGTCACTCCGTCGTTGTGTCCTCTTATTCGTAAGGCTTCATTGTTGATCTGAGTTAAGTACTCTATTAGGGTTTCCTTGTGGCCTTGCTTGATCGTTAGCAAATGAGTTGATGACTTCCGCTGATCTCTTCCTCAAAGGAATTGAATCACAAAAGTACGTGACAATTCTTTGAAATATTTTATTTATTTCTTCTCTATCTTTCATAACCACTCTTTTGTCAGTCTCGTAAGGGTGGTGGAAAAAGCCCTGCATTTGATGGCATAGGTATGATAAGGACAACGAGACCTCCAAATCTCCACTAATGACTACACCTTTGAGGCTCACCATATCTTTGTCCCCTTGAATAGTCATCTCTATCCGTCTAGATACTCTTATCTAGGCCCTCCTACACCGGAGCTCACCACAGATCTCTACTAATGACTACACCTTTGAGGCTCACCATATCTTTGTTCGACACTCGAGGATTTTACCGACACGGTTAAGTTAGGGGAATGGCTCTGATACCACTTGACATAGGTAGTTGTTTCTCTTTTTCCTAGAGACCATGTAAACTTTCTATCTCTTACATCCATTCACCATTGTCATTAGTGTCACTCTGTCGTTGTGTCCTCCTATTCGTAAGGCTTCATTGTTGATATGAGTTAAGTACTCTATTAGGGTTTCCTTGTGGCCTTGCTTGATCGTTAGCAAATGAGTTGATGACTTCCGCTGATCTCTTCCTCGAAGGAATTGAATCACAAAAGTACGTGACAATTCTTTGAAATATTTTATTTATTTCTTCTCTATCTTTCAGAACCACTCTTTTGTCAGTCTCGTAAGGGTGGTGGAAAAAGCCCGAGACCTCCAAATCTCCACTAATGACTACACTTTATTTTATTTATTTCTTCTCTATCTTTCAGAACCACTATCTTCTCTATCTTTCAGAACCACTCTCTTCTCTATCTTTCAGAACCACTCTTTTGTGAGTCTCGCAAGGGTGGTGGAAAAAGCCCGAGACCTCCAAATCTCCACTAATGACTACACCTTTGAGGCTCACCATATCTTTGTCCCCTTGAATAGTCATCTCTATCCGTCTAGATACTCTTATCTAGGCCCTCCTACACCGGAGCTCACCACGGATCTCTACTAATGACTACACCTTTGAGGCTCACCATATCTTTGTTCGGCACTCGAGGATTTCACCACTGGCCTAGCGTCTCGACGCTCCGACGACTATAAGGCCTTCTTTTTCGATTTTTAGCCGTATTCTTCTTCCCATTTTCGATTTCCACCATTGCTTTAAGCTCGGGTGGGAGCTCCAAACTCAGTTTTCTTCCCTTTTCTCATCAATAAAGCTTCAACATTGATCATTTCTCTTGATTTGCACAACGAGCAGCTAAGGTAAGTGCTCTAATTTTATGTTTAGGGGTATTTTTGATGCTTAGGGAGGGTTTTGCATAAATTTCCAGCTTGTAATTGTCAATTTCTTGCATGTTCTTCCTTTGTTTGCATCCCAATAAGCATGTATGACTGATTAGGAGTGACGCCCGAGTCCTTATGCTTTTTTTACCGTTAAACATTAGGACGTATAATTGCCTCAATCGCTAGGTAACAAGGGTCTAAGCGTGACTAATTAATTCTAACCTAAGTGACAGTAAGGGATTTGAATTAATTAACGTTTGCACGATAGACTTAGGGAAAGAAGAGAAATCGCGCCAATTGGTCGAGTTCTCGATCAATTGGTTCGTCGCGATATTACCCGTTACTGTTCTTTGATTGGTTTAGGCTTGATCAACTTAGATTAATTAATGAGCATGTTTAATTAGAATTGCACTTTTCTAATTAATTCATTGAGATGTTTGCTACGGAAACGAGCAAATATTTCGCGTGCATGAGATTAAAGTACTAAGCATGATTAGAATCCCTATGATCTAAGCGCATCAAGAAAAATCTCGATCCCTCGAATTAGGAGCACGTGTTACATTTATTTTTCTGCTCTTTACTTTTCGCCATTTATTTTTCTGTTAGCTTAATTTCTGTTTATTTTAGTTTTAATTAACTCCCCCTTTAATTCACAGTTTTATTTTGAGTTTTAGTTTAAAAGACAAATAGAAATTAGTTAAGAGAGATTGATTTAGGTTCTCTGTGGTTCGACATCCGTTACCACTAGCTGCAAAGCTTAGTAGTTTCGGTATTTATAAATTTTATTTTGGCAAGCCTCGACAGCTTGAAGTTGGAGCACACCAAAAAGTGCTCTACCAAAATTGGCGTCGTTGCCGGGGAACCATTTAATTTCTCTTAGTTAAATTTTATTTGTTAGAAAATCTAAAAAAAAAAAAGTATGGTTCAAAGGGATCTCTATCTGATAAAATCAGTGGATTGAAAGCTCAAATGTCTGAATTAACTGCTTTGCTTAAATCAACCGTTGAGGATTATCAGGCATACTACAAAGCTCAAATGGAAAGTCAAACTCGCTCAGGTATGTTATTGGAACAAATGGTTGAGCGAATGGCCACTAATAATTTTGAATTACAGAAGCCAACAACCATATTCCATCAAGAACACGTTCAGTCTCAAGAAGAGCCCCGAGAAGAAAGTGTAAACTCAACCAATCAACCCACCAAAGTGGTTCCTCCTTGGAGCCCATATGATGATCTATGGTTCAATTTTGATGGGGTGGAGTTGGACTTAGGCCCCGAGTACTTTCCTTTGATGTCTGACGACGAGAAGGAAGATGAGCTGGAAGGTGGAGCTGAGACTTCTTCAAAATGGATCTCCCGAGAAGATTTTTTCGCATCTAGCAGCGATGAAGAAGATCTCAGAGAATTTTACAAGGTATATCTCCACCTGTAGATTTTGACTTAGAGCATGAATTTTGTATTGAAAATTTATTTGAAGAATCATGCATGGATGGGCTTGAGCATATTTCTGATGTTGAAGATGTTTTTGGAAATCTTTTCACTGATGAGTTAGAACCAACTTGTGCTGAAAATAATGTTTTGATGGATGAGGAAGTGGCAATTGTACCTTTTGAAAATTTATCTCCTCTTGCTTTGCCTTGTGATGATTCATGTATTATAAGAGATTCATCTAGCATGCCCCCTTCCATCTGTGCATCTGTGAATGTTGGTCTTTTGGAGAATTTTTATCTGATCCCTTCCCATATCGAGTCTTTATTTTCTGTTCAGTTAGTTGAGTCTTTTATTTCTGTTGAGTCAGTTGAGTCTGCTTTTATTTTGTTTAAGTTTGTTGAGTCTTTATTTCCATATATCAAAAAAATAAAAAACAAATAACAACTCTGTACGGTTGCCTACAAAAGTCGAAGAGCTTGATTCTCTTAGCAGGTTTTATAGATTCACGGAAGAAGGGGCCGAAGAAGTACGAGAATTTTTATGTACCCTGACAGATTGGAGGACACGTCGAGCATAACGACGTTAAAAATTTGCGCTTCTTGGGAGGCAACCCATGAGTATTTAAAATGTTTTTACTTTTAGTTTTTATTTTCCTAGCTTAGCTTTTTCTCGCTTTCTTTTGTAGGAGTTTTGACCTGAGGATCGAGACAGTGGGCGAATACTGCGCTGCTCCAACTGACAACCTAACAAAATTCAGGGGAGGTTTTCTGTTTCCTTTTATTTTGTGCGTTTTATCTGCTTAGTCTGAAGTGTGATACATAAATGACTATGTATTCTTTTAGGTTGGGGGTGGAGTTGTCTGTTGGATGGATTTCTGTAGTTGTTGAGCTGTGGAGATTCTGAATTTGAAGTGTTTTTGTTTGCTGTTGCATGTTGTTCGATGAGGACAATCTAGGAAATGCTTTTAAATTCTTCGTAGTTGCATATCTAGAAAAGCATGAGATTGTTTGTGTTAGTTGAGCATTTTTCAAAAAAAATTAAAAAAAATTTGTTGCTCCCTTGCATCTATCGAGCACTTAGCAATCTATTCTTGGTTCTGTAGGCTTAGAATAATCTTATGTAGCCTGAAATCATGTTGTCACCCCGAAAGGCACCTCTAGGGAAGACTTGATGCATGATAGGTTGTAATAGGTTAATCGAGATTATAGCGAAGCTATTGCCTAAGTAAAAAAAAAAGTAAGCATGAAAATAAAAACTCTAGAGATGCTCCTCCTTCTTAGAATAGCAACATAGAAGTGAGCATTAGTCCTTAAAAACGTGAAGCGAAATGAAGTTTGACGTGTTAGGCTCTCTTGGAGAAGCAAAAGAAAAGTAAAAGAAAATGGATCAAAAGAAATAAAGAGTACAAAGTACTCAAGAAAAAAAAAATGTTTAGGCCTTTTGATTTGTTACTCTCTTGATTGTTGAAAAGTCATTAGACTGTTCTTTATTGCTAGAAGTAGGGGGAAAACAAGATGTAGGGTTGCATATGGTTTTCCGGGTCTAATAGAGCTAGAATAGGTTGGCTATACACACACGCACGTAGGGGAGTAACGGTTGAATTTTTGAAAAGTTCTCAATTAGTGCATGCAATTGATTGTTCTCTTTTTGTTGCAAATGCCTTGCTTTTAAAAGTGTTGAGGTTAGAGTCGATGCATGCAATTTTAGGCTTTAGAGATAATTCAGAATAGCCTTGCTCTAGGACTAGCAAGATTTAGGTTGGGGGTATTTTGATAGATCCAAAATAAAGCTATTATTTACTCCCTAATTATAGCTAAAATCATGCTCAATATTGATTAAAATGCCTTTTTGTAGGTGAACTCATGGTCGAGAGCTCGAGGAGTCCGAGGACGTGTTTCAGGGCTTAAAGCGACGTTTTAGAGCTTCATGGATGCATCGGGAGTGAAGGGGCTTGAAGAATTGAAGAAATGGCAAAAATTGCCATGGAAAGGCAATTTTTGGCCACCAAACCCGAGAGCAAGCGTTGAGCGGCAGCGTCGAGATGCTGGCTCAACGCTGCTCAGCGTCTCGACGCTTGGCCGAGCGTCTCGACGCCGCCCCGACAGCTTCCGGAAATTGACGTCCGCCAGCGTCGAGCGCGCGCGTCTCAACGCCCGCTCAACGCTGCCAGCGTCGAGACGCTGGCCGAGCGTCTCGACGCCACCCCGCGCGCGCGCGCTGCCAACTTAGGGCACAACGTCGAGACGCTGGCCTAGCGTCTCGACGCTCCGACGGCTATAAGACCTTCTTTTCCGATTTTTAGCCGTATTCTTCTTCCCATTTTCGATTTCCACCATTGTTTTAAGCTCGGGTGGGAGCTCCAAACTCGGTTTTCTTCCCTTTTGTCATCAATAAAGCTTCAACATTGATCATTTTTCTTGATTTGCACAACGGGCAACTAAGGTAAGTGCTCTAATTTGAGGTTTAGGGGTATTTGATAGGACTCCAAAAGTGCTATTTTATTATCTTTAATTCTTGTTAGTTGATTGAAATTAATGTGTTCAATCATATATTTTGCAGGAATGAAGCGTTCAAAGGTGAACAACACAATTATATTATATAAGAGCTTAAAAGAAGAGTTTTAAGGTATAATATCAACAAACCAAGCGAACGGATAATACTATAAATATAAAAATCGTTTATCATTCAAAATTGGTAGTTTGGTTTGGTGGTGAATGATTTATTATGTTAATCTTTGAGCTTGAATTCGAATCTAAAAGAATGTAATTGTTTGTTATTTTTTTTTACTTCAACCATCAACTCACAACACGTGGCGCCTCTGGATTGATCATCATCATTCAAACCAAACGTGTCATCTCCACCTTCAACATCTAGTGCCACAAGAACGTGTCTCCTTGAACATCCACAAGTTTCCTTCAAGTTTATTTTTTGTTTTTATTTTTTATTTTTATTTTTCTTTATTTTTAGCAAATTCTTTATTATAAAAGGAGTGCAGGTGAAACATCAATTCACACACTTCTTTTCTTCCTTTCTTAATTTTATGAGTTTGTAGTTCATTGCTAAGTGTGAGTACATCCACAAGTTTCCTTCAAGTTTATTTTTTGTTTTTATTTTTTATTTTTATTTTTCTTTATTTTTAGCAAATTCTTTATTATAAAAGGAGTGCAGGTGAAACATCAATTCACACACTTCTTTTCTTCCTTTCTTAATTTTATGAGTTTGTAGTTCATTGCTAAGTGTGAGTTTCTTTTCTTTCGAGTTTTTTTTTGTTTAGTTCTTCTAAGTTTATTTTCTTTTAATGTTTTATTTCCTTTACAATTTTTATTAATTTTACATGATGTGTGACTAGGTTTTTAATTTCTAATTCAAAGGTTATTGTTCATTTCTAATTGTAATTTTGTGATGCTTTGAGTTAATTATAAATTTTATTTTATTTTATTCAAGAGTTATTTGTTTCTCGATGTTATTTTTATGATTGATTGATATTAATTAAATTGACGCTTTAATTTAATATTGATTGTTCTATTGCTATCTATGATTTTATGATCCGTAATTGTCATGAATGATTAAAATGTGTAGCAAGGAGTTGGCTTATGTGTGTGTATTTATGATTCTTTTCATTTTACATAGCTTGCATAATAGACTCTAAGGAAGTAAATAAACAAAATTAATTAAGTTGTAGTTATCTCAATTAGTTAGTTTTGATTCTCGCATTTTCCATTATTCTTAGTGTTATCATTTAATCAATATGGAACGCTATCGTGCCCAATTGATTCAATGATAAGTTTTGATTTTGATGCTTGGTTAAAATCATTTCAATTAGGGAAATTTATATTTATTGCGGTCTTTCCGAATAAATTGGTTGAATTCTTGAATTGAGAAATTTATATTATTTTTTTTTAGCCTATGATCAATGTTACCTCTAGAATGAATGTATGCCTTTGAATTGGAAGTTTGATTTGATTGATTTTAAATTCGTTTATTTTTAGTTTCTTAACTTATTATTTGATTCCAATATTGGTCCAACAAATCAAAACCCCCCCTTATTTTATTTTTCTTGTTAACTTTGAGAATTAATTCGATTAGTTTCCTTGGGATTCGACCTGACTCCACTATTTCTACAAGTTAGATTGAGTGAATCAGTAATTATTTAGAAGGGTTTCGACAACCCGACCAGTATTCTTGATGCTTAGGGAGGGTTTTGCATAAATTGTAAATTTCTTGCATGTTCTTCCTTTGTTTGCATCCCAATAAGCATGTATGACTGATTAGGAGTGACGCCCGAGTCCTTATGCATGTTTTACCGTTAAAGATTAGGACGTATAATTGCCTCAATCGCTAGGTAACAAGGGTCTAAGCGTGACTAATTAATTATAACCTAAGTGACAGTAGGTGATTTGAATTAATTAACGTTTGCACGATAGACTTAGAGAAAGAAGAGAAATCGCGCCAATTGGTCGAGTTCTCGATCAATTGGTTCGTCGCGATATTACCCGTTACTGTTCTTTGATTGGTTTAGGCTTGATCAACTTAGATTAATTAATGAGCATGTTTAATTAGAATTATTGCACTTTTCTAATTAATTCATTGCGATGTTTGCTACGGAAACGAGCAAACATTTCGCGTGCATGAGATTAAATTACTAAGCATGATTAGAATCCCTATGATCTAAGCGCATCAAGAAAAATCCCGATCCCTCGAATTAGGAGCACGTGTTACATTTATTTTTCCGCTCTTTACTTTTCGCCATTTATTTTTCCATTAGCTTAATTTCTGTTTATTTTAGTTTTAATTAACCCCCCCTTTAATTCACAGTTTTATTTTGGGTTTTAGTTTAAAAGACAAATAGAAATTAGTTAAGAGAGATTGATTTAGGTTCCCTGTGGTTCGACACCCGTTACCACTAGATGCAACGCTTAGTAGTTTCGGTATTTATAAATTTTATTTTGGCAAGCCTCGACAGCTTGAAGTTGGAGCACACCAAAAAGTGCTCTACCAGTACCCAAACTCTTTATTTACTTGCAACGATACTTTAGTAAGTCAGAATGGTTGCTACCGAAGGGTAGTCGAGCACCCCTTTACTAAATCAAGACATTCTTGACTAAATGCTAGCTCCAGAATAACTCATATTCCACTAGCATGTTAGTTATCATTTTCGGTCTAGATTTACTAACTCCTTAGCAAATCTCGTAAATGTGACCTTCCATTTTTAGAATGCACAGGACGGCCCGTGATGGAGCGCATGATGGAGCGCATGGCACGCAGCGGAAGTGATTTGGATCATAGACACTCTAATTTCATCAATTTAAACAAACGGAAACATGCAAACGCAATGAAAAAGAGAAATTAGAACACATACCCTTGCCGTTCGAATTTCTTCAAATTTCACCGCCAGAAGCTCCTCACGAGCTCAACGAGCCTTCTCACGAAACCTTCGTGGACCACCCACGGTAGTCCCGCTATCCTCGGGCCGAGAAACGGAGTAGTGGGACTCCTTTTACAAAAGAAAAGGAAGAAGAAGCTCACTGAAGAAAACAATTTTCTTCTTTTACAGAGAGCAGAGGAAGAAGACGACGAAAAAACAAATTGAAATCTAATTTCAATTTTTATGTGAACCCCAAAAGGCACTCACATTTTTGTTTTTCTTCTTTTTTTTTTTTTTTTTTTTTTTTTTTTTTTTTTTTTTTTAAATGATCTGACTCATATATATATACCTTGTATATATAACATGTGTCTTACATCTTGCATGTAAGACACATGTATATATATATATATATATATATATATATATATTTATATATTATTATTATTAAAAATAATAATAATTATTTTATTAATTAAACTTTTTAATTAATAAAAATATATATATATTAATTAATATTATTTAATTCAATATGAAATATTAATTAAATAATATAATTAAACCCGGTTTTCCGAAAACCGACATTTTGCATATGAATCCAATTCATATTGTAGACCAATCTCATATTTAAATCATATTTAAATATGTCCATATTCTTCCACAAACCCGAATTTGAACGATTCAAATTCTTTTCTTTTCTTTTATATTGTTTCACGGCTTTATCCGAGCTAGCCAGGAGAACCGTAAGGACCTACAGATCATGAGCTCCAACGATACGATATTATCCGGTCAAAACTCTTTCAACCGAACTAACCAACATTCGTTAACCCCCAGAGACTCCACTAAAGTCTAAGGGCTGCACTCTCCTCACTGTAAATATATTGTGTCCTCTTGATATAACTATCATCAGTAAGTCGAACCTTCACAGGTTGTTCATAATCAAAACGGGTCATTTAAACCGTTTAACCCTTGTATTATATCTTGTTCCTTAAGTACCACTGACACCTCTAATGAACAATTGATTTGTGGTCCAACCATCAAATCAGATTCCTCCCTGGTCAGGAGAGGATGGGCCCACTGTTCAAGACCTGGAGTCAGCACTTAAGGGAACAACCTCTCTACTAACCCTTAAAGCGGGTAGGAGTGAATTCCATCTCGCACAACTACGTCCCCAGCCACTTATTCGATCTTATCCCCAAGATGGTAGGCTTATTGAGTCGGCAATCTGGCCACTCTCACCCATACAAGTCAAAGGATAAGGTTGAATAAACAGGAGTTCATAGTGAGCTCAGGATTGAGATCGAGTTACCTAAGTCATCACATGAAATAAAAACGGTATTTACAGTAAACGGTGTTATAAAGAAAGAGCGACTTTATTTCTTGGTTCGGTCTTGTGCAAACTCATTGCACAGGACGCCCTCACTCACATGTCTCTACATGAAACGATTCGAATCACATCGTTTTGTACTATACAAAGTGAGCCGCGTCCAATAGTGTCCCCAGGATAAGGTACCCAGCCTTATCCCTATACTATAGACCATTTTGGCTGTCTACTTGAACTTGATCCACATTCATGTCACACATGAAGTTCAAGTACTCACACTATCGCCATGGGTGTTAGTTATTGGTATAGGTTAAGACAAACACAATTCACTAAAATTCAATAACAACTTTATTGAAATAGAATATATACATTCAAACAGTTTACAAACTACGAGTTTTAGGACATAAAACCCAACAAACTCCCACTTGGACTAAAACGTTAGTGGAGTACATGCTGGTCCAGAGAACTAGAATATCAAATATCTAAAGTTTCTCCCACTGTCCTATTGAGCAGCTCGCAGCCCTATACTTTTTAGGTGTCTCTCAAACACTTTAGCCGTGAGAGACTTAGTAAACGGATCAGCAATGTTGTGCTCCGAGGCTACCTGTGTGACGATCACATCTCCTCGTTGCACTATCTCCCTGATGAGATGATACTTCCGCTCAATATGCTTTCCACGCTTATGGCTTCTAGGTTCTTTAGAATTTGCCACTGCACCGCTGTTATCACAATAAAGGGTGATTGGCAAGGTCATATTTGGAACAATTTCCAAATCTGTCAAGAACTTCCTAAGCCATACAGCTTCCTTCGCTGCTTCGCAAGCTGCGACATACTCAGCTTCCATGGTGGAGTCAGCAATACAACCTTGCTTTATACTCCTCCCTACTATTGCTCCTCCATTAAGAGTGAACACTGATTCTGATGTAGATTTCCTAGAATCTATATCAGTCTGAAAATCAGAGTCAGTGTATCCTGCAAGGATCAAATCCTTCGCGCCATACACAAGCACATAGTCTCTCGTTCTCCTAAGATACTTGAGGACGTGTTTAACGGCTGTTCAGTGATCATAACCTGGATTTGACTGGAACCTACTGACAATTCCTACTGCATAGCAGATGTCGGGTCTTGTACACAACATAGCGTACATGAGACTACCAACTGCAGATGCATAGGGAATTCGTCTCATATCCTCAACCTCTTGAGGTGTCTTAGGAGACTGTTCCTTAGACAAGTGAATTCCATGCCTAAAAGGCAGCGGACCTTTCTTGGAATTCTGCATCGAATATCTTGACAACACCTTGTCAATATAAGATGCTTGAGACAGCGCTAGCACTTTGTTCTTACGATTCCTTATGATCTGAATCCCTAGAACAAACTGAGCCTCTCCCAAATCTTTCATTTGGAATTGGGTCGCTAGCCAATTCTTAACGTCAGTTAGGAACCCTACATCATTCCCAATGAGTAGTATATCGTCTACGTACAAGACTAAGAAAGCTACAACAATATTGACTACTTTCTTGTAAACACAAGGTTCGTCAATATTTTGTTCAAAGCCATAAGATTTGATCGCAGTATCAAACCTTATATTCCAGGATCTAGATGCTTGCTTCAACCCATAAATGGATCGATTAAGCTTGCAAACCTTTTGCTCTTGACCCTGAAGTATGAATCCCTCTGGTTGAGTGTTGCGTGCTCAATGTGTTGAAATAATTAGGAAATAAAAGGGATAGAGCACTCAGAACATGCAAGCATACATGATCTTATAGCAAGTAGTAAGTATATTTCATTCGTTTTCCCACAGAGATTTATTTTTAGCTATTCGCGAAGTGTTTTGTTAAGAAAGAAGGGGTGGATTTGATGGGATAAAATTGGTTTTTAATTGTCTAATTCTTGCTGAATGTGTAAAGGGTAGCAACATAAACGAGAACAAGTTAAAGCTAAGCTAAAATGCAAAGAGACGAGATTAATAAATGAAGGCAAAGACAGCTAAACAGAATTTAAACTTAAGTAGAATTGCGGAGACCGCAATTTTACCGCAATTATAATAACAGCGAAAGTGTGTAAATTGGTGAATTAAGGGCTACTAATGACTATCCTATAGGCATTTTTATACGATTCTCAAGCACTGGATCTACTCACTATGCATCAAACTATCTCAATCTCATGTATTGTCCGATTCCATGCATTAGATTCTTTAGTTTACTCAACTCAAAGTAAGGTCTTAAGCATCTTGTTAAGGCAGAAAGATATGGTTTGTACTAGGGAAACGCCTATTCCTAGGCCGTTTCCTGGTTACCTTGAAAGGCTAGCATGATAATATGACTCTGAACTCTTACTCCTTCCAGAGGTTAGGAGTTCTTTGGACAAAATGGATGGCCAATCGAAATTGCCCGTGGGATGAAGCTTACATACAATCAACGCTTCGAGAGCTATCCTACATGCTTGATTCACGTTTTTTTAGCCTATAGTGTTGTCATTAGCATGCCCCTAAGTGACTTAGTTACTCATGGATATAAGGAGAACAGAACTAAAGGATAAGATAGACATGCTTAGAAGGGAAATGTGCTTAAAACAGCAAGGGAAAGCAGTAGAATGCAAAGGCGAGAGACTGTGAAATACTGAATTTTATGTTTGATTAATTGATTGTTTGATTGAACATAAGAGATACTTAAAGTAAAGAACAGGAAGACAGAACACAACGAAATGAATTAAACTAGCCACAAGAACAGAAACAACACAAGACAGAGTTGGAAAATGGAAATGAAGAACAGAAAACAGTAAAGCAAGCTCGAAAGTCTCGTTGCAGCCGCCTCGAATGAAGGATGAGAAAGGTCAGCCTTGCTTGGATGAATCCAATCGGGAGAGAAGAAGAATCTCCTCTCCTTCCTATCAGATTATCGATTCCAACAGCTGAGCTTCGCAAACCAGCAGACGGCAAAGGAAAACAGGAGAAAAGATGGACTGCGAGAAGACTTCTACGCCTTCGGATGATGTTTGAACCCTCGACTTTGACCCCTATTTATAGTAATCTGCAGGTGCATTTGGGCCAAGGAGAACCATCAATCTTCAACGTCGTACTTCAGAATGGATGAAGGAGAAAGAACGAATCCCTAAAATAACGGAAATTAACAGAAAAAGATCAGTCAACTTACGGTTTTCACTTGAAACATTGCGGGAACCGCAATGTTTCCGCAATGCTTTCGCAATGCTTGTTCTTCATTCTTTTCCTTCGGTTTTCAACCCTTTTCTTTCCTATCGTACATAAGTCCTAATTTAGCTACCTTCTTCTAATTCTCATATTTAAGCATAGGTTTAGGCTAAATGCTATAAAAAACACCTAAGAGTGAACATCTTTCTAAGCTAATTAAATCCTAAAAAGGTCACTTTTGGAGACGTAACATTGAGCCATATAGATAACTCCCCTATATCCCTATCTCTAGCTATGCTGTCCTGTGACACACCTCTAAGCTTAAAATTACCCTCTTATCTAGCTTCTTCTGACTTCGCTTGCCTAATACTCCTTCTGTTTTCATTAACTCCCTACAACTGATCTATTTGCTTTTGTCATATCATGCCAATATCCCTAAGGTTTCAAATTCTGCCTAGCTTTACCTCAGACTCAGTACATGCTTCTAGCTTTATTTTTAATTTGTCTAGGATTCCTTAGAGTCATGCCAGTCTTAGTATTAACGGTGACAGTGGTACTTTTAGAGATCAACCTAAACCCTGGCATCACTACATTGGATAGACATTCATCTCCCTAAACAACCCTACAAGTTACAACTTTGTGCTTAGCTAATTGAGGATCAGAGTTCTTTTTAAATAGGACATCTAAGCCACAAAGTTGTAACTCCTAGGTATGCATTCTTCCTCCCTACTTTTTTCCTTTTTTCTTTCTTTCTTACTTTGGTGGAGCCTCTCCTTTGGTCACCTTTTGATGCAATGCCACTTGTGGGTTACACACTTGGCACTGATTACTCAGCAACCTAAGAGAGACTCCCCTCCAACTGATCGATTTTTCATTTTTTTTTTTCAGTTCATTACTTTTGTCAAGGAGAAGAAGAATGCTTATGTTTTAAGGGAGAGAGGAATGTTCCTAGGCCTAGGGTGGCCTCCCCCAAACTTCAACTACTCATTGTCCCCAATGAGTGTCTGAGGTGGCACACCCCCAAACTTGTCCTAGAAGCATCTAGTCTAAGGTAAAACAAAGAGAAACTAAAGCCCTAGGCATAGACAAAACATTCGAACAGCAAGTATCACAGCAGCAGTAATTTTAAAAAAAACAGACAGATAAGGTCTTAAAGCTGTGCATGCTGAGCTTTTTAGAGGTTAATTTAAACTATCAAAGGGCGTCCTATGACACTCATCCAACATGCTTTTAGATAAGCTATAAAAGGTAGTCATGATAGCAGCAAAAGAAAGATTTTAAACAGATCACAGCCTAACTAAACAGACAGTCCAAAACATGCTTTCAGTAATAAAAATTGCGGGTACCGCAATTATTTCGCAATTAAGTCAGGGCAGATATATCATTCACTAAGGCCCCTAAGCATGCTTTTTCCAGTCATTCAAGCTCTCTAAAAATAAAACTAAACTATCCTACCTAGTCAGCTAGCATCAGACTATACTAAGCAAACTTAAAAACATAAAACTACGCATCTAGAACAGATCAAAATTGTACTAAAAACAGCATAATTCACATGGTTTATCAGAAAGCAGATTTTTTTTTTTTTTTTTTATTATTCTAAGGGAACAGCAATACTCCCTTCAGTGCAATTCAAACCAGCACTCAAATGTCTTCATCTTCATCAGGTTGTCGTGGTCGTGGAGGCACCCATGGAGTCAGGAGATTTGTGGGGAAGTCAGGGAAGATGCACCCAAGTTGGTCTGCAACCTCCTTGTCCCGTGCCTGCGCGTAAGTGGCCCATTGGGCCATCCTCTTCTGCATATCCATCAGGCACGCCATGGATAGTGACTGATCAGCAGCCAACCTATCCAGTTCGAACTCCATATTCCCCTTCCTCTTCAGCCTCAAGCTAGCAGGCAGCTCCAAGTGGCCTGTGTAAGCCATCTGCTCCTCCATCCGCTCAATGGGAACTCCTGCAAGCAAACATAGTTTAGTTATGGTGTTAGGGAAAAATAGTGGTCCCTTACCTTTCTTGGCGCACTCAGCAATGGCGGCTGACATGATTTCACCCACGTTGACCGTGAGACCTCGCATAATGGCATAGACCAGCAGCGATCTGCTCTGGTTGATGGTCGTCTCATGGGTCACAGGGGACAGCTTCCTCCTTACAAAGGCAAACCATACAGCTGCCTTTGCTGTGAGGTTGGCACTCATGAGTGTGTGCCTCCCATTGCGTGATACAGTCCACGCTGCTTCAGGCTGGCCAATGGTTCGAATGGCCTCCTCCAGGACTGCCTCAGTAGGCTCATCAACGATCCTTGCATAGTCAGTATGTCTTTGGCCCTTGAGGCCATAGGCTTCGTTGATGGCTTTTGCTGAGTAGTCCACCTCTACTCCTCTCACCACAGAAAGCCCCTCCTCAGAGTTTCGCAGGTTGGCGTAGAAGTCGTATACCATACTTGTGTAAGCCGGATTGGGTGGCCTGCACAACTCCTCCCAGCTATGATTTATGATTCCTGCGCGCAAGAACTGCGGCAGGTCAGCAGGTCTGTCGAGGAAGCCCTTCTCGTGCAGCAACTCCCTCTTCCTCAGCTCAATGCCCCTGGACTCAGCGTCAGAGGACACATACCTCACTGACTGAGGCTCATCTTCAGGGTACAGCTTGGCCTTCCCTTTATCTGTTGGTTTGGCTGACTCCGCAGCCTCAACCTTGAGTCTTTTGAGCGATGGCTCAATGCTCTCCTTTTCTGATGAAGGCGCTCGCTTGGCCTTCTTCTTTTTCAGCTTCTTGGACCGCTTGGCCTTGAGAATCTTGGCTTTCTTCTTCTTCTTGAGCTTTGCCTCGATGGTGATCTGCTGGAGGCACGCCCCCAGCGTCTCTTCCATGGAATCATCCTGCTGCGACAGACTCACTGGGCTAGCTTCCCTCACAGGAGAGAAAACCTCCTCTTCCTCACCTTCCCCAATGCCCTGCGTTGATTCTTGGTACTCCCCATATGGGAATTCAGGGTCAGGCCGTGGGGAAGTGTGTGACGGCGTGGTGCTTCGCTCTGCTGTAAGCGTCTGTGCAGAACTCTGTGGTGAAGACGGCTGCTCAGGGCTTTGCGCTGGCGGTGATGGGGAAGAGCTGTGCGCTGGTGGTGCAGGTGGCGAGGCACTCCTCTTGGCTGAATCGTGGGACACACGATCAGTTTCTTGACTCTCCACAGAGGGAGTCTTTTCTTTGCTCGGTTCAGCGGCCACCGCTAAACTCCACCTACGCTTCTTGGGTGTGCCTGCTGGTTCAGAGGGTCCAGCAGGGATCTCAGTGACAACCTTCCACTTCTTCTTGCGAATCGGAAGCTTGGGTAAGCGTTCAGTTCGCGCAGCGTCAGCCTCAGCCAAGGCAAGCAGTGCGTCTCTCGCAGCCGTTTCAGCGTCGTCAGCCCTCTTCTTGGCTGCAGATCTTTCAGCCCTTGTGAACACCATTGTTGAGTCTTGGAGATTTGGAGAGACGAATCAAAGATGAAGAGAATCGCAGTTTTCTTGGAATTCAGAGAGTGGGAGAATCGTACAGATCGAGCGCCTTCTAACGGATATAAAGGAAACGGATAAATCCCAACGGCTATATTTTGCGGATCCTGCAAATCCAGCGCAATTTTAGGGATTTTTTTTCATCTAAATGTCAATCTTTGCTCATCCGGATCTTTTATTTGGCTCAACCTTTTCTTGATTTTTAAAGCTGGAATTACTCTCCTTGATTCCCTCTATTGATTCCCTGCAAAAAGAAATAAAATCAACATCAAATTCGTAATTAAAATCATACAACAAAACATACAAACGATAACCGGAAAATCGCAAAAAATAAACTAAGGCATGAGCCTTATGTTGACGAGCACAGCAATCACTCGTCCTCTCTCGTTCTTGTTGTCATGCTTCAGTTAAGAGGAAGGCCGAGAGAGTCTTCACATCTCCTTCCTCATAGTAGTGCTTCAATCTTGCACCATTAACCATGAATGGTTGGCCTTGCTGCAAGTTCTTTATCTCTATGGCACCATGAACAAACACATTAGTAATCACAAATGGACCTGACCACCTAGACTTAAGTTTCCCTGGAAATAGTTTCAACCGTGAGTTAAACAACAATACAAGCTGACCCTTCTTAAAGTCCTTAACTCTAAGTCTACTATCGTGCCAAATCTTGGTCTTTTCCTTATACATTTTGGCATTTTCATAAGACATCTGCCTAAGCTCATCAAGCTCATGTAATTGCAAAGACCGCAACGTTCCCGCATCAGTCACGCAATAATTCAACTCCTTTAGTGCCCAAAATGCCTTAATTTCTAACTCAAATGGAAGATGACAAGCTTTACCATATACAAGCCTGTAAGGAGACATACCTAGAGGTGTCTTATATGCTGTCCTATACGCCCAAAGTGCATCCTCAAGCTTAAAGGACCAGTCTTTCCTATTAGGTTTGACCACTTTTTCTAGGATGTTCTTAATCTCCCTATTCGAAATTTCAGCCTGTCCATTCGAGTGTGGGTGATAGGGAGTGGCTACTCTATGTCTAATGTTATACTTAGCCAACACTCTCTCCATAGCCTTATTAATGAAATGTGTCCCCTCATCACTAATGACAGCACGAGGTGTTCCAAACCTAGTAAAAATGTGCCTATGTAAGAATTTTATTACTGTTTTGGCATCATTATTGGGACATGCTATGGCCTCTACCCACTTGGATACGTAGTCTACTGCCACCAAAATATAAAGGTTACCTGATGATGGAGGGAATGGCCCCATGAAGTCAATGCCCCACACATCAAAGAGCTCCAACTCTAAGATGTAGGTGAGGGGCATCTCATCCTTTCGACTGAGGTTACCTGTTCTTTGGCATTCATCGCAGCTGTGGGCATAGTTGTGGGCATCCTTGAAGATCGTTGGCCAATAGTAGCCACTCTGAAATACCTTTGCAGCTGTTCTTTGGCCACCAAAGTGTCCACCATAAGGAGCTGTGTGACAGTGCTGCAGCACAGACTTCGCTTCAGCAGCTGAAACACACTTCCTTAGCAAGCCGTCAGCACATGTTCTGTAAAGTGTGGGGTCATCCCAGATGAATTTCCTTGCTTCATGAAGGAACCTCTTCTTCTCTTGTCCTCCCTTGAAAACTGGTAATACCTGTGATGCAAGGAAGTTAGCAATGTCAGCAAACCAAGGTTCCTCATCGTTATCACGATGAGTCAAAACAAAGACATGTTCATCAACAAAAGCATCAGAAATTGCGGGTTCCGCAATTTTTCCGCAATTGTGCTGCAATCGAGAAAGGTGATCCGCAACCACATTTTCACATCCTTTCTTGTCTCGATTGTCCAAATCAAATTCCTGCAGCAATAACACCCACCTAATCAACCTAGGCTTAGCATCAGCCTTCCTCATGAGATACTTTAAGGCAGAATGGTCAGTGTACACAATTGTCCTAGTGCCTACAATATAGTTTCTAAATTTCTCACAAGCGAACACTACAGCAAGCATCTCTTTCTCAGTAGTTGTATAATTACATTGAGCCTCATTCAGGGTTTTACTAGCATAATAGACAGGGTGTGTTAGCTTGTCAATCTTCTGTCCTAACATAACCCCTACAGCATAGTCACTAGCATCACATAACATCTCAAATGGGAGATCCCAATCTGGCCCTACTATAATCGGCGCTGTGACTAGTGCTTCCTTAAGGGTTTTCCAAGCTACTACACATTCCTTAGAGAAGATGAATGGCCTATTTAGCTCTAGAAGCTCACACAGAGGCTTGGCTATCTTAGAAAAGTCCTTAATGAACCTTCTATAGAAGCCAGCATGCCCTAAGAAACTTCTAATGGCCTTGACATTCTGAGGCTCTACCAACTTCTCTATGATCTCTATCTTCGCCCTATCAACTTCTACACCTGCCCTTGACACTCTATGACCTAAGACAATCCCTTCATCCACCATGAAGTGGCACTTTTCCCAATTTAGGACTAGGTTGGTCTCCTCACACCTAGCCAAGACTTGTCCTAGGTTCTCTAGACAGTTGGTGAATGAATCCCCAAAGACTGAAAAGTCATCCATGAATATCTCTATCATGGATTCATCCAAATCAGAGAAGATTGCCAACATGCACCTTTGGAAAGTTGCCGGTGCATTGCATAAGCCAAAAGGCATTCTGCGAAAGGCAAAAGTTCCAAAAGGGCAAGTAAAGGTAGTCTTTTCTTGGTCTTTGGGGTCTATAGTGATCTGGTTATACCCTGAATAACCGTCTAGGAAACAGTAATAGGCTCTACCAGCTATTCTGTCTAACATTTGGTCAATAAATGGTAGGGGGAAATGGTCTTTCTTGGTCTCTTTATTTAGTTTCCTATAATCCATACATACTCTCCACCCTGTGACAGTCCTAGTTGGAATCAGTTCATTGTTCTCATTGACTACCACAGTCATCCCACCCTTTTTAGGTACACACTGTATAGGGCTCACCCACTGACTACTATCTATAGGAAAAATAACCCCAGCATCTAACCATTTTATTATTTCCTTTTTAACTACCTCTTTCATAGAGGGGTTCAACCTACGCTGGTGATCTACTCGGGGTGTATGTTCTTCCTCTAATGTGATCTTATGCATACAATAAGAAGGGCTAATGCCTCTAATATCAGCAATAGTCCATGCAATAGCCTTCCTATGTTGCTTAAGTAGTAAAATTAAATCAACCTCATGCTGTTCACTTAGTTTAGAAGAAATAATTACAGGCAGGGTATCATTATTTCCTAAATATGCATACTTGAGGTGTGTGGGCAGTGGTTTTAATTCTAAAGTGGGTGGATGCTCAATGGATGGCTTTAAAGGATTCAAGGATCTATCAGTTAATTCTATATTCATACATACATGCTGAGGGTTATTTACAGATATGTCTATTATCTCAGCTATGTTTAAGTCTGTTAATTCTAATCCTACATATTCATTAGCATGCTTGGTTAGTAATACATGCTCCAATTGTTCTTCCATTAAGGAGTCTACTACGTCCATGCTAGCACAGGATTCAAGGTCAGAGGGGTACCTTAAAGCTTTATACACACTAAACTTTACCTCTTCATCATGAACCCTCATAGTAAGCTCACCTTTTTGGACGTCTATCAGTGTCCTACCTGTGGCTAGAAATGGTCTGCCTAACAGGATGGGGACCTCCTTGTCTGCTTCATAATCCAGGATAATGAAATCTGCAAGGAAAATAAACTTGTCAACCTTTACTAAAATATCCTCAATTTTACCTTCTGGGTATGCAATGGATCTGTCTGCTAATTGTAAAGTGACAGTGGTTGGACGTGCTTCTCCTATTCCCAACTGGCGGAATAGTGATAAGGGCATGAGGTTTATGCTGGCGCCCAGGTCACAAAGCGCTCTGCCCACGTGCTTGCCTCCAAGTTCTACAGGTAAGGTAAAAGAACCAGGATCCTTCTCCTTCTTGGGCAGCTTGTTTTGGAGTATGGCACTGCACTCCTCAGTGAGGTTTACTGTTTCAAACTCACCAATTGTTTTTTTGTTAGTAATAATATCTTTCAAAAACTTTACATAGGAAGGCATAGACTGTAACACTTCTACAAAAGGAATGTTGACATGCACTTGTTTAAGAATTTCTAAGAATTTATTAAAATGCACTTCCTGTTCCTGCTTCTTCTTAAGCCTTCGAGGATATGGAGGTGGTGGCACATATGCAGGCACGTCAGGTCGCCTTAGGATAGGTGGAGGCCTTGGAATTTCTTCTATCTCCTCAATAATTGGCTCTAGCCTGGCTCCTGATGTGCTAGTTGATGGTGGACCTTGGCTTGGCAGAGACTCCAGTGGAGCACTAGACTCAGTGTTCTCTACTCTCTTTGGTGTGTCCTTTGTGTTGCTCACCAAGGGTCTACCACTTCTAAGTTCAATTGCTTGAACTTGCTCTTTACCATCTCTCCTTGGCACCTCGGTGTCAGCAGGGAGTCTACCTTGGGGCCTACTCTTGAGTTCATTGGCTAATTGGCCTATTTGGTTCTCTAGGCTCCTAAGAGTAGCTTGCTGGCTTTGAAGAGTAGCATCATTCTTGGCTATGTATTCCTTGAGTAAGTTTTCTACAGAAGATCCTACAGGTTGGTTGTATGGTTTTTGATACATGGATTGGTTATGTTGAGGAGTGAAACCAGGTGTTCCACTCGGTCTAGGTTGGTTAGGATTTTGGTTAGCATTTTGTTGGCCACCCCATGACAAGTTTGGGTGGTTCCTCCAACCAGGGTTGTAAGTATTGGAGTAGGGGTTGTTCCTAGGCTGCTGCTGACTTCCAATGTAGCAGACTGAGGCTGGATTCCCAGGGCAGTATTCATACAGGTGCCCTTCCCCACAGAATCCACATATGAGTGTCTCACTTTGACTTGGTTGGGTGCCCATTGACATGGCGGTAGCGGTGTTGACACTTGTTTGGAGATTGGCCTGAGCCATTTGCTTAACTAGGTTGGTCAGGGCATTTATTTGGTTGCTCATTGCACTTAGAGCATCCTTGTCTTGAGCTCTAGTTGGCTCAACAGGATCGTCTGACCACCTACAGTGAGACGCTGAGATCTTCTCCAAGATCTCATAGGCTTCGTTGTAACTCTTGGACAACATGGAGCCTCCAGCGGATGAGTTTAAGACTTGTCTAGTGCTGGGATTGCATCCTTTGAAAAAGACCTCAATTTGGATACACCATGGGATGCCATGATGTGGACATTTAAGAAGAAGATCTTTGAACCTTGTCCAAGCTTCGTGAAGAGATTCATTATCAGCTTGTTTGAACTTAACTATATCATCACGAAAGGTAGAATTCCTATCAGGTGGGAAGTATTTGACTAGGAATTTCTCTGCTAAGTCTGTCCAATTGAGGACAGATCCAGAGGGTAATGAGTTCAACCATGTTTTGGCTTTGTCCCTCAAAGAGTAAGGGAAAAGATATAGCCTCAAGGCTTCTTGAGAAACTCCAGGGATGATAAAGGTATCACTGACTCCTAAGAAGTTCCTAAGATGGTTGTGGGGGTCCTCATTTTCTATCCCAAAGAATTGTCCCACAGTGGACAACATTTGGAACATCACTGGCTTTAACTCGAATGAGTTGGCAGTGATTTCAGGACGGATTATGCTGGGGTTCAGCTCCCCAGGCATAGGTACTAGATATGAAAGGATGGCACTATTTTTGTCATTCGCTATTTCGATGGGATTGCGAGTGGCAGGTACCGGATTTGGAATTATTCCAGCCATTTCTTCTTGAGACAATTGCGGAAGAATTGTGGTTCCTGCAATTATTTGAGGTATAGAGGGTTGTTTAAAGAGACGTTTCTTGGCTTTAGTTCTGGCTCTAAATAGTCTCTCGGGCTCAGGATTGAACTCTAGATCACTACTTGAATGCTCACTCATAAACTAACCCAACTAGTACCTGCAAAAGAAATGAACCTAGATTAGTTCCAATAGACAGTAAACTTGGTGTTTCAAACTTAACTAACTCCGTTTTCACTAAAATAAATCCCCGGCAGCGGCGCCAAAAACTTGTTGCGTGCTCAATGTGTTGAAATAATTAGGAAATAAAAGGGATAGAGCACTCAGAACATGCAAGCATACATGATCTTATAGCAAGTAGTAAGTATATTTCATTCGTTTTCCCACAGAGATTTATTTTTAGCTATTCGCGAAGTGTTTTGTTAAGAAAGAAGGGGTGGATTTGATGGGATAAAATTGGTTTTTAATTGTCTAATTCTTGCTGAATGTGTAAAGGGTAGCAACATAAACGAGAACAAGTTAAAGCTAAGCTAAAATGCAAAGAGACGAGATTAATAAATGAAGGCAAAGACAGCTAAACAGAATTTAAACTTAAGCAGAATTGCGGAGACCGCAATTTTACCGCAATTATAATAACAGCGAAAGTGTGTAAATGGGTGAATTAAGGGCTACTAATGACTATCCTATAGGCATTTTTATACGATTCTCAAGCACTGGATCTACTCACTATGCATCAAACTATCTCAATCTCATGTATCGTCCGATTCCATGCATTAGATTCTTTAGTTTACTCAACTCAAAGTAAGGTCTTAAGCATCTTGTTAAGGCAGAAAGATATGGTTTGTACTAGGGAAACGCCTATTCCTAGGCCGTTTCCTGGTTACCTTGAAAGGCTAGCATGATAATATGACTCTGAACTCTTACTCCTTCCAGAGGTTAGGAGTTCTTTGGACAAAATGGATGGCCAATCGAAATTGCCCGTGGGATGAAGCTTACATACAATCAACGCTTCGAGAGCTATCCTACGTGCTTGATTCACGTTTTTTTAGCCTATAGTGTTGTCATTAGCATGCCCCTAAGTGACTTAGTTACTCATGAATATAAGGAGAACAGAACTAAAGGATAAGATAGACATGCTTAGAAGGGAAATGTGCTTAAAACAGCAAGGGAAAGCAGTAGAATGCAAAGGCGAGAGACTGTGAAATACTGAATTTTATGTTTGATTAATTGATTGTTTGATTGAACATAAGAGATACTTAAAGTAAAGAACAGGAAGACAGAACACAACGAAATGAATTAAACTAGCCACAAGAACAGAAACAACACAAGACAGAGTTGGAAAATGGAAATGAAGAACAGAAAACAGTAAAGCAAGCTCGAAAGTCTCGTTGCAGCCGCCTCGAATGAAGGATGAGAAAGGTCAGCCTTGCTTGGATGAATCCAATCGGGAGAGAAGAAGAATCTCCTCTCCTTCCTATCAGATTATCGATTCCAACAGCTGAGCTTCGCAAACCAGCAGACGGCAAAGGAAAACAGGAGAAAAGATGGACTGCGAGAAGACTTCTACGCCTTCGGATGATGTTTGAACCCTCGACTTTGACCCCTATTTATAGTAATCTGCAGGTGCATTTGGGCCAAGGAGAACCATCAATCTTCAACGTCGTACTTCAGAATGGATGGAGGAGAAAGAACGAATCCCTGAAATAACGGAAATTAACAGAAAAAGATCAGTCAACTTACGGTTTTCACTTGAAACATTGCGGGAACCGCAATGTTTCCGCAATGCTTTCGCAATGCTTGTTTTTCATTCTTTTCCTTCGGTTTTCAACCCTTTTCTTTCCTATCGTACATAAGTCCTAATTTAGCTACCTTCTTCTAATTCTCATATTTAAGCATAGGTTTAGGCTAAATGCTATAAAAAACACCTAAGAGTGAACATCTTTCTAAGCTAATTAAATCCTAAAAAGGTCACTTTTGGAGACGTAACATTGAGCCATATAGATACTCTCCTCAAGATTACCATTCAGAAATGCAGTCTTGACATCCATTTGCCAGATTTCATAATCATAAAATGTAGCAATGGATAAGAGTATTCTAATCTACTTTAACATGGCAACAGGAGAAAATGTTTCTTCATAGTCCACCCCTTCTCTTTGGGAATAACCTTTTGCCACAAGTCGAGCCTTAAAGGTTTGCACCTTACTGGCTTGGTCTCGTTTTCTCTTGTAGATCCACTTGCAACCGATAGGTCTTTCACTATCTGGTTGGTCTACAAGATCCCAGACCGAATTGAAGTACATAGACTCCATTTAGAGATCCATGGCTTTCAGCCACTGGTCCTTGTCTATGTCATTCATTGCCTGTTTAAAGGTCAATGGATCCTCAACGCCATCATCAGGTATGACGATTTGAGTTTCAGACAAGTCGATGTAGCGGTCGGGCTGTCTTACATCCCTTCCACTGCGTCGAGGCTTTCTTAACTCTTGAGAAGGACCAGCCTAATCAACAACCTTTGTTGATTCGTCTGTAGCTTTCCTTGAAAATTCGGACAAAACAATTTTGCTCGACGGTTGATGATCTCTCATGTGGTCTTCCTCTAAGAACGTGGCATTAGTCGATACTAGTACCTTGTTCTCATGAGGATCGTAAAATAGACCACCTTTTGTTTCCTTGGGGTAACCTACAAATAGGCACAATTTTGAACGATGTTCCAACTTCTTTGGATTGGGTACTAGCACATGTGCCGGACACCCCCAAATCCTGAAGTGACGTAAACTACCTTTACGCCCTCTCCATAACTCATAAGGTGTTTCAGAAACACTCTTAGAGGGAACCATGTTCAAAATATATACTGCAGTCTCTACTGCATATCCCCAAAACGAACTAGGCAAATGAGCATAACTCATCATAGATCGAACCATGTCTAACAGGGTTCTATTTCTCCTCTCGGACACACCATTCTGCTGTGGTGTTCCTGGCGCTGAGAGTTGAGATACTATTCCATGTTCTATCATATAGTCCTGGAATCTTAAATCCATATACTCTCCACCTCGATCTGATCGGAGTGTTTTTATCGATTTACCTAATGTGTTCTCAACCTTTGCCTTATACTCTTTGAACTTTTCAAGAGCTTCGGACTTATGATGCATTAGATAAAGATAACCGTACCTAGAATAATCATCAATGAAACTGATGAAATATTCATACCCTCATCGTGCTTTGACATTCAAAGGACCGCAGAGATCCGAATGCACAATTTCTAGAGGTTCTTTGGACCTATGACCTTTTTCAGAAAAAGATCGTTTGGTCATTTTGCCCTCAAGACAAGACTCACATGGCGGTAAAGAGTTGTCCTCTAAACGATTTAGCAGACCACTCTTAACCAATCTCCCAATCCTATTGAGATTAATGTGACCTAGTCTTAAGTGCCAAAGATAAGTACTTGGAGAAAGTTTCTGCCTTTTAGTTTGAGTCTCAGCTGTTTTAAACATTTCAGTGTTCAAAATAGCTTTGGCTTCGGTTGGTCTTAACACATACAAGTTGTTTTCAAGTTTCGCAGAACAAATACGTACACCTCTTTTGCTAATGAACGCTTCATTATGAACAAAAGATACTTTATACAACTGTTCTAACAAACAAGATATAGATACAAGATTCCTCTTGAAGGTAGGAACCATGCGTACATTTTCTAGTAAAATGAAACTATCTCTATACAACAACTTTACATCTCCCACTGCTTTAGCTGAGACAACCTCTCCGGGTCCAACTCTGAGAGTTATCTCACCTCGAGAAAGTGGCTGCCAAGAACTAGTTTCCTGAAAAGAAGAACAAACATGGTTAGTAGCTCCTGAATCAAGTATCCAGGTATGACAATCATGTTCTACTAAACATGTTTCGACAACAAATAAATCATATTTACCTTGTCTTTCCTTCTCAGCCTTTTTCTCTACAAGATACTTTGGGCAATTCCGTTTCCAGTGCCCATCTACACCACAATGGAAACATTTTCCTTTGTCTGTAGATTTAGTCTTGCTCTTACCTGCAGCAGGTGCTTTTCCCTTCCTTTTATCTTTTTTCTTCTTTTGAATACTCTTATTCTTAATAGAAGAAAGTTCAGACCTACTCCCTGAAGACGACCCCTTTTGGAATTTCCTAGTAGTGACAACGTTTGCCTCCTTCTCTTTTCCTTTAGAAGTGTGAAGGGACTGATAGGTCTGTAGCTCGCTGAGAAGAGAAGTCAAATTATACTTTATCTTGTTCATTACCATATTGGTTCTGAACTGAAGGAAACTCTTCGGAAGAGATTCCATGATAAAGCTTACTTGACTTGACTCATCAATAGTAGCTCCATTTACTTCCGCCACATTGAAGTGGACCATCATGTTAAGGACATGCTCCCTAACAGAGGTACCCTCCTTCATGCGAGAGTTGTAAACGTATTTGAGGGCTTCATGACAGACCGATGAGGACGGTAGTCAAAACATCTCCTGTAATGAAGACATGATTTCTTTAGCAGAAACCATATCCTCGTGCTTCTTAGCTAACACATCAGATATGCTGGCTAAGATATAGACTCGGGCTTTATCATTAGCCCTTGTCCATCTATCATATGCTTCTCGAACAGTTCGAGTCGCATCCGAGCTAGGAGGGGGAGGACAATCCTCTGATAAGACGAACCTGAGATCATCTAGAACGAGAATCGTATTCAAGTTCGATTTCCAGGTCGCGTAGTTATCGCCCGTTAACTTATCGGAAGCTAGTAAGTGAATGAAAGAGCTAGACATGCTGAAAAGAGAATGAAAAAAATATTAGTGAAAAGGTTTTAACCTAATTTACACACCAATCAAGAATTTAGCAAAGAATAATAATGTACCCAAAACTCATTATTAAACTGCAACGATACTTCAGTGGGTCAGAATGGTCGCTACCGAGGGGCAGTCAAGCATTCCTTCACTGAATCAAGACATTCTTGACTAAATGCTAATACCAGAATATCTCATATTCCTATAACATCTT
This sequence comes from Herpetospermum pedunculosum, assembly GCA_028017165.1. NCBI lineage: Eukaryota > Viridiplantae > Streptophyta > Magnoliopsida > Cucurbitales > Cucurbitaceae > Herpetospermum > Herpetospermum pedunculosum. The sequence goes on from CM051529.1 coordinate 53,181,484, forward strand.
AGTTATCGCTGTTTGGTCAAGATTTACTAACTCCTTAGCAAATATCGTAAGTGTGACCCTCCATTTTTAGAATTCATAGGGCGGCCCCAACGATGCAACCGAATGGAAATGTCAAAGTTGGGAATGGCTCTATGTTTCTTTATCCATAAATGGTGATTGAGATGTTCCGATTCCTATGAAACGGCCCTCCAAATGGATCGGTACCTCTTGTGGGCACCTAGCAGGCGGAACATAGGAATCTCACGGTTCAATCCAATGGAGGAGACCGCAGGATGTATTGACATACTTCCTTCTCCCACTTACTATAAATACTTTCTCCATTCACCTTGCTCTTGAATTATGCAAATACCATCCGAATGGGGATGCCCTATTGACATCACGAGGCCGAGCATAATTCTCACGGTGTGAACTTGACAGAGAACGTAGGAGGAGAGGGATATATCATATATACCTTCTCAACACCTCTACTAAGTATTTTAAGACGGAATGGGTAAATTACTCAGGCATTATCCGGCTAAGACAATAAGACCTAAGTCTAGGTAAAACAAACTTTTACCTATGATGTCTAGGTGATAAACACTTTATTACCTCACACCACCCACGCATGCTCATAAAGCCGGGTTAACTTTACTCAAGTACCGGATGGTCCCCAGGTAGGAGGTGTTCCGTAAACCGTCAGCTTAAATACCTCCAACCTCGAACAGGATGTCCCCGGGTGAGTTTCTTGTAACCTTAGCATTTACAAGATATCGACCTATTCATCTAATGAAACGGAACGATACATTCAACCCTAAGTGAGCATGCCTTTGTCTTTGTTATAGATTTTAAAAGTCTATGCCAATTTTACAACGCTTTGCAAAACTAAGACTAACTACAACAAACTTCTACATGCTTCTCAAACATGCATCACTAAGGCATGACAAGTTGAATATTTAATTTCATAATCAATAGAACACTTATATCGATTATGCTCTTAAACATTCAACTCTTAATTCATAATCAATATAACACTTATATCAATACTCTGAATTAAGCATGCATCTTATACATTATAACACTTATAACAAACAAAATGCATCTAATGTTGGATGTTTAATTTCATAATTAATATAACACTTATATCAATTATTCTATTAAGCAAACAACATGAAATTAATGAATTAATATAACTCTTATATTAATACTCATGAATAAACATGCATCCTATACATTATAACACTTATAACATACCATGTGCATAAAACTAGGGCAACCTATGTTGTTCATTCAATTTCATAATTAATATAACACTTATATCAATTATTTTATTAAGCAAACAACAACTAGTTCATGAATTAATATAACTTTTATATCAAAACTCATGAATTGCCAAATATGCATACGATATATTATAACACTTATAACATATTTTCAATGCATGAAGCATGCTTCCTACGGTGGGATTTTAAATCTATATGGCATACGTTATGCACATACAAACATGGAATTTAATTAAAACATACATTCGCAATGCATAATTAATTAAACACACTAAAGTGGATCGATTTTGGCATTTAACAAGCAATAACTAATTTATTACAAGCTTGAACAACAAGCTACGTCTTGAGCGGACTTCTAACTCTTCGCACCGCCTTTGACCAACTTGCTTCCTCCGAACGCTTCGGCCAAAAACTCTTCGAACTTCTCCTCGTATTGCCTAGAACGAGTTTGAACTTATACCGAACATTTCGGCGAGTTCCAAACTCAAACTTCTTTCACAAAGAAACCTATATGGACTCTAATGACTCTAAAAATACAGACTCTTTAGCATGCATTAAAGCCCATACATTCTCGGGCAATTACAAATAATGAAATTCAAAAGAAACTATGCCAAAATCGATATTCACTTTAGACGCCAATCAGAAACAATTTCTAAAATAAAACCCACCATAACTTAAATTGATGGAAATTGAGTGGCCAAAAACGCTCTGATACCAATTGATGGAGCGCATGATGGAGCGCATGGCACGCAGCGGAAGCGATTTGGATCATAGACACTCTAATTTCATCAATTTAAACAAACGGAAACATGCAAACGCAATGAAAAAGAGAAATTAGAACACATACCCTTGTCGTTCGAATTTCTTCAAATTTCACCGCCAGAAGCTCCTCACGAGCTCAACGAGCCTTCTCACGAAACCTTCGTGGACCACCCACGGTAGTCCCGCTATCCTCAGGCCGAGAAACGGAGTAGTGAGACTCCTTTTACAAAAGAAAAGGAAGAAGAAGCTCACTGAAGAAAACAATTTTCTTCTTTTACAGATAGCAGAGGAAGAAGACGACGAAAAAACAAATTGAAATCTAATTTCAATTTTTATGTGAACCCCAAAAGGCACTCACATTTTTTTTTTTTTTTTTTTTTTAATGCATATATATATACTTGTATATATAACATGTGTCTTACATCTTGCATGTAAGACACATGTATATATATATATATATATATATATTTATATATTATTATTATTAAAAATAATAATAATTATTTTATTAATTAAACTTTTTAATTAATAAAAATATATATATATTAATTAATATTATTTAATTCAATATCAAATATTAATTAAATAATATAATTAAACCCGGTTTTCCGAAAACCGACTTTTTGCATATGAATCCAATTCATATTGTAGACCAATCTCATATTTAAATCATATTTAAATATGTCCATACTCTTCCACAAACCCGAATTTGAACGATTCAAATTCTTTTCTTTTCTTTTATATTGTTTCACGGCTTTATCCGAGCTAGCCAGGAGAACCGTAAGGACCTACAGATCATGAGCTCCAACGATACGAGATTATCCGGTCAAAACTCTTTCAACCGAACTAACCAACATTCGTTAACCCCCGGAGACTCCACTAAAGTCCAAGAGCTGCACTCTCCTCACTGTAGATATATTGTGTCCTCTTGATATAACTATCATCAGTAAGTCGAACCTTCACAAGTTGTTCATAATCACAACGGGTCATTTAAACCGTTTAACCCTTGTATTATATCTTGTTCCTTAAGTACCACTGACACCTCTACTGAACAATTGATTTGTGGTCCAACCATCAAATCAGATTCCTCCCTGATCAGGAGAGGATGGGCCCACTGTTCAAGACCTGGAGTCAGCACTTAAGGGAACAACCTCTCTACTAACCCTTAAAGCGGGTAGGAGTGAATTCCATCTCGCACAACTACGTCCCCAGCCACTTATTCGATCTTATCCCCAAGATGGTAGGCTTATTGAGTCGGCAATCTGGCCACTCTCACCCGTACAAGTCAAAGGATAAGGTTGAATAAACAGGAGTTCATAGTGAGCTCAGGATTGAGATCGAGTTACCTAAGTCATCACATGAAATAAAAACGGTATTTACAGTAAACAGTGTTATAAAGAAAGAGCGACTTTATTTCTTGGTTCGGTCTTGTGCAAACTCATTGCACAGGACGCCCTCACTCACATGTCTCTACATGAAACGATTCGAATCACATCGTTTTGTACTATACAAAGTGAGCCGCGTCCAATAGTGTCCCCAGGATAAGGTACCCAGCCTTATCCCTATACTATAGACCATTTTGGCTGTCTACTTGAACTTGATCCACATTCATGTCACACATGAAGTTCAAGTACTCACACTATCGCCATGGGTGTTAGTTATTGATATAGGTTAATACAAACACAATTCACTAAAATTCAATAACAACTTTATTGAAATAGAATATATACATTCAAACAGTTTACAAACTACGAGTTTTAGGACATAAAACCCAACAGCCCCAACAGTGCATCTGAAGGGTATGTCAGAGTTGGGAATGACCCTATGTTTCTTTATCCATAAATGGTGACTGACTTGTTCGACCCTCATGAAACGACCCTCCGAAGGGATTGGTGCCTTTGAGGGCACCTTGCAGGCGGAACATGGGAATCTCATGGTTCAATCCAATGGAGGAGACCGCAGGAAGTACAGACGTACTTCCTTCTCCCACTTACTATAGATACTTACTCCATTCACCTTGCTATTGAAAGTTGCAAACACCATCCGAAGGGGGATGCCCTATTGACATCACGAGGCCGAGCAAAATTCTCACGTTGTGAACTTTAGGGAGTGCGTAGCAGGAGAGGGATATATCATATATTCCTTCTTAACACTTCTACTAAGCATTGTGGACGGTGTTTTTAGGGTACATACTCCAGGTTTTATCCGGCTAAGAAAATAAAACCTTAAGTCTATGCAGACTATTTACCTGAGATGTCTAGGTTATAACAAATTATTAACCTCACACCTCACACACATGCTCATAAAGTCTGGTTAACTTTACTCAAGTACCGATTAGTACCCAGATAGGAGGTGATCCGTCAATTCATTTTCCTCCAACCTTAGACATGAGTTCACCAGGTGAGTTTCTCATAACCTTAGCATTTACGAGATTTCGACCTATTCATCTAATGAAACATATCGACTCATTTAACCCTATATGAACATGCTCTTATCTTTGTTATAGATTTTAAAAGTCTAAGTCATTTTTACAACACTTGCAAAAACTAGACTTTCTATAACAACCAACTATATGCTTCTCAAACATACATTCGCTAAGGCATGACAAGTTGAATATTTAACTTCATAATCAATATAACACTTATATCGATTATGCTCTTAAATATACAACTCCTAATTCATAATCAATATAATACTTATATCGATTCTCTGAATTAAGCATGCATCCTATACATTATAACAATTATAACATACAATATGCATAAAACAAATGTTGGAAATTTAATTTCATAATTAATATAACACTTATATCACTTATTCTATTAAGCAACCAACATCCAATTCTTGAATTAATATAACTCTTATATTAATACTCGTGAATTAAACATGCATATACATTATTGATGGAGCGCATGTAGCGTAGCAGAAGCGAGTCGGATCAATTGGCACTCTAATTTCATCAATTTAGCTAAACTAGAAACATGCTCAAAACTTTGAAATAAAAGAAATTAGAACACTTACCTCTTGTAGTTCTAAAAACTTCTATTCCGATGCTCGAATCTCCTCACGAACACCTCGAAGCTTCTCTCGAACACTTCGAGGACCACCCCCGGTAGTCCCGCTATCCTCGGGCCGAGCAACGGAGTGGTGAGACTCCTTTACAAGAGAAAAACTTTGGAAGATGAAGATGAGAAGGTGAAAGAGATGAGGGTTTTGTGAGAAATATCTAACACTTAGATTTATAATTTTTCAAGCTACATGAACTCTTCATCAACCCTCATTCAAATGTTCAAACTCTTTGAAAAATCATCAACCTCAAACCATTTGAACTTCATCCAATTTATAGGCAATTCAGATGCAACAAACTCTTTGCTTAGCATGACACCTCAAATTGGATGGATTAATCTTTAACCAAGTGTTCCAAAATTGACGAGTTTATGCATGTGGTTGGTGATTCACAATCCACTTCACAACTAGGATAAATCCACTTGTAATATTTTGTCATTTTAAAATTAATTCATAATTAATTTTAATAAACAAAATAAATTTTAATTAATTAATATTATTATTTAATTCAATATCAAATATTAATTAAATAATAAGACTAATCCCGGTTTCTTAAACCGAATCATCACATTTAATCCCTATTCATGTTTTAGACCAATCCCATATTTAAATATGTCCATCATTCTTCCAAAAACGAATTTGAATAAATTCAAATTCTTTTTCTCTCATATTGTTACACGGCTTAATCCTTGATAACCAGGAGAACCTAAAGGACCTACAGATCATGAGCTCCAACGATACGAGATTAACCGGCCAAACTCTTTAGCCAAGCTAACCAACATTCGTTAACCCTCGGAGACTCCACTAAAGTCCAAGGGTTGCACTCTTCTCACCGTAGATATATTTTTGTCCTCTTGATATAACCATCATCAGTAAGTCGATCCTTCACAGGTTGTTCGTAATTATAGCTGGGTCAAAATAACCGTTTTACCCCCGTAGTTACATCTTGTTCCTTAAGTCCCACTGATCCTCTAATGAACTATTGGTTTGTGGTCCAACCACCAAACCGATTGGTATGTGATCTCATCACTATACCAAGTCCCTCTCGGTCCAATGAGAGGGTGAGATCCCTAGTTCAAGACCCAGAGTCAGCACTTAAGGGAACAACCTCTCTACTAATCCCTCAAGGTGGTAGGCTTATTGAGTCGGCGATCTCGGGTCACTCTCACCCATACAAGTCAAAGGATAAGCCCGAATAAACAGGAGTTCATAGCGTGCTCAGGATTCAGATCGAGTTACCTAGGTTATCATATGAAAAAGTCGGTCTTTACAGTAAACGAAGTTATAAAGAAAGAGCGACTTGTTTCGCGGTTCAGTCTTATGCAAACTCATTGCACAGGACGCCCCCACTCGCATGTCTCCACATGAACGATTTTGGATCACATCGTTTGTATTATGTAAAGCGGGCTGCGTCCAATAGTGTCCCCAGGATAAGGTACCTAGCCTTATCCCTATACTATAGACCGTTCTGGCTATTACTTGAACTTGATCCACAATCATGTCACACATGAAGTTCAAGTATACAACCTATAGCCATGGGTTCTTTGTTTATTGAAGTTAGATTAAAAGTAAATACAATTCACTTTATTCAATAACAACTTACTAAATAAATCTCAATAAAAACTTTATTGCAAAATAAAATATGCATTCAGTTTACAAACCACGAGTTTTAGGACATAAAACCCAACAAACTCCCACTTGGACTAAAACGTCAGTGGAGTACATGCTGGATGAGAAAAACTGGAATATCAAATACATCCATGGCTTTTCTCCCACTGTTCTACTATACAGCTCGCAGTCCTAGACTCACTAGGTGCCCCTTGGACACTTTAGCTGTGAGGAACTTTGTAAACGGATCAACAATATTGTGCTCCGAGGCGATCTGCATAACGATCACGTCTCCTCGATGCACTATCTCCCTGATGAGATGATATTTCCGCTCAATGTGCTTTCCACGCTTAAGGCTTCTTGGTTCTCTAGAATTTGCCACAACACCAGTATTATCACAATAAAGTGTGATAGACAAATTCATATTTGGAACAACTTCCAAATCCGTCAAGAACTTTCTAAGCCATACAACCTCTTTCGCAGCTTCGCAAGCCGCGACATACTCAGCTTCCATGGTGGAGTCAGCTATACAACCTTGATTTATACTCCTCCATACTATTGCCCCTCCGTTAAGAGTGGACACTGATCCCGATGTGGATTTCCTCGAATCCTTATCGGTTTGAAAATCAGAGTCAGTGTATCCTGTAAGGATCAAATCCTTCGCGCCATACACGAGCACATAGTCCCTCGTTCTCCGAAGATACTTGAGGATTTGTTTAACGACAGTCCAATGATCATATCCTGGATTGGACTGATACCTACTGACAATTCCCACTGCATAGTGTTACGTCTCCAAAAGTGACCTTTTTAGGACTAAATTAGCTTAGAAAGATGTTCACTCTTAGGTGTTTTTGATAGCATTTAGCCTAAACCTATGCTTAAATATGAGAATTAGAAGAAGGTAGCTAAATTAGGACTTATGTACAATAGGAAAGAAAAGGGTTGAAAACCGAAGGAAAAGAATGAAAAAACTGCATTAAGGCAGCATTGCGGAAACATTGCGGTTCTCGCAATGTTTCAAGTGAAAACCGTAAGTTGACTGATCTTTTTCTGTTAATTTCCGTTATTTCAGGGATTCGTTCTTTCTCCTCCATCCATTCTGAAGTACGACGTTGAAGATTGATGGTTCTCCTTGGCCCAAATGCACCTGCAGATTACTATAAATAGGGGTCAAAGTCGAGGGTTCAAGCATTATCCGAAAGCGTAGAAATCTTCTCGCAGTCCATCTTTTCTCCTGTTTTCCTTTGCCGTCTGCTGGTTTGCGAAGCTCAGCTGTTGGAATCGATAATCTGATAGGAAGGAGAGGAGATTCTTCTTCTCTCCCGATTGGATTCATCCAAGCAAGGCTGACCTTTCTCATCCTTCATTCGAAGCGGCAGCAACGAGTCATTCGAGCTGTTTTACTGCTTTCTGTTCTTCATTTCTATTTTACAATTCTGTCTTGTGTTGTTTCTGTTCTTGTGGCTAATCTAGTTCATTTCGTTGTGTTCTGTCTTGCTGTTCTTTACTTTAAGTATCTCTTATGTTCATTCAAACAATCAATTAATCAAACGCAAAATTCAGTATTTCACAGTCTTTCGCCTTTGCATTCTACTGCTTTCCCTTACTGTTTTAAGCACATTTCCCTTCTAAGCATGTCTATTTTATCCTTTAGTTCTGTTCTCCCTATATCCATGAGTAACTAAGACACTTAGGGGCATGCTAATGACAACTCCATAGGCTAAAAAACGTGAATCAAGCATGTAGGATAGCTCTCGAAGCATTGATTGTATGTAAGCTTCATCCCACGGGCAATTTCGATTGGCCATCCATTTTGTCCAAAGAACTCCTAACCTCTGGAAGGAGTAAGAGTTCAGAGTCATATTATCATGCTAGCCTTTCAAGGTAACCAGGAAACGGCCTAGGAATAGGCGTTTCCCTAGTACAAACCGTATCTTTCTGCCTTAACAAGATGCTTAAGACCTTACTTTGAGTTGAGTAAACTAAAGAATCTAATGCATGGAATCGGACGATACATGAGATTGAGATAGTTTGATGCATAGAGAGTAGATCCAGTGCTTGAGAATCGTATAAAAATGTCTATAGGATAGTCATTAGTAGCCCTTAAATCACCCATTTACCCACTTTCGCTGTTATTATAATTGCGGTAGAATTGCGGTCTCCGCAATTCCGTCTAAGTTCCATTCTGTTTAGCTGTTTTTATCTTCATTTATTAATCTCGTCTCTTTTCATTTGAGCTTAGTTTTAACTTGTTCTTGTTTATGTTACTACCCTTTACACATTCAGCAAAAATTAGACAATTAAAAACCAATTTTACCCCATCAAATCCACCCCTTCTTTCTTAACAAAACACTTCGCGAATAACTAAAAATAAATCTCTGTGGGAAAACGAATGAAATATAATTACTACTTGCTATAAGATCATGTATGCTTGCATGTTCTGAGTGCTCTATCTCTTTTATTGCCTAATTATTTCAACACATTGAGCACGCAACAAGTTTTTGGCGCCGCTGCCGGGGATTTATTTTAAGTGAAAACGAAGTTTGTTAAGTTTGAAACACCAAGTTTACTGTCTATTGGAACTAATCTAGTTTCATTTCTTTTGCAGGTACTAGTTGGGTTAGTTTATGAGTGAGCATTCAAGTAGTGATCTAGAGTTCAATCCTGAGCCCGAGAGACTATTTAGAGCCAGAACTAGAGCCAAGAAACGTCTCTTTAAACAACCCTCTATACCTCAAATAATTGCGGGAACCACAATTCCCCCGCAATTGTCTCAAGAAGAAATGGCTGGAATAATTCCAAATCCGGTACCTGTCACTCGCAACCCCATTGAAATAGCGAATGACAAAAATAGTGCCATCCTTTCATATCTAGTACCTATGCCTGGGGAGCTGAACCCCAGCATAATCCGTCCTGAAATCACTGCCAACTCATTCGAGTTAAAGCCAGTGATGTTCCAAATGTTGTCCACTGTGGGACAATTCTTTGGAATAGAAAATGAGGACCCCCACAACCATCTTAGGAACTTCTTAGGAGTCAGTGATACCTTTATCATCCCTGGAGTTTCTCAAGAAGCCTTGAGGCTATATCTGTTCCCTTACTCTTTAAGGGACAAAGCCAAAACATGGTTGAACTCATTACCCTCTGGATCTGTCCTTAATTAGACAGATTTAGCAGAGAAATTCCTAGTCAAATACTTCCCACCTGATAGGAATTCTACCTTTCGTGATGACATAGTTAAGTTCAAGCAAGCTGATAATGAGTCTCTTCACGAAGCTTGGACAAGGTTCAAAGATCTTCTTCTTAAATGTCCACATCATGGCATCCCATGGTGTATCCAAATAGAGGTCTTTTTCAAAGGATGCAATCCCAGCACTAGACAAGTCTTAAACTCATCCGCTGGAGGCTCCATGTTGTCCAAGAGTTACAACGAGGCCTATGAGATCTTGGAGAAGATCTCAGCATCTCACTGTAGGTGGTCAGATGATCCTGTTGAGCCAACTAGAGATCAAGACAAGGATGCTCTAAGTGCAATGAGCAGCCAAATAAATGCCCTGACCAACCTAGTTAAGCAAATGGCTCAGGCCAATCTCCAAACAAGTGTCAACACCGCTACCGCCATGTCAATGGGCACCCAACCAAGTCAAGGTGAGGCACTTATATGTGGATTCTGTGGGGAAGGGCACCTGTATGAATACTGCCCTGGGAATCCAGCCTCAGTCTGCTACATTGGAAGCCAGCAGCAGCTGTTGCGTGCTCAATGTGTTGAAATAATTAGGCAATAAAAGAGATAGAGCACTCAGAACATGCAAGCATACATGGTCTCACAGCAAGTAGTAAGTATATTTCATTCGTTTTTTCCACAGAGACTTATTTTTAGCTATTCACGAAGTGTATTTGTTAAGAAAGAAGGGGTGGATTTGATGGGGTAAAATTGGTTTTTAATTATCTAATCCGTGCTGAATGTGTAAAGGAATGCAACATAAACAAATGGAAGTTGAAATTAGACTCAACGGACAAGAGATGAAATTAATAAACGAAGAAGAAAACAGCTAAACAGAATGGTAACTTAGCAGAATTGCGGACACCGCAATGTTATCGCAATTGTAAAAACAGCAAATGTGTGTAAAATGGAGAATTAAGGGCTACTAACGACTATCCTATAGGCATTTTAATACGATTCCCAAGCATTAGATCAACTCTCTATGCATCAAACTCACTCTATCTCATGTATCGTCCGATTCCATGCATTAGATTCTTTAGTTTACTCAACTCAAAGTAAGGTCTTAAGCATCTTGTTAAAACAGGAGTGTTTAGTTTGTACTAGGGAAACGCCTATTCCTAGGCCGTTTCCTGGTTACCATGAAAGGCTAGCATGATAATATGACTCTGAACTCTTACTCCTTCCAGAGGTTAGGAGTTCTTTGGACAAAATGGATGGCCAATCGAAATTGCCCGTGGGATGAAGCTTACATACAATCAATGTTCGAGAGCTATCCTACATGCTTGGTTCACGTTTTTTAGCCTATAGTTCTGTCATTAGCATGCCCCTAAGTGACTTAGCTACTCATGGATATATAGAGAACAGAAGTATAAGATAAAACAGACATGCTTAGAAGGGAAATGTACTCAAAACAGTAAGGCAAAACCGTAGCAGCAGAAGATGGAAACTGTGAAATGAAGACTTGTAATTTGATTACTTTGAATGATTGAACGGACAAAGGGAAACTTAAAGGAAATAATTCAAAGACAGACAACAACGAACTGCAGTAGATAAAACACTAAACTAGAAACAACAACTGATCAAAGCTGGAAATTAGAAAAGGAAGACAGAAAGCAGGAAATGCAGCTTGAAGCTTCGTCGCAATCGCCTCGAATGAAGGATCAAAAAGAGCAGCCTTGCTTGGATGAATCCAATCGGGAGAGAAGAAAAATCTCCTCTCCTTCCTATCAGATTATCGACTCCAACAGCTGAGCTTCGCAAACCAACAAACGGCAAAGGAAAAACAGGAGAACAGATGGACTGCGAGAAGACTCTACGCTTTCGGATGATGATTGAACCTCCGACTTTGACCCCCTTTTATAGTAGTTTGCAGGTGCGTTTGGGCCAAGGAGAACCATCAATCTTCAACGTCGTATATCAGAATGGATGGAGGAGAAAGAACGTATCCCTGAAACCACGGAAATTAACAGAAAAAGATCAGTCAACTTACGGTTTTCACTTGAATAATTGCGGCTTCAGCAATGTTTTCGCAATGCTGTCGCAATGCAGTTTTTTTCATTCTTTTCCTTCGGTTTTCAACCCTTTTCTTTCCTATTGTGCATAAGTCCTAATTTAGCTACCTTCTTTTAATTCTCATATTTAAGCATAGGTTTAGGCTAAATGCTATCAAAAACACCTAAAAGTGTACATCTTCTTAAGCTAAATGGGTCCTAAATAAGTCACTTTCAGAGACTTAACACACCCCCAAACTTAAGGTTTTGCTTGTCCTCAAGCACACTAAGGACTTACCTAGGCTGCTGTTTCTTCTTCTTTAACCACCTAAAGACTCCCCTATATTCTTGTCTATAGCAATGCTGTCCTGTGACACACTTCTTAGTTTCAAACTACCCTCTTATCTAGCTTCTTCTGACTTTGCCTGCCTAACATTCCTTCTGTTTTCATTAACTTCCTCCAACTAATCTATTTACTTTTGTCATATCATGCCACTATCCCTAAGGTTTCAAATTCTGCCTAGCTTTACCTCAGACTCAGTACATGCTTCTAGCTTTATTTTTAATGTGTCTAGGATTCCTTAGAGTCATGCCAGTCTTAGTATTAACGGTGACAGTAGTACTTTTAGAGAACAACCTAAACCCTGGCATCACTACATTGGATAAACACTCATCTCCCTAAACAACCCTACAAGTTACAACTTTGTGCTTAGCTAATTGAGGATCAGAGTTCTTTTTAAATAGGACATCTAAGCCACAAAGTTGTAACTCCTAGGTTTACATTCTTCTTCCCTACTTCTTCTTTTTTCTTTCTTTCTTACTTTGGTGGAGCCTCTCCTTTGGTTGCCTTTTGATGCAACGCCACTTGTGGGTTACACACTTGGCACTGATTACTCAGCAACCTAAGAGAAACTCTCCCCTTTATTCTTTTTCCATTTTGTTTTTCAGTTCATCATTTTTTGTAAAGGAGAAGAAGAATGCTTATGTTTCTAAGGGAGAGAGGAATGTTCCTAGGCCTAGGGTGGCCTCCCCCAAACTTCAACTACTCATTGTCCCCAATGAGTGTCGGAGGTGGCACACCCCCAAACTTGTCCTAGAAGCATCTAGTCTAAGGTAAAACAAAGAGAATCTAAAGCCCTAGGCATAGACAGAACATTGGAAAAGAAAACATCACAGCAGCAGAAAACTGAAAAAAACAGGCAGAAAAGGACTTATAGCTATGCATGCTGAGCTATTTAGAGGTTAATTTAAACTATCAAAGGGTGTTCTATGACACTCATCCAGCATGCATTTAGATAAGCTATATACGGTAGTCATGATAGCAGCAAAAGAAAGAATTTAAACAGATCACAGCCTAGTTAAACAGACAGTCCAAAACATGCTTTCAGTAATAAAAATTGCGGGTACCGCAATTATTTCGCAATCAAGTCAGGGCAGATATATCATTCACTAAGGCCCCTAAGCATGCTTTTTCCAGTCATTCAAGCTCTATAAAAATAAAACTAAACTATCCTACCTAGTCATCTAGCATCAGACTATACTAAACATAATTAAAGACATAAATCTAAGCATCTAAAACAGATCAAAATTGTACTACAAACAGCATAATTTACATAGTCTATCAGAAAGCAGAAAATTTTTCCTAAGGGAACAGCAATACTCCCTTTAGTGCGATTCAAACCAGCACTCAAATATCTTCATCCTCATCAGGCTGTCGTGGGCGTGGAGGCACCCATGGAGTCAGGAGATTGGTGGGAAAATCAGGGAAGATGCAGCCTAGCTGGTCTGCGACCTCTTTGTCCCGTGCCTGCGCATACGTGGCCCATTGAGCCATCCTCCTCTGCATATCCATTAGGCAGGCCATGGATAGGGACTGTTCAGCAGCCAGCCTATCCAGTTCAAACTCCATATTCCCCTTTCTCCTCAGCCTTAGGCTAGCAGGCAGCTCCAAGTGGCCTGTGTAAGCCATCTGCTGCTCCATGCGCTCAGTGGGGACTCCTGCAAGCAAACATAGTTTGGTTATGGTGTTAGGGAAAAACAGTGGTCCCTTACCTTTCTTAGCGCACTCAGCAATGGCAGCAGTGACGACTTCTCCCACGTTGATCGTGAGACCTCTCATTATCGCATACACCAGTAGCGATCGGCTCTGGTTGATTGTAGTCTCGTGAGTCACTGGGGACAATCTCCTTCTCACGAACGAAAACCAAACAGCCGCCTTAGCCGTGAGGTTGGCACTCATGAGAGTGTGCCTCCCATTGCGTGACACGGTCCAGGAAGCTTCAGGCTGGCCAATGGTCCGAATGGCCTCTTCCAGAACTGCCTCAGTAGGCTCATCAACAATCCGTGCATAATCTGTATGTGTTTGGCCCTTGAGACCATAGGCTTCGTTGATGGCCTTGGCTGAGAAATCCACTTCTACCCCTCTGACCACAGACAGGCCATCCTCAGGGCTGAGCACATTGGCGTAGAAATCATACACCATGCTCGTGTAGGCTGGATTGGGCGGTCTGCAAAATTCCTCCCAGCCGTGGTTTAGCACTCCTGCGCGCAAGAACTGCGGCAGGTCAGCAGGTCGGTCGAGGAAGCCTTTCTCGTGCAGCAACTCCCTCTTCCTTAGCTCAGCACCCCTGGACTCAGCATCAGAGGAAACATACCTCACTGACTGAGGCTCATCTTCAGGGTAGAGCTTGGCCTTCCCCTTATCTGATGGCTTGGCTGACTCGGCAGCCTCAACCTTGAGCCGTTTGAGCGAAGGCTCAGTGCTCTCTTTGTCTGCTGAAGGTGCCCTTTTAGCCTTCTTCCTCTTCAGCTTCTTGGATCGCTTGGCCTTGACAATCTTGGCCTTCTTCTTCTTCTTGAGCCTTGCCTTGATGTTGATCTGCTGCAGGCATGCCCCCAGCGTCTCTTCCATGGAATCATCCTGCTGTGCAGGACTCTCTGGGCTAACTTCCCTCGCAGGCGAGAAGACCTCGTCTTCCCCAACTTCCCCACTGCCCTGAGTGGATTCTTGGTACTCCCCATATGGGAATTCAGGGTCAGGCCGTGGGGAATTGTGCGACGGCGTGGTGCTCTGCTCTGCCGTAGGTGACTGTGCAGAACTTAGTGGCGAAGATGGCAGTTCAGTACTCTGCGCTGGCGGCGATGAAGGCGACTCTGGGCTCTGCACTGGTTCAGATGGTGAAGGGCTGTGCGCAGGCGATGCAGATGGCGACGAACCCTTCTTGATCGACTCGTGGGACGCACGATCCGATTCTTGACTCTCCACAGAGGGAGTCTTTGCTTTGCTTGGTTCGGCGGCCATCTCGACACTCCACCGACGCTTCTTGGGTGTGCCCGCTGGTTCAGAAGGTCCAGCAGGGATTTCTGTGACAACCCTCCACTTCCTTCTACGGATCGGAAGCTTGGGAAGACGTCCAGTGCGTACAGCACCATCATCTGCAAGGGTAAGAAGTGCTTCCCTCGCAGCCGCTTCAGCTGCGTCATCAGCCCTCTTCTTGGCTGCAGATCTTTCAGCCCGTGTGAACACCATTGTTGAGTCTTGGAGGTTTGGAAAGAAGGATCAAAGATGAAGAGAATCGCAGCTTTCTTGGAATTCAGAGAATGAGAGAATCGTATCGATCGAGCGCTTCCCAACGGATATAAAGGAAACGGCTAAATCCCAACGGCTATATTTTGCGGATCCTGCAATTCCAGCGCAATTTTAGGGATCTTTTTTCATTAAAATGTCAAACTTTGCTCGCCCGTATCTTTTATTTGGCTCGATCGTTTCTTGATTTTTAAAGCTGGATTTACTCTCCTTGATTCCCTCTATTGATTCCTTGCAAAAAGAAATAAAATTAACATCAAATTCGCAATTAAAATCACACAACAAAACACACAAACGATAACCGGAAATTTGCAAAAAATAAACTAAGGCATGAGCCTTATGTTGGCGAGCACAGTAATCACTCGTCCTCTCTCGTTCTCTTTTCATGTTTCAGTCAAGAGGAAGGCCGAGAGAGTCTTCACATCTCCTTCCTCATAGTAGTGTTTCAACCTTGCACCATTAACCATAAATGGTTGGCCTTGCTGCAAGTTCTTTATCTCTATGGCACCATGAACAAACACATTAGTAATCACAAATGGACCTGACCATCTAGACTTAAGTTTCCCTGGAAATAGCTTCAACCGTGAGTTAAACAACAATACAAGTTGACCCTTCTTAAAGTCCTTAACTCTAAGTCTACTATCATGCCAAATCTTGGTCTTTTCCTTATACATCTTAGCATTTTCATAGGCCATGTGTCTAAGCTCATCAAGCTCATGTAATTGTAAAGACCTCAGTGTTCCTGCATCCTTTACACAAAAATTCAATTCCTTCATGGCCCAAAATGCTTTGTTTTCTAACTCAAGTGGTAAGTGACAAGTCTTGCCATAAACTAGCCTATAAGGAGACATTCCTAGAGGTGTCTTATATGCTGTCCTATAAGCCCAAAGTGCATCCTCGAGCTTAAAGGACCAGTCTTTCCTATTAGGTTTGACTACTTTTTCTAGGATGTTCTTAATTTCCCTATTTGAAATTTCAGCCTGTCCATTTGAGTGTGGGTGATAGGGAGTGGCTACTCTATGTCTAATGTTATACTTAGCCAACACTCTCTCCATAGCCTTGTTAATAAAATGTGACCCCTCATCACTAATGATGGCACGAGGTGTCCCAAACCTAGTAAAAATGTGCCTATGCAAGAAGTTGGTGACTGTTTTAGCATCATTATTAGGACATGCTTTGGCCTCTACCCACTTGGACACATAGTCCACTGCCACTAATATGTAGAGGTTACCTGATGATGGAGGGAATGGTACCATGAAGTCAATGCCCCACACATCAAAGAGTTCCAACTCTAAGATGTAGGTGAGGGGCATCTCATCCTTTCGACTGAGGTTACATGTTCTTTGGCATTCATCACAGCTGTGGGCATAATTGTGGGCATCCTTGAAGATTGTTGGCCAATAGTAGCCACTCTGAAATACCTTTGCAGCTGTTCTTTGGCCACCAAAGTGTCCACCATAAGGAGCTGCGTGACAGTGCTGCAGCACAGACTTCGCTTCAGCAGCTGAAACACACTTCCTCAGCAAGCCATCGGCACAGGTTCTGTAAAGTGTGGGGTCATCCCAGATGAATTTCCTTGCTTCATGAAGGAACCTCTTCTTCTCTTGTCCTCCCTTGAAAACTGGTAATACCTGTGATGCACGGAAGTTAGCAATGTCAGCAAACCAAGGTTCCTCATCGTTATCACGATGAGTCAAAACAAAGATATGTTCATCAATAAAAGCATCAGAAATTGCGGGATCCGCAATTTTTTCGCAATTATGCTGCAATCGAGAAAGGTGATCTGCAACCACATTTTCACATCCCTTCTTGTCTCGAATGTCCAAATCAAACTCCTGCAGCAATAACACCCACCTAATCAACCTAGGCTTAGCATCAGCCTTCCTCATAAGATATTTCAAGGCAGAATGGTCAGTGTATACAATTGTCCTAGTGCCTACAATATAGTTCCTGAATTTTTCACAAGCAAACACTACAGCAAGCATCTCTTTCTCAGTAGTTGTATAATTACATTGAGCCTCATTCAAGGTCTTACTAGCATAATAGACAGGATGTGTTAGCTTGTCAATCTTCTGGCCTAACATGACCCCTACAGCATAATCACTAGCATCACATAACATCTCGAATGGGAGATCCCAATCTGGCCCTACTATAACAGGTGCTGTAACTAGTGCTTTCTTAAGGGTGGTCCAAGCTACTACACAGTCCTTAGAGAAGATGAATGGCCTATTTAGCTCTAGAAGCTCACATAGAGGCTTGGCTATCTTAGAAAAGTCCTTGATGAACCTTCTGTAGAAGCCAGCATGCCCTAAGAAACTCCTAATGGCCTTGACATTCTGAGGCTCTACCAACTTCTCTATGATCTCTATTTTGGCCCTATCGACCTCCACTCCTGCCCTTGACACTCTATGACCTAAGACAATCCCTTCATCCACCATGAAATGGCACTTTTCCCAATTGAGGACTAGGTTGGTCTCCTCACACCTAGCCAGGACTTGTCCTAGGTTTTCTAGACAGTTTGCAAATGAGTCCCCAAAGACTGAGAAGTCATCCATGAATATTTCTATCATGGACTCATCCAACTCAGAGAAGATTGCCATCATGCACCTTTGGAAAGTTGCCGGTGCATTGCATAAGCCAAAAGGCATTCTGCGAAAGGCAAAAGTTCCAAAAGGGGAAGTGAAGGTAGTCTTCTCTTGGTCTTTGGGGTCTATAGTAATCTGATTATAGCCAGAATAACCATCTAAGAAACAATAGTAGGCTCTACCAGCTATTCTGTCTAACATCTGGTCAATGAATGGTATAGGGAAGTGGTCTTTTTTAGTTTCTTTATTTAATTTCCTGTAATCCATGCACACTCTCCATCCTGTGACAGTCCTAGTTGGAATCAGTTCGTTGTTCTCATTGACTACCACAGTCATCCCACCCTTTTTAGGTACACATTGGATAGGACTCACCCACTGGCTACTAGCTATGGGAAAGATCACACCAGCATCTAACCATTTTATTATTTCTTTCTTAACTACCTCTTTCATAGAGGGATTCAGCCTACGTTGATGATCTACTCTAGGTGTGTGTTCTTCCTCTAGTATAATCTTATGCATACAATAAGAAGGGCTAATGCCTCTAATATCAGCAATAGTCCATGCAATAGCCTTCCTATGTTTCTTAAGCAGTAATATTAATTCAACCTCATGCTTTTCACTTAGCTTAGAAGAAATGATAACAGGCAGAGTTTCATTACTCCCTAAATATGCATACTTGAGGTGAGTGGGTAGTGGTTTCAGTTCTAAAACAGGTGGATGCTCAATAGATGGCTTTAAAGGATTCACAGGTCTATCAGTTAAGTCTATATTCATACATACATGTTGTGGTTTATCTACAGGTATATCCATTATGTCAGATACATTTAAGTCAGCTACGTCTAACTGTACATAATCATTAGCATGCTTGGTTAATAATACATGCTCCAATTGTTCTTCCATTAAAGAATCAACAACGTCCATACTAGCACAGGATTCAAGGTCAGAGGGATACCTTAAAGCTTTATACACACTAAATTTTACCTCTTCATCATGAACCCTCATAGTGAGCTCACCTTTTTGGACGTCTATAAGTGCCCTACCTGTGGCTAGAAATGGTCTGCCTAGCAGGATGGGGACCTCCTTGTCTGCTTCATAATCCAGGATAATGAAATCTGCAAGGAAAATAAATTTGTCAACCTTTACTAAAATATCCTCAATTTTACCTTCTGGATATGCAATGGATCTGTCTGCTAATTGTAAGGTGACAGTGGTTGGACGTGCTTCTCCTATTCCCAACTGGCGGAATAGGGATAGGGGCATGAGGTTTATGCTGGCGCCCAGGTCACAAAGCGCTCTGCCCACGTGCTTGCCTCCAAGTTCTACAGGTAAGGTGAAGGAACCAGGATCCTTCTCCTTCTTGGGCAGCTTGTTTTGGAGGATGGCACTGCACTCCTCAGTGAGGTTTACTGTTTCAAACTCACCAATTATTTTTTTGTTAGTAATAATATCCTTCAAAAACTTTACATATGAAGGCATAGACTGTAAAACTTCTACAAAAGGAATGTTGACATGCACTTGCTTAAGAATTTCTAAGAATTTATTAAAATGAACTTCCTGTTCCTGCTTCTTCTTAAGCCTTCGAGGATATGGAGGTGGTGGCACATATGCAGGCACGTCAGGGCGCCTTAGGATAGGTGGAGGCCTTGGAATTTCTTCTATCTCCTCAATGATTGGCTCCAGCCTGGCTCCTGATGTGCTAGTTGGTGGTGGACCTTGGCTTTGCAGAGACTCCAGTGGAGCACTAGACTCAGTGTTCTCTACTCTCTTTGGTGTGTCCTTTGTGTTGCTCACCAAGGGTCTACCACTTCTAAGTTCAATTTCTTGAACTTGCTCTTTACCATCTCTCCTTGGCACCTCGGTGTCAGCAGGGAGTCTACCTTGGGGCCTACTCTTGAGTTCATTGGCTAATTGGCCTATTTGATTCTCTAGGCTCCTAAGAGTAGCCTGTTGGCTTTGAAGAGTAGCATCATTCTTAGCTATGTACTCCTTGAGTAAGTTTTCTACAGAAGATCCTACAGGTTGGTTGTATGGCTTTTGATACATTGATTGGTTATGTTGGGGAGTGAAACCAGGTGTTCCACTCGGTCTAGGTTGGTTAGGATTCTGGTTAGCATTTTGTTGGCCACCCCACGACAGGTTTGGGTGGTTCCTCCAACCAGGGTTGTAAGTATTGGAATAGGGGTTGTTCCTAGGCTGCTGCTGACTTCCAATGTAGCTGACTGAGGCTGGATTCCCAGGGCAGTATTCATACAGGTGCCCTTCCCCACAGAATCCACATATAAGTGCCTCACCTTGACTTGGTTGGGTGCCCATTGACATGGCAGTAGCGGTGTTGGCACTTGTTTGGAGATTGGCCTGAGCCATTTGCTTAACTAGGTTGGTCAGGGCATTTATTTGGGTGCTCATTGCACTTAGAGCATCCTTGTCTTGAGCCCTAGTTGGCTCAACTGGATCATCTGACCACCTACAATGAGATGCTGAGATCTTCTCCAAGATCTCATAGGCCTCGTTGTAACTCTTGGACAACATGGAACCACCGGCAGATGAATTTAAGACTTGCCTAGTGCTGGGGTTGCATCCTTTGAAAAAGACCTCTATTTGGATACACCATGGGATGCCATGATGTGGACTTTTAAGAAGAAGATCTTTGAATCTAGTCCAAGCTTCGTGAAGAGACTCATTATCAGCTTGTTTAAACTTAACTATGTCATCACGAAAGGTAGAATTCCTATCAGGTGGGAAGTATTTGACTAGGAATTTTTCTGCTAAATCTGTCCAATTGCGGACAGATCCAGAGGGTAATGAGTTCAACCATGTTTTGGCTTTGTCCCTCAAAGAGTAAGGGAACAAGTATAGCCTTAAAGCTTCTTGGGACACTCCAGGGATGATAAAGGTATCACTGACTCCTAAGAAATTCCTAAGATGGTTGTGGGGGTCCTCATTTTCTATTCCAAAGAATTGTCCCACAGTGGACAACATTTGGAACATCACTGGCTTTAACTCGAATGAGTTGGCAGTGATTTCAGGACGGATTATGCTGGGGTTCAGCTCCCCAGGCATAGGTACTAGGTATGAAAGAATGGCACTATTCTTGTCATTCGCTATTTCGATGGGGTTGCGAATGACAGGTACCGGATTTGGAACTATATCGTCCATTTCTTCGATTTCAGGTATGATTTGAGGTATAGGAGGTTGTTTAAAAAGTCGTTTCTTTGCTTTGTTTCTAGCTCTAAGTAGTCTCTCAGGCTCAGGATTGAACTCTAGATCACTACTTGAACGCTCACTCATAAACTAACCCAATAGTACCTGCAAAAGAAATGAAAAGTAGATTAGTTTCAATAGATAATAAACTTGGTTTTTCAAACTTAACAAACTTCGTTTTCACTTAAAATAAATCCCCGGCAGCGGCGCCAAAAACTTGTTGCGTGCTCAATGTGTTGAAATAATTAGGCAATAAAAGAGATAGAGCACTCAGAACATGCAAGCATACATGGTCTCACAGCAAGTAGTAAGTATATTTCATTCGTTTTTTCCACAGAGACTTATTTTTAGCTATTCACGAAGTGTATTTGTTAAGAAAGAAGGGGTGGATTTGATGGGGTAAAATTGGTTTTTAATTATCTAATCCGTGCTGAATGTGTAAAGGAATGCAACATAAACAAATGGAAGTTGAAATTAGACTCAACGGACAAGAGATGAAATTAATAAACGAAGAAGAAAACAGCTAAACAGAATGGTAACTTAGCAGAATTGCGGACACCGCAATGTTATCGCAATTGTAAAAACAGCAAATGTGTGTAAAATGGAGAATTAAGGGCTACTAACGACTATCCTATAGGCATTTTAATACGATTCCCAAGCATTAGATCAACTCTCTATGCATCAAACTCACTCTATCTCATGTATCGTCCGATTCCATGCATTAGATTCTTTAGTTTACTCAACTCAAAGTAAGGTCTTAAGCATCTTGTTAAAACAGGAGTGTTTAGTTTGTACTAGGGAAACGCCTATTCCTAGGCCGTTTCCTGGTTACCATGAAAGGCTAGCATGATAATATGACTCTGAACTCTTACTCCTTCCAGAGGTTAGGAGTTCTTTGGACAAAATGGATGGCCAATCGAAATTGCCCGTGGGATGAAGCTTACATACAATCAATGTTCGAGAGCTATCCTACATGCTTGGTTCACGTTTTTTAGCCTATAGTTCTGTCATTAGCATGCCCCTAAGTGACTTAGCTACTCATGGATATATAGAGAACAGAAGTATAAGATAAAACAGACATGCTTAGAAGGGAAATGTACTCAAAACAGTAAGGCAAAACCGTAGCAGCAGAAGATGGAAACTGTGAAATGAAGACTTGTAATTTGATTACTTTGAATGATTGAACGGACAAAGGGAAACTTAAAGGAAATAATTCAAAGACAGACAACAACGAACTGCAGTAGATAAAACACTAAACTAGAAACAACAACTGATCAAAGCTGGAAATTAGAAAAGGAAGACAGAAAGCAGGAAATGCAGCTTGAAGCTTCGTCGCAATCGCCTCGAATGAAGGATCAAAAAGAGCAGCCTTGCTTGGATGAATCCAATCGGGAGAGAAGAAAAATCTCCTCCCTTCCTATCAGATTATCGACTCCAACAGCTGAGCTTCGCAAACCAACAAACGGCAAAGGAAAAACAGGAGAACAGATGGACTGCGAGAAGACTCTACGCTTTCGGATGATGATTGAACCTCCGACTTTGACCCCCTTTTATAGTAGTTTGCAGGTGCGTTTGGGCCAAGGAGAACCATCAATCTTCAACGTCGTATATCAGAATGGATGGAGGAGAAAGAACGTATCCCTGAAACCACGGAAATTAACAGAAAAAGATCAGTCAACTTACGGTTTTCACTTGAATAATTGCGGCTTCAGCAATGTTTTCGCAATGCTGTCGCAATGCAGTTTTTTTCATTCTTTTCCTTCGGTTTTCAACCCTTTTCTTTCCTATTGTGCATAAGTCCTAATTTAGCTACCTTCTTTTAATTCTCATATTTAAGCATAGGTTTAGGCTAAATGCTATCAAAAACACCTAAAAGTGTACATCTTCTTAAGCTAAATGGGTCCTAAATAAGTCACTTTCAGAGACTTAACAGCAGCCTAGGAACAACCCCTATTCCAATACTTACAACCCTGGTTGGAGGAACCACCCAAACCTGTCATGGGGTGGCCAGCAAAATGCTAACCAAAATCCTAACCAACCTAGACCGAGTGGAACACCTGGTTTCACTCCCCAACATAACCAATCCATGTATCAAAAACCATACAACCAACCTGTAGGATCTTCTGTAGAAAACTTACTCAAGGAATACATAGCCAAAAATGATGCTACTTTGCAAAGTCAGCAAGCTACTCTTAGGAGCCTAGAAAACCAAATAGGCCAATTAGCCAATGAACTCAAGAGTAGGCCCCAAGGTAGACTCCCTGCTGACACTGAAGTGCCAAGGAGAGATGGTAAAGAGCAAGTTCAAGCAATTGAACTTAGAAGTGGTAGACCCTTGGTGAGCAACACAAAGGACACACCAAAGAGAGTAGAGAACACTGAGTCTAGTGCTCCACTGGAGTCTCTGCCAAACCAAGGTCCACCACCAACTAGCACATCAGGAGCCAGGCTAGAGCCAATTATTGAGGAGATAGAAGAAATTCCAAGGCCTCCACCTATCCTAAGGCGCCCTGACGTGCCTGCATATGTGCCACCACCTCCATATCCTCGAAGGCTTAAGAAGAAGCAGGAACAGGAAGTGCATTTTAATAAATTCTTAGAAATCCTTAAACAAGTGCATGTCAACATTCCTTTTGTAGAAGTTTTACAGTCTATGCCTTCATATGTAAAGTTTTTGAAGGATATTATTACTAACAAAAAAATAATTGGTGAGTTTGAAACAGTAAACCTCACTGAGGAGTGCAGTGCAATACTCCAAAATAAGCTGCCTAAGAAGGAGAAGGATCCTGGTTCCTTCACCTTACCTGTAGAACTTGGAGGCAAGCACGTGGGCAGAGCACTTTGTGACCTGGGCGCCAGCATAAACCTCATGCCCCTATCACTATTCCGCCAGTTGGGAATAGGAGAAGCACGCCCCACCACTGTCACTTTACAATTAGCAGACAGATCCATTGCATACCCAGAAGGTAAAATTGAGGATATTTTAGTAAAGGTTGACAAGTTTATTTTCCTTGCAGATTTCATTATCCTGGATTATGAAGCAGACAAGGAGGTCCCCATTCTGTTAGGCAGACCATTCCTAGCCACAGGTAGGGCACTGATAGACGTCCAAAAAGGTGAGCTTACTATGAGGGTTCATGATGAAGAGGTGAAGTTTAGTGTATATAAAGCTTTAAGGTACCCCTCTGACCTTGAATCCTGTGCTAGCATGGACGTAGTAGACTCCTTAATGGAAGAACAATTGGAGCATGTATTACTAACCAAGCATGCTAATGAATATGTAGGATTAGAATTAACTGACTTAAATGTAGCTGAGATAATGGACATATCTGTAAATAACCCTCAGCATGTATGTATGAATGTAGAGCTAACTAATAGATCTTTAAATCCTTTAAAGCCATCCATTGAGCATCCACCCACTCTAGAATTAAAACCACTGCCCACACACCTCAAGTATGCATACTTAGGAGATGATGAGACATTGCCTGTAATTATTTCTTCTAAGTTAAGTGAATAGCATGAGGTTGATTTAATTTTACTACTTAAGCAACATAGGAAGGCTATTGCATGGACCATTGCAGATATTAGAGGCATAAGCCCATCCTATTGTATGCATAAGATCACTTTAGAGGAAGGACATACACCCCGAGTAGATCACCAGCGTAGGTTGAACCCCTCTATGAAAGAGGTAGTTAAAAAAGAAATAATAAAATGGTTAGATGCTGGGGTTATTTTTCCTATAGATAGTAGTCAGTGGGTGAGCCCTATACAGTGTGTACCTAAGAAGGGTGGGATGACTGTGGTAGTCAGTGAGAACAATGAACTGATTCCAACTAGGACTGTCACAGGATGGAGAGTATGTATGGATTATAGGAAACTAAATAAAGAAACTAAAAAAGACCACTTCCCTTTACCATTCATTGACCAAATGTTAGACAGAATAGCTGGTAGAGCCTATTATTGTTTCTTAGACGGTTATTCAGGCTATAACCAGATCACTATAGATCCCAAAGACCAAGAAAAGACTACCTTCACTTGCCCTTTTGGAACTTTTGCCTTTCGCAGAATGCCTTTTGGCTTATGCAATGCACCGGCAACTTTCCAAAGGTGCATGTTGGCAATCTTCTCTGATTTGGATGAATCCATGATAGAGATATTCATGGATGACTTTTCAGTCTTTGGGGATTCATTCACCAACTGTCTAGAGAACCTAGGACAAGTCTTGGCTAGGTGTGAGGAGACCAACCTAGTCCTAAATTGGGAAAAGTGCCACTTCATGGTGGATGAAGGGATTGTCTTAGGTCATAGAGTGTCAAGAGCTGGAGTGGAGGTCGATAGGGCCAAGATAGAAATCATAGAGAAGTTGGTAGAGCCTCAGAATGTCAAGGCCATTAGGAGTTTCTTAGGGCATGCTGGCTTCTACAGAAGGTTCATTAAGGACTTTTCTAAGATAGCCAAGCCTCTATGTGAGCTTCTAGAGCTAAATAGGCCATTCATCTTCTCTAAGGACTGTTTAGTAGCTTGGCAGACCCTTAAGAAAGCACTAGTTACAGCACCTGTTATAGTAGGGCCAGATTGGGATCTCCCATTCGAGATGTTATGTGATGCTAGTGACTATGCTGTAGGGGTCATGTTAGGACAGAAGATTGACAAGTTAACACATCCTGTTTATTATGCTAGTAAGACCTTGAATGAGGCTCAATGTAATTATACAACTACTGAAAAAGAGATGCTAGCTGTAGTGTTTGCCTGTGAGAAATTTAGAAATTACATTGTAGGTACTAGGACAATTGTGTACACTGACCATTCTGCCTTAAAGTATCTCATGAGGAAGGCTGATGTTAAGCCTAGGTTGATTAGGTGGGTGTTATTGCTGCAGGAATTTGATTTGGACATTCGAGACAAGAAAGGATGTGAAAATGTGGTTGCGGATCACCTTTCTCGATTGCAGCACAATTGCGAAAAAATTGCGGAGTCCGCAATTTCTGATGCTTTTATTGATGAACATGTCTTTGTTTTGACTCATTGTGATAACGATGAGGAACCTTGGTTTGCTGACATTGCTAACTTCCTTGCATCACAGGTATTACCAGTTTTCAAGGGAGGACAAGAGAAGAAGAGGTTCCTTCACGAAGCAAGGAAATTCATCTGGGATGACCCCACACTTTACAGAACATGTGCTGACGGCTTGCTAAGGAAGTGTGTTTCAGCTGCTGAAGCGAAGTCTGTGCTGCAGCACTGCCACACAGCTCCTTATGGTGGACACTTTGGTGGCCAAAGAACAGCTGCAAAGGTATTTCAAAGTGGCTACTACTGGCCAACAATCTTCAAGGATGCCCACAACTATGCCCACAGCTGTGATGACTGCCAAAGAATAGGTAACCTCAGTCGAAAGGATGAGATGCCCCTCACCTACATCTTAGAGTTGGAGCTCTTTGATGTGTGGGGCATTGACTTCATTGGGCCATTCCCTCCATCATCAGGTAACCTTTACATATTAGTGGCAGTAGACTATGTATCCAAGTGGGTAGAAGCCAGAGCATGTCCCAATAATGATGCTAAAACAGTCACCAAATTCTTGCATAGGCACATTTTTACTAGGTTTGGGACACCTCGTGCCATCATTAGTGATGAGGGATCACATTTCATTAACAAGGCTATGGAGAGAGTGTTGGCTAAGTATAACATTAGACATAGAGTAGCCACTTCCTATCACCCACACTCGAATGGACAGGCTGAAATTTCAAATAGGGAAATTAAGAACATCCTAGAAAAAGTGGTCAAACCTAATAGGAAAGACTGGTCCTTTAAGCTTGAGGATGCACTTTGGGCTTATAGGACAGCATATAAGACACCCCTAGGTATGTCTCCTTATAGGCTGGTATATGGAAAGACTTGCCATTTACCACTTGAGTTAGAAAACAAAGCATTTTGGGCCATGAAGGAATTGATTTTTTGTGTAAAGGATGCGGGAACATTGCGGTCTTTGCAATTACATGAGCTTGATGAGCTTAGACATATGGCCTATGAAAATGCTAAGATGTATAAAGAAAAGACCAAGATTTGGCACGATAGTAGACTTAGAGTTAAGGACTTTAAGAAGGGTCAACTTGTCTTGTTGTTTAACTCACGGTTGAAACTATTTCCAGGTAAACTTAAGTCTAGATGGTCAGGTCCATTTGTGATTACTAATGTGTTTGTTCATGGTGCCATAGAGATAAAGAACTTGCAGCAAGGCCAACCATTCATGGTTAATGGTGCAAGATTGAAGCACTACTATGAGGAAGGAGATGTGAAGACTCTCTCGGCCTTCCTCTTGACTGAAGCATAAAAACGAGAACGAGAGAGGACGAGTGATTGCTGTGCTCGTCAACATAAGGCTCATGCCTTAGTTTATTTTTTGCGATTTTCCGGTTATCGTTTGTGTGTTTTGTTGTATGATTTTAATTACGAATTTGATGTTGCTTTTATTTCTTTTTGTAGGGAATCGAAAGAGGGAATCAAGGAGAGTAATTCCAGCTTTAAAAATCAAGAAACGATTGAGCCAAATAAAAGATACGGACGAGCAAAGATTGACATTTTGATGAAAAAATATCCCTAAAATTGCGCTGGATTTGCAGGATCCGCAAAAATATAGCCGTTGGGATTTAGCCGTTTCCTTTATATCCGTTAGAAGGCGCTTGATCTGTACGATTCTCTCACTCTCTGAATTCCAAGAAAGCTGCGATTCTCTTCATCTTTGATTCTTCTCTCCAAACCTCCAAGACTCAACAATGGTGTTCACACGGGCTGAAAGATCTGCAGCCAAGAAGAAGGCTGACGACGCTGAAACAGCTGCGAGAGACGCACTGCTCGCCTTGGCTACGGCTGACGCTGCGCGGACTGAACGCCTTCCCAAACTCCCAATTCGCAAGAAGAAGTGGAGGGTTGTTACTGAGATACCTGCTGGACCCTCTGAACCAGCAGGCACACCCAAGAAACGCAGATGGAGTGTAGCGGTGGCTGCTGAACCGAGCAAAGAAAAGACTCCCTCTGTGGAGAGTCAAGAAACTGATCGTGTGTCCCACGATTCAGCCAAGAAGAGTGCCTCGCCACCTGCACCACCAGCGCACAGCTCTTCCCCATCACCGCCAGCGCAGAGCCCTGAGCAGCCGTCTTCACCACAGAGTTCTGCACAGACACCTACAGCAGAGCAAACAACCACGCCGTCGCACACTTCTCCACGGCCTGACCCTGAATTCCCATATGGGGAGTACCAAGAATCAACGCAGGGCAGTGGGGAAGGTGAGGAAGAGGAGGTTTTCTCTCCTGTGAGGGACGCTAGCCCGGAGAGTCTTGAACAGAAGAATGACTCAATGGAGGAGACGCTGGGGGCGTGCCTTCAGCAGATCACCATTGAGGCAAAGCTCAAGAAGAAAAAGAAGGCCAAGATTCTCAAGGCCAAGCGATCCAAGAAGCTGAAAAAGAAGAAGGCCAAGAAGGCGCCTTCATCAGACAAGGAGAGCACTGAGCCATCACTCAAAAGACTCAAGGTTGAGGCTGCAGAATCATCCAAGCCAGCAGACAAAGGGAAAGCCAAGCTTTATCCTGAAGAAGAGCCTCAATCAGTGAGGTATGTGTCCTCTGACGCTGAGTCCAGAGGCATTGAGTTGAGGAAAAGGGAGCTACTGCACGAGAAGGGCTTCCTCGACAGACCTGCTGACCTGCCGCAGTTCTTGCGCGCAGGAATTATAAATCACAGCTGGGAGGAGTTGTGTAGGCCACCCAATCCGGCTTACACAGCTATGGTATATGACTTCTACGCCAACCTGCAAAACTCTGAAGAGGGGCTGTCTGTGGTGAGAGGAGTAGAAGTGGACTACTCAGCAAAAGCCATCAACGAAGCCTATGGCCTCAAGGGCCAAAGACACACTGATTATGCGAGGATCGTTGATGAGCCTACTGAGGCAGTGCTGGAGGAGGCCATTCGAACCATTGGCCAGCCTGAAGCAGTGTGGACTGTATCACGCAATGGGAGGCACACCCTCATGAGTGCCAACCTGACAGCAAAGGCAGCTGTATGGTTTGCCTTTGTAAGGAGAAAGCTGTCCCCTGTGACCCATGAGACGACCATCAACCAGAGCAGATCGCTGCTGGTCTATGCCATTATGCGAGGTCTCACGGTCAATGTGGGTGAAATTATGTCAGCCGCCATTGCTGAGTGCGCCAAGAAAGGTAAGGGACCATTGTTTTTCCCTAACACCATAACCAAACTATGTTTGCTTGCAGGAGTCCCCACTGAGCGAATGGAGCAGCAGATGGCTTACACAGGCCACTTGGAGCTGCCTGCTGGTTTGAGGCTGAAGAGGAAGGGGAATATGGAGTTTGAACTGGATAGGCTGGCTGCTGATCAGTCATTATCCATGGCATGCCTGATGGATATGCAAAGGAGGATGGCTCAATGGGCCACTTACGCGCAGGCAAGGGACAAGGAAGTTGCAGATCAACTTGGGTGCATCTTCCCTGACTTCCCCACAAATCTCCTAACTCCATGGGTGCCTCCACGACCACGACAACCTGATGAGGATGAAGACATTTGAGTGCTGGTTTGAATTGCACTGAAGGGAGTATTGTTGTTCCCTTAGAAAAAAAAAAAAAACAACAATTATGCTGTTTTTAGTATAATTTTGATCTGTTTTAGATGTTTAGTTTTATGTTTTTTAAGTTTGCTTAGTATAGTCTGATGCTAGCTGACTAGGTAGGATAGTTTAGTTTTATTTTTAGAGAGCTTGAATGACTGCAAATATATCTGCTCAGACTTGATTGCGAAATAATTGCGGTGCCCGCAATTTTTATTACTGAAAGCATGTTTTGGACTGTCTGTTTAGCTAGGCTGTGATCTGTTTAAATTCTATCTTTTGCTGCTAACATGACTACCTTATATAGCTTATCTAAATGCATGCTGGATGAGTGTCATAGGACACCCTTTGATAGTTTAAATTAACCTCTAAAAAGCTCAGCATGCATAGCCGTAAGTCCTTACCTGTTTGTTTTTCAATTTTCTGCTGCTGTGATATTTTCTTTAGAATGTTCTGTCTATGCCTAGGGCTTTTAGATTCTCTTTGTTTTACTTTAGACTAGATGCTTCTAGGATAGTTTGGGGGTGTGCCACCTCAGACACTCATTGGGGACAATGAATAGTTGAAGTTTGGGGGAGGCCACCCTAGGCCTAGGAACATTCCTCTCTCCCTTAGAAACATAAGCATTCTTCTTCTCCTTTACAAAAAAATGAGGAACTGAAAAAAAAATGAAAAAAGAATAAACGGGGGGAGTTTCTCTTAGGTTGCTGAGTAATCAGTGCCAAGTGTGTAACCCACAAGTGGCGTTGCATCAAAAGGCAACCAAAAGAGAGGCTCCACCAAAGTAAGAAAGAAAGAAAAAAAGAAGAAGTAAGGAAGAAGAATGTAAACCTAGGAGTTACAGCTTTGTGGCTTAGATGTCCTATTTAAAAAGAACTCTGATCCTCAAATTAGCTAGGCACAAAGTTGTAACTTGTAGGGTTGTTTAGGGAGATGAGTGTTTATCCAATGTAGTGATGCCAGGGTTTAGGTTGTTCTCTAAAAGTACTACTGTCACCGTTAATACTAAGACTGGCATGACTCTAAGGAATCCTAGACACATTAAAAATAAAGCTAGAAGCATGTACTGAGTCTGAGGTAAAGCTAGGCAGAATTTGAAACCTTAGGGATAGTGGCATGATATGACAAAAGCAAATAGATCAGTTGTAGGGAGTTAATAAAAACAGAAGGAGTGTTAGGCAGGCGAAGTCAGAAGAAGCTAGATAAGAGGGGAGTTTTAAGCTTAGAAGTGTGTCACAGGACAGCAGTGCTATAGATAGGGATATAGGGGAGTTAGTAGGTGGTTAAAGAAGAAGAAACAGCGGCCTAGGAAAGTCTTTAGATTGCTTGAGAACAAGCAAAACCTTAAGTTTGGGGGTGTGTTACGTCTCCAAAAGTGACCTTTTTAGGACTAAATTAGCTTAGAAAGATGTTCACTCTTAGGTGTTTTTGATAGCATTTAGCCTAAACCTATGCTTAAATATGAGAATTAGAAGAAGGTAGCTAAATTAGGACTTATGTACAATAGGAAAGAAAAGGGTTGAAAACCGAAGGAAAAGAATGAAAAAACTGCATTAAGGCAGCATTGCGGAAACATTGCGGTTCTCGCAATGTTTCAAGTGAAAACCGTAAGTTGACTGATCTTTTTCTGTTAATTTCCGTTATTTCAGGGATTCGTTCTTTCTCCTCCATCCATTCTGAAGTACGACGTTGAAGATTGATGGTTCTCCTTGGCCCAAATGCACCTGCAGATTACTATAAATAGGGGTCAAAGTCGAGGGTTCAAGCATTATCCGAAAGCGTAGAAGTCTTCTCGCAGTCCATCTTTTCTCCTGTTTTCCTTTGCCGTCTGCTGGTTTGCGAAGCTCAGCTGTTGGAATCGATAATCTGATAGGAAGGAGAGGAGATTCTTCTTCTCTCCCGATTGGATTCATCCAAGCAAGGCTGACCTTTCTCATCCTTCATTCGAAGCGGCTGCAACGAGTCATTCGAGCTGTTTTACTGCTTTCTGTTCTTCATTTCTATTTTACAATTCTGTCTTGTGTTGTTTCTGTTCTTGTGGCTAATCTAGTTCATTTCGTTGTGTTCTGTCTTGCTGTTCTTTACTTTAAGTATCTCTTATGTTCATTCAAACAATCAATTAATCAAACGCAAAATTCAGTATTTCACAGTCTTTCGCCTTTGCATTCTACTGCTTTCCCTTACTGTTTTAAGCACATTTCCCTTCTAAGCATGTCTATTTTATCCTTTAGTTCTGTTCTCCCTATATCCATGAGTAACTAAGACACTTAGGGGCATGCTAATGACAACTCCATAGGCTAAAAAACGTGAATCAAGCATGTAGGATAGCTCTCGAAGCATTGATTGTATGTAAGCTTCATCCCACGGGCAATTTCGATTGGCCATCCATTTTGTCCAAAGAACTCCTAACCTCTGGAAGGAGTAAGAGTTCAGAGTCATATTATCATGCTAGCCTTTCAAGGTAACCAGGAAACGGCCTAGGAATAGGCGTTTCCCTAGTACAAACCGTATCTTTCTGCCTTAACAAGATGCTTAAGACCTTACTTTGAGTTGAGTAAACTAAAGAATCTAATGCATGGAATCGGACGATACATGAGATTGAGATAGTTTGATGCATAGAGAGTAGATCCAGTGCTTGAGAATCGTATAAAAATGTCTATAGGATAGTCATTAGTAGCCCTTAAATCACCCATTTACCCACTTTCGCTGTTATTATAATTGCGGTAGAATTGCGGTCTCCGCAATTCCGTCTAAGTTCCATTCTGTTTAGCTGTTTTTATCTTCATTTATTAATCTCGTCTCTTTTCATTTGAGCTTAGTTTTAACTTGTTCTTGTTTATGTTACTACCCTTTACACATTCAGCAAAAATTAGACAATTAAAAACCAATTTTACCCCATCAAATCCACCCCTTCTTTCTTAACAAAACACTTCGCGAATAACTAAAAATAAATCTCTGTGGGAAAACGAATGAAATATATACTTACTACTTGCTATAAGATCATGTATGCTTGCATGTTCTGAGTGCTCTATCTCTTTTATTGCCTAATTATTTCAACACATTGAGCACGCAACACATAGCATATGTCGGGTCGTGTACATAACATGGCGTACATCAGACTACCGACTGCTGATGCATAAGGAATTCGTCTCATATCCTCAACTTCTTGAGGCGTCTTAGGACACTCTTCCTTTGATAATTGAATTCCATGCCTGAAAGGTAAAGAACTCTTCTTGGAATTGTGCATCGAATATCGTATCAACACCTTATCGATATAAGATGCTTGAGACAGCGCTAGCGTTTTGTTCTTACGATTCCTTACGATTTGAATCCCTAGAACAAACTAAGCCTCTCCCAAATCTTTCATTCGGAATTGGGTCGCTAGCCATTGCTTAACGTCAGTCAGGAGTCCTACATCATTCCCAATGAGTAGAATATCATCTACGTATAAGACTAAGAAAGCTACAACAGAATTGACTATTTTCTTGTAGACACAAGGTTCGTCAACATTCTGTTCAAAGCCATAAGATTTGATCGCAGTATCAAACCTTATATTCCAGGATCTAGACGCTTGCTTCAACCCATAAATGGAAGCTTGCAAACCTTTTGCTCTTGACCCTGAACTATGAACCGCTCTGGTTGAGCCATATAGATACTCTTCTCAAGATTATCATTCAGAAAGGCTGTCTTGACATCCATTTGCAAAATTTCATAATCATAAAACGTGGCAATGGATAAGAGTATTCTAATGGACTTTAACATGGAAACAGGGGAGAAGGTTTCTTCATAGTCCACCCTTCCCTCTGGGAATAACCCTTTGCCACAAGTCGAGCTTTAAAGGTTTGCACCTTACCGACTTGGTCTCGTTTCCTCTTGTAAATCCACTTGCAACCGATATGTCTTTCACCATCAGGTTGCTCTAAAAGATCCCAGACCGAATTGAAGTACATCGACTCAATTTCGAGGTCCATGGCTTTAAGCCTCTAGTCCTTGTCTATGTCATTCATTGCCTGTTTAAAGGTCAATGGATCCTCAACGCCGCCATCAGGTATGACGACCTGGGTTTCCGTTAAACCCATGTAGCGGTTGGTTTGTCTCACATCTCTCCCACTATGTCAAGGTATTCTCAACTCTTGAGAAGAACCAGCGTGATCAACAACTCTTGTTGACCCATCTGTAGCTTTCCTGGAAAGTTCGGTCAAAACAATTTTGCTCGAAGGTTGATTATCTCTCATGTGATCTTCATCTAAGAACATGGTGTTTGTCGATACAAGCACCTTGTCCTGTTGGGGATCGTAAAATAGACCACCTTTCGTTTCCTTGGGGTAGCCTATGAATAGGCATAATTTTGAACGTTGTTCTAATTTTTTTGGATTGGGCACCAACACATGTGCCGTACACCCCCAAATTCTGAAGTGGCTTAAACTCACTTTACGCCCTCTCCATAACTCATAAGGTGTTTCTGAAACACTCTTAGAGGGAACTGCGTTCAAAATATATACAGCAGCCTCTACTGCATATCCCCAAAACGAACTAGGTAGTTGAGCATAACTCATCATAGATCGAACCATGTCTAACAGGGTTCTATTTCTCCTTTCGGACACACCGTTCTGCTGCGGTGTTCCGAGTGCTGAGAGTTGGGATACTATTCCATGTTCTATCATATAGTCCTAAAATCTTAAATCCATATACTCTCCACCTCGATCTGATCAGAGTATTTTAATTGTTTTACCTAATGTGTTCTCAACCTCTGCCTTATACTCCTTGAACTTTTCAAGAGCTTCGAACTTATGATGCATTAGGTAAAGATAGTCGTACCTAGAATAATCATCAATAAAGCTGATGAAATATTCATACCCTCCCCGTGCTTTAACATTCATCGGACCACAAAGGTCTGAATGTACAAGTTCTAGAGTTTCTTTGGACCTATGACCTTTTTTAGAAAAAGATTGTTTGGTCATCTTGCCATCAAGACAAGACTCACATGGTGGTAAAGAGTTGTCCTCTAACCGATTTAGGAGACCACTCTTAACCAATCTCCCAATCCTATTGAGATTAATGTGGCCTAGTCTCAAGTGCCAAAGATAGGTACTTGGAGAAAGTTTCTGCCTTTTAGTTGGAGTCTGAGCTGTTTTAAACATCTCGGTGTTCAAAATAGCTTTTGCCTCTGTTGGTCTTAACACATACAAGTTGTTTTCAAGTTTCGCAGAACATATATGTACACCTCTTTTGCTAATGAACGCTTCATTAAAATCAAAAGATACTTTATACAAATGTTCAAGTAAACAAGACATAGATACAAGGTTCCTTTTAAAGCTAGGAACCAACAGTATTTTCAAGTAAAATGAAACTATCTCTGAACAACAACTTCACCGCTCCCACTGCTTTGGCTGAGACAACCTCTCATGTTCCAACCCTAAGAGTTATCTCACCTTCAGCAAGCAGCTGCCAGGAACTAGTTTCCTGGAAAGAAGAACAAACATGGTTAGTGGCTTCTGAATCCAGTATCCAGGTAGAACTATCATGTTCCACTAAACATGTTTCAACAACGAGTAAATCATATTTACTTTGTTGTTTCTTCTCAGCTTTCCTCGCCATGAGGGTATCATGATAGACCGATGAGGACGGTTGTCCAAACATCGTCTGTAATGAATTCATGATCTCCTTAGCGGAGACCATTACCTCATGCTTCTTAGCTAACACATCAGATATGCTGGCTAAGATGTAGACCCGGGCTTTATCATTAGCCCTAGTCCACCTGTCAAATGCATCTCGAACATTTCGAGTTGCAGACGAGCTAGGAGGGGGAGGACATTCATGTGTTAAGACAAACCTAAGATCATCGATAACAAGAATCGTATTCAAGTTCGATTTCCAGGTCGCGTAGTTATTGCCGTTCAGTTTATCAGAAGTTAGTAACTGGATAAACGAACTAGAGCTAGACATCTGAAAAGAATGAATTCTATTAGTGAATTGAACTTAACCTATTTTTAACAACCAATCAAAAATTTAGCAAAAAGTAATAATGTACCCATAAACTCATTATTAATTTGCAACGATACTTCAGT
Source organism: Herpetospermum pedunculosum (assembly GCA_028017165.1). Lineage (NCBI taxonomy): Eukaryota > Viridiplantae > Streptophyta > Magnoliopsida > Cucurbitales > Cucurbitaceae > Herpetospermum > Herpetospermum pedunculosum. The sequence goes on from CM051529.1 coordinate 53,217,451, forward strand.
GAGTCAGAATAATTGCTACCGTGGGGCAGCCAACCACTCCTTCACTGAACCAAGACAATCTTGACTAAATGCCAATACCAGAATAACTCATATTCCTATAGCATCTTAGTTATCGCTGTTTGGTCAAGAATTTACTAACTCCTTAGCAAATCTTGTAAGTGTGACCCGCCATTTTTAGATTTTCTTAGGGCGGCCTCAACAGTGCAACCGTATGGAATGTCAGTGTTGGGAATGGCTCTAATTAATCCTTATCCATTTCTGGTGACTGAGATGTTCCACCTCCCATGAAACGGCCCTCCGAATGGACGGTGCTACTATGGGCAACCAGCAAGCGGAACATGGGAATCTCACGGTTCAACCTAATGGAGGAGACCGCAGGATGTATGGACATACTTCCTTCTCCCACTTACTATAAATACTTTCTCCATTCACCTTGGTCTTGATTTATGCAAACACCATCCGAATGGGGATGCCCTATTGACATCACGAGGCCGAGCATAAATCTCACAGTGTGAACTTCGCGGAGAGCGTAGGAGGAGATCGATATATCATATATACCTTCTCAACACCCTACTAAGTATTTTATACAGTTTGGGTATACTTTTACTAGGTATTATCCGACTAAGACAATAAAACCTAAGTCTAGGTAAAACTGGATTTTTACCTAAGATGTCTAGGTGATAAACGCTTTAAAACCTTACACCTCTCACGTGCATGCTCATAAAGCCGAGTTAACTTAACTCAAGTACCAGATCGATCCCCAGGTAGGAGGTGTTCCGTAAACCGTCATCTTAAATACCTCCAACCTTAGTACAGGATCTCACCGGGTGAGTTCTCTTGTAACCTTAGCTTTATAAGATATCGACCTATTTTAACTATTAAAACGAATCGATACTAAATTCCTAATCGCATTGGAATTCTTTAACCCTTAGTGAGCATGCATTTATCTTTGTTATAGATTTTAAATGTCTATCTCATTTTACAACGCTTTATAAAACAAAGACATTCTATAACATGCTTCCTAAGTTAGAATATAACCATTACATTCATTTTATAACATGCTTCCCAAGCAAGAATATAACAATTATATTCAACTAAGGCAACTATGTTGTATGTTTAATTTCACAATTAATATAACACTTATATCAATTACACTTTTAAACAAGCAACATCCAATTCATAAATTAATATAACACTTATATTAATTCTCATGAATTAAGCATGCATACTATACAACATAACACTTATATTATACTTTCAATACATGCAACATGCTTCCTATGGTGGGATTTGAAATCTATATGACATACTTTATGCACATACAAGAGACTTTAATTAAAACATACATTCACAATGCATAGTCAATTAAACACACTAAAGTGGACCGGTTTTTGCATCACGGGCAAGCAAGCAACTAAATTATTACAATAATAATTCATAAACTAGTTTGAGACGCTTCCGAACCCTTCGAACTGCCCCGAACCGGCTTGAATTTGCTTGAACCGGCCAAAAAAACAGCAACTACAAGCTTCAAATAAGCTGAACCGGTCCAAAACAGTTGTCCCGACTTCAACAGCCCGAACCCGGAGCTATAACGACCCGAACCGGACCAAACGAATGCTGAACCGGACCGCCAGAGGGTGAAGAACAAGGAACCGATCTAACTTTCAGTGAACCGGACCGCACGAGGACCGACCCGAACCCTTTCTTCCACCTTGCGCTGAACCGATTTTGTGCTGTTTTTCCGGACACCCGAGCTTCTGTTTTCGAATTGAAAGCCTATATGAAATCTAATGACTCAAATTTTTTACAGACTCTTCTGCACACATTAAAGCCCACACACGCTCGGGAAATTACAAAATGAAGTACAAATCAAAGCTCAAACAATTATGCCAAAACCGGAAAAACACTTCAGATGCCTAGAAAAATAATTTCTAAAACAAATACCCACCAAGCTCAAATTGATGCAAATTGAGTGCCCAAAAAACGCTCTGATATCAATTGATGGAGCACATGTTGCGCAGCGGAAGTGAGTCGGATCAATTGACACTCTAATTTCATCAATTTAGCTAAACTAGAAACATGCTCAAAACTTTGAAATAAAAGAAATTAGAACACTTACCTCTTGTAGTTCTAAAAACTTCTATTCCGATGCTCAAATATCCTCACAAACACCTCGAACCTTCTCTCGAACACTTCGAGGACCACCTCCGGTAGTCCAGCTATCCTCGGGCCGAGCAACGGAGTGGTGAGACTCCTTTACAAGAGAAAAACTTTGGAAGATGAAGATAGGAATGTGGGAGAGATGAGGGTTTTGTGAGAAATATCTAACACTTAGATTTCTAATTTCTCAAGCTACATGAACTCTTCATCAACCCTCATTCAAATGTTCAAACTCTTTGAAAAATCATCAACCTCAAACCATTTGAACTTCATCCAATTTATAGGAAATTCACATGCAACAAACTCTTTGCTTAGCATGACACCTCAAATTGGATGGATTAGTCATACCGAGTGTTCCAAAATTGATGAGTTTATGCATGTGGTTGGCGATTCACAATCCACTTCACAACTAGGATAAATTCACTCAACTTGGATAAATCCACTTTTAATATTTTGCCATTTTAAAATTAATTCGTAATTAATTTTAATAAACAAAATAAATTTTAATTAATTAAACTTTTTAATTAATTAATATTATTATTTAATTCAATATCAAATATTAATTAAATAATAAGACTAATCTAGGTTTCTTAAACTGAATCATCACACATTAATCCTTATTCATGTTTTAGACCGATCCCATATTTAAATATGTTCATCATTCTTCCAAAAACGAGTTTGAATAAATTCAAATTCTTTTTCTCTCATCTTGTTACACGGCTTAATCCGAGCTAGCTAGGAGAACCTAAAGGACCTACAGATCATGAGCTCCAACGATACGAGATTAACCTGTCAAACTCTTTAGCCAAGCTAACCAACATTCGTTAACCCCCAGAGACTCCACTAAAGTCCAAGGGTTGCACTCTCCTCACCGTAGATATATTTCTGTCCTCTTGATATAACCATCATCAGTAAGTCGATCCTTCACAGGTTGTTCGTAATTATAGCTGAGTCAAAATAATCGTTTTACCTCCGTGTAATTACATCTTGTTCCTTAAGTCCCACTGATCCTCTAATGAACTATTGGTTTGTGGTCCAACCACCAAACCGATTGGTATGTGATCACATCACTATACCAAGTCTCTCTCGGGCCAATGAGAGGGTGGGGTCCCTAATTCAAGACCCGGAGTCAGCACTTAAGGGAACAACCTCTCTACTAATCCCTCAAGGCGGGTAGGAGTGAGTTCCATCTCGCAGGACTATGTTCCCAGCTACCTATCCGGTCTTATCCCCAAGATGGTAGGCTTATTGAGTCGGCGATCTCGAGCTACTCTCACCCATACAAGTTAAAGGATAAGCCCGAATAAACAGGAGTTCATAGCGTGCTCAGGATTCAGATCGAGTTACCTAGGTCATCATATGAAAAAGTCGGTCTTTACAGTAAACGGAGTTATAAAGAAAGAGCGACTTGTTTCGCGGTTCAGTCTTATGCAAACTCATTGCACTGGACGCCCCTACTCGCATGTCTCCACATGAACGATTTCGGATCACATCGTTTGTACTATGTAAAGCGGGCCGCGTCCAATAGTGTCCACAGAATAAGGTACCCATCCTTATCCCTATACTATAGACCGTTCTGGCTATTACTTGAACTTGATCCAAAATCATGTCACACATGAAGTTCAAGTATACAACCTATAGCCATGGGTTCTTTGTTTATTGGAGTTAAGTTAAAAGTAAACACAATTCACTTTATTCAATAACAACTTTACTGAATAAATCTCAATAACAACTTTATTGCAAAATAGAATATATATTCAGTTTACAAACCACGAGTTTTAGGACATAAAACTCAACAATTATAACACTTATAACATACAATATGCATAAAACTAGGCCAACCAATGTTGTATGTTCAATTTCATAATTAATATAACGCTTATATTAATTATTCTATTAAACTAACAACATCTAATTCATGAATTAATATAACTTTTATATCCATACTCATGAATTCCTAAATATGCATACTATACATTATAACACTTATAATATATTTTCTATGCATGGAATATGCTTCCTACGGTGGGATTTTAAATCTATATGGCATACGTTATGCATATACAAACATGGATTTTAATTAAAACATACATTCGCAATGCATAATTAATTAAACACACTAAAGTGGATCGATTTTGGCATTTAGCAAGCAATAACTATTTTATTACAAGCTTGATCAACAAGCTAAGTCTTGAGCGGACTTCGAACTCTTCGCACCGCCTTTGACAAGCTTGCTCCCCCGAACGCTTAAGCCAATTTCTCTTTGAGTTTCTCTTCGTATTGCCTAGAACGAGTTTGAACTAAAACTGAACATTTCGGCCAGCTCAAAAAACCCGAGCTTCTTTCACAAAGAATATGGACTCTAATGACTCTAAAAATACATACGCTTCAGCACACATTAAAGCCCATACATTCTTTGCTCAAAAAAAAAAAAAAAAAAAAAAGCCCATACATTCTCGGGCAATTACAAATTATGAAATTCAGAAAGAAATGATGCAAAAATCGATTTTCACTTTAGACACCCATTCAGAAACAATTTCTAAATTAAAATACCCACCAAGCTTAAATTGATGCAAATTGAGTTAATCACAAAATCGCTTTGATACCAATTGATGGAGCGATATACGCAGCGGAAGCGATTTTGGATCGATGATACTCTAATTTCATCAATTTAACAATTAGGAAACATGCTCAAACGACGGAAATAAGAAAATTAGAAATACATACCCTTGTAGTTCTACTTTTCTTCGAGTTCCACCGCTCGTTCCTCGTCACGAACTCTTTCGACCTCTTCTCACGAACGCCACGAGGACCACCCCAGGTAGTCCCGCTATCCTCGGCGCCGAGCAACGGAGTTGTTGGACTCCGTTAGAAGAGAAAACGAAAAGAAAAAGAAGAAGGATGAAGGAGATGGAATAAGTCTGTGGCTTGCTATGAACTTCAAAGAACGAAAAGACAGTAGCTCACAAACTCATAAATCTAAGGTTTTCATTTTGAATACCTCTCTCAGCCTTAAAGCTCATGAAAAACCATATATATATATATGTAAACTTAACAAATGTCTTACATTGACAATCCATGTAAGACATTTATATAAATAAATATTATTATTTTAAAAATTAATTAAAACTTTAATTAATTTTAAATAATAATAAAAAATTTTATTTATTAAACATTTTAATAAATATTTTTATTTATTAAACATTTTAATAAATAATATATATATATATATATTAATTAAACTTTTTAATTAATTAATATTATTTAATTCAATATCAAATATTAATTAAATAATATGGCTAAACCCGGTTTTCCGAAAACCGACTTTTTTCCACATGAATTTTATTCATGTTATAGACCATTCTCATATTTAAATCATATTTAAATATGTCTATCATTCTTCCACAAACCGAATTTGAACAATTCAAATTCTTTTTCCTTTTCCTTTTCCTTTTCTTTTTCTTTTTTTTTTCTCTTTCATTGTTGCAGACGTTATCCGAGCTAGCCAGGAGAACCTAAAGGACCTACAGATCATGAGCTCCAACGATACGAGATTATTCGGTTAAAACTCTTTTAACCCGAATCAATCAACTTTCGTTAACCCCTAGAGACTCCACTATAGTCCGAGGGTTGCACTCTCCTCACTAGAGATATATTATGTCCTCTTGATATAACCGTCATGGGCAAGTCGACCCTTTACAGGTTGTTCGTAATCACAGTCGGGTCATTTAAACCGTTTAACCCGTACATTACTTCTTGTTCCTTAAGTACCACTGACACCTCTAATGAACAATAGATCAGTGGTCCTACCAACAGATCAATTAACCCTCTCTGATCAGGAGAGGGTGAGCGCTCATTGTTCAAGCCCCAAAGTCAACTATTAAGGGAACAACCTATCTAATAACCCTGAAGAGCGGGTTAGGAGTGAATTCCATCTTATTATACTATGTCCCCAGCTACCTATTGAACTTTATCCCTGAGATGATAAGTTATTGAGTCGGCGCTAATAGGCCACTCTCACCCGTACAAGTCTAAGGATATTGTCTAATAAGCAGGAGTTCATAGTAAGCTCAGGATTAAGATCGAGTTATCAAGGCCATCAATTTGAAATAGTCGGTTTCTTCAGTAAACGACGTTATAAAGAGAGAGCGACTTTTTCGTGGTTCAGTCTTATGCAAACTCATTGCACAGGACGCCCCTGCTCACACATCTCCATGTGAAACGATTCGGATCACATCGTTTTGTACATTACAAAGCGAGCCGCATCCAATAGTGTTACCAGGATAAGGTACCCAACCTTATCCGTATACTATAGACCGTTTTGACTGTCTACTTGAGCCTGATCCACATTCATGTCAGACATGAAGCTCAAGTACTCATCCTTCGCCATGGGTGTTGGTCATTGGTATAGGTTAATGCAAACACGTTCCACTTTATTCCAGTAAACTCTTTTACTAAATAAAACTAATAACTCTTTATTCTTTTGACAGGACTAGATTCCGGGACGAAGAGGCCTCCCGCTCTTATTTAGACTTGGTTGTCAAACATAATGTAATTTCTGAGAGAGCTTTACAACCATGTCCTGGAGAGCAATCACGTATTTTTTTATAATATTCAAAATAGAGGTTGGGAGGAATTCACTAAAAAACCCCAGTCTGTTGTTGTCTCCATTGTGCGCGAATTTTACACAAATATGAGAGAGGGGAACACCATGGTGTTTGTGCGACGCAAAAATGTGCATTTTGATTTTGCAACCATCAACTGGTTTTACAAACTTCCAGACATTGATTGGGATGATTATGGAGCATATGCCGCCAATGAAGTTGATTATGATGAGATCATAGCCAATTTGTGTCCGCCGGGAACTCAATGGAAAACTCGACAAGAGGAAAAGTTGAGTTTTAAGGCATCCCACCGGAGTGTGACGAATAAGGTTTGGCATAATTTTATTTGTGCTAAAATTTTACCCGTCACACATGTGAGCGATGTTACAAAAGACCTGACAATCCTTTTATATGCACTTGTAACGGGCAACTCAATTGATGTGGATCGAATCATTCAACAATCCATAAAACATGCAAAAAGTGAAAGAGTTTCGGCAAGCATAGCAGAAGCAACGTTGGATCTAAGTACTCTTATTTTGTTAATTTCAAAGGAAAAAACATGTAATTTGAAAATCAAAGACAATAATTTAGAAGTTACCTTTGAAGTTCAAATTCTTCTCGATTCCAAAACCGATCTTCGAACGTAACGGTCACGAACCACCACGAGAGTCTTCCCGACTATTCTCCGGCCTTAGAACGGGATTGTGGAATCCTTTGAGTGACTAATTTAAAAGAGAATTGCAGATGAAATTGGAGAGAATGGTAGAGAAATTGTCTTTACAATTCTCAAAGTTCATTAAAATTCCAAGAAGAAGTTAATCTAATTAACCCTTTGTATATATAGAAAACTACATGCAAAAACATGCAAAATTGAGTTAACAATAGGATGCCATGTAGAATCCACTCAATTTAGTGGGATTAGTGGCTTGATGTGGGATGAACACTTAGCAAAAAAGTTTGACTCATAAAAACACCAACAAATGATTTTTCCCACTAACTCAAGAATTGGATTTTTCCACTAACTTAAGAATTGGATTTTTCCACTAACTTTAGTCATCAAATTGACTCTTGACTTTCAAGGTTTAGTGGAGTCAACATTTGACTTTTGACTTTCAAAGTTTGAGTCAATTGTCTACAATTTGACTGTGGACTAACTTTGATCAAATTAATTCAATTTAAAAATAATTCAAATAATTAATTTTAAATTAAATTAAATTAATATTAAATAATTAATTAAACAATTTAATTAATTCAAATTTAATATCCAATAAATCCAACACTAATCCCGATCATTCCCGATATACATGATTATGAATCCCTATTAATATTTTCGATATTTAAATCTTATTTAAATATCTCCATCTCTATCTGTTGTTCAATTCGCAATTGAACGTTATGTCGTTAAATATATCACATATATTTAACGCTTATTCCCTAATTTGAATTCGAACACTTCGAATTCACTCGTCACACTGTTAAACTCAATACTATAGACCGTTTTGGCTATTTACTCGAACTTGATCCACTTTTATGTCTCCACATAAAGTTCAAGTACTCATGTTATAGCCATGGATCTTAGTTTATTAGATTTAGGGTTTTCTAAAATGAAATACGCAATTCACATATTCAATAATAACTCTATTGAATAAACTTCAATAACACTTTATTAGTAATAAAATATGTTTATCGTTTACAAACCACGAGTTTTAGGAAATAAGACCCAACAAAAAGGCAGCTACAACCGGTGGCCTTGCTCACCCTTCTTTGATTACAGCACTATGCAGCGAAGCTGGGGTGGTTTGGGGCTCAGATGAGGAGTTAAAACATTCTAGCCGTGATGGATAAAAAGCACATTTTAGGATTAAAAAGTCCCAACATGGTTGAAGAACTAGCCCATGACTAAGAATACTTAGCTGCTAGTTCGTCTCAACCATTTCAAGATCAGTTCACTTTGGAGCAACGATTAGAGAGAATATAACTTCGAAATGAAAAAAGGTTGGATAGAATAGAGCACAGACAGGAGCAAGGACGACGCAAAATGGAAAGACGGTTGCAAAGACACATGGCGCACAACAATCAATGTTTTGATCGTCTTTTTCAGGTGTTGGCACGCCCCGGGTTAAATCAAGGAACTAACCTTATTCATTGTCCAACCCCTCCACCGTCGTCTGATGAAGATGAACACATGTGTGCGACACTCACTCAGGGAGGTTTTCGTATTCCTTGTTTTCTTCTTCTTTGCTTTGTTTTTGTATTCCTTCTTTCACATTGAGGACAATGTTTAATTTTAAGTTGGGGGTGAGAAACAATTTTGTTGAGTATGATGTTTATGATAAGTTGTTGTTGGATTCTTTATGATTATGAAAATCTAAGAAAAGTTCTTTGAGTTTCGCGTGATATCTTGGAATACCATGTAAGCTAGGGATACATCTTTAGTTTGGTTTGTAATGCATAAGAGAGAAGAGCATGATTAGTGTTTTTGCTTTGGAAAATACATGATAGCGTCTCATTTAGTTATTGAATGAAGAATGCTTTAGGTCTATTGCCAAAATAACCTGCTTCTATGAGTTATTGAGCCATTAAACACATTCATTACACGGTGCTTTAATTTCTTAAATTGTGTGAGTGCCATACATATTTGATTTTTTTTAGAACTTGCTTTGTTCTGAATTGTTTTGAATGCTTAATTTCTAAGGGTAATTTAGGTAAAGTCAATGTTTAGCTTTCTAAAACAGCCTACCCTCGACATTGAGTCCTTAGTTAAGCCAAATCTTGAGCCTTAGACCTTTTCATTGGAAGAGATTACCACATTACAAGTCTGAAAATCATTCTCTTGTTGTGTAATCCTTTCTTTGAACCCTATAATGAAAGATTGCATATGCTTACCATATGAAGCTTTAATTTATCCATAGAGTTGCAACATGTGCCAATAGGGCATTACTAAATGGAAGCATATCTTTCACACACAAATAATAATAATGTGTGAAGAAGAAGAAGAAGAAGAAAACAAAACAAAAGAAACAAACAAACAAGCAAGTTTGATATTCCACTTTGGAAATGAAAGTATGAGTAAAAGCTCTTTCAAAATGGAAGTAAAATCTTCATGTGGATAAGTTGTGTATAATTCATTCAATAAAAGAGCTTAAAATTTTCTATCCATCCACCCGTACCTAAGCTAAATTACATCCAAAACGAGACCCTTAAATTGTTGCATTCATTATGTTCATCGATGGTTATGATGTGATATATTAGTAAGCATATGATAAATATCTTTTATGTATTGGTGTGAGAAATCATCGTATATATGCTCTAAACAGTTGAGCGTTGTGAGTGAATTTTTGTGAGGGTGATAGACCTTGTGCATTCAATTTTGGTAGTTTGATGAGAGTTGACGACGAAAAGGAGAGAAAAGACAACAGAGAAAAGAGTTTCGAAGATCCGAGCATCCAAACGGAGCGAGAGCGACGCTTGGAAACTCGTGGATTCATTCGTGGATTGTTTCTTTTCCTCTATTTCATCGTTTTTCTTACCTGTAATGAATATGCCTTTGAATATTTATTTGTTGAGATTTTCAGTATGAACTAATTCTTTTATCTAGAGCGTAGATGTAGTTGCTATTGAATCTTATTCTTCATTGTTGATTGTTAAGAACTTGGTTTCATATTAGATTGTGAAAACTTTTATGAGCTTAATCCATGTTAGGATTTGACTAATCTTAGTTTGAATTTATATCAATGCTTTGAGGTCGATAGATGATAATCATTGATGAACCTTAATTGTTTTCCCCAATTTATATGAGAGATAGACATATCCTTGTAGGTTTTGTGGCAACGATAGTTTTACATCCTTCATAATTGAATTGTTCAGATTGTCATAGAATTATAGGCAATTGACCTTTTAATAAATATTGTTGTTGCTCGAGAGAGAGTAGCAAGTCTATTGAGTAGAACTTGTCAACAATCTAGAAATCATTTATTTATAACTTTTAATTATTGATGAATAGGAGGAGATAACGATGAAGTTTTTGCTCTAGAGTCTCAACCATCTCCATTTACCATAATTGTTGTTAGTTTTTGTGCTTTTAATTAATTTAAGTCATAAGTAATTTCATATTTCATCCACCATTGATTAATCGATTGCTCAGATAAAATTGAGGCTTATAATTTTGGTAATTAGTAGCTTTCATTCCATGTGGAGAACGATAAATAGTACTTACACACTATATTACTTGGGACGATTCATACACTTGCGAAATCGGACAACAAACTCCTGCTTGTGAGGTCTCGTCCTTTGATTTGATGGGTGAGAATGACTTTGATAGCCGATTCAATAAGTCTACCATTTTGAGAACTTGACCAAACAGGGAGCTGAGAACATAAGTTTCACAAGATGAAATTCACTCTTTCCCATATAGGAAGCAATAACTATTTTATTATAAGCTTGAACAACAAGCTAAGTCTTGAGCGGACTTTGAACTCTTCGTACCGCCTTGGACAAGCTTGCTCCCCGAACAATTTGGTCAATTTCTCTTCGAGCTTCTCTTTGTAAAGCCTAGAACGAGTTTGAACTTGCACCAAACATTTCGGCGAGCTCAAAACTCGAGCTTCTTTCACAAAGAAACCTATATGGACTCTAATGACTCTAAAGAATACAGACTCTTCAGCACACATTAAAGCCCATACATTCTCGGTCAATTACAAATTATGAAATTAAAAAAGAAACAATGTCAAAACCGATATTCACTTTAGACGTCTATTCAGAAACAATTTCTAAATTAAAATACCCACCAACTTAAATTGATGCAAATTGAGTTGATCAAAATACGCTTTGATACCAATTGATGGACCGTTTTGCGCTGCGGAAGCGATTTTGGATCGTTGATACTCTAATTTCATCAATTTAACATAATAGAAACATGCTCAAACAACGGAAATAAGAAAAATTAGAAAACATACCCTTGTAGTTCTAATTTTCTTCGAGTTCCGATGCACGTTTCTCCTCACGAACGCTTTGAACTTCTTCTCACGAACGCCTCGAGGACCACTCCCGGTAGACCCGCTATCCTCGGCGCCGAGCAACGGAGTTGTGGGACTCCGTAGATAAGAGAAACGAAAGGAAAAAGAAGAAGGAATGAGGGAAGAACAAATAATAGAGGCTTCATAAACCCATAAGTTTTTTTTTATTTCTGTTGAAGTTCAAAACTTCAATACAGAAACCAAAAACTCAAAACATTTGAGTTTTTATAAAACCTCAAATGAGTACCGAAAACCCATCAAAAAATTTGCAATTCTTTATATATATATATATTATTATTATTTTATAAAAATTAATTCATAATTAATTTTAAATAATAATAAATATTTTATTAATTAAACTTTTTAATTAATAATATATATATATATATATATATATATATTATTTAATTAAACTTTTTAATTAATTAATATTATTTAATTCAATATCAAATATTAATTAAATAATATGGCAAAACTCAGTTTTCGAAAACCGACTTTTTCACATGAATCGTATTCATGTTTTAAACCATTCTCATATTTAAATCATATTTAAATATGTCCATCATTCTTCCAAAAACCGAATTTGAACAATTCAAATTCTTTTTCTTTTTCTCTTATATTGTTGTACGGCGTTATCCGAGGTAGCCAGGAGAACCTAAAGAACCTACAGATCATGAGCTCCAACAATACGAGATTATTCGGTCAAAACTCTTTTAACCGAACTAATCAACATTCGTTAACCCCCGGAGACCCCACTATAGTCTGAGGGTTGCACTCTCCTCACTATAGATATATTATGTCCTCTTGATATAACCGTCATGAGCAAGTCGACCCTTCACAGGTTATTCGTAATCACAGCCGGGTCATTTATACCGTTTAACCCCTGCATTACTTCTTGTTTCTTAAGTACCACTGACACCTCTAATGAACAATAGATCAATGGTCCTACCAACAGATCAGTTAAACCTCTCTGATCAGAAGAGGGTGAACACTCATTGTTCAAGTCCCGGAGTCAGCTATTAAGGGAACAACCTATCTATTAACCCTGAAGAGCGGGCGTTAGAAGTGAATTTTATCTTGTTGTACTATGTCCCCATCCACCTATTCGAGTTTATCCCCAAGATGGTAGGCATATTGAGTCGGCGCTAATGGGTCACTCTCACTCTTACAAGTCAAAGGATACTCTCGAATAAATAGGAGTTCATAGCGAGCTCAGGATTAAGATCGAGTTACCTAGACCATCATATAAAAAAGTCGGTCTCTTCAGTAAACGGTGTTATAAAGAGAGAGCGACTTGATTTCGCGGTTCGGTCTTATGCAAACTCATTGCATAGGACGCCCTCGCTCGCACATCTCAATGTGAAACGATTCGGATCACATCGTTTTGTACGATACAAAGCGAACCGCATCCAATAGTGTTACCAGGATAAGGTACCCAACCTTATCCGTATACTATAGACCGTTTTTACTGTCTACTTGAGCCTGATCCACAATCATGTCATACATGAAGCTCAAGTACTCATCCTTCGCCATGGGTGTTGGTCATTGGTATAGGATAAACCAAACGCGTTTCACTTTATTCCAGTAAACTCTTTTACTAAATAAAACTAATAACTCTTTATTCTAAATAGATTACTTACAAACACAACAGTTTACAAACCACGAGTTTTAGGACATAAAACCCAAAAACTTATACGTACTTACAAGTGTAAATACGAATATATACGCACACTAGAAGTTATTGAGGGCACCATTTGTTAGGAGTGCGACCAAAGTCTCACATCGGTTAGAAGAGGGGAAATCATGGGTATATAAGGAGAGACAACCTTCTACATTGGTATGAGGCCTTTTAGTGTGGAACCAAAAGTAAAGTCATGAGGGTTATGCCCAGAGTGGACAATATCATACCAATGTGGAGATATGTGGAGTTACGTTGTCCTTAACAATTTTTATTAGTTCATTTGAAAACTACCACTCATGATCCCAAATGTCATCTTTCACATACCTCTTTGCGCATTTTAGTTGTTGATAAGAATCATTACGCTTGAAAATCTATTCAAATTAATTTTGGAGACCACACTTTAATTTGAAATAATTTTACATATTGCAACTTATTATTCAACATGTAGCCTAATTCACGGATTAATAGTTTAGGGTATATATACACACACACTCCACATGTTATACTTATTTATACATAGTTATAAGTGTAAGTACGAATATATACACACTAGAAGTTATCGAAGACACCATTTTTATTGATAACTACCACTCATGACCTTAACTACCGTCTTTCAAAGACCTCTTTGCACATTCTTGTTGTTGATAAGCATCAATTGACTTGAAATTTTTTTCAGATTAGTGTTGGAGACTAATGCTTTAATTTGAAATAATTTTACATATTGAACCTTATTATTGTTTCTTACATTTGTTTTTATCATATATTTCCTCCTTAATAGCCTCTAATTTTTTAGCCCATCTTATAGTTGAGCAAATGATGGAAAATCTACATCAAGAGTATTTTAGTCGGATCTAAAATTGAAGATTATATTAGAAAACATGTTTAGCCATTTTTACAAAAACTTATTGCATTTAGACATTTTTCGAGTTGATCTATTTAAAATGGGGCAAGGAGACAGATGACCCTTTTTTATTCTCAAAATCGATAGATGTCCCTATTTTTAAAAGTTTGATATATGTCCATTTTTAGTTTAATATCTCTCCCAATATCTTTCTCATTTCTTATTTAACATCTCAATCTCTTCTCTCATTTCTAAGGTTTAGTAATTAAAAAAAAACTAACTCTCTTTCTTGCAAGATTTTCTCTCTTCCCTCTCTCTCCTTTTACCTTTTACCCGTAATCTTCCAACACAAAAAAATATCACTCATCTCTCTCATGTGATCCTTGTTTACCGAGGATGATAAAAAATTAAAAATAACCAAATTCCAATAAATATTTCTCCTAAAAAATGGACCTAAAAATCAAAATCAGTAAGAATGGAGAGAAAAACGATTCGAAGTTGAACAAACTTCCCCTACCGGAATAAAGAGAAAAAAGATCAGAAATTGAACAAACCTCCCAAACATTTTCAATCCATTATTGATACAAAATTATAAATACAATGTAATTGAGACAAACTTCATCTACCTATAAGTGCAAAAACATTGTTTTCAATCCATTATTGATACAAAATTATAAATACAATGTAATTGAGACAAACTTCATCTACCTATAAGTGCAAAAACATTGTTTTCAAGCCAAATCGAGCATAGCTCAATTGACATAAGGTTGTGCTCATGACTATGAGGTCATGGGTTCAATCCTCGCTTTAATTAAAATACTGTTGAAGAAACAATTATTTAAAGGCAATACATACCATTGATAGCCAAACAAAATATTCATCAAAATGGAAAAGAAACCTCTAAATATTTTGTACAAAGAATTAATACAAAATTTATCATGTTCCTCAAGTCTACCAAAAAAAAAACTAACTTCGTCGGAAAGAAGAAGATGGTGGCGACGGCGTGAGGAAAGAGGGCGACAACAACGTGAAGAGAGGAGGGCAGCGACGACGTGAGGAGAGAAGGGCGACGATGACGTTGGGAGAGGAAAGAGGTAACGACGTGAGGAGAGGAAGGAGGCGGCGTGAGGAGAAAAATGTCGTGAGATATGTAGTAGAAATAGAAAGAAATCGTATCTATTAAATTAAAATCAAGAGAGAGAAGAAATCTAAGAAAGTGAATAAAATGAGTGGAGATAAAAAGGGAAAGAATTTTTTAAAATATAACGTAGAGAATGGTGGAAAATAAAGAAGGGTAAATAAGGAATAAAAAAGAAAGGGAGAAAGAGAAATCATAAAAGGGACATGTATTTCATTCTTGTTTAGAGAGGAGATCAATTGAAACGGGATCCCAAAACTGGTCATTTACTATGATTTCTCATTTAAAATTAGGCATTCTTCTCGTTGGTCCATGAATCAATTAACCCTAACTAAAGTAAAATTTAAATGAATTGAAAACGTTCTCCAGAAACCTCTAGGTGGAAGTAGTATTATTTATAAGTTTAAATTTCAAAAACCAAAAACCAAATAGTTATCAAAGAAGGTAGTAGTTTTTATTTTCGGAATTTGGCTAAGAAATCAAATGTTTCTTTAAGAGAGGTGAAAATCATATTAAATAATTTGGGAGGAAACAAGTTCAATTTTCAAAAATAGAAAACAAAAATCGAATCGTTATCCGATGGGGCTAAAGTAAGCCATTTCGCTCTAGTTATTGGAGTAATTAAATATATTCGCTCTTCCTAACTCTGGCAAACCATCTTGATCTAAGTAAGAAAATCATTATCTTTTTCATTTATATTATACCAAAAGAGAATACATACTTTCACTAGAACTCTTTTAGTCAAGAAATAGAAAGGAAGATGAATTGGAGATAACATTCCAAATAAAACAATCATTTTTAATAAAGCAAAGGGGGAAAATTGCCCTGATGAGATTTTCACCAAATAATAATTTGAAAATTAATCTTTAATATATAAGAAATTTTAATCAATTAATCTTTAATATATAAGGAATTTTAATCAACACTCGTTTTGAAATTCTAAACATTCCTTAGATTTCAGATTCGATATTACAGTTGATATATATAAGACAACATGATATTTTATATGATATTAATTCCTTAAAGCATCTTAAGTTTTCACGAGAAAAAAAGTGGCTAGAAAAGGGAAAGATCATGGGTATATAAGGGGGACAATTATCTCTAATGGTATGAAGTTTTTGTGTGAAACCAAAATCAAAGTCACGAGGGTTTAGTCCCAAAATATTTTGTATTGGCCATAAAAATCTTTTATTAATAAAACTTGGAATTTTGTAAATAAATAATTAGTTTTAGTTTAATAGATAATTACTTAAAGTCGGGCCTCATAACCTCTATGAATACAAGTTTTAGGTGAGACCTAACTAATTATATTCCCAATTAAAAGTAAAGTTTAAAGTTTCTCGGTACAGTTTATCCTTCTCTTTTAGCAGTCACACCCTTCCCTCTCAATTGGTGTCAAAGAGATATTTTTAGTTTCGCTATTAATAAGTGTGGTTTTGCTCTTGGCTAAGTTGGAAAAATTGTCGTTTTATTTGTATATGATTGAATTGATGTGTATGTTTTCCATGTGGCATTCCATGTCGAAAAAATATGTTTATTTGATGCAACCTCATGCATATGTATGATCATGAACATGTTTTCTGCATTAGTTTTCTTATTTTCTAAAATTATTTATAAAATTTATTTATGTGTAATCAATTTATTTTATTTTATGTTTGTTGACCGAGAAATTTCGGCCAATCAGCGGTCGCCACGTGTCTCCATCACGACCGGGGATCAGATAGACTTGACCGAGCAAATTCGGTCAAACTGCAATTGGGCTCGAAATCGAATCGGGCCAGAGAGATATGCAAAAGACAATTTGGCCCAAAGATCAAAGTCATTGGGCCCAAGATTCAAAAGCCCATTGGGTTCAAACCCAAGCCCATTGGGCCCAAAGCCCAAGCCCATTGGATCCAGGCCCAAGCCCATCAGGCCCATGAAAGCTCTATAAATAGAGAGCTCATTTTCATTTTCAAGGTTCAGAAAATTTCTACTCCTAAGAGCTCAGAGAGAATTCCCAAGCAACGAAGACTCCCTGAATCCTTGGAAGACTGAACGATCATCCAACATCGAGAACAAGCTGCGAAGCCCTCGAAACAAATCCAACATCGAGAACAAGCTGCGAAGCCCTCGAGATACATTTACATTTAAGAGAGAGAATCAGAGGATCAAACATTAGAGATTGTAATCCACTACGCACTGATACATACAAAGATAAATACAAATTCAAATTCATTTACACGTGTCCAAAATTTCCTTTGTAGAAATCTCGTGTGAACAGATTGGCACGCCCAGTGGGACAACTCTACCTTTCATCTCTCTCTCTCAACAAATTTTTTTCTTTACAATGGCATCAAAGAAAACAACATTCAAGGCTGTCAGTTCCAACAGCCCTTACAGAGGACCTGCCACCCGCAGCCGCGTCATCAAAGAAGTCTCGCGGACGGACGAACACACTCCGGCCATAGTGCGCAAAATATACAAACGACTGACGGAGTCCGAGCATGTTGGGATAATCATCAAGGACAATCCTTTGTTCGATGAGGTTGTTCCCTCCTCTGATCAGCCGGAGAAGGTGTCTGACTCCAACGTATCTGTAATGATGGCGGATGCGCATACTAACGACGAAGCGATGGCTGAGATGGAAAAGAAAATTAGCTTCCTAATGAAAGCAGTCGAGGACAAAGACTTCAAGATTGCCCAACTGAGGAGTCAGATGCAGAGCCGTGAGGTCGCGGAGTCAAGCCTAACTCCTGCGGCCAGAAAGAATGACAAAGAAAAAATGGTCATCCAGGAAGACCAAGCGCAACACTCGACGTCAGTCGCTACCTTATCTGTCCAACAACTGCAGGACATGATTACCAATACCATCCGAGTCCAGTACGGTGGACCAGCCCAAAGCACCCTCTTGTATACCAAACCGTATTCCAAGAGGATCGACAGCTTAAGAATGCCCATTGGGTATCAGCCGCCAAAGTTTCAACAATTCGATGGGAAGGGCAATCCTAAACAACACATTGCCCACTTCGTCGAAACATGCGAGAATGCTGGAACTCGCGGAGACTTGCTGGTTAGGCAATTCGTCCGAACTTTGAAAGGAAACGCCTTTGACTGGTACACCGACTTGGAACCCGAGACGATCGACAGTTGGGAGCAGTTTGAAAGAGACTTCCTGAATCGCTTCTACAGCACGAGGCGAACAGTCAGCATGTCTGAACTCTCGCATGCTAGCCAAAGAATGGGCGAGCCTGTCGTCGACTTCATTAACCACTGGAGATCGTTGAGTCTTGACTGCAAGGACCGACTCACGGAAGTGTCTGCTGTTGAGATGTGCATCGGCGGCATGCATTGGGGACTTCACTACATCCTGCAAGGGATAAAGCCCCAAACATTCGAGGAGTTGGCGACTCGCGCCCATGATATGGAGTTGAGTATTGCCAATAGAGGAAACAAAGACCTCTTAATCCCCGACGTAAAGAAAACAAAGACAGAAATGAAGAGCGTTGGGAAGATCACGAAGAATGTCGTGAAAGAATCCATGGTCGTCAACACGGCCCCTTTAAGGTTTTCCTCCAAAGCAAAGGAAAACAAAACGGAAGCAAGAAATGACAAAGGCGAAAGACGTCGCCTTACGTTGAAAGAAAGACAAGAAAAGATCTACCCGTTTCCAGACTCTGACATTCCTAATATGTTAGAGCAATTGCTGGAAACGCAACTCATCCAACTGCCAGAGTGCAAACGACCGGAGGAGTTAGGAAAGGTAAATGATCCTAACTACTGCAAATACCACCGGGTCGTCAGTCATCCTGTAGGCAAATGTTTCGTCTTGAAAGAGCTAATCATGAAGTTAGCTAGTGAAAAGAAGATTGAGCTGGATCTCGATGAGATAGCTCAAGCAAATTACGCCGCCGTAACATTGAACTCCGGCGTTCAATTATCTCCTGTCTCTCCTAAGAAGCAAGAGGAGAGTTTGATCCAGTTCGGGACTTGCGAACCTGTAATCGTTCGATACGAACATGAAATCCTACAGGAGACTTCGCGGGTGAAACCCGAACCCGTTGGGGATGAGGATGAAGGATGGACCGTCGTAACTCGTCGGAAAATGCAGCGATAGAGACCTGTTCAGAAAGAAGCCCGCCTACTACGAGAGTATAGGCGAAAAAGCAAACTTCCAAAGAGAAAAGGAAGAAAGAGTATGAGAAGGCCAAAACTTGTCGTGGAGGAAAACAAAGACCTCCCTCGACCCCAACAGCGTATGACCCTACGGGAATTTTTCCCCAAGGGATTCTTTAATGAGAAGCAGGAAGAAATAGTTGAAGTTGCTACGTGCCATGTCGTTGTGGCAATCGAGGATGACAGCGCCACTCCAAGTTCAACGGAGTTGGTAATAAAGCTGGACGATACACCTTCCCTCAATGTAGTAGATTTGCTTCAAATGGACAAAACTGCTCACGTCAACACGTTGAAGGACTCTAATGTTTCAGAACCTTCAACCTCTACAGCACATGCATGCGCGTCTGATTGCATGTCCATAAGCTTCACCGATGATGATTTGATGTTGGGGTCAAAACCTCACAATAGACCTTTGTTTGTCTCAAGATACATTCGAGAACAGAGGGTCGGTCGAATCCTCATTGATGATGGATCGGCCGTCAACATAATGCCGAAATCAGTCATGAAGGAGATTGGCATCCTGATGGAAGAGCTATCAAGTAGCAAGCTGGTAATCCAGGGTTTCAATCAGGGAGGACAACGAGCGATCGGCATGATTCGCCTACAGCTCATCATCGGAGACTTAAAAGCACATACCTTATTTCATGTCATAGACTCCAGGACTACCTATAAAATATTGTTGGGTCGCCCTTGGATTCATGGAAATGGGGTAATAACTTCCACCTTGCATCAGTGCTTCAAGTTTTATCAGAACGGCGTCAAAAAGGTTGAGGCAGACACTAAGCCATTTTTTCAGAGGTCGAGTCTCATTTCGCGGATGCCAAGTTTTATATAAATAACAGCAACATAGAAGAAATAATGCCAAAAGAAATCCCTTTGATGAGCGGGGAGCAGAAGACTTGCGCAGGGAAAGAATCAATCAAAGAAGAA
This sequence comes from Herpetospermum pedunculosum, assembly GCA_028017165.1. NCBI lineage: Eukaryota > Viridiplantae > Streptophyta > Magnoliopsida > Cucurbitales > Cucurbitaceae > Herpetospermum > Herpetospermum pedunculosum. Next base: position 53,237,978 of record CM051529.1, read on the forward strand.
AATGTTCCCAAGTTTTGCGAAAGTAAGACATCCGTCAGCCCTACGAAGGCTAAGGCCTTGAAAGACGAGAAAAGTTCGAACCCTTCTGTTCTGCGCTACGTTCCCTTGTCCCGGCGTAAGAAAGGTGAATCACCATTCGCAGAATGTACTAAAAGTTTGAAAGTTGGTGACATTAAGATCTTGAAAGAAAAATTTGTCACCCCTCTTACGAAGATAACGAAACAAGAGGTCACGAAGTCCAAAGAGACTCAGAAAGGGATGGTCCTACCTGAGAAACGAACGAAAGAAGGATACGATCCCAAGGCATACAAACTGCTAGCAAAGGCAGGATATGACTTCACAACTCACACTGAGTTCAAGGGCCTGAAAATCCTCGAGGGCAGGTCAGAGCTTTCTTCGACACAGAAGAAACTCCTAAAGGAGGGATATCCTATACCGGCATCAAGAAAGGGGCTTGGATATAAGTCGCCTGAACCAGTCCGTATAACCCGAAAAGGGAAAGAGAAAGTGGTCAACAGTAATAACATAACGACCAAAGAGGCACACAACTCAAAAGAAGAGGAAGCTGTCAAACCAAGGATCTCTATCTTTAAGCGCATCAAGCTGCCGGCTACGCGCGCTTCAGCCTTCCAGCGATTGAAAGCGGCTGTGACAGAAGAAGACAGTTCGCACTCAACACCTAATCCCATCAGATCTTCCGTCTTTCAAAGGTTGAGTAAGTCGGCAGATAAAAAAGAAAACACGCCGTCCACTGAACCTCTCTCACGGCAATCAGCATTTCAAAGGTTGAGTAAGCCATCAGATGAGAAGGAAAACACACCGTCCGCTAAACCCCTCTCACGGAAGTCAGCATTTCAAAGGTTGAGTAAGCCGACAGAGGAGAAAGAAAATACGTTGCCCGATAAATCTCTCTCACGAACGTCAGCGTTGCAAAGATTAAGCGTGACCACAAAGAGAGATAAGAAACTTTCATCCACTTCCATTTTCGATCGCCTCCTACACGAAGAGGCTCGAGAGACTTTGAACAATAAAGAGTCTAGCAAAACAAAAAGCGATGAAGAAATCCGCAGTATTGTCCCCTCACGGATGAAAAGAAAAACTTTTGTTACCGTGAATACAGATGGTGCATTAAAGGTTAAACGACGCAATGTCATCATCACCAACCCTGCGAGCAAACGTGCAGAGAATGGGGATGAAGCCTCTTGTCATCATATTACTGCCGGGGAAGAAACGGAGGTGTTACGTCTCCAAAAGTGACCTTTTTAGGACTTAATTATCTTAGAAAGATGTTCACTCTTAGGTGTTTTTGATAGCATTTAGCCTAAACCTATGCTTAAATATGAGAATTAGAAGAAGGTAGCTAAATTAGGACTTATGTACAATAGGAAAGAAAAGGGTTGAAAACCGAAGGAAAAGAATGAAAAACAAGCATTGCGACAGAATTGCGGAAACATTGCTGAAACCGCAATGTTTCAAGTGAAAACCGTAAGTTGGCTGATCTTTTTCTGTTTAGATCCGATTTTTCAGGGATTCGTTCTTTCTCCTCCATCCATTATGAAGTACGACGTTGAGGATTGACGGTTCTCCTTGGCCCAAACGTACCTGCAGAAGCCTATAAAAGGAGGTCAAAGTCGAAGGTTCAATCATCATCCGAAAGCGTAGGAGTCTTCTCGCAGCTCCATCTTTCCTTCTGTTTTCCTTTGCCGTCTGTTGGTTTGCGAAGCTCAGCTGTTGGAATCGATAATCTGATAGGAAGGAGAGGAGATTTATCTTCTTTCCCGATTGGATTCATCCAAGCAAGGCTGATCTTTCTCATCCTTCAGCCGAGGCGGTTGCGACGAGGCATTCAAGCTCATTTACTTGCTTTCTGTCTTCATTTCTACTTTCCAGCATTGTTTAGTCGTTGCTCCTATTCTAGTGGCTAGTTTATTACATTTCGTGGTGTTCTGTCTTTGTGTTATTCAGTTTAAGTGTTCCTTTATTCCTTCAAACAATCAAGCAATCAAAGTATAATTCTTCATTTCACAGTTTCCTATCTTCGCAACTCACTGTCTTACCTTGCTGTATTAAGCTTATTTTTCTTCTAAGCATGTCTCTTTCATCTTTTATGTCTGTTTACCCTATAGCCATGAGTAACTAAGTCACTTAGGGGCATGCTAATGACAACACTATAGGCTAAAAAACGTGAACCAAGCATGTAGGATAGCTCTCGAAGCATTGATTGTATGTAAGCTTCATCCTACGGGCAATTTCGATTGGCCATCCATTTTGTCCAAAGAACTCCTAACCTCTGGAAGGAGTAAGAGTTCAGAGTCATACTCTCATGCTAGCCTTTCAAGGTAGCCAGGAAACGGCCTAGGAATAGGCGTTTCCCTAGTACAAACCACATCTTTCTGCTTTAACAAAATGCTTAAGATCTTACTTTGACATGAGTAAACTAAAGAATCTAATGCATAGAATCGGACGATACATGAGATTGAGATAGTTTGATGCATAGTGAGTAGATCCAGTGCTTGAGAATCGTATAAAAATGCCTATAGGATAGTCATTGGTAGCCCTTAATTCACCATTTTACACACTTTCGCTGTCGGTAACATTGCGGTAGAATTGCTGTTTCCGCAATTCTGCTAAGTTCACAATTCTGTTTAGCTGTTTTCTTATTCGTTTATTAATCTCATCTCTTTTCCTTTGAGTTTAACTTTGATTTGCATTTGTTTATGTTGCTACCCTTTACACATTCCTTAGAAAATAGACAGTTTAAAACCAATTTTACCCCATCAAACCCATCCATTCTTTCTTAACAAAACACTTCATGAATAGCTTACAATAAATCTCTGTGGGAAAACGAATGAAAAAATACTTACTACTTGCTATAAGATCATGTATGCTTGCATGTTCTGAGTGCTCTTTCTATCTTATTGCTTATTTATTTTAACACATTGAGCACGCAACAAGTTTTTGGCGCCGCTGCCGGGGATTTATTTAAGTGAAAACGAAGTGTGTTAAGTTTGAAACACCGAGTTTATTGTCTATTGTAACTAATCTAGTTCATTTCTTTTACAGGTACCATCGGGTTAGTTTATGAGTGAGCCTTCAAGTAGTGATCTAGAGTTCAATCTTGAGCCTGAGAGGTTACTTAGGGCCAGAAATAGAGCCAAGAAACGTCTCTTTAAACAACTCCCGTTACCTCAAGTAATTGCGGGAACCGCAATTCCTCCGCAATTGTCTCAAGAAGAAATGGCTGGAATAATTCCAAATCCGGTACCTATCACTCGCAATCCCATCGAAATAGCGAATGATAAGAATAGTGCCATTCTCTCATACCTAGTTCCTATGCCTGGGGAGCTGAACCCCAGCATAATCCGCCCTGAAATCACTGCCAACTCATTCGAGTTAAAGCCAGTGATGTTCCAAATGTTGTCCACTGTGGGACAATTCTTTGGAGTGGAAAATGAGGACCCCCACAACCATCTTAGAAACTTCTTAGGAGTCAGTGATACCTTTATCATCCCTGGAGTTTCCCAAGAAGCCTTGAGGCTATATCTGTTCCCTTACTCTTTGAGGGACAAAGCCAAAACGTGGTTAAACTCATTACCCTCTGGATCTGTCCTTAATTGGACAGACTTAGCAGAGAAATTCCTAGTCAAATACTTCCCACCTGATAGGAATTCTACCTTTCGTGATGACATAGTTAAATTCAAACAAGCTGAGAATGAATCTCTTCACGAAGCTTGGACAAGGTTCAAGGACCTTCTTCTCAAATGTCCACATCATGGCATCCCATGGTGTATCCAAATAGAGGTCTTTTTCAAAGGATGCAATCCCAGCACTAGGCAAGTCTTAAATTCATCTGTTGGAGGTTCCATGTTGTCCAAGAGTTACAACGAAGCCTATGAGATCTTGGAGAAGATCTCAGCATCTCACTGTAGGTGGTCAGATGATCCAGTTGAGCCAACTAGAGCTCAAGACAAGGATGCTCTAAGTGCAATGAGCAGCCAAATAAATGCCCTGACCAACCTAGTTAAGCAAATGGCTCAAACCAATCTCCAAACAAGTGTCAACACCGCTACAGCCATGTCAATGGGCACCCAACCAAGTCAAGGTGAGACACTCATCTGTGGATTCTGTGGGGAAGGGCACCTGTATGAATACTGCCATGGGAATCCAGCCTCAGTCTGCTACGTTGGAAGCCAGCAGCAGCCTAGGAACAATCCCTATTCCAATACTTACAATCCTGGTTGGAGGAACCACCCAAACCTGTCATGGGGTGGCCAACAAAATGCTAACCAAGCTCCTACCCAACCAAGACCGAGTGGAACACCTGGTTTCACTCCCCAACATAACCAATCCATGTATCAAAAACCATACAACCAACCTGTAGGATCTTCTGTAGAAAACTTACTCAAGGAATACATAGTCAAGAATGATGCCACTTTACAGAGCCAGCAAGCTACTCTTAGGAGCCTAGAGAACCAAATAGGCCAATTAGCCAATGAACTCAAGAGTAGGCCCCAAGGTAGACTCCCTACTGACACTGAAGTGCCAAGGAGAGATGGTAAAGAGCAAGTTCAAGCAATTGAACTTAGAAGTGGTAGACCATTGGTAAGCAACACCAAGGACACACCAAAGAGAGTAGAGAACACTAAGTCTAGTGCTCCACTGGAGTCTCTGCCAAACCAAGGTCCACCATCAACAAGCACATCAGGAGCAAGGCTGGAGCCAATCATAGAGGAGATAGAAGAAATTCCAAGGCCTCCATCTATCCTGAGGCGACCTGATGTGCCTGCATATGTGCCACCACCTCCATTTCCTAGAAGACTAAAGAAAAAACAAGAACAGGAAGTGCACTTTAATAAATTTCTAGAAATTCTTAAGCAAGTGCATGTTAATATTCCTTTTGTTGAAGTTTTACAGTCTATGCCTTCCTATGTAAAGTTTTTGAAGGATATTATTACTAACAAAAAAATAATTGGTGAGTTTGAAACAGTAAATCTCACTGAGGAGTGCAGTGCCATACTCCAGAACAAGCTACCCAAGAAGGAGAAGGATCCTGGTTCCTTCACCTTACCTGTAGAGCTAGGAGGCAAGCACGTGGGCAGAGCTCTTTGTGACCTGGGAGCCAGCATAAACCTCATGCCCCTATCACTATTCCGCCAGCTAGGAATAGGAGAAGCACGTCCAACCACTGTCACTTTACAACTAGCAGACAGATCCATTGCATACCCTGAAGGTAAGATTGAGGATATTTTAGTAAAGGTTGACAAGTTTATTTTCCTTGCAAATTTCATTATCCTGGATTATGAAGCAGACAAGGAGGTCCCCATCCTGTTAGGTAGACCATTTCTAGCCACAGGTAGGGCACTGATAGATGTCCAAAAAGGTGAGCTCACTATGAGGGTTCATGATGAAGAGGTGAAGTTTAGTGTGTATAAAGCCTTAAGGTACCCCTCTGACCATGAATCTTGTGCTAGCATGGACATTGTTGATTCACTAATGGAAGAACAATTGGAGCTTGAATTGTTGACTAAGCATGCTAATAACTATGTAGGATTAGAATTAACTGACTTAAACATAGCTGAAATAATGGACATATCTGTAAATAACCCTCAGCATGTTTGTATGAATATTGACTTAACTGAAAAATCTTTGAATCCATTAAAACCATCCATTGAGCATCCACCTGTATTAGAATTGAAACCTCTACCCACTCACCTCAAGTATGCATATCTAGGAAGTAATGATACTTTGCTTGTGATTATTTCCTCTAAATTAAGTGAAAAGCATGAGGTTGAACTGATATTACTACTTAAGCAACATAGGAAGGCTATTGCATGGTCTATTGCTGATATTAGAGGCATTAGCCCTTCTTATTGCATGCATAAGATTATATTAGAGGAAGAGCATACCCCTAGAGTAGACCACCAACGTAGGTTGAATCCCTCTATGAAAGAGGTAGTTAAAAAAGAAATAATAAAATGGTTAGATGCTGGTGTGATCTTCCCCATAGCTAGTAGTCAGTGGGTGAGCCCTATACAATGTGTACCTAAGAAGGGGGGGATGACTGTGGTAGTCAATGAGAACAATGAACTGATTCCAACTAGGACTGTCACAGGATGGAGAGTTTGCATGGATTATAGGAAACTAAATAAAGAAACTAAAAAAGACCACTTCCCTCTACCATTCATTGACCAAATGTTAGATAGAATAGCAGGTAGAGCCTATTACTGTTTCTTAGACGGTTATTCAGGGTATAACCAGATTACTATAGACCCTAAGGATCAAGAAAAGACTACCTTCACTTGCCCTTTTGGAACTTTTGCCTTTCGCAGAATGCCTTTTGGCTTATGCAATGCACCGGCAACCTTCCAAAGGTGCATGTTGGCAATCTTCTCTGATTTGGATGAGTCCATGATAGAGATATTCATGGATGATTTCTCAGTCTTTGGGGATTCGTTTACAAACTGTCTAGAGAACTTAGGACAAGTCCTGGCTAGGTGTGAGGAGACCAACCTAGTCCTAAATTGGGAAAAGTGCCACTTCATGGTGGATGAAGGGATTGTCTTAGGTCATAGAGTATCAAGGGCAGGTGTAGAGGTCGATAGGGCCAAAATTGAGATAATAGAGAAATTGGTAGAGCCTCAGAATGTCAAGGCCATTAGAAGTTTCTTAGGGCATGCTGGTTTCTATAGGAGGTTCATTAAGGACTTTTCTAAGATCTCCAAGCCTTTATGTGAGCTTCTAGAGCTAAACAAACCATTCATTTTCTCTAAAGAGTGTGTCCTAGCTTGGAAAACCCTTAAGAAAGCACTAGTCACAGCACCTATTATAGTAGGGCCTAATTGGGATCTTCCCTTTGAGATGTTATGTGATGCCAGTGACTATGCTGTAGGGGTTATGTTAGGACAAAAGATTGACAAGTTAACACACCCTGTCTATTATGCTAGTAAGACACTTAATGAGGCACAATGCAACTACACAACCACTGAGAAAGAGATGCTAGCTGTAGTGTTTGCTTGTGAAAAATTTAGGAACTATATTGTAGGCACTAGGACAATAGTGTACACTGACCATTCTGCCTTAAAGTACCTCATGAGGAAGGCTGATGCTAAGCCTAGGTTGATTAGGTGGGTACTACTGCTGCAAGAGTTTGATTTGGACATTAGAGATAAGAAAGGATGTGAAAACGTGGTTGCGGATCATCTTTCCAGATTGCAGCATAATTGCGGAAAAATTGCGGAAACCGCAATTTCTGATGCTTTTATTGATGAACATGTCTTTGTATTGACTCATCGTGATAACGATGAGGAACCTTGGTTTGCTGACATTGCTAACTTCCTTGCATCGCAGGTATTACCAACTTTCAAGGGAGGACAAGAGAAGAAGAGGTTCCTTCATGAAGCAAGGAAATTCATATGGGATGACCCCACACTTTACAAAACATGTGCTGACGGCTTGCTAAGGAAGTGTGTTTCAGCTGCTGAAGCGAAGTCTGTGCTGCAGCACTGCCACACAGCTCCTTATGGTGGACACTTTGGTGGCCAAAGAACAGCTGCAAAGGTATTTCAGAGTGGCTACTATTGGCCAACAATCTTCAAGGATGCCCACAACTATGCCCACAGCTGTGATGAATGCCAAAGGACAGGTAACCTCAGTCGAAAGGATGAGATGCCTCTCACCTACATCTTAGAGTTGGAGCTCTTTGATGTGTGGGGCATTGATTTCATGGGGCCATTTCCCCCATCATCAGGTAACCTTTACATATTAGTGGCAGTAGACTATGTATCCAAGTGGGTAGAGGCCATAGCATGCCCTAATAATGATGCCAAAACAGTAATAAAATTCTTGCATAGGCACATTTTTACTAGGTTTGGGACACCTCGTGCTGTCATTAGTGATGAGGGGACACATTTCATTAATAAGGCTATGGAGAGAGTGTTGGCTAAGTATAACATTAGACATAGAGTAGCCACTCCTTACCACCCACACTCGAATGGTCAGGCTGAAATTTCAAATAGGGAGATTAAGAACATCCTAGAAAAAGTGGTTAAACGCAATAGAAAGGACTGGTCATTTAAACTCGAGGATGCACTTTGGGCATATAGGACTGCGTATAAGACACCCCTAGGTATGTCTCCTTACAGACTTGTATATGGTAAAGCTTGTCATCTCCCATTTGAGTTAGAAATTAAGGCATTTTGGGCACTAAAATAGTTGAATTATTGCGTGACCGATGCGGGAACATTGCGGTCTTTGCAATTACATGAGCTTGATGAGCTTAGACATATGTCTTATGAAAATGCCAAAATGTATAAGGAAAAGACCAAGATTTGGCACGACAGTAGACTTAGGATCAAGGACTTTAAGAAAGGTCAGCTTGTCTTGTTGTTTAACTCACGGTTGAAACTATTTCCAGGTAAACTTAAGTCTAGATGGTCAGGTCCATTTGTGATTACTAATGTGTTTGTTCATGGTGCTATCGAGATAAAGAACCTGCAGCAAGGACAACCATTCATGGTTAATGGTGCAAGATTGAAGCACTACTATGAGGAAGGAGATGTGAAGACTCTCTCGGCCTTCCTTTTGTCTGAAACGTGAAAACGAGAACGAGAGAGGACGAGTGATTGCTGTGCTCGTCCAGACGGGGCTCATGCCTTAGTTTATTTTTTCCATTTTTCCGGTTATCGTTTGTGTATATGTTTGTATGATTTTAATTACGAATTTGATGTTGATTTTATTTCTTTTTGTAGGGAATCAATAGAGGGAATCAAGGAGATTAAATCCAGCTAAAAAAATCAAGAAGATATTGGGCCAAATCAAAGATACGGTTGAGCAAAGATTGACATTTAAATGAAAAAAAAAATCTCCAACGGTCACTAAAATTGCGCTGGATTTGCAGAATCCGCAAAAATATAGCCGTTGGGATTTCTTTTTCCGTTTTCTTTATATCCGTTGAGACGCGCGTTGATCTATACGATTTCCCAAGTATCTGAACTCCAAGAAATCTGCGTGTCTCTTCATCTGTGATTCTTCTCTCCAAACCTCCACGATTCAACAATGGTGCTCACAAGGGCTGAAAGATCTGCGGCCAAGAAGAAGGCCGACGACTCTGAAACGGCTGCGAGGGAAGCACTCCTTGCCCTTGCAGAGGCTGATGCTGCACGGACTGAACGACTTCCCAAACTTTTGATTCGCAAGAAGAAGTGGAAGGTCGTCACAGAGATACCTGCTGGACCCTCTGAACCAGCAGGCACGCCCAAGAAACGTAGATGGAGCATGGCGGTGGCCGAAGAACCAACCAAAGAAAAGACTCCCTCTGTGGAGAGTCAAGAGAGTGATCGCGTGTCACATGATTCGGCCAAGAAGAGCTCCTCGCCATCTGCACCACCAGCGCAGAGCCCTGAGCTGCCTTCATCATCGCAAAGTTCTGAGCATACCCCACCAGCAGAGAGCCCTGAGGCATCGCCCACTTCTCCACGGCCTGACCCTGAATTCCCATATGGGGAGTACCAAGAATCAACGCAAGGCAGTGGGGAAGCTGAGGAAGACGAGGTCTTCTCTCCTTTGAGGGAAGTCAGCCCTGGGAGCCCTGTACAGCAGAAAGATGACTCGATGGACGAGACACTGGGGGCTTGCCTCCAGCAGATCACCACCAAGGCAAAGCTGAAGAAGAAGAAGGCTGCCAAGATTATCAAGGCCAAGCGGTCCAAGAAATCAAAGAAGAAGAAGGCCAAAAGGGCGCCTTCATCAGAGAAAGAGAGCGCTGAGCCGTCGCTCAAGAAGCTCAAGATTGAGGCTGCGGAGTCAGCCAAGCCAAAGGACAAAGGGAAGGCCAAGCTTTACCCTGAAGATGAGCCTCAATCAGTGAGGTACGTGTCCTCTGACGCTGAGTCCAGAGGCATTGAGCTGAGGAAGAGGGAGTTGCTGCACGAGAAGGGCTTCCTCGACAGACCTGCTGACCTGCCGCAGTTCTTGCGCGCAGGAATTACAAATCATGGATGGGAGGAGTTGTGCAGACCACCCAATCCAGCTTACACAAGCATGGTGTATGAATTTTACGCCAATGTGCTTAACCCTGAGGATGGCCTGTCTGTGGTCAGAGGGGTAGAAGTGGATTTCTCAGCGAAGGCAATCAACGAAGCCTACGGCCTCAAAGGCCAGCAGCACACTGATTACTCAAGGATCGTTGATGAGCCTACAGAGGCTGTCTTGGAAGAGGCCATTCGGATAATTGGCCAGCCTGAAGCATCATGGACCGTGTCGCGCAATGGGAGGCACACTCTCATGAGTGCCAACCTCACAGCTAAGGCGGCTGTGTGGTTTTCTTTCGTGAGGAGGAAGCTGGCCCCCGTGACCCATGAGACCACAATCAACCAGAGCAGATCGCTGCTGGTCTATGCAATAATGCGAGGTCTCACAATCAACGTGGGAGAAGTCATTGCAGCAGCCATTGCTGAATGCGCCAAGAAGGGTAAGGGTCCATTGTTTTTCCCTAATACTATAACTAAACTCTGCTTGCGTGCAGGGGTTCCCATTGAGCGAATGGAGCAGCAGATGGCTTACACAGGCCACTTGGAGCTGCCTACTGGCTTGAGGCTGAAAAGGAAGGGGAACATGGAATTCGAGCTGGATAGGTTGGCTGCTGATCAGTCGCTGTCCATGGCTTGCCTGATGGATATGCAGAAGAGGATGGCTCAATGGGCCACTTACGCACAGGCACGGGACAAGGAAGTTGCTGACCAACTTGGATGCATCTTCCCTGATTTTCCCACGAATCTCCTGACTCCATGGGTGCCCCCAAGACCAAGAGGGAGTGATGATGAGGAAGATGTCTGAGTGCTAGTTTGAGGAGCACCAAAAGGGAGTATTGTTGTTCCCTTAGAAAAATACAAAGAAAATCTGCTTTCTGTTAGACCATGTGAATTATGCTGTCTTTAATTAATATTTTGATTTGTTTTAGTTGCTTAGTTTTAAGTTTTTGGATTACTTAATATAGCTTGCTGCTAGCTGATTAGGTAGATTAGTTTAGTTTTATTTTTAGAGAGCTTGAATGACTGGAAAAAGCATGCTTAGGGGCCTTAATCACTGTATATCTGCCCTGTATCTATTGCGAAATAATTGCAGTAACCGCAATTTTTATTACTGAATGCATGTTTTGGACTGTCTGTTTAGCTAGGCTGTGATCTGTTTAAATTCTATCTTTTGCTGCTATCATGACTACCTTATATAGCTTATCTTAAAGCATGCTGGATGAGTGTCATAGGACACCCTTTGATAGTTTAAATTAACCTCTTAAAAATGCTCATCATGCATAGCTGTAAGTCCTTAACTGTCTGTTTTTCCGATCTTCTGCTGCTGTGATATTTTCTTTTAGAATGTTCTGTCTATGCCTAGGGCGTTTAGATTCTCTTTGTTTTACCTTAGACTAGATGCTTCTAGGATAAGTTTGGGGGTGTGTGTTGCGTGCTCAATGTGTTAACAAAAATGATAAATAGGAGGGAGAGAGCACTCAGAACATGCAAGCATACATGGTCTTATAGCAAGTAGTAAGTATATTTCATTCGTTTTCCCACAGAGACTTGTTTTTAGCTATTCTCGAAGTGTTTTTGTTAAGAAAGATGGGGTGGATTTGAGGGGGTAAAATTGGTTTTTAATTACCTAAGTTTTGCTGAATGTATAAAGGAATATAACATAAACAAATGGAAGTTGAAATTAAACTCAAAGGACAAGAGATGGTACTGATAAACAAAGGAGAAAGCAGCTAACAGAATAACAACTTAGCAGGAATTGCGAGGACCGCAATGTTTCCGCAATTCAACAGCAACAAAAGTGTGCAGATGGGTGAATTAAGGGCTACTAATGACTATCCTATAGGCCTTTTTATACGATTCTCAAGCACTGGATCTCCTCTCTATACATCAAACTCACTCTACCTCAAGTATCGTCCGATTCCATGCATTAGAGTCTTAAGTTTACTCGACTTCAAAGTAAGGACTTAAGCATCTTGTTTAAGCAGGAGTGTTTAGTTTGTACTAGGGAAACGCCTATTCCTAGGCCGTTTCCTGATTACCATGAAAGGCTAGCATGATTATATGACTCTGAACTCTTACTCCTTCCAGAGGTTAGGAGTTCTTTGGACAAAATGGATGGCCAATCGAAATTGCCCGTGGGATGAAGCTTACATACAATCAATGATTCGAGAGCTATCCTACATACTTGATGCACGTTTTTTAGCCTATAGTTCTGTCATTAGCATGCCCCTAAGTGATTTAGCTACTCATGGATACATGGAGAACAGAAAGGGTAGATAAAACAGACATGCTTAGAAGAGAAATGTGCTTAAAACAGCAAGACAAAACCGTAGCAGAACAAGATAGAAACTGTAAAATGCAGAATTGTACTTTGATTACTTTGAGTGTTTGAATGACAATAGAAAGCTTTGAAAGAAATGAAACCAAGACAGACAACAACGAAATGCAGTAATTAAAACTCTAAACTAAGAACAACAGTGATCAGAAATGGAAATGAGGAGACAGAACAGAAAAACAGTAAAGGAATGCTGGGAAACTTCGTGGCAGTCGCCTCGAATGAAGGTGATGAAAAGTCAGCCTTGCTTGGATGAATCCAATCGAGAGAGAAGAAGAATCTTCTCTCCTTCCTATCAGATTATCGATTCCAACAGCTGAGACTCTCACTCCAACAGACGGCAAAGGAAAACAGATGGAAATGGTGGACTGCGAGAAGACTTCTGCGCTTCGAGTGATGACTGAACCTCCGACTTTGACCCCCTTTTATAGTAGTTTGCAGGTGCGTTTGGGCCAAGGAGAACCATCAGTCTTCAACGTCATATATCAGAATGGATGGAGGAGAAAGAACGAATCCATGAAAAGTCGGATCTAAACAGAAAAAGGTCAGCCAACTTACGGTTTTAACTTGAATAATTGCGGTCACCGCAATGATTTCGCAATTCATTCGCAATGTTTATTTTTTCATTATTTTCCTTCGGTTTTCAACCCTTTTTCTACCTATTGTGCATAAGTCCTAAATTAGCTACCTTCTTCTAATTCTCATATTAAAGCATAGGTTTAGGCTAAATGCTATCAAAAACACCTAAAAGTGTACATCTTCCTAAGCTAAATGGGTCCTAAATAAGTCACTTTCAGAGACTTAACACACCCCCAAACTTAAGGCTTTGCTTGTCCTCAAGCATACTAAGGACTTACCTAGGCTGTTTATTTTATCTTCTTTAACTACTTGCCGACTCCCCTATATCCCTATCTCTAGCAGTGCTGTCCTGTGACACACTTCTAAGTTTAGAATTAACCTCTTATCACGCTTCTTCTGACTTCACCTGCCTACTATACCTGCTGGTTTTGTTAACCCCCCTACTACTGATCTAGCTATTTTTATGATGTCATGCCACTATCCCTCGGGTTTCAAATTCTACCAAGCTTTACTCCAGACTCAGTACATGCTTCTAGCTTATTTTTAATGTGTCTAGGATTCCTTAGAGTCATGCCAGTCTTAGTATTAACAGTGACAGTGGTACTTTTAGAGAACAACCTAAGCCCTGGCATCACTACATTGGATATACATTCATCTCCCTAGACAAACCTAAAAGCTACAACCTTGTGCTTAGCTCATTAAGGATCAGAGTTCTTTTTACATAGGACATCTAAGCCACAAGATTATAACTCCCAAGCATACATTCTTCTTCCCTATTTCTCCTTTTTTCCTTTTTTACTTAGGTGGAGTCTCCCCTTGGTTTGCCTTTTGATGCAATGCCACTTGTGGTTTACACACTTGGCACTGATTACTCAGCAACTTGAGAAAGACTCCCCTCTTTATTCTATTTTTCACTTTTTTTTTTTAGGAGAAGAAGAATGCTTATGTCCTAAGGAAGAGAGGAATGTTCCTAGGCCTAGGGTGGCCTCCCCCAAACTTCAACTACTCATTGTCCCCAATGAGTGTTTGAGGTGGCACACCCCCAAACTTATCCTAGAAGCATCTAGTCTACAGTAAAACAAAGAGAATCTAAAAATCCTAGGCATAGGCAAAACATTCTAAAAGCAACTATCCCAGCAGCAGAAAATTTGAACATAACAGAAAGTCTTAAGGACTTATGGTTTATGCATGCTGAGCACTATTCAGAGGCAAATTTAAACTATCAAAGGGTGTCCCATGACACTCATCCAGCATGCTTCAAGATCAGCTATATAAGGTAGTCATGCTAGCAGCAAAAGATAGCATTTAACAGATCACAGCCTAACTAAACAGACAGTCCAAAACATGCAATCAGTCACAAAAATTGCGGGAACCGCAATTATTTCGCAATTCAATCCGGGCAGATTTAACATTGATTCAAGCCCCTAGCATGCTTTTTCCTGTTACTCATGCATCCTAAAAATAAAACTAAACTATCCTACCTATTCAGCTAACATCAGACTAGACTAAACAAAAGAAAAAGCATAAAACTAAACATTAAAAACAGATCAAAAGTTGATCCCAAAACAGCATAATATACATGATCCTATCAGAAAGCAGAAAAATTGTCTTTTGTATCTTAAGGGAACAGCAATACTCCCTTTAATGCTCTTCAAACCAGCACTCAATTCTCGTCATCCTCATCTGGTTGCCTTGGTCGTGGGGGCACCCATGGAGTTAGGAGGTTGGTGGGGAAGTCCGGGAAGATGCACCCCAGCTGGTCTGCAACTTCTTTGTCCCTCGCCTGCGCATAATTGGCCCATTGAGCCATTCTCCTCTGCATGTCCATTAAGCAGGCCATGGATAGGGACTGTGCAGCAGCCAGCCTATCCAACTCAAACTCCATATTCCCCTTTCTTCTCAGCCTCAGGTTCGCAGGCAGCTCCAAATGGCCTGTGTAAGGCAGCTGCTGCTCCAAGCGCTCGGTGGGAACTCCTGCAAGCAAACACAATTTGGTTATAGTGTTGGGGAAAAATAATGGCCCCTTACCTTTTCTGGCGCATTCAGCAATGGCAGCTGACATGATCTCCCCCACATTGATCGTGAGACCGCGCATGATAGCATAAACCAGCAGTGATCTACTCTGGTTGATTGTCGTCTCGTGAGTCACCGGGGCCAGCTTTCTCCTCACAAAGGCAAACCAAACAGCTGCCTTTGCTGTCAGATTGGCACTCATCAAGGTGTGCCTACCATTGCGTGAGACAGTCCACGCTGCTTCAGGCTGGCCAATTGTGCGAATGGCCTCTTCCAGCACTGCCTCAGTTGGCTCATCAACTATCCGTGCATAATCTGTGTGAGTTTGGCCCTTGAGACCAAAGGCTTCATTGATGGCCTTGGCTGAGAAATCCACTTCCACCCCTCTGACCACAGACAGGCCATCCTCAGGGCTGAGCACGTTGGCGTAGAAATCGTACACCATGCTCGTGTAGGCTGGATTAGGCGGTCTGCAGAATTCCTCCCAGCCATGGTTGAGCACTCCTGCGCGCAAGAACTGCGGCAGGTCAGCGAGTCGATCAAGGAATCCCTTCTCGTGCAATAGGTCCCGCTTCCTGAGCTCAACACCCCTGGATTCCGCATCAGATGAGACATACCTCACTGACGGAGGTTCGTCTTCAGGGTAGAGTTTAGCCTTCCCCTTATCTGCTGGTTTGGATGATGCAGCAGCCTCCACCTTGAGGCGTTTGAGCGAAGGCTCAGCACACTCCTCATCCGTCGATGGCACCTTCTTGGCCTTCTTTTTCTTTAACTTCTTGGCCTTGTCAATTCTGGCCTTCTTCTGCTTCTTGAGCCTGGCCTTAGTGTTGAGTTGTGGGAAGCATGCCCCCAACGTCTCTTCCATAGAGTCGTCCTGCTGTGCAGGCTCGGCAGGGCTGTCTTCCCTCATAGGAGAGAAGACTTCTTCTTCCCCAGCATCTCCACTGCCTTGCGTGGACTCCTGATAATCCCCATAAGGGAATTCAGGATCAGGCCGTGGAGAATTGTGCGCTGCTGATGGTGTCGGCGCAGAACTCAGTGGCGAAGACTGCAGCTCAGGGCTCTGCGCTGCTGCAGGTGTCGGATCAGAACTCTGAGGTGCTGGAGACAGCTCAGGGCTCTGTGCAGGTGGTGACGACTCTGCGCTTGGCACTGGTTCAGATGGGAGAGGGCTGCGCACAGGTGACGCAGACGGCGACGAACCTTCTTTGGCTGACTCGTGGGATGCACGATCAGGTTCTTGACTCTCCACAGAGGGAGTCTTTGCTGTGCTTGATTTGGCGGCCGTCTTGACACTCCACCGGCGTTTCTTGGGCGTGCCCATTGGCTCAGATGGCCCAGCGGGGATCTCAGTGACCACCCTCCACTTCTTCCTACGAACAGGAAGCTTGGGAAGAGGACCGGTGCGAACGGCACCATCGTCTGCAAGGGCGAGAAGCGCTTCCCTCGCAGCTGCTTCAGCTGCGTCATCAGCCTTCTTCTTGGCTGCGGATCGTTCAGCACGTGTGGCCACCATTGCTGATTCTTGAAGATCTTGGGAGAGGAATCAAAGATGGAGAGAATCGCTGAATTCTTGGAGAGCAAAGAGAGAGATAATCGTAACGATCAAGCGGCTTCCAACGGATATAAAGGCAACGGATAAAATCCCAACGGCTCTTTTTGCGGATCCAGCAATTTTAACGCAATTCCAGGGATATTATTTCATTGAAATCTCCAACTTTGCCCGTCCGTATCTTTTATTTGGCTCAACCGTTTCTTGATTTTTAAAGTGGGATTTACTCTCCTTGATCCCCTCTTTCGATTCCCTACAAAAACAAATCAAACAAACATTAAATACGCAATTAAAAACACACCACAAATCATACAAACGATAATCGGAAAAACAGAAAAAATAAACTAAGGCATTGGCCTTGACTAAACGAGCACAGTAACCACTCGTTCTCTCTCGTTCTTTTTGTCATGCTTCAGTCAAGAGGAAGGCCGAGAGAGTCTTCACATCCCCTTCCTCATAGTAGTGCTTCAACCTAGCACCATTGACCATAAATGGCTGACCTTGCTGCAAGTTCTTTATCTCTATTGCACCATGAACAAAGACATTAGTAACAACAAATGGACCCGACCATCTAGACTTTAGTTTGCCTGGAAATATCTTTAAACGTGAGTTAAATAATAGGACAAGTTGGCCTTTCCTAAAGTCTTTGATCCTAAGTCTACTGTCGTGCCATATTTTGGTCTTTTCCTTATACATTTTGGCATTCTCATAGGCCATATGCCTAAGCTCATCAAGTTCATGTAGCTGCAAAGATCTCAATGTCCCCGCATCCTTTACACAGAAATTTAATTCCTTCATGGCCCAAAATGCTTTGTTTTCTAACTCGAGTGGCAAGTGGCAAGCCTTGCCATACACCAACCTATAGGGAGACATGCCTAGGGGTGTCTTATATGCTGTTCTATAAGCCCAAAGTGCATCCTCAAGCTTAAATGACCAGTCTTTCCTATTAGGTTTAACTACCTTTTCTAGGATGTTCTTTATCTCCCTATTGGAAATTTCAGCTTGACCATTTGAGTGTGGGTGGTAGGGAGTAGCTACTCTATGTCTAATGTTATACTTAGCCAATATCTTCTCCATAGCCTTATTGATGAAATGTGACCCCTCATCACTAATGATAGCACGAGGAGTCCCAAATCTAGTGAAAATGTGCCTATGCAAGAAGCTAGTGACTGTTTTAGCATCATTATTAGGACATGCTTTTGCTTCTACCCACTTGGACACGTAGTCCACTGCTACTAATATATAGAGGTTACCTGATGATGGAGGGAATGGTCCCATGAAATCAATGCCCCACACATCAAAGAGCTCCAACTCTAAAATGTAGGTGAGGGGCATCTCATCCTTGCGACTGAGGTTACCTGTCCTTTGGCACTCATCACAGCTGTGGGCATAGTCGTGTGCGTCCTTGAAGATTGTTGGCCAGTAGTAGCCACTCTGAAATACCTTCGCAGCTGTCCTTTGGCCACCAAAGTGTCCACCATAAGGAGATGAGTGACAGTGCTGCAGCACAGACTTCGCTTCAGCAGCTGAAACACATTTCCTCAGTAAGCCATCAGCACAGGCTCTGTAAAGTGTGGGGTCATCCCAGATGAATTTCCTTGCTTCATGCAGGAACCGCTTCTTTTCTTGACCTCCTTTGAACACTGGTAATACCTGTGATGCACGGAAGTTAGCAATATCAGCAAACCACGGTTCCTCATCGTTATCACGATGAGCCAAAGCAAATACATGTTCATCAATAAAAGCATCAGAAATTGCGGTCTCCGCAATTTTTTCGCAATTGTGCTGCAATCGAGAAAGGTGATCTGCAACCACATTTTCACAACCTTTCTTGTCCCGAATGTCCAAATCAAATTCCTGCAGCAATAACACCCATCTAATCAGTCTAGGCTTAGCATCAGCCTTTCTCATAAGATATTTTAAAGCAGAATGGTCAGTATATACAATGGTCCTAGTTCCTACAATATAGTTTCTAAATTTTTCACAAGCAAAGACTACAGCAAGCATCTCTTTCTCTGTAGTTGTATAATTACATTGAGCCTCATTCAGGGTCTTACTAGCATAATAGACAGGGTGTGTTAGCTTGTCAATCTTCTGTCCTAACATGACTCCTACAGCATAGTCACTGGCATCACATAGCATCTCAAATGGAAGATCCCAATTTGGTCCTACTATGATTGGTGCTGTGACCAGTGCTTCCTTAAGGGTTTTCCAAGCTACTACACACTCCTTAGAGAAGATAAATGGTCTATTTAGCTCTAGAAGCTCGCACAGAGGCTTGGCTATCTTAGAAAAGTCCTTAATGAACCTTCTGTAGAAACCAGCATGCCCTAAGAAGCTTCTAATGGCTTTGACGTTCTGGGGCTCTACCAACTTCTCTATGACCTCTATTTTTGCCCTATCCACTTCTACACCTGCCCTTGACACTCTATGTCCTAAGACAATCCCTTCATCTACCATAAAATGGCACTTTTCCCAATTTAGGACTAGGTTGGTCTCCTCACACCTAGTCAGGACTTGTCCTAAGTTTTCTAGACAGGTTTTAAATGAGTCCCCAAAGACTGAGAAGTCATCCATGAATATTTCTATCATGGACTCATCCAACTCAGAGAAGATTGCCATCATGCACCTTTGGAAAGTTGCCGGTGCATTGCATAGGCCAAAAGGCATTCTGCGGAAGGCAAACGTTCCAAAAGGGCAAGTGAAGGTGGTCTTCTCTTGATCCTTAGGGTCTATAGTAATTTGATTATAGCCAGAGTACCCATCTAAAAAACAATAGTAGGCTCTACCAGCTATTCTGTCTAGCATCTGGTCAATAAACGGTATAGGGAAATGGTCTTTTTTAGTTTCTTTATTTAATTTTCTGTAATCCATACATACCCTCCACCCTGTGACAGTCCTTGTTGGAATCAGTTCGTTGTTCTCATTGACTACCACCGTTATTCCCCCCTTTTTAGGTACACATTGAATGGGGCTAACCCACTGGCTACTAGCTATGGGGAAAATCACTCCTGCATCTAACCACTTTATTATTTCTTTCTTCACTACCTCTTTCATAGAGGGGTTTAACCTACGCTGGTGATCTACCTTAGGTGTGTGTTCTTCCTCTAATATAATTTTGTGCATGCAATAAGAAGGGCTAATGCCTCGAATATCAGCAATAGTCCATGCTATAGCCTTCCTATGTTGCTTAAGCAGTAAAATTAAATCAACCTCATGCTGTTCACTTAGCTTAGAAGAAATAATTACAGGCAGCGTATCATTATCTCCTAGATATGCATATTTGAGGTGAGTAGGTAGTGGTTTCAGTTCTAAAATAGGTGGATGCTCAATGGAGGGTTTCAAAGGATTTATAGTTCTATCAGTTAAATCTATATTCATACATACATGTTGAGGGTTATTTACAGGCATATTCATTATGTCAGATACATTTAAGTCAGCTACATCTACTTGTACATATTCACTAGCATGCTTGGTTAACAGTACATGCTCTAATTGTTCTTCCATTAGTGAGTCAACAACATCCATGCTAGCACAAGACTCAGAATCAGAGGGATACCTTAAAGCTTTGTAAACACTAAATTTTACCTCTTCATCATGAACCCTCATAGTTAACTCACCTTTTTGAACATCTATTAATGCCCTACCTGTGGCTAGAAATGGTCTACCTAGCAGGATGGGGACCTCCTTGTCTGCCTCATAGTCCAGGACAATGAAATCTGCAAGGAAAATGAATTTGTCAACTTTAACTAGAATATCCTCAATCTTACCTTCTGGATATGCGATGGATCTGTCTGCTAGTTGTAAAGTGACAGTAGTTGGACGTGCTTCTCCCATTCCCAACTGGCGGAATAGGGACAGGGGCATGAGGTTTATGCTGGCGCCCAGGTCACAAAGCGCTCTGCCCACGTGCTTGCCTCCAAGTTCTACAGGTAAGGTGAAGGAACCAGGATCCTTCTCCTTCTTGGGCAGCTTGTTCTGGAGGATGGCACTGCACTCCTCGGTGAGGTTCACTGTTTCAAACTCACCAATTATTTTTTTATTAGTAATAATGTCCTTCAAAAACTTTACATAAGAAGGCATAGACTGTAAAACTTCTACAAAAGGAATGTTAACATGCACTTGCTTAAGTATTTCTAAAAATTTATTAAAATGAACTTCCTGTTCCTGCTTCTTCTTAAGCCTTCGAGGGTATGGGGGTGGTGGCACATATGCAGGCACGTCAGGACGCCTTAAGATAGGTGGAGGCCTTGGAATTTCTTCTACGTCCTCAACAATTGGCTCTAGCCTGGCTCCTGATGTGCTAGTTGGTGGTGGACCTTGGCTTGGCAGAGACTCCAGTGGAGCACTAGACTCAGTGTTCTCTACTCTCTTTGGTGTGTCCTTCGTGTTGCTCACCAATGGTCTTCCACTCCTGAGTTCAATTGCTTGAACTTGTTCCTTGCCATCTCTCCTTGGTACCTCGGTGTCGGCAGGGAGTCTACCTTGGGGCCTACTTTTAAGTTCATTGGCTAATTGGCCTATTTGGTTTTCCAGGCTCCTAAGAGTAGCTTGCTGGCTCTGAAGAGTAGCATCATTCTTAGCTATATATTCCTTGAGTAGGTTCTCTACAGAAGATCCTACAGGTTGATTGTAAGGTTTTTGGTACATTGATTGGTTATGTTGGGGAGTGAAACCAGGTGTTCCACTCGGCCTTGGTGGGTTAGGATTTTGGTTAGTGTTCTGTTGGCCACCCCATGACAGGTTAGGGTGGTTTCTCCAACCAGGATTGTAAGTTTGTGAGTAGGGGTTGTTCCTTGGCTGCTGCTGGCTTCCTACATAGCAGACCGATGATGGATTCCCAGGGCAATATTCATAAGGGTGCCCTTCCCCACAGAATCCACAGATTGGTGCCTCGCCTTGACTTGGTTGGGTGCCCATTGACATGGCTGTGGCGGTATTGGCACTGGTTTGGAGATTGGTCTGAGCCATTTGCTTGACTAAGTTGGTCAGGGCGTTTATTTGGGTGCTCATGGCGCTTAGAGCATCCTTGTCTTGAGCCCTAGTTGGCTCTACTGGATCGTCTGACCACCTACAATGAGATGTTGAGATCTTCTCCAAGATCTCATAGGCCTCGTTGTAACTCTTGGACAGCATGGAACCACCAGCAGATGAATTTAGAACTTGTCTGGTGCTGGGGTTGCATCCTTTAAAGAAGACTTCTATTTGGATACACCATGGGATGCCATGGTGTGGACATTTAATGAGAAGGTCCTTGAATCTGGTCCAAGCTTCGTGAAGAGACTCACTGGGAGCTTGCTTGAACTTTATGATATCATCACGAAAGGTCGAATTCCTATCAGGTGGGAAGTATTTGACTAGGAATTTTTCTGCTAAATCTGTCCAATTGCGGACAGATCCTGAGGGTAAAGAATTTAACCATGTTTTTGCTTTGTCCCTCAAAGAGTAAGGGAAAAGATATAGCCTCAGGGCTTCTTGGGAAACTCCAGGGATTAGGAAGGTGTCACTAACTCCTAGGAAGTTCCTAAGGTGATTATGGGGGTCCTCATTTTCTATTCCAAAGAATTGTCCCACAGTGGACAACATTTGGAACATCACTGGCTTTAACTCAAATGAGTTGGCAGTGATTTCAGGACGGATTATGCTGGGGTTCAGCTCCCCAGGCATAGGTACTAAATATGAAAGGATGGCGCTATCCTTGTCATTCGCTATTTCAATGGGATTGCGAGTGACAGGCACCAGGTTTTGATTTACTCCAGCCATTTCTTCTTGAGGTAATTGCGGAGGAATTGTAGTCTCTGCAATGATTGGAGGTAAAAGGGTTTGTTTAAAGAGACGTTTCTTGGCTCTATTCCTAGCTCTAAGTAATCTCTCGGGCTCAGGGTTGAACTCTAGATCACTACTTGGAGTCTCATTCATAAACTACCCTAAATGGTACCTGAAAAAGAAATGAAGATGGATCAAATTCAATGGAAAATAATTTGATGTTTCAGACTTAACAAACTTCGTTTTCACTTAAAATAAGTCCCCGGCAGCGGCGCCAAAAACTTGTTGCGTGCTCAATGTGTTAACAAAAATGATAAATAGGAGGGAGAGAGCACTCAGAACATGCAAGCATACATGGTCTTATAGCAAGTAGTAAGTATATTTCATTCGTTTTCCCACAGAGACTTGTTTTTAGCTATTCTCGAAGTGTTTTTGTTAAGAAAGATGGGGTGGATTTGAGGGGGTAAAATTGGTTTTTAATTACCTAAGTTTTGCTGAATGTATAAAGGAATATAACATAAACAAATGGAAGTTGAAATTAAACTCAAAGGACAAGAGATGGTACTGATAAACAAAGGAGAAAGCAGCTAACAGAATAACAACTTAGCAGGAATTGCGAGGACCGCAATGTTTCCGCAATTCAACAGCAACAAAAGTGTGCAGATGGGTGAATTAAGGGCTACTAATGACTATCCTATAGGCCTTTTTATACGATTCTCAAGCACTGGATCTCCTCTCTATACATCAAACTCACTCTACCTCAAGTATCGTCCGATTCCATGCATTAGAGTCTTAAGTTTACTCGACTTCAAAGTAAGGACTTAAGCATCTTGTTTAAGCAGGAGTGTTTAGTTTGTACTAGGGAAACGCCTATTCCTAGGCCGTTTCCTGATTACCATGAAAGGCTAGCATGATTATATGACTCTGAACTCTTACTCCTTCCAGAGGTTAGGAGTTCTTTGGACAAAATGGATGGCCAATCGAAATTGCCCGTGGGATGAAGCTTACATACAATCAATGATTCGAGAGCTATCCTACATACTTGATGCACGTTTTTTAGCCTATAGTTCTGTCATTAGCATGCCCCTAAGTGATTTAGCTACTCATGGATACATGGAGAACAGAAAGGGTAGATAAAACAGACATGCTTAGAAGAGAAATGTGCTTAAAACAGCAAGACAAAACCGTAGCAGAACAAGATAGAAACTGTAAAATGCAGAATTGTACTTTGATTACTTTGAGTGTTTGAATGACAATAGAAAGCTTTGAAAGAAATGAAACCAAGACAGACAACAACGAAATGCAGTAATTAAAACTCTAAACTAAGAACAACAGTGATCAGAAATGGAAATGAGGAGACAGAACAGAAAAACAGTAAAGGAATGCTGGGAAACTTCGTGGCAGTCGCCTCGAATGAAGGTGATGAAAAGTCAGCCTTGCTTGGATGAATCCAATCGAGAGAGAAGAAGAATCTTCTCTCCTTCCTATCAGATTATCGATTCCAACAGTTGAGACTCTCACTCCAACAGACGGCAAAGGAAAACAGATGGAAATGGTGGACTGCGAGAAGACTTCTGCGCTTCGAGTGATGACTGAACCTCCGACTTTGACCCCCTTTTATAGTAGTTTGCAGGTGCGTTTGGGCCAAGGAGAACCATCAGTCTTCAACGTCATATATCAGAATGGATGGAGGAGAAAGAACGAATCCCTGAAAAGTCGGATCTAAACAGAAAAAGGTCAGCCAACTTACGGTTTTAACTTGAATAATTGCGGTCACCGCAATGATTTCGCAATTCATTCGCAATGTTTATTTTTTCATTCTTTTCCTTCGGTTTTCAACCCTTTTTCTACCTATTGTGCATAAGTCCTAAATTAGCTACCTTCTTCTAATTCTCATATTAAAGCATAGGTTTAGGCTAAATGCTATCAAAAACACCTAAAAGTGTACATCTTCCTAAGCTAAATGGGTCCTAAATAAGTCACTTTCAGAAACTTAACAGTGTGCCACCTCAGACACTCATTGGGGACAATGAGTAGTTGAAGTTTGGGGGAGGCCACCCTAGGCCTAGGAACATTCCTCTCTCCCTTAAAGCATAAGCATTCTTCTTCTCCTTTACAAAAAAAAAATGAGCTGAAAAAAAATGAAAAAAGAACAAAGGAGAGGCTCCACCAAAGTAAGAAAGAAAGAAAAAGAAGAAATAGGGAAGAAGAATGTATACCTAGGAGTTGCAACTTTGTGGCTTAGATGTCTGTTAAGTCTCTGAAAGTGACTTATTTAGGACCCATTTAGCTTAGGAAGATGTACACTTTTAGGTGTTTTTGTTAGCATTTAGCCTAAACCTATGCTTTAATATGAGAATTAGAAGAAGGTAGCTAATATAGGACTTATGTACAATAGGGAGAAAAAGGGTTGAAAACCGAAGGAAAAGAATGAAAAAATGAGCATTGCGAATGAATTGCGAAAACATTGCGGTGACCGCAATTATTCAAGTGAAAACCGTAAGTTGACTGATCTTTTTCTGTTAATTTCCGTTATTTCAGGGATTCGTTCTTTCTCCTCCATCCATTCTGATATACGACGTTGAAGATTGATGGTTCTCCTTGGCCCAAACGCACCTGCAAACTACTATAAAAGGGGGCCAAAGTCGGAGGTTTGATCATCATTCGAAGCGCAGAAGTCTTCTGGCAGTCCATCATTTCTCTCTGTTTTCCTTTGCCGTTTGTTGGAGTGAGAGTCTCAGCTTTTGGAGTCGATAATCTGATAGGAAGGAGAGGAGATTCTTCTTCTCTCTCGATTGGATTCATCCAAGCAAGGCTGACTTTTCATCACCTTCATTCAAGGCGACTGCCACGAAGTTTTCCAGCAATCCTTTACTGCTTTTCTGTTCTGTTCTTCTTATTTCCATTTCTGATCACTGTTGTTCTTAGTTTAGAGTTTGAGTTACTACATTTCGTTGTTGTCTGTCTTTTAATCATTTCTTTTAAAGCTTTCCTTTGTCGTCAAACAATCGAAGCAATCAAAGTACACTTTTTGCATTTCACAGTTTCTACTTTCTGCTGCTACGGTTTTGTCTTGCTGTTTTAAGCACATTTCTCTTCTAAGCATGTCTGTTTTATCTACCCTTTCTGTTCTCCATATATCCATGAGTAGCTAAATCACTTAGGGGCATGCTAATGACAGAACTATAGGCTAAGAAACGTGCATCAAGTACGTAGGATAGCTCTCGAATCATTGATTGTATGTAAGCTTCATCCCACGGGCAATTTCGATTGGCCATCCATTTTGTCCAAAGAACTCCTAACCTCTGGAAGGAGTAAGAGTTCAGAGTCATATAATCATGCTAGCCTTTCATGGTAATCAGGAAACGGCCTAGGAATAGGCGTTTCCCTAGTACAAGCTAAACACTCCTGTTTTAACAAGATGATTAAGTCCTTACTTTGAGTCGAGTAAACTTAAGAGTCTAATGCATGGAATCGGACGATACATGAGCTAGAGTGAGTTTGATGCATAGAGAGGAGATCCAGTGCTTGAGAATCGTATAAAAAGGCCTATAGGATAGTCATTAGTAGCCCTTAATTCACCCATCTACACACTTTCGCTGCTGTTTAATTGCGGAAACATTGCGGTCCTCGCAATTCCTGCTAAGTTGTTATTCTGTTAGTTGCTTTCTCCTTTGTTTATCAGTTCCATCTCTTGTCCTCTGAGTCTAATTTCAACTTCCATTCGTTTATGTTATATTTCTTTACACATTCAGCAAAACTTAGGTAATTAAAAACCAATTTTACCCCCTCAAATCCACCCCATCTTTCTTAACAAAAACACTTCGAGAATAGCTAAAAACAAGTCTCTGTGGGAAAACGAATGAAATATACTTACTACTTGCTATAAGATCATGTATGCTTGCATGTTCTGAGTGCTCTCTCTCTCTTATTTATCATTTTTATTAACACATTGAGCACGCAACAAGTTTTTGGCGCCGCTGCCGGGGACTTATTTTAAGTGAAAACGAAGTTGTTAAGTTTGAAAAATCAAGTTTATCATTGAGTGAAACTAATCTGTTTCATTTCTTTTGCAGGTGCTATTAGGGTAGTTTATGAGTGAGCGTTCACATAGTAATTTAGAGTTCGATCCTGAACCTGAAAGATCACTTCGAGCTTGAAATAAGGCAAAGAAACGTCTCTTTAAACAACCTCCTATACCTCAAATCATACCTGAAATCAAAGAAATGGGCGATATAGTTCCAAATCCGGTACCTGCCATTCGCAACCCCATCGAAATAGCGAATGACAAGAATAGTGCCATTCTTTCATATCTAGTACCTATGCCTGGGGAGCTGAACCCCAGCATAATCCGTCCTGAAATCACTGCCCACTCATTCGAGTTAAAGCCAGTGATGTTCCAAATGCTGTCCACTGTGGGACAATTCTTTGGAATAGAAAATGAGGACCCCCACAACCATCTTAGGAACTTCTTAGGAGTCAGTGATACCTTTATCATCCCTGGAGTATCCCAAGAAGCTTTAAGGCTGTACTTGTTCCCTTACTCGTTGAGGGACAAAGCTAAAACATGGTTGAATTCATTACCCTCTGGATCTGTCCGCAATTGGACAGATTTAGCAGAGAAATTCCTAGTCAAATACTTCCCACCTGATAGGAATTCTACTTTTCGTGATGACATAGTCAAGTTTCAACAAGCTGATAATGAGTCTCTTCACGAAGCTTGGACAAGATTCAAAGACCTTCTCATTAAATGTCCACACCATGGCATTCCATGGTGCATCCAAATAGAAGTCTTCTTTAAAGGATGCAACCCCAGTACTAGGCAAGTCTTAAATTCATCTGCTGGTGGTTCCATGTTGTCCAAGAGTTACAACGAGGCCTATGAGATCTTGGAGAAGATCTCAGCATCTCACTGTAGGTGGTCAGACGATCCAGTAGAGCCAACTAGGGCTCAAGACAAGGATGCTCTAAGCGCCATGAGCACCCAAATAAATGCCCTGACCAACTTAGTTAAGCAAATGGCTCAGGCCAATCTCCAGACCAGTGCCAATACCGCCACAGCCATGTCAATGGGCACCCAACCAAATCAAGGCGAGGCACCTATCTGTGGATTCTGTGGGGAAGGGCACCCTTATGAATACTGCCCTGGGAATCCATCCTCAGTCTGCTATATAGGAAGCCAGCAGCAGCCTAGGAATAACCCCTACTCCAACACCTATAACCCTGGTTGGAGAAACCACCCTAACCTGTCATGGGGTGGCCAACAGAACACTAACCAAAATCCTAACCAACCAAGGCCGAGTGGAACACCTGGTTTCACTCCCCAACATAACCAGTCAATGTACCAAAAACCATACAATCAACCTGTAGGATCTTCTGTAGAAAACCTACTCAAGGAATATATAGCTAAGAATGATGCTACTCTTCAGAGCCAGCAAGCTACTCTTAGGAGCCTAGAGAACCAAATAGGCCAATTAGCCAATGAACTTAAAAGTAGGCCCCAAGGTAGACTCCCTGCTGACACCGAGGTACCAAGGAGAGATGGCAAAGAACAAGTTCAAGCCATTGAACTTAGGAGTGGAAGACCATTGGTGAGCAACACAAAGGACACACCAAAGAGAGTAGAGAACACTGAGTCTAGTGCTCCACTGGAGTCTCTGCCAAGCCAAGGTCCACCACCAACTAGCACATCAGGAGCCAGGCTAGAGCCAATTGTAGAGGACGTAGAAGAAATTCCAAGGCCTCCACCTATCCTAAGGCGTCCTGACGTGCCTGCATATGTGCCACCACCTCCATATCCTCGAAGGCTTAAGAAGAAGCAGGAACAGGAAGTTCATTTTAATAAATTTTTAGAAATACTTAAGCAAGTGCATGTTAACATTCCTTTTGTAGAGGTTTTACAGTCTATGCCTTCATATGTAAAGTTTTTGAAGGACATTGTTACTAACAAAAAAATAATTGGTGAGTTTGAAACAGTAAACCTCACCGAGGAGTGCAGTGCCATCCTCCAGAACAAACTGCCCAAGAAGGAGAAGGATCCTGGTTCCTTCACCTTACCTGTAGAACTTGGAGGCAAGCACGTGGGCAGAGCGCTTTGTGACCTGGGCGCCAGCATAAATCTCATGCCCCTGTCCCTATTCCGCCAGTTGGGAATGGGAGAAGCACGTCCAACCACAGTCACTTTACAACTAGCAGACAGATCCATCGCATATCCAGAAGGTAAGATCGAGGATATTCTAGTTAAAGTTGACAAATTCATTTTCCTTGCAGATTTCATTGTCCTGGACTATGAGGCAGACAAGGAGGTTCCCATCCTGCTAGGTAGACCATTTCTAGCCACAGGTAGGGCACTAATAGATGTGCAAAAAGGTGAGTTAACTATGAGGGTTCATGATGAAGAGGTAAAATTTAGTGTTTATAAAGCTTTAAAGTATCCCTCTGACCTTGAATCCTGTGCTAGCATGGATATTGTTGACTCACTGATGGAAGAACAATTAGAGCATGTACTGTTAACCAAGCATGCTAGTGAATATGTACAAATAGATGTAGCTGACTTAAATGTATCTGACATAATGAATATGCCTGTAGATAAACCACAGCATGTATGTATGAATATAGATTTAACTGATAGAACTGTAAATCCGTTAAAGCCCTCCATTGAGCATCCACCTGTTTTAGAACTGAAACCACTACCCACTCACCTCAAATATGCATATCTAGGAGATAATGATACGCTGCCTGTAATTATTTCTTCTAAGCTAAGTGAACAGCATGAGGTTGATTTAATTTTACTGCTTAAGCAACATAGGAAGGCTATAGCATGGACTATTGCTGATATTCGAGGCATTAGCCCTTCTTATTGCATGCACAAAATTATACTAGAGGAAGAACACACACCTAGGGTAGATCACCAGCGTAGGTTAAACCCCTCTATGAAAGAGGTAGTGAAAAAAGAAATAATAAAGTGGTTAGATGCAGGAGTGATTTTCCCCATAGCTAGTAGCCAATGGGTGAGCCCCATCCAATGTGTACCTAAGAAGGGGGGAATAACTGTGGTAGTCAATGAGAACAACGAACTGATTCCAACAAGGACTGTCACAGGGTGGAGAGTATGTATGGATTACAGAAAATTAAATAAAGAAACTAAAAAAGACCATTTCCCTATACCATTTATTGACCAGATGCTAGATAGAATAGCTGGTAGAGCCTACTATTGTTTTTTAGATGGGTACTCGGGCTATAATCAAATTACTATAGACCCTAAGGATCAAGAGAAGACTACCTTCACTTGCCCTTTTGGAACGTTTGCCTTCCGCAGAATGCCTTTTGGCTTATGCAATGCACCGGCAACTTTCCAAAGGTGCATGATGGCAATCTTCTCTGAGTTGGATGAGTCCATGATAGAAATATTCATGGATGACTTCTCAGTCTTTGGGGACTCATTTAAAACCTGTCTAGAGAACCTAGGACAAGTCCTGGCTAGGTGTGAAGAGACCAACCTAGTCCTAAATTGGGAAAAATGCCATTTTATGGTAGATGAAGGGATTGTCTTAGGACATAGAGTGTCAAGGGCAGGTGTAGAAGTGGATAGGGCAAAAATAGAGATCATAGAGAAGTTGGTAGAGCCCCAGAATGTCAAGGCTATTAGGAGTTTCTTAGGGCATGCTGGCTTCTACAGAAGGTTCATCAAGGACTTTTCTAAGATAGCCAAGCCTCTATGTGAGCTACTGGAGCTAGGTAGGCCATTCATCTTCTCTAAAGAATGTGTAGTAGCTTGGAAAACCCTTAAGGAAGCACTGGTCACAGCACCAATCATAGTAGGACCAAATTGGGATCTCCCATTTGAGATGCTATGTGATGCCAGTGACTATGCTGTATGAGTCATGTTAGGACAGAAGATTGACAAGCTCACACACCCTGTCTATTATGCTAGTAAGACCTTGAATGAGGCTCAATGTAATTATACAACTACAGAGAAAGAGATGCTTGCTGTAGTATTTGCTTGTGAAAAATTCAGAAACTATATTGTAGGCACTAGGACCATTGTATATACTGACCATTCTGCTTTAAAATATCTTATGAGGAAGGCTGATGCCAAGCCTAAATTGATTAGATGGGTGTTATTGCTGCAGGAATTTGATTTGGACATTCGGGACAAGAAGGGATGTGAAAACGTGGTTGCCGATCACCTTTCTCGATTGCAGCACAATTGCGAAAAAATTGCGGAGACCGCAATTTCTGATGCTTTTATAGATGAACATGTCTTTGCTTTGGCTCATCGTGATAACGATGAGGAACCTTGGTTTGCTGACATTGCTAACTTCCGTGCATCACAGGTATTGCCAGTGTTCAAGGGAGGACAAGAGAAGAAGAGGTTCCTTCATGAAGCAAGGAAATTCATCTGGGATGACCCCACACTTTACAGAACCTGCGCTGATGGGTTGTTGAGGAAGTGTGTTTCAGCTGCTGAAGCGAAGTCTGTGCTGCAGCACTGTCACTCATCTCCTTACGGTGGACACTTTGGTGGTCAAAGAACAGCTGCGAAGGTATTTCAGAGTGGCTACTATTGGCCAACAATCTTCAAGGACGCCCACAACTATGCCCACAGCTGTGACGAATGCCAAAGGACAGGTAACCTCAGTCGCAAGGATGAGATGCCCCTCACCTACATCTTAGAGTTGGAGCTCTTTGATGTATGGGGCATTGATTTCATGGGACCATTCCCTCCATCATCAGGTAATCTGTACATTTTAGTAGCAGTGGACTACGTGTCCAAGTGGGTAGAAGCCAAAGCATGTCCTAATAATGATGCTAAAACAGTCACTAACTTCTTGCATAGGCACATTTTCACTAGATTTGGGACTCCTCGTGCTATCATTAGTGATGAGGGGTCACATTTCATTAATAAGGCTATGGAGAAAATATTGGCTAAGTATAACATTAGACATAGGGTAGCTACTCCCTACCACCCACACTCAAATGGTCAAGCTGAGATTTCTAATAGAGAGATAAAGAACATCCTAGAAAAGGTAGTCAAACCTAATAGGAAAGACTGGTCCTTCAAGCTTGAGGATGCACTTTGGGCTTATAGGACAGCATATAAGACACCTCTGGGAATGTCTCCTTATAGGTTGGTATATGGCAAGGCTTGCCACTTGCCACTTGAGTTAGAAAACAAAGCATTTTGGGCCATGAAAGAATTGAATTTTTGTGTAAAGGATGCGGGGACATTGAGATCTTTACAGCTACATGAACTTGATGAGCTTAGGCATATGGCCTATGAGAATGCCAAAATGTATAAAGAAAAGACCAAAATATGGCACGACAGTAGACTCATGATCAAAGACTTTAGGAAAGGCCAACTTGTACTATTATTTAACTCACGATTAAAATTATTTCCAGGGAAACTAAAGTCTAGATGGTCAGGTCCATTTATTATTACTAATGTCTTTGTTCATGGTGCCATAGAGATAAAGAACTTGCAGCAAGGACAGCCATTTATGGTCAATGGTGCTAGGTTGAAGCACTACTATGAGGAAGGAGATGTGAAGACTCTCTCGGCCTTCCTCTTGACTGAAGCATGACAAAGAGAACGAGAGAGAACGAGTGGTTACTGTGCTCGTTTAGTCAAGGCCAAATGCCTTAGTTGATTTTTACTGTTTTTCCGCTTATCGTTTGTATGTTTTGTGGTGTGTTTTTAATTGCGTAATTAATGTTTGTTTTATTTGTTTTTGTAGGGAATCGAAAGAGGGAATCAAGGAGAGTAAATCAAGCTTTAAAAATCAAGAAACGGTTGAGCCAAATAAAAGATACGGACGAGCAAAGTTGGAGATTTGTATGAAATAATATCCCTACAATTGCGCTAAAATTGCTGGATCCGCAAAAAAAAGAGCCGTTGGGATTTTTTCCGTTGCATTTATAGCCGTTAGAACGAGCTCGTTCGATACGATTCTTTCATTCTTTGATTTCAAGAAATCTGCGATTCTCTCCATCTCTGATCCATCTCTCCAAACCTCCAAGATTCGACAATGGTGGCCACACGTGCTGAACGATCCGCAGCCAAGAAGAAGGCTGATGACGCAGCTGAAGCGGCTGCGAGGGAAGCGCTTCTCGCCCTTGCAGACGATGGTACCGTTCGCACCGGTCCTCTCCCCAAGCTCCCTATTCGTAGGAAGAAGTGGAGGGTGGTCACTGAGATCCCTGCTGGACCATCTGAGCCAGTGGGCACGCCCAAGAAACGCCGGTGGAGCGTCAAGACGGCCGCCGAACCAAGCACAGCCAAGACTCCCTCTGTGGAGAGTCAAGAACCTGATCGTGCATCCCACGAGTCAGCCAGAGAAGGATCGTCGCCGTCTGCATCACCTGCGCGTAGTCCTTCACCATCTGAACCAGTACCAAGCGCAGAGTCGTCACCACCTGCACAGAGCCCCGAGTTGTCTCCAGCACCTCAGAGTTCTGATCCGACACCTGCAGCAGCGCAGAGTCCTGGACCATCATCTTCGCCACTGAGTTCTGCGCAGACACCATCAGCAGAGCACAATTCTCCACAGCCTGATCCTGAATTCCCATATGGGGATTATCAAGAGTCCACGCCAGGCAGTGGAGATGCTGGTGAAGCCGAAGTCTTCTCTCCTATGAGGGAAGATAGCCCTGTCGAGCCTGCACAGCAGGACGATTCTATGGAGGAGACGTTGGGGGCATGCTTCCCGCAACTCAACACCAAAGCCAGGCTCAGGAAGAAGAAGAAGGCCAGAATTGACAAGGCCAAGAAGTTGAAGAAAAAGAAGGCCAAGAAGGTGCCGTCGACGGACAAAGAGAGTACTGAGCCTTCGCTCAAACGCCTCAAGGTGGAGGCTGCTGCATCATCCAAACCAGCAGATAAGGGGAAGGCTAAACTCTACCCTGAAGACGAACCTCCATCAGTGAGGTATGTATCATCTGATGCGGAATCCAGGGGTGTTGAGCTAAGGAAGAGGGACCTGTTGCACGAGAAGGGATTCCTTGATCGACTTGCTGACCTGCCGCAGTTCTTGCGCGCAGGGGTGATCAACCACGGCTGGGAAGAATTCTGCAGACCGCCTAATCCAGCTTACACGAGCATGGTGTATGATTTCTACGCTAATGTGCTCAGCCCTGAGGATGACCTGTCTGTGGTCAGAGGGGTAGAAGTAGATTTCTCCGCCAAGGCCATCAATGAAGCATTTGGTCTCAAGGGCCAACCTCATACAGACTATGCACGGATAGTTGATGAGCCGACTGAGGCAGTGCTGGAAGAGGCCATTCGCACAATTGGCCAGCCTGAAGCAGCGTGGACTGTCTCACGCAATGGGAGGCACACCTTGATGAGTGCCAATCTGACAGCAAAGGCAGCTGTTTGGTTTGCCTTTGTGAGGAGAAAACTGTCCCCTGTGACCCACGAGACGACAATCAACCAGAGTAGATCACTGCTGGTTTATGCCATCATGCGCGGTCTCACGGTCAATGTGGGGGAAATCATGTCAGCTGCCATTGCTGAATGCGCAAAGAAAGGTAAGGGACCCTTGTTTTTCCCTAATACTATAACCAAGCTATGTTTGCTTGCAGGAGTCCCCACCGAGCGCTTGGAGCAGCAGCTGCCTTACACAGGCCATTTGGAGCTGCCTGCTAACCTGAGGCTGAGGAGAAAGGGAAATATGGAGTTTGAATTGGATAGGCTGGCGGCTGAACAGTCCCTATCCATGGCCTGCTTGATGGACATGCAGCGGAGAATGGCTCAATGGGCCACCTATGCGCAGGCAAGGGATAAGGAAGTTGCAGACCAGCTGGGGTGCATCTTCCCGGACTTCCCTACCAATCTCCTAACTCCATGGGTGCCCCCACGACCAAGGCAACCAGATGAGGATGATGAGAATTGAGTGCTGGTTTGAAGTGCACAAAAGGGAGTATTGTTGTTCCCTTAAGAAACAAAAGACAATTTTTTCTGCTTTCTGATAGGATCATGTATGATATGCTGTTTTGGGATCAACTTTTGATCTGTTTTTAATGTTTAGTTTTATGTTTTTTCTTTTGCTTAGTCTAGTCTGAGGTTAGTTGAATAGGTAGGATAGTTTAGCTTTATTTTTAGGATGCGTGAGTAACAGGCAAAAGCATGCTAAGGGCCTGAATCAATGTTAAATCTGCCCGGATTGAATTGCGAAATAATTGCGGTTCCCGCAATTTTTGTGACTGTTTGCATGTTTTGGACTGTCTGTTTAGTTAGGCTGTGATCTGTTATATTCTATCTTTTGCTGCTAGCATGACTACCTTATATAGCTGATCTTCAAGCATGCTGGATGAGTGTCATAGGACATCCTTTGATAGTTTAAATTAGCCTCTGAATAGTGCTCAGCATGCATAAACCGTCAGTCCTTCAACTGTCTGTTTTTTCAAATTTTCTGCTGCTGGAATAGTTGCTGATTAGAATGTTTTGCCTATGCCTAGGATTTTTAGATTCTCTTTGTTTTACTTTCGACTAGATGCTTCTAGGATAAGTTTGGGGGTGTGCCACCTCAAACACTCATTGGGGACAATGAGTAGTTGAAGTTTGGGGGAGGCCACCCTAGGCCTAGGAACATTCCTCTCTCCCTTAGAACCATAAGCATTCTTCTTCTCCTTGAGAAAAAAAAATGATGAGTTTAAAAAAAAAAAAAAAAAAAATGGAAAAATAAAGGGGGGAGTTTCTCTTAGGTTGCTGAGTAATCAGTGCCAAGTGTGTAACCCACAAGTGGCATTGCATCAAAAGGCAACCAATGGAGAGGCTCCACCTAAGTAAGAAAAAGGAAAAAAAATAGGGAAGAAGAATGTACACCTAGGAGTTATAACTTTGTGGCTTAGATGTCCTATTTAAAAAGAACTCTGATCCTCAATTAGCTAAAGCACAAAGTTGTAACTTGTAGGGTTGTTTAGGGAGATGAGTGTTTATCCAATGTAGTGATGCCAGGGTTTAGGTTGTTCTCTAAAAGTACTACTGTCACTGTTAATACTAAGACTGGCATGACTCTAAGGAATCCTAGACACATTAAAAATAAAGCTAGAAGCATGTACTGAGTCTGGAGTAAAGCTTGGTAGAATTTGAAACCTTAGGGATAATGGCATGATGTCATAAAAGTAGCTAGATCAGTAGTAGGGGGTTAATGAAAACAGCAGGTATAGTAGGCAGGTGAAGTCAGAAGAAGCTTGATAAAGAGGTTAGTTCTAAACTTAGGAGTGTGTCACAGGACAGCACTGCTAGAGAGAGGGATGTAGGGGAGTCGGTGAGTAGTTAAAGAAGAAGAAACAGCAGCCTAAGTAAGTCCTTAGTATGCTTGAGGACAAGCAAAGCCTTAAGTTTGGGGGTGTGTTAAGTCTCTGAAAGTGACTTATTTAGGACCCATTTAGCTTAGGAAGATGTACACTTTTAGGTGTTTTTGTTAGCATTTAGCCTAAACCTATGCTTTAATATGAGAATTAGAAGAAGGTAGCTAATATAGGACTTATGTACAATAGGGAGAAAAAGGGTTGAAAACCGAAGGAAAAGAATGAAAAAATGAGCATTGCGAATGAATTGCGAAAACATTGCGGTGACCGCAATTATTCAAGTGAAAACCGTAAGTTGACTGATCTTTTTCTGTTAATTTCCGTTATTTCAGGGATTCGTTCTTTCTCCTCCATCCATTCTGATATACGACGTTGAAGATTGATGGTTCTCCTTGGCCCAAACGCACCTGCAAACTACTATAAAAGGGGGCCAAAGTCGGAGGTTTGATCATCATTCGAAGCGCAGAAGTCTTCTGGCAGTCCATCATTTCTCTCTGTTTTCCTTTGCCGTTTGTTGGAGTGAGAGTCTCAGCTTTTGGAGTCGATAATCTGATAGGAAGGAGAGGAGATTCTTCTTCTCTCTCGATTGGATTCATCCAAGCAAGGCTGACTTTTCATCACCTTCATTCAAGGCGACTGCCACGAAGTTTTCCAGCAATCCTTTACTGCTTTTCTGTTCTGTTCTTCTTATTTCCATTTCTGATCACTGTTGTTCTTAGTTTAGAGTTTGAGTTACTACATTTCGTTGTTGTCTGTCTTTTAATCATTTCTTTTAAAGCTTTCCTTTGTCGTCAAACAATCGAAGCAATCAAAGTACACTTTTTGCATTTCACAGTTTCTACTTTCTGCTGCTACGGTTTTGTCTTGCTGTTTTAAGCACATTTCTCTTCTAAGCATGTCTGTTTTATCTACCCTTTCTGTTCTCCATATATCCATGAGTAGCTAAATCACTTAGGGGCATGCTAATGACAGAACTATAGGCTAAGAAACGTGCATCAAGTACGTAGGATAGCTCTCGAATCATTGATTGTATGTAAGCTTCATCCCACGGGCAATTTCGATTGGCCATCCATTTTGTCCAAAGAACTCCTAACCTCTGGAAGGAGTAAGAGTTCAGAGTCATATAATCATGCTAGCCTTTCATGGTAATCAGGAAACGGCCTAGGAATAGGCGTTTCCCTAGTACAAGCTAAACACTCCTGTTTTAACAAGATGATTAAGTCCTTACTTTGAGTCGAGTAAACTTAAGAGTCTAATGCATGGAATCGGACGATACATGAGCTAGAGTGAGTTTGATGCATAGAGAGGAGATCCAGTGCTTGAGAATCGTATAAAAAGGCCTATAGGATAGTCATTAGTAGCCCTTAATTCACCCATCTACACACTTTCGCTGCTGTTTAATTGCGGAAACATTGCGGTCCTCGCAATTCCTGCTAAGTTGTTATTCTGTTAGTTGCTTTCTCCTTTGTTTATCAGTTCCATCTCTTGTCCTCTGAGTCTAATTTCAACTTCCATTCGTTTATGTTATATTTCTTTACACATTCAGCAAAACTTAGGTAATTAAAAACCAATTTTACCCCCTCAAATCCACCCCATCTTTCTTAACAAAAACACTTCGAGAATAGCTAAAAACAAGTCTCTGTGGGAAAACGAATGAAATATACTTACTACTTGCTATAAGATCATGTATGCTTGCATGTTCTGAGTGCTCTCTCTCTCTTATTTATCATTTTTATTAACACATTGAGCACGCAACAATGTCCTGAATAAAAAGAACTCTGATCCTCAATTAGCTAAGCACAAAGTTGTAACTTGGAGGGTTGTTTAGGGAGATGAATGTATATCCAATGTAGTGATGCCAGGGTTTAGGTTGTTCTCTAAAAAGTACTACTGTCACCGTTAATACTAAGACTGGCATGACTCTAAGGAATCCTAGACAAATTAGAAATAAAACTAGAAGCATGTACTGAGTCTGGGGTAAAGCTAGGTAGAATTTGAAACCTTAGGGATAGTGGCATGATATGACAAAAGCAAGTAGATCAGTTGTAGTAAGTAAGAAAAAACAGCAGAAGTATTAGGCATGCGGAGTCAGAAGAAGCTAGATAAGAGGGTAGTTTAAGCTTAGAAGTGTGTCACAGGACAGCACTGCTATAGATAGGGATATAGGGGAGTCAGTAAGTGGTTAAAGAAGAAGAAACAGCAGCCTAGGAAAGTCCTTAGATTGCTCGAGGACGAGCAAAACCTTAAGTTTGGGGGTGTGTTACGTCTCCAAAAGTGACCTTTTTAGGACTTAATTATCTTAGAAAGATGTTCACTCTTAGGTGTTTTTGATAGCATTTAGCCTAAACCTATGCTTAAATATGAGAATTAGAAGAAGGTAGCTAAATTAGGACTTATGTACAATAGGAAAGAAAAGGGTTGAAAACCGAAGGAAAAGAATGAAAAACAAGCATTGCGACAGAATTGCGGAAACATTGCTGAAACCGCAATGTTTCAAGTGAAAACCGTAAGTTGGCTGATCTTTTTCTGTTTAGATCCGATTTTTCAGGGATTCGTTCTTTCTCCTCCATCCATTATGAAGTACGACGTTGAGGATGGACGGTTCTCCTTGGCCCAAACGTACCTGCAGAAGCCTATAAAAGGAGGTCAAAGTCGAAGGTTCAATCATCATCCGAAAGCGTAGAAGTCTTCTCGCAGCTCCATCTTTCCTTCTGTTTTCCTTTGCCGTCTGTTGGTTTGCGAAGCTCAGCTGTTGGAATCGATAATCTGATAGGAAGGAGAGGAGATTTATCTTCTTTCCCGATTGGATTCATCCAAGCAAGGCTGATCTTTCTCATCCTTCAGCCGAGGCGGTTGCGACGAGGCATTCAAGCTCATTTACTTGCTTTCTGTCTTCATTTCTACTTTCCAGCATTGTTTAGTCGTTGCTCCTGTTCTAGTGGCTAGTTTATTACATTTCGTGGTGTTCTGTCTTTGTGTTATTCAGTTTAAGTGTTCCTTTATTCCTTCAAACAATCAAGCAATCAAAGTATAATTCTTCATTTCACAGTTTCCTATCTTCGCAACTCACTGTCTTACCTTGCTGTATTAAGCTTATTTTTCTTCTAAGCATGTCTCTTTCATCTTTTATGTCTGTTTACCCTATAGCCATGAGTAACTAAGTCACTTAGGGGCATGCTAATGACAACACTATAGGCTAAAAAACGTGAACCAAGCATGTAGGATAGCTCTCGAAGCATTGATTGTATGTAATCTTCATCCTACGGGCAATTTCGATTGGCCATCCATTTTGTCCAAAGAACTTCTAACCTCTGGAAGGAGTAAGAGTTCAGAGTCATACTCTCATGCTAGCCTTTCAAGGTAGCCAGGAAACGGCCTAGGAATAGGCGTTTCCCTAGTACAAACCACATCTTTCTGCTTTAACAAGATGCTTAAGATCTTACTTTGACATGAGTAAACTAAAGAATCTAATGCATGGAATCGGACGATACATGAGATTGAGATAGTTTGATGCATAGTGAGTAGATCCAGTGCTTGAGAATCGTATAAAAATGCCTATAGGGTCATTGGTAGCCTTTAATTCACCATTTTACACACTTTCGCTGTCGGTAACATTGCGGTAGAATTGCTGTTTCCGCAATTCTGGTAAGTTCACAATTCTGTTTAGCTGTTTTCTTATTCGTTTATTAATCTCATCTCTTTTCCTTTGAGTTTAACTTTGATTTGCATTTGTTTATGTTGCTACCCTTTACACATTCCTTAGAAAATAGACAGTTTAAAACCAATTTTACCCCATCAAACCCATCCATTCTTTCTTAACAAAACACTTCATGAATAGCTTACAATAAATCTCTGTGGGAAAACGAATGAAAAAATACTTACTACTTGCTATAAGATCATGTATGCTTGCATGTTCTGAGTGCTCTTTCTATCTTATTGCTTATTTATTTTAACACATTAAGCACGCAACAGGAGGCCGAGATATCTGAAGAGGATGTTGAAGAGGCTCCACTACCACTCGAAGATGGAAGTCAACCAACAGTTGATGAATTAAAAGAAGTTAATCTGGGTACGACGGAAGAACCACGTCCAACCTTTATAAGCGCATCACTTTCCGGTGAAGAGGAGTGCGAGTACTTGAGTTTGCTCATTGCGTATAAAGATGTCTTTGCTTGGTCGTATAAAGAGATGTTGGGACTTGATCCAAAAGTCGCAGTACATCATCTCGCTATTGAACACGGGTATCGACCAGTCAAACAAGCTCAACGACGTTTCAGGCCAGAGCTCATCCCCCAAATTGAAAATGAGGTTAACAAGTTAATTGAAGCAGGGTTCATTCGCGAAGTAAACTACCCGACATGGATAGCAAACATTGTCCCTGTCAGAAAGAAAAACGGACAATTACGGGTATGCGTTGACTTTCGCGATCTGAATAGTGCATGTCCGAAAGACGACTGCCCATTGCCCATCACTGAACTAATGGTCGATGCTACCACAGGGCATGAAGCTTTGTCTTTCATGGATGGGTCATCAGGATACAACCAGATTCGAATGGCCCTCAAAGATGAAGAAATGACAGTGTTCCGGACTCCGAAAGGGATATACTGTTACAAGGTAATGCCCTTTGGATTAAAGAACGCCGGTGCAACTTATCAACGTGCCATGCAAAAGATCTTCGATGATATGCTGCATAAGCATGTCGAATGCTACGTCGACGATCTTGTAGTCAAGTCCAAAAAGCGACAGGATCACTTGAAAGATCTAAAGGTGGTTTTCGATCGTTTGAGAAAGTACCAGTTGAGGATGAATCCTCTCAAATGTGCATTCGGCGTAACTTCGGGGAAATTCCTTGGTTTCGTCGTAAAACATCGAGGGATCGAGATTGATCAATCCAAGATCGACGTCATTCAAAAAATGCCAGAGCCGCGAAACTTGCATGAACTAAGAAGTCTCCAAGGACGACTTGCTTATATCAGGAGGTTCATCTCCAATCTAGCAGGCCGATGCCAACCATTTCAGAGACTGATGAGGAAAAACACGACCTTTGAGTGGGATGAAGCATGTCAAAATGCCTTTGACAACATAAAGCAATATTTGCTTAACCCTCCTGTTTTGGGCGCACCCGTAGCAGGAAAGCCATTGATACTCTACATTACTGCGCAAGAAAGGTCGCTTGGGGCATTGCTTGCACAAGAAAGTGAGAAGGGTAAAGAATGCGCCCTCTACTACTTAAGTAGGACTCTCAATGGGGCAGAGCTGAATTATTCACTCATTGAGAAGATGTGTCTTTCGCTCTTCTTCGCCATCGATAAGTTGAGGCATTATATGCAGGCGTTCACAGTGCATCTGGTGGCTAAGGCTGACCCAATCAAGTATGTTCTGTCTAGACCAATTATCTCAGGTCGGTTGGCAAAGTGGGCAATTTTACTACAACAGTATGATATTGTTTATGTTCCGCAAAAGGCGGTGAAGGGGCAAGCCTTGGCTGATTTCTTGGCAGATCATCCGGTGCCGTCAGACTGGAAATTATCTGACGACCTGCCTGACGAAGAAATCTTCTACGTTGAAATTGTTGACCCATGGATTATGTATTTTGACGGTGCAGCTCGAAGATATGGCGCAGGAGCGGGTATAGTATTCATTACCCCTGAAAAACACATGCTGCCGTATAGCTTCGCATTTGAAGAGGTATGTTCGAATAATGTTGCTGAATATCAAGCACTCATTATGGGTCTTCAAATAGCAATAGAAATTGGAGTGACCTACATTGAAATTTATGGAGATTCAAAACTGATAATTAATCAATTGTCGCTCCAATACGAGGTGAAGCATCCAGATTTAATGCCCTACTTTAATTATGCAAGACGACTCTTAGAGAGATTTGATAGTATGACGATAGAGCATATTCCAAGAGCTGAAAATGCAAAGGCTGATGCATTAGCAAACTTGG
This sequence comes from Herpetospermum pedunculosum, assembly GCA_028017165.1. Taxonomy (NCBI): domain Eukaryota; kingdom Viridiplantae; phylum Streptophyta; class Magnoliopsida; order Cucurbitales; family Cucurbitaceae; genus Herpetospermum; species Herpetospermum pedunculosum. The sequence continues at coordinate 53,279,515 of CM051529.1, forward strand.
CCACAGCCCTGACTGTATCAGAAAGTCAAATATTGAACGTTCCGATTTGTCAAAAATGGGTTATACCGCCAACTGAAGTTGAAAGTCAAGAAGCAAACGTAATATCGGTCTATGTGATTGAGGAAGAGGATTGGCGACAACCGATTGTAGATTATCTACAACATGGAAAACTTCCAACAGAGTCCCGACGTAAGGCCGATATACGAAGAAGAAGTGCTCGATTCATCTATGTTGCGTGCTCAATGTGTTAATAAGAATAAGAAATAAGAGAGAGAGAGCACTCAGAACATGCAAGCATACATGATCTTATAGCAAGTAGTAAGTATATTTCATTCGTTTTCCCACAGAGACTTATTTTTAGCTATTCGCGAAGTGTTTTGTTAAGAAAGAAGGGGTGGATTTGATGGGGTAAAATTGGTTTTTAATTATCTAATTTTTGCTGAATGTGTAAAGGAATGCAACATAAACAAATGCAAGTTGAAATTAGACTCAAAGGACAAGAGATGGAATTAATAAACGAAGAAGAAAACAGCTAAACAGAATGGTAACTTAGCAGAATTGCGGACACCGCAATGTTATCGCAATTGTAAAAACAGCAAATGTGTGTAAAATGGAGAATTAAGGGCTACTAACGACTATCCTATAGGCATTTTAATACGATTCCCAAGCATTAGATCAACTCTCTATGCATCAAACTATCTTAATCTCATGTATCGTCCGATTCCATGCATTAGATTCTTTAGTTTACTCAACTCAAAGTAAGGTCTTAAGCATCTTGTTAAGGCAGAAAGATATGGTTTGTACTAGGGAAACGCCTATTCCTAGGCCGTTTCCTGGTTACCTTGAAAGGCTAGCATGATAATATGACTCTGAACTCTTACTCCTTCCAGAGGTTAGGAGTTCTTTGGACAAAATGGATGGCCAATCGAAATTGCCCGTGGGATGAAGCTTACATACAATCAATGGTTCGAGAGCTATCCTACATACTTGGTTCACGTTTTTTAGCCTATAGTTCTGTCATTAGCATGCCCCTAAGTGACTTAGCTACTCATGGCTATATAGAGAACAGAAGTATAAGATAAAACAGACATGCTTAGAAGGAAAATGTACTCAAAACAGTAGGACAAAACCGTAGCAGCAGAAGATTGAAACTGTGAAATGAAGACTTGTAATTTGATTACTTTGAATGTTTGAACGAACAAAGGGAAACTTAAAATAAATAATCCAAAGACAGAAAGCAACGAAATGAAGTAGACTAATCACTAAACCAGAAGCAACAACTAAACAATGCTGGAAATGAGAAAGGAAAGACAAAAAACAGTAAATGGTGCTTGAAAGCCTCGTTGCAGTCGCTTCGAATGAAGGATCAAAAAGATCAGCCTTGCTTGGATGAGTCCAATCAGGAGAGAAGAAGAATCTCCTCTCCTTCCTATCAGATTATCGATTCCAACAGCTGAGCTTCGCAAACCAGCAGACGGCAAAGGAAAACAGGAGAAAAGATGGACTGCGAGAAGACTTCTACGCTTTCGGATGATGCTTGAACCTCCGACTTTGACCCCCTTTTATAGTAGTTTGCAGGTGCGTTTGGGCCAAGGAGAACCATCAATCTTCAACGTCATATATCAGAATGGATGGAGGAGAAAGAACGAATCCCTGAAATCACGGAAATTAACAGAAAAAGATCAGTCAACTTACGGTTTTCACTTGAATAATTGCGGCTTCAGCAATGTTTTCGCAATGCTGTCGCAATGCAATTTTTTTTCATTCTTTTCCTTCGGTTTTCAACCCTTTTCTTTTCTATTGTGCATAAGTCCTAATTTAGCTACCTTCTTCTCATTCTCATATTTAAGCATAGGTTTAGGCTAAATGCTATCAAAAACACCTAAAAGTGTACATCTTCTTAAGCTAAATGGGTCCTAAATAAGTCACTTTCAGAGACTTAACACACCCCCAAACTTAAGGTTTTGCTTGTCCTCAAGCACACTAAGGACTTACCTAGGCTGCTGTTTCTTCTTCTTTAACTACTTACTAACTCTCCTATATCCCTATCTATAGCACTGCTGTCCTGTGACACACTTCTAAGCTTAAAACTTCCCTTTTATCTAGCTTCTTCTGACTTTGCCCGCCTAACACTCCTTCTGTTTTCATTAACTTCCTCCAACTGATCTATTTACTTTTGTCATATCATGCCACTATCCCTAAGGTTTCAAATTCTGCCTAGCTTTACCTCAGACTCAGTACATGCTTCTAGCTTTCTTTTTAATGTGTCTAGGATTCCTTAGAGTCATGCCAGTCTTAGTATTAACGGTGACAGTAGTACTTTTAGAGAACAACCTAAACCCTGGCATCACTACATGGATAAACACTCATCTCCCTAAACAACCCTACAAGTTACAACTTTGTGCCTAGCTACTTTGAGGATCAGAGTTCTTTTTTAAATAGGACATCTAAGCCACAAAGTTATAACTCCTAGGTATACATTCTTCTTCCCTATTCTTTCCCCTTTTTCTTACTTAGGCGGAGCCTCTCCTTTGGTTGCCTTTTGATGCAACGCCACTTGTGGGTTACACACTTGGCACTGATTACTCAGCAACCTAAGAGAAACTCCCCTCTTTATTCTTTTTTCATTTTTTTTTTTTTTTTCAGTTCATCATTTTTTTTTTTTTTTTAAAGGAGAAGAAGAATGCTTATGTTTCTAAGGGAGAGAGGAATGTTCCTAGGCCTAGGGTGGCCTCCCCCAAACTTCAACTACTCATTGTCCCCAATGAGTGTCGGAGGTGGCACACCCCCAAACTTGTCCTAGAAGCATCTAGTCTAAGGTAAAACAAAGAGAATCTAAAGCCCTAGGCATAGACAGAACATTTGAAAAGGAAATATCACAGCAGCAGTAATTTAAAAATAACAGACAGATTAAGGTCTTAAAGCTGTGCATGCTGAGCTATTTAGAGGTTAATTTAAACTATCAAATGGTGTCCTATGACACTCATCCAGCATGCATTTAGATAAGCTATATATAGTAGTCATGATAGCAGCAAAAGAAAGAATTTAAACAGATCACAGCCTAGCTAAACAGACAGTCCAAAACATGCTTTCAGTAATAAAAATTGCGGGTACCGCAATTATTTCGCAATTAAGTCAGGACAGATATAACAGTGAGTAAGGCCCCTAAGCATGCTCTTTCCAGTCATTTAAGCTCTCCTAAAAATAAAACAAAACTACCCTACCTAGTCACCTATCATCAAGCTATACTAAACATAATTAAAGACATAAAACTAAGCATCTAAAACAGATCAAAATAGTACTAAAAACAGCATACTTCACATAGTCTATCAGAAAGCAGAAAATTGTTTTTTTTTTTTCTAAGGGAACAGCAATACTCCCTTCAGTGCAATTCAAACCAGCACTCAAATATCTTCATCCTCATCAGGCTGTCGTGGGCGTGGAGGCACCCATGGAGTCAGGAGATTGGTGGGGAAGTCAGGGAAGATGCAGCCTAGCTGGTCTGCAACCTCTTTGTCCCGTGCCTGCGCATACGTGGCCCATTGAGCCATCCTCCTCTGCATATCCATCATGCACGCCATGGACAGCGCCTGATCAGCAGCCAGCCTATCCAGTTCAAACTCCATATTTCCTTTCCTCTTCAGCCTCAAGCTAGCAGGCAGCTCCAAATGGCCTGTGTAAGCCATCTGCTGCTCCAGTCGCTCAGTGGGAACTCCTGCAAGCAAACATAGTTTGGTTATGGTGTTAGGGAAAAACAGTGGTCCCTTACCTTTCTTGGCGCACTCAGCAATGGCGGCTGACATGATTTCCCCCACATTGACCGTGAGACCTCGCATAATGGCGTAGACCAGCAGCGATCTGCTCTGGTTGATGGTCGTCTCATGGGTCACAGGGGCCAGCTTCCTCCGTACAAAGGCAAACCATACAGCTGCCTTTGCTGTCAGGTTGGCACTCATGAGAGTGTGCCTCCCATTGCGTGATACAGTCCACGCTGCTTCAGGTTGGCCAATGGTACGAATGGCCTCCTCCAGCACTGCCTCAGTAGGCTCATCAACGATCCGTGCATAATCAGTGTGTCTTTGGCCCTTTAGGCCATAAGCTTCGTTGATGGCTTTTGCTGAGTAGTCCACCTCTACTCCCCTTACCACAGAGAGCCCCTCTTCAGAGTTGCGCAGGTTGGCGTAGAAGTCGTATACCATAGCTGTGTAAGCCGGATTGGGTGGCCTACACAACTCCTCCCAGCTGTGATTGATAATCCCTGCGCGCAAGAACTGCGGCAGGTCAGCAGGTCTGTCGAGGAAGCCCTTCTCATGTAGCAACTCCCTCTTCCTCAGCTCAACGCCTCTGGACTCGGCATCAGAGGAAACATACCTCACTGACTGAGGCTCATCGTCAGGGTAGAGCTTGGCCTTCCCTTTATCTGCTAGCTTGGCTGACTCGGCAGCCTCAACCTTGAGTCGTTTAAGCGAAGGCTCAGTGCTTTCTTTGTCTGCTGAAGGCGCCCTTTTGGCCTTCTTCTTTTTCAGCTTCTTGGATCGCTTGGCCTTGACAATCTTGGCCTTCTTCTTCTTCTTGAGCCTTGCCTTGATGTTGATCTGCTGCAGGCATGCCCCCAGCGTCTCTTCCATGGAATCATCCTGCTGTGCAGGACTCTCTGGCTAGCTTCCCTCGCAGGCGAGAAGACCTCGTCTTCCCCAACTTCCCCACTGCCCTGAGTGGATTCTTGGTACTCCCCATATGGGAATTCAGGGTCAGGTCGTGGGGAAGTGTGCGACGGCGTGGCTGTTTGCTCTGCCGTAGGTGTCTGTGCAGAATTCAGTGGTGAAGAAGACAATTCAGGGCTCTGTGCAGGCGGCGATGAAGGCGACTCTGGGCTCTGCACTGGTTCAGATGGTGAAGGGCTGTGCGCAGGCGATGCAGATGGCGACGAACCCTTCTTGATCGACTCGTGGGACGCACGATCCGATTCTTGACTCTCCACAGAGGGAGTCTTTGCTTTGCTTGGTTCGGCGGCCGTCTCGACACTCCACCGGCGCTTCTTGGGTGTGCCCGCTGGCTCAGAGGGTCCAGCGGGGATCTCAGTGACAACCTTCCACTTCTTCCTACGGACCGGAAGCTTGGGGAGACGTTCGGTGCGTGCAGCATCAGCCGTAGCCAAGGCAAGTAGTGCGTCTCTCGCAGCTGTCTCAGCAGCGTCATCAGCCCTCTTCTTGGCTGCAGATCTTTCAGCCCGTGTGAACACCATTGTTGAGTCTTGGAGGTTTGGAGAGAAGGATCAAAGATGAAGAGAATCGCAGCTTTCTTGGAATTCAGAGAATGAGAGAATCGTATCGATCGAGCGCCTCCCAACGGATATAAAGGAAACGGCTAAATCCCAACGGCTATATTTTGCGGATCCTGCAATTCCAGCGCAATTTTAGGGATATTTTTTCATCAAAATGTCAAACTTTGCTCGCCCGTATCTTTTATTTGGCTCGATCGTTTCTTGATTTTTAAAGCTGGATTTACTCTCCTTGATTCCCTCTATTGATTCCCTGCAAAAAGAAATAAAATTAACATCAAATTCGTAATTAAAATCATACAACAAAACACACAAATGATAATTGGAAAATCGCAAAAAATAAACTAAGGCATGAGCCTTATGTTGACGAGCACAGTAATCACTCGTCCTCTCTCGTTCTCTTTTCATGCTTCAGTCAAGAGGAAGGCCGAGAGAGTCTTCACATCTCCTTCCTCATAGTAGTGCTTCAACCTTGCACCATTAACCATAAATGGTTGGCCTTGCTGCAAGTTCTTTATCTCTATGGCACCATGAACAAACACATTAGTAATCACAAATGGACCTGACCATCTAGACTTAAGTTTCCCTGGAAATAGTTTCAACCGTGAGTTAAACAACAATACAAGTTGACCCTTCTTAAAGTCCTTAACTCTAAGTCTACTATCGTGCCAAATCTTGGTCTTTTCCTTATACATTTTAGCATTTTCATAGGCCATATGTCTAAGCTCATCAAGCTCATGTAATTGCAAAGACCTCAGTGTTCCTGCATCCTTTACACAAAAATTCAATTCCTTCATGGCCCAAAATGCTTTGTTTTCTAACTCAAGTGGTAAGTGACAAGTCTTGCCATAAACCAGCCTATAAGGAGACATTCCTAGAGGTGTCTTATATGCTGTCCTATAAGCCCAAAGTGCATCCTCAAGCTTGAAGGACCAGTCTTTCCTATTAGGTGTGACTACTTTTTCTAGGATGTTCTTAATTTCCCTATTTGAAATTTCAGCCTGTCCATTTGAGTGTGGGTGATAGGGAGTGGCTACTCTATGTCTAATGTTATACTTAGCCAACACTCTCTCCATAGCCTTGTTAATAAAATGTGACCCCTCATCACTAATGATGGCACGAGGTGTCCCAAACCTAGTAAAAATGTGCCTATGCAAGAAGTTGGTGACTGTTTTAGCATCATTATTAGGACATGCTTTGGCTTCTACCCACTTGGACACATAGTCTACTGCCACTAATATGTAAAGGTTACCTGATGATGGAGGGAATGGCCCCATGAAGTCAATGCCCCACACATCAAAGAGCTCCAACTCTAAGATGTAGGTGAGGGGCATCTCATCCTTTCGACTGAGGTTACCTGTTCTTTGGCATTCATCACAGCTGTGGGCATAGTTGTGGGCATCTTTGAAGATCGTTGGCCAATAGTAGCCACTCTGAAATACCTTTGCAGCTGTTCTTTGGCCACCAAAGTGTCCACCATAAGGAGCTGCGTGACAGTGCTGCAGCACAGACTTCGCTTCAGCAGCTGAAACACACTTCCTTAGCAAGCCATCAGCACAGGTTCTGTAAAGTGTGGGGTCATCCCAGATGAATTTCCTTGCTTCATGAAGGAACCTCTTCTTCTCTTGTCCTCCCTTGAAAACTGGTAATACCTGTGATGCACGGAAGTTAGCAATGTCAGCAAACCAAGGTTCCTCATCGTTATCACGATGAGTCAAAACAAAGATATGTTCATCAATAAAAGCATCAGAAATTGCGGGATCCGCAATTTTTTCGCAATTGTGCTGCAATCGAGAAAGGTGATCTGCAACCACATTTTCACATCCCTTCTTGTCTCGAATGTCCAAATCAAATTCCTGCAGCAATAACACCCACCTAATCAACCTAGGCTTAGCATCAGCCTTCCTCATAAGATATTTCAAGGCAGAATGGTCAGTGTATACAATTGTCCTAGTGCCTACAATATAGTTCCTGAATTTCTCACAAGCAAACACTACAGCAAGCATCTCTTTCTCAGTAGTTGTATAATTACATTGAGCCTCATTCAAGGTCTTACTAGCATAATATACAGGATGTGTTAGCTTGTCAATTTTCTGTCCTAACATGACCCCTACAGCATAGTCACTAGCATCACATAACATCTCGAATGGGAGATCCCAATCTGGCCCTACTATAACAGGTGCGGTGACTAGTGCTTTCTTAAGGGTGGTCCAAGCTACTACACATTCCTTAGAGAAGATGAATGGCCTATTTAGTTCTAGCAGTTCACAGAGAGGCTTGGCTATCTTAGAAAATTCTTTAATGAACCTTCTATAGAAGCCAGCATGCCCTAAGAAACTCCTAATGGCCTTGACATTCTGAGGCTCTACCAACTTCTCTATGATTTCTATCTTGGCCCTATCGACCTCCACTCCAGCTCTTGACACTCTATGACCTAAAACAATCCCTTCATCCACCATGAAGTGACACTTTTCCCAATTAAGGACTAAGTGAGTCTCTTCACATCTAGCCAGGACCTGTCCTAGGTTCTCTAGACAGTTGGTAAAGGAATCCCCAAAGACTGAGAAGTCATCCATGAATATTTCTATCATGGACTCATCCAACTCAGAGAAGATTGCCATCATGCACCTTTGGAAAGTTGCCGGTGCATTGCATAAGCCAAAAGGCATTCTGCGAAAGGCAAAAGTTCCAAAAGGGCAAGTGAAGGTAGTCTTCTCTTGGTCTTTAGGGTCTATAGTAATCTGATTATAGCCAGAATAACCATCTAAGAAACAATAGTAGGCTCTACCAGCTATTCTGTCTAACATCTGGTCAATGAACGGTAGAGGGAAGTGGTCTTTTTTAGTTTCTTTATTTAATTTCCTGTAATCCATGCACACTCTCCACCCTGTGACAGTCCTAGTTGGAATCAGTTCGTTGTTCTCATTGACTACCACAGTCATCCTCCCCTTCTTAGGTACACACTGTATAGGGCTCACCCACTGACTACTAGCTATGGGAAAGATCACACCAGCATCTAACCATTTTATTATTTCTTTCTTAACTACCTCTTTCATAGAGGGGTTCAGCCTACGTTGATGATCTACTCTAGGTGTGTGCTCTTCCTCTAGTATAATCTTATGCATACAATAAGAAGGGCTAATGCCTCTAATATCAGCAATAGTCCATGCAATAGCCTTCTTATGTTTCTTAAGCAGTAATATCAGTTCAACCTCATGCTTTTCACTTAGCTTAGAAGAAATGATAACAGGCAGAGTTTCATTACTCCCTAAATATGCACACTTGAGGTGAGTGGGTAGTGGTTTCAGTTCTAAAACAGGTGGATGCTCAATAGATGACTTTAAAGGATTCACAGGTCTATCAGTTAGGTCTATATTCATACATACATGTTGTGGTTTATCTACAGGCATATCCATTATGTCAGATACATTTAAGTCAGCTACGTCTAACTGTACATAATCATTAGCATGCTTGGTTAATAATACACGCTCCAATTGTTCTTCCATTAAAGAATCAACAACGTCCATACTAGCACAGGATTCAAGGTCAGAGGGATACCTTAAAGCTTTATACACACTAAATTTCACCTCTTCATCATGAACCCTCATAGTGAGCTCACCTTTTTGGACGTCTATAAGTGCCCTACCTGTGGCTAGAAATGGTCTGCCTAGCAGGATGGGGACCTCCTTGTCTGCTTCATAATCCAGGATAATGAAATCTGCAAGGAAAATAAATTTGTCAACCTTTACTAAAATATCCTCAATTTTACCTTCTGGGTATGCAATGGATCTGTCTGCTAATTGTAAAGTGACAGTGGTTGGACGTGCTTCTCCTATTCCCAATTGGCGGAATAGCGATAGGGGCATGAGGTTTATGCTGGCGCCCAGGTCACAAAGCGCTCTGCCCACGTGCTTGCCTCCAAGTTCTACAGGTAAGGTGAAGGAACCAGGATCCTTTTCCTTTTTGGGCAACTTGTTTTGGAGGATGGCATTGCACTCCTCAGTGAGATTTACTGTTTCAAACTCACCAATTATTTTTTTGTTAGTAATAATATCCTTTAAAAACTTTACATATGAAGGCATAGACTGTAAAACTTCTACAAAAGGAATGTTGACATGCACTTGTTTAAGAATTTCTAAGAATTTATTAAAATGCACTTCCTGTTCCTGCTTCTTTTTAAGCCTTCGAGGATATGGAGGTGGTGGCACATATGCAGGCACGTCAGGGCGCCTTAGGATAGGTGGAGGCCTTGGAATTTCTTCTATCTCCTCAATAATTGGCTCCAGCCTGGCTCCTGATGTGCTAGTTGGTGGTGGACCTTGGGTTGGCAGAGACTCCAGTGGAGCACTAGACTCAGTGTTCTCTACTCTCTTTGGTGTGTCCTTTGTGTTGCTCACCAAGGGTCTACCACTTCTAAGTTCAATTGCTTGAACTTGCTCTTTACCATCTCTCCTTGGTACCTCGGTATCAGCAGGGAGTCTACCTTGGGGCCTACTCTTGAGTTCATTGGCTAATTGGCCTATTTGGTTCTCTAGGCTCCTAAGAGTAGCTTGTTGGCTTTGAAGAGTAGCATCATTCTTAGCTATGTACTCCTTGAGTTAGTTTTCTACAGAAGATCCTACAGGTTGGTTGTATGGCTTTTGATACATGGATTGGTTATGTTGGGGAGTGAAACCAGGTGTTCCACTCGGTCTAGGTTGGTTAGGATTTTGGTTAGCATTTTGTTGGCCACCCCATGACAGGTTTGGGTGGTTCCTCCAACCAGGGTTGTAAGTATTGGAATAGGGGTTGTTCCTAGGCTGCTGCTGACTTCCAATGTAGCAGACTGAGGCTGGATTCCCAGGGCAGTATTCATACAGGTGCCCTTCCCCACAGAATCCACATATAAGTGCCTCACCTTGACTTGGTTGGGTGCCCATTGACATGGAGGTAGCGGTGTTGGCACTTGTTTGGAGATTGGCCTGAGCCATTTGCTTAACTAGGTTGGTCAGGGCGTTTATTTGGGTGCTCATTGCACTTAGAGCATCCTTGTCTTGAGCCCTAGTTGGCTCAACTGGATCATCTGACCACCTACAGTGAGATGCTGAGATCTTCTCCAAGATCTCATAGGCCTCGTTGTAACTCTTGGACAACATGGAACCACCAGCAGATGAATTTAAGACTTGCCTAGTGCTGGGGTTGCATCCTTTGAAAAAGACCTCTATTTGGATACACCATGGGATGCCATGATGTGGACATTTAAGAAGAAGATCTTTGAATCTAGTCCAAGCTTCGTGAAGAGACTCATTATCAGCTTGTTTAAACTTAACTATGTCATCACGAAAGGTAGAATTCCTATCAGGTGGGAAGTATTTGACTAGGAATTTTTCTGCTAAATCTGTCCAATTGCGGACAGATCCAGAGGGTAATGAGTTCAACCATGTTTTGGCTTTGTCCCTCAAAGAGTAAGGAAACAAGTATAGCCTTAAAGCTTCTTGGGACACTCCAGGGATGATAAAGGTATCACTGACTCCTAAGAAGTTCCTAAGATGGTTGTGGGGGTCCTCATTTTCTATTCCAAAGAATTGTCCCACAGTGGACAACATTTGGAACATCACTGGCTTTAACTCGAATGAGTTGGCAGTGATTTCAGGACGGATTATGCTGGGGTTCAGCTCCCCAGGCATAGGTACTAGGTATGAAAGGATGGCACTATTCTTGTCATTCGCTATTTCGATGGGGTTGCGAATGACAGGTACCTGATTTGGAACTATCTCTTCCATTTCTTCGGTTTCAGGTATTATTTGAGGTATAGGAGGTTGTTTAAAGAGTCGTTTCTTTGCTTTGTTTCTAGCTCTAAGTAGTCTCTCAGGCTCAGGATTGAACTCTAGATCACTACTTGAAGGCTCACTCATAAACTACCCTACTAGTACCTGCAAAAGAAATGAAAAGTAGATTAGGTTCAATAGATAATAATCTTGGGGTTTCAAACTTAACAAACTTCGTTTTCACTTAAAATAAGTCCCCGGCAGCGGCGCCAAAAACTTGTTGCGTGCTCAATGTGTTAATAAGAATAAGAAATAAGAGAGAGAGAGCACTCAGAACATGCAAGCATACATGATCTTATAGCAAGTAGTAAGTATATTTCATTCGTTTTCCCACAGAGACTTATTTTTAGCTATTCGCGAAGTGTTTTGTTAAGAAAGAAGGGGTGGATTTGATGGGGTAAAATTGGTTTTTAATTATCTAATTTTTGCTGAATGTGTAAAGGAATGCAACATAAACAAATGCAAGTTGAAATTAGACTCAAAGGACAAGAGATGGAATTAATAAACGAAGAAGAAAACAGCTAAACAGAATGGTAACTTAGCAGAATTGCGGACACCGCAATGTTATCGCAATTGTAAAAACAGCAAATGTGTGTAAAATGGAGAATTAAGGGCTACTAACGACTATCCTATAGGCATTTTAATACGATTCCCAAGCATTAGATCAACTCTCTATGCATCAAACTATCTTAATCTCATGTATCGTCCGATTCCATGCATTAGATTCTTTAGTTTACTCAACTCAAAGTAAGGTCTTAAGCATCTTGTTAAGGCAGAAAGATATGGTTTGTACTAGGGAAACGCCTATTCCTAGGCCGTTTCCTGGTTACCTTGAAAGGCTAGCATGATAATATGACTCTGAACTCTTACTCCTTCCAGAGGTTAGGAGTTCTTTGGACAAAATGGATGGCCAATCGAAATTGCCCGTGGGATGAAGCTTACATACAATCAATGGTTCGAGAGCTATCCTACATACTTGGTTCACGTTTTTTAGCCTATAGTTCTGTCATTAGCATGCCCCTAAGTGACTTAGCTACTCATGGCTATATAGAGAACAGAAGTATAAGATAAAACAGACATGCTTAGAAGGAAAATGTACTCAAAACAGTAGGACAAAACCGTAGCAGCAGAAGATTGAAACTGTGAAATGAAGACTTGTAATTTGATTACTTTGAATGTTTGAACGAACAAAGGGAAACTTAAAATAAATAATCCAAAGACAGAAAGCAACGAAATGAAGTAGACTAATCACTAAACCAGAAGCAACAACTAAACAATGCTGGAAATGAGAAAGGAAAGACAAAAAACAGTAAATGGTGCTTGAAAGCCTCGTTGCAGTCGCTTCGAATGAAGGATCAAAAAGATCAGCCTTGCTTGGATGAATCCAATCAGGAGAGAAGAAGAATCTCCTCTCCTTCCTATCAGATTATCGATTCCAACAGCTGAGCTTCGCAAACCAGCAGACGGCAAAGGAAAACAGGAGAAAAGATGGACTGCGAGAAGACTTCTACGCTTTCGGATGATGCTTGAACCTCCGACTTTGACCCCCTTTTATAGTAGTTTGCAGGTGCGTTTGGGCCAAGGAGAACCATCAATCTTCAACGTCATATATCAGAATGGATGGAGGAGAAAGAACGAATCCCTGAAATCACGGAAATTAACAGAAAAAGATCAGTCAACTTACGGTTTTCACTTGAATAATTGCGGCTTCAGCAATGTTTTCGCAATGCTGTCGCAATGCAGTTTTTTTTCATTCTTTTCCTTCGGTTTTCAACCCTTTTCTTTTCTATTGTGCATAAGTCCTAATTTAGCTACCTTCTTCTCATTCTCATATTTAAGCATAGGTTTAGGCTAAATGCTATCAAAAACACCTAAAAGTGTACATCTTCTTAAGCTAAATGGGTCCTAAATAAGTCACTTTCAGAGACTTAACAATCTACTACAAGGAAACCCTTTCATCGACGCTCCTATGACGGACTTTTTTTTCGATGCCTAGGAAAAGAAGAATCGGTAAAGGCATTAGAGGAAGCGCACTCAGGGGTCTGTGGTGCTCATCAATCGGGACCGAAACTTCATTTTCAGTTGAAGAGAATGGGTTATCACTGGCCAACGATGATTCAAGACTCGATGGAGTATGCTAAAAAATGTGAGGCTTGTCAGTTTCATGCAAACTTCATACATCAACCGCCAGAACCCCTTCACCCAACCATAGCTTCATGGCCCTTTGAAGCTTGGGGGCTTGATCTCGTTGGTCCAATAACACCTAAGTCCTCAGCAAAACATTCTTATATCCTCGCTGGGACAGATTATTTTTCAAGGTGGGCCGAGGCAATTGCGTTAAAGGAGGCAAAGAAGGAAACTGTTGTGAATTTCATCTGAACCCACATCATTTACCGTTACGGCATCCCTCACCGCATCGTGACCGATAACGGAAGACAATTCTCCAATAGTCTAATGGACAATTTATGTGAGAAATTCAAGTTCAAGCAATGCAAGTCATCCATGTACAACGCTCCGACAAATTGATTGGCAGAAGCATTCAACAAGACATTGTGCAACTTGCTGAAAAAAGTAGTCTCCAAGTCAAAAAGAGACTGGCAGGAAAAGATTGGTGAGGCATTATGGGCTTACCGAACTACCCACCGCACTCCTACAGGGGTCACACCTTATTCCTTAGTCTATGGGGTTGAAGTTGTGCTCCCTTTGGAAAGAGAAATCCCTTCCTTAAGAATGGCGATGCAAGAAGGGTTAACTACCGAAGACAATGCAAGATTGCGCCTCGAAGAATTGGAAGCGCTCGATGAAAGAAGATTGGATGCTCAGAAAGCATTGGAATGTTACCAAGCGCGAATGACCAAGGCTTTCAACAAAAATTTGAAGCCTCGATCATTTCAAGTTGGCGATCTAGTACTCGCGGTTCGAAGACCCATTATCACAACGAGACATACGGGGAGCAAGTTCACCCCTAAGTGGGATGGACCCTATGTTGTTAAGGAAGTCTATACAAATGGGGCATACAAAATTGTGGATCAAGATGGATTAAGGATTGGCCCAATCAACGGCAAATTTCTTAAGAAATTTTATGCATAAAAAAAATGTAATATTGTTACGTCTCCAAAAGTGACCTTTTTAGGACTTGTTTTCCATAGAAAGATGTACACTCTTAGGTGTTTTTGATAGGATTTAGCTTGAACCTATGCTTATATATGAGAATTAGAAGAGGGAATCTAAATTAGGACTTGTGTGCAAAAGGAAAGAAAAGGAATGAAAAAGGAAGTTAAAAGAATGAAAATTGTGCATTGCGGAAGCATTGCGGAAACATTGCTAAAACCGCAATGTTTCAAGTGAAATCCGTAAGTTAGCTAACCTTTTTCTGTTGTGATCCGTTATTTCAGGGATTCGTTCTTTCTCCTCCATCCATTTTGAAGTACGACGTTGAGGATGGATGGTTCTCCTTGGCCCAAACGCACCTGCAGATTACTATAAAAGGGGGTCAAAGTAGAGGGTTTGATCATCATCCGAAAGCGTAGAAGTCTCTTCGCAGCGCAGTCTTTTCCATTCATTCTCTTCTCCGTCTGTTGGTTTGAGAGGTTCAGCTGTTGGAGTCGACAATCTGATAGGAAAATCTTCTCTCCTGATTGGATTCATCCAAGCAAGGCTTACCTTTCTCTCCCTTCAGCCGAGGCGTTTGCGACGAGGCGTTCAAGCTCATTTTACTGCTTTCTGTTTTTACTTCTTATTTCCAGCACCTGTTGTTATTTCTTTTCCATTAGTTAATCCATTCCATTTCGTTGCTTTCTGTCTTTATGTTACTCACTTTAAGTCTTCATTTGTTCATTCAAACAGTTGATTAATCAAAGCACAATTCATCATTTCACACTTTGTCTTTACCTTCTCTGCCTACTGTTTTTCCTTGCTGTTTTGTCTTTCATTTTCTTCTAAGCATGTCTACTTCATCTATTATTTCTGTTCTATCCACATCCATGAGTAACTAAGTCACATAGGGGCATGCTAATGACAATACTATAGGCTAAAACACGTGAACCAAGCATGTAGGATAGCTCTCGAATGCATTGATTGTATGTAAGCTTCATCCCACGGGCAATTTCGATTGGCCATCCATTTTGTCCAAAGAACTCCTAACCTCTGGAAGGAGTAAGAGTTCAGAGTCATACACTCATGCTAGCCTCTCAAGGTAACCAGAAAACGACCTAGGAATAGGCGTTTTCCTAGTACAAATCATAACTTACTGCTTTAACAAGATGCTTAAGACCTTACTTGGACATGAGTAAACTAAAGAATCTAATGCATGAAATCGGAAGATACATGAGAATGAGTTAGTTTGATGCATAGTGAGTTGATCCAATGCTTGAGAATCGTGTGAAAATGCCTATAGAGGAGTCGCTAGTATCCCTTGTTTCTCCATTTTACACACTTTCGTTGTTAGTAACATTGCGGTAAAATTGGTGTTCTCGCAATTCTATTAAGTTAAAAATTCTGCCTAGCTATTTTCCTCTTCGTTTATTAATCTCTTCTCTTTACGTTTGAGTTTATCATTGACTTGCACTTGTTCATGTTACTATCCTTTATATATTCATTAGTAATTAGGCATTTTTAAACCAAATCTACCCCATCAAATCCACCCATTCTTGCTTAACAATACACTTCACGAGTAGCTAATAATAAATCTCTGTGGGAAAACGAATGAAAAAATACTTACTACTTGCTATAAGATCATGTATGCTTGCATGTTCTGAGTGCTCTCTTTCTCTTATTGCTTATTTCTTTTACACATTGAGCACGCAACAAATACTCCTTAACGTAAGAGTATAAACTACATGTTGCTCCTGGCCCGCATGAGCTTAAAAGGTGAACGGCCCAAAGTAAAAAAAAAATCATTCATCATGTAATCTGAACTACGTTATGACTTGATCCCTTCTATCTAAGGGTACGTAGGCAACTTAAAGAAAAAAAAATATACTTTGAGTTCAGTCACAAACTAAAATTCATTCAATTCTATGCAGTAAAAAAAAAGGAACTGTAAATTCAATCACAATATGAATAAAATAAATGAACGACTAATAAAATAAAATAAAATAAAGTCAAAGTAGCCATCTGAAGTCCCTCAATTCTTCGCGCGCAGTTTCTAGAAAGCCACGTAGTACGTCTAGAGAAGCTATAGCTTCGTCACCAATAGCAGGAGTATCTTCAATATTGCTAATTTCCGCGCATATCCTGTTTTCTTTAAGTTGCTCTTCATTGAAATGTCTTTCTTTCTCCAAAATAAGTACAGAAAGTGATTCATGGTCAGCCTCCATAGTCTTCAGTTTGGCCTTGATACTTTCAATCTCCGAGAGCATCTGCTTAGACCGGTCCTGAAGTACATTCTTTTCTTCGAGCAGAAAGTTTTTACCAGACGAGATACCCTCCAAGCTGCATCTCAACTTTGCTAGGTCCTGATTCTTGCCAGATGAGGTTAAGCACGGAGAGTAGCGAGATTGTAGCTCGTTGTACTGGTCCACGTTTCGAAAGTACTCAGCCACAAGATTCTTCAGAGATTCCAAGCTCGTCGCATCAACTTCAGAGGCGGCATCGAATATTTTCTGAATCTCAGGTTCAAGGGAGGAGGCCTTCTCAAAAGGAGTACGACCAAGTTTTTGTTGTACAATCTTCCACATGGCTAAGGCAAAATCTCGACGTGCTTTGGAAATTATGTCGTCAGCAACAAAAGTGGAAGCCTCTGAAGTCGCAATATCCAAATCCTCAACCGCCTGTTTAGGAGGGCTAGAAGCCACGATCATCAATGCCTGTCTGCTCGAAGACGCCTGCAAAATAAAAAAAATAACAATAGGGAAATGAGGAAATAACGATGAATAAGCGTACAAAAATGCTCGAATAAAACTAAAGGGATACATATATGCAAAGAAGAAAGGATGAATGAGTCACTAACCAAAGGTGCAACAAGTTCAGGGGACTGTGGGGCATCAATAATCTTTTTCGATCTCTTCCGAGATTTAGTCTTCTCAGATTTAGTCTGCTTCCAGCAGCGGTCGTTGTTGCGTTCGATGCTGCTACTCTGACTGCCAGCGTCTTCGTCAGGACTACTCACTTCCTGAATTGGCACCTCTTTCCTCGCGGCGCAAACCTTTTTACCAGTGTCTTTGGGAGGTTTTGTTTTAGTCACAGGAGGAGGAGTGAAACTGTTAACTAGCAATTGTATGTTCACCCCGAAATAGCTCCCATGTTTTTTGTTCCACCACTTCTTGTAGGATGCGGTGACATGATCAGCAGGGTTTGGCATACACTGAGGGAGATGCACCCGGGACGAGGTTAGTGTCTCAGTGCAAATCCTCCAATGGTGGAATACATTCTCCAAGTTGATCGTAGGCGGATCTTCACGTAACTAGTTCGGTATATCTTGATAAAAGCCAAGTTGTCGACTAAACCGAAAAGGGTGGTAGGCCTCGATAGTCATTTGTGTTCCGTGATGAGAGGATAAGTAACACGAGCGAATGCTTATAAAGTATGAAGATGATGAGAATGATAAACCTTTAACATCATGTAAAATGCCACCCTGACTCTTGGGTTGGGGGTTTGCATGCCACGCTATGGACGTGCCTTCATGGATTACTTTGCGGGCTGCGAACGCATCATAGTATTTCGCGCCACCTTCTCCTGAGTAGTCAACCATTAATGGGCCAGTTGTTGAGGATATTCTAAAGTGTGTACCAAAGTAAAGGGCAAGCCAACCGTAAACATAATGTACTGGGAAGCAAATGTCGGAGCGCCCGGACGAATGAGGGGTGTTGTAAAGTTGGCTAAGTCCATGATAAATATTGGATAAAAGCGGGACTGCAAGGTTGAAAAGGCTACCTTCAGCCATGAGGGATGCTACCTTAAACACACTAGGACGAAGAAAGTTCCCACTCTTATAGGGAAACACGAAAACACACAGCCAGCACGAGATAAATGCAGCCAGATATGTTTGGTCCTTCAAGTCTTCCTCTACCCCCAGTTCGTGGAATAGTTCTTGCTCTTCGTTAGACCAGCCACGGGGAGCAGGAATAGAGCCCGACGGGTTATGAGTTAGGCGAGGCCAGGAAGATTTTTTAGTTCTCCAACCAGGGGGTTTGGTATATTTTATGTCACCTTTAAACCAAAATTTGATCCACGAATGGGTAAAAATTCGTGTTTTCTCTACTTGCTGAGAAGCAATCCGGTAGTAAGCATCAAAAAGATAAGTACAACTCTTGGGAAGATGCTCACCCCGGACACGCAACCCCACGCGCGAACCCATCAGTTCCTCACAGCTTGGAATGATTTCATTATAGAATTTGCCTTTGATTGAAAGACCTCCGAGTTTCCACATGTCCCACAAAGAAATGGATGCTTCTCCAGATGAGGTGTGAATGGTGTTGGTTGAAGGACACCAGGCTTCGCAGAAAGCCCGCATCACGTCTAAGTTGCGATCATAGGTATACAGAGAGGCCAGCATGGGTGATAGCATACCTGAGCCTTGCAATGAGTCCTTGTTTCGAGCAACGGTGAATTCAAGCCACTCCCAATAAAGTGGAGTGTAAAGGAATTCACCATTAAGTTTAAAGGTAGAACCCCAACGAATTTCGCTCGAAATAATACGACGCCCAAGGGTGGGACTCGGATTGGATTTGGCTTTCCCTCTATGTAAAGAGGATTGTAAAATCCACGCGGGGGAGTGTTGGTCGCGGGGTCGCTCCGTAGACCATTCGGCCAAAAAATGGTTTTTGTCCAATTCTGATTCTTTAGGCAGATCTTCCATGGGGAAAAGGATGCCACTTTTCAGTGGTTGATCTTCGTTGTCTAAAACAACCAAATTTACTCCTGCATCGTCTGAAAACTCGGTAAAAAAAACCATGACTTGACCTACAAAAAAAATGAATAATTAATTTTGACTTTTTACAATCGTGACTCCGAGCAAACGTTAAAAAAATGAAATTCAACACCAATATATGTAAAATTATTGAAAAAAAAAGGGATTACAGCGGTGACGATGATCCAATGTTGGTGAAAAGGGTAGTTGTACGAAAGGTTTTCATCATGACCGTTGACCAAGATTTTGAAAAAAATATTTCCAATCCCAAAGAGTTTAAAGATGTCTGCTTCTAGATAGACATACAAGTCGCATCCGACAAGTGGACACCCGTAACAGGGGCAACGCTTAGGCAGAAATACTCTAACACTCCACCTTTGTCATAGAGTGGGCATCCCACAACCCAGCGTCACATCTCTAACTCCTTTGCAAAAGGAAAAGATTTTAAGTCTGAAAGGTTTAAGGATGTCTGCTTCTAGATAGACCTACAAGTCGCATCCGACAAGTGGACACCCGTAACAGGGGCAACACGTAGGCGTGAGTGGGCGTCCCACAACCCAGTGCCACATCCTTAACTCTTTCAAATTGAAAAGCAAAAAAAAGAAGGTCTTTTAACAAAAAAAAATATTTTCAATCCCAAAGAGGTTAAAGATGTCTGCTTCTAGATAGACCTACAAGTCGCATCCGACAAGTGGACACCCGTAACAGGGGCAACGCTTAGGTGTGAGTGGACATCCCACAACCCAGCGTCACATCTCTAACTCCTTTGCAAAAGGAAAAGATTTTAAGTCTGAAAGGTTTAAGGATGTCTGCTTCTAGATAGACCTACAAGTCGCATCCGACAAGTGGACATCTATTGCGTGCTCAATGTGTAAAAGAAATAAGCAATAAGAGAGCACTCAGAACATGCAAGCATACATGATCTTATAGCAAGTAGTAAGTATTTTTTCATTCGTTTTCCCACAGAGATTTATTATTAGCTACTCGTGAAGTGTATTGTTAAACAAGAATGGGTGGATTTGATGGGGTAGATTTGGTTTAAAAATGCCTAATTACTAATGAATATATAAAGGATAGCAACATGAACAAGTGCAAGTCAATGATAAACTCAAACGTAAAGAGAAGAGATTAATAATCGAAGAGGAAAATAGCTAGGCAGAATTTTTAACTTAATAGAATTGCGAGAACCGCAATTTTACCGCAATGTTACTAACAGCGAAAGTGTGTAAAATGGAGAAACAAGGGCTACTAACGACTCCTCTATAGGCATTTTCACACGATTCTTAAGCATTGGATCAACTCACTATGCATCAAACTAACTCATTCTCATGTATCTTCCGATTTCATGCATTAGATTCTTTAGTTTACTCATGTCCAAGTAAGGTCTTAAGCATCTTGTTAAAGCAGTAAGTTATGATTTGTACTAGGAAAACGCCTATTCCTAGGTCGTTTTCTGGCTACCTTGAGAGGCTAGCATGAGTGTATGACTCTGAACTCTTACTCCTTCCAGAGGTTAGGAGTTCTTTGGACAAAATGGATGGCCAATCGAAATTGCCCGTGGGATGAAGCTTACATACAATCAATGCATTCGAGAGTTATCCTACATGCTTGGTTCACGTGTTTTAGCCTATAGTATTGTCATTAGCATGCCCCTATGTGACTTAGTTACTCATGGATGTAGAGAGAATAGAAATAATAGATGAAGTAGACATGCTTAGAAGGAAATGAAAGACCAAACAGCAAGGGAATACAGTAGGCAGAGAAGATAAAGACAAAGTGTAAAATGATGAATTGTGCTTTGATTAATCGATTGTTTGAATGAACAGATGAAGACTTAAAGTTACTAGCATAAAGACAGAAAGCAACGAAATGGAATGGATTAACTAATGGAAAAGAAATAACAACAAACGGTGCTAGAAATGAAAAGTTAAAGACAGAAAGCAAGTAAAGTGAGCTTGATCGCCTCGTCGCAGACGCCTCGGCTGAAGGGAGAGAAAGGTAAGCCTAGCTTGGATGAATCCAATCAGGAGAGATCTTCTCTCCTTCCTATCAGATTGTCGACTCCAACAGCTGAACCTCTCAAACCAACAGACGGAGAAGAGAATGAATGGGAAAGATTGCGCTGCGAAGAGACTTCTACGCTTTCGGATGATGATCAAACCCTCCTCTTTGACTTCCTTTTATAGTATTCTGCAGGTGCGATTGGGCCAAGGAGAACCATCCATCCTCAACGTCGTACTTCAAAATGGATGGAGGAGAAAGAACGAATCCCTGAAATATCGGATCACAACAGAAAAAGGTTAGCCAACTTACGGATTTCACTTGAAACATTGCGGTTTCAGCAATGTTTCCGCAATGCCTCCGCAATGCACAGTTTTCATTCTTCTAACTTCGTTTTTCATTCTTTTTCTCTCCTTTTGCATACAAGTCCTAATTTAGCTTCCCTCTTCTAATTCTCATATATAAGCATAGGTTTAAGCTAAATCCTATCAAAAACACCTAAGAGTGTACATCTTTCTAAGATAAATAAGTCCTAAAATGGTCACTTTTGGAGACGTAACACACCCCCAAACTTAAGGTTTTGCTCGTCCTCGAGCAAACTAAGGACTTACTTAGGCTGCTGTTTTATCTTCTCTAACCACTTGCTGACTCCCCTAAGTTCCTATCTAAAGCAGTGCTGTCCTGTGACACATTTCTAAGTTTACAACTACCCTCTTATTTTGCTTCTTCTGACTTCGCATGCCTAATGCTCCTACTGTTTCATTAACTCCCTACGACTGATCTACCTGCTTCTGTCATATCGTGCAACTATCCCTAAGGTTTCAAATTCTACCTAGCTTTACCCCAGACTCAGTACATGCTTCTAGTTTTTACTTTTGAGCTACCTAGGATTCCTTAGAGTCATGCCAGTCTTAGTATAAACAGTGACAGTAGTACATTTAGAGAACAAACTAAACCCTGGCATCACTACATTGGACATACATTCATCTCCCTAAACAACCCTACAAGCTACAACTTTGTGCTCAGCTAATTGAGGATCAGAGTTCTTTTTATTCAGGACATCTAAGCCACAAAGTTGCAACTCCTAGGTATACATTCTTCTTCCCTATTTCTTCCTTTTTTCTTTCTTACTTTGGTGGAGCCTCTCCTTTGGTTGCCTTTTGATGCAATGCCACTTGTGGGTTACACACTTGGCACTGATTACTCAGCAACTTTGAGAGAGACACCCCTCTTTATTCTATTTTTCATTTTTTTTTTTTTCAGTTCATCATTTTTGTAAAGGAGAAAAAGAATGCTTATGCTTTAAGGGAGAGAGGAATGTTCCTAGGCCTAGGGTGGCCTCCCCCAAACTTAAACTACTCATTGTCCCCAATGAGTGTCTGAGGTGGCACACCCCCAAACTTATCCTAGAAGAATCTAGTCTAGGGTAAAACAAAGAGAACCTAAAAAGCCCTAGGGATAGACAGAACATTCTAAAAGCAAACATTACAGCAGCAGAAATTTATAAAAACAGGCAGAGAAGGACTTAAAGCTACGCATGCTGAGCACTTTTAAGAGGCTAATTTAAACTATCAAAGGTGTCTTATGACACTCATCCAACATGCATTTAGAATAGCTATATAAGGTAGTCAAGATAGCAGCAAAAGACAAAATTTAAACAGAACCAGCCTAGCTAAACAGTCAGTCAAAAACATGCATTTACTAATAAAAATTGCGGATTCCGCAATTATTTCGCAATGGATACATGGCAGATATATCAGTGATCAAGGCCCCTATGCATGCTCTTTCCAGTTATTTAAGCTATACAAAAAGGAAACTAAACTAATCTACCTATTCAGCTACCATCAGACTACACTAAACAAATCTAAACAACAAAAATAAAGAACTAAAAACAGATCAAAATTTAACTCAAAACAGCAGAATTCACATGGTTCAACGAAAAGCAGTTTGATTATTATTTTTTTTTTGTAGGGAACAGAAATACTCCCTTGAGTGCTTCTCAATCTAGCACTCAGATGTCCTCATCATCATCATCCTTCCGTGGTCTTGGAGGCGCCCATGGAGTCAGTAGGTCCGTGGGGAACTCAGGGAAGATGCAGCCTAATTGGTCAGCGACATCTTTATCCCTTGCCTGCGCATATGTGGCCCATTGCGCCATCTTCTTTTGCAGATCCATCAGACAGGCCATTGACAGGGACTGAGCAGCAGCCAGGCCATCTAGCTCGAACTCCATGTTCCCCTTCCTTCGCATTCTCAAGGCAGTAGGTACCTCCAGGTGCCCCGTGTAGGCCAGCTGCCTCTCCATCCTCTCGATTGGGACCCCTGCACGTAAGCAGAGCTTAGTAATTGTATTAGGAAAGAAAAGTGGACCCTTACCCTTTTTGGCGCAGTCTGCGATTGAGGCTGCAATGACCTCACCAACGTTGATTGTGAGGCCCCTCATGATCGCATAGACCAGCAGCGATCTGCCTTGGTTGATGGTGGTCTCGTGGGTTACTGGGGACAGCTTCCTCCGTACGAAGGAAAACCAGACAGTTGCCTTGGCTGTGAGGGTAGCACTCATCAGGGTGTGCTTCCCATTGCGTGAAACTGTCCACGCTGCCTCAGGTTGGCCAATGATCCGAATTGCTTCCTCCAGGACAGCTTCTGTTGGCTCATCAATGATCCTGGCATAGTCAGTGTGCTTTTGCCCCTTGAGGCCATAGGCTTCATTGATTGCCTTAGCTGAGAAATCTACCTCGACTCCTCTGACCACAGATAGGCCATCCTCAGGGTTCATCAAATTGGCGTAAAAATCATACACCATGCTGGAGTAGGCGGGGACGGGTGGTTTGCACAGCTCTTCCCAGCCGTGATTGGTTATCCCTGCGCGCAAGAATTGCGGCAGGTCTGCTAGTGCGTCGAGGAACCCTTTCTCATGCAGCAGGTCCCTCTTCCTTAACTCAGTGCCTCTGGACTCAGCATCAGAGGACACATACCTCAATGATTGAGGCTCATCTTTGGGGTACAGCTTAGCTTTCCCCTTGTCTTTTGCTTTGGCTGATTCAGCAGCCTCGATCTTGAGCTTCTTTGGAGAGGGCTCACCATTAACCTTCTTTGATGAAGGCTCACCCCTGGCTTTCTTTTTCTTGGACTTCTTCGATGCTTTTGGCCGTTTGGCCTTGACAACCTTGGCGGCTCTCTTTCTCAATTTTGCCTTGGTTGTGATCTGTTGGAGGCAATCCCCCAACGTCTCATCCATCGAATCATCCCCCTGTGCTGGACTCTCGGGGCTGACTTCCCTCAAAGGAGAGAAGACCTCTTCTTCTTCAGCTTCTTCACCGCCCTGCGCCGATTCTTGATGCTCTTCATCTGGGATTTCAGGTTCAGGCGTCTGGGAGATGGGTGATGCTTCAGGGCTCTGCGGTGGTGGAGAGTGTTCAGAGCTCTGCGGAGATGGAGAAGGTTCAGGGCTTCGCGCTGGTGGAGATGGAGAATGGCTTTGCCTGGCCGTCTCGTAGGATGGACGGCCACTTTCTTGACTCTCCACAGAGGGATTCTTCTTCTTGATTGCTGCGTCGGCCACAGCCACCTTCCACTTGCGTTTCTTGGGCGTTCCTGCTGGTTCAGACGGCCCAGCAGGGATCTCTGTCACTACCTTCCACTTCTTCCTGCGGACAGGGAGCTTGGGAAGGCGTTCAGTTCGTGCGGCTTCAGCATCTGCCAGGGCAAGAAGTGCCTCTCTCGCAACGATCTCAGCGTCGTCGGCCTTCTTCTTGGATGCGGATCTCTCTGCTCTTGTTAGCACCATGGTGGAATCGTAAGAATCTGAAAAGAGGGATTGTAGAGGAAGAAGGAGAGAGCTTTCTTGGAGTTCAGGGAGTGAGGGAAGCGTACGGATCAGAGCGCTTCTAACGGCTATAAGTAATGATGGAAATCCCAACGGCTATTTCTGTTGCGGATTTCGCAAATCTGCCGCAATTAAATGGCCGTTGGAGATTTCCTTCGTTTCAAATGCCCATATTTCCTCAACGTAATCTTCGATTTGGCCCAATATCTTCCCCGATTTTTTATCCTGGATTCATCTCCTTGATTCCCTCTATCGATCCCCTATTAAAAGAAATAAAATCAACATCAAATTCGTAATTAAAATCACACAAAAATATACGCAAATCGTAACCGAAAGAATAGAAAAAAATAAACTAAGGCATAGCCTCGCATGGACGAGCACAGTGATCACTCGTCCTCTCTCGCTCTCATTTTCACGTTTCAGTCAAGAGGAAGGCCGAGAGAGTCTTCACATCTCCTTCCTCATAATAATGCTTCAATCGTGCACCATTAACCATGAACGGTTGCCCTTGCTGCAGGTTCCTAATCTCGATTGCACCATGAACAAACACATTAGTTATTACAAAAGGACCTGACCATCTGGACTTAAGTTTGCCTGGAAATAATCTCAACCGTGAGTTAAATAACAAGACAAGTTGGCCTTTCTTAAAGTCCTTAATCCTAAGTCTACTATCATGCCAAATCTTAGTCTTTTCCTTATACATTTTAGCATTTTCATAAGACATATGTCTAAGCTCATCAAGCTCATGTAATTGCAGAGACCGCAATGTTCCCGCATCGGTCACGCAATAATTCAGTTCTTTCAAGGCCCAAAATGCTTTAATTTCCAATTCGAATGGTAAGTGACATGCTTTGCCATACACAAGTCTATAAGGAGACATACCTAGGGGTGTCTTATATGCAGTCCTATATGCCCAAAGTGCATCCTCGAGTTTAAACGACCAATCTTTTCTATTGGGTTTGACCACTTTTTCGAGTATGTTTTTTATCTCCCTATTTGATATTTCAGCTTGGCCATTCGAATGTGGGTGATAAGGGGTGGCTACTCTATGTCTAACATTATATTTAGCCAACACTTTCTCCATAGCTTTATTAATAAAGTGTGTTCCTTCATCACTAATTATAGCACGAGGTGTACCAAACCTAGTAAAAATATCTCTATTAAGGAATTTAATGACTGTTTTGGCATCATTGTTTGGACATGCTATGGCTTCTACCCATTTAGACACATAGTCTACAGCTACAAGTATGTAAAGGTTACCTGATGATGGAGGAAATGGTCCCATGAAGTCAATGCCCCACACATCAAAGAGCTCTAACTCTAAGATGTAAGTGAGAGGCATCTCATCCTTTCGACTAAGGTTACCTGTTCTCTAGCATTCATCACAGCTGTGTGCGTATTCGTGGGCATCTTTGAAGATCGTGAGCCAATCGTAGCCACTCTGGAACACCTTTGCAGCTGTCCTTTGGCCACCAAAATGTCCACCATAGGGGGTTGTATGGCAGTGCTGCAGCACAGACTTCGCCTCAGCAGCTGACACACATTTTCTTAGTAAACCGTCTGCACATGTCTTGTAGAGTGTAGGATCGTCCCATATAAATTTCCTAGCTTCATGCAGGAACCTCCTCTTCTCTTGACTTCCCTTGAAAGTTGGTAGTACCTGCGAGGCAAGGAAGTTAGCAATGTCAGCAAACCAAGGTTCCTCATCGTTATCACGATGTGCTAATACAAAGACATGTTCATCGATAAAGGCATCAGAAATTGCGGTTTCCGCAATGTTATCGCAATTATGTTGCAATCTGAAAAGATGATCTGCAACCACATTTTCACATCCTTTCTTATCTCTAATGTCCAGATCAAACTCTTGCAGCAGCAATACCCATCTAATCAACCTAGGCTTAGCATCAGCCTTCCTCATAAGGTACTTTAGTGCAGAGTGATCTGTATACACGATTGTTCTAGTGCCTACAATGTAATTCCTAAACTTCTCACATGCAAATACTACAGCTAGCATCTCCTTTTCCGTAGTTGTGTAATTACATTGTGCCTCATTAAGTGTCTTACTAGCATAGTATACAGGGTGTGTTAGCTTGTCAATCTTTTGTCCTAGCATAACCCCTACAGCATAGTCACTCGCATCACATAATATCTCAAATGGGAGGTCCCAATTTGGTCCTACTATAATAGGTGCTTTGACTAATGCTTCCTTAAGGGTTTTCCAGGCTAGGAAACATTCTTTAGAGAAGATGAATGGCTTATTCAGCTCTAGAAGCTCACACAAAGGCTTGGAGATCTTTGAAAAGTTCTTAATGAACCTTCTATAGAAGCCTGCGTGTCCTAAGAAACTTCTAATGGCTTTCACATTCTGAGGTTCCACTAACTTCTCTATTATTTCAATCTTGGCCCTATCGACCTCTACTCCTGCTCTAGACACTCTATGACCTAGGACTATCCCTTCTTCCACCATGAAGTGGCATTTCTCCCAATTAAGGACTAGGTTGGTCTCCTCACACCTAGCCAGGACTTGTCCTAAGTTCTCTAAACAGTTTGTAAATGAATCACCAAAGACTGAGAAGTCATCCATAAATATCTCTATCATGGATTCATCTAAGTCAGAGAAGATTGCCAACATGCACCTTTGGAACGTTGCTGGTGCATTGCATAAGCCAAAAGGCATTCTGCGAAAGGCAAATGTTCCAAAAGGGCAAGTGAAGGTGGTCTTCTCTTGGTCCTTAGGGTCTATAGTGATTTGGTTATATCCTGAATAACCATCTAGAAAGTAGTAATAGGCTCTACCAGCTATCCTGTCTAACATCTGATCTATGAATGGTAGAGGGAAGTGGTCTTTCTTTGTTTCCTTATTCAATTTCCTATAATCCATACAAACTCTCCATCCTGTAATAGTTCTAGTTGGAATCAGTTCATTGCTCTCATTCACTACTACAATCATCCCCCCTTCTTAGGTACACATTGTATTGGACTCACCCACTGACTACTAGCTAGAGGGAAGATTACACCTGCATCTAACCACTTTATAATCTCTTTCTTAACTACCTCTTTCATAGAGGGGTTCAACCTACGTTGGTGATCTACTCGGGGTGTATGCTCTTCCTCTAATATTATCTTATGCATGCAGTAAGAAGGGCTAATGCCTCTAATGTCAGCAATAGTCCATGCAATAGCCTTTTTATGCTGCCTAAGTAATAATATCAGTTCAACCTCATGCTTTTCACTTAATTTAGAAGAAATAATCACAGGCAGAGTATCATTGCTTCCTAGATATGCATACTTGAGGTGAGTGGGTAAAGGTTTCAATTCTAAGATAGGTGGATGCTCAATGGATGGTTTTAATGGATTCAAGGATCTGTCAGTCAAGTCATTATTCATACAAACATGTTGTATCTTATCTACAGGTATATCCATTATTTCAGAAACATTTAAATCAGTTAAATCTAATTGTACATAATTATTAGCATGCTTAGTCAATAATTCATGCTCCAGCTGTTCTTCCATCAGTGAATCAACAATGTCCATGCTAGCACAAGATTCAGAGTCAGAAGGGTACCTTAAGGCTTTATAAACACTAAATTTAACCTCCTCATCATGAACCCTCATAGTGAGCTCACCTTTCTGGACATCAATCAGGGCCCTACCTGTGGCTAGAAATGGTCTGCCTAATAGGATGGGGACCTCCTTGTCTGCTTTATAATCCAAGATGATGAAATCTGCAAGGAAAATAAACTTGTCAACCTTTACAAGAATATCCTCAATCTTACCCTCAGGGTATGCTATGGATCTGTCTGCAAGTTGTAAAGTGACAGTGGTTGGACGTGCTTCTCCTATTCCTAGCTGGCGGAATAGTGATAGGGGCATGAGGTTTATGCTGGCTCCCAGGCACAAAGAGCTCTGCCCACGTGCTTGCCTCCTAGCTCTACTGGTAAGGTGAAGGAACCAGAATCATTCTCCTTCTTGGGTAGCTTATTCTGGAGTATGGCACTGCACTCCTCAATGAGATTCACTGTTTCAAATTCACCAATAATTTTTTTGTTAGTGATTATATCCTTCAGAAATTTAACATAAGAAGGCATAGACTGTAGAACTTCTACAAAAGGAATATTCACATGCACTTGTTTAAGAATTTCTAAAAATTTGTTAAAGTGCACTTCCTGTTCTTGTTTTTTCTTTAGCCTTCGAGGAAATGGAGGTGGTGGCACATATGCAGGCACTTCAGGTCGCCTCAGGATAGGTGAAGGCCTTGGGATTTCTTCTATCTCTTCTATGATTGGCTTCAGCCTTGCTCCTAATGTGCTTGGTGATGTTTGACCTTGGTTTGGCAAAGAATCCAGTGGAGCACTAGACTCATTGTTCTCTACTCTCTTTGGGGTTTCTTTAGTGTTGCTCACCAATGGTCTACCACTTCTAAGTTCAATTGCTTGAACTTGCTCTTTTCCATCTCTCCTTGGCACCTCAGTGTCAGCAGGAAGTCTACCTTGGGGCATACTTTTGAGTTCATTGGCTAGTTGCCCTATTTGGTTCTCTAGGCTCCTGAGGGTAGCTTGCTGGCTTTATAGAGTAGCATCATTCTTGGCGATGTACTCTTTGAGTAGATTTTCTACAGAAGACCCTACTGGTTGGTTGTATGGTTTTTGATACATGGATTGGTTATGTTGGGGAGTGAAACCAGGTGTTCCACTCGGTCTTGGTTGGTTAGGAGCTTGGTTAGTATTTTGCTGTCCACCCCATGAAAGGTTTGGGTGGTTCCTCCAACCAGGATTGTAAGTGTTGGAATAGGGGTTGTTCCTAGGCTGCTGCTGGCTTCCAACATAGCAGACTGAGGCTGGATTCCCAGGGCAGTATTCATGCAGGTGCCCTTTGTTAAGTCTCTGAAAGTGACTTATTTAGGACCCATTTAGCTTAAGAAGATGTACACTTTTAGGTGTTTTTGATAGCATTTAGCCTAAACCTATGCTTAAATATGAGAATGAGAAGAAGGTAGCTAAATTAGGACTTATGCACAATAGGAAAGAAAAGGGTTGAAAACCGAAGGAAAAGAATGAAAAAACTGCATTGCGACAGCATTGCGAAAACATTGCTGAAGCTGCAATTATTCAAGTGAAAACCGTAAGTTGACTGATCTTTTTCTGTTAATTTCCGTAATTTCAGGGATTCATTCTTTCTCCTCCATCCATTCTGATATACGACGTTGAAGATTGATGGTTCTCCTTGGCCCAAACGCACCTGCAAACTACTATAAAAGGGGGTCAAAGTCGGAGGTTCAGTCATCATCCGAAAGCGTAGAAGCCTTCTCGCAGTCCATCTTTTCTCCCTGTTTCCCTTTGCCGTTTGTTGGAGTGAGAGTCTCAGCTGTTGGAATCGATAATCTGATAGGAAGGAGAGGAGATTCTTCTTCTCTCTCGATTGGATTCATCCAAGCAAGGCTGACCTTTCATCCCCTTCATTCGAGGCGACTGCAACGGAGCTTTCAAGCTGCATTTCCTGCTTTCTGTCTTCCTTTTCTAATTTCCAGCTTTGATCAGTTGTTGTTTCTAGTTTAGTGATTAATCTATTGCATTTCGTTGTTGTCTGTCTTTGAATTATTTCCTTTAAGCTTCCTTTTGTCCGTACAACATTCAAAGTAATCAAATTGCAAGATTTCATTTCACAGTTTCCATCTTCTGCTGCTACGGTTTTGCATTACTGTTTTGAGTACACTTCCCTTCTAAACATGTCTGTTTTATCTTATATTTCCGTTCTCTATATATCCATGAGTAGCTAAGTCACTTAGGGGCATGCTAATGACAGAACTATAGGCTAAAAAACGTGAACCAAGCATGTAGGATAGCTCTCGGACATTGATTGTATGTAAGCTTCATCCCACGGGCAATTTCGATTGGCCATCCATTTTGTCCAAAGAACTCCTAACCTCTGGAAGGAGTAAGAGTTCAGAGTCGTATAATCATGCTAGCCTTTCATGGTAACCAGGAAACGGCCTAGGAATAGGCGTTTCCCTAGTACAAACTAAACACTCCTGATTTAACAAGATGCTTAAGACCTTACTTTGAGTTGAGTAAACTAAAGAATCTAATGCATGGAATCGGACGATACATGAGATAGAGTGAGTTTGATGTATAGAGAGTTGATCTAATGCTTGGGAATCGTATTAAAATGCCTATAGGATAGTCGTTAGTAGCCCTTAATTCTCCGTTTTACACACATTTGCTGTTTTCACAATTGCGATAACATTGCGGTGTCCGCAATTCTGCTAAGTTACCATTCTGTTTAGCTGTTTTCTTCTTCATTTATTAATTTCATCTCTTGTCCGTTGAGTCTAATTTCAACTTCCATTTGTTTATGTTGCATTCCTTTACACATTCAGCAAAAATTAGATAATTAAAAACCAATTTTACCCCATCAGATCCACCCCTTCTTTCTTAACAAAACACTTCGCAAATAGCTAAAAACAAGTCTCTGTGGGAAAACGAATGAAATATACTTACTACTTGCTATAAGATCATGTATGCTTGCATGTTCTGAGTGCTCTCTCTCTCTCTCTTATTTCTCATTTTTTTTAACACATTGAGCACGCAACAAGTTTTTGGCGCCGCTGCCGGGGACTTATTTTAAGTGAAAACGAAGTTTGTTAAGTTTGAAAAACCAAGTTCATTGCTTATTGAAGCTGATCTGTTTCATTTCTTTTGCAGGTACTATTGGGTTAGTTTATGAGTGAGCGTTCAAGTAGTGATCTAGAGTTCAATCCTGAGCCTGAGAGACTACTTAGAGCTAGAAACAAAGCAAAGAAATGACTCTTTAAACAACCTCCTATACCTCAAATCATACCTGAAATCGAAGAAATGGACGATATAGTTCCAAATCCGGTACCTGTCATTCGCAACCCCATCGAAATAGCGAATGACAAGAATAGTGCCATTCTTTCATACCTCGTACCTATGCCTGGGGAGCTGAACCCCAGCATAATCCGTCCTGAAATCACTGCCCACTCATTCGAGTTAAAGCCAGTGATGTTCCAAATGTTGTCCACTGTGGGACAATTCTTTGGAATAGAAAATGAGGACCCCCACAACCATCTTAGGAACTTCTTAGGAGTCAGTGATACCTTTATCATCCCTGGAGTGTCCCAAGAAGCTTTAAGGCTATACTTGTTCCCTTACTCTTTGAGGGACAAAGCCAAAACATGGTTGAACTCATTACCCTCTGGATCTGTCCGCAATTGGACAGATTTAGCAGAAAAATTCCTAGTCAAATACTTCCCACCTGATAGGAATTCGACCTTTCGTGATGATATAGTTAAGTTCAAGCAAGCTGATAATGAGTCTCTTCACGAAGCTTGGACTAGATTCAAAGATCTTGTTCTTAAATGTCCACATCATGGCATCTCATGGTGTATCCAAATAGAGGTCTTTTTCAAAGGATGCAACCCCAGCACTAGGCAAGTCTTAAATTCATCTGCTGGTGGTTCCATGTTGTCCAAGAGTTACAACGAGGCCTATGAGATCTTGGAGAAGATCTCAGCATCTCATTGTAGGTGGTCAGATGATCCAGTTGAGCCAACTAGGGCTCAAGACAAGGATGCTCTAAGTGCAATGAGCACCCAAATAAATGCCCTGACCAATCTAGTTAAGCAAATGGCTCAGGCCAATCTCCAAACAAGTGCCAACACCGCTACCGCCATGTCAATGGGCACCCAACCAAGTCAAGGTGAGGCACTTATATGTGGATTCTGTGGGGAAGGGCACCTGTATGAATACTGCCCTGGGAATCCATCCTCAGTCTGCTACATTGGAAGTCAGCAGCAGCCTAGGAACAACCCCTATTCCAATACTTACAACCCTGGTTGGAGGAACCACCCAAACTTGTCATGGGGTGGCCAACAAAATGCTAACCAAAATCCTAACCAACCTAGACCGAGTGGAACACCTGGTTTCACTCCTCAACATAACCAATCAATGTATCAAAAACCTTATAACCAACCTGTAGGATCTTCTGTAGAAAACCTACTCAAGGAATACATAGCTAAGAATGATGCTACTCTTCAAAGCCAACAAGCTACTCTTAGGAGCCTAGAGAATCAAATAGGCCAGTTAGCCAATGAACTCAAGAGTAGGCCCCAGGGTAGACTCCCTGCTGACACCGAGGTGCCAAGGAGAGATGGTAAAGAGCAAGTTCAAGCAATTGAGCTTAGAAGTGGTAGACCCTTGGTAAGCAACACAAAGGACACACCAAAGAGAGTAGAGAACACCGAGTCTAGTGCTCCACTGGAGTCTCTGCCAACCCAAGGTCCACCACTAACTAACACATCAGGAGCCAGGCTAGAGCCAATTATTGAGGAGATAGAAGAAATTCCAAGGCCTCCACCTATCCTAAGGCGCCCTGACGTGCCTGCATATGTGCCACCACCTCCATACCCTCGGAGGCTTAAGAAGAAGCAGGAACAGGAAGTTCATTTTAATAAATTCTTAGAAATTCTTAAGCAAGTGCATGTCAACATTCCTTTTGTAGAAGTTTTACAGTCTATGCCTTCTTATGTAAAGTTTTTGAAGGACATTATTACTAACAAAAAAATAATTGGTGAGTTTGAAACAGTAAACCTCACTGAGGAGTGCAGTGCCATCCTCCAAAACAAGCTGCCCAAGAAGGAGAAGGATCCTGGTTCCTTCACCTTACCTGTAGAACTTGGAGGCAAGCACGTGGGCAGAGCGCTTTGTGACCTGGGCGCCAGCATAAACCTCATGCCCCTATCCCTATTCCGCCAGTTGGGAATAGGAGAAGCACGTCCAACCACTGTCACTTTACAATTAGCAGACAGATCCATTGCATATCCAGAAGGTAAAATTGAGGATATTTTAGTAAAGGTTGACAAATTTATTTTCCTTGCAGATTTCATTATCCTGGATTATGAAGCAGACAAGGAGGTCCCAATCCTGCTAGGCAGACCATTTCTAGCCACAGGTAGGGCACTTATAGATGTCCAAAAAGGTGAGCTTACTATGAGGGTTCATGATGAAGAGGTAAAGTTTAGTGTATATAAAGCTTTAAGGTATCCCTCTGACCTTGAATCCTGGACTAGTATGGACGTAGTTGATTCTTTAATGGAAGAACAATTGGAGCATGTATTATTAACCAAGCATGCTAATGAATATGTAGGATTAGATGTAGCTGACTTGAATGTATCTGACATAATGGACATATCTGTAAATAACCCACAACATGTATGTATGAATATAGACCTAACTGATAGACCTGTAAACCCTTTAAAGCCATCCATTGAGCATCCACCTGTTTTAGAACTAAAACCACTACCCACTCACCTCAAGTATGCATATTTAGGGAGTAATGAAACTCTGCCTGTTATCATTTCTTCTAAGCTAAGTGAAAAGCATGAGGTTGAATTAATATTACTACTTAAGAAACATAGGAAGGCTATTGCATGGACTATTGCTGATATTAGAGGCATTAGCCCTTCTTATTGTATGCATAAGATTATACTAGAGGAAGAGCACACACCTAGAGTAGATCATCAACGTAGGTTGAACCCCTCTATGAAAGAGGTAGTTAAGAAAGAAATAATAAAATGGTTAGATGCTGGTGTGATCTTTCCCATAGCTAGTAGCCAGTGGGTGAGTCCTATACAGTGTGTACCTAAAAAAGGTGGGATGACTGTGGTAGTCAATGAGAACAACGAACTGATTCCAACTAGGACTGTCACAGGGTGGAGAGTGTGCATGGATTACAGGAAATTAAATATAGAAACTAAAAAAGACCACTTCCCTATACCATTCATTGACCAGATGTTAGACAGAATAGCTGGTAGAGCCTACTATTGCTTCTTAGATGGTTATTCTGGCTATAACCAGATTACTATAGACCCTAAGGACCAAGAGAAGACTACTTTCACTTGCCCTTTTGGAACTTTTGCCTTTCGCAGAATGCCTTTTGGTTTATGCAATGCACCGGCAACTTTCCAGAGGTGCATGATGGCAATCTTCTCTGAGTTGGATGAGTCCATGATAGAAATATTCATGGATGACTTCTCAGTCTTTGGGGACTCATTTACAAACTGTCTAGAAAACCTAGGACAGGTCTTGGCTAGATGTGAAGAGACTCACTTAGTCCTTAATTGGGAAAAGTGTCACTTCATGGTGGATGAAGGGATTGTTTTAGGTCATAGAGTGTCAAGGGCAGGTGTAGAGGTCGATAGGGCCAAAATAGAGATCATAGAGAAGTTGGTAGAGCCTCAGAATGTCAAGGCCATTAGGAGTTTCTTAGGGCATGCTGGCTTCTACAGAAGGTTCATCAAGGACTTTTCTAAGATAGCCAAGCCTCTATGTGAGCTTCTAGAGCTAAATAGGCCATTCATCTTCTCTAAGGAATGTGTAGTAGCCTGGACCACCCTTAAGAAAGCACTAGTCACCGCACCTGTTATAGTAGGGCCAGATTGGGATCTTCCATTCGAGATGTTATGTGATGCTAGTGACTATGCTGTAGGGGTCATGTTAGGACAGAAGATTGACAAGCTGACACATCCTGTATATTATGCTAGTAAGACCTTGAATGAGGCTCAATGTAATTATACAACTACTGAGAAAGAGATGCTGGCTGTAGTGTTTGCTTGTGAAAAATTTAGGAACTATATTGTAGGCACAAGGACAATTGTATACACTGACCATTCTGCCTTGAAATATCTTATGAGGAAGGCTGATGCGAAGCCTAGGTTGATTAGGTGGGTGTTATTGCTGCAGGAGTTTGATTTGGACATTCGAGACAAGAAGGGATGTGAAAATGTGGTTGCAGATCACCTTTCTCGATTGCAGCATAATTGCGAAAAAATTGCGGATCCCGCAATTTCTGATGCTTTTATTGATGAACATATCTTTGTTTTGACTCATCGTGATAACGATGAGGAACCTTGGTTTGCTGACATTGCTAACTTCCGTGCATCACAGGTATTACCAGTTTTCAAGGGAGGACAAGAAAAGAAGAGGTTCCTTCATGAAGCAAGGAAATTCATCTGGGATGACCCCACACTTTACAGAACCTGTGCTGATGGCTTGCTGAGGAAGTGTGTTTCAGCTGCTGAAGCGAAGTCTGTGCTGCAGCACTGTCACGCATCTCCTTATGGTGGACACTTTGGCGGCCAAAGAACAGCTGCAAAGGTATTTCAGAGTGGCTACTATTGGCCAACAATCTTCAAGGATGCCCACAACTATGCCCACAGCTGTGATGAATGCCAAAGAACAGGTAACCTCAGTCGAAAGGATGAGATGCCCCTCACCTACATCTTAGAGTTGGAGCTCTTTGATGTATGGGGCATTGACTTCATGGGACCATTCCCTCCATCATCAGGTAACCTCTACATTTTAGTAGCAGTGGATTATGTGTCCAAGTGGGTAGAGGCCAAAGCATGTCCTAATAATGATGCTAAAACAGTCACCAACTTCTTGCATAGGCACATTTTTACAAGGTTTGGGACACCTCGTGCCATCATTAGTGATGAGGGGTCACATTTCATTAACAAGGCTATGGAGAGAGTGTTGGCTAAATATAACATTAGACATAGAGTAGCCACTCCCTATCACCCACACTCAAATGGACAGGCTGAAATTTCAAATAGGGAAATAAAGAACATCCTAGAGAAAGTAGTCAAACCTAATAGGAAAGACTGGTCCTTCAAGCTTGAGGATGCACTTTGGGCTTATAGGACAGCATATAAGACACCTCTGGGAATGTCTCCTTATAGACTAGTTTATGGCAAGACTTGTCATTTACCACTTGAGTTAGAAAACAAAGCATTTTGGGCCATGAAGGAATTGAATTTTTGTGTAAAAGATGCAGGAACACTAAGGTCTTTACAATTACATGAGCTTGATGAGCTTAGACACATGGCCTATGAAAATGCTAAGATGTACAAGGAAAAGACCAAGATTTGGCATGATAGTAGACTTAGAGTTAAGGACTTTAAGAAGGGTCAACTTGTATTGTTGTTTAACTCACGGTTGAAGCTATTTCCAGGGAAACTTAAGTCTAGATGGTCAGGTCCATTTGTGATTACTAATGTGTTTGTTCATGGTGCCATAGAGATAAAGAACTTGCAGCAAGGTCAACCATTTATGGTGAATGGTGCAAGGTTGAAGCACTACTATGAGGAAGGAGATGTGAAGACTCTCTCGGCCTTCCTCTTGACTGAAGCATGAAAAAAGAACGAGAGAGGACGAGTGATTACTGTGCTCGTCAACATAAGGCTCATGCCTTAGTTTATTTTTTGCAAATTTCCGGTTATTGTTTGTGTGTCTTGTTGTGTGATTTTAATTGCGAATTTGATGTTAATTTTATTTCTTTTTGCAGGGAATCAATAGAGGGAATCAAGGAGAGGAAATCAAGCTTTAAAAATCAAGAAACGATCGAGCCAAATAAAAGATACGGGCGAGCAAAGTTTGACATTTTAATGAAAAAAAGATCCCTAAAATTGCGCTGGAATTGCAGGATCCGCAAAATATAGCCGTTGGGATTTAGCCGTTGCCTTTATATCCGTTGGGAGGCGCTCGTTCGATACGATTCTCTCATTCTCTGATTCCCAAGAAAGCTGCGATTCTCTTCATCTTTGATCCTTCTCTCCAAACCTCCAAGATTCGACAATGGTGTCCACACGTGCTGAAAGATCTGCCGCCAAGAAGAGGGCTGATGACGCTGCTGAAGCGGCTGCGAGGGAAGCACTTCTTACCCTTGCAGATGAGGGTGCTGTACGCACTGGCCGTCTTCCCAAGCTTCCGATCCGTAGAAGGAAGTGGAGGGTTGTCACAGAAATCCCTGCTGGACCTTCTGAACCAGCAGGCACACCCAAGAAGCGTCGGTGGAGTGTCGAGATGGCCGCCGAACCAAGCAAGGCAAAGACTCCCTCTTTGGAGAGTCAAGAATCGGATCGTGCGTCCCACGAGTCGATCAAGAAGAGTTCGTCGCTATCTGCCTCACCTGCGCACAACCCTTCATCATCTGAACCAGTGCACAGCCCAGAGCTTTCATCGTCACCGCCTGCACAGAGCCCTGAAACGCCGTCTTCACCACTGAATTCCGTGCAGACGCCTACAGCGGAGCAGAGTGCCACACCTTCGCACACGCCTCCACGGCCTGACCCTGAATTCCCCTATGGGGAGTACCAGGAGTCCACTCAGGGCAGTGGGGAAGTTGGGGAAGACGAGGTCTTCTCGCCTGCGAGGGAAGCTAGCCAAGAGAGTCCTGCACAGCAGGATGATTCCATGGAAGAAACGCTGGGGGCATGCCTGCAGCAGATCAACATCAAGGCACGGCTTAAGAAAAAGAAGAAGGCCAAGATTGTCAAGGCCAAACGATCCAAGAAGCTGAAGAGGAAGAAGGCTAAAAGGGCACCTTCAGCAGACAAAGAGAGCACTGAGCCTTCGCTCAAACGGCTCAAGGTTGAGGCTGCCGAGTCAGCCAAGCCATCAGATAAGGGGAAGGCCAAGCTCTACCCTGAAGACGAGCCTCAGTCAGTGAGGTATGTTTCCTCTGATGCTGAGTCCAGGGGCGTGGAACTGAGGAAGAGGGAATTGCTACATGAGAAAGGCTTCCTCGATCGACTTGCTGACCTGCCGCAGTTCTTGCGCGCAGGAGTGCTAAACCATGGCTGGGAGGAATTTTGCAGACCGCCCAACCCAGCCTACACGAGCATGGTGTATGATTTCTACGCCAATGTGCTCAGCCCTGAGGATGGCCTATCTGTGGTCAGAGGGGTAGAGGTGGATTTCTCAGCCAAAGCCATCAACGAAGCCTTTGGTCTAAAGGGCCAAACACATACAGATTATGCACGGATTGTTGATGAGCCTACTGAGGCTGTTCTGGAAGAGGCCATTCGGACCATTGGCCAGCCTGAAGCTTCCTGGACCGTGTCACGCAATGGGAGGCACACTCTCATGAGTGCCAACCTCACGGCTAAGGCGGCTGTTTGGTTTTCGTTCGTGAGAAGGAGATTGTCCCCAGTGACTCACGAGACTACAATCAACCAGAGCCGTTCGCTGCTGGTGTATGCGATAATGAGAGGTCTCACGATCAACGTGGGAGAAGTCATCACTGCTGCCATTGCTGAGTGCGCTAAAAAAGGTAAGGGACCACTGTTTTTCCCTAACACCATAACCAAGCTATGTTTGCTTGCAGGAGTCCCAACTGAGCGCATGGAGCAGCAGATGGCTTACACAGGCCATTTGGAGCTGCCTGCTAGCCTGAGGCTGAAGAGAAGGGGAAATATGGAGTTTGAACTGGATAGGCTGGCTGCTGATCAGTCCCTATCCATGGCCTGCCTCATGGATATGCAGAGAAGGATGGCTCAATGGGCCACGTATGCGCAGGCACGGGACAAAGAGGTTGCAGACCAGCTAGGCTGCATCTTCCCTGACTTTCCCACCAATCTCCTGACTCCATGGGTGCCTCCACGCCCACGACAGCCTGATGAAGATGGGGATGATTGAGTGCTGGTTTGAATAGCACTAAAGGGAGTATTGCTGTTCCCTTTCAAAAAAAAAAACAACAATTTTCTGCTTTCTAATAGACTATGTAAATTATGCTGTTTGTAGGACAATTTTGATCTGTTTTAGATGCTTAGTTTGTTGTCTTTAATTATGTTTAGTATAGCTTGATGATAGTTGACTAGGTAGGATAGTTTAGTTTTATGTTTAGAGAGCTTGAATGACTGGAAAAAGCATGCTTAGGGGCTTTAGTGAAAGATATATCTGCCCAGACTTAATTGCGAAATAATTGCGGTACCCGCAATTTTTATTACTGAAAGCATGTTTTGGACTGTCTATTTAGCTAGGCTGTGATCTGTTTAAAATCTTTCTTTTGCTGCTATCATGACTACCTTATATAGCTTATCTAAATGCATGCTGGATGAGTGTCATAGGACACCATTTGATAGTTTAAATTAACCTCTAAATAGCTCAGCATGCATAGCTGTAAGGCCTTATCTGCCTGTTTTTTTGTAGTTTTCTGCTGCTGTGATATTTGCTATTCGAATGTTTTGTCTATGCCTAGGGCTTTAGTTTCTCTTTGTTTTACCTTAGACTAGATGCTTCTAGGACAAGTTTGGGGGTGTGCCACCTCCGACACTCATTGGGGACAATGAGTAGTTGAAGTTTGGGGGAGACCACCCTAGGCCTAGGAACATTCCTCTCTCCCTTAGAAACATAAGCATTCTTCTTCTCCTTTACAAAAAAAAAATGATGAACTGAAAAAAAATGAAAAAAAGAATAAAGGGGGGAGTTTCTCTTAGGTTGCTGAGTAATCAGTGCCAAGTGTGTAACCCACAAGTGGCGTTGCATCAAAAGGCAACCAAAGGAGAGGCTCCACCTAAGTAAGAAAAAGGGAAAAGAATAGGGAAGAAGAATGTATACCTAGGAGTTATAACTTTGTGGCTTAGATGTCCTATTTAAAAAAAACTCTGATCATCAATTAGCTAAGCACAAAGTTGTAACTTGTAGGGTTGTTTAGGGAGATGAGTGTTTATCCAATGTAGTGATGCCAGGGTTTAGGTTGTTCTCTAAAAGTACTACTGTCACCGTTAATACTAAGACTGGCATGACTCTAAGGAATCCTAGACACATTAAAAATAAAGCTAGAAGCATGTACTGAGTCTGAGGTAAAGCTAGGCAGAATTTGAAACCTTAGGGATAATGGCATGATATGACAAAAGTAAATAGATCAGTTGGAGGAAGTTAATGAAAACAGAAGGAATGTTAGGCAGGCAAAGGCGGAAGAAGCTAGATAAGAGGGTAGTTTTAAACTAAGGAGTGTGTCACAGGACAGCATTGCTATAGACAAGAATATAAGGGAGTCAGTAGGTGGTTAAAGAAGAAGAAACAGCAGCCTAGGTAAGTCCTTAGTGTGCTTGAGGACAAGCAAAACCTTAAGTTTGGGGGTGTGTTAAGTCTCTGAAAGTGACTTATTTAGGACCCATTTAGCTTAAGAAGATGTACACTTTTAGGTGTTTTTGATAGCATTTAGCCTAAACCTATGCTTAAATATGAGAATGAGAAGAAGGTAGCTAAATTAGGACTTATGCACAATAGGAAAGAAAAGGGTTGAAAACCGAAGGAAAAGAATGAAAAAACTGCATTGCGACAGCATTGCGAAAACATTGCTGAAGCCGCAATTATTCAAGTGAAAACCGTAAGTTGACTGATCTTTTTCTGTTAATTTCCGTAATTTCAGGGATTCATTCTTTCTCCTCCATCCATTCTGATATACGACGTTGAAGATTGATGGTTCTCCTTGGCCCAAACGCACCTGCAAACTACTATAAAAGGGGGTCAAAGTCGGAGGTTCAGTCATCATCCGAAAGCGTAGAAGCCTTCTCGCAGTCCATCTTTTCTCCCTGTTTCCCTTTGCCGTCTGTTGGAGTGAGAGTCTCAGCTGTTGGAATCGATAATCTGATAGGAAGGAGAGGAGATTCTTCTTCTCTCTCGATTGGATTCATCCAAGCAAGGCTGACCTTTCATCTCCTTCATTCGAGGCGACTGCAACGGAGCTTTCAAGCTGCATTTCCTGCTTTCTGTCTTCCTTTTCTAATTTCCAGCTTTGATCAGTTGTTGTTTCTAGTTTAGTGATTAATCTATTGCATTTCGTTGTTGTCTGTCTTTGAATTATTTCCTTTAAGCTTCCTTTTGTCCGTACAACATTCAAAGTAATCAAATTGCAAGATTTCATTTCACAGTTTCCATCTTCTGCTGCTACGGTTTTGCGTTACTGTTTTGAGTACACTTCCCTTCTAAACATGTCTGTTTTATCTTATATTTCTGTTCTCTATATATCCATGAGTAGCTAAGTCACTTAGGGGCATGCTAATGACAGAACTATAGGCTAAAAAACGTGAACCAAGCATGTAGGATAGCTCTCGGACATTGATTGTATGTAAGCTTCATCCCACGGGCAATTTCGATTGGCCATCCATTTTGTCCAAAGAACTCCTAACCTCTGGAAGGAGTAAGAGTTCAGAGTCGTATAATCATGCTAGCCTTTCATGGTAACCAGGAAACGGCCTAGGAATAGGCGTTTCCCTAGTACAAACTAAACACTCCTGATTTAACAAGATGCTTAAGACCTTACTTTGAGTTGAGTAAACTAAAGAATCTAATGCATGGAATCGGACGATACATGAGATAGAGTGAGTTTGATGTATAGAGAGTTGATCTAATGCTTGGGAATCGTATTAAAATGCCTATAGGATAGTCGTTAGTAGCCCTTAATTCTCCGTTTTACACACATTTGCTGTTTTCACAATTGCGATAACATTGCGGTGTCCGCAATTCTGCTAAGTTACCATTCTGTTTAGTTGTTTTCTTCTTCATTTATTAATTTCATCTCTTGTCCGTTGAGTCTAATTTCAACTTCCATTTGTTTATGTTGCATTCCTTTACACATTCAGCAAAAATTAGATAATTAAAAACCAATTTTACCCCATCAGATCCACCCCTTCTTTCTTAACAAAACACTTCGCAAATAGCTAAAAACAAGTCTCTGTGGGAAAACGAATGAAATATACTTACTACTTGCTATAAGATCATGTATGCTTGCATGTTCTGAGTGCTCTCTCTCTCTCTCTTATTTCTCATTTTTTTTAACACATTGAGCACGCAACACCCTTCCCCACAGAATCCACAGATTAGCTGTTGCGTGATTTAATGCGTACCGCAAGTGTACGGGTCAAGTTTTAATATAGTGATTTAAGTAAAGAGTATCGTCCACAGGATTGGGTTTCTAGATCAATTGAGTACCGTAGGTACTAACCTCAAATTTTATTTAGATTAAAAAGACTTTGAAGTTGAGTGAAAAATAAATGACTGAAAAGTAATGGGAAACCTTTAGGAGAGAAAGCCTAGGGAATTGATTTCACCGAAAAGATTCATGCTTAATTAATCTATTAAACCAAAAATAGTCATGCATACAATTATAAGCCAAGAAGTACAAAACTCATAAAAGACTCGCTAGAGCTCTATTAATTCTCTTCCCTTAATATAAAATCAACATGCCTGTCTAGTTTTAATAGAAAAGAAAGGCATTAAGCAACTTCTATTATCGGCCTCTAAGAGAATTCTTCATTTCCATGCAAGAATTTACAAGTAGTCAAGTGTTTGAGTTCTACTCTAAAATCTACTCTTCCAAGCTAGAATTAAAGCAATCAACAATTTATACTTTGGCCAAAAGATAAAAGCATTAAGCAAACAAACACAAGAACAATTGTTGCAATATGAAGAACATTAGATTAATCAAGCATGAAAACTAAAACGATTACATCAATCCCCTAAGTAAAAGTCTAGCTACTCATAATCACTAAAATCATGCTTAGACAATGTTTAGAATCCATAAAATAAACAATAAAATCAAAGGTAAAAGGAGAAAAACTCTTGTCGCGTGCCAAGCCTCGTTCCCGATGTGATCTGCACGTTCCCGAACCTTCGAATCTCTTCTTCAGCTCTCTAGAGTGTCCCTCAGCCTTTCCAATGAGTGTATTTCGAAATTAGGAATAACTCTCCCAATTGGCTCCCCTTTGAATGAAGACAACATGCCTTTTTATAGTAGACTACTCTTCCCAATCTAATAAGGAATCCATATTTTAATTAGATTAGGAATCTAATCAATTTAGGAATTCCAAATTAAATTAGGAATATCTTTTCTATTCAAACATGCCCAAAATAAGATAAAATAGGATAAAACCGGACAAAATTTATGATAGGATAAACTCGGATAAGATATGATAAAATCCATATCTAATCTTTGGATTTTTAACTTGATTCTCTTTTTCTCTTCACATAAATCTTCTAAATTATCAGTTTTGCTCCAAATGCTCGATATCTATAAAATAAGAGAATATCAACGTGAAAACAATCATTTAAGCCTCAAAACTAGCATAGAATAGGTCATAAAGATAGCTCACTTTGTGTTCTATCAAATACCCCCAAACTTAAGCTTTTGCTAGTCCCCGAGCAAAATAAAACTAACCATTAAATGAAACAATGATGCATGCTCGTGACTCGAACCTCAATGTTCTTAAGACAAATAAACCACAAAAGAAGGCATAATAAACCACGACCTATCAACAATAAATTAAAAAAAAAAACAAAACAAAATATTTTATCTTTTGCATATGTGCTCACTTTTCTTCCCTTAATATCTATGAATACCAATAAAACTAAACACACATTAATAACTTGAGTCATAGTGACAATCAAGAGATTAAGCAATCATAGACTTCAATTTTATAACAAAAAAACTCAAGCATCTCATAAAATTACTAAATTCGAATGCACAAGACTTAATACCCTCACATAGAATCACTCAAAACACTCAACTGTTTAGGGCATATGAAAGATAAACGCTCAAACCAGAACATAAGA
The DNA here is from genome assembly GCA_028017165.1 of Herpetospermum pedunculosum. Classification (NCBI taxonomy): domain Eukaryota; kingdom Viridiplantae; phylum Streptophyta; class Magnoliopsida; order Cucurbitales; family Cucurbitaceae; genus Herpetospermum; species Herpetospermum pedunculosum. The sequence continues at coordinate 53,323,694 of CM051529.1, forward strand.
GACATTTACCATAAGCTTGCTAATATATCACATCTTCATCATCGATGAATTCGATTGAATGTAAAACTCCAAGGGTCTTGCTTTGGTTGTAATTGGGCTTAGGTAAAGGTGGATGGATGGACATTTTAAGCTACTAGATTGGAAGAATTATAAGACTTTATCACATAAAACTTTCTTTTCTTTTTCTTTTCTCAATTTTTCTTTTCTTTTCTTCTTCTCTTTTCTTTTGTCTCTAAAATAAGCTAATGGAATGAATGCTTCATTTTGAATATTCTATTAACATCATTCAACTTTTTCCTTTGGATGGATGGACACATCTTGTGGTAAGCACTTATAAATCTTCCATTAAGGATTCAAAGAAAGGAAAACAACAAGAGAATGGGTACAATGCTTGTAATGAGGTAATTTTCCAATAAAAAAATCTAAGGCTCAAAAATTGGCTTTCTAAGGATTATGTCAAGGTAGGTCATTTGAGAAAGCTAAAATTGGTTTTACCTAAATGCCCTTGTGAAATTAAAACATTCAAGTCAAATTCAGAGATTCCAGACATGCATAACAAAGCAAGTTCTAGAAATATCAATCATGTATGGCAATCACTCAATTTTAAAAGAATAGAACACCGTGTTAAGGAGGTGCTTATTGGCTCAAAAACTCACAGAAAAACATGGTATTTTGGTATCAACTCTTCTGCATTCTTCATTTAGCAACAAAAAACGAGACACCATCATAAAACTTTTCAAAGAAAAATCTAATCATGTTTATCTCCTTTATGCATTAAAACTCAAACTAAAGATGCATCATTAGCTTACAAAGTACTCAAACATATCAAAAGGGACTAAAAAAAATAAAATTTTCTCCGTTAACCGGTATGGTCTCATAGTCCAACAAAAGCAGAATATCAAACTCTAGAACACTTCCTAGGTTGTCCTAATCACGAGCAATGCAACAAAGATTCAACCATGAAGATCATGCTAAAAAATATAAAATTCATCTAAAACATGCATAACATGCATAGTTCCACCCCCAAACTTAAAACATACATTGTCCTCAATGTATAGTCAATAATATGCAAAGGACAAGAAAAAATAGATAGGGAATTTCGAAACTTCCCTGAAATGCAAGTGGATCCCCTATCTTCTGAGATGTGGAGAAAAATTTGTTGATCAGACTCCTAAAGGAAAAGTAAAGTAATATAAGGATAACAGCACGCCACAAAATTATTAAACAAAATAAAACAAATAAAACAAACTAAAAACTAAAAAATAAACTTGGGTTGCCTCCCTAGAAGCGCTTATTTTAACGTCTTTGGCTAGACGAGAGGAATATTTATGCATCAAGGTACATAAAACTCCTCTATTTTCTTCGGACCCTTCTTGTTTGAATTAATGTAACCTACTAAGTCTAGTAGACTAACTTGTTTCTCATGGGCACCTGAAAAATAAATATTTTTGTTATTTTTATTAAATGAATAAAAAAAATTAGAAGACGGAAAATCAAAATCAAGGAAATAAGACTCATGAGAATAAGGAAAAGAAAGTCCAGAATTAAAAGGGTTTTCTGCAAATAAAGTAAGGTGAGGTTTTTCAGCCTCATACTCTATCACCTGAATTTCTTTTTCCACATTAGACCCACTTTCTTTCTTTATCTCATAAACTTGATCCTGGTATTGCTCACAATTTCTCAATTCATCCCCACTATCAGTGTCTATGGCTTCACAATGTTTTCTACTATCAACCTTAGTGGCATCAAAATAATTTTGCTCTAGTAAAGTTTTAACTGTACCAACCATTTGACTAAGTTGCACATTTATACGATTTAAAGCAACCTCATTTTCTTCTGCCTTAACCTTTAATTTTGTATTATCGACTTCAATGGCATCCAAATAGTTTTGCTCTAGTAAGACTTTAACTGTATCAACCATTTGACTAAGTTGTGCATTTATACGATTTAAAGCAACCTCATTTTCTTCAACTTTAACCTTTAATTGATCCAACCTCTCTAATTCAATAGTACAAAGCCTTTTAATCTTTGATTCTAAAATATATTCTTGCACTAAAGTTTCAAGGGAAGATTTTTCCTCAATTTGGTTGGGACATAAATTGTTTTGGTTATGAATGCCCTCATCATTACCATAAAAATAATTTCCATAACTCATAGATTCAGAATAGTAATGATTAGGCATTTGATATCCTAGAAAGCCATTATAACTCACATGGTCATAAGCGGTATAGTTCAATGGGTAGGAATGGAAGGATGGTGTTGGTTCTTGAGTATGTTGATACTCCCTATAAGGCCACCCATAATTATTAAAAGTCATAAAATAATTAAATAATTAAAATCCGACTTCCAATAAATGTAAACACCAATCAACAAAATATATAGTCAGGATAAAGAGAAAAAACTAAAATAAAACAATAAAATAACAAAGAAAAATAGTAAAAATAAAATAAAAAATAAAGTTCTAAAGTAAGATCAAGTGAGTTCTCTACAATATCAATTGATCTAAATATGCCAATCCCCGGCAGCGGCGCCAAAAACTTGTTGCGTGATTTAATGCGTACCGCAAGTGTACGGGTCAAGTTTTAATATAGTGATTTAAGTAAAGAGTATCGTCCACAGGATTGGGTTTCTAGATCAATTGAGTACCGTAGGTACTAACCTCAAATTTTATTTAGATTAAAAAGACTTTGAAGTTGAGTGAAAAATAAATGACTGAAAAGTAATGGGAAACCTTTAGGAGAGAAAGCCTAGGGAATTGATTTCACCGAAAAGATTCATGCTTAATTAATCTATTAAACCAAAAATAGTCATGCATACAATTATAAGCCAAGAAGTACAAAACTCATAAAAGACTCGCTAGAGCTCTATTAATTCTCTTCCCTTAATATAAAATCAACATGCCTGTCTAGTTTTAATAGAAAAGAAAGGCATTAAGCAACTTCTATTATCGGCCTCTAAGAGAATTCTTCATTTCCATGCAAGAATTTACAAGTAGTCAAGTGTTTGAGTTCTACTCTAAAATCTACTCTTCCAAGCTAGAATTAAAGCAATCAACAATTTATACTTTGGCCAAAAGATAAAAGCATTAAGCAAACAAACACAAGAACAATTGTTGCAATATGAAGAACATTAGATTAATCAAGCATGAAAACTAAAACGATTACATCAATCCCCTAAGTAAAAGTCTAGCTACTCATAATCACTAAAATCATGCTTAGACAATGTTTAGAATCCATAAAATAAACAATAAAATCAAAGGTAAAAGGAGAAAAACTCTTGTCGCGTGCCAAGCCTCGTTCCCGATGTGATCTGCACGTTCCCGAACCTTCGAATCTCTTCTTCAGCTCTCTAGAGTGTCCCTCAGCCTTTCCAGTGAATGTATTTCAAAATTAGGAATAACTCTCCCAATTAGCTCCCCTTTGAATGAAGACAACATGCCTTTTTATAGTAGACTACTCTTCCCAATCTAATAAGGAATCCATATTTTAATTAGATTAGGAATCTAATCAATTTAGGAATTCCAAATTAAATTAGGAATATCTTTTCTATTCAAACATGCCCAAAATAAGATAAAATAGGATAAAACCGGACAAAATTTATGATAGGATAAACTCGGATAAGATATGATAAAATCCATATCTAATCTTTGGATTTTTAACTTGATTCTCTTTTTCTCTTCACATAAATCTTCTAAATTATCAGTTTTGCTCCAAATGCTCGATATCTATAAAATAAGAGAATATCAACGTGAAAACAATCATTTAAGCCTCAAAACTAGCATAGAATAGGTCATAAAGATAGCTCACTTTGTGTTCTATCATTAGCGTCTCACCTTGACTTGGTTGTGTGCCCATTGACATGGCTGTGGCGGTGTTGACACTAGTTTGGAGATTGGCTTGAGCCATTTGTTTAACTAGGTTGGTCAGGGCGCTTATTTGGCTACTCATGGCATTGAGTGCGTCCTTATTTTGAGCTCTACTTGGCTCTATTGGATCATCTGACCACCTACAGTGAGATGTTGAGATCTTCTCCAAGATCTCATAGGCTTCGTTATAACTCTTGGACAGCATGGAACCTCCAGCAGATGAGTTTAACACTTGTATGGTGCTGGGGTTGCATCCTTTGAAAAAGACCTCGATTTGGATACACCTTGGAATGCCATGGTGTGGACATTTAAGCAGAAGGTCCTTGAACCTTGTCCAAGCTTCGTGAAGGGACTCATTTTCAGCTTGTTTGAACTTGATTATGTCATCACGAAAGGTAGAATTCCTATCAGGTGGGAAATATTTAACTAGGAATTTCTCTGCCAAGTCTGTCCAATTGAGGACTGATCCAGAGGGTAATGAGTTTAACCACGTCTTTGCTTTATCCCTTAAAGAGTAAGGGAAGAGGTAGAGCCTCAAGGCTTCTTGGGAAACTCCAGGAATGATAAAGGTATCACTAACTTCTAAGAAGTTTCTAAGATGGTTGTGGGGATCCTCATTTTCCACTCCAAAGAATTGTCCCACAGTGGACAACATTTGGAACATTACTGGCTTTAACTCGAATGAGTTGGCAGTAATTTCAGGGCGGATTATGCTGGGGTTCAGCTCCCCAGGCATAGGTACTGGGTAAGAAAGAATGGCACTATCCTTGTCATTCGCTATTTCGATGGGATTGCGAGTGGTAGGTACCGGATTTGGGACTGGTCTGTCCATTTCTTCTTGATAGGATTGCGGAGAAATTGCGGTTTCCGCAATTATTTGAGGTAGAGAGGGTTGGTTAAAGAGACGTTTCTTAGCTCTATTTATGGCCCTAAGTAATCTCTCAGGCTCAGGATTGAACTCTAGATCGCTACTTGAAGGCTCATTCATAAACTAACCCAATGGTACCTGCAAAAGAAATGAAAATAGATCAGCTCCAATAGATATTAAACTTTGTGTTTCAAACTTAACAAACTTCGTTTTCACTAAACTAAATCCCCGGCAGCGGCGCCAAAAACTTGTTGCGTGCTCAATGTGTAAAAGAAATAAGCAATAAGAGAGCACTCAGAACATGCAAGCATACATGATCTTATAGCAAGTAGTAAGTATTTTTTCATTCGTTTTCCCACAGAGATTTATTATTAGCTACTCGTGAAGTGTATTATTAAGCAAAAATGGGTGGATTTGATGGGGTAGATTTGGTTTAAAAATGCCTAATTACTAATGAATATATAAAGGATAGCAACATGAACAAGTGCAAGTCAATGATAAACTCAAATGTAAAGAGAAGAGATTAATAAACGAAGAGGAAAATAGCTAGGCAGAATTTTTAACTTAATAGAATTGCGAGAACCGCAATTTTACCGCAATGTTACTAACAGCGAAAGTGTGTAAAATGGAGAAACAAGGGCTACTAACGACTCCTCTATAGGCATTTTCACACGATTCTCAAGCATTGGATCAACTCACTATGCATCAAACTAACTCATTCTCATGTATCTTCCGATTTCATGCATTAGATTCTTTAGTTTACTCATGTCCAAGTAAGGTCTTAAGCATCTTGTTAAAGCAGTAAGTTATGATTTGTACTAGGAAAACGCCTATTCCTAGGTCGTTTTCTGGCTACCTTGAGAGGCTAGCATGAGTGTATGACTCTGAACTCTTACTCCTTCCAGAGGTTAGGAGTTCTTTGGACAAAATGGATGGCCAATCGAAATTGCCCGTGGGATGAAGCTTACATACAATCAATGCATTCGAGAGTTATCCTACATGCTTGGTTCACGTGTTTTAGCCTATAGTATTGTCATTAGCATGCCCCTATGTGACTTAGTTACTCATGGATGTAGAGAGAATAGAAATAATAGATGAAGTAGACATGCTTAGAAGGAAATGAAAGACCAAACAGCAAGGGAATACAGTAGGCAGAGAAGATAAAGACAAAGTGTAAAATGATGAATTGTGCTTTGATTAATCGATTGTTTGAATGAACAGATGAAGACTTAAAGTTACTAGAATAAAGACAGAAAGCAACGAAATGGAATGGATTAACTAATGGAAAAGAAATAACAACAAACGGTGCTGGAAATGAAAAGTTAAAGACAGAAAGCAAGTAAAGTGAGCTTGATCGCCTCGTCGCAGACGCCTCGGCTGAAGGGAGAGAAAGGTAAGCCTTGCTTGGATGAATCCAATCAGGAGAGAAGAAGAATCTTCTCTCCTTCCTATCAGATTGTCGACTCCAACAGCTGAACCTCTCAAACCAACAGACGGAGAAGAGAATGAATGGGAAAGACTGCGCTGCGAAGAGACTTCTACGCTTTCGGATGATGATCAAACCCTCCTCTTTGACCTCCTTTTATAGTATTCTGCAGGTGCGATTGGGCCAAGGAGAACCATCCATCCTCAACGTCGTACTTCAAAATGGATGGAGGAGAAAGAACGAATCCCTGAAATATCGGATCACAACAGAAAAAGGTTAGCCAACTTACGGATTTCACTTGAAACATTGCGGTTTTAGCAATGTTTCCGCAATGCCTCCGCAATGCACAGTTTTCATTCTTCTAACTTCGTTTTTCATTCTTTTTCTCTTCTTTTGCATACAAGTCCTAATTTAGCTTCCCTCTTCTAATTCTCATATATAAGCATAGGTTTAAGCTAAATCCTATCAAAAACACCTAAGAGTGTACATCTTTCTAAGATAAATAAGTCCTAAAATGGTCACTTTTGGAGACGTAACAACATCCTTAACAGGGGCAACACGTAGGCGTGAGTGGGCGTCCCACAACCCAGTGCCACATCCTTAACTCTTTCAAACTGAAAGCAAAAAAAAGAAGGTCTTTTAACAAAAAAAAAATATTTCCAATCCCAAAGAGGTTAAAGATGTATGCTTCTAGATAGACCTACAAGTCGCATCCGACAAGTGGACACCCGTAACAGGGGCAACGCTTAGGTGCGAGTGGACATCCCACAACCCAGCGTCACATCTCTAACTCCTTTGCAAAAGGAAAAGATTTTAAGTCTGAAAGGTTTAAGGATGTCTGCTTCTAGATAGACCTACAAGTTTAAGGATGTCTGCTTCTAGATATACCTACAAGTCGCATCCGACAAGTGGACATCCTTAACAGGGGCAACACGTAGGCGTGAGTGGGCGTCCCACAACCCAGTGTCACATCCTTAACTCCTTTAGACTGAAAACAAAAAAAAAACGAACAACGTTTTGGTTTAGGAAGCTTTTGTTTTGTATTTAAAAAAAAGTTTTGATCTTTAAAATTTTCACAAACTCAAATACACATAAAAAGAAAAAAAAATATTTTCAATCCCAAAGAGGTTAAAGATGTCTGCTTCTAGATAGACCTACAAGTCGTATCCGACAAGTGGACACCCGTAACAGGGGCAACGCTTAGGCGTGAGTGGGCATCCCATAACCCAGCGTCACATCTCTAACTTCTTTGCAAAAGGAAAATATTTTTAAGTCTGAAAGGTTTAAGGATGTCTGCTTCTAGATAGACCTACAAGTCGCATCCGACAAGTGGACATCCTTAACAGGGGCAACACGTAGGCGTGAGTGGGCGTCTCACAACCCAGTGTCACATCCTTAACTCCTTTAGACTGAAAAAAAAAAAACAACGTTTTGGTTTAGGAAACTTTTGTTTTTTTTTCTTTTTAAAGAAAATAATAAAAAAATTCACAAACTCAAATATGTTTTGTATTAAAAAAAAAAGTAAAAAAAAAAATATATCCACAAGCTCAAATTGAGTTTATTTTGAAGAAAATAAGAAAATACATGGCGATGAGATGTGAGGTTTCAAATTTCTAAGTCTAAATTTGAGTTTTAAATTCCCAATTTTAAATTTCCAAATAAAAATAATTACAAAAAAAATTTACATGGGATTTTCAAAAAGTCTAGATTTTAAATCTAAATTTACAATTTACTAAGTTCATAAGTGTTAATGCTAAATCTCAATTCCAAATTTTCTAAATGTCAACTCCCAATTACATAATACAACAATTACATAATACAACGGTCTAAAATAACATATTAAACTTCTCATATTTCCGTAGGCCACAAATTAAAATATAATGCAACCACAACCACAAAATTAAAATTACAAACATAAAATTAAAATTACAAACATAAAATTAAAATTACAAACATAAAATTAAAACCCACCGTCCATAATTGCAACCACAAAATTAAAAGCCAATCACAGTCCATAATACAAAAATTAAATCCCAAAATTAAAACAACAGTCTCAGAATTGAAACAACCGTCCAAATACAACTTAAAATATAAGTCAATATAGATAATAGAAAAAAAATTACTTGTAGCAATTCCTCAAATCGATCAACTTCAGTGATCTTCAGTGATTTAGAGCGATTTGTATCCAAAGCTCGAAAGAAAAAATATATATAAACAAAAAATCAGTCAAATCAAATCAGTAAGTTAAAGAAAAAAAAATACTTACAGAGGCAGAAAGACCCAACGTTGGCTGCGATGAATAAAAAAAAATCAATCAAATCAATAAGTAAAAAAAAAAGGAAAAAAAAAAAAGTCAGAATGGCAGTAAGTAAAAAAAAAAACAAAAAAAGAGGAAACAAGAAAAAAAAAACTTACAGATGCGAGGCGTGCGGCGGCTGGCGGAGGCACGCGGCGGCGTTGGAGCTCTCCCTCTTCTTCTCCAAACAAGCTCTCTCTTCTTCTCCAAACAAACCCTAAACTTCCCCCAACTCTAGTTAGGTTTGGAGAGTGAAATTACTTAAATGTCCTTCATTTAAGTTAAGAAATTTTGCAAAAAAATGCACAAAGCTCAGCTCAAACTCAAGACCAAAGACAATTAAAGTCGTCCAAGTTCCGCTCAACCAAACAAGCTTCTTTGTTATCAATTGTCTTCACATTCTACTATTGCATTCAGCCAATTATTTATGCCAAAATAAAAAAAATTCAACACTCATATTCCGAATTCAAGCCAAACGTTAGAAGCTTACCATATTTTTTTTTCGATGAAATTAAAATTTTGGCCATATTCCAAATTTTATTTCCAAAAATGATTTAGAGTCAAAAGTTATCTAAATCCAAGTCTCAAATCAAAATTGGTGGTTTGGGTATATTTTATCCACGTCGAAATTAGAGTAAAGTTCAAAGTCAAACCCTATTCAAAATTCAATTGGGCAGACACAAGTCCCTACTCTACATCCCAAGATAAACGAAGGTAGAACAAAAAATCTACCAAAATTTAAATCAAATTTCTGTCAGATAAGAAAGATCAAAACTACGAGCCAAATTCATATTTTTGATCGATTGACATGGAAAGAGGCGTCAATTAAAATAATTGATTTATGAATCAAACCTCATATTTCGATAAAATTGATACGTCTAAGCGGAGTCGAAATTAGGGGTGTCCTACGTTTCGATTTATCTATTTAACTTTTCCGAGACTCACCCACACATACTTGTGCATAACCCTCGAAAAAAGGGGCATTTGTTGACCGAGAAATTTCGGCCAATCAGCGGTCGCCACGTGTCTCCATCACGACCGGGGATCAGATAGACTTGACCGAGCAAATTCGGTCAAACTGCAATTGGGCTCGAAATCGAATCGGGCCAGAGAGATATGCAAAAGACAATTTGGCCCAAAGATCAAACTCATTGGGCCCAAGATTCAAAAGCTCATTGGGTTCAAACCCAAGCCCATTGGATCCAGGCCCAAGCCCATCAGGTCCATGAAAGCTCTATAAATAGAGAGCTCATTTTCAAGGTTCAGAAAATTTCTACTCCTAAGAGCTCAGAGAGAATTCTCAAGCAACGAAGACTCCCTGAATCCTTGGAAGACTGAACGATCATCCAACATCGAGAACAAGCTGCGAAGCCCTCGAAACAAATCCAACATCGAGAACAAGCTGCGAAGCCCTCGAGATACATTTACATTTAAGAGAGAGAATCAGAGGATCAAACATTAGAGATTGTAATCCACTACGCACTGATACATACAAAGATAAATACAAATTCAAATTCATTTACACGTGTCCAAAATTTCCTTCGTAGAAATCTCGTGTGAACAATGTTTTCAATGAGGTCCTAAATAAAGAGTCTTAAATTCTTTTTGACAAATTATATTTCTCTATATCTTTTCTCAACGATTTTTAAATTTCATAAGCACGTATGTAGTAACGTGCCTATATCGCAATCTAATTTTTTAAAAGAAAAAATAAAAAAGAAAAAGAAAGTAATTGAGGGTGTTAGAGTTGGTATATCAAATCAAAGTTAAAAGATAATTTTGATAATGTCTCATTATTATTTAATAGAAAATTTGGAGACGTTAGATAATATACCATATGATCTATTTATGTACATGCTTAGATTAGAGTTGAAGTAGATGATTAATATCAAACGGATAAGTATCGTTGGGATGTTGGGCTTTGAAAGCTCTGCTTGCAAATGTCATCATTCCAATCTCAGTTGGGTGAACTCTGTTGACCGAGAAATTTCGACCAATCAGTGGTCGCCACGTGTCTCCATCACGACCGGGGATCAGATAGACTTGACCGAGCAAAGTCGGCCAAACTGCAATTGGGCTCGAAGTCGAATCGGGCCAGAAAGATTAAATGACAATTTGGCCCAAAGCCCAAAAGCCCATTGGGTCCAAACCCAAACCCATTGGGCCCAAAGCCCAAGCCCATTGGATCCAGACCCATGAGAACTCTATAAATAGAGAGCTCATTCTTCATTTGCAAGGTTCAGAAAATTTCTTCTCCTAAGAGCTCAGAGAGAATTCACAAGACACCCTGAATCCTGAAGACTGAACACCACTCCAAGTTCAAACACCTGAAGACTTCACCGCTACGCGAAGCCCTCGATCCAAATTCAACATCGAGAACAAGCTGCGAAGCCCTCGATCCAAATTCAACATCGAGAACAAGCTGCGAAGCCCTCGATCCAAATTCAACATCGAGAACAAGCTGCAAGGCCCTCGAAACAAATTCAACATCGAGAACAAGCTGCAAAGCCCTCGAAACAAATCCAACATCGAGAACAAGCTGCAAAGCCCTCGATCCAAATTCAACATCGAGAACAAGCTGCAAAGCACTCGATCAAAATTCAACATCGAGAACAAGCTGCGAAGCCCTCGATCCAAATTCAACATCGAGAACAAGCTGCAAAGCCCTCGATCCAAATTCAACATCGAGAACAAGCTGCAAAGCCCTCGAAACAAATCCAACATCGAGAACAAGCTGCAAAGCCCTCGATCCAAATTCAACATCGAGAACAAGCTGCAAAGCACTCGATCAAAATTCAACATCGAGAACAAGCTGCGAAGCCCTCGATCCAAATTCAACATCGAGAACAAGCTGCAAAGCCCTCGATCCAAATTCAACGTCGAGAACAAGCTGCAAAGCCCTCGAAACAAACCCAACATTGAGAACAAGCTGCGAAGCCCTCGAGATACATTTACATTTGAGAGAGAAAGAATCAGAGGATCAAACATTAGAGATTGTAATCCACTACGCACTGATAAATACAATACAAATACAAAATTCAAATTCATTTACACGTGTTCGAATCTCCATCCTTAGTCGAAATCTCGTGTGAACAGATTGGCACGCCCAGTGGGACAACTCTACCTCTCATCTCTCCCTCTCTCAAGAAGTTTCCTTCCCATCAAAAAAGAGGAAGAAATCTTTGCAACTTCATGCTACATCAACGCAGAAGAAGTCGACCAAAGAACTTCTGTCTTCGATCGCATCAAGCCTTCCACTACTCGAACTTCGGTCTTCCAAAGGATGAGTATGGCCGCGACAAAAGAAGAAAATTCATGTCTAACTTCTACCTCCACTCGAACTTCCGCTTTCCAAAGGTTAAGTGTCTCCACATCAAAGAAAGACCGACCTTCAACATCTGTTTTTGATCGCCTCAAAGGGACAAACGATCAACAAGAAGGAAAGATGAAGACTGTAGGGGCAAGACTCTTTGATGAAGAAAGTAGCGACCAAAAGATTCACAGTCGTGTTCCTTCACGCATGAAGAGGAAATTTTCTGTCCACATAAATACAGAGGGTTCCTTGAAGGTGAAGAAAAATCTCATCGTTCTAACCAATCCTACAAGCGAAGGATTTGATAAAGACCATGACGAAGATAAGATCTCATAAAATGTAATACTCCTTAACGTAAGAGTATAAACTACATGTTGCTCCTGGCCTGCACGAGCTTAAAAGGTGAACGGCCCAAAGTAAAAAAAAAAAAAATTGATCATTCATCATGTAACCTGAACTACGTTATGACTTGATCCCTTCCATCTAAGGGTCCGTAGGCAACTTAAAGAAAAAATATATATATATATACTTTAAGTTCAGTCACAACAATAAAAAAAAAAAGGGATTACATTCCATTTGAACTACGATATGACTTGATCCCTTCCATTCAAGGGTACGTAATCGATGTTCGAACTCAAGAGCAAAAGAATCAATGATAGTACCAATTCCACTACGCCAAACAAGCTTCATTATTACTATTTGACTTCAGATTGTAATATTTCATTCAGCTTGTTATTAGGCCAAATCAAATTTCCATCACTGCGCTACTCATATCCAAGTTCAGTTGCAAGTTTGCGCATCTCCAAGTTTTGCTGCGTTGCGCATCACCAAGTTCAGTTGCAAGTTTGCGCATCACCAAGTTCAGTTGCAAGTTTGCGCATCACCAAGTTCAGTTGCAAGTTTGCGCATCACCAAGTTCAGTTGCAAGTTTGCGCATCTCTAAGTTCAGCTGCAAGTTTGCGAATCTCCAAGTTCAGCTGCAAGTTTGCGCATCTCCAAGTTCAGCTGCAAGTTTGCGCATCTCCAAGTTTGCGCATCTCCAAGTTCATCTCCAAGTTCAGCTGCAAGTTTGCGCATCTCCAAGTTCAGCTGCAAGTTTGCGCATCTCCAAGTTCAGCTGCAAGTTCTGCGCATCTCCAAGTTCTGCTGCAAGTTCTGCGCATCGCCAAGTTTTGCTGCAAGTTTGCGCATCTCCAAGTTCTGTTGCAAGTTTGCGCATCTCCAAGTTTTGCTGCTTTGCGCATCACCAAGTTCAGTTGCAAGTTTGCGCATCACCAAGTTCAGCTGCAAGTTTGCGCATCTCCAAGTTCAGCTGCAAGTTCTGCGCATCTCCAAGTTCTGCTGCAAGTTTGCGCATCTCCAAGTTCAGCTGCAAGTTCTGCGCATCTCCAAGTTCAGCATCTCCAAGTTCAGCTGCAAGTTTGCGCATCTCCAAGTTCAGCTGCAAGTTCTGCGCATCTCCAAGTTCAGCTGCAAGTTCTGCGCATCTCCAAGTTCTGCTGCATCATCTTGCATCATCTCGCTGTTGCTGCATCATCTTGCATCATCTCCAAGTTCGCTGTTGCTGCATCATCTCCAAGTTCGCTGTTGCTGCATCATCTCCAAGTTCGCTGTTGCTGCACCATCGCGCGCGCCTCCAAGTTCGCGCGCCTCCAAGTTCGCGCGCCTGCATCATCGCGCGCGCCTCCCAGTTCGCGCGCCTGCATCATCGCGCGCGCCTCCAAGTTCGCGCGCCTGCATCATCGCGCGCCTCCAAGTTCGCGCGCCTCCAAGTTCGCGCGCCTGCATCATCGCGCGCGCCTCCAAGTTCGCGCGCCTGCATCATCGCGCGCGCCTCCAAGTTCGCGCGCCTGCATCATCGCGCGCGCCTCCAAGTTCGCGCGCCTGCATCATCGCGCGCCTGCATCATCGCGCGCCTGCATCATCGCGCGCGCCTCCAAGTTCGCGCGCCTGCATCATCGCGCGCGCCTCCAAGTTCGCGCGCCTGCATCATCGCGCGCGCCTCCAAGTTCGCGCGCCTGCATCATCGCGCGCGCCTCCAAGTTCGCGCGCCTGCATCATCGCGCGCGCCTCCAAGTTCGCGCGCCTGCATCATCGCGCGCCTCCAAGTTCGCGCGCCTGCATCATCGCGCGCCTCCAAGTTCGCGCGCCTGCATCATCGCGCGCCTCCAAGTTCGCGCGCCTGCATCATCGCGCGCCTCCAAGTTCGCGCGCCTGCATCATCGCGCGCGCAAGTTCGCGCGCCTGCATCATCGCGCGCGCCTCCAAGTTCGCGCGCCTGCATCATCGCGCGCGCCTGCATCATCGCGCGCGCCTGCATCATCGCGCGCGCCTCCAAGTTCGCGCGCCTGCATCATCGCGCGCGCCTCCAAGTTCGCGCGCCTGCATCATCGCGCGCGCCTCCAAGTTCGCGCGCCTGCATCATCGCGCGCGCCTCCAAGTTCGCGCGCCTGCATCATCGCGCGCGCCTCCAAGTTCGCGCGCCTGCATCATCGCGCGCGCCTCCAAGTTCGCGCGCCTGCATCATCGCGCGCCTCCAAGTTCGCGCGCCTGCATCATCGCGCGCCTCCAAGTTCGCGCGCCTGCATCATCGCGCGCCTCCAAGTTCGCGCGCCTGCATCATCGCGCGCCTCCAAGTTCGCGCGCCTGCATCATCGCGCGCCTCCAAGTTCGCGCGCCTGCATCATCGCGCGCGCCTCCAAGTTCGCGCGCCTGCATCATCGCGCGCGCCTCCAAGTTCGCGCGCCTGCATCATCGCGCGCGCCTGCATCATCGCGCGCGCCTCCAAGTTCGCGCGCCTGCATCATCGCGCGCGCCTCCAAGTTCGCGCGCCTGCATCATCGCGCGCGCCTCCAAGTTCGCGCGCCTGCATCATCGCGCGCGCCTGCATCATCGCGCGCGCCTGCATCATCGCGCGCCTCCAAGTTCGCGCGCGCCTCCAAGTTCGCGCGCCTGCATCATCGCGCGCCTCCAAGTTCGCGCGCCTCCAAGTTCGCGCGCCTCCAAGTTCGCGCGCCTCCAAGTTCGCGCGCCTCCAAGTTCGCGCGCCTGCATCATCGCGCGCCTCCAAGTTCGCGCGCCTGCATCATCGCGCGCCTCCAAGTTCGCGCGCGCCTGCATCATCGCGCGCCTCCAAGTTCGCGCGCCTGCATCATCGCGCGCCTCCAAGTTCGCGCGCCTGCATCATCGCGCGCCTCCAAGTTCGCGCGCCTGCATCATCGCGCGCCTCCAAGTTCGCGCGCCTGCATCATCGCGCGCGCCTGTTTAAGAAAATTATCTAAAAATATGTATAAAGGTGGACTTGAACCCAAGACCAAAGGAAACAAAGGTTCTACATGTTCCACTTTGCCAAACAAGATTTATTGTTACCATTTATCTTTAGATTGTAATACTTCATTCAACTTGAAATTTAGGTGGGTTCTAAATTTCCTTCCATAATCATGACCTTAAGTTCAAATTTTCGAACTTCATGTCAAAATTGATTGGAATCCCAAAATTATACCAAGTCAAATTTTCATTCAAGCTAAATTTACAGCAAAACCCAAAATTTTCCTAAAATTAAAATTTTGGGCATATTCCAAAATTTATTTTCAGACATGATTTAGAGTCAAAAGTTATCTAAATTCAAGTCTCAAATCAAAATTGGCGGTTTGGGTATATTTTATCCACGTCGAAATTAGAGTAAAATTCAAAGTCAAACCCTATTCAAAATACAATTGGGCAGACACAAGTCCTTACTCTACATCTCAAGATAAACTAAGGTAGAAAAAAAATCTCTCTACCGAAGTTTAAATCAAATTTCTGTCAGATAAGAAAGATCAAAACTACGAGCCAAATTCATATTTTTGATCGATTGACATGGAAAGAGACGTCAATTAAAATAATTGATCTATGAATCGAACTTCATATTTCGATAAAATTGATACGTCAAAGCGGAGTCGAAATTAGGATGTCCTACGTTTCGATTTATCTATTCAACTTTTCCGAGACTCACCCACACATGTGCATAACTCTCGAAAAAGGGGGCATTTGTTGACCGAGAAATTTCGACCAATCAGTGGTCGCCACGTGTCTCCATCACGACCGGGGATCAGATAGACTTGACCGAGCAAAGTCGGCCAAACTGCAATTGGGCTCGAAGTCGAATCGGGCCAGAAAGATTAAATGACAATTTGGCCCAAAGCCCAAAAGCCCATTGGGTCCAAACCCAAACCCATTGGGCCCAAAGCCCAAGCCCATTGGATCCAGACCCATGAGAACTCTATAAATAGAGAGCTCATTCTTCATTTGCAAGGTTCAGAAAATTTCTTCTCCTAAGAGCTCAGAGAGAATTCACAAGACACCCTGAATCCTGAAGACTGAACACCACTCCAAGTTCAAACACCTGAAGACTTCACCGCTACGCGAAGCCCTCGATCCAAATTCAACATCGAGAACAAGCTGCGAAGCCCTCGATCCAAATTCAACATCGAGAACAAGCTGCGAAGCCCTCGATCCAAATTCAACATCGAGAACAAGCTGCAAGGCCCTCGAAACAAATTCAACATCGAGAACAAGCTGCAAAGCCCTCGAAACAAATCCAACATCGAGAACAAGCTGCAAAGCCCTCGATCCAAATTCAACATCGAGAACAAGCTGCAAAGCACTCGATCAAAATTCAACATCGAGAACAAGCTGCGAAGCCCTCGATCCAAATTCAACATCGAGAACAAGCTGCAAAGCCCTCGATCCAAATTCAACATCGAGAACAAGCTGCAAAGCCCTCGAAACAAATCCAACATCGAGAACAAGCTGCAAAGCCCTCGATCCAAATTCAACATCGAGAACAAGCTGCAAAGCACTCGATCAAAATTCAACATCGAGAACAAGCTGCGAAGCCCTCGATCCAAATTCAACATCGAGAACAAGCTGCAAAGCCCTCGATCCAAATTCAACGTCGAGAACAAGCTGCAAAGCCCTCGAAACAAACCCAACATTGAGAACAAGCTGCGAAGCCCTCGAGATACATTTACATTTGAGAGAGAAAGAATCAGAGGATCAAACATTAGAGATTGTAATCCACTACGCACTGATAAATACAATACAAATACAAAATTCAAATTCATTTACACGTGTTCGAATCTCCATCCTTAGTCGAAATCTCGTGTGAACAAACTCCATCCCAAAAAATATGTTCGTTTCTATTAGCACATACTTTACCCAAAGAAGTACACTGTAACCCATCAGCTCGAATTTCACAACAAGGAGTATCTTGAAGCATTTGACCTGCAAGTTTGTATTTCTACTTAATAATATTCATTAACCCAAACACATGCAATACATTCAAGAAACACATACAAACCAACTAATTTTTATTTTATTTTATTTTATTTTTATTAAAGAGTTTTTCTAAAAACATAAAACTTTTTTTCTTTAATGCTCCCAATACTATACAAAACTACTTTTAGAAAGAAAGAAAAAAAATACCAAACATCCCATTTCAATTCACTTTCAAACTTCATTCTAAATATTATTATTTAAAATTAATACCAATTTGAATTACTTTTTCCAATTGAATCATCAATCATTAAGAACATGGAGGCAACTTGCGGACATGAGCATAACTCAAAAGATACAAAGACAAAGTGCATATAAATCAAAATTTGTAAGATACATTACCTTGATTTGGTGTAGAATGAATAGCGATGTTGACGGCATCAATGAATATAAACTTTGCACCACTCAAATTGGTATTAAGATCATTAACAAGCGACTTGAGGCCAATATTAAAAAGTTGAATTGCATTGTTGATCTCGGCCACACATTCAAGTCTTTTGTGATCAAAGGTTGCCTTTGCATATGGAGTACACCCTACAAGCCCTACTCCGAAAATAACAAATTTTCTAGCTCCATACCTATATAGTGCCTACAATATATTTTCCAACAATATTAATTCAATTTGTATCCATCTCAAAGGCAACAATATAGATATAGATATATATACATCATGTGTTATTATTATATTATGCAACCTATTTAAAATTTTGAGATAGCAATATTTTCAACTTTTGATGTTTTGTTTTATTCTTGTTTATGTACACCTTTGAGATTTGAATTTTATTTCTAGTTGTTCCCTAAGTATACAAAATAGAGAATTTAAAAAAAAAAAAAAAAAAAAAAAAAAAAAAAAAAAAAAAAAAACTCATTTAAAAAGTACATATGGGCCAACTTTGATCAACATATGTTAACTAACACATCAACATTTTGTTAGGTTAACTAATGGTCATGTCTACTCAATAACCAATTTCAATTTCAATTGGCATATGTATCAGTTAACGACCACGAGGTCTGTGGTTCGAATCCCCCCACCCCCAATGTAATCAAAAAAAAAAAAAAAAAAAATTCAATTTCAAACTCTAGGGGCCAATTAAAAATCAAATTGTAACCTCTAGGAACAAATATGTCACTTTTGAAACATCAAGATCCAAATTAAAACTAAATTCAAATCTCAATGACGAAAACGGTACTTAGCCTTATTTCTTTTAACTAAACCTAAAATTGTTTACTTTACTTACTTTTGAAACATCAAGAACCAAATCAAACCTAAATTCAAATCTCAATGATGAAAACCCTACTTTAGCCTTATTTCTGTTAACTGAAACTATAAACTTGTTTACTTTACTTTCTAAACTAATTTTTAAAATTGTAGTTTTTTAAAAAAAATTATTTATTTTTTTGTCAAGACTTTAAGACTATATAATTTATTTAAATGTAAGTTAGATTTTTAAATATGAAAATGTTATCCAACCTGTCAAAAGAATATACTTAAGAACAAGTTCTCATTTCCATTGTAGACCACTTGGATATGTAAGCAAAGTAAAAACTAATGAAGTCAAATTTTTGTAGGGACTAACCTTCAATTGGTCGGAGAGTTGTGTGTTTAGAGCAATGGCATATTGTTGCGGAGTAAATAGGACACTAGTTTTGTAGGAAAGTGGCATAAAATAATTATTAAGATAATCGTTCCCACCAATATTAACCAGGTACAAGCAACTATCTAGATGAGCTGCACTAGTGCTTTGTGAAATCGTATATTTATGTTGTGTCAATTGTTTGTTGAAGCTTGATCTTTCACCCTACGAGCACAAAAGAGGTAATTTAATTTTTATCAAATCATATAGTTAGATCATATACTATCGACCCAAGAGGATGGAGGTTCAAATCCTCACTTCCTCAAAAAAAAAAAAAAAAAAAAAAAAACCTTACACTTTAACATGTAACTTCAAGGGCTGGTTGAACAAATAGCAATCAGGCCCAAACTAATTGCAAATTTAACAAACTTTAAAATGTTTTGCAAATATGGAAAAAAAATCTTTTTCTATCACTGATAGACTTTATCATATCACTGATAGACTTCTATCAGTGATAAACTATTATCACTGACAAAAATCTGTAAAAAGCTGAGGTGATCAGCGATAAACTTCTATCAGCCATAAGATATCAGCGATAGAAATTGTCATATCCGCAAAATTTTTAAAAACATGCTATATTTTTAATTACCTTATTCTAAATTGACATCTGTTACAATTTCCCTAACTTCAAATAGTTATTCACATAAATTATCTTTTTCCTACTTTAAACAAATCTTTAAATTAACTCTTAGTATTAGTTTATTTATAAACATTTTTTAAAGTAATTTAGACTATATTAACATCACTTTTATAAATTTTGAAAACAAATCCTGTTATATTGTGTTTTTTCTTGAATAATATTTTTTTAAAATGTATAATAAATCTTTGAACTTTAAATTTTGTGTTTAATAGACCCACGAACTTCAAAAAAGGTTCAATATATTTTTTAACTTTCAATTTTTGTATCTAATTGGTCCTCAAATTTTCAAGTTTAAGTCTAATATATCCTTGTCTTTATTTGACATTTTTTAACATCTAGGAATTCATTAGAAACAAAATTGAAACTATAGGAATTGATTCAACACATTTAAAGTTTAGGGACGCATTAAAGACTTTATAGAGTTTAGGGACTCATTAAAGATTTTTTTTTTTTTTTTAAACATAGAGATGAACAAAATTTTATGATGGTACTTAAGTTTATTTAAATTTAGTCTGTAAGTCTTTATACACTTACATATGTTTATCACTAATAACTTTTTTTAATGTCAATATGTGAATTCGATCGAACTTCTGGATTTATTGCGGTTTTTTTTAATATTTATATACTATAATTTTTTGCCCCCCAAACATCAATGTTTGATCCGCCCCTGACAATAACTCACTTTTAGATTTTTGTTAGTAGACTAAATGAATGTGAACTGCATTGTAAAGTAAAAGCTTGCAACATGTTTGTGTTCTGTAGGGTAGTAAAGTTTTATTCTAAAATAATTACCTGTGTCATTCCAGTTTCATCGCGAATTCCTGCAGCTCCAGATGCATAATTTATGCCTTTGAGAATGTTCCAACCCGTTGTGTTCTTAAATGGTGGGATGTAATTGTCAAAACCCAAATATTCAGCTGATAAATAAAAGTTGTGTTATCCTCTCATGTACCTCAAAATGAAGCATAATTTATATATATATTATTGAGTGGCAATAATATTATTATCATATATTTTCAATATAGATTGGTGCAGGTGTTAACTTAGATAAAGAAAAAAAATATCATAGAGAACAAAAGTAAGAACTATGAATTTTATTGAGAATATTTTTTAGACCTAAGATAACATCATAATAGCCTAATAAAACATAGTTTAAAATATCATTTTGGTATTTGTACATTAGAATTGTCTTATTTCAATAACTCATGTAGTTTCAAATGAAATAAGACCCATAGTACTAATATATATCTGTTTTGTAATACAACAAATGTGAAGGCAAATGGATTTGAACCTTCAACCTCCCGGGAAGGAGTACATGACAAATACCGTTGAGCTATGCTCACTTTTAGAAAACTTAAAAATATCTATAATAGTTAAGAAATGATTCTTCAATCCTAATATAAATGAAACTAATACGAATTTAACCTGATTCAAACATATAATCAACCGCACATGGGAAAATAAATAGTTGCAATGAGAAGGCAAACCAATGAAATCAGCAATGTTTCGACCATTGGTAAACCTCCCCGTTGGTATCATATCCTTTGAAAAGTCAATGCCATACGGATTGTAATCAGCTCTCGCAACTCCTTTGTTGTTGTTATTATTTCCATTGTCAACCATAGAATCACCAAAAATGAAATAACAAGGCACTTGAGATTCTCCATCCACCCAATAAGTTTCCAAAGTAAAAATTGTTAAATGCAAATAAAGAATCGACAAAACCTTTCTTTGGAGTTCCATTATGGTTAAACAATGAAATTGATTAGTTTTTTAGAAATGATGTGCTAAATTAGAATGGGTTGAGAAGCTTATATACATATATTTTAGGTTGAAATTAGTTAAATAAACAATTTGATCAATACGTTTTTATTAGTTTTTGTCAATTCTGTTATTAGCAAAATTAGTTGTATTTTGTTATTTCAGTTGTAATTTGTTATTTCATTTTTTTTATTCTAATTATCACCTTTTTTTTTATTTATATAGATAATGTCCTTCATTATAATAAATTTCATGAGTTTTACAATTAATAAAGCTCTTCTTCTCTTCAAATTGACACATGCAAAGTATTATGTTATTAGAGCAAAATGCATTGGGTGATGCCTGTTTTTGCGTTGCGTGTTCAATTGAGTATTATTATTGATTGTTCATGTAACGCCCAACATTTTCAATGAAGTTTAATTTTACTCTTGTGGGTGTTAATTTGATTCATATGGGTCTTTGAGGTTTCTTCTCATAAGGCTCTCCACTTCAAATCTATGGGGTTTTTTTTTCTCCAAGTAAGTGCATTTATGCTTGTTATGTGTCTTATTTGGGCGGAAATTTAGAGATTGTGGATGGTTGCTAAACATCTAAGAACACCCATTGAATTTGGAGAATATTTGTGGAGTTCCTTGGTGATTGGTGAAATTTTTGGAATGGTTGAGGAAATTTAGCTTGGATGAGATGTGTTTGAGTTGAATTTTTTTTTGAAGAAATTTGTCCAAGAAAAGATAGTTTGTGTGTTTGAGTGGGTAGAAGTGTGATTTTGAGGTGTCGGTGGGACAAATTGGAATCAAATTTGAAGGTGCTAGCTTTTGGGAAGCAAATTGTGTTCATTAGGTATGGCCCCAAAAGCTACGAAGTGTGCAAAAATGAGTGGTAGTTCATCTGAATCTTTTGGCAGGACTAGATTCCGGGATGAAGAGGCCTCCCGCTCTTATTTAGACTTGGTTGTCAAACGTAATGTAATTCCTGAGAGAGGTTTACAACCATGTCCTGGAGAGCAATCGAGTATTTTTTATAATATTCAAAATAGAGGTTGGGAGGAATTCACTAAGCAACCCCAGTCTGTTGTTGTCCCCATTGTGCGCGAATTTTACGCAAATATGAGAGAGGGGAGCAGCACGAAATTCACAACAAGGAGTATCTTGAAGCATTTGACCTGCAAGTTTGTATTTCTACTTAATAATATTCATTAACCCAAACACATGCAATACATTCAAGAAGCACATACAAACTAACTATTTTTTTTTTTTTTATAAAGAACTTTTTTTCTGTAATGCTCTAAATACTATACAAAACTACTTTTAGAAAGGCCAAAACGAACCTGGCTTAGCGGGCATATGTATGTGTTGACGATCAAGAGATTTGTGGTTTGAATTCCCTCACCCCAATGTACTAAAAAAAACTACTTTTAGAAAGAAAGAAAAAACAGACAAAACTTCCAATTTCAATTCACTTTCAAACTTTTACTTTTTCAAATTGAATCATCAATCATTAAGAACATGGAGGTACATTGCGGACATGAGCATAACTCAAAAGATACAAAGACAAAGTGCATATAAATCAAAATTTGGAAGATACATTACCTTGATTTATGAATATAAACTTTGCACCACTCAAATTGGTATTAAGATCATTAACAAGCGATTGAATTGCATTGTTGATCTCGGCCACACATTCAGGTCCTTTGTGATCAAAGGTTGCTTTTGCATATGGAGTACACCCTACCAGCTCTGCTCCGAAAATAACAAATTTTCTAGCTCCATACCCATATAGTGCCTACAATATATTCTCCAACAATATTAATTCAATTTTTATCCATCTCAAAGGCAACAATATAGATATAGATATATATGTTATTATTTTATTATGCAACCTATTTAAAATTTTGAGATAGAAATATTTTCAACCTTTGATGTTTTGTTTTTTTTCTTTTTTATGAACACCTTTGAGATTTGAATTTTATTTCTAGTTGTTCCCTAAGTATACAAAATAGAAAATTTAAAAAAAAAACTCATTTAAAAAGTACATATCGGCCGACTTTGATCAACATATGTTAACTAACACATCAACATTTTGTTAGGTTAACTAACGATCAAGTCTACTCAATAACCAATTTCAAACTCTAGGGGCCAATTAGAAATCAAATTGTAACCTCTAGGAACAAATATGTCACTTTTGAAACATCAAGAACCAAATTAAAACTAAATTCAAATCTCAATGACGAAAAGGTACTTTAGCCTTATTTCTTTTAATTGAACCTAAAATTGTTTACTTTACTTACTTTTGAAACATCAAGAATCAAATCAAACCTAAATTCAAATCTCAATGATGAAAACCGTACTTTAGCCTTATTTCTGTTAACTGAAACTAAACTTGTTTACTTTACTTTCTAAACTATTTTTTAAAATTGTAGCTTATTTTTTAAAAATTATTTATTTTTTTGTTAAGACTTTAACTATATAATTTATTTAAATGTAAGTTAGATTTTTAAATATGAAAATGCTATCCAACGTGTCAAAAAAATATACTTAAGAACAAGTTCTCATTTCCATTGTAGACCACTTGGATATGTAAGCAAAGTAAAAACTAATGAAGTCAAATTTTTGTAGGGACTAACCTTCAATTGGTCGGAGAGCTGTGTGTTTAGAGCAATGGCATATTGTTGGGGAGTAAATAGGACACTAGTTTTGTAGAAAAGTGGCATAAAATAATTATTAAGATAATCGTTGCCACCAATATTAACCCGGTACAAACAACTATCTAGATGAGCTACACTAGTGCCAATGGCATATTGTTGGGGAGTAAATAGGACACTAGTTTTGTAGAAAAGTGGCATAAAATAATTATTAAGATAATCGTTGCCACCAATATTAACCCGGTACAAACAACTATCTAGATGAGCTACACTAGTGCTTTGTGAAATTGTATATTTATGTTGTGTCAATTGTTTGTTGAAGCTTGATCTTTCACCCTACGAGCACAAAAGAGGTAATTTAATTTTTATCAAATCATATAGTTAGATCATATACTATCGACCCAAGAGGATGGAGGTTCAAATCCTCACTTCCACAAAAAAAAAATACAACCCTTACACTTTAAAATGTAACTTCAAATAGTTTTTTTTTTGCAACGGTATTTTAATTAAAGCGAGGATTGAAACAATAACCTTTTAGTCACGGACACAACCTTATGTCAATTAAGCTATGCTCGGTTTGGCAGTAACTTCAAATAGTTATTCACATAAATTATCTTTTTCCATCACACAAATGAATAAAAAAAACATGTCAAAGTACATTAATTCTATATTAAACCATTCAACAAAAACAGTGATAAGAGCTAAAATGCGTCTTTAATAAATGTATGATGGTTTTTTTTTCTTTCCAATGTCTCTTATAGATCTAATGGTGTGAAAATGATCATCATATCATTATAGTGATATTAGAAAAGTACATAGAAAATCAATAACTCAATTTTAGCCTAAATCTGACATAGCTCAATCCATTGATGCATTTATCTTCGACCAAAATGGCTAGATATTTGAATCTTCACTCGCGCGTGTGGTTAGAACTAAAAAATAATAATAAGAATATAAGAACTCACTTTTAGATTTTTGTTAGTAGACTAAATGAATGTGAACTGCATTGTAAAGTAAAAGCTTGCAACATGTTTGTGTTCTCCAGGGTAGTAAAGTTTTATTCTAAAATAATTACCTGTGTCATTCCAGTTTCATCGCGAATTCCTGCAGCTCCAGATGCATAATTTATGCCTTTGAGAATGTTCCAGCCCGTTGTGTTCTTAAATGGTGGGATGTAATTGTCAAAACTCAAATATTCAGTTGATAAATAAAACTTGTGTTATCCTCCCATGTACCTCAAAATGAAGCATAATTTATATATATATTATTGAGTGACAATAATATTATGATCATATATCATCATAATAGCCTGATAAAACATCATTTTGGTATTTGTACATTAGAATTGTCTTATTTCAATAACTCATGTAGTTTCAAATGAAATGAGGCCCATAGTACTAAAATATATCTTTGTTGTAATACAACAAATGTGAAGGCAAATGGATTTGAACCTTCAACCTCAAGGGAAGGAGTACATGACAAATACCGTTGAGCTATGCTCACTTTTAGAAAACTTAAACATATCTATAATAGTTAAGAAATGATTCTTCAATCCTAATATAAATGAAACTAATACGAATTTAACCTGATTCAAATATATAATCAACCGCACATGGGAAAATAAATAGTTGCAATGAGAAGGCAAACCAATGAAATCAGCAATGTTTCGACCATTGGTAAACCTCTGTTAACTCTCCAAATGAGAGTTATTTAGGTCTATAATTGTTGTATATTCATGAAGTCTTTTGAAGCATTCTAGCTAATATTGAGCATAATATGTGTTTAGTAGTGACATTTGTGAAATGGTGTTAAAGTTAATGCTTATGTGGAAAATATGTGCATAAGTGTGTAATTGGTGAAAAATGTCTAATTAATGCCTTTCAGGAGTGTTGCTGAAGTTTTGCGAGGAGCGCAATGGGATAAGAAGAGGGGCAGCTGAAAACAGAACTTTGCGATCGCAACACAATCGCAATACTTGCTCTTCTGCTGCGTTTTTTCAGCCGCCGGCCCTTCCTGTATCCGCCACGTCTGAGGTTGTTCCCCTAATTTGGATGGAGATCCGAGATTAGGGTACAGACTATGGAACCTCTGAAGACTATAGAGAGCAAGAGAGATCCTCTCGATCATC
This sequence comes from Herpetospermum pedunculosum, assembly GCA_028017165.1. Classification (NCBI taxonomy): domain Eukaryota; kingdom Viridiplantae; phylum Streptophyta; class Magnoliopsida; order Cucurbitales; family Cucurbitaceae; genus Herpetospermum; species Herpetospermum pedunculosum. The sequence continues at coordinate 53,349,582 of CM051529.1, forward strand.
AGATCCGAGAAGAAACCTCCTTGGCGTTCTGGAATTTGGAGGAAGAAGGGAAGATTCCTGACAAGACATTCTTCTCCTTCGACCGAAGCAAACGTGGACGAGCAGATCTTCACTCGACTGTTTCCTTTTGTTTATAGCTATTGCTTTCATATCGTTTGAATCTGTTATTTGAATTGTTGTTGTATTTGCTTATCATGAGTAATCAATTAGTTTTGTTGAGTTCTTCTAAATTCATGAGTGGCTAGTATTATAAAGGTTTGCTAGGACGAATCCATAGAAAATAAAGATGTGATTTCGGCATGTAAATAAGCATGAATGCATTGATTGAGTGTGAACTTCATCCCATGAACATTTTCGATCGGCCATCCATTTTGTTCTAACGAGTTCCTAACCTCCGGAAGGAGTAAGAATTCAGAGTCACTCATTCATGTTAGCCTTTCACGGTAAATAGAGAGTGGTCTAGGAATAGGCACTTTCCTAGCACGTTTGATAGCATGCAATTCTAAATAGGTTTTTATCCTTACTTGGATATGAGTAATTTAAGAATCTAAAGCATACAATCGGAAGATGTATGAGATCTAGCTAAAACGATGCATGTAATGTTAATTTGCTGCTGAATGATCATGGTTTATGCCTATGGAGGACTCTTAGCCAACCTTGCTGTCTTTCTCTTAGAACTTAGCTGATTGTTAGCCTGTTGCGAAAGTTCTGTTAGATCCGCATTATTTGTTACAACTGCAAGTTACTTTAGCATTCTTAGTCAGTAGTCAGCTTAGTTTACACCCGATCTATGAGTTATTACATGAGTCCTAGCCTACCCTGTTTGTTAGTATAGATTTTTGTTGCTGTCTGTTCGCTAGTATTTTGCTGTTTACGTATTTATATTTGTATTCTTGTCTAAAGTTTTCTGCAAGTTGTTATTATTTCAGCATTTTCGCTATTTACTTGTTTCTGCATTTTGTATGTTTTGTCGTTATTTCAGCAACCCAACCAACAACATTGTGTCACCGGTTACATTTTCCTTCAATCAATCTGTACTTGGCATAAACTTAATCAAATCTCTGTGGAAAAACGATATAAAATATACTTATCACTTGCTGCAGACCGTGTATACTTGCATGGCTATTTGCTTAATTTAATCAATATATAACCTCATTGATCAAAGCAACAAGTTTTTGGTGCCGCTGCCGGGGATTTGCATTACTTTTGTGTTAAGTTGATTGATTGTAAGATCTGTGCTGAATACGTGAGCTTAATTTGTTTACTATCATTTTCAGGCACAGAACGAAACTATGCAGGTGAACAACGTATGTGTACGGCGGAGTAAATGAATACGCTGCAGAACTTAATTGGAGGAAGAGTTTACCCACAACAGTTTGAAGAATTTTATCAGTCATGTGCTTATTGTGGGGATAATCATAACTTGGAGAATTGCCCAACATTAAATTATCAAAAGAGGCAATATCAACAAAGCTATGACAACTATTATTCGTACCTGTGTGGACATGATCAGTGGCAACTCTCAAATAATCATTGGGAAGAGCATGTGCAAGTTGCTCATTATGAAGAGTTCCACTAACATGAAGACTATCAACATTATGCGCCAACTCAAAATGAAGAATTATCACCCGCTTTGGAGGCGCTATGGATAGAATTCGTGGAAAGGAATGATGCATCCATGGAGAATGGATGTGCAATTAGCCCAGCTCACAAATGACTTACAAAATCTACTTGCTACAGCAAAATCACACCCACCATGCCCTCAGATGTTTGATTTTTATGATGATGACTCCTTTGTTACCTTCGATTCTGAGAAGAGTGATCCAATGGAAAATCTCCATATTAAATGGTGGAGTTGGTGAAAGTTGAGAAAAATGAAATTGTGTTGGATGAGGCCAAAGAGACTAATACGCTGCTTGAGGAACAAGAATTTGAAATGTTTGATGTTGCAACAAGCTTCTCCACCAATGAAAGAGTTGAGCCACCACCACCACAAATGCTCCAGCTGAAGGAGTTAGAAAGAGATGTGCCAGAAAAAGAAGTCTCAGCACATCAAAGCTATGTTGTAGCAAATGTTGTAGAAAAAAAAACCAACGCACAGAAAGTACAAACCTTGGGATGTTATAACATGCAGTCTCTTTGAAAGAATCAACAATTTCAAGGTGTGGCAGAATGTCCGACCCCGTAAATCAAGACTTAAGTATCTTAAAGGAGCAGAAGTGATGCCTCGAAACATTGAAGAATATCCATATGAGGCAGATTGACAAGGGAGATTTCTGATCCCTAAACTCTTAAATTAGGCTTTTATCATGCTTTGCTTAGATTTTGTATGTTAGGAGTGGTTTATTTTGGGAATGAGATATTTATCATGTGCCAACAATCATAGTGTACTGGGAGACAATTCTGAAAATAGTTTGATGCTTCTGCTATCATGCTTGAAATCTTTGTTAATGCGCTTACCATAGTCGTTTAGCATGAATTGATGATGCCTTCATTTTGAAATGATTATTTTGCATGCTTGTGCTATTACAACATTATACTTAAGCATGGAGCGAAGTGTGGAATTCTGCCTTCCGAATTTGTCTTGTGATAATGTTGTTAGATTTATAATGTTTAGCTAGCTTGGACTATTTTCTCTGCTGATAGTTTCTGTCTATATCTTTTGCAACTGGCTAAAATGTGATTCTCTGTGGGCTGTTTATTGTTTAGAGTGCTGGATGAGTGTCAAGTACACGCTTTAAGCTTGAATTAGCTTCATAGGTTGGAAAGCATGCAACCTTGTAAGACCTTACCTTTGCTTCGAATAAACCTCTGCTTGGTGTGTTATCTAACCTAGGAGAGCCATTCCAACCTTTAGATATTTAAAGTCTGCCTGCTTTTAACTTAAAACTAGATGCTTCTAACTAAGTTTGGGGGTGTGCCACCCAATGCTCTCATTGAGGACAATGAGAAGTCCAAGTTTGGGGGTAAGGCAGCCTTCTAGCCCCTAGGAACACTCCTCTCTCCGTTATTAGATATGCATTTGTTCTTCTTTGAAAAAAAAAGAAAAAAAAAAACATTTTCTTTTTTCTAAGAATGCTGAGTAATCAGGGCCATTTGTGTAACCCACAAGTGGCACTGCATCAAAAGAAAAACTTAAGGAAAAAGAAAGCATTGAAAAAGAAAAGCAAAGAAAAAAAAAAGAGAAAAAGAACATAAAACAAAGAAGAAGAATGTATGCCAGAAGGTTGCAGCCTTGAATGCTTAGATGTTCCTATGTACTGAAATCTGATCCTAAGTTAGCTAAGCAAGGGGCTGTAACTAGAAGGCTTATCTAGGGAAATGAGTGTTTGTCTTAAATAGAGTGATGTCATGGCTTAGATTGTGTACTCTGACACTTTTTTGGTTCTAAGCATGGCATGACTTTAAGGATTCCTAGGAAATAAAAGAATAAAATTTAGAAGCATGAACTGAGTTTTAAGTTGAGAGTAGGTAGATTTTAAAGCTAAAGGATGACTGCACAATGAGCTTGGTGATATAGGCAGATAAACCAGAAGGTAGGGAGTTATAAAAAACTGAAGGTTTTAAAGGCAAAGAAATTCAGAATGATAACATGAAGTTGGTTTTAGTTTAAAGTGTGTCAGAGGACAGCATTGCCTTCGGCAATAAGCCAAGAGAATAAACAGTTTGGTTAGTTGGAGATAAGGAAAAGACTTAGCAGCTAGACCAAAAGAAAGAAAGGGAAGGTGAGTTTATAGTATTGCTAGAGGGCTAGCAATAGCTCAAGTTTGGGGTGTGTTAACTCTCCAAAATGAGAGTTATTTAGGTCTATAATTGTTGTATATTCATGAAGTCTTTTGAAGCATTCTAGCTAATATTGAGCATAATATGTGTTTAGTAGTGACATTTGTGAAATGGTGTTAAAGTTAATGCTTATGTGGAAAAATTGTGCATAAGTGTGTAATTGGTGAAAAATGTCTAATTAATGCCTTTCGGGAGTGTTGCTGAAGTTTTGCGAGGAGCGCAATGGGATAAGAAGAGGGGCAGCTGAAAACAGAACTTTGCGATCGCAACGCAATCGCAATACTTGTTCTTCTGCTGCGTTTTTCCAGCCGTCGGCCCTTCCTGTATCCGCCACGTCTGAGGTTGTTCCCCTAATTTGGATGGAGATCCGAGATTAGGGTACAGACTATGGAACCTCTGAAGACTATATATAGAGAGCAAGTTGAAGGAAGAAAAAAAACCCTTTTACGGTGAAGAGATTCGAAAATCCGAAAACCCCAAGAGAGATCCTCTCGATCATCAGATCCGAGAAGAAACCTCCTTGGTGTTCTGGAATTTGGAGGAAGAAGGGAAGATTCCTCACAAGACATTCTTCTCCTTTGACCGAAGCAAACGTGGACGAGCAGATCTTCACTCTATTGTTTCCTTTTGTTTATAGCTATTGCTTTCATATCGTTTGAATCTGTTATTTGAATTGTTGTTGTATTTGCTTATCATGAGTAATCAATTAGTTTTGTTGAGTTCTTCTAAATTCATAAGTGGCTAGTATTATAAAGGTTTGCTAGGACGAATCCATAGAAAATAAAGATGTGATTTCGGCATGTAAATAAGCATCAATGCATTGATTGAGTGTGAACTTCATCCCATGAACATTTTCGATCGGCCATCCATTTTGTTCTAACGAGTTCCTAACCTCCGAAAGGAGTAAGAATTCAGAGTCACTCATTCATGTTAGCCTTTCACGGTAAATAGAGAGTGGTCTAGGAATAGGCACTTTCCTAGCACGTTTGATAGCATGCAATTATAAATAGGTTTTTATCCTTACTTGGATATGAGTAATTTAAGAATCTAAAGCATACAATCGAAAGATGTATGAGATCTAGCTAAAACGATGCATGTAATGTTAATTTGCTGCTGAATGATCATGGTTTATGCCTATGGAGGACTCTTAGCCAACCTTGCTGTCTTTCTCTTAGAACTTAGTTGATTGTTAGCCTGTTGCGAAAGTTCTGTTAGATCCGCATTATTTCTTACAACTGCAAGTTACTTTAGCATTCTTAGTCAGTAGTCAGCTTAGTTTACACCCGATCTATGAGTTATTACATGAGTCCTAGCCTACCCTGTTTGTTAGTATAGATTTATGTTCCTGTCTGTTCGCTAGTATTTTGCTGTTTACGCATTTATATTTGTAGTCTTGTCTAAAGTTTTCTGCAAGTTGTTATTATTTCAACATTTTCGCTATTTACTTGTTTCTGCATTTTGTATGTTCTGTCGTTATTTCAGCAACCCAACCAACAACATTGTGTCACCGGTTACATTTTCCTTCAATCAATTTGTACTTAGCATAAACTTAATCAAATCTCTGTGGGAAAACGATATAAAATATACTTATCACTTGCTGCAGACCGTGTATACTTGCATGGTTATTTGCTTAATTTAATCAATATATAACCCCATTGAGCAAAGCAACAACCTCCCCGTTGGTATCATATCCTTTGAAAAGTCAATGACAAATTGGAAGAAAATTTGAAGGTGCTAGATTTTGGGAAGCAAATTGTGTTCATTAGGTATGGCCCCAAAAGCTACGAAGTGTGCAAAAATGAGTGGTAGTTCATCTGAATCTTTTGACAGCACTAGATTCTGGGACGAAGAGGCCTCCCGCTCTTATTTAGACTTGGTTGTCAAACGTAATGTAATTCCTGAGAGAGGTTTACAACCATGTCCTGGAGAGCAATCAAGTATTTTTTATAGTATTCAAAATAAAGGTTGGGAGGAATTCACTAAGCAACCCCAGTCTGTTGTTGTCCCCATTGTGCGCGAATTTTACGGAAATATGAGAGAGGGGAGTACCACGGTGTTTGTGCGACGCAAAAATGTGCATTTTGATTTTGCAACCATCAATCGGTTTTATAAACTTCCAGACATTGATTGGGATGGTTATGGAACATATGCCGCCAATGAAGTAGATTATGATGAGATCATAGCCAATCTGTGTCAGCCGGGAACTCAATGGAAAACTCGACAAGAGGAAAAGTTGAGTTTTAAGGCATCCCACCTGAGTATGACGAATAAGGTTTGGCATAATTTTATTTGTGCTAAAATTTTGCCCGTCACACATGTGAACGATGTTACAAAAGACCTGGCAATCCATTTATATGCACTTGTAACGGGCAACTCAATTGATGTGGATCGAATCCTTCAACAATCCATAAAACATGCAAAAAGGGCAGCTACAACTGGTGGCCTTGCTCACCCTTCTTTGATTACAGCACTATGCAGCAAGGTTGGGGTGGTTTGGGGCTCCGATGAGGAGTTAAAACATTCTAGTCGTGATGGATAAAAAGCACATTTTAGGATTAAAAACTCCCAACATGGTTGAAGAACTAGCCCATGACTAAGAATACTTAGCTCCCAGTTCGTCTCAACCACCTCAAGATCAATTGACTTTGAAGCAAGGATTAGAGAGAATAAAACTCCGAAATGAACAAAGGTTGGATAGAATAGAGCACAAATAGGAGCAAGGACGACGCAAAATGGAAAGACGGTTGCAAAGACACATGGCGCACAACAATCAATGTTTTGATCGTCTTTTTCAGGTGTTGGCACGCCCCGAGTTAAATCAAGGAACTAACCTTATTCGTTGTCCAACCCCTCCCTCGTCGTCTAATGAAGATGAACACATGTGTGCGACGCTCACTCACAGAAGTTTTCGTATTCCTTGTTTTCTTCTTCTTTGCTTTGTTTTTGTATTCCTTCTTTCACATTGAGGACACTGTTTAATTTTAAGTTGGGGGTGGGAAACAATTTTGTTGAGCATGGTGTTTATTATAAGTTGTTTTTGGATTCTTTATGATTATGACAGTCTAAGAAATGTTCTTTGAGTTTTGCGTGATATCTTGGAATACCATGTAAGCTAGGGATACATCTTTAGTTTGGTTTGTAATGCATAGAGCATGATTAGTGTTTTTGCTTTGGAAAATACATGATAGCGTCTCATTGAGTTATTGAATGAAGAATGTTTTAGGTTTATTGCCAAAATAACCTGCTTTTGTGAGTTATTGAGCCATTAAACACATTTATTACACGGTGCTTTAATTTCTTAAATTGTGTGAGTGCCATACATATTTGAATTTTTTTAGAACTTGCTTTGTTCTAAATTGTTTTGAATGCTTAATTTCTAAGGGTAATTTAGGTAAAGTCAATTTTTAGCTTTCTAAAACAGCCTACCATCGACATTGAGTCCTTAGTTAAGCCAAATCTTGAGCCTTAGACCTTTTCATTGGAAGAGATTACCACATTACAAGCCTGAAAATCATTCTCTTGTTGTGTAATCCTTTCTTTGAACCCTATAATGAAAGATTACATATGCTTAGCATATGAAGCTTTAATATATCCAGAGAGTTGCAACATGTGCCAATAGGGCATTCCTAAATGGAAGCATATCTTTCACACACAAATAATAATAATGTGTGAAGAAGAAGAAAAGAAAAACAAAACAAAAAAAACAAACAAGTTTGATATTCCACTTTGGAAATGAAAGTATGGGTAAAAGCTCCTTCAAAATGGAAGTAAAATCTTCATGTGGATAAGTTGTGTATAATTCATTCAATAAAAGAGCTTAAAATTTTCTATCCATCCACCCGTACCTAAGCCAAATTACATCCAAAACGAGACCCTTAAATTGTTGCATTCATTATGTTCATCGATGGCTATGATGTGATATATTAGTAAGCATATGATAAAAATCTTTTATGTATTGGTGTGAGAGTTCATCGTATATATGCTCTAAACAGTTGAGCGTTGTGAGTGAATTTCTGTGAGGGTGATAGACCTTGTGCATTCAATTTTGGTAGTTTGATGAGAGTTGACGACGAAAAGGAGAGAAAAAACAACAGAGAAAAGAGTTTTGAAGATCCGAGCATCCAAATGAAGCGAGAGCGACGCTTGGAAACTCGTGGATTCATTCGTGCATTGTTTCTTTTCCTCTATTTCATCATTTTTATTACTTGTAATGAATATGCCTTTGAATATTTATTTTGTTGAGATTTTCAGTATGAAATAATTCTTTTATCTAGAGCGTAGATGTAGTCGCTATTGAATCTTATTCTTCATTGTTGATTATTAAGAACTTGGTTTCATATTAGATTGTGAAAACTTTTATGAGCTTACTGCATGTTAGAATTTGGTCAATCTTAGTTTGAATTTATATCAATGCTTTGAGGTCGATAGATGATAATCATTGATGAACCTTAATTGTTTTTCCCAATTTATATGAGAGATAGACATATCCTTGTAGATTTTGTGGCAACGATAGTTTTACATCCTTCATAATTGAATTGTTCGGATTGTCATAGAATTATAGGCAATTGACCTTTTAATGAATATTGTTATTGCTCGAGAGATAGTAGCAAGTCTATTGAGTAGAACTTGTCAATCATTTTTTTATAACTTTTAATTATTGAAGAATAGAAGAAAATAAGGATGAAGTTTTTGCTCTAGAGTCTCAACCATCTACATTTACTATAATTGTTGTTAGTTTTTGTGCTTTTAATTACTTTAAGTCATAAGTAATTTCATATTTCATCCACCATTGATTAATCGATTGCTCAGATAAAATTGAGGCTTATAAATTTGGTAATTAGTAGCTTGGTAATTAGTACTTACACACTATATTACTTAGGACAATTCGTACACTTGCGAAATCGGACAACAAACTCCTGCCTGTGAAGGCTCGTCCTTTGATTTGACGGGTGAGAATGACTTTTATAGTCGAAACAAAAAATCATGGGGCTAAGAAAGTGAATAAAATCAAGGGAGAAAAAAATGGAAAGATTTTTTAAAATATAACGTGGAGAAGGGTGGTAAATAAAGAAGGGTAAATAAGGAATAAAAAAGATAGGAGGGAGAAAGATAAATCATAAAAGGGAAATGTATTTCATTTTTTTTAAAAGGGAGATCAATTGAAACGGGATCCCAAAACTGGTCATTTACTATGATTTCCCATCTAAAATTAGGCATTCTTCTCGTTGGCCCATGAATCAAATTAACCCTCCCTAAAGTAAAATTTAAATGAATTGAAAACGTTCTCCAGAAACCTATAGGTGGAAGTAGTATTGTTTATAAGTTAAACTTTCAAAAATCAAAAACCAAATAGTTATCAAACAGGGTCGTAATTTTTATTTTTGGAATTTGGCTAAGAAATCAAATGTTTCCTTCCAAGAGGTGAAAATCATATTAAATAATTTGTGAGGAAATAAGTTCAATATTCAAAAATAGAAAACAATAACGAATTATCAGATGGGGCTAAAAGTAAGCCATTTAGCTCTAGTTATTCAAGTAATTAAAGATATTTGCTCTTCCTAACTCTGGCAAATCATCTAAGTCAAAAAATCATTCTCTTTTTCATTTATATTATGCCAAAAGAGAATACATACTTTCACTAGAACTCTTTTAGTCAAGAAATAGAAAGGAACTCTTTTAGTCAAGAAATAGAAAGAAGATGAATTGGAGATAACATTCCAAATAACACAATCATTTTTAATAAAGCGAAAGGGGAAAAATTCCCCTTATGAGATTTTCACCAAATAATAATTTGAAAATTAATCTTTAATATATAAGGAATTTTAATCAACACTCGTTTTGAAATTCTAAACATTCCTTAGATTTCAGATTAGATATTATAGGTTATATATATAAGACAACATGATATTTTATATGATTTTAAATCCTTAGAGCATCTTAAATTTTCACGAGAAAAACAGTTAATTGTTGGACACATTATCACCCAACAAAAAAGTTTGTATTAACTCGTTACTTTTATATTTTAATATATGTTAATGAATTAAGTTGCTTAATCTTTTGTGTTAGGATACAAACAATATCCCACATTGACTAGAAAAGGGAAAGATCATGGGTATATAAGGTGGGACAATTATCTCCCATGAGGGTATAGTCCCAAAGTGGACAATATCATACCATTGTGGAGATATTTGGGTTTCATTGTCCTTAATATTTTGTATTGGCCATAAAAAAATTTTATTAATAAAACTTTGAATTTTGTAAATAAATAATTAGTTCTAGTTTAATAGATAATTACTTTATCAATTTTCTCTAAATAAAAATGAAAATTAGAACAAACAGAACATAAATAAGAATTCCTATTGGGAATTGGAATATCACTTTGAATAGAGTTAAAGTCATGCCTCATAACCACTATGAATACAAGTTTTAGGTGAGAGCTAAATAATTATATTCTCAATTAGAAGTAAAGTTTCACGGTACAGTTTATCCTTCTCTTTTAGCAGTCACACCCTTCCCTCTCAATTGTTGATCAAAGAGATTTTTTTTGTTTCGCTATTAATAAGTGTGATGTTGCTCTTGGCTAAGTTGGAAAAATTGTGGTTTTATTTGTATGTGATTGAATTGATGTGTATGTTTTCCATGTGGCATTGCATGTCGAAAAAAATGTTTATTTGATGCAACCTCATGCATATCTATGATCATGAACATGTTTTCTGCATTAGTTTTCTTATTTTCTCAAATTATTTATAAAATTTATTTATCTGTATCAATTTAATTTATTTTATGTTTTCAATGAGGTCCTAAATAAAGAGTCTTAAATTCTTTTTGACAAATTATATTTCTCTATATCTTTTCTCAACAATTTTTAAATTTCATAAGCACGTATGTAGTAACGTGCCTATCGCAATGTAATTTTTTAAAAGAAAAAATAAAAAGAAAAAAAAGAAATTGAGGGTGTTAGAGTTGGTATATCAAATCAAAGTTAAAAGATAATTTTGATAATGTCTCATTATTATTTAATAGAAAGTTTGGAGACGTTAGATAATATACCATATGATCTATTTATGTACATGATTAGATTAGAGTTGAAGTAGATGATGAATATCAAACGGATAAGTATCGTTGGGATGTTGGGCTTTGAAAGCTCTGCTTGCAAATGTCATCATTCCAATCTCAGTTGGGTGAACTCCATCCCAAAAAATATGTTCGTTTCTATTAGCGCATACTTTACCCAAAGGAGTACACTGTAACCCATCAGCTCGAATTTCACAACAAGGAGTATCTTGAAGCATTTGACCTGCAAGTTTGTATTTCTACTTAATAATATTCATTAACTCAAACACATGCAATACATTCAAGAAGCACATACAAACTAACTTTTTTTTTTTTTTTACTAGAGTTTTTCTAAAAACATAAAACTTTTTTCCGTAATGCTCCAAATACTATACAAAACAACTTTTAGAAAGGCCAAAGCGAGCATGGCTCAGCGGCATATGTATGTGTTGATGATCAAGAGGTCTGTGGTTCGAATTCCTCCACCTCTGATGTACTCGGAAAAAAAAACAATTTTTAGAAAGAAAGAAAAAAAAAGACCAAACATCCAATTTCAATTCACTTTCAAACTTCATTCTAAATATTATTATTTAAAATTAATACCAATTTGAATTACTTTTTCCAATTGAATCATCAATCATTAAGAACATGGAGGTAACTTGCGGCCATGAGCATAACTCAAAAGATACAAAGACAAAGTGCATATAAATCAAAATTTGTAAGATACATTACCTTGATTTGGTGTAGAATGAATAGCGATGTTGACGGCGTCAATGAATATAAACTTTGCACCACTCAAATTGGTATTAAGATCATTAACAAGCGATTTGAGGCCAATATTAAAAAGTTGAGTTGCATTGTTGATCTCGGCCACACATTCAGGTCCTTTGTGATCAAAGGTTGCCTTTGCATATGGAGTACACCCTACAAGCCCTACTCCGAAAATAACAAATTTTCTAGCTCCATACCCATATAGTGCCTACAATATATTTTCCAATAATATTAATTTAATTTGTATCCATCTCAAAGGCAACAATATAGATATAGATATATATACATCATGTGTTATTATTAAATTAAGCAACCTATTTAAAATTTTGAGATAGCAATATTTTCAAGTTTTGATGTTTTGTTTTATTCTTTTTTATGTACACCTTTGAGATTTTAATTTTATTTCTAGTTGTTCCCTAAGTATACAAAATAGAGAATTAAAAAAAAAAAAAAAAAAAACTCATTTAAAAAGTACATATCGACTTTGATCAACATATGTTAACTAACACATCAACATTTTGTTAGGTTAACAAACGGTCAAGTCTACTCAATAACCAATTTCAATTTCAAACTCTAGGGGCCAATTAGAAATCAAATTGTAACCTCTAGGAACAAATATGTCACTTTTGAAACATCAAGATCCAAATTAAAACTAAATTCAAATCTCAATGACGAAAACCATACTTAGCCTTATTTCTTTTAACTGAACCTAAAATTGTTTACTTTACTTACTTTTGAAACATCAAGAACCAAATCAAACCTAAATTCAAATCTCAATGATGAAAATCGTACTTTAGCCTTATTTATGTTAACTGAAACTAAACTTGTTTACTTTACTTTCTAAACTATTTTTTAAAATTGTAGCTTATTTTTTGAAAATTATTTATTTTTTTGTCAAGACTTTAAGACTATATAATTTATTTAAATGTAAGTTAGATTTTTAAATATGAAAATGTTATCCAACATGTCAAAAAAATATACTTAAGAACAAGTTTTTATTTCCATTGTAGACCACTTGGATATGTAAGCAAAGTAAAAACTAATGAAGTCAAATTTTTGTAGGGACTAACCTTCAATTGGTCGGAGAGTTGTGTGTTTAGAGCAATGGCATATTGTTGCGGAGTAAATAGGACACTAGTTTTGTAGGAAAGTGACATAAAATAATTATTAAGATAATCGTTGCCACCAATATTAACCAGGTACAAGCAACTATCTAGATGAGCTGCACTAGTGCTTTGTGAAATCGTATATTTATGTTGTGTCAATTGTTTGTTGAAGCTTGATCTTTCACCCTACGAGCACAAAAGAGGTAATTTAATTTTTATCAAATCATATAGTTAGATCATATACTATCGACCCAAGAGGATGGAGGTTCAAATCCTCACTTCCACAAAAAAAAAAAAAATACAACCCTTACACTTGAACATGTAACTTCAAATAGTTATTCACATAAATTATCTTTTTCCATCACACAAATGAATAAAAAACCATGTCAAAGTACATTAATTTTATATTAAACCATTCAACAAAAACGGTGATAAGAGCTAAAATGCGTCTTTAATAAATATATTTTGGTTTTTTTTCTTTCTTTCCAATCTCTCTTATAGATCTAATGGTGTGAAAATGATCATCATATCATTATAACGATATTAGAAAAGTACATAGAAAATCAATAACTCAATTTTAGCCTAAATCTGACATAGCTCAATCCATTAATGCATTTATCTTCGACCAAAATGGCCAGATATTTGAATCTTCACTCGCACGTGTGGTTAGAACTAAAAAATAATAATAATAATATAATAACTCACTTTTAGATTTTTGTTAGTAGACTAAATGAATGTGAACTGCATTGTAAAGTAAAAGCTTGCAACATGTTTGTGTTCTCTAGGGTAGTAAAGTTTTATTCTAAAATAATTACCTGTGTCATTCCAGTTTCATCGCGAATTCCTGCAGCTCCAGATGCATAATTTATGCCTTTGAGAATGTTCCAACCCGTTGTGTTCTTAAATGGTGGGATGTAATTGTCAAACCCCAAATATTCAGCTGATAAATAAAACTTGTGTTATCCTCCCATGTACCTCAAAATGAAGCATAATTTATATATATATATATATATTAATGAGTGACAATAATATTATTATCATATATTTTCAATATAGATTGGTGCACGTGTTAGCTTAGATAAAGAAAAAAAAATATCATAGAGAACAAAAGTAAGAACTATGAATTTTATTGAGAATATTTCTTAGACCTAAGATAACATCATAATAGCCTAATAAAACATAGTTTAAAATATCATTTTGGTATTTGTACATTAGAATTGTCTTATTTCAATAACTCATGTAGTTTTAAATGAAATGAGACCCATAGTACTAAAATATATCTTTTTTGTAATATAACAAATGTGAAGGCAAATGGATTTGAGCCTTCAACCTTAAGGGAATGAGTACATGACAAATACTGTTGAGCTATGCTCACTTTTAGAAAACTTAAACATATCTATAATAGTTAAGAAATTATTCTTCAATCCTAATATAAATGAAACTAATACGAATTTAACCTGATTCAAATATATAATCAACTGCACATGGGAAAATAAATAGTTGAAATGAGAAGGCAAACCAATGAAATCAGCAATGTTTCGACCATTGGTAAACCTCCCCGTTGGTATCATATCCTTTGAAAAGTCAATGCCATACGGATTGTAATCAGCTCTCGCAACTCCTTTGTTGTTGTTATTATTTCCATTGTCAACCATAGAATCACCAAAAATGAAATAACAAGGCACGTGAGATTCTCCATCCACCCAATAGGTTTCCAAAGTAAAAATTGTTAAATGCAAATAAAGAATCGACAAAACCTTTCTTTGGAGTTCCATTATGGTTGAACAATGAAATTGATTAGTTTTTTAGAAATGATGTGCTAAATTGGAATGAGTTGAGAAGCTTATATACATATATTTGAGGTTGAAATTAGTTAAATAAACAATTTGATCAATAGGTTTTTATTAGTTTTTGTCAATTCTGTTATTAGCAAAATTAGTTGTATTTTTGTTATTTCAATTGTAATTTGTTAATTCATTTTTTGTTATTCTAATTATCACCCCCATTTTTTTTTATATAGATAATGTCCTTCATTATAATAAATTTCATGAGTTTTACAATTAATAAAGCTCTTCTTCTTCTCCTCAAATTGACACATGCAAAGTATTATGTTATTAGAGCAAAATGCATTGTGTGACGCCTGTTTTTGCCTGTTCAATTGAGTATTATTATTTATTGTTCATGTAACGCCCAACATTTTCAATGAAGTTTAATTTTATTCTTGTGGGGGTTAATTTGATTCATATGGGTCTTTGAGGTTTCTTCTCATAACGCTTTCCACTTTAAATCTATGAGTTTTTTTTTTTCTCCAAGTAAGTGCATTTATGCTTGTTATGTGTCTTATTTGGACTGAAATTTAGAGATTGTAGATGGTTGCTAAACATCTAATAACACCCACTGATTTGAATTTGGAGTATATTTGTGGAGTTAGTTGGTGATGGGTGAAATTTTTGGAGTTGTTGAGGAAATTTAGCTTGGATGAGATGTCTTTGAGTTGAATTTTTTTTGAAGAAATTTGTCAAAGAAAAGATAGTTTGTGTGCTTGAGTGGGTAGAAGTGTGATTTTGAGGTGTTGGTGGGACAAATTGGAAGCAAATTTGAAGGTGCTAGCTTTTGGGAAGCAAATTGTGTTCATTAGTTATGGCCCCAAAACCTACGAAGTGTGCAAAAATGAGTGGTAGTTCATCTGAATCTTTTGACAGGACTAGATTTCGGGACGAAGAGGCCTCCCGCTCTTATTTAGACTTGGTTGTCAAACGTAATGTAATTCCTGAGAGAGGTTTACAACCATGTCCTGGAGAGCAATCGAGTATTTTTATAATATTCAAAATAGAGGTTGGAAGGAATTCACTAAGCAACCCCAGTCTGCTGTTGTCCCAATTGTGAGCGAATTTTACGCAAATATGAGAGAGGGGAGCACCACGGTGTTTGTGCGACGCAAAAATGTGCATTTTGATTTTGCAACCATCAACCGATTTTATAAACTTCCAGACAATGATTGGGATGGTTATGGAACATATGCCGCCAATGAAGTTGATTATGATGAGATCATAGCCAATCTGTGTCAGCCGGGAACTCAATGGAAAACTCGACAAGAGGAAAAGTTGAGTTTTAAGGCATCCCACCTGAGTGTGCCGAATAAGGTTTGGCATAATTTTATTTGTGCTAAAAATTTTCCCGTCACACATGTGAACGATGTTACAAAAGACCTGGCAATCCTTTTATATGCACTTGTAACGGGCAACTCAATTGATGTGGATCGAATCCTTCAACAACCCATAAAACATGCAAAAATGGCAGCTACAACTGGTGGCCTTGCTCACCCTTCTTTGATTATAGCACTATGCAGCAAGGCTGGGGTGGTTTGGGGCTCAGATGAGGAGTTAAAACATTCTAGCCGTGATGGATAAAAATCACATTTTACGATTAAAAAGTCCCAACATGGTTAAAGAACTAGCCCATGACTAAGAATACTTAGTTGTCAGTTCGTCTCAACGACCTCAAGATCAGTTGACTTTGAAGCAACGATTAGGGAGAATAGAACTCTGAAATGAACAAAGGTTGGATATAATAGAGCACAAACAGGAGCAAGGATGACGCAAAATGGAAAGACGGTTGCAAAGACACATGGTGCACAACAATCAATGTTTTGATCGTCTTTTTAAGGTGTTGGCACTCCTCGGGTTAAATCAAGGAACGAATCTAATTCTTTGTCCAACCCCTCCCTCGTCGTCTAAATGAAGATGAACACATGTGTGCGACGCTCACTCAGGGAAGTTTTCGTATTCCTTGTTTTCTTCTTCTTTGCTTTGTTTTTGTATTCCTTCTTTCACAGTGAGGACACTGTTTAATTTTAAGTTGGGGGTGGGAAACAATTTTGTTGAGAATGATGTTTATGATAAGTTGTTTTTGGATTCTTTATGATGATGACAGTCTAATAAATGTTCTTTGAGTTTTGCGTGATATCTTGGAATACCATGCAAGCTAGGGATACATCTTTAGTTTGGTTTGTAATGCATAGAGCATGATTAGTTTTTTTGCTTTGGAAAATACATGATAGCGTCTCATTATGTTATTGAATGAAGAATGCTTTAGGTCTATTGCCAAAATAACATCCTTTTGTGAGTTATTGAGCCATTAAACACATTCATTACACGGTGCTTTAATTTCTTAAATTGTGTGAGTGCCATACATATTTGAATTTTTTTAGAACTTGCTTTGTTCTGAATTGTTTTGAATGCTTAATTTCTAAGGGTAATTTAGGTAAAGTCAATGTTTAGCTTTCTAAAACAGCCTACCCTCGACATTGAGTCCTTAGTTAAGCCAAATCTTGAGCCTTAGACCTTTTCATTGGAAGAGATTACCACATTACAAGCCAGAAAATCATTCTCTTGTTGTGTAATCATTTCTTTGAACCCTATAATGAAAGATTACATATGCTTACCATATGAAGCTTTAATTTATCCAGAGAGCTGCAACATGTGCCAATAGGGCATTCCTCTATGGAAGCATATCTTTCACACACAAATAATAATAATGTGTGAAGAAGAAGAAGAAGAAGAAGAAGAAGAAGAAGAAGAAGAAGAACAAAACAAAAAAACAAACAAACAAACAAGTGTTATATTCCACTTTGGAAATGAAAGTATGAGTAACAGCTCCTTGAAAATGGAAGTAAAAGCTTCATGTCGATAAGTTGTGTATAATTCATTCAATAAAAAAGCTTAAAATTTTCTATCCATCCACCCGTACCTAAGCTAAATTACATCCAAAACGAGACCCTTAAATTGTTGCATTCATTATGTTCATCGATGGCTATGATGTGATATATTAGTAAGCATATGATAAAAATCTTTTATGTATTGGTGTGAGAGTTCATCGTATATATGCTCTAAATAGTTGAGCGTTGTGAGTGAATTTATGTGACAAAAACTTGATGGACCAAAATGTGTGTTTAATTTGGTTCAATAACCTGCAATGAAGTTTATGGTCAAGTGCAAGTATACACTTGTCAATCAAGTAATAATTTGGAAAGTATTCCAAGTATCGTATCCCAAGAGACTGTTGAAGAATTTAGTTTTAGAAAGAATTTGTTTTTCGAATGCAATGAAAAGTAACAAAAATAGATTGATAATGTTTGGTTGGTTTTGGGTTGAAAAGAAATAATAAAAACAGGGATCCAATCATGTTTCAGCCCTAAGTTGAGTTTACTTGACAGCCTGTGACCACAGAGTCACCACATAGTACCTTATGCTTTTGGATCGGATTCGTCTCCTATTCAGCCTCTTTGCAAGTACCTTTAGGAGTCTAAGCCATTATACTCACGGTCAAGTGGATAATGTGATCTTAGATGGTTAAGAATGCAATCTTATTGATCCTATAGTCTTTTTTCCCAATCATCAAGGACAATCGACGAAATCTTATTCCTAGGTTTTTCTGCTATATCACATTTACGAGAGTCGTTAATTGCCCGACCTGTCCAGTATCGACATTAACATTTTATGCTAATTAAGTGATCAAATTAATATAACAGTTTTGCATATATTCAGTAAAGGACGAACCACATAAGGCATAAGGGGTAAAACCGTAATTTACAGCTGTCAAGCTAGCTCATTTCTTAACGGGCATTCACATAATTGAATCCCTTAGGAAAACTTAGCTCATAATGAGAACTAGACTAAAATACTTCATTGAAAAATAATGCATAAGTACAAAAATTGCTAAAAGGGTAAAATGGTAATTTTACTCGAAAATTAAAGATAAAATAAAAATGGAATAAAAACAGAATGTAAATAATAAATAAAGGACAAAACTGGAATAACAAAGGTTTTGAACTGAAAATTAAATTATAAATGCGAAAGTTGCTAAAAGGGTAAAATGGTAATTTTGCATGTAAAGTTAAGAACGGAAATAAATGCGAAATAAAAACAAAATGTAAATAGAAAATGTGCAAAATAAAATAGAAAATAAATTTGGAAATTTTCCAACTTTCTCTCTCTCGAACTCGTGGACAATGGATGAAGGGTCTCTACTCGCTCGATTCACGTCGTCAATGCGAATCGAATCCTCGCAGCACCTTCCTTTCGGAGCTGGCTGAAGTAGAACTTTTACAGGAGAGTGGTCTGCTCTTGTTTGGAATTTCGGGAATTTTGGTGAGTTCTTCGAGAGAGAAAGGAGGTTGATCGACTATGTGGAGATTGATTGTTGTAAAGAAATGATCGATGATTTGAATGAAGGCTTGAGGTGTCTTTTATAGGCCACAGAGTGCAGTTGAGGTTGCTAAACGAATTGGTTGGCTGAATCTTTGGATGATCTTTGACAAAATATCTCAACCAATTCGTTTGACTCGTCAACTGCACTCTGTGGCCTCTTATGTGGCCACAAGCTGGATTCTGCACTCTGTGACTCCTCTGTGGCCACAAACTGAAACTTTGTGGCCACAAGCTGAAGCAGAATACAGTTTTCCTGAAAATAATTAAAACAACATTAATTCTTATAAAAAAAAATGACTCTTTTACCCTCTTAATTGCTTCATAATGACAAAACGACCTTGAGCATGTGACTTTCCTATTTTTATTCTTTTCTTATCAATTACATGCACAATTATTTTTAATTTAACTCAAAAATTCAATTAATGAGTATGCTTTAAAGGGTAAAAACATGACATAAATGACGTTCATCAGGGTGATAGACCTTGTGCATTCAATTTTGGTAGTTTGATGAGAGTTGACGACGAAAAGGAGAGAAAAGACAACAGAGAAAAGAGTTTTGAAGATTCGAGCATCCAAACGGAGCGAGAGCGACGCTTGGAAACTCGTGGATTCATTCGTGGATTGTTTCTTTTCCTCTATTTCATCCTTTTTCTTACCTGTAATGAATATGCCTTTGAATATTTATTTTGTTGAGATTTTCAGTATGAAATAATTCTTTTATCTAGAGCGTAGATGTAGTCGCTATTGAATCTTATTCTTCATTGTTGATTATTAAGAACTTGGATTCATATTAGATTGTGAAAACTTTTATGAGCTTAATGCATGTTACGATTTGGTCAATCTTAGTTTGAATTTATATCAATGCTTTGAGGTCGATAGATAATAATCATTGATGAACCTTAATGGTTTTCCCCAATTTATATGACAGATAGACATATCCTTGTAGGTTTTGTGGCAACGATAGTTTTACATCCTTCATAATTGAATTGTTCGAATTGTCATAGAATTATAGGCAATTGACATTTTAATGAATATTGTTATTGCTCGAGAGAGAGTAGCAAGTCTATTGAGTAGAACTTGTCAATAGTCTAGAAATCATTTATTTATAACTTTTAATTATTGAAGAATAAGAGGAGATAGCGATGAAGTTTTTGCTCTAGAGTCTCAACCATCTCCATTTACCATAATTGTTGTTAGTTTTGGTGTTTTTAATTACTTTAAGTCATAAGTAATTTCATATTTCATCCACCATTGATTAATCGATTGCTCAAATAAAATTGAGGCTTATAATTTTGGTAATTAGTAGTTTTCATTTCATGTGGAGAACGATAAATAGTACTTACACACTATATTACTTAGGACAATTCGTAAACTTGCGAAATCGCACAACAAACTCCTGCCTGTGAGGGCTCGTCCTTTGATTTGATGGGTGATAATGGTTTTTATAGTCGATTCAATAAGTCTACCATTTTGGGGACTTGACCAAACAGGGAGTTGGGAACATAAGTTTCACAAGATGGAATTCACTTCTTCCCATATAGGGAAAGTAGATGAGTAGTTCTCTTAAGTGCTGATTTCGGGACTTGAACAATGAGGCCCCACCCTCTCATGAGCCCGAGAGGGACTTGGTTTATGGTTGGATCATAAACATATTGTTCATTAAAGGATCAATGGTACTTAAGGTGTAAGATGTAATTACAGGGGTAAAAGGTACTTTTGACCCAGCTGTAATTACAAACAACTCGTGAAGGGTCGACTTGCATGTAATGGTTATATCCATGGACACAACTTGTCCTATAGTGCATAAGAGTGCAACTATAGGCCTATATTGGAGTGACCTAGATTTAATGAATGAAAGTTAATTAATTAAAGAGTTTAACTAATTAATTTTGTATCATTGGAGCTTATAAACCTGTAGGTCCATAAGGTCTCCTTGCTAGCTCATAGCAACACTAAAATGATCAATTTAGTTTAAAGAAAAAATTGAAATATTCACATTAATATTTAATATATTTGATATATTAAATGTAGAAGAAAAAAATATATTTATTGTATTTGATACATTAAATATTAGAGGAAATAGTTTACGTATTAGATACATTAAAATTGATAACTATATATACATATGAAATTTGAATGAGATTCAAATTGGTTAAATGTATATTAAAAAAGATTAATTTTATGATATTTGAATAAGATTCAAATAAATATAAAATACATATTTTAATATAATAGATATTAAAATAGGACATTTAGCCAAAACGGTTGACCAAACACATTAATCACCCTCTACAAAGAGAATTGATCTCTCATTCTTTAAAGAAAGCTCCCACAAGTCGTGGTCATGTATTCGAGTCATAGCGAGGAAGATCTCATAGAGAAGGAACACAAGAAGATTATTGTCTTCAAAGGTAATATTTGCTTAAGTTTGTATTTAATTATATTTTAAATAAAATCTAAGAACGATTTCAACGCTTCCGCTGCTGGATTTGAAACGTTCCTTCCCTACAAATGTGTTATCTCTGAGGAAAGGAAGATCCAAGTTCACAAGTTATAAGGGTTTGAAATGGTTCTTTTTGAAGAAAGAGCTTAATCAAAGACAAAGAGATAGTTGGAACGGGTAAGGGATTTGGACGGTGAGATCAACTTTCATCCTGACAAGACTTTTGCAAAGTCAGGTGCACTTAGTAAGAGAGCAACCAGTGTGTTGTCTTGGTGTCACCTCGTAGTCCACTGCCAAGAGAGTGTGTTTGTTTAGATATTGGGTGAGGAAAATTAAGGAAACTTTACTCTCACTAGTGACTTATTTATTGCAACTCTCCTGCATTCTTATTTGGAAGTGAGATTTTGTTTGTAGACACTGTATTTGGTCCGGTCTTGTTTATCATTAATCTTGTTTTACCTCATTTTGTAGTTTTTTTTTTTTTTTTTTACCTTTTTTTAAGTATTTGAGTTTTTCTTTATTTTCGTCTTTTAATTTCGAAATTTTGAGAAAAAAACACAAAAAAGTATTTTTCGTTAAAGGATGTTTCAAAGCGTTTTTCTTTTAGGATTTTGTTTAGGAGTTATTTTGTTTTTAGGGTTTCAAAGAGGAATGAGGTGTCTCATTTAGAGGAGGACACCTCACCCCTCGTTTTTAACCTAATTTATTACTATAAATAAAGGTGATGGGATAGGACGAAAGGGGATAAGACATATTTTGCGGGATTTCCAAGAGATCATTAAATATCCCTATTTCCTTTCTTTCTCTCTCCAACATTTATCCCAACTTCACCACCCACAGAAGCTCCTTCTAGCAGCGGAGTTCGTAACTCCACGACGACGGAGCTTGAACCGAGCGACGACGAAGCTTGAACCAGGCTCCGACGTTTGTCTTCTTCAGCTGAAACCAGCGACGAACCAACGACGGAGCTCGAGCTCGTTTGAGCGGCGGCGAAGCTTACGAATCCGACTAGACCCACCTGTAACCGGACGTCGATGGTGGCGGCGAGGTCCAGATCTGACCTTTGGTGCTTAGAAGACCGGTGGCGAGTTCGTTTCAATGGCAGAATATTGAACTTCAAATGATCCCAACGGATCTCAAACTCCACGACGAACGAATAGTATCCTCCCCGTACGATTCCAGTGGCAACGAACCACTTTCGGCGCTCTCCACGCAAGGATGACGACGTCGGAGCTTCAACGGCAGTGGCACCATTGATGGCACACAAAATGAGTTATCTTTATGACTTATTTTATGCTAGTTTAGAGGATTAAATATGTACTTTCACGATTATATTTGATTATTTTATAGATATCGAGCATTTTGGAGCATACCGGAGAATTTAGAAGCTTTGTGGTGAAAACTAACCTATTTGGATGAAATTTGGAGTTCACAAGTGACAAAAGGAAGAAAATTGGGTCCAAAACCCGAGAGGATAGCGCCTAGGCGCCCATTCCGAGCGCCTAGGCGCTGGAAATTATAAAAGAAAAAAATAAAACGTTGTTGTTTAGGCTCAAACTCACACCTACGCACGCACAGCCCAACCCAAGCAACCCCTTTACCACTGCACCAGCTGCAATATTTTATCTTCTTACCTGCTATGTTTAATATTATCGTTGCGCCATTCTCACGCATCGCTACACCTGATCTGAGTTCCTCCAGACCTATTATGCACGATTTTTACCTAAATTTCTATATAAATACATATTTTTATGGAGTTTTTGGAGAGCCGATTTGGAGAGTCAATCCCAATTTCGAAATTACATAGTTTTTTTGGAGTTTGAAGAGATTTTTGGGAGCACAAAGTACAGATTTACATGCTCGGGATCATGAAGATTGCAGCGGAAACGTGGAATCGACACGAGTTTTATTTCTTCTTTCCCTCTTAATTTGTAGTTTTTTTATGGGTTTATTTTTTAGTTTATATTCTGAATTATTGAACATGACTAGCTAAACTCCTTGACTTTGAGCTTGATGTAATCGTTTTTAAATCTTATTCTTTTTAATTAATAGTTGGTATTTTAATTTCATATTGGTTGTGACAATTTTTCTAGGCTTAATACATGTTAGGATTTGACCATTCTTTGCATGAATTTTATATCAATGATTTGAGGTCGAGAGACGATTATTATTGATGATCTGAATTGTTTTCCCTGATTTATACATGAGATAAACATATCCTTGTAGATTTTGTGACAGTCATAGTTTTATGTTCTTCATATTTGGATTGTCTGAATTGCCATAGAAATATAGGTAATTTACTTTTCAAAGAATATTGTTATTACTCGAGAGAGTAACAAGTTTATAGGGTAGAACTTGTCAACAATCTAGAAATTGATTAATTTCATCTTTTAATGAATGGAGAATTTGATAAAATAACAGTGAAGTCATTGCTCAAGTCAATTTCCTAGGACATATCTCTCCATATTGTTCTCCAATTTTTATTTTATGTTTTATTTTAATTTTGTTTTCATCATATCTTTTGATTTTCATTCTCTAAATAAAATTGAGTGATAGTATTCGGGGTAATTAGGAGAACTAGAAAACCAATCCTGAGGACGATAATCCGTATTTTATACACTATATTGAAACTTGACCCGTACACTTGTGGTATTTTATTGTATTAAAATTGCACAGCAACCATAGAGGAGAAGAACCAGCCGGAGACTTCGTCTTCTTCGCGAGGGTGTAACGAAATAATCCTTCATTTTTTTAGATTTAAGTATATATACCCTTGTATATATGATACATACCCTTGATCTGTCATATGTATATATACCCTGGTATATACGATATATACCCTTGATTTGTCATATGCATATATATATATATATACCCTGGTATATATGAAGTATACCCCTCTGTTTTGTTACTTATGCCCTTGGTATGTGATATATACCCCTGTTTGATTATATCCCGGTTTATTTGAAATGTACCTTTCTTTCGTTCTTTTTTCCTAGATTATTTAGTTAATTTTAAATTCAAATCCCGGGATAGGTGAAGGATTCTTCCTTTCACCTTGAGGATTAGTTCGCTTGTTTTAGTATTACAATGCCAGGATAGGTGAAGGATTCTTCCTTTCACCCTCAGGATTAGATCGCTTGTTTTAAATTTACAATCTCTGGATAGGTGAAGGATTATTCCCCTCACCTTGAGGATTAACTCGCTTGTTTTAAATTTAAAATTCTGGGATAGGTGAAGGATTCTTCCTTTCACCTTGATGATTAATTAACTTAGTTTGTTTTAATCTCGGGATGGAATAGAGATCTTTACCTATCTTTAGAATTTGGCCAACTTTAGTACTTAATTGCTTTTTTTAAATACGCCATTATGTACCATTTACAAAAACAAAAAATCTTTCCAAGTTTTCAAATTCATTTTCATTCGACTTTGATTTCTTAAAAGCTTTCAAATGTCTTCTTCTTTTTTAAACCTTTTATTTTTCAAATTTTCTTTTAAATGAATTGCAAAATTGATTTTCAAATGATTCTTAAAATTGGAGTTTCTAAATGTTTTTTTAATCTAAATTTCGATTGATTTCAAGGTTCAATTTCCCAAACTTTTTTTTATTTGAATTAATTTTGTAAAGTTGTTTTAATCGTTATTTAAAATTGTTTTCAAAATGGATTTGAATTAATTTTAAAATGAGTCTTTAATTAAATTTCAAAATTGATTTGAAACAAAAATAATTTCTTAAATATTTTCTTAAACCTTTGTTTTTATTGTATAATCCCGGAAATGAGATTAAAGCAACTAAATGGAAAAAATAATGGATGATTCACTCGTACTTCAATTCCTACTTTATTTTAAAGTTAGGAATTGATTTTATAGAGACATTCAATTATGTTTTATTTTTAATTAAGGACCCCTTTTAAATTTAGTTGGATAATCTAGGATAAACGTTTTGGCTACAGTTTTTAACGAGAGTTATAGGGTGCTAGCACCTTCCCTACGCTCAAACAACTCTGAACCCTTATTTCAATTTCGTCGACCATTTTTTAGGTGATCAATCACACCCAAACAATCATTGGTGACGACTCCTTTTATTTATTTTTATATTTGTAAAAAATCCGGTTAAATGAGGGACGTCAGCCGCTCCGCGTCACAAAAACGTTGCGACATTGGTTATGAAGGAAGGTTTGTTGAGGCATTGGCTAAAGAGATAACAATATTAAGGAATCAAGTTGTTTTTTTTGTAAAAGTTTTAATGAGGAACTGCGAGTTGGACAAACAACTTGGGAAAAATTGGTTTAGTTTGGAGTCAAGTATCTAGAACTCTTCGAGTAACTGATTTTCGAGGACGAACGTTTCTAAGGTGGGGAGATTGTAACGCCCCGCATTTCGAAATTAGAAAATTTTGTATGTTGTTTAATTGTTTAATTAGAATGGTCACTTGGGCTCAATTTGTCCAACATGTCTTTTCTCACAATTTTACAAAGTCGAGATTGAATATAATCGTTTCTCACAATTTTACAAAGTCACTAGCATGCATTGTAGTAATATCCCTAGATTGTTGAAGTTTAATAAAATCAGGTCGTTACACATTCATTTCATTCTTTCATCGTCTATAAGAAACTTTGATTTTGGTTATGTAAGTTGCCTTTACGTCTTGATGATCGCAACTTGAGATTTATATTTTAAAGTTTTTGGCTTGGGATCCAATAGAAAAATTATTTAGATTTCTACTTTAAGGTTGTTTATGGACTTTCCTTTCATTCAGGAACTAACTATAAAGTTTATTTCATTGTGTATTTGCATGCATCTAATAATGCACTTGAGTCCAATTCTTCAAACTTTACACAATAACGTCAAAGACCCAAATGAATCAAGGAGAATTGTGAAGAATATCTAGATAAAAAATAAAAATGAAAAATGGCTAAAAGACTTGCATATTCGGATTTCATAACTACCATGATTATAGGGGATGAAAGTGAATATTTTTCTTTTCATTTATACCTTTGTATATACGAATATTTATAGTCCGTCCACCCAATGACCCAACCAAAAGTTGATTCTAAAAAAATATCTTCTGAGCAACCTCCCCCAAAATTCTCTCAACCCCTAGATTTATGGTTTTTGAATTTCGTCAAACTCATCTCCCAAATTAAATTTCTTTATTTTTCATTTGTTTGACACTTGCTATTGAAATAATAAAAAAAGGTTGCGAATTTGATTGGGAGTTCGGTGGCAAAAAGAAGGAGATTCATTAGAACTTCGAATACATCAATTTTCAAATGCCCAATCCCTTTTTTCAATTTATCACAATTGAGTATTCATTTTCAATAACTTTTGTGTACCATTAGATTTCTTGATATTGACATAGCACCAGATTATGATCGATGGTTGTTGAAGAACCCAAGATATAGAGGACATGTGAACAATTTCCAATATGAAGCAAACCCTAAAAAATACCTTGTGTTGGTCAAATGAAAGAAAAAAAAATATACAAGGAGCGGACAGGGAGGGAGAAATCGAATGATTAGATTTTTAGATGGACAAACGACGGTAAGTGTAAGTACATACCTCGCGGACGTGGTGGAAATGGCGAAAGAGTAGAGGGAGACGAAGAACATAGTGAATCAACGAAATTGAGTGTTCAACAACGTGGAAGGTTGAGGGAGACAAAGGTGGAACTCAAGATTTAAGATAACCGTAAGGGTCTTGTTGGATGATTTTAAACTGAATGGGAAAATGGAGGACAAAAGTGGAACTCAAGATTTGAATGGGAAAATGGAGGACAAAGGTGGAACTCAAGATTTAAGATAACCGTAAGGGTCTTGTCTTGGAAGAGTTTCAAATCGTTTTATTGAATGCTGGCAGGTAATGATATACTTGATTGAACAGTTTTTCCTCAGGAAATTCAACTGGTAGTCTGATTAGTGTCTTTCAATTTTCTAATGTTAATTGTACAACACCCACCTGATTTAGGGTATATATACACACATACTCCATAGGTTAAGTACGAATATATATATGCACACTATAAGTTATCGAGGGACCATTTTTATCAATTTGTCATTTGAAAACTTCCACTATTAATCCCAGTTACTATCTTTCACAGGCCTCTATGCAAATTGTAGTTGTTGATAAGTATCATTATCCTCAAGATTGAATATAATCGTAAGGGTCTTGATGGAGGGTTTCAAATCAATTTATTTAACGTTGGCAAGTAAAGATACACTTGATTGAACCATTTTCTCTCGATAAATTCAACATGTAGTCTATGTCACGGATTAATAGTTTCGGATATATACACACATATACTCCACATGTTATACTTACTTATACGTACTTATAGGTGTAAATACGAATATATACACACACTAGAAGTTATCCATTTTTCATTTGATAATTGATGGAGCGATACACGCAGCGGAGGCGATTTTGGACCGATGATACCCTAATTTCGTCAATTTAACAAATAGTAAACATGCTCAAAAGACGGAAATAAGAAATTTAGAATACATACCCTTGTAGTTCCAATTTCTTCAAGTTCCGCCGGCCAATCCACGTCACAATCTCTTCCGGCCTCTTCTCACGAACGCCCCGAGGACCACCCTAGGTAGTCCCGCTATCCTCGGCGCCGAGCAACGGAGTTGTGGGACTCTGAAAGAAGAAGAAAAGAAAAAGAAACAGAGGAAGGAAGAGGCAGAGGAGCAATAAGAAAGCTGAAGTTTTTTTTTATTTCACTTTCGAATACCCCGTCTGTATATTCTTCTCAATTGAAAATCCTTTTCAGTCAAATTAATGTACCCCTCTTTGGCCAACTTTTATATATATATATATATATATATATATATATATATATATATATATATATATATATATATAATTATTATTATTATTAAAAATAATAATAATAATTTTATTTATTAAACTTCTTAATAAATAAAATATATATATATATCATTATTAATTAAACTTTTTAATTAATAATTACTATTTAATTCAATATCGAATATTAATTAAATAATATGATTAAACCCGGTTTTCCGAAAACCGACTTTTTTACACATGAATCCTATTCATGTTTTAGGCCATTCTCATATTTAAATCATATTTAAATATGTTCATCCTTCTTCCATAAACCGAATTTGAACAATTCAAATTCTTTTTCTTTTAATTTTCTCTTATACTGTTGCACGACGTTATCCGAGCTAGCCAGGAGAACCTAAAGAACCTACAGATCATGAGCTCCAACGATACGAGATTATTCGGTCAAAACTCTTTCAACCGAACTAACCAACATTCGTTAACCCCCGGAGACTCCACTATAGTCCGAGGGTTGCACTCTACTCACTGTAGATATATTGTGTCCTCTTGATATAACCGTCATCGGTAAGTCGACCCTTCACAGGTTGTTCATAATCACAGCTGGGTCATTTAAACCGTTTAACTCCTACATTACGTCTTGTTTCTTAAGTACCACTGACACCTCTAATGAACAATAGATTTGTGGTCCAACCAACAGATCAGTTAACCCTCTCATCACATGAGAGTGTGAGCGTTCATTGTTCAAGCCCCGGAGTCAGCTATTAAGGGAACAACCTATCTACTAACCCTGAAGAGTGGGTTAGGAGTGAACTCCAATCTTGATGTACTATGTCCCCAGCTACCTATTCGACTTTATCCCCAAGATGGTAGACTTATTGAGTCGGCGCTTATGGGCCACTCTCACCCGTGCAAGTCAAAGGATACTATCGAATAAGCAGGAGTTCATAGCGAGCTCAGGATTGAGATCGAGTTACCTAGGCCATCAATATGTATAAGTCGGTCTCATCAGTAAACGGAGTTATAAAGAGAGAACGACTTAATACGCGGTTCGGTCTTATGCAAACTCATTGCACAGGACGCCCTCACTCACATATCTCCATGTGAAACGATTCGGATCACATCGTTTTGTACAATACAAAGTGAGCCGCATCTTATAGTGTTGTCAGGATAAGGTACCCAGCCTTATCCGTATACTATAGACCGTTTTGAGTGACTACTTGAGCCTGATCCACAATCATGTCATACATGAGGCTCAAGTACTCATATTCAGCCAATGGTGTTGGTCATTGGTATAGGTTAACTTAAACACGTTTAACTTTATTCCAGTCTGAATAAAACTAATAACTCTTTATTCTAAATAGATTATTTACAAACATAACATTTTATAAACCACGAGTTTTAGGACATAAAACCCAACAAATAACTACCATTCATGATCCTAAATATCGTCTTTCAAAGACCTCTTTGCACATTTTTGTTATTGATAAGCATCAATTGACTTGAAAATTTATTCAAATTAGTGTTGGAGATTAATGCTTTAATTTGAAATAATTTTACATATTGAACCTTATTATTGTTTCTAACATTTGTTTTTGTCATATCTTTCCTACTTAATGGCCTCTTATTTAGTCTACATCAAAGGTATTTTAGTCTCATCTAAAATTGAAGATTATATTAGAAAACACGTTTAGCCATTTTTACAAAAACCTATTGCATTTACACATTTTTCGAGTTGATCTATTTGAAATGGGGCAAGGAGACAGATGACCCTTTTTTATTCTCAAAATCGATAGATGTCCATATTTTTAAAAGTTTGATATATATTTCTTTTTAGTTTAATCTATCTCCGCTATCTTTTTCATTCCTTATTTACCCTTCCTAAGATCTCAATCTCTTCTCTCATTTCTAAGATTTAGTAATTAAAAAAAAAACTCTTTCTTCCAAAAATTTCTCCCTTCCCTCTCTCCTTTTACACGTCATCTCCCAACAGAAAAAAAAAAAAATTACTCATCTCTCTCATGTGATCCTTTGATCCTTATTTACCGAGGATGATCAAAAATTAAAAATAACCAAAATGCAATAAATATTTCGTATGAAAAATCAACCTGAAAAATCAAAATTAAAATTAGGAAGAATGGAGAGAAAAATGATTTGAACTTGAACAAACTTCCCCTACCTGAATAAAGAGAAAAAAGATCTGAACTTGAACAAACCTCCCCTACATTTTCAATTCATTATTGATACAAAATTATAAATAAGTGTAATTGAGACAAACTCCATCTACCTATAAGTGGAAAAACATTGTTTTCAATTACACTATGTTCAATATTGATACAAAATTGTAAATATAGTGTAACTAATATATTTTTTCATATTTTTTAAATTCTTTTTGGCAAAGTATATTTCTCTATATATTTTTTCAAATGTTTTTAAATGTCATAAGCATGTATCTAGTAACGTCCCTACGCAATCTAAATTTTAAAAAAAGAAAAAGAAAAAGAAAGTGAGGGTGTTAGAGTTGGTATCAAAACAAAGTTAAAGGATAATTTTGATAATGTCCCATTATTATTTAATAGAAAATTTGGAGACCTTAGATAATATATCATATGATTTATTTATGTACATGATTAGATTAGAGTTGAAGTAGATGACTAATATCAAAAGGATAAGTATCATCAGGGTGTTGGGCTTTGAAAGCTCTACTTGCAAATGTCATCATTCTAATCTCAGTTGGGTGAACTTCATCCCAAAAAATATGTTTGTTTCTATTAGCACATACTTTACCCAAAGGAGTACACTGTAACCAGGGGCGGATTTACCTTAGGCCCAGAGGGGGCTCGAGCCCCCCCTCAACTATGACAGCTTACTTAATTTGTATATAATCTGTGGTAAATTATTTTTTAAAAGTACCTTTGAGCTTAGTGGTAAATGCATGTTTAGTCCCCCCTCACCACCCAGGTTCAAGCCCCAACTTTGTTTTTTTGTGGTTAATTATCCGCCAACTGTAACCCATCAGCTCGAATTTCACAACAAGGAGTATAAGCATTAGCTCGAATTTCACAACAAGGAGTATAAGCATTTGACGTGCAAGCTTTTATTTCTACTTAATAATATTCATTAACCCAAACACATGCAATACATTCAAGAAGCACATACAAACCAACTAATTTTTATTTTTTTTTTACTAAAGAGTTTTTCTAAAAACATAAAACTTTTTTGGGTAATGCTTCCAAGACTATACAAAACTACTTTTAGAAAGAAAGAAAAAAAAGACCAAACATCCAATTTCAATTAACTTTCAAACTTCATTCTAAATATTATTATTTAAAATTAATACCAATTTGAATTACTTTTTCCAATTGAATCATCAATCATTAAGAACATGGAGGCAACTTGCGAACATGAGCATAACTCAAAAGATACAAAGACAAAGTGCATATAAATCAAAACTTGTAAGATACATTACCTTGATTTGGTGTAGAATGAATAGCGATGTTGACGGCGTCAATGAATATAAACTTTGCACCACGCAAATTGGTATTAAGATCATTAACAAGCGATTTGAGGCCAATATTAAAAAGTTGAATTGCATTGTTGATCTCGGCCACACATTCAGGTCCTTTGTGATCAAAGGTTGCCTTTGCATATGGAGTACACCCTACAAGCCCTACTCCGAAAATAACCAACTTTCTAGCTCCATACCCATATAGTGCCTACAATATTTTTTCCAACAATATTAATTCAATTTTTATCCATCTCAAAGGCAACAATATAAATATAGATATATCAACCTATTTAAAATTTTGAGATAGCAATATTTTCAACCTTTGATGTTTTCTTTTTTTCTTTTTTATGTACACCTTTGAGATTTGAATTTTATTTCTAGTTGTTCCCTAAGCATACAAAATAGGAAATTAAAAAAAAAAAAAAAAAAAATCATTTACAAAGTACATATCGGCCGAGTTTGATCAACATATATTAACTAACACATCAACATTTTTTTAGGTTAACTAACGGTCAACTCTACTCAATAACCAATTTCAAACTCTAGGGGCCAATTAGAAATCAAATTGTAACCTCGAGGAGCAAATATATATGTCACTTTTGAAACATCAAGAACCAAATTAAAATTAAATTCAAATCTCAATGACGAAAACGGTACTTTAGCCTTATTTCTTTTAACTGAAACTAAAATTGTTTACTTTATTTGTGTTAACTGAAACTAAACCGCTATCAAAAAAAAAAAAAACTGAAACTAAACCCGTTTACTTTACTTTCTAAACTATTTTTTAAAATTGTAGCTTATTTTTTAAAAATTATTTATTTTTTTGTCAAGACTTTAAGACTATATAATTTATTTAAATGTAAGTTAGATTTTTAAATATGAAAATGCTAACCAACATGTCAAAAAAAATATACTTAAGAACAAGTTCTCAAGTCCATTGTAGACTACTTGGATATGTAAGCAAAGTAAAAACTAATGAAGTCAAATTTTTGTAGGGACTAACCTTCAATTGGTCGGAGAGCTGTGTATTTAGAGCAATGGCATATTGTTGGGGAGTAAATAGGACACTAGTTTTGTAGGAAAGTGGCATAAAATAATTATTAAGATAATCGTTGCCACCAATATTAACCAGGTACAAGCAACTATAGATGAGTTGCACTAGTGCTTTGTGAAATCGTATATTTATGTTGTGCCAATTCATTGAAGCTTGATCTTTCACCCTACGAGCACAACAGAGGTAATTTAATTTTCATCAAATCATATACTTAGATCATATACTATCCACCTAAGAGGTTGGAGGTTCAAATTATCACTTCCACAAATAATAATAATAATAATAATACAACCGTGACACTTTATACATGTAACTTCAAATAATTATTCACATAAATGATCTTTTTCCATCATACAAATGAATAAAAAAAACATGTCAAAGTACATTAATTTTATATTAAATCATTCCACAAAAACAGTGATAAGAGCTAAAAGGCATCTTTAATAAATGTATGATCGCTTTTTTTTTTTTCTTTCCAATCTCTCTTATAGATCTAATGGTGTGAAAATGATCATCATATCATTATAGCGATATTAGAAAAGTACATCGAAAATCAATAACTCAATTTTAGCCTAAATCTGACATAGCTCAATCCGTTAATGCATTTATCTTTGACCAAAATGGCCAGATATTTGAATCTTCACTCGCACGTGTGGTTAGAACTAAATAATAATAATAAGAATATAATAACTCACTTTTAGATTTTTATTAGTAGACTAAATGAATGTGAACTAAATTGTAAAGTAAAAGCTTGCGACATGTTTGTGTTGTGTAGGGTAGTAAAGTTTTATTCTAAAATAATTACTTGTGTCATTCCAATTTCATCGCAAATTCCTGCAGCTCTAGATGCATAATTTATGCCTTTGAGAATGTTCCAACCCGTTGTGTTCTTAAATGGTGGGATGTAATTGTCAAAACCCAAGTAATTGTCAAAACCCAAATATTCCGCTGGAAAATAAAAATTGCGTTATCCTCCCATCTTATGTACCTCAAAATGAAGCATATAATTTTGAAGCGACGTTTGTTTACTTTGCATATGCACGAATGTACGCCTCTTAGAGACCATCTAGATAAACTAAATACAATTTTTGCTAGACTTGCGAAATATTGAGGTTAAAATAGATGATGAGGATGCTGCCTTAATTCTGTTAGTTTCTTTGCCTCCTTCATATGAGAATTTTGTTGACTCTTTTATTGCTGGGAAAGAAACTTTGTCTCTAGAAGAGGTCAGATCTGCTCTTCATACCAGAGAAGACCGCTATAAGGTATCTACTCCAGGTACAGAAACACAGACAGTTGGGTTAGTTGTTGCAATTAGTAAGGGATATGGTAATTCGAAAAATGCAAGGAAAAAGAAGAAATCGAATTTTAAGCCTAAAGGTCCTACAACTAACGATGTATGTAGATATTGTAAGGAGAAAGGGCATTGGAGAAACCAATATCCTAAGCTAGCAAAGCAGAATGGAAAGAATGAAGGTTCTGCCGCTGTGGCAGAAACTGATACCGATTCTTATTTTGATTTGGCCTTAGTTGCAAATAAATCTCCACATTGTAAGGATGTGTGGATTATTGACTCTGGAGCTTCTTACCATATTTGTCCAATCAGGGAGTGGTTTACAACTTATGAGCAGATAGATGAAGGCAATATCTCTATGGCCAACAGTGAAGTCTGCAACAGTGCGTAGTGGATAACAATCTCTAATGTATGATCCTACCATATTTGTCCAATCAGGGAGTGGTTTACAACTTATGAGCAGATAGATGAAGGCAATATCTCTATGGCCAACAGTGAAGTCTGCAACAGTGCGTAGTGGATAACAATCTCTAATGTATGATCCTATGATTCTTTCTCTCTCAAATGTAAATGTGTTTCGAGGGCTTTGCAGCTTGTTCTCGATGTTGGATTTGTTTCGAGGGCTTTGCAGCTTGTTCTCGATGTTGAATTTGGATCGAGGGCTTTGCAGCTTGTTCTCGATGTTGAATTTGGATTGAGGGCTTCGTAGCTTATTCTCGATGTTGAATTTGAATCGAGGGCTTCGCAGCTTGTTCTCGATGTTGAATTTGGATCGAGGGCTTCGTGGCTTGTTCTCGATGTTGAATTTGAATCGAGGGCTTCGCAGCTTGTTCTCGATGTTGAATTTGGATCGAGGGCTTCGCAGCTTGTTCTCGATGTTAAATTTGGATCGAGGGCTTCGCAGCTTGTTCTCGATGTTGAATTTGGATCGAGGGCTTCGCAGCTTGTTCTCGATGTTGAAGGATTGTTCAGTCTTCCAAGATTTCAGGGAGTCTTCGTTGTTTGATAATTCTCTCTAAGCTCTTAGGAGTAAAAAAATTCTGAACCTTGAAAATGAAGAATGAGTTCTCTATTTATAGAGTTCTCATGGGCCTAATGGGCTTGGGCCTAGATCCAATGGGCTTGGGCTTGGATCCAATGGGCTTGGGTCCAATGGCATTTTGGGTTCAATGGGCTTTTAGGCTTTGGGCCAAATTTTCATTTAAATAGTTTTCTGGCCCGATTCGATTTCGAGCTCAATTGAGCTATGACCGAATTTGCTCGGCTAAGTTTATTCGATCCGTCGACCATGGTGAAGACACGTGGCGACCGCTGATTGGCCTAAATTTCTTGGTCAACAGGGGTCTTTGAGGTTATTATTCAAAGTTTGATTCAAGGAAGAAATGGACTCAAGTGGATTAATTGGATTTTTTTTTAATCTTGTAGAGTTTAATAAAAGAAAAGGGAAAATTACAAAAGGAGAAGGGAAAAAAAGAGCTTAAATCGTTTTCTTCATTCTCTCTCCCTCTCATGATCTTTTTTTCCCTTTCGCCTCCCACCCTTCAACATCTTCTTCATCACTCTCTTCGTTTTTTCTCTTCCTCTTCATTTTCTCTCTTTCGTCTTTTCCTCCTCCATTCCTTTGACTGTCGTCATATCTCTACCACTCAGCCCACGTCGTCAACGCTACGCACAGTGAACGTGGCTCATATTGGAATAATGACTATATTCTATAATTTTAATTACCCCTCTTAGGAACCTAATAGGAAATTAGACAGGTAGAAACACAGTATAATTCAAGCTAGCACAAGACATAAGCAATTTTAACGTGGAAAAACCTCCCCAAGGCGAGGATTAAAAAACCACGAACCTTAAACAAAAACTCCACGATAATCAATAATGGGATACGATAAGTTTTTTTTTTTTGAAACGATATTGTAATTAAAGCGAGGATTGAACCCATGACTTCTTAGTCACGAGCACAACCTTATGTCAATTGAGTTATGCTCGGTTTGGTGGGATACGATAAGTTATCCCTAGTCACAACTAGAGGCACACAACAATGAATATCCAAGATAAAAAATCTTGGCAACAAATGACTATAATGCAAGAGAATATAAACAAGAAAGATCTCACTTAAAGTGGCAACCAACTACCCACTGCAATCTGACTGTAGGTAGCTCCAAAATAAATCTCCATCATTCAGATTGACGACCCTTGTGTGACTACGCTGTCAAAATTTCAGCTCGATTAGACTATGGACTGACCTCTAAAGGACTAAAATACGAAACATGTACGGATGAGCTTCTTTTCTATTTTCTTTCTCTTTTCTCTCTCTAGATTTGGGGTACACGAATTTCCGCACACACATGACCACCTAACTTTTTCTCTTTTTAGTGGAAACCTAATTGGCCTTTCGTTGGGCCTTTGTTTGAGATTTTCCACAAAAGTTAAAATTACCCAACAAATCTCCCCATTTTAACTGTGTGGGGGAACTTATCATTCCAGCAACGGGACGACAAAACTCAAGCTTTTCTCTTGGTAGATTCTTAGTCAACATATCATATCCATTATGATCAGTATGTATTTTTTCAAGCTCAAACAGATCATCATTTAATGCATCTTTCATCCAGTGATACCTTACATCTATATGTTTGGTGCTAGGATGAAATGAAGAGTTCTTACCAAGATGAATATATAGCACTTTGATTATCGCAGAATATCACATACCGTTTTTGCTTAAAGTCAAGCTCTTGTATAACCCGCTTCATCCACAACATCTCTTTGCACTCTTTTGTCGTTGCAATATATTCTACTTTAGTCGTACAAAGTGCAACACACTTTTGTAGGCTTGAATACCAATACACTGCACCATCTGCAAACGTCGTCAAGTAACCAGAAGTAAACTTTCGGTTATCTAAATCTCATGTCGTATCTAAATCAGTATAACCGACATGCACTTTATTTCCACTTCCAAATGTGAGTTTCAAACTGGAAGTACCTCGCAAATATCTCAAGATCCACTTGATTGCTTCCCAATGTTGTTTTCCTGAATTAGACATAAAACGACTAACACCACCAACAGAATGAGTACTATTTGGTCTAGTACATACAATGACATACATCAAGCTCCCCACTACTTAATCATATGTGACTCTTCTCATGTCTTCCTTCTCTTTATCTGTAGAAGGGCCCTGGTTAGTACTCAAATTGAAGTGACTGAATAGAGGAGAACTACATGCCATAACTTTACTCGTGTTGAATCTTTCAAGTATCTTCTCTCAGTATTGCTCTTGTGACATATACAGTTTCTTGGATGCTCTGTCTCGTACTATTTGAATTCTAAAAAAAATCTTTGCTAGCCCCAAATCCTTCATGAAAAATGATTTGTTCAATTGTTTCTTCTATATCTCTATTCTCAAAAACATTCCTATCAACAATCAAAATGTCATCAACATCATAAAGCAATAATATTATAAAATCATCATCATAAATTGTTTGTATAAAGACACAATGATCAAAAATAGTCTTTTTGAAGCCTTGCTCCTTAATAACTTACTCAAACTTTTCATACCACTGACTTAGTGACTGTTTCAACCCATAAATTCTTTTCTTCAACTTGCACACAAGATTCACCTTGCCTTTCTACTCAAAACCTTTTGGTTGATTCTTATAAATTTATTTATCTAAGTCTCCATGAAGTAATGCACTTTTAGCATCCATCTGCTCCATTTCTAAGTCAAGGTTAGATGTCAAACCCATAACTATACGTATAGAAGACATCTTCACAACATGAGCAAAAATTTCATAAGAGTCAACACCTTTCTTCTAAATGAACCCTATGACAACTAATCTCGCTTTTTAACGCGACTTTGAGGTGTGTTATTCTTGTTTCACTCGATAAACCCACTTATTTTTCAATGCCGTTTTTTCTTTAGGCAATTTTACAAGCTCAAAAGTGTGATTTTCATGTAATGACCCCATCTCATCTTTCATTCCATCAATCCAATCTGTTTGTGCTCATCTTCTATGGCCTCTTCATAATTATTAGGTTCTCCTCCGTTAGTCAATAACACATATTCATCAACATAATATCTTGTTGACAGACGTCGATATGTGACAGATCTCTTGAGTGAAACATATGCATGAACTTTAGTTTCTAACAATTGTTCATGAATATCATCATCTGTTTCAATCTATTTAGAATCTTCCACCTCATGTGTATCATCAAACTGGTCATTCCGAACCTCATTTTCAATATGTGTAGAAGGTTGTGCCAAAAGAACTGAATGTAAGTCAATCAGATCATCATTGTGTTCAGACTCAGTTTCATCTGCCTTTTCAATGTCTTGTATGGTTTGATCATCTGCAAACACAACATCTCGCCTTCTTATAATTTTCTTCTACACTAGATCGTACAGTCTATAACTGAATTCATCTGAACCATATCCAAGGAACACACATGGTCTACTCTTTGCATCAAGCTTCGTTCTCTCATCTTTAGGAATATGAACGAAAGCTTTAAGACCAAAACACGTAGGTGATTGTAAGATATATCATTCTTCGACCAAATTTCGTTCGGTACTTCAAAATCCAAAGAAACACATGGACTGATGTTCAAAACATGTACCACTGTACTTAATGTTTCACCCCAAAACGTTTGCGGTAACTGTGAATGTGAAAGCTAACATCTAACTCTTGCAACCTGTGTTTTATTCACTCTCTCAGCTATCCCATTTAACTGAGGAGTCTTATGAGGTGTCTTTTGATGTCGAATGCCATGACTTCAGCATTACTCATCAAAAGGTCCAATATACTCACCTTCATTATCAGTCTTAACACACTTATACTTTCCACTAGTTTCTCTTTCAACGTGGGCATGAAGTTGTTTAAACACTTGCAACACATGATCTTTAGTCTTCAAGGGATAAACCCACGTTTTCCTCGAATGATCATTTATAAACGTCACAAAATATGACGAACCTCGAAGTGTTTTAGTTTTCATAGGACCACAAACATCAGAATATACTAAGTCAAGTATATTTAGCTTCCTTGAAGGCTTAGACGCTTTAAAAGAAAATCTACTTTGTTTTCCTACCAAAAAATTAGCACACTTTTTCAGAAGAGTGCATTTTGTATACTAGAAAGATGATTTTTCTTTACTATAATCATCAAACCCTTCTCACTAATGTGATTGAGTCTCTTTTTCCAAAGCTCAACAGTCTCTTCATTGTCCACTGTATTTATATCGCAATCAATAATCTTTATCTGTATAAAATACAATGATGAACACTTCTCTCTTTTACCTACCACCATAGAAGATATTGTAATAACATTCACCATTAAGCTTACTTATGGAGATTAAATTCATGTGTAAATACAAGATGTGTTTTACATTCTTCAAAATCAACATAGAACCATTCTCGGTCTCCAAGTGCACATCTCCAATGCCAACTACTTTTGTTGATTCATCATTGTAGCCACGTATTTTTGCCCGACTCTTTTTAAATTAATTTCTAGATTAGTAATATCGATGCTTTTTTTTGTTAACTATTTTGATTGTTATAAATCTATTAATCCATGATTCTTTTGTTGATAATTTGGCTTACTTTTGCATTTTTGTTATTAGAGTAAAAAGACGGAAAACAAACTAAAAGATAAGGCCCCGTTTGATAACCATTTAGTTTTTGGTTTTTGGTTTTTGAAAATTAAGCCTATAAACCATACATCTATGTGAGAATTCCTACAATGACTTTAATTTTTGTTAAGGAAACATTACAACTCTTAGCCAAATTCCAAAAACAAAAGCAAATTTTTTAAAGCTTTTTTTTTTCCTTCCAATTTTTTACTTGGATTTTGGAAAGACTTCAAAAGATAGATAACACAACCAAGAAATTCATATGTGAATGTATTGTTTATAGGCTTTTCAAAAACCAAATGAACGAGGCCTAAGTTATTTGAATATGTATTTGGGTGTTGGTTTGTGAAAGATGATATATTTTTTTGGTGTAACCTATTTTGGGATTGTTTTCAAACGGTACAGAGACATACCTAAAGGGGTTTTAAATGCAGTCCTATAAGCCCACAAAGCTTCATCAAGTTTAAAAGACCAATCTTTCCTATTAGGCTTGACAACTTTCTTAAGAATGTTTTTTATCTCTCTATTTGAGATCTCGGCTTGTCCGTTAGATTGAGGTTGAAGGTTGGCTAAACACCACTCACTCTCCTTCGTAGAGAATTGTTCTCTCAAACTATCTTTGACTCCCACAAGTTTTTGGTCCTATGTTCGAGTCATAACGAGGAAGATCTTGTGGAAAAGGAACACAAGAAGATTGTGGTCTTCAAATGTAATTTGCTTAATCTTGTTAATTTTTAATTCTAGATAAATCAAAGATGACAACGCTTCTGCTGCGGGTTTGAAGTGTTCATTCCCTTCACTCAACACAATAAAATCACAGCAAGCTAACCTAAAACAAATAAATCACTAGATTATGAACATTTTAAACTATTGACACATTAAAACTAAGCGAGATAAGAGTGAAAGAAAGTAGTACTCCCCTAGTGGGTCGCGGGAGTTTGGTCATCATCTTCAGTCTTTGTTTCAACTGAAGAGTCATTTAGGAGGATCAGAGGGAATTTCAGAAGAGGTTGAGCAAGGGTTGTCCACATCAAAAGTATAGTATAGGGCAATGCGACCACATCACTCCTATACACAACCTTATTCTAGCTTTCTCTTCTTCTTCCTTTTCTATACTTAATATCTCCCTAAAAGCCTTAATTAGGTCCTCTTCTCTTCGTGTTCGAGGGCAACCTAGGCAACATGCTTTTGCAACCTCTTTTAACAAGGCTTCCCGGTGATTGGAGTGGCTGAATTCCTTCACTTATTTGATGAATATAGGTGCAACCTCTCTCTTATTAGGAATTCATTTTCTTTTTTCTTCACTCATTGATGTTTGACCCAAAGCAACCTTACCTTTTTTACCTTGTCCTTCATTCTTCACGTGCCTGCACAATAATGTAAGTCGTTTAGATTTTTCATCAGTTAAGGGTTTAGAAACAACTTACATTCGAGCCCACAAAGGGCTTCTTTAGAGACTCCAAGGTTGTTGATTTGAATTTTTAAACCACCGAGGTTTCAAGACCAGTTTCAATCATCTCCTTGTTTGCTGCTTTCGCGAGAGCTTCCCACTAATGGCCTTCGGGAGTTCGAATCACCTTCCACAAACGTTGTTCCTTGATCTTCAGGAGCTTTATTACTAATTCTCGCGCATGGTCTAGTGGTGGGTTTCCTTTCCATGGTCATCGGAGGTTGAGTGTTGAGGGCTTTTGAGAGAGTATTGATTCTTGAGTGTTAGGTTGAGATCCTTCTCTGTCTAGATATATCGATGCGACTGCATCACTTTTTGCCTTGTAGAGCATTGTGTACGCATTGCTCCTTTTCACAACCTTCTCCTTGTTTTCTTCTTTTTCTCAACTCGAGTTTCTTTTCAACCTGAAATAAGTAGAACTGTTAAAATGTTCATAGGCACAAACTAATCAACTATTTTTTTTTCCATTGAAAAAGGTTGGAAGAAGAATTTCAAATCTCCAAGAGGGAGATTGCGACCTTATTCATTCTCCTTAGGCCGTAAACTTTCATCTTACACCTAGGTCTTGATGTTGGAAGAGATTTAAGTCTTAGTTGAGGTGCTTTGATCATGAAGGGCTTTGTTGACTTAAATTTTTCTTTAGGCAACTTAAGAGATTTGTAATTGCTTTTGGAAGCATAAATTTCAGACGCATCTGACGCATTGTCATCCTTCATGATCTTTTCTCCTACTTCTTCATCAAATCCTTTTTTTAAGTCTTTTCTTCTAGCTACAACAAGTAAAAGTACCAAATCGGTTTTTTGGATTTCTCGGAGTATTTGCACAGATGACCCGCTTTCAGGGGTCTTAATGTCATTTTCCCAATCTTTTTTAAACTAATGTTTAATGTTATTTTGCTGATGTCATCAACACTAACAAACGTGTGAAAAGTTCATAGTACCCTTCATTTGCGATTCTCACTCTCCTTCGCGATTCTCGAAAAAAGCTATTTTTTTCTTCTTCTAGAAAGTAAATGGCCATCACGATTCTAGAAAGTAAATGATATGAATATTATTGGCCCTCTCCGATCAGCATAAAGTATCCTAAAAAAGAATTAATCTATCATATCTAATGGATGGTGGATTTCGTTGGTAGAAAATATCAAGTTGAAGCATGCACTTTTGAAGAGTTGTCATGAGTTTATGAAGGGTTGCAAGGAGATTCACGAAATTTGAAGAGTTGCAAGCCTTTTGTGAAGAATTTCAAAGGACATTCATCCATGATATTTAATACACAAAAGATGTATTTAGTTTAATTGATGTTCAAATACATGTAAGCATTAAATAGGTTAATGTATTAGTTAAATACATGTAGTAGACTTTAATATTCTGATTATTGTATTTAATATGCTTTGTAATTAGGAATTCTAGAATATTCCTAATGGGCTATAAAAAGGTCATCCACATTGTAATGAAAAATGAAGACATGAAATGTAGTATTTTAGGTTTTAAACCTTGAAAGCTTTTAAGCTTTGTTTTATTGTGTGTTCTTGTGATAGAATACATGTATATTTGGAGCATTCAAGTGAGGATTGATCAATCTTGCTTGTGGAGTGCTTTGAAGATCAAGGGTTGATGGGAGCCACAAGCTCTGTGTGATCCTTGATTTGTTTGATCGTTTAAGTAATTTGTCGTCTAACCTTTCTTAGGGGTTGAGATCGAAGGTTAAGTTAGTCATATTTGTGAACATTTACAAGGATTCTAGAAGGACCTCTAGGTTTGTAAATATAGCAAATCTGACGCTTATCATTTGGTATGAGAGCTTCGACTTTAGATCGAGTTTTATCCACAGTGTTGTTGGTAAGCAATTGATAAGGTTAGTGTTTGAGATGATTATTTACAAGGATCCTAAAATGACCTCTAGCTTTGTAAATTTTGGATCTTCGCTATCTTTATCAATTCCGCTTCCGGGTATCTTTTATTTTATTTCTATCTGAAGAAAAAAAAGGTTGTTGGTAAGGTTTGGGTTGAGATGAATTTTTACAAGGATCCTAGACCTCTAGCTTTGTAGATCTTTCATCTTTGCTCTCTAAAAAAATTAAAATAATAATAATAATAAATAAAAAATAAAAATAAAAACCGTTGTTCAATTTTTTTCTCTTTAGCCAATGATGACTCTTGAACTTCTTCGTAAGCCTTTGCAATGCTTTAGATTCGAGGACGGGTCTTCTTAAAGAAAGGGAGAATGATATGAATATGATTGGTCCTCGTCTGATCACCTCAAGAAGAATTAATTTATCATGTCCAAATGATGATGACTTTTGTTGGTAGAAGAATTGAAGCTGAAACATGGATTTTTGAAGATTTGTCATGAGTTTATGAAGGGTTGCACGGAGATGCACGAAATTTGAAGAGTTGCGAAGGACATTCATGCATGACATTTATTACACAAAATATGTATTTAGTTTATTTGATGTTCAAAT
This sequence comes from Herpetospermum pedunculosum, assembly GCA_028017165.1. Taxonomy (NCBI): domain Eukaryota; kingdom Viridiplantae; phylum Streptophyta; class Magnoliopsida; order Cucurbitales; family Cucurbitaceae; genus Herpetospermum; species Herpetospermum pedunculosum. The sequence goes on from CM051529.1 coordinate 53,393,141, forward strand.
ACATGTAAGCATTAAATAGGTTACTGTATTAGTTAAATACATGTATTAGACTTTAATATTTTGATTATTGTATTTAATATGCTTTATAATTAGGAATTCTAGAATATTCCTAATTGGTGTTATAAAAAGACCATCCATATTGTAACGAAGATGATGAAGATATGAAAATGTAGTATTTTGGTTTTTATATCTTGAAAGCTTTCAAGCTTTGTTTCTTGTGTGTTCTTGTAATAGAATGCATGTATATTTGGAACATTCAAGCGAGGATTGATCTATCTTGCTTGTGGAGTGCTTTGAAGATGAAGGGTTGATGAGAACCACAAGCTTTGTCCGATCCTTGGTTTGTTTGATCATCTAAGTAATCTCTCGTCTAGCCTTTCTTAGGGGTTGAGATCGAAGGTTAAGTTAGTCATATTTGTGAATATTTACAAGGATCTCTAGCTTTGTAAATCTAACAAGTTTAACGCTTATCACCCTTCCTCAACCATCATAATTCGTAGAGAGGGGCCAAAGCGAGCATGACTCAGCTGACATAAGTTTGTGTTGATGACCAAGATGTATGTGGTTCGAAACATCCCACCCCTAATGTACTAAAAAAAAAAGAAAAACCCTAGAGAGGGAAATCGTGAATGTTTGAGATCACAATATGGAGAGTCACGAATTTTGGGGATGGATGAGCGCGATGGTACGTCTTTGATTTGCAAATACCCCAACTTTTTTTATTTCCATGCATGATTTTTTCCCCTCTCTCTTACTCCTTTTTTTGTTTTTTAAAAGAACAAAAAACAGTTATCAAACTTGCTTGGGCCCATTTCACAACCATTTGTTTTTTTTATTTTTAATCAAAGTTAAGCTTACCAACACTACTCCCACATATTGATTTCTTTGTTTTGTTATCTACTTTTTACAAATATTTTTAAAATTCAAGCTAAGTTTTGAAAACTTAATTTTTTTTTAAAGTGTGCATATATATATATTTTTTTAAAGTATGCATATTTTTGTTTCCTTAAGAAAGATGAACACTATTGTAAGAAATTGTGAGCAAGCAAACAAAATTTTCAAAAATCAAATAGTTATCAAACCGGACATTATAATTATCTATTTTTCAAACAAAAATAAAATAGACGACAATTATCAAATGTCTGCCTTTTGTTTTTTTAAATAGGAAATCAGAAATAGAAAACATAAAATATTTAAAAAATGACTGTCAAATGAATCTTAGTTATTGAATTTTTAGGATTTTATTTATTTACAAATTACAAAATGTTTTATTTATTTACAAATTACAAAATTATAATAGTTTTCGAATGAGCTTCAATTTTGTGTGTAATATGTAGATAAATCTGTATAGCTTTTACCTATTTTTTTTTTTTTTTTTTTTTTTTTTGGGATAGATTATCAAAACTTTCCAATATTTGTTCGATACATCATTTTGTTTACTCCGTCAATTTATGCGGGGTGGGGATTGAATCCGTGACCTCTTAGTCAATAACACAATTTGATGCGGGTGACCGAATTGAACCCCTTAGTGAAAGATTAAACTTGATGCGAATTGAGCTATGCCCGATTTAACACTTATATATATATATATATATTTTTTTTTTGTTAGGATACATTAGTTGAATTTGATAAAAATACTAATTAATCTACTTCAAAGTTTGTCAATGCCAAATCGAGCATAACTCAATTGAAGTGGTAAATAAAACACATGCAATTTTTTTTTTTTGAAAGTATTAGAAAATAAAAATAAAAATGAAAAGACACTTCCACTTATGTGTGTTGTGATTCATTTTATTAGGCAAAAAAAAAAAACATAGAAATTAAAAGCTAAACAAATAATTTGTATTTAAGGAGTGAGTGTCCATCCATACATTCTTCTTCTAGTTTCCTAAAACCCTAAAACTAAGGTTGAAACCCTCTCAGCTCTTCTTCTTATATGCAGCAGCGTCTGACCCTTCGTCTCACCATTTTCAACTTACGTTTTTGAGGCCTCCAATTCCCAATCGGGAAGATATTCGTTTCTACCAATGGCGGATTCATTGGACATTCTCAACTCAATTTATGGGTTGGTGTCCACTCCATCCACCAAGAAACGGATCCAGATCTTCCGAAGACAAATCCCTGCGATTTTCGAGAATTCTGGTTAGCTTAGTTTTCTCTTCTTCTGAATATTTGATACTCGAATGCAATTCAATCATTGTCAGCATTTTGTTGAATATTGCTTATGGGTTTATCACATTTCGGGATAAATTTCCAGGAATTTTCATTTTCATGTGATTTTCAGCTTGTTTTCTTGGGTTTATGTTTACTTTGTACGTGTGTATTTGCATTGGAGTCCACCACCGCTGTTAGTTTAGTATTATTCTTTGTCATTCGCTTGTTACATCACACCAATGTGGTGAAGCTGAAAATTGACTTGTCAAAGAACACCAAGAACACCAAGAATAAACAAAAAGCTCTGTCAGTCGAATAGAAAGTACTGATCTTGAGAGATGCTGGATAGCCTGAACATTGTATCTGTTAAAAGGGGGAGCTGGCTGTCAATTTTTCGATCGTGAAATGGTAAGATAAGATGGAAGAGGGAAAATAGGTTTACAAGGAGGAGAATGGAGGACTAGAATGTTTTTGGTTACTTAGATAGTTCTTATATAAGTGGTAGTAATGACACAGTGCTAAAATTTTGATATTGTGTGGGAAGAAAAGAGAGGAAGTGTGAAGAAGATATTTTGAGTGCAGATGGAGAACTAACTTCCATTTCCATCTCAATGACGTGGAAAATAAAGAAATTTTGGCAATAAAAAAAGAGAATGTTATGTTTCTTCAGATTTGGTGAAAATTCCTTATGTTTTTTTTTTCTTTTCGACAAGATACACACTTCTCGTTGATGTAATGAAAAGATACAAAAATCCTTAGAGGAAGCAACCTCCAGGAGTTGTAAAGAAGCAAAGTAAAAATACAAGTTGCTAATGAGAGTGAATGATAGTCTCCCAATTCGTATAAATTAGAAAAAAGAAGGTATCTCAATGGAAATTTCTTTCCAAGAATTTTTGAAACTACCTTTGAGATCCCACCTGGCAACCACTCAAAAGGATGAGGACCGTACAACACTGGCTATGAAACCCCCGGGACGTACAACCCTTCAAAGAAGACAATTGGTACTACCAGTGTTTTAAAAAGCCACTAAGGCACGCACCTAGGCCCGAGGCACGGCCTGACAACCACTCAAAAAGATGAGGACTGTACAACACTGGCTATGAAACCCCATGACGGTACAACCCTTCAAAGAAGACAAGTGGTCTAGCCAGTGTTTTAAGAAGCTACTAAGTCGCGCGCCTAGGCTTGAGGCGTGGCCCCTATGGCTCGATTTAGAGAAGAAAGGCTCCCTTAATGAAAAACATGCGCCTTGCACTTGTGGTGCACACCTAACACCTCAAGCCTGACTTCCTACTTTTAATTTTTTTTCTAACTTTTAAAATCTCGAATAAAAGCTATAATCTTAAAAAATATTCATTTTTTCCCTGTAATCTCGAATAAAAGCTATATTTTGTTAAACTTTTCATCATCTTATTTATCGTCATACTATTTTTCTTCATATATAAAAAAAATTATTTACATTTTTCTATTGATTATAGAAAAGCCCACACTTCTTTTGTGCCTCGCGGTTAAGTCTGGAAGGGCTATTGCGATTTAGTGTGCCTCGAGCTTTAAAAAACACTAGAGTGATATGATACAATTGAAAGAAACATAAAGGAAGGGGGTATTCCAACAATCCTCCCAAAAATAGGTTTTAGAGCCATCTTTGAACAGAGCATTTCACAAATTTGAAAAAGAATGAATGAACTCTTTTCCAAGGGCTTGTGGATATGCCTTTAACCCTCAAGATGTGGGTCATTTAGGAGTGAGACCTGTACTTACTAACAATCACCACGGACCACTCTTATAAAAAAACAATCACCCTGGGCCACAAGGCGGTTGGTTCTAAGGGAAAAGCTAAAATCACTTTGCTTAATAATGCCTCATTCATACATCAATGTTTCATATAAAAAAACAAAACAATAATGTCTTATCATATGAAGTATGAAATTGTGGACATGCCTTTAACCCCCAAGATGTGGGTCATTTAGAAGGAATGAGACCTGTACTTACTCAAAAAAACAAAACCCTGAAATTATCTATCCCCAAACCCTAGACTACTAGACTTGAGACAAGCTCTCACCTAACCAAGTGGTCTAGGGTTTGGGGATAGATAATTTCAGGCCTCCTCTTGGTATTCTCTCTCCAAGCCTTTTACTGGTGTTCTTTTCAGGATTTATGTTTAATTGGTTGCTTTTAGTTTTACCTTTGTAATTTCTTTTGGAGTTTGTATCCTATGAGCATTAGTCTCTTTTCATTTTTTTCATTTATTCAATGAAAAGTTTTGCCTCTTGCTAAATAAAAATAGGACATTAAACTTTTCTTTTGTGTCTAATAGGTTCGTGAATTTTAAAAATGTCGAATAGGTCAAGTAGATTCGACACAAAATTTAAAGCTGGAAGGACTTGTTAGACACAAATTTGAAAGCTTAGTCTTATTTAGCACCTTTTAAAGTGACAAAGACCTACTAGACACAAAATTGAAAGTTCAGGGACTATTTGACTCAAACTTAAAAGTTCAACAATTGAAATTGTAATTTAACTTTTCTTTTTCTTATTTTTAAAAATAGAAACTCCTTTGCTGCGTTTTCCACATTTTAGATGACTTCTTTCCGTCTTTCCAATTACATTGGGAGTTTTGTTTTGTTTTTATTGTACTATTTTGGGTTAGATTGTGGCATTTTATCTGTATCCTTTTTGGGTTGATGGTGCGCTGTTTTTCACATCTCTGAATGGTTGTCTATGCAATTTCAATGGTTACTTTTTAATATTATTATTATTATTATTATTATTATTATTATATTTTGATGAGAAATAGATATTTCATTATGTCATGAAATATAAAGAAAGGGGAAAGCCCCAATCAGCCAGTTCGTCAGAAGGTCATGAAGACTACGGTTTGTAGAAGGGTAGTAGTAACATTTACACCAACTGAGAGCTTTTACAGAAATAGATTCCATAAAGCTATCATAGGAGAGAAACTTGTTGAATGCTCTGTTGTTTCTTTCCATCTAAAGATTCCAAAGCAAAGTACTGATACTTTGGACCCATTGAACTCCTTTCTCCTTCTTGAGAGGGTGGTATCCAACCAGGAAAGCATGGAGGAGGATGTTAACGTTGACTTGAATGAGAGTCTGCCAGCCAAAGGATATGCTAAAATCATGTTCCAAAATCTGCTTGCAAACTCACAAGCAAACAGACAAACAATATAAAAACCAAAAGTAATCCTACCACATCATGTGAGCTGAAAGGTATAAAAATGGTTGTGTTTGAGTGGAGAAAGTTTGGAATGTTTCTCATGGGAAGAAAATGTTTAGATGGAATTAGAAGATAGTTTATCTACTTGGTTAGGTTAAGGGTATGTTACTGAGGCCTTTTTATGTGTATGCTTTTCAAGGTTTTTGCAAACATACCTGAATCATCTACTTGTTTTCTCATGTTTTTATTTTCTGAATTATACGGACATATTACTTATATAATATGTACCATGCCAGCTTTGTTTTAGTTCCAGATGATTTTCTCTAGCCAGTTGCTCTGGTTTTGATTTGTAAACAGGATTTTGTTTTGATTCATTACTTTTGGCAACCTCTCACGTTTAGGCTGATCAATATTGAACATTCTTTTAACTATGCAGAGGTATACAAGGAATTTGCATTGCAGTTGGTTGATGTGATATTTAGTACATTATTTATTTATGATGATCGTGGATCGAGGGAAGCTGTGGATAGTGTAATTATAAAAGCTTTAAATGAGATAACGTTCATGAAAAGTTTTGCAGCAGCCCTTGTGCAGTCCATGGAAAAGCAGTCAAAGTTTCACACACGTGTAGGATGCTATAGACTTCTCAAGTGGTCATGTCTTCTTCTTGTTTATAGTCAGTTTTCCACCATTTCAAAGAATGCTTTTTCTAGATTAGCATCAGCTCAAGCGAATTTAATTCACATTCTTATGGAGGGGTCTTTCCGAGAGCGAAGGGCTTGCAAGCAATCACTTTTCCATTTATTATCTCAGGTTTAATCTGTGTAATATTTTCATAAATAATGAGACGCTGCATGTTCTTAACTCGATTTTGATTATTTTAGCAAATTTATTCTACTTGTGCAGTCAGCAGACACCTGCAGAATGTACATTGATGAACTAAATGATGCACGAATACCATACAAAGATGCTCCCGAGTTAATGACTCTGTTATTGGAGTTTTCAAATACTCTTCCTCCCTTATTTGAGAATTTTAAGGTCAGCAGTTAATACTTTTGACTTTGCACAATGTTGGAGATTTTCTTATATTAAGTTTATGTGCAATCCTTTTATGTTCTCACTTGGCTATCTTTGATTGTGTCTGTTTTGTACAGCCAACATTCCTTGATCTCTATGTCAAATCAGTTTTAAATGCCAGGGAAAAGCCTACCAAAGATCTTAGTGAAGCATTTCGTCCACTTTTTGGACATATGTTACATGATGATCTCCAGAGTATTGTGGTTCCTTCTTCTGTCAAAATGCTTAAACGCAACCCTGAAATTGTGTTGGATTCAGTTCTATTCTGTTTACAATCTGTTACTCTTGATTTAAGTAAGTATGCAATAGAAATTCTTTCAGTGGTATCACCACAGGCTCGACACACAGATGAAAATAGAAGGATTGGGGCATTGGCTATTGTAAGATGTTTGAGTGGGAAATCAAGTAATCCTGATACTCTGGAAGCAATGTTCAATAGTGTTAAAGCTGTTATTGGAGGTTTGGCTTTGTGCTTTTTATTGATTTAATTTTAGTGTATTGGTTGAGCTAATGGTCCTTGCGTTATTTATGTATTACCTTTAGGCTTTAGGTAATTAAAACATTTGTTTCTTGTACAAGAAAAAAGTGATTGGTGCTTTGATGTTTCTTTTTTCTATTGTATGCACCACATTTGACCCAAATGTTTGTTGAGGCCTGTTAACAAATGATGTAATCTATTCATATGGGTCACCTGTTGTGTAAAGAGAAGGAAGCCTTGAGGTTAAAATTCACCCGGGCCTTTTTTTGGTTAATTTGGTCGGAGAGGAACATGCTCATCTTTGAGGACAAAGCATCTGATTTCGAGAGTTTCTTCGAACACTTATCCTTTATTGCTCTCTCTTGGTGTAAATTCTCCCCTATCTTTCATAGCTATAGTCTTACTTCACTTACTGCCCATTGGAAGTGTTTTTTTTATAATTCCTATGGCTTTACTGCCCTTTTTTGTAATTTCATTTATTCAATGAAATGAAGGTATCACCTGTTTCTCATAAAAAAAGAAAAACCAATGGTGATGTTCAGGTTCTGAATTTTAAGGTATTGGTGATTCTTCTGCCTAACTTCTCATGGCATATGGTTCCTATTTTTGGCAGGCTCAGAAGGAAGACTTGCATTCCCTTACCAGCGAACTGGTATGTTCAACATGGTGCAAGAGTTGGCTCATGCTCCAGAAGGGAAAAGGATTTACAGTCTTTCACAATTAGTATGCAGCTTTCTTTTGTCATGTTATAGGGATGAAGGTAACAGTCTATCTATTTTTGCTCTTAATTTTTTTTATGACCGGCATAAGTTACTTTCTCTTAGGTTATTTCAACGGCTTTAACAATTCCTCAACCTAAGTTTATGTTGCTGGTACATTTTCCTTTTCCTTTTTTATGTGTATATTGATGCTAATTATTTATTGTACTAATTATAGGGAATGAAGAGGTAAAACTTGCAATTTTGTCCGCTATAGCTGCTTGGGCTGCACGATCTTCTGATTCCCTTCAACCAGAGCTTCTTTCACTTTTTGCATCTGGCCTCAAGGAGAAGGAAACATTGAGGAGGGGACACCTTCGCTGTCTTCATGTTATCTCTAAAAATTCTGATGTGGTTGCACGGGTTAGAAAGCTGAATTTCATGGATTTTCTTCCTTCCCTTGATTTGTTGTTAAGTTTTCTCATATGGAATTCAAATTCTTGTAATTTTATGTTTCTTGTGAAAAATCAATTGCAGATATCAGGTCTTTTGGTGCCTCTAATCCAACTTGTGAAAACTGGTTTTACAAAAGCAGTGCAGCGTTTGGATGGAATATATGCTTTTCTTTTAGTCGGAAAGATTATGGCTGTCGATATTAAAGCAGGTGTTTACCACAATTAATCAGGTTTTTTATTCTCTATGAGATTTGAACCATCAAGTTCGCCATAATTATATAAAACAACCCCTCTTTTACTTGTCAGCTTTCATTTTTTAAAACAAGAATCAATCTTTCCATTGATGGATAGAAAATAATAATCTCTTTTTTACTTATCAGCTTTCATTTAATATCAGTTATCATGTGTTTGGGGTTTTTAATATGTACTAGTGTCGGTCATCTGTTAAACTTTCTGCATGTCTTCAACTTCTTAGTGGTTATGTGTTCACATGTAAAACCTAAGGCTTTCTGGTTTTATGTGATCTTCGCTATGAGTTAGAATTTTGGTCGGAAGTGAATATGATTTTTTTTTTCTGCTGATCGAGGTCCTTTTGTTATCTCCTTTGCTCTTTTGTGTCTTTTTTCTGTCTTCCCCTTTCTTGTCTTGTATATATATTTTAGTTGCAAAGGGTTTTTTCTTATCCAAAAAATCTCTGATGTCCCCTGTTGGGCTTATTTCTAAATTTATACTTTTACATGTCCATGCCTGTTTATATTTTAAGAGTTCGTTTTTTGCAATCTTCTCTGAATAATTTTTTTTTATTATATCTTATCCTTTGTTCTCAGAGGAGACTGTTGCTAAGGAAAAGATCTGGTCTTTAGTATCTCAAAATGAACCTTCAATCGTACCAGTTTCTATGGTAGCTTTTCAGAACCTTTTTTGCTGCCTATTTAAATGTCTCTGTAAGTTTATTATCAAAAGATAACTCTCTTTTTTTATGTGTAATTTTTTCTTTTGCTGTGCACAGATATCGAAACTGTCAATTGAAGATTGCATTGCATGTCTTGATCTTCTTGAGGTGCTTCTTGTAGAACACTCGCGCAGGTTATCATCTGATTATTGATATCATCAACAATTCTTTATTAATTGATTTAAGAAATAATTCTGATTTCCACAAGCTACTTTGTGCTTTTATTTTGTAGAGTGCTGGACACCTTTTCAGTCAAATCGCTCTCACAGGTGACTTCTTCACAATACATATTAGCACTTCAGTCTTCCAGTGATGTAAGTTTTTGGTCACTGAATAATTAAACTCTTGCAGCCATTCCTGTTTTTTTTGTGCCATCCAAGTTGGGATGTTCGAAGAATCGCTTGCAGTGCTATTGGGAAGTTTATTGCTGGTGCTCCAGAACTGAGTGAAGCTCTTTTACTTGAATTTGCAAATTTCCTTTCTATAGTTGGAGAAAAACTCCATTTCTCAAAGATAAGGTCCGTCAATTATTTATAGTTTTATGAGTGATTTAATTAATTGATGCACTCATATGATAGTTGTTACTGTTTCTGTTTATCTGTTATAATTACTGGCCAAAACATTTTGTAATTATTTTCTTCCATGATCAATTATAGTGGTTCAACATACATTTTGCTCCTAATTTTTTCTTCGATTTTTATGATGAGGGGATGCAATCTGTTTGTCTGCAGTGATACAGAGAATTCATTGGACTCTCAAGTTCCCTACCTTCCATCTACCGAGGTTCTGGTTAAGTCATTGTTTGTGATCTCAAGAGCAGCTACAACTACTGCTTCCAGGGATTCTTCTTTAATAATGTTATGCTCACATCATCCTAGCTTAGTCGGCACTGCAAAACGAGATAACATTTGGAAGGTAGTTTATTTTTTTGTTTCAACATTTATACAATAATATTGTTCGTACCTAGTGTTCTAATTATATATGTTGAATGAAAAGTTTGTGTTACATAATTGGATTAGTTCATTTCTGTCTCAGACTCTCAAAGAAAATAAAGTTCATTTGTGAGAGGATGCAATCTGTTTCTTGTTTGTATTTTTACATCAAATCACTGAAAAGTTCATTTGTCTCAACGAAAAAGAAGGAAAAGAAGAAAGAGAGAGCGTGCTTATAGGGGTGCCACTTTGGTCACTTTGTCATTTCCCCCTTATGAACTGCACTGAGCTCCCCTCTCCTTTTTTGATTTCACTCTTTTTCCTGGTGTGTTTTACCTCCTTAGCCTGAGTTGGGTGTTGGATGCATAGACTCTAGTCTCCCTATCTCCTTCCTGTAATTATTTTCCAATCCGTGTTTCTGATCCAAAGAGTTCTTTTAAAAAGTCAACAATGTTCTATAGATGTTGGTGTGTGCTACTGGCTGTCTTCTTTCATAAAATAAATAATTTGGGATGATTCTAACTCATTTATTTTTCATTTACTCTTCAGCGGGTCAATAAATGCTTGCAGGCTCATGGATTAAGCGTCATTGGCAATATTTCTACTGATATAGAAAATTTGTGCAAAGTACGTGATTTCTTTATTAATTTGAATTTTGGAATATGCAAGATGCCTTCTGTGTTTTGGATGACATTTTGCTGCAAGTATTATCCATCATGCAATGTTTTTTATAGCAGGTAGGATTTTTTCAAAGGTGCAAGGCATGTTTAGTATGGTAGTTAGACACTATATAAAAATTCAAAGAAAAGAAACAAGATATGCACTAAAAAAAATCAAGCTTTTGTGTTTGCATTTCTTGCATATATCAATGTAGTATCTTGCTTACAAGAGTCAGGAAGACTGGTATTTCTTCTCGTACTGTGATTAACGGAGCTTTTATGGAGAATAAATTAACAAATACAGGGACATACAAAATAAAGCCCACACAGAAAGAGCCAAACTATAAAAAAGGCTCCAATCAAGAAAAAACAAGACAATGATAATTACAAAAAATCTGAACCCCGAAGTCCAGAGAGAAATGTGAAACCTTACCAAGAACCGATCCTTGTGCTGTTTGGTCCCTCGCTAGGTTCCATGTTTCTTTGTGGGCGTCAGTGACGTGACTATTTTTATTTTTTCTTTGAACATTATTTTGCTTGATTGATCTTATGTAACTCTCTGGGGGTTCTTCTTCCTCTTTTTGTATATTTCATCAATGACATATCTTGTTTCCTAAAAGAAAAAAAGAATTTTAAGTGTTTAGTTTGGGGATCTTCTCCCTCTTTTTTGTTTATATATATTTTTTTATTGATAAGAAATGCTGAACTTTCCATTTGATTTATATTTTTTAACTTTTCAAGCATGAATATTTTCTCCAGGGTATCCTCGGACCACAAGGATTGATGAACACTGCGATTGATAGACGGGAAGCAGCAATTTATTCATTGTCCACTTTAATGACTATTGCTCCAAAAGAAGTTTACACGGAATTTGAAAAGGTTTATTATTCTTGATGTTATTATTCCCAACTTTCTGGCTTAATCATTTCATATTTGTTTAGTGCTAACTGGAATATGTTTCATCATGTCAGCACTTTGAGAATATGTCAGATCGTTATTCACATGATATACTTTCAGAAAATGACATTCAGGTACATACTTGCCGCAATTATGTTTTAGGTGACTTAATGGTGTTACTTCCTGTTAATTTGTCTGAAGAGAGTATCAATGGCAGTTTGGATTTTATCACTCTGTGACATGTTAACTTTTTACCCTTTTGTATGTGGGGTGCAATATTTTAGAAGGCCAAAAAGGTGGCCGGCCTCAAGTGCTGCTGCTGCTGTTGATGTTTTTTTTTTTTTTTTTAAACCTTTATTATTATTATTTTTTTTTTGAAAGGGTAAAAGAAAAATATTGATTAAAATGTATAAATGTAAAGTCATGTACTCTTAAACATAATGATTATTATATAAATTTTAGAGAAAAATTTAATCTTCTTCAATCTTCACTTAAATAAAGATTCTAAAGTTCTATCAATGCAATTATAAATACCACTAACAAAATCACCTTTTAACTTTTATCTTCAATGTTTTTAAGCTATATTGGGAATGGTTATAAATTTATAAATACCCATGCTGTCTTAGTATCACATTATTACATACATGCGTGGACTTTTATATTTCTAGTCATTGTATGAAATGTAAGGAGTAAGTTTTGAGGTGAAATTTTTGAACCTTTTAAAACATTGGTTTACGCGATGACGTGGAAAAATGAATCCTTTTTTAACAGTGGCAGGTTGATGGTTATTCTGCATCTTGTTTGTGTTTTTGATTTATTTACTTTCTTAATTTAAGATCCCTTCCTCCATTAGCCCAATACTAGAGGGTGGAAGAGATCTTTCCGCGTATTTTGTGGAAGTGGTTGGGGTTAACCATCAAGGGTTAACCTAGTGGTCATGAAGGATCTTGAGACTATTAATGCCTTCTAAGAGGGAATGGGTTCAATCCTTGGTGGCCACCTACCTAGGAATTAATTTCCTACGGGTTTCCTTCGCAGCCAAATGTTGTAGGGTCAAGGGGTCTGTCCCGTGAGATTAGTCGAGGTGGCGTAAGCTGGCTTGGACACTCACGGATATCAAAAAAAAAAAAAAAGGAAGTGGCTGGGGTTGTCATTTAGTTAGATTGGAGGTTGTTTCAAGACCAGTTGAGTTGGGTGTTTTGGACATTGGGAACTTAACAATTGGTTGGTGGTCAGGTTGGGTGGTTTAGTTAGGAACTCCTTTTCTTCTTAGACTGTGTTAAAATAAGTTAGGAGTAACAATTGTTTCTGGCTCTTAATTTGTAAGGTGACATTTATGATCCTCCATTTTTTTCCTCGGCTATACGTCGTTAGAATAATATTCTTTGCACAATTATTAATTATTATTCTGATTCTTTACATGGCATGTTCTGGTCTCTATTCCTTTTTCCTATTACTTCAGATTTTTCATACTCCTGAAGGGATGTTGTCTGGTGAGCAAGGTGTTTATGTGGCAGAGTCTATTCCTTCAAGTATCACGAAAGAATCCAAGGTAGTTTTCTTTCCTACTTTCACTCGTTTATTTATTTATTTTTGGATAGTTATTATAACCTGAAAATAACTTTGAACTTATGTGTATTGTTGTATCAGAAAAATTTGAGTTCTAATAACTCAATTAGAAGAGAACCAGCTAGTAGAGAATCTTCTGGCCTGGGCAAGAAGGATGCTGGAAAGTTCGCAAAAAAAGCTGGCATGTCACTTTGTCTTTGCCATTTAATTTGTTTCTGTTTTTTTAATTTTTTATTTGTTGATAATGCTTCGTGTTTGTTTTTCTTATCTCCCTAGATAAAGGAAAGACAGCAAAAGAAGAAGCACGTGAATTGTTGCTTGGGGAGGAGGCATCTATACGGGAAAAGGTTCGGAAAATACAGAAAAGCTTATCATTGATGCTCAGAGCTCTTGGAGAGTTGGCCATTTCTAATACTATATTTGCACACAGTCAGCTATCGTCGATGGTTTGTACTTTTCTATCTCTTAGAAAACATTTCAATGATTAATTAGATTTTACCTAATATTTTAATCTTTTTTTATTAACAGTTATTTGATTAATTATTATTTATTATTAGCATGAGAGGTTGGACATACAAAATTCTATGTTCACTGTTTATCTTCTAATTTCAAAAGTAACTTTCAGTATTTACTTTCAAGTATACCCATTTTTTTCTTTTTTGACCCCAAGGAGGGTTGTTTTGGAGGTTGAAATTAAAGTAAGGAACATGATAAGACCAACCAAGGGGTAATTGCAGAGTTTGGGTGGCAACTCCAATTTTATCTTGACTATCCACATTTGCAGTGGGTGGCAACTCCACTTTTCTCCACGACAATCCACATGCGCCTTTTAAGATTGTCTTTAGTACTGATGGCTCTATGTGCAATTTTCCATAGGAAAAATTTAATCTTCTCTGTGTACCTATCCTTCTAAATAACTAGAACCTTGAAGGCTCCAAAATATTGGATGAATCTCCCATATCAGACAGAAGCGATTTTGTGGAGAAGGATCTGTTTGTGTTAGGTAACCATCTCCAAGAGTCTTCATGTCTAGAGAGAACAATCAGTGCGAGGTTAAAACTCATTTCGGCCCATTCTGCAGCTTCTTCATCCTTCAAATTTCTGCCAAGTTGTAAGTCCCAGAAGTTGTTTTCCGTGTTCCATACATCCTTGACCAAGGCCTATTTGCAGTGTGAAAAGTCTGAAAAGGTGGAGGAACCGAGAGTCGAAAGAAGGGTTAACAATCCAAGAATCAGTCCAGAATAGAGTTGAAGCTCCATTCTATGTTCACTGTTTAGGGCGATTCATAAGTTTTTTCATTTTACCTTATACAGCTTATATAAGCAATATACTACAGTTGATGCTGGCTTTATTTTCAATTTATTTTGCTTTCAACCAATTTTGTTTTTCTTGTATCAGGTGAAATTTGTTGATCCGTTGTTAAGGTCACCTATTGTAAATGATGTGGCTTATGAAACCTTGGTAAAACTTTCCAGATGTCTTGCTCCACCGCTATGTAATTCTGCCCTTGACATTGCCACTGCATTATGCATGATCCAGACTGATGGTGATCATCTTCTTCTTGATTTGATCCCATCGGTTGGTGAAGCAGAAGCTAAAGGAAGAGCGTCCTTGGGTATTCTCGAGCGAATAGTATCTGCTTTATCTGTTGCTTGTAGATCTGGATCTCTACCTATAGACACATTTACCTTCATTTTTCCGGTATGGATATTCTTGTCATTGGGCTCTTGCAATCTGTGATGATTAGTGTATACAAATGTTCTTTCCTGTTTCTGTATTTCAGATCATGGAGAAAATTCTATTATCCACCAAGAAGACAGGACTCCATGACGATGTTCTTCGTGTTCTTTACTTGCACATGGATCCCTTACTGCCACTTCCTAGGCTGCGGATGCTATCAGTAATATTTCATTCCAGATTTGGGTTACGGGTAAAATTGCATTTCTTTCGTCTTTAACAACTTGTCTCTGTTTCGCAGGTTCTTTATCATGTTCTAGGTGTTGTTCCAGCTTTTCAAGCATCCATTGGACCTGCACTAAATGAGTTGTGTCTTGGTCTTCAACCTGATGAAATTGCATCTGTATGTTCTTTCATAATTTCTTAATTTTTATAGTACATTTGTGATATTACATGTCATTAATAGTTATTCTTCAGGCTCTTCATGGAGTCTATGCAAAAGATGTTCACGTAAGGATTGCTTGTCTGAAAGCTGTTAAATGCATCCCGGCTGTTGCTAGTCGGTCTCTTCCTGAAAATGTGGAGGTTGCTACAAGTATCTGGATGGCTTTACATGACCCAGAAAAGGTTCTTTAATCTTTCCTCCTTAATCGGCATTGTGTCATGGTCATAATTTGAAGTTTAGCCAATCCTGCTTTAGTGAAAGCTTTGGAACTTCTCTGTATAAATTTACCTTGTTTTTACAAGTTCTGAATGGTTACCGTTTCTTAACCAAAAAAAAATAAATAAATAAATACTTGCAATTTCTATGCATTGTTATGATTATTTTTGTGCATCACTAGGTGTGAAGGATGTTTGGGATTTTATGATATTTGTTTGGCACTCTATTGGTATATTTTGCTTGAACGGAATAGGAGTCTTCAAGGGTGTTGTAAAAGGTGCTTGGGAGCATGATAATATTACTTCAATTTGATAGATTGAAGAAATATTATGGTATAAAAATAAAAAATGAATTTACTATCTCTTACAACGTCCACAATCAAATTCTGTAAGAACAGAAATTGAAGGTTGAACAAACATATGTAAGATGCGGAAAAGAAGTTTAAAGTAAACATTTAAGAAAAAGTATATAAAAACCCTGAAAGTTGATATGACATTGATGTGTATCAACTTCTTTCGAACATGCATTGGTAGGAACAAAACTATGTTAATCTATCCATAAAAGATCTACTACTGGTATAATATAGTATGCCTTTTAGAAAGGATTACCTCCTTGTCCATTTTTACCCATGTTCTCTGTTTTGTAGTTTCCAAATATTTCCGCACTCTTTTTTTTTATTATTAATACACTCACTCATCTTGATATTTTTCCTCAGTCTGTGGCTGAAATTGCGGAGGATATTTGGGATCGTTATGGACATGAATTTGGAGTCGATTATTCTGGGCTTTTCAAAGCACTTTCTCACGTTAATTATAATGTCCGGTTGGCCGCATCAGAAGCACATGCCGCTATTTTGGATGAATACCCTGATACAATACAGGTCCATCGACTTAGAATTCAATTGTTAGTCAATTTTCAAAAAAATATAGTTTTTCTTATTTTTGGTGGTAATTTCAGGAATCTCTTTCTACATTATTTTCTACGTACATCCATGATACCAGCTCTGGAGGGAGTACCGTAGATGCTAGTTGGCTCGGACGTCAAGGGATAGCATTAGCTTTATATTCTGCTGCAGATGTATTGCGAACAAAAGATCTTCCTGTTGTAATGACATTCCTCATTTCACGAGCCTTGGTATGGTTTTAATGTTGTTAGCCTATACATTTACTCTGGCTTTTCTAGGATGAGAACATTTTATTACTAAACATAATTATCCCATAGAAGTGAACAATAAAGAACAAATTTCCTGTTTGCCAATTTTCATTTGCTTTCTTAAGTATATGTCAATTTCAATTTCATCTTTAATCGTTGTCAGTAATTTGTATATAAGTGAATGTTTGTTTTTTTGCGAAAAGTAGACAGCAAGTTGATATTATGCATTGAGACTGATGACTTGAAGTTCTGTAATGCTAATGAGAAAAGAAGGAGATGGAAGCCCTTTTTAGTATTATTGTTATTTTTTTTGTAACTTTGAACAGAGATGAAGCTTTCTTGCTATGCTACTTGTAATAATTCACTTATATATTTTTTTGGATAGGGGCAAATTTTTTAATGACTGAAATTTGTATTTATTTTTTTGGAAATGTGGAAGGCTTCAAGTCAAGTTTTGAATTTTTTGTTTATAGTTTTATTTAATTTGCATTCCATAGTAGTAGTGTTCATTCAGGGACATCCGATAAAATTGGAACTATACATTCCACAGTAATATTGCTTTTTCACTCTAGAAAATTTGAAATGCTGAAATAGGAATAGGAATTGATATTATTAGAAATATTCAACTTTATGAAATGGAAGTTAGACTTTGATCTTTCTGATTCATAAATTAATTTTGCAGGCTGACCCCAATACTGATGTTCGGGGAAGAATGATCAATGCTGGTATCATGATTATTGATAAGCATGGGAGAGAGAGCGTTTCTTTGCTGTTTCCTATCTTTGAAAACTACTTGAACAAAAAGGTATGTCTTTTCAAGTTTGGTATTCCTTTCCTTACAATTTCCTTCTACTTGAAGTTTATGACTACCAAAAACTTGTTTGTGCTAGGGAACCCAGTGTACTGCTGATAGAAAGTGTGCTGGAAATTTCTCTCTGTCTGATATTTTTGGTTTCCAAATTTTCTAGGCATCAGATGAAGAGAAGTATGATTTGGTTCGCGAGGGAGTTGTTATTTTCACGGGAGCATTGGCAAAACATTTGGAGAAGGTACTGTTTATCTAATATTTGAATTGCCGGTATTGATGCCTCCTTTTTTCTTATCTCAGCTTAATGTCTGAATGATTAAACAGAACGATTCAAAAATTCACACTGTTGTGGATAAATTGTTGGATGTTTTGAATACTCCATCAGAAGCAGTTCAACGTGCTGTGTCTACATGTTTGTCTCCATTAATGCAATCAAAGCAGGTTGGTCACGTCCTGTTCGTATAGGGTTCCTTTCAAGTGTTGTATTTGATTCTTTATTAATTTTGCTCTAAATATGTTAAATCAGATGTTTCTAAAGTTGTGGGCTGGTTTTGGAGGTTTGTCACCTTTCTCTTGTTTTCCTCTATTTTAAAAAACTTTTTAATTGAGAAATTAGGAAGAGATGTTCTAGGGAAATTCATCTCTCAAGGACTTATGAGTTGTTTACTCATTTAAAATGAGATGGAGGTAACATACGACGAATCAAAACAATTGATTAGTGAAAAGTTACCATAACTGATACAATTTACAACCAACCTGATTAAAGAAAAGAATTCCAACCAGCATAAATTTAAAAAATGGAGAAATTGATCAAGTTTTGAGCAAGATCACATGAAGAAGCTATTGATTGTTTGATAAGAATATATGGTTCTCCTAGCCCTCCCTTTACCATGAATGGGGAGCTTTAGAAAGAAAAAAAGAATGCCATTGAATCTCTTGTGTTGGGGATGGAGCACATTGTTTAGTGGTCGAGGGGGAAATATTGTCTTTCCTCATCTCCCTTTAATCTCCTTTCGTTTGTGCTTGGCTTTTTTTGTGAAAGATTGAAATTTGTGCCTCATCTTTGATAGAACTAGATGAGATTAGGTAGTGGTCATTAGTTTTGATCAATTGGCAGCCACCTACCTAGGATTTAATATCCTATGAGTTTTGTTGACAACCAAATATAATAAGGTTAGGTAGTTGTCCGTTGATATTAGTCGAGGTGCACACAAGTTGTCGTGGACACTGACGGATATATAAAAAAAAGCTTTGATCAACAAAGACCATTGGGACTTAATTAATGGGGATTTGAGACACATGCTTATTGAATATCATAAGCAATTCTATGATAGAGGTGTTCTCGATCCAACGGTAATTTTTTTGAGTTAAGAAAACGTGCAGATTAGGCAGTTTTGTGATGTTTCATTTTCAAGTTGAAATGTCTCAACGTGGAATCTTCATTTGTGTGTTTTGCACTAGCATTTTTTGCTTATATTTCCATAGTTGTTTAGGATCTTTCAGAAAAGGAAAAAATGTTTTACTCATTTGAAAAAGGATGTATAGATTTTCTATTATCGTGCAAGCTACATTCATCCTATCATGGATTTAGCCAAGATTTGGTAGTTTGGCTGTTATTAGCTTCTTGTAAAACAATGCTCTAAGCTTGCCTTTCCGTTATAAGTATCTGGAAGTGAAAAATTAGTAAATTCTATATAAGACTGGGCTATCTTCTTTGGGGAAGAAAAGTTCTTGTCTTGATACTTTGGAAAGGTTTGTCTGCCAGAGAAATGAAATCTATTATATCTTCTTGAGAACAAGACAAGAAAGTTAGAGTTGAATGAATTTAACAAAGACTAGAGAAACCTATTGCGAGGAGGAGACCTGCGACAAAATTGAACTAGGATTTCTAACAAATCTGGGAAAATGGAAAAGTAGTTCTTTGTTTGGGGGTTCCCTCTACCCTGGCCCTAAGATGTTCTTTGGTTCTTATTGAGAAATATACATCTCTCTGTTACTTTTTTTTGTGTTTTTTTTATATTCGTGAGTGTCCAGGCCAGCTTGCGTGCACCTCGCCTCGGCTAATCTCACCCAATTTACATCTCTCTGTTACTGTTACTTTAAAAAAAAAATCTTTACTTATCAACCTCTTGTAGAAACTGAATCGTTGGGATTTGGCCACTCAAATTCATGGCTTAGGTTGATTTCTTGATAAATACTTTTGAGATTGTCAGATATTGTTTAATTGCGGATGATTGTCTTAGGTTGTAAAGTTGTTTGGAAATGTAAATTTTCACTTGGATATCTTCAATTTTTTTCTTCATTTGTGTAGGTTTCTATACTTTTTTGTTCTTTTACTTCATTATGAAATACTTTTGGATACTGATTTAATCATTTATTTTCTTTTTCATTGGTATTTTGTTTCATTAGGATGATGGTCCAGCTCTTGTTTCTAGGCTTTTGGATCAGTTGATGAAGAGTGAAAAATATGGGGAACGTCGAGGAGCAGCATTTGGTCTTGCTGGAGTTGTTAAGGGGTTTGGAATCACAAGCCTGAAGAAGTATGGAATAGTTTCTGTATTACGAGATGCTTTTGTAGACAGGTTTGTTCCAATACGTATCAATCTTATAATTAATTCAAGTTTTGCATAAAAGCTTAATCTTTTGTATCTTACTCACATTGCTTGTTTTTGCATATTGCTGGCTTTATATATTTTTTTTGTTTTTTGGATAGGAAACAATTTCATTGATTAAATGAAATGATACAGGGAGGAACCCATCCAAAGGGATTACAAAAAACTTCTCCAATTGAAAAAAAAGAGAATTTAGTTCCTAGAAGGGAACATGTTTTTACACCAGTAAAGGGCCAAAAAAAGTGAGAAATCCAGCACTTCTTCTGGACCTCTGTCTTTTCCTTGGAAAATTCTGACATTTCTTTCATTCCAATGTGTCCATGTGATTGCTCTTGAAATGTGAAGCCACAAAATCTTATTTGACTGTCTGAAATGATGGTCTTTGAGCAGAAAGTTCATCCAGTCAAAACCTTCATAGTGAAGAACCACACTCCATCCAAAGGCATTAAAGAGCTTGCATTTCATTTGAGGAGAAAGGGCAGTGGATAGAAATGCGCCTTTACGATTCATTTGCTCCGTTATATAGAGAACACCAATTTGGAGATAGTGAGAACAAATGACACCTTCTTGGTGTAATCGGTCATAAATGTCCAGGCATGAGTGGCTAAGCTCCCAAAGAAGAAATTTTATCTTCATTGGGTAGAAATATTTCCATATCCTTATCACCTTATATAAATCTATGGCATTGGAGTGGCTACTCGATGGAGGAGTAAGGAGTTGGCCGTAAAAGACCCACCTTTGTCAAGATTCCATACCTAGGCCCATTCTTGAATTTCTTCTTTGAATTTTCTACGGAATTTCATAACCCAAGCTTTGTTTTGTTGGTCCCATAAATCAGCGATAGAAGCTTCATTGTGGACTCTAGAGCACAAATATTAGGGAAATCAAGATCAGTGTTTTAAAAATCTCACTCAGGCGCGCGCCTTGGTGCGCCTAGGCTCAAGGTGCAGACTCTGCGCCTCGCTTCAAAAAAGTGAGGCTCACTTAATAAAGCCCACTTGAGGCGCGCGCCTCAGCATCTGTGGGGTGCGCTTCAGCGCCTCGAGCCTGACTTTCCTACCTTTTGTTTTAAAAAAATCTGATTTGAAGGAAGAAACACATGAATATTCATTCAATCTTGAATAAAAGTTCTATTGTTTTGAACTTTTCATTATCTTTTTATTCATCTTACTATTTTTCTTTCATATATAAAAAAATATTTACACTTATCTATTGTGCGCCTCATAAAATAAATGCCCGCGCTTTTCTTTGCGCCTCGCGCTTAAGCGCTGGAGGGCTATTCCGCCTCGAGCTTTTAAAAACACTGATCAAGATAAAAAGGGGTCTTTGACCTTTCCAATTTTTTTTCCAAAACATAATGGTTCTCCCATTTCCAACCTTATAGGATATATATATATTTTTAAAGGAATTACTGAACTTTTATTATGTTAAAAAAATGAAAGAATACATGGACATGCAACAAAATGATTGCCCACAAAAAAAAATGAGGCAAACTAGGAAAAGGACCTCTTGTAAAGTAAAATAAGACTGCCCACAAAAATGGAGGCAAACTAAAAAAAGGGCATCTAGTAAAGTAGAATAAGATCTAATGGGTAATTACAAAAGGACTTCGTCATAGAAACTCGTAGAGAAACATAGATCTCAAGGAGGGACCAAACATCACGCTAAGTTGTTTCAAGCCCTCTAAATGTTCTATTGTTTCTCTCTCCAAAGGCTCTAAGAAATAGCACACACCCCAACTTGCCACAAAAATCCCCCTTCTCGCAAAACGACATATGAAGGAGCTTGTTAATCATATCTCTCCATTCCCTATGTCTAGCAAACCATAAACCAAACTCCTCGAAGAAACAACTCCAATTGAAGAAACAACACCAAAATGCTCATATTAAATCAAAACTCCAAAGAATATGGTCAGATCGTCTCTACCCTACACAAAATACAACACATCGGCCCAATCAAGCTGGGCAACTTCGTATGTGGATGACTTGCCATGCAAAAATTAACCTTCTCGGGAAATTTCACCTTCCATGACGAGGCAAAGACATAGCCACTCAAGGGAAAGATATTCACCAGACAACGAAAAAAGGATCTATAAGAAAAATCTTCGGAAGGCCTAAGACTTCAAATAATACATCACTTCTCCCTTGAATCCAACAGAACTCTCCAATCAATGATGAAAGGACGACGAAACCCCAACAAAGGAGAGAGAATAAGATGTCCCAAAATAAGAAATCACAGTTGCCATCAAATGATTCCTCATAGAGTAGAGATGATATAAGTGAGGGAAAAGAGAACATATGGGTCTATCGCTCCTCAGAGATACCTTTCCAAGGGTTTTTGTTCGGGAAAAGAGAATAAGTATCCCTCCCATCATCCACTAAGCAATGAGCAAACAGAGAAAATAATGAGATGTCCTTAGAGATACCTTTCCAAAGGTTTTTTGTAGGGTCTTAAGTCCCATACGAGATCCAATCAAAAGAGTGCGGTCCATAATTGCCCACAATGACCTTATAACCCTGTTGCGTTGAACAAATAGGGAAAATGCCTTGGCCATTTAGCCAACAAGGCCTTGTTAGAGCCCTTTAAGTTATCTATATCTAACCGTCCTAGAACAAATGGTTTCATCACCACCTTCCTCTTTACTAAATGAGAATCTTTGCCTTCCTTAACCCCTACCCATAAGAAATCTCTCAACAAGTTCTCCAAATTTTTACTAGTCAAACCAAGAATCCTAAATAGGGACATAACGTAGATAGGGATGCCACTCAAAATAGACTGCATGAGATTACGCTTGCCTCCTTTCAAGATGAAGTTTTTCTCTTCCATGAAGACTACCCATAAGAAATCTTTCAACAAGTTCGCCAAATTTTTACTAGTCAAACAAAGGGCTTCGAGGATTGTGCCCAAGAGGAAGGCCTAAGTCGGATGAAGGGAAAGACCTTACTTTGCAACCTACTAAAGCAGCCCATTTGTTCAATGCAACAAGGTTATAGTTTACATTTGGCATTTCTTTGAGTAAATCTTTTGACCAAATATAGCCTCAAAGAAAGCTAGCATAGGATTCAAGTTAAGAAAGGACTCCTTACTCGAACATAAAAAGATGGGTATCATTGGCAAACTGAAGATGAGACAAC
The DNA here is from genome assembly GCA_028017165.1 of Herpetospermum pedunculosum. NCBI lineage: Eukaryota > Viridiplantae > Streptophyta > Magnoliopsida > Cucurbitales > Cucurbitaceae > Herpetospermum > Herpetospermum pedunculosum. The sequence goes on from CM051529.1 coordinate 53,416,232, forward strand.
CAACTTACAAAGTCCTTTCGACATTCACTTAAACTGGAATGCTTTTATCTATACTTTGTAATATGGTTTTGCTTTTTATTTTTCTTTTTAATTGTTTTTTATTACTCCTATGTGGAACTTGTATCCCTGCATTAGTCTTTTTTTTTTTTTTTTTTTTTTTTTTTGATAAGAAACAGTAACCATTCATTGAAATAATGAAGAAAAAGGGGGATAGACTCTATCCCTCCAAATCAAGATACAAAACCATAACAAATCATAAAAACCAAAGGAACACGGAAAGTGATGATCCTAATCGGTGAAATACATGCTCGCCAAGACAAAAAGAACATATGAAAGAAGAAAAAATCCTAAAAACCAGCAGTGTTAGCTTCCAAAATGGAAAATACTTCTTCTTGTGATAATTTTCTATCCAAATCGATTGCCGAGAGAAGGATTTGGCTGAAAAATTACCGCACGATCCAATGAAAAATGTCTTATCTTGTTAAAAAAAAGATGGGAATGGGGAGACAACGGCATGGCTATTGGCATACGTGTCCATTGTTGCCCTTTATTATTCTCCATCACAAACACTAGGGCAGCATCCATCAAAGACCTCTGGAATGTTGACATGGATTTTGGGACTTATCTGTAAGGAGTCTAAAGGAGGAAGAAATTAGGCCAAATTATCAACCCATCTCCTTCTTATGATACATGGGTTTCGAATCTGGATAAAGATGGAATCTTCTCCACCAAGTCTCTCTTGATGGATCTCACCACCCACCAGGACAACATTGATAGTTGGCAGCACAAGGAAATTTGGGAAGGCCTCTGTTCGAAAAAAAAATTAAAATTCTTCCTTTGGGAATTTGCTCATTGTGCCGTCAATACTCGTGTTAAACTTCAGCATCGCATGCCTTACATGGCTATTTTACCACACTGGTGAACAATGTGTAAGGATGCAAATTGACCAACCTTGTGACGGACATTAGATGGTTGACTCCTTTGCCCCAATAGTTCATCACCTCCTAGCTTCTACATTATTTGGACATACATTTAAAAATGAGAAGAAGCATCTTTGGGTCAACTTCATCAATGCTTTCTTTTGGGTCAGTTGGAACCAACGAAACCAGAGAATTTTTTGGAGCAAGGAGAGGAGAGGCCTTTTGAATACTTTTTGGATAGTAATTAGTATCATCTACTTAGCTATATCTTGGTGTAAATTGTTGCATCTTTTTAAATCTTATACTTTTGTATCTCTTGTTACCAATTGTAGAAGTCTTTTATAACTCTATTGATACATCAATGGAATCGTTTCTTATAAAAAAAACACACTCCAATTTCGTAATTTCTTTCCCCACTTAGCTATATAGAATTTTTTACCTACTTAGCTATATAGAAATTGCAAGAAAAATCCCTAGACGGGTCTGGGTTCCAAACTCTCAAGTCCCTTTCCCCACAAAATACATTATGCTCCTGAACGATAGAAAGAAAGTCCACAACGTCAAGTGTTTCTCTATTAGAAAGATGAAGCCTGAAATCAAAAGATAAAGAAGAAAGAGGGTCAGAAGATGGTAAAATAGAAGCAACACAATGCAACTTCTTACACAAGTGTAGCATCTTGACCTGTATGAAATTTATAGCAAAAAAGTTGTTATCATACCAGACGATATTATGGGAATGATTTTTCGAATTTGCAATTACATCTAAAATGTTATCATCTGTGAAAGTTATCACTTAGTATGTGTATGTACGCAAGTCATATGTAAAAATATACATTTAGTATGTGTATGTACGCAAGTCGTATGTAAAAATATACATTTTTGAAGAATGAATATAGTGATGCAACTGTAGGAAAATGTTTCATAAATGTACTCTTCCACACTTTAAAAAGTTAACTGGGATTTCAAGTGCATTTACCTTGGAACGAATAAAATGTTAATATAAATTGTTTTGAATAATAATAATCTTGACGCAAAAGAAGGGACTACAAGTGTTCTCTTTAATGCTATGTGTGGGTTCAGTGGGTGTTAATTGAATTTGTGAACCACAGGAATTCAGCGAAAAGCCGTGAAGGAGCTTTACTGGCATTTGAATGTCTTTGTGAAACACTTGGAAGACTATTTGAACCGTGAGTAGATCTCCCAAACTTTTAGTATCTTCATCTATTATTTTTTTTCTTCTTTAACCAATCTGTTATTTCCCAGGTATGTGATCCAGATGTTGCCGTTGCTCTTAGTATCTTTCTCTGATCAAGTTGTCGCAGTTCGTGAAGGTTCTGAATGTGCCGCCCGGGCAATGATGTCTCAACTTACTGCTCAGGGTGTGAAGCTTGTATTGCCTTCTCTTTTGAAGGTGATAATAATGATTTTTGTTGTAGGGCCTTCTGGTTATATGACCTATGATATTCTTACATGTCTCTGTTTAAGTCAAAAGAAAGTCACTCTCTAATGTCTAGCATCTTTTTTGTTCTTGATGTCCTAATTGATATGTTCAAATTTCTTTGGATATTAAGGGTATGTGTATTTTCTCACATTTTCTTAAAAAATTGGCTTTTAGTATATTTGATATTGTATTTAACACAAAGATACAAAAATGATTAATTAAAGAAGATGAAGATTCACCTTAAGATTCTTTAAATACAAAAGGGTGGTCCAATTAGAGGTGGTAAGATTGTAAGAGATAATAGATCCTACTAATGCTTAAATCATGGTTAAATGGCCAAGGCCTCAAACATTGAAAGAACTCGAATGATTATTAGGACTAAAAAATTACTATTGTAAGTTTGTGGCTAGACATGACCTCATTGAGCCAACTTGAGCATAACTCAACTGGTTAAGGCATATACCCTCGACTTAGAGGTCAAAGGTTCGAATCTCCCATCCCCAAATGTTGATGAACTCAAAAAAGAAATGGCCTGATTGCATGCCTGGTTAAAGATAAGTTGAAGGGACAAATTGGGGTAAAATGGGGAGGCTGGGCAATCTTTTCAAACCTGATGAATGTAATGACATAGATGCATGGACACTGTGTTGGCATGGGCTGTTTTCATGCAAATCAAGAAGCAACTCAGTTCTTTTGTTGAAGCTTTCAGGATTTGACTTCTCTACTTAGCTTAAATATGAGAACTTGTGGACACTGTGTTGGTCGTGTTAAAATGGCATGCCATATACCTACTGGGACACATTCATTATCTGGATTGATAAATGCAACATTAGGTTTATGCTTGACTGGAGAGTTGGAGACGGGTGACCAAGTTAATGATCTACAATTTTGTAATACAGTATGTATAAAATCAGAGCTGAGAATATGATGACAGATGCACTGTCAAGATTTCCATGCCATGAAGTGCTATTCGAATTTTCTATACGAACTTTAATAGATTGTGAACAGATCCATGTATGAGGTGGACAATGACGAACTGAGAATATCATGGAGAACAAAAGAAAGCACCCTACGTTATGATTTCAGTTGTTTAATATGTGTCTTTACCTAAAATAGTAGATTGGGAACAGATCCATGTTTTAACTGAGAATAGGGTTTCTTCTATTTTTACCAACGTCTTATCAGTTGTTTAATATGCATCTTGCTTGCCTTCTATATGAGGGTGTACTTTTCTAATCACCCATTGGTGCCTTAGTTCTCTATTGTTCTCTATCTTGGCAGGGTCTTGAAGATAAAGCATGGAGAACAAAGCAAAGCAGTGTACAGCTGCTTGGTGCTATGGCATATTGTGCTCCGCAACAGTTGTCTCAATGTCTTCCTAAGATAGTACCAAAGTTGACAGAGGTATGTGCTATGAATTGTGAGTTTCCATTCTAGTTTTATTTGAGCTTCTTTAGGTTGAGGTTTTCCCCCCAAATAACTGCAGGTTCTCACAGATACCCATCCCAAAGTCCAGTCAGCAGCACAAACAGCCCTTCAACAAGTAATATTTTTTAGCCATTTAAAACCACCAGATCTTTCTATTGTTCTAATTTTCTAATCAGTTCCTTCATTGTTTGCTTCTTTTAGGTTGGAAGTGTCATAAAGAATCCTGAAATATCTGCACTTGTTCCTACGCTTCTAATGGGTCTTACTGATCCAAACGACTATACTAAATATTCTCTTGACATTCTTCTGCAAGTAAGATTTATCGAAGATAAGATTTAGGACAGATTTTCAGTTAACATTAGTGAAGTTATTCGCCTGCTAAATATGTTCATTAACTTGTTGCAGACAACTTTTATTAATTCAATTGATGCGCCTTCCCTTGCATTGTTGGTGCCCATAGTGCACAGAGGACTAAGGGAGAGGAGTGCTGAGACCAAAAAAAAAGCAGCGCAAATTGCTGGAAATATGTGTTCCTTAGTCACAGAACCCAAGGATATGATTCCTTATACTGGGCTGCTACTTCCTGAAGTGAAAAAGGTAATTATGCCCATTTACTTAATTCTTGACTTATATTCTTTCTTTTCTATAATTTCAAATTTCGTGGCAAGAACAGGTCCTAGTCGATCCAATTCCAGAAGTTCGTTCAGTTGCTGCTCGGGCAATTGGATCCCTTATCAGGGGAATGGGAGAGGAAAACTTCCCCGATCTAGTACCATGGTTGTTTGATACACTTAAATCTGAAAATAGTAATGTTGAGCGCTCTGGTGCTGCTCAAGGATTGAGTGAGGTTAGAGTTCTTACGATTATCATCTTCATTTTTCATTTATTTATTTTTAGCCATATTTCAGTTATTCCTAATCTTGATGATTACCTTTTAGTAATTAATTTTTCAAATATTTTTGTTAGTGAATGCTTAGACTATTTTTTGAAGTTTCACTAGCCGCAGAGATAATATAGGAGATTTTGCCATTCAAAGATGTGAATTCCTGATGTTTGCTTTTCAATCTTTATTTTTTCAATTTCAGCTTATGCCTTTCTATAGCTTTATGTTTTCTGTTTTATCAATTTTTAGTTTCCTTTTACACTGAAGATCTTTTCGTTTCTTTTGATTATTAGAGATTAGGTCAATTTAGTACTGCAAAGAACTTTAAAATACGAAAGATATAACATTTGAATTGGGGAAAAATAATTTGAAAGGTATGGATAATTTTAAGGAAAACAAGCTTTGATAGGTTCTGAGTGTGGTTCTGGCCTTTCTGTATTATAGAAAACTAAAAATTATCTTAAAGGACAAGACAAGAAAGTATGTGGGCAGCACCTGCTGTGACAGAGAATTGAGAAACTGAGACAGAGAATTGGTGAATCTTCAATCTGTTAATTACAGGAAGGGCAGCACCACCTGTAGGCTTAATAGGGACGTGTCGTGCCATCCTAAATGATTGTGATCTTTTTGATCATTAGAGGGCATAGAGCGAAGAAATAGAGGGCCGACTTTGCATCTTTTATTGTTTCTACTACTTTTCTAGCTCTTACTTGGTTTTCGTCAACTGTCAGAATTCTTCTCTTACCTTAAAGATTATTGTATTTCATTGAGGAAAGACCTAATCACTTGTCATGTTGCATAATAAAGGAGGTTGATCTATTTGACGGCATTCAATATTTATAATTTAGTATTATTAATACTACTTCCACTCTTATTGCTGCTTCTATTACTAATAGTAATACTAAAATTTTATTTTATTTAATCATTTATCTTTTTGGTTGTTTGTTATTGGTTTGTTTCTAGGTTTTAGCTGCTCTTGGAATTGAATACTTCGATCATGTGCTTCCTGATATTATTAAAAACTGTTCTCATCAGAGAGCACCTGTCCGTGATGGATATTTAACACTTTTCAAGGTAATTCAATTTTCTTTTGTAGGTTTTCATGATTCTCAACTATAGCTGTTTGTCTTAGATACTCATTGGTCATGTGTTCGTGTCTCACATGAATTAATCATGACTTATAAAAAAAAAGCATTAACTAAAACGTCTGAATTTAACACTTATTTGATTCGTTAGATATTTGTTTGATGAATGACCCATCTTTTTTTTTTAAAAAAAAAATTATTTTAATTTTTAAATGGACATTAAAGTATAGGGGAAAAGTAATATTCTGAGAGTGAAAAAAACCAACTTATTTTTCAGCATTTACTTGTATCAGCATAGTTGATTTTAAGTTAACAAATCATGTAGTCAAATGTATATTTGATTTTGTACTTTGTTTAAACCCTTTTCCATACTAAATTGCATTGTTTTGTATTCCTTCATTTATTTTAATGTATTTTGGTTGTCCATCAATGAAAAAGTTGTGATTGTATTCCTTCATTTTTGTTTCAAAAGCTATTATTATTATTATTATTGTATTTAGTAACTTTACTTTTTATTGAAAGAAAATTATAATTTCCAAAAGAAGAGGAAATCATAAAGCTCATGAAATTAATCAAATCCCTTTTGTTCACTCTCTAATCATATTGTTGAACATTCTGAGTGTGATTTCTTTACAAATTTCCTAAAGAGACGCTCACATGGCTGAAAACAACAAAATATCTACTTCAGTATCTAGGAAGATGCCTAATATGATTATCATGAATGAACAAAAAAAATTCTAGTCTTAAAATCCTTGTTCTTGTTTTCTTAAAATATTACATGCTCTGCACGTGTTCATATCCTTTAGAAATTATTTGTTCCTTTGTCTTTGTCTTATATCCATGTCTATGCCTTTTCAATTGTCAAGAGTTTTTTTATTTGCACTTTTTGAATTTGTGAGTGAAATTGGTCACAGTACTTGCCAAGGTCACTGGGTGTTCAATTCCAGAACTATTTGCAGCAGGTGTTGCCAGCAATTCTCGACGGTAAGTATCACAAAGTATACGGTTATGGCAATATGTAAGAAATACTATTTGCAAAGGTATTTGTTTCTTATCGCTTTATGTAACATCGTTATAGGTCTTGCTGACGAGAATGAATCTGTGCGGGAAGCGGCATTAGGTGCTGGGCATGTTCTGGTTGAGCATTATGCAGCCACGTAATTCCTATTAGAATTTTAAAGCCTTACACATGGCGCACACACACATCCCTCCCTCTTAAATAAGAGTGAATAAAAATAATTATACCAATGAGAATTGTTATTATATTCAGATCTTTACCTCTGCTCCTCCCTGCTGTGGAAGATGGTATTTTCAACGACAGCTGGCGTATTCGACAGAGTTCAGTGGAACTGTTGGGCGATCTCTTATTTAAGGTACATCTAAATCTGTGTGTGTGCATGTGTGTGTATACGCATGTGTCTCAATTTCTGTTTTGCAGGTTGCTGGAACTTCTGGAAAAGCATTGCTTGAGGGTGGTAGTGATGATGAAGGTTCTAGCACTGAAGCCCATGGACGTGCAATTATTGAGGTTCTTGGTCGAGAAAAGCGTGATGAAATACTTTCTGCCCTATATATGGTTAGAACTGATGTGAGCATTTCAGTTCGTCAGGTAATACTGGATTATAAGTTGTGTATATATATAATTTTTGTTGTTGAAATTATATGGTTTAACAATTTAGAAAATTTCATACCCTGTCAGGCTGCCCTGCATGTTTGGAAAACCATAGTCGCAAACACTCCAAAGACTCTAAAGGAAATAATGCCAGTTTTAATGAATACTCTAATATCTTCTCTTGCTTCATTATCTTCAGAGAGGCGACAGGTTTTTACTCATGGACTTCATATAATTTCCATGGTACTGTTAGAAAACTATATTTCTAAACTGGTTCTCATTTAGGTTGCTGGACGAGCATTGGGCGAGCTTGTGAGAAAACTTGGAGAAAGAGTACTGCCTTTGATCATTCCCATACTATCTCGAGGGCTGAAAGATCCCAACGCTGGCAGAAGACAAGTGAGAACTTTACTATATCGTTATTATAGTACATTTTCGAAGTTTGTTGTCAGATGTTTTAACATCAACTGCACATTTTAATTAGAACTGAAATTTATCAACAAAGTACGTAGCCCACGGAAAAATTCTTCAAGAGCTTCCTGTCTCCCAAAAATTTACTATTAATCACTTCCCCCATACTTAGCCCCGAATGTAGTTACAAATAGTGGGTCCCTCCTAACAAATTACATTCTCAGTCCCACTCTCCTTCCCTCATGTGCGCACACATTCCTAATGGGGGTGTATCACATTTCCTTTTCTCGGTACTGTTGTAGAGTGGATAAAAGATTTTTAGTGGCCAACAGATTTTGGTTGCATGTGGAATTGGTAACTTCCAAAAAAGTATTATAACGAATAATATTGTTTCTTTCTTTATACCTTAACCATAAACTTCAGAATGTTATTTATTTATTTAGTATTATATTTTTTTTTTCTTCAGGGTATTATGCTATATTTTCTTATTGTTCAATCGGCATGCCTTCCTCTCTCTTTCTCTCTAAATAACAAAAAAAGAAAAAAAATAGTGATTATTTAATTAATTGATAATATGAATTTGATAGGGTGTATGCATTGGGCTGAGTGAAGTGATGGGAAGTGCTGCTAAAAGTCAGTTATTGAGCTTCATGGATGATCTTATCCCTACCATACGAACAGCCCTTTGTGATAGGTTTGTACTTCCTGTCTAATCTCAATTTTATCATTTCATGATAATTCATGGCATATATAAGTCTTGGTATCCTTAATCAGCATGCCTGAGGTCCGTGAGTCTGCAGGCTTAGCATTCAGCACTCTTTACAAGGTGCGTTATATATTTCATTCAAAGTTGAGATCTGAAATGTTGATGTTTCAATAGTAACAATTTCGAACATCATTTAGAGTGCTGGAATGCAAGCAATTGATGAAATCATTCCTACTCTCCTTCATGCTTTGGAGGATGAGGATACATCGGACACTGCTCTTGATGGTCTCAAACAAATCTTGAGGTTGGGCCCTTTTTTCCCCTCATGTATTTCTTATTTACATATTTTCTTCTTCAGGCATATAGGCATTTATTTTTATATATTCTTGGAAAACACCATTTGACATGTTAAGATGAGATCTTAACTCAATTGTTTTTGTTTTTAGTAATTAACGCAAGACTTGTCAAATACTGAAACTAAAGAATTGTAAATTGCTTTGCTGGTGAAATGTTTAATACAAGCACTTCTAATTATTTACCTCAATATGATGAAAATTGTTAAGGAAAACTATTAGTTGCTTTAGTATACCATTTTTAATTGTAAACTAAAATTAATTTATCAAAAAGAGATAGATTTATGATAATTGTATTCCACATGGTAGGAAATCAGTAAGAAAAATATCTAGATTTATGGTTACCGTTTCTCATTAAAAAAAAAAAAAAATAAAGTGTATAAAATGAAGACCCTTTATGCAAAGATTTATGGAAAGTTTTAATTTTTATTTTAATCTATCATTGAACTCTCTCTCTCAAGGACTTCTTCTCCTACTTGTTCACCTCTGGTCATTTTTGTTCTGGCTCTTTATTTAGTACTAATACATGTTTTGTACAGTTGTGAGAGGCAACGAGCTTCGTTACAATAAATCTTTGGCATTGGGCTGATACAATTCTGTAACTTTATTTTATCAAACGTATTTTTTCCGTCAACTAACGATGGCATCTAATATAAAACACTCATGTCAAGATAATGTAGACATAAACTAGGCAATTTTAGATTCCAAGCCACCACATGAAATTCATACATTCTAAATGCCGCCTTGTCTTTTTCCATTCGATGAAAAACTAATTGATGATGTTTGTCTCTTATAGTGTGAGAACTACAGCTGTTCTGCCACATATATTGCCAAAGCTGGTCCATACTCCTCTTTCGTATGTCCCTTTTTCTCTAGTTCAGTCTTTATTCTTGCGATGTTTGCCCGACTGAATGCTGACTAAATGTTAAATTAAATACCAATTTATAGTGCCTTCAATGCACATGCTCTTGGAGCCTTAGCAGAGGTTGCCGGCTCAAGTTTGAATGTCCACCTTGGCACTGTCCTTCCTGCTTTGCTCTCTGCAATGGTTGGTGATGACGAAGTAAGCTATTCATTATTAAAATTAAGTTGATAGTACTTTTTAAACCTTAAAACTGAATCATATTCTTTAAACCCGTTATTTACACATACTTATTCTAAATTCTTTTTATTGATTTTAAATCAGGAAGTGCAGAAATTGGCTAAGGAAGCTGCAGAAACGGTGGTGCTGGTTATAGATGAAGATGGTGCTGAATTTCTAATCTCTGAGCTGCTTAAAGGTGTCAGTGATAGTCAGGTACCTTTTAATAAATGATGAACATTTGTTATGTGTTTTGTCTTGTGTGTGCGCGTGCCTTTTTTCTTTGACATAATTTCTTGAATTTTTATTTTGTCTCAGGCCCCTATTAGAAGAAGTTCTTCGTATTTGATGGGATACTTTTTCAAAAATAGCAAATTGTATTTGGTAGACGAAGCTCCAAACTTGATATCAACCCTGATTGTCTTGCTCAGTGATTCAGATTCAGCCACCGTTGTGGTATGACTCGTATTTATTTATTTACTCTCTTTGTCCATCTTTATCTTGTGAAATTATGTTTATACTTTCCTTTTTTATAGGCTGCATGGGAAGCCTTATCAAGGGTTGTCAGTTCCATCCCCAAGGAGATACTTCCTTCGTATATTAAACTTGTACGTGATGCTGTATCTACATCAAGAGATAAGGAGCGAAGGAAAAGAAAGGTGCTGTTGTGACTATGAAATTTGAAGTTCATTTTTGTATTTCAAACAGTTCTTATTATTTTTTATTGCTTTTCTATTATAATATAATTGTTTCATTTAATTTGTTTGCAGGGAGGAGCTATACTAATACCTGGGTTATGTCTCCCTAAAGCTCTTCAGCCTTTGCTTCCAATATTTCTCCAGGTATTCATATTTGCTTTGTGATATGTACTTAGGGTTTAGGGTTTTTTGCGATATGGGAGTGATTTTGAAATGGTTAAAATCACTTTTTTCATGTTCAAATTTACTAAAAAATATGCATTTAATCATTCAAAATCAATTTAATATTTGATTTTACACTTAAAACGCGATTTTCATATCATCAAAATTGTTTTTGAATTATTAAATGCATGTTTTTGAGTATTCCAAATCACTCCCAAATATGTCCATAGTCTAGATTAGTTGGTGGTCATTGGTCAACTGCTTTCCCAAATATGTCCATAGTCTAGATTAGTTGGTTGTCATTGGTCAACTGTTTTATCCTTGTGATAGCCATTTGACAATGTCTTGGAGTTGCTTGTATTCCACCTTCTCTATTTCTATTCGTTAGACAGAGGGTCGGTTACATCATTCATGTGCATTATTTTGTCCCATTGTTTTCACATAATCTGAAAATCCCATTTTGAGACTTCATGGAAAATATTGTAGGCACACTTTTTACTAAATTGACATTGATTATATTCAGTGAAGAGTATTTGACTAAATTTAATATTTGACTAAATTGACTTATTACTCCAAGAGAGGAGTATACAAAAATAAAATAGCTACCTAAAGTTAACCTAAGCCCTACCTATATATATATATCTTTGGAGAGCCTTTTGTTCCTTTCCAGCAAGATCTCCCAAGGAATAGCAGATAGAAGTCATTATTCTATTAATCTTTTATTCTTTTGACGAAGGCTATGACTAGAAAAACCACAAAGCATCAACCCAAAATGTTTCTAGGATTAATCGTCTGCATATTAAACTGCCCCAAAAGCTTCCTCCATAAAGCCACGAAGAACTCACAATAAGGGAAGTTATGATCCATATCTTCTCATATGTTTGCAAGGCACACCATTTCAAACATTTGTGAAAAATAGACAACCTTTGAAGTAGCTTGCATGGGGTTGAGGTTTGCATCTAGTTATTTCTATAACGATAGTGAAATATCATTAAAAGCATCATTCATAAGTCTGATTGAATGGTGGTTTGATAGTTATTCTGTCTAAACCTCATGAGCTGCATGGCTTGAAATTTGTAATGACAAATGATCTTCGTGGGTCAGAATGCAGTAACCTGATTGGTATTTGTAATTTATTTCTTCTTTCTGATCTCAGCAAGATATAATAAGTGAACTTGTAATCAAATGATTTTGCCTAGTTTTTTAACTGTGTTATTGCTTTCGATTGTGGTGTTGACTGTCCTTGTATAGTTGGTGAGCATAGATAATCATTTGTGATGTATATATTTAAGTGTATTATGCTGTAAGTTCTTACAATCAATTGTATTGCATGTCTAATGTATAGGGCTTAATTAGTGGATCTGCTGAAACAAGAGAGCAGGCAGCTTCGGGCCTTGGTGAGCTGATTGAAGTCACTAGTGAACAAGCACTGAAGGAGTTTGTCATCCAAATAACTGGGTAATTGCTATTTACAATTTATTGATATCAGTATAATAATGACATGTATAATATATTCAGGTTTGAGATAACTTGCATTCTTCACTTTTTCGTTAACTTGGTGTCTACATTCATTTTCAAATTTACAATTATTTAGAAAAATTCCGTGGTGCTGTTATGATGAAATGTATGTTGTGCTCAACTGATTTAATTTATCATTTTTAGTTAAGATAATCTAGTGCATTTTTGTAGAATGAAACTTACTTCTTGATTGATTAATTATGGATTATTATTTGTTCCTTCTTAGTACGAAAGTCATCTTGCTTTACATTTTAATAGGATAATTGTTTACGTAGGGTTGAATTGTTCAACCTTCGTCTTATACATGATAATTATTTTAAAACAAGTTTTGCTATGTTGAATTAATTATGCAAATGACCGATCATGAAAGTTGTAATTTTCTTTGCTATTAATCTGAAAAATTATTTTGAGAAGTACACATTGTTTTTATATAGTGATTTCTATGACAGCATACTATTATTTCTTTTGTGAAATAAGCAAGTCAGTATTTTATTAGTTACTCTGTCCCACTGTTTTTTTTTCCTTTATTCATTTATTGTAAACAATTAAACAATTTTGATCATTGATATCTCATTCACCATTGTTGCTTTTGTGAAATAAGCAAGTCCGTATTTTATTAGTTACTCTGTCCCACTGTTCTTTTTTTTTTTTCCTTTATAGTAATTGATTATACATTCATCTTCCCACCCTTTATAGGGGGAAGCCTTTGGATATATTCTTGCCTATATGACCTTCCTTATAGTATGGTATCTTGATCCCGTTGATAGATCAATAATAATTTGGTGTTGGAGAATGAATGTAGTTGTTAACGATAGATGCAATTTTTTGCACCTAGTAAAACTCTTTATTTTGCAATTAATCAAACGATTTTTTTATTTTTTTTTATTTGGAGTGAGATGGTTTCTGATGTTTACAAATTCTTCTACTGCCCCTTTTCCTTTCCATTATGTGTTAATTGAATTCTAACTTAGGCCATCATGTTTCCTTATGTTCTCAGGCCTCTTATTCGAATTATTGGCGATCGCTTTCCATGGCAGGTGAAGAGTGCCATTCTATCTACTTTGAGCATTATAATAAAAAAAGGTGGAATGGCTTTGAAACCTTTTCTTCCTCAACTACAAACCACATTTATCAAGTGTCTGCAAGATAATACAAGGTTGGTGAGCTTCTTAGTGATCATCATTAATTATCTTTAGAACCATTCCAATATGATGTATAGGTCCTTGACCATTCATGTACCTTGAAGAGTTGATAGCAAATTTATGTAAATAACTGTACGAATTTTCACCATTTCTTTTTTCATCACCTTTTAATAGCTCTTGACATTTGAAGCTTATGGCTGCTATTGGAAATGCATATTAGTAATGTATTTTATTTCCCTATAGCTTTCTTGTATTTTATTTTACTTATAGTTATAAGATGATCCGTGTTCAGGACTGTTCGATCTAGTGCTGCACTTGCACTTGGAAAGCTAAGTGCCCTTAGCACGAGAATTGATCCATTAGTTGGTGATCTGCTTTCCAGTTTACAGGTGAATTTTGTCATCGTTGAGTCTTTCTACTAGTGAATCTTGAAATTTGTCTTTCTTACTAATTTTATTGTTCAGGCTTCTGATGGTGGTATTCGTGAGGCAATCTTGACTGCCTTAAAAGGTGTCATGAAGCATGCTGGGAAGACTGTAAGTAGTGTAGTGAGAACTCGTGTCTATACTTTTTTGAAGGATTTGATTCATCATGAAGATGACCAAGTTCGCATATCAGCTGCAAGTATTTTGGGTATTATATCTCAGGTATTGTGCAATTTCTATGAACTAGAAAACCAAAAAACTTATACACTGCTTGTATGATATACTTGTATATATTTTTTTTCAAGTTTTAGAATTAAAAAACATATTTGAACTTATATTTTAAAGTTTAATTCCGATTTTATGTTTTGTTTTAAAAGTAATATTTAAAAATCTTAGCCATTGTTTTTAGAAAATAGACATCTATGATTTTAAATTTTATTTTTCCATCTGAATTTTTTAACTTAATGTGATTCATTTTAATTTGGAAGTTCGCGACCCCCACGTCTTGTTGATGAAGCACGGATACAGATACAACGATACATCAATTTCTAAAACCATAGGATATCATACTGATACTTTGAGGAACGTTATCTTTTAGGATATATGTAAATTAAACATAAAATACTAAATATATTCCAACACTTTTCCAACATCAACATTCAACGAATTACAAAACAATGTTTTGAATACTCAAATAGCGATAAAGCTATCCCTATCTAGTGTCCTCTTAGTCTCACACTCTCAAGTTTCCATAACAGAATGAAGCAAATCAGTCCGATTCAAGTTGTTCTGATGTACAGTCGTTGAAACAAGTTAGAAGCCAAATTTTCAGTTGGAATTTTTGTCACAAAAACAAGTAAAATATTGTATTTGTGTTCTTTGTGTTCTGTCTGTGACTCACCACATCTTTGAACACCATGACAAATCCTTTTTCTTTCTTTTCTTTTTCGAAATGGGTGATGCACGGTAGGATTATCTTGTAATTTAGTATTGGAGTTTATTATTTTTCTCGAACTAGTTAGCGACCTTGTTTTAGTTTCTTAGTTGGACTAGGGCAATTCCAACCTTTAGGTTTAGGCCACTGTTGCGTTAAAGATCGATTAATGATAGGACTTGGCTTCAATTTAGCATGCAAAATTCGATGAGAGAAACAAACTAGGGGAAGTGTTCAAAGTTCGAGAGACTTCCCCAGTCTCAGATTTTTGCTTCCTTTACAATGTACCTTTGTTCTATATGTACATTGAAGTCTGGCTAGTCGGCATTTGCTTTTCATTACTTTTAACTAATTTGAGTGTGCCACACCCATCACGAGTCAGGTATTTCTTCCCTTGCAATTAGTGTTATGACTAATTTGAGTGTGCCACACCCATCACGAGTCAGGTATTTCTTCCCTTGCAATTAGTGTTATGACCTTGCCGCTCTTTATTTTCACCTTTGATTCCATCCCTCTTCTCTTGTACACAACCTGTCTCCTAGGACATTCTAAGTGCATGTGCTAGCCTACTAATGGGCAGTTTATGATATGTTTCTTATGTGGCTTTTATATTGTTGGTGTTCCAGTACTTGGAGGACAGCGAGCTGACCGATCTGCTTGAGGAACTTGTAAACATGTCCTCTTCTAGCTGGCATTCTAGACATGGGTCGGGGCTGACTATTTCATCCATGCTTAGGCACAAACCTGCCGTTTGCCAGTTTGCTTTGTTCTCATCTATTTTGGGTTGTCTTAAAAGCGCGTTGAAAGATGAGAAGGTACTTCTATTCTGTCGTTGTTTGTGTTTGATTGTAGTTTATAGTTAGCTGACAATCTTCTGTTAACACAGTTCCCAATCCGTGAAACTTCTACTAAAGCATTAGGGAGGCTTCTGCTATATCAAATTCAAAGAAGTCCTGCAACGAATGCTGCAAATCTTGATATTCTTACGTCCCTGGTGTCAGCACTACAAGATGATTCCAGTGAAGTAAGACGGAAGGGTTTATCTGCAATCAAAGCAGTCGCAAAAGTATGTGATTTTTTGCAACTTCCTCTTCACTCTTCAGGAAAATTGTTATTTATTATGAGCGATAGCCTAATACATTATTCGCATTACAAATGTGTGGTGTATTGCAGGAAAATCCTTCGTTTACTGTGACTCATTCTTCACTAATTGGTCCAGCACTCGCGGAGTGTTTGAAAGACGGAAGTACTCCTGTAAGACTAGCTGCAGAAAGATGTGCTTTGCATTGCTTCCAGCTGACAAAGGGTATTTGTCTGTATTGTGCTTTTAATTTTATGTTTATGATCCAATACGTAGATCCCTCACATAATCCATTAACGTCTCCCATCTTCAACCAATGTATTGTTAAAGTCCGTTGAAACAATTGCAATTGGAGAAGATCTAATATTTGACTTTTTCTTTTATGTTTTTTAGGTAGTGAAAATATTCAAGCTGCACAAAAATTTATCACAGGCCTTGAAGCTAGACGGTTATCAAAATTACCAGAGCAGAGGTATACCTTTGTCATAAATTTCTATCTTTATATATTTTTAGAGATTGTTAAATTCAACTTAAAAGTTCAAGGGGCCTTAACCCTGATGCAGAAGCAACTAATATATATATATATATATATTTGTATTTTATTTGGATAAATAGGAGTTCAAAACTCTATTGAGTATGTTCTTATTAGTCTTAAGAAGTCAAGATTTTGAATTTGTCGTGATCGGAATAATCGGACTAAGTATTTGCGTTAATATTGGCGGAGCTAGCTTACGAGTGTCTTTCCTGTCATTTGTCTAGGCCGAGTTCTATTTTTATTTCCTAAGATTGGCGTAGTTCCTTGGGCTTATTTGCTGTTGTTTGTGAATACAGTGACGATAGTGAAGACAGTGAAGCTGAATCTGGAAGTGGCTGATTTGTGTGGATGAATTTGAACAGAATTGATTGACCAGAATTTTAAACAGCAGCTAGTATTTATGGAAGCTTTCTTATTTATACAATTATACGTAAAGGCCAACACCCATTTTTCTCGTCAGGGTGTGATAAGTTTATGCTGATGTAATTAGCTCAAATACAATATGGTTCTGTTTCTGTTGTAATGTGTATAAAATGAGTAAGGAATCAGGGGATTTGTTATGAGTTTTGTCTCATCATATAATTAGGGGAATTTTGATTTGATAATCCTTTTGTGAACTCGAGTTTTTTGAATGCAATTAAAGGAAATAATGTTGATCAGTATTGTCTTCAATTTGTTTGTATGGATTTTTCTAATGCCAAAAAGGTGGGATTTAGCCATTGTTTTCCTGGTAATTCAGATTTATGGATATTTCTTTGAAAGATGAGTTAAAAACCAATCCTTATTCATGCTCGTGAGTGGATGAATCCTAGTGATTTTAAATCACCCTCCCTCGTTTTAAGTAATTCTGCATGCTCTCATTCTTTCAGTGCCTAAACATACTGCCATTTGAATCGGTTGATCAGATGGATTCTCAAGCAATGTAATAACAACTCCTTAAACAAAGAACCCAAGTTTTGAGCCAACGTTTTCTAGGGCACATACGATATAAGGTGGCAGTTGAGCCAAATCTTTATGAGGGAATTAGCTCATTTCGAATGTAATGCTAAGATAAAAGTTGAAGTTCATTATAACAACTAAATAGAAATACAATAAACTAATTGGGAGTAACAACTCTGAAATCCTAAATCGAATTCTGAGATACAGTTGGTACGAATATGAGAAACTAAGTGCAAATAGAAAAGATCTTCAAAACAGCTAGCTCCGGTGAATGAGATTCATAGAAAACCACACACACGACAATTAGAATTTCTAGATAATTTGTTGACAAATAAGAGATTACACGCAAGTTTAAGAACATGGAGGACATATTTAAAGACTCGAGCTCTATTTCCCTAAGTAGACCACCTGAGGAATGTTTTCTTGAAATGCTTAAGCGATCTCTACTCCATCAGCAACCAACCTTCTGTACTTGCAGGCCTGAAAATGTGCTCGGATTGTACTTCAACAATTTCCTTGCTTCAATAATTTCAAGCATATTAGCTCTCAAAATAGTTTCAAAGTTCCTAAGGGGTGTTTGGGGCGCATGATGAGTTATTATAGTTGGTGGGTTATAATAGTCTGTGTTTGGGGTGCAAAGTTGTATAGTCTGGGTTTAGTAAATCTGTGTTTGGGGTGCAGAGTTGTTTAGTTTGAGTTTAAGAAGTCTGTGTTTATAATACAATTTTCTTTAACATGGAGTTTGAAATGTGTGTATGATATATTTTTTTTTTCTTTTTGTTGTATTGTATAGTTAAATGTATATTACATATTAATTTTTTAAAAGTTAAAAAAATAAATATTATTTAGGAAATTACAAATAATCCACTACAAGAGGCTTCGGTGTTGTCGATGGAGAGAGAAATTTTGGATGAAATCGAAGATAAGGAATCGTGAGGTGATGAAGACAAAAAGAGAGAGAGAGGAAAAATCGATAAATTGAGTTAAAAAAAGAAAAAAAAACAAAGAGGAAAAATCGATAAATTGGGTGGAAAAATCAGCCGAGTGGAAAAAAAAAAAAAAAAAAATTACAGGACTTCTACAGTGTTACTATAGCAAGTTGGGGGTTATAATAACCCCAACCCGGGTTTAATAACTCGCCCCAAACGTGGGGTGGGTTAGTTAAGCCCACCCCACCCCACCCATGTTGTGGGCTCAAACAGCCCCTAAGTGTTCAACAAACATTTCACAACAGGAATTATATACCAACAAGTACAATCATTCAAGAATTATTAAATACACTACAATCATTCAAGAAGTAATGAATTTAAGGTAAGAAGTTCACAAAATAACTCTAGTTCTAAGAGTTATTAAACCCCAAAACTTAGATCATTACTCGTCTATGAGAAATGATAGTTATTTAGCTATTGTACTCAAACATATTGCATCGTAAGTATACATTTATTGTTTAAATTAAACCATGTAAAAGTAAGAAAATTTATTTAGAAACAAGTCAAGCACATGGTTTTCAACCATGATTTGTTAAATGAGAGTAAATGGATGTAAAGAGAGAGTCATGTTTCATTATTTTAATGTGTTTTTTTGAAGGCGCCTAGTTGGAATCTGCACAAACATTGCGTTCAAGTTGCGCCCGCAACTGGCCTGATCAAGCCCGAAGTTACTCACACTGATCTCGACAGAAACCCTAAACCTACAAGGTTTATATAAAGCAGCCTCCTAGTCTTCCTTCATCATCTTCTAATCTTCGTGGAACCCGAAGGCTCCATGCTGACAACTTGAAGAATCAAATAGAGTTGTTGCACCAAGGATCTTTCTCTTACCTATTTATCTATTCTGAATATCAAATTGTTTCTTGTATAACCCTTTCGTGAAGATATATACTACTTGATCTCGAGAAGAGATGCAAGTCATGCACACTAGTCCATTTTCTATCTTCTTCTTAATAAAGTGTTTGTCCACCTCAACATGCTTAGTGCGATCATGAAGCACTAGATTATGAGCAATTGCAATTGCAATTGCGGTCTTGTTTTCACAGTACAGATTCATAAGAGATGATTGTGATGACTTTAGTTCTTCAAGCAATCTTTTTATCCATAAAATCTCACACATGTCGTGAGCCACAACTCTGAACTCAACTTCAACGCTAACTACATTTTGCTTCTTGCTTCGCCATGTAACCAAGTTTCCACCTACAAATGTGCAATAGCCTGAGGTAGACATTCGGTCTACTATGCTCCCAGCCCAATCAATATTTGTATAAGCTTCAATTTTGAGATGTCTCTGTGGTTTAAACAGGAGACCTTTCCCAGGTGTTCCCTTCCGATATATTAGAATCTTGTATACAGCTTCAAAATGTTTTGGACCAGGTGCATGCATGAACTGAATTACCATGCTCACATAGAATGCTATGTCAGGCCGTGTATGCAATAGATAAATTAATCTCCCATCTAGTCTATGATAACGCTCTCGATCCTTCACATTCTCCACTTCTGTAGGTTGTAATTTGGCATTGGGTTCAGTAGGTGTTTCAAGAGGTTTACAACCCATCATACTTGTCTAACTGAGTAAATCAAGAACATACTTACTTTGACTTACAAAAATACATACTTTGGATCTTGCAAATTTCATCCCAAGAAAGTATTTTAATACATCCAAGTCTTTGATTTCGAATTCTTCACAAAATTTTCCTTTCAACTTCTCTAATTCACAAGAATCGTCCCCAGTTAGTACAATATCATCTACATACACAATTAGAATTGCTATCTTTCATTTCTTTGAATGTTTGTAAAACATAGTGTGACCAACTTGACTTTGGGTGTGCCCATAATGCTTTAGCACCTTACTAATGTTAGGATTTTGATGGAGTCAAAATAATGCTACAGAGTTGTTGCAATCCCCAGCCAAATTATGAAGCACGCGCGCACACATTGAATTTCAGAAAAGCTTGTTGGGCTTAGGCCCATTGTGGGCTTTTAGGTTAATTATGTCAGAACATGTATTTATATGTTTTTTTTGTTGTTTGAATTGACAGAAGTCAATTTCTTGTATGACCAGCGGCAAAACAAAATTGTTTTTAGTTTTTCCCTGTGTGTTGCGGCAGTGAAGAAAGAAAAGAATACAGTGGGTATTCTTGTATTGGGTGAGTGTTTTCTCTTTGTTTATCCCAAGCTACCGGGTTGTGGTACTTGGAAGCAAATAGTTCTAGTTGGACTATTTGGGTGAGTTTTGTAGCGCGAGCTTGAGGGAACAATTGTAATCTCCATTATAGTAGAACCTGCAGTTGCAGAAGACTGGACGTAGTCCCGAGATCGGGGCGAACCAGTATATCTCTCGGTGTTGTTATCTCTTTCCCTTATCTTTTATTATTGTATTTTGTGACTGATTGACTTTTGGATTCTAACCTGTGAAGTGGGAGGTTGAGATATAATCTAGTTTATTCCGCATTAATTTATATCTCGCTATTTTTTAATCCCAACAAGTGGTATCAGAGCTCTTGGTTCAGGAATCATGGGAGCGACGAATCCAAAAAGTTTCGAGGGAGTCACAAAATTTGATGGGGAAAATTTTGGTTATTGGAAGATGCAAATCAAAGATTTCCTAACCTGCAAGAAAGTGCACAAGGCACTGAAGGAGAGACCGGAAGGGATGTCAGATGGAGATTGGTTGGATATGGATGAACAAGCAGTTGCAAATATAAGGATGTGTCTGTCGATGGATGTTGCTAGTCTTGTAGCCAACGAGACTACTGCAATCAAGCTAATGGAAGCGCTTACAAACAAGTATGGGAAACAGTCTGCCAATAGTAAAGCATATCTACTTAATAAAATTTTCAACATGCAAATGATTGAAAATTCATCAGTTAATTCCTATATTAATGAAGTTACCACTTTACTTAACCAGTTGAAGTCTGTCAAGATAGCATTTACTGATGAAGTGTATGCTATTCAATTATTAATGTCTTTACCTGATAGTTGGGAAACGATGAAGACAGTAGTGTCTAATTCGACTGGAGATAACACTCTGAAATTTTCAGGGGTTTGTGATTTAGCTATAGCTGAGGAAATTCGTAGGAAGGGGAGTAGTAAAGAATCTACTGTAGGATCAGCTTTAGCTTTAACTAAGGGTAAAGACAAAATTGATTATGAAGATAATAAATTGAATAGCAATAGGAAAAAGTGGAGTCATAGGAATAAGGAAGTAGAATGCTTTTACTGCCACAAGAAAGGTCACTATAAAAGCCAGTGTAGGAAACTAAAAGAGGATCATGAGGTAAACATAGTTGATGATGCCTATGTCTGTGTTGAGAGTAGCATAGAGAGTAGTAACCACTCATCTGAATGGGTTGTAGACAGTGCAGCGTCAGTTCACATAACTTCAGATAGAAATTTGTTCACATCATTCACAGATGGACATCATGGTCTAGTGAGAATGAGTGATGGTAGAGTCTCCAAGACATGTGGGATTGGGGATGTCAGTTTGAAGTTTGAATGTGGTAATGTTCTGGTGTTGCGGAATGTCAGGTTTGTGCCTAGGATGAAAATGAATCTCATCTCTATTGGCAAGTTGGAAGATGAGGGTTACAGTTCTGAGTTTGGCAGTCGCCAGTGTAAACTCAAGTTAGGATCCCAGGTAGTGGCAGTTGGCCACAGAAATTCCACACTATATAATGTCAATTTAGTGTTGCCAAAAGATCAAAGAGACAGTGGATGCCAGTTAAAGCTGCAGATGGTAGGTGTAGAGGTACAGTTGAGCCAGCAGCAATGATAGCCAATTTCGATCAGTTAGATCAAGATCCATCAGTTCAGAAACAATTGGGAAGTCCGAGAGAGAAAGATGATGGCTATCGTCAATCCCCAATTGTCAGACATTCGAATGAATTGATGAAGTCGCCTAGGCGAGTAAGGGCATCAAAATTGAAGACCAAGGCATTTGCTATGGTCACATGTTTAGTCTCTAGCTTGGCAGCAGAGTTGAATGAAGGAGTCAAGTCATTTGCAGAATATATCTTCTTCAGGAACAGGTGTTCAAGATCGAAGAAGATGTCAGCTGTTACCACTTAGCTGAAGTGGGAATACGTGACTGTCCTTTATGTCTGGGGGACAGTTCCACGTAGCAAGCCCATACCTCAGGGCGAACACATATGAGCTACAATTATTTTTCAGATGATTGCCTGTTTTATTAGTTTGTTGTTTTACAGGTTTTTTGTTGAACCTTGGAGTTTGCCGGGAAGATCAGAAATAACAGTTGTAGTGGGAGTAAAGCCTTGGAGTTTAACAAGATGATCAGTTTGTTGCAGTGGGAGGCAAGAAAGTTATTTTGTCTCCAAGTGGGAGATTGTTAGGATTTTGATGGAGTCAAAATAATGCTAAAGAGTTGTTGCAATCCCCAGCCAAATTATGAAACACGCGCAAACACATTGAATTTCAGAAAAGCTTGTTGGGCTTAGGCCCATTGTGGGCTTTTAGGTTAATTATGTTAGAACATGTATTTATATGTTTTTTTTGTTGTTTGAATTGACAGAAGTCAATTTCTTGTATGACCAGTGTTACGTCTCCAAAAGTGACTATTTTAGGACTTATTTGTGTTAGGAAGTTGTGCATTTGTGAGTGTTTTTGATAGGATTTAGCTTGAACCTATGCTTATATATGAGAATTAGAAGAGGGAAGCTAAATTAGGACTTGTATGCAAAAGGAAAGAAAAAGAATGAAAAACGAAGTTAGAAGAATGAAAACTGTGCATTGCGGAGGCATTGCGGAAACATTGCTAAAACCGCAATGTTTTAAGTGAAATCCGTAAGTTGGCTAACCTTTTTCTGTTGTGATCCGATATTTCAGATATTCGTTCTTTCTCCTCCATCCATGTTGAAGTACGACGTTGAGGATGGATGGTTCTCCTTGGCCCAATCGCACCTGCAGAATACTATAAAAGGAGGTCAAAGAGGAGGGTTTAATCATCATCCGAAAGCGTGGAAGTCTCTTCGCAGCGCAGTCTTTCCCATTCATTCTCTTCTCCGTCTGTTGGTTTGAGAGGTTAAGCTGTTGGAGTCGACAATCTGATAGGAAGGAGAGAAGATTCATCTTCTCTTCTGATTGGATTCATCCAAGCAAGGCTTACCTTTCTCTCCCTTCAGCTGAGGCGTCTGCGACGAGGCGATCAAGCAAACCTTTACTGTTTTCTGTCTTTAACTTTTCATTTCCAGCACCGTTTGTTGTTATTTCTTTTCCATTAGTTAATCCATTCCATTTCGTTGCTTTCTGTCTTTATGTTAGTAACTCTAAAGTCTGCATTTGTTCATTCAAACAATTGATTAATCAACGTACAATTCAGCATTTCACAATCTCTTCACTCGACTCTGCCTACTGTTTTTCCTCTCTGTTTTGTCTTTAATTCGCTTCTAAGCATGTCTACTTCATCTAATATTTCTGTTCTCTCTACATCCATGAGTAACTAAGTCACATAGGGGCATGCTAATGACAATACTATAGGCTAAAACACGTGAACCAAGCATGTAGGATAGCGCTCGAATGCATTGATTGTATGTAAGCTTCATCCCACGGGCAATTTCGATTGGCCATCCATTTTGTCCAAAGAACTCCTAACCTCTGGAAGGAGTAAGAGTTCAGAGTCATACACTCATGCTAGCCTCTCAAGGTAACCAGAAAACGACCTAGGAATAGGCGTTTTCCTAGTACAAATCATAACTTACTGCTTTAACAAGATGCTTAAGACCTTACTTGGACATGAGTAAACTAAAGAATCTAATGCATGAAATTGGAAGATACATGAGAATGAGTTAGTTTGATGCATAGTGAGTTGATCCAATGCTTGAGAATCGTGTGAAAATGCCTATAGAGGAGTCGTTAGTAGCCCTTGTTTCTCCATTTTACACACTTTCGCTGTTAGTAACATTGCGGTAAAATTGTTGTTCTCGCAATTCTTTTAAGTTAAAATTCTGCTTTAGCCATTTTTCTCTTCGTTTATTAATCTCTTCTCTTTACATTTGAGTTTATCATTGACTTGCACTTGTTTATGCATCTATCCTTTATATATTCATTAGTAAATAGGAACTTTAAAGCCAAATCTACCCCATTAAATCCACCCATTCTTGCTTAACAACACACTTCGCGAGTAACTAATAATAAATCTCTGTGGGAAAACGAATGAAAAAATACTTACTACTTGCTACAAGATCATGTATGCTTGCATGTTCTGAGTGCTCTCTCTCTCTTATTGCTTATTTCTTTTACACATTGAGCACGCAACAAGTTTTTGGCGCCGCTGCCGGGGATTTAGTTTAGTGAAAACGAAGTTTGTTAAGTTAGAAACACAAAGTTTAATATCTATTGGAACTGATTTTTTTTTTCTCATTTCTTGTGTAGGTACTATTGGGTTAGTTTATGAATGAGCATTCAAGTAGCGATCTAGAGTTCAATCCTGAGCCTGAAAGATTACTTAGGGCCAGAAACAAAGCTAAGAAACGTCTCTTTAACCAACCCTCTATACCTCAATTAATTGCTGATTCTGCGGAGTCTTCGCAATCCCTTCACATAGAAATGGATATACCAGTCCCAAATCCGGTACCTACCGCTCGCAATCCCATTGAAATAGCGAATGATAAGGATAGTGCCATTCTTTCCTACCTAGTACCTATGCCTGGGGAACTAAACCCAAGCATAATCCGCCCTGAAATTACTGCCAACTCATTCGAGTTAAAGCCAGTAATGTTCCAAATGTTGTCCACTGTGGGACAATTCTTTGGAGTGGAAAATGAGGATCCCCACAACCATCTTAGAAACTTCCTAGGAGTTAGTGATACCTTTCTCATCCCTGGAGTTTCCCAAGAAGCCTTGAGGCTCTACCTCTTCCCTTACTCTTTACGGGACAAAGCCAAAACATGGTTAAACTCATTACCCTCTGGATCAGTCCTTAATTGGACAGACTTGGCGGAGAAATTCCTAGTAAAATACTTCCCACCTGATAGGAATTCTACCTTTCGTGATGACATAATAAAGTTCAAACAAGCTGAAAATGAGTCCCTTCACGAAGCTTGGACAAGGTTCAAGGACCTTCTACTTAAATGTCCACACCATGGCATCCCATGGTGTATCCAAATAGAGGTCTTTTTCAAAGGATGCAACCCCAGCACCAGACAAGTGTTAAACTCATCTGCTGGAGGTTCCATGCTTTCCAAAAGTTATAACGAAGCCTATGAGATCCTGGAGAAGATCTTAGCATCTCACTGTAGGTGGTCAGATGATCCAATAGAGCCAAGTAGAGCTCAAGATAAGGACGCACTCAATGCCATGAGTAGCCAAATAAGCGCCCTGACCAACCTAGTTAAACAAATGGCTCAAGCCAATCTCCAAACTAGTGTCAACACCGCCACAGCCATGTCAATGGGTACACAACCGAATCAAGGTGAGACACTTATCTGTGGATTCTGTGGGGAAGGGCACCTGTATGAATACTGCCCTGGGAATCCAGCCTCAGTCTGCTATGTTGGAAGCCAACTGCAGCCTAGGAACAACCCTTATTCCAACACTTACAATCCTGGTTGGAGGAACCACCCAAACCTTTCATGGGGTGGCCAGCAAAATACTAACCAAGCTCCTAACCAACCAAGACCGAGTGGAACACCTGGTTTCACTCCCCAACATAACCAATCCATGTATCAAAAACCATACAACCAACCAGTAGGGTCATCTGTAGAAAATCTACTCAAAGAGTACATCGCCAAGAATGATGCTACTCTACAAAGCCAGCAAGCTACCCTCAGGAGCCTAGAGAACCAAATAGGGCAACTAGCCAATGAACTCAAAAGTAGGCCCCAAGGTAGACTTCTTGCTGACACTGAGGTGCCAAGGAGAGATGGAAAAGAACAAGTTCAAGCAATTGAACTTAGAAGTGGGAGACCATTGGTGAGCAACACTAAAGAAACCCCAAAGAGAGTAGAGAACAAAGAGTCTAGTGCTCTACTGGAGTCTCTGCCAATCCAAGGTCAACCCTCAACAAGCACATCAGGAGCAAGGCTGGAGCCAATCATAGAAGAGATAGAAGAAATTCCAAGGCCTCCACCTATCCTGAGGCGACCTGAAGTGCCTGCATATGTGCCACCACCTCCATTTCCTCGAAGGCTAAAGAAAAAACAAGAACAGGAAGTGCACTTTAATAAATTCTTAGAAATTCTTAAACAAGTGCATGTTAATATTCCTTTTGTAGAAGTTTTACAATCTATGCCCTCTTATGTTAAATTTTTAAAGGATATAATCACTAACAAAAAAATTATTGGTGAATTTGAAACAGTGAATCTCACTGAGGAGTGCAGTGCCATACTCCAGAACAAGCTACCAAAGAAGGAGAAGGATCCTGGTTCCTTCACCTTACCAGTAGAGCTAGGAGGCAAGCACGTGGGCAGAGCTCTTTGTGACCTGGGAGCCAGCATAAACCTCATGCCCCTATCACTATTCCGCCAGCTAGGAATAGGAGAAGCACGTCCCACCACTGTCACCTTACAACTTGCAGACAGATCCATAGCATACCCTGAGGGTAAGATTGAGGATATTCTTGTAAAGGTTGACAAGTTTATTTTCCTTGCAGATTTCATCATCCTGGATTATGAAGCAGACAAGGAGGTCCCCATCCTATTAGGCAGACCATTTCTAGCCACAGGTAGGGCCCTGATAGATGTCCA
The DNA here is from genome assembly GCA_028017165.1 of Herpetospermum pedunculosum. NCBI lineage: Eukaryota > Viridiplantae > Streptophyta > Magnoliopsida > Cucurbitales > Cucurbitaceae > Herpetospermum > Herpetospermum pedunculosum. The sequence continues at coordinate 53,443,277 of CM051529.1, forward strand.
GAAAGGTGAGCTTACTATGAGGGTTCATGATGAGGAGGTCAAATTTAGTGTTTTTAAAGCCTTAAGGTACCCCTCTGACTCTGACTCTTGTGCTAGCATGGACATTGTAGATTCACTGATGGAAGAACAGCTGGAGCATGAATTATTAACTAAGCATGCTAATGATTATGTACAATTAGATTTAACTGATTTGAATGTTTCTGAGATAATGGATATACCTGTAGATAAAACAGAGCATGTTTGTATAAATAAAGACCTGACTGACAGATCCCTGAATCCATTAAAGCCATCCATTGAGCATCCACCTGTCTTAGAATTGAAACCCTTACCCACTCATCTTAAGTATGCATATTTCGGAAGTAATGATACTCTGCCTGTGATTATTTCATCTAAATTGAGTGAGAAGCATGAGGTTGAGCTGGTATTATTACTTAAGCAACATAAAAAGGCTATTGCATGGACTACTGCTGACATTAGAGGCATTAGCCCTTCTTACTGCATGCATAAAATAATATTAGAGGAAGAACATACACCCCGAGTAGATCACCAACGTAGGTTGAACCCCTCTATGAAAGAGGTAGTAAAGAAAGAAATCATCAAGTGGTTAGATGCAGGTGTAATCTTCCCTATAGCTAGTAGTCAGTGGGTGAGTCCTATACAATGTGTACCTAAGAAGGGAGGGATGACTGTAGTAGTGAATGAGAGCAATGAATTGATTCCAACTAGAACTATTACAGGATGGAGAGTCTGTATGGACTATAGGAAATTGAATAAGGAAACAAAAAAGGATCACTTCCCTTTACCATTTATTGACCAAATGATAGATAGGATAGCTGGTAGAGCTTATTACTGCTTTCTAGACGGTTATTCAGGATATAACCAGATCACTATAGACCCTAAGGACCAGGAGAAGACCACCTTCACTTGCCCTTTTGGAACATTTGCCTTTCGCAGAATGCCTTTTGGCTTATGCAATGCACCAGCAACGTTCCAAAGGTGCATGTTGGCAATCTTCTCTGACTTAGATGAATCCATGATAGAGATATTTATGGATGACTTCTCAGTCTTTGGTGGTTCATTTACAAACTGTTTAGAGAACTTAGGACAAGTCCTGGCTAGATGTGAGGAGACCAACCTAGTCCTTAATTGGGAAAAGTGCCACTTCATGGTGGAAGAAGAGATAGTCCTAGGTCATCGAGTGTCTAGAGCGGGAGTAGAGGTCGATAGGGCCAAGATTGAAATAATAGAGAAGCTAGTGGAACCTCAGAATGTAAAAGCCATTAGAAGTTTCTTAGGACACGCAGGTTTCTATAGAAGGTTCATTAAGAACTTTTCTAAGATCTCCAAACCTTTGTGTGAGCTTCTAGAGCTGAATAAGCCATTCATCTTCTCTAAAGAATGTTTACTAGCCTGGACAACCCTTAAGGAAGCATTAGTCAAAGCACCTATTATAGTGGGGCCAAATTGGGACCTTCCATTTGAGATGTTATGTGATGCAAGTGACTATGCTGTAGGGGTCATGCTAGGACAAAAGATTGACAAACTAACACACCCTGTATACTATGCTAGTAAGACACTTAATGAGGCACAATGTAATTACACAACTACTGAAAAGGAGATGCTAGCTGTAGTGTTTGCCTGCGAGAAGTTTAGGAATTACATTGTAGGCACTAGGACCATCGTGTACACTGACCATTCTGCCTTAAAATACCTTATGAGGAAGGCTGATGCTAAGCCTAGGTTGATTAGATGGGTGTTGTTGCTGCAGGAATTTGATCTAGACATTAGAGATAAGAAAGGCTGTGAAAATGTGGTTGCGGATCATCTTTCCAGATTGCAATATAATTGCGATAACATTGCGGAAACCGCAATTTCTGATGCCTTTATCGATGAGCATGTCTTTGTATTAGCACATCGTGATAACGATGAGGAACCTTGGTTTGCTGACATTGCTAACTTCCTTGCCTCGCAGGTACTACCAACTTTCAGGGGAAGACAAGAAAAGAAGAGGTTCCTGCATGAAGCTAGGAAGTTCATATGGGATGATCCTACACTCTACAAGACATGTGCAGATGGATTGCTGAGGAAGTGTGTGTCAGCTTCTGAGGCGAAGTCTGTGCTGCAGCACTTCCATACAGCCCCCTATGGTGGACACTTTGGTGGCCAAAGAACAGCTGCAAAGGTGTTCCAGAGTGGCTACTACTGGCCCACGATCTTCAAAGATGCCCACGAATACGCACACAGCTGTGATGATGCCAAAGAACAGGTAACCTTAGTTGAAAGGATGAGATGCCTCTCACTTACATCTTAGAGTTGGAGCTCTTTGATGTGTGGGGCATTGACTTCATGGGACCATTTCCCCCATCAGCAGGTAACCTTTACATACTTGTAGCTGTAGACTATGTATCTAAGTGGGTAGAGGCCATAGCATGTCCAAACAATGATGCCAAAACCGTCATTAAGTTCCTTAATAGACATATCTTTACTAGGTTTGGAACACCTCGTGCTATAATTAGTGATGAGGGGACACACTTTATTAATAAAGCTGTGGAAAAAGTGTTGGCTAAATACAATGTTAGACATAGGGTAGCCACCCCTTATCATCCACATTCGAATGGTCAAGCTGAAATATCAAATAGGGAGATTAAAAACATACTCGAAAAAGTGGTCAAACCCAATAGAAAAGATTGGTCGTTTAAACTCGAGGATGCACTTTGGGCTTATAGAACTGCATATAAGACACCCCTAGGTATGTCTCCTTATAGACTTGTGTATGGCAAAGCATGTCACTTACCATTCGAATTGGAAATTAAAGCATTTTGGGCCTTGAAAGAACTGAATTATTGCGTGACCGATGCGGGAACATTGCGGTCTCTGCAATTACATGAGCTTGATGAGCTTAGACATATGTCCTATGAAAATGCTAAAATGTATAAGGAAAATACTAAGATTTGGCATGATAGTAGACTTAGGATTAAGGACTTTAAGAAAGGTCAGCTTGTCTTATTATTTAACTCACGGTTGAGATTGTTTCCAGGCAAACTTAAGTCCAGATGGTCAGGTCCTTTTGTGATAACTAACGTGTTTGTTCATGGTGCAATCGAGATTAGGAACCTGCAGCAAGGGCAACCGTTCATGGTTAATGGTGCACGATTGAAGCATTATTATGAGGAAGGAGATGTGAAGACTCTCTCGGCCTTCTTCTTGACTGAAACGTGAAAATAAGAGCGAGAGAGGACGAGTGATCACTGTGCTCGTCCATGCGAGGCTATGCCTTAGTTTATTTTTTGCTATTCTTTCGATTACGATTTGTGTATATTTTTGTGTGATTTTTATTACTAATTTGATGTTGATTTTATTTCTTTTAATAGGGGATCGATAGAGGGAATCAAGGAGATGAATCCAGGATTAAAAATAGGGGAAGATATTGGGCCAAATCAAAGATTGAGTTGAGGAAATATGGGCATTTGAAACGAAGGAAATCTCCAACGGCCATTTAATTGCGATGGATTTGCTGAATCCGCAACAGAAATAGCCATTGGGATTTCCATCATTACAAATAGCCGTTAGAACCGCCGTGGCCCATACTCTTCCTTCATTCACTGAACTCCAAGAAAGCTCTCTCCTTCTTCCTCTGCAATCCTTCTTTCCAGATTCCAACGATTCCACCATGGTGCTTGTTACGTCTCCAAAAGTGGCCTTTTTAGGACTAATTTTTCATAGAAAGATGTACACTCTTAGGTGTTTTTGATAGGATTTAGCTTAAACCTATGCTTATATATGATAATTAGAAGAAGGAAGCTAAATTAGAACTTGTATGCAAAAGGAAAGAAAATGGATGAAAAACGAAGTAAAAGAATGAAAAATATGCATTGCAGCAGCATTGCGGAAACATTGCTGAAACCGCAATGTTTCAAGTGAAAACCGTAAGTTGACTGATCTTTTTCTGTTAATTTCCGTTATTTCAGGGATTCGTTCTTTCTCCTCCATCCATTTTGAAGTATGACGTTGAAGATGGATGGTTCTCCTTGGCCCAAAAGCACCTGCAGATTACTATAAAAGGGGGTCAAAGTAGAGGGTTTGATCATCATCCGAAAGCGTAGAAGTCTCTTCGCAGCTCCATTTTTTCTCCTGTTTTTCTTCTTCGTCTGTTGGTTTGAGAGGTTCAGCTATTGGAGTCGACAATCTGATAGGAAGGAGAGAAGATTCCTCTTCTCTCCCGATTGGATTCATCCAAGCAAGGCTACCCTTTCTTTCCCTTCAGCCGAGGCATTTACAACGAGGCGTTCAAGCATCATTTACTGCTTTCTGTCTTTCATTTCTAATTTCCAGCTCTGTTTAAGTGTTGTTTCTCTTCTAATAGCTAGTTCATGTCATTTCGTTGCTTTCTGTCTTTACATTATTTACGTTAAGCTTCCCTTTGTTCATTCAAACAATCAAGTAATCAAAGCACAATTTGTTATTTCACAGTTTCTTAACTTTTGCTGCTACTGTTTTACCTTGCTGTTTTAAGCTTATTTCTCTTCTAAGTATGTCTACTTCTTCTCTTATTTCTGTTCTTTCCATATCCATGAGTAAGTAAGTCACATAGGGGCATGCTAATGACAATACTATAGGCTAAAAAACGTGAACCAAGCATGTAGGATAGCTCTCGAAGCATTGATTGTATGTAAGCTTCATCCCACGGGCAATTTCGATTGGCCATCCATTTTGTCCAAAGAACTCCTAACCTCTGGAAGGAGTAAGAGTTCAGAGTCATACACTCATGCTAGCCTTTCAAGGTAACCAGAAAACGACCTAGGAATAGGCGTTTTCCTAGTACAAACCATATCTTTCTGCTTTAACAAGATGCTTAAGACCTTACTTGGACATGAGTAAACTAAAGAATCTAATGCATGAAATCGGAAGATACATGAGATTGAGTTAGTTTGATGCATAGTGAGTTGATCCAGTGCTTGAGAATCGTTTAAAAATGCCTATAGAAGAGTCGTTAGTAGCCCTTATTTCTCCATTTTACACACTTTCGCTGTTAGTAACATTGCGGTAGAATTGCTGTTTCCGCAATTCTGCTAAGTTAAAAATTCTGCTTAGCTACTTTCTGCTTCGTTTATTAATCTCGTCTCTTTTCATTTGAGTTTATCATTGATTTGCACTTGTTTATGTTACTACCCTTTACATATTCCTTAGAACTTAGACAATTTAAAACCAATCCTATCCCATCAAATCCACCCATTCTCTCTTAACAATACACTTCACGAGTAGCTAATAATAAATCTCTGTGGGAAAACGAATGAAAAAATACTTACTACTTGCTTACAAGATCATGTATGCTTGCATGTTCTGAGTGCTCTCTACCTATTATTGCTATTTATTTCACACATTGAGCACGCAACAAGTTTTTGGCGCCGCTGCCGGGGATTTAGTTTAGTGAAAACGAAGTTTGTTAAGTTAGAAAACCAACTCTTAATATCTATTGAAGCTGATCTGTTTTCATTTCTTTTTCAGGTACTTTTTGGGTTAGTTTATGAATGAGCCTGCAAGTAGTGATCTAGAGTTCAATCCTGAGCCTGAGAGATTACTTAGGGCCAGAAATAGAGCCAAGAAACGTCTCTTTAACCAACCCTCTTTACCTCAAATAATTGCTGAAACCGCAGAGTCTCCGCAATCCTCTCAAGAAGAAATGGAGAGGATAGTTCCAAATCCGGTACCTATCACTCGCAATCCCATCGAAATAGCGAATGATAAGAATAGTGCCATTCTCTCATACTTAGTTCCCATGCCTGGAGAGCTAAATCCAAGTATAATCCGCCCTGAGATCACTGCCAACTCATTCGAGTTAAAGCCAGTGATGTTCCAAATGTTGTCCACTGTGGGACAATTCTTTGGAGTGGAAAATGAGGATCCCCACAACCATCTTAGAAACTTCCTAGGAGTTAGTGATACCTTCATCATCCCTGGAGTTTCCCAAGAAGCCTTGAGGCTATACCTCTTCCCTTACTCATTGAGGGACAAAGCAAAGACGTGGTTAAACTCATTACCCTCTGGATCAATCCTCAATTGGACAGACTTGGCGGAGAAATTCCTAGTTAAATACTTCCCACCTGATAGGAATTCTACCTTTCGTGATGACATAGTCAAGTTCAAACAAGCTGAGAATGAGTCTCTTCACGAAGCTTGGACTAGGTTCAAAGATCTTCTTCTTAAATGTCCACACCATGGCATCCCATGGTGTATCCAAATAGAGGTCTTTTTCAAAGGATGCAACCCCAGCACTAGACAAGTCTTAAATTCATCTGCTGGAGGTTCCATGTTGTCCAAGAGTTACAACGAAGCCTATGAGATCTTGGAGAAGATCTCAGCATCTCACTGTAGGTGGTCGGATGATCCAATAGAGCCAAGTAGAGCTCAAGATAAGGACACACTCTATGCCATGAGTAGTCAAATAAGCGCCCTGACCAACCTAGTGAAGCAAATGGCTCAAACCAATCTCCAAACTAGTGTCAACACCGCCACAGCCATGTCAATGGGCACCCAACCAAGTCATGGTGAGACACTTATCTGTGGATTCTGTGGGGAAGGGCATCTGTATGAATACTGCCCTGGGAATCCAGCCTAGGAATAACCCCTATTCCAACACTTACAACCCTGGTTGGAGGAACCACCCAAACCTGTCATGGGGTGGCCAACAGAATGCTAACCAAGCTCCTAACCAACCAAGGCCGAGTGGAACACCTGGTTTCACTCCCCAACATAACCAATCCATGTATCAAAAACCATACAACCAACCAGTAGGGTCTTCTGTAGAAAATCTACTCAAGGAGTACATCGCCAAGAATGATGCTACTCTACAAAGCCAGCAAGCTACTCTTAGGAGCCTAGAGAACCAGATAGGGCAACTAGCCAATGAACTCAAAAGTAGGCCCCAAGGTAGACGTCCTGCTGACACTGAGGTGCGAAGGAGAGATGGAAAAGAGCAAGTTCAAGCAATTGAACTTAGAAGTGGTAGACCATTGGTGAGCAACATGAAAGAAGCCCCAAAGAGAGTAGAGAACACTGAGTCTAGTGCTCCACTGGAGTCTCTGCCGATCCAAGGTCAACCCTCAACAAGCACATCAGGAGCAAGGCTGGAGCCAATTATAGAAGAGGTAGAAGAAATTCCAAGGCCTCCACCTATCCTGAGGCGACCTGAAGTGCCTGCATATGTGCCACCACCTCCATTTCCTCGAAGGCTAAAGAAAAAAACAAGAACAGGAAGTGCACTTTAATAAATTTCTAGAAATTCTTAAGCAAGTGCATGTTAATATTCCTTTTGTTGAAGTTTTACAGTCTATGCCCTCTTATGTAAAGTTTTTGAAGGATATTATCACTAACAAGAAAATAATTGGTGAGTTTGAAATAGTAAATCTCACTGAGGAGTGCAGTGCCATACTCCAGAACAAGCTACCCAAGAAGGAGAAGGATCCTGGTTCCTTCACCTTACCAGTTGAGCTAGGAGGCAAGCACGTGGGCAGAGCTCTTTGTGACCTGGGAGCCAGCATAAACCTCATGCCCCTATCACTATTCCGCCAACTAGGAATAGGAGAAGCACGTCCAACCACTGTCACTTTACAACTAGCAGACAGATCCATAGCCTACCCTGAGGGTAAGATTGAGGATATTCTTGTAAAGGTTGACAAGTTTATTTTCCTTGCAGATTTCATTATCCTGGATTATGAAGCAGACAAGGAGGTCCCCATCCTATTAGGCAGACCTTTTCTCGCCACAGGTAGGGCCCAGATAGATGTCCAAAAAGGTGAGCTCACAATGAGGGTTCATGATGAAGAGGTGAAATTTAGTGTGTATAAAGCCTTAAGGTACCCCTCTGACTCTGAATCTTGTGCTAGCATGGACATTGTAGACTCATTGATGGAAGAACAGCTGAAGCATGTATTACTAACTAAGCATGCTAATGAATATGTACAATTAGATTTAACTGATTTGAATGTTTCTGAAATAATGGATATACCTGTAGATAAGACACAACATGTATGTATAAATAAAGACCTGACTAACAGATCCATGAATCCATTAAAACCATCCATTGAGCATCCACCTGTCTTAGAATTGAAACCTCTACCCACTCACCTCAAGTATGCATATTTAGGAAGTAATGATACTCTGCCTGTTATTATTTCTTCTAAATTAAGTGAAAAGCATGAGGTTGAACTGATTTTACTACTTAAGCAACATAGGAAGGCTATTGCATGGACTATTGCTGACATTAGAGGCATTAGCCCTTCTTATTGCATGCATAAGATTATACTAGAGGAAGAGCATACACCCCGAGTAGATCACCAACGTAGGCTGAATCCCTCTATGAAAGAGGTAGTTAAAAAGGAAATAATAAAATGGTTAGATGCTGGTGTGATCTTCCCTATAGATAGTAGTCAGTGGGTGAGCCCTATACAATGTGTACCTAAGAAGGGGGGGATGACTGTGGTAGTCAATGAGAACAATGAACTGATTCCAACTAGGACTATCACAGGATGGAGAGTTTGCATGGATTATAGGAAATTAAATAAGGAAACCAAAAAAGACCACTTCCCTCTACCATTCATTGACCAAATGTTAGATAGAATAGCTGGTAGAGCTTATTACTGCTTCTTAGACGGTTATTCAGGTTATAACCAGATCACTATAGACCCCAAAGACCAAGAAAAGACTACCTTCACTTGCCCTTTTGAAACTTTTGCCTTTCGCAGAATGCCTTTTGGCTTATGCAATGCACCGGCAACGTTCCAAAGGTGCATGTTGGCAATCTTCTCTGATTTGGATGAATCCATGATAGAAATATTCATGGATGACTTCTCAGTCTTTGGGGATTCATTTACAAACTGTTTAGAGAACTTAGGACAAGTTGTTACGTGCTCAATGTGTTGAAATAATTAGGCAATAAGAGAGATAGAGCACTCAGAACATGCAAGCATACATGATCTTATAGCAAGTAGTAAGTATATTTCATTCGTTTTCCCACAGAGATTTATTTTTAGCTATTCGCGAAGTGTTTTTGTTAAGAAAGAAGGGGTGGATTTGATGGGGTAAAATTGGTTTTTAATTGTCTAATTCTTGCTGAATGTGTAAAGGGTGGCAACATAAACGAGAACAAGTCAAAGCTAAGCTCAAATGAACAGAGACGAGATTAATAAATGAAGGCAAAGACAACTAGACAGAATGGTAATTTAAACAGAATTGCGGAAACAGCAATTTTACCCCAATTATAATAACAGCGAAAGTGTGTAAAATGATGAATTGGGGGCTACTAACGACTATCCTATAGGCTTTTTCATACGATTCTCAAGCATTGGACCAACTCTCTAAGCATCAAACTATCTCAATCTCATGTATCGTCCGATTCCATGCATTAGATTCTTTAGTTCACTCAAATCAAAGTAAGGTCTTAAGCATCTTGTTAACGCAAAAAGATATGGTTTGTACTAGAGAAACGCCTATTCCTAGGCCGTTTCCTGGCTACCTTGAAAGGCTAGCATGATGGTATGACTCTGAACTCTTACTCCTTCCAGAGGTTAGGAGTTCTTTGGACAAAATGGATGGCCAATCGAAATTGCCCGTGGGATGAAGCTTACATACAATCAATGCTTCGAGAGCTATCCTACATGCTTGATTCACATTTTTTAGCCTATAGTGTTGTCATTAGCATGCCCCTAAGTGACTTAGTTACTCATGGATATAAGGAGAACAGAAATAAAGGATAAGATAGACATGCTTAGAAGGGAAATATGCTTAAAACAGCAAGGGAAAGCAGTAGAATGCAAAGGCAAGAGACTGTGAAATGAAGAATTGAGATTTGATTATTTGATTGTTTGACTGACAAAGGAAAGCTTTAAAGCAAATAACAGAAAGACAGAACACAACGAAATAGTCTAATCTAGCTACTAGAAAGAAACAGCAACAAGACAGAGTTGGAAAATGGAAATGAAGAGCAAAAAACAGTAAAACACGCTTGAATGTCTCGTCGCAACCGCCTCGACTGAAGGATGAGAAAGGTCAGCCTTGCTTGGATGAATCCAATCGGGAGAGAAGAAGAATCTCCTCTCCTTCCTATCAGATTATCGATTCCAACAGCTGAGCTTCGCAAACCAGCAGACGGCAAAGGAAAACAGGAGAAAAGATAGACTGCGAGAAGACTTCTACGCCTTCGGATGATGTTTGAACCCTCGACTTTGACCCCTATTTATAGTAGTCTGCAGACATCTTTGGGCCAAGGAGAACCATCAATCTTCAACGTCGTACTTCAGAATGGATGGAGGAGAAAGAACGAATCCCTGAAATAACGGAAATTAACAGAAAAAGATCAGTCAACTTACGGTTTTCACTTGAAACATTGCGGGAACCGCAATGTTTCCGCAATGCTATCGCAATGCTTGTTTTTCATTCTTTTCCTTCGGTTTTCAACCCTTTTCTTTCCTATTATACATAAGTCCTAATTTAGCTACCTTCTTCTAATTCTCATATTTAAGCATAGGTTTAGGCTAAATGCTATCAAAAACACCTAAGAGTGAACATCTTTCTAAGCTAATTAAGTCCTAAAAAGGTCACTTTTGGAGACGTAACACAAGTCCTGGCTAGGTGTGAGGAGACTAACCTAGTCCTAAATTGGGAGAAGTGCCACTTCATGGTAGACGAAGGGATTGTCCTAGGTCATAGAGTGTCTAGAGCAGGAGTGGAGGTCGATAGGGCCAAGATTGAAATAATAGAGAAGTTGGTAGAACCTCAGAATGTCAAAGCCATTAGAAGTTTCTTAGGACATGCAGGCTTCTATAGAAGGTTCATTAAGAACTTTTCTAAGATCAACAAGCCTTTATGTGAGCTTCTAGAGTTGAACAAACCCTTCATCTTCTCTACAGAATGTTTCCTAGCTTGGAAAACCCTTAAGGAAGCACTAGTCAAAGCACCTATTATAGTAGGGCCTAATTGGGACCTTCCATTTGAGATGTTATGTGATGCAAGTGACTATGCTGTAGGGGTCATGCTAGGACAAAAGATTGATAAGTTAACACACCCTGTATACTATGCTAGTAAGACACTAAATGAGGCACAATGTAATTACACAACTACTGAGAAGGAGATGCTAGCTGTAGTGTTTGCTTGTGAGAAGTTTAGGAATTACATTGTAGGCACTAGGACAATCGTGTACACTGACCATTCTGCTTTGAAGTACCTCATGAGGAAGGCTGATGCTAAGCCTAGGTTGATTAGATGGGTGTTATTGCTGCAGGAATTTGATTTAGACATTAGAGATAAGAAAGAATGTGAAAATGTGGTTGCGGATCATCTTTCTAGATTGCAGCATAATTGCGAAAAAATTGCGGAAACCGCAATTTCTGATGCTTTTATTGATGAACATGTCTTTGTATTGACTCATCGTGATAACGATGAGGAACCGTGGTTTGCTGACATTGCTAACTTCCTTGCATCGCAGGTATTACCAACTTTCGAGGGAGGCCAAGAGAAGAAGAAGTTCCTGCATGAAGCTAGGAAGTTCATATGGGATGATCCTACACTCTACAAGACATGTGCTGATGGTTTGCTAAGGAAGTGTGTTTCAGCTGCGGAGGCAAGATCTGTGTTGCAGCACTGTCATACAGCCCCCTATGGTGGACATTTTGGTGGTCAGAGGACAGCTGCAAAGGTGTTCCAAAGTGGCTACTATTGGCCAACGATCTTCAAGGATGCCCACAACTATGCACACAGCTGTGATGAATGCCAGAGAACAGGTAATCTGAGTCGAAAGGATGAGATGCCTCTCACTTACATCTTAGAGTTGGAGCTCTTTGATGTATGGGGCATTGATTTCATGGGGCCATTTCCTCCATCATCAGGTAACCTTTACATCCTTGTAGCAGTAGACTATGTATCTAAGTGGGTAGAGGCTATAGCATGTCCAAATAATGATGCCAAAACAGTCATAAGATTCTTGCATAGACATATTTTTACTAGATTTGGGACACCTCGTGCTATAATCAGTGATGAGGGGACACATTTCATTAATAAGGCTATGGAGAGAGTGTTGGCTAAGTATAATGTTAGACATAGAGTAGCCACTCCTTATCACCCACATTCGAATGGCCAAGCTGAAATTTCAAATAGGGAGATTAAAAACATACTCGAAAAAGTGGTCAAACCCAATAGAAAAGACTGGTCATTTAAACTCGAGGATGCACTTTGGGCGTATAGAACTGCATATAAGATACCCTTAGGTATGTCTCCTTATAGACTTGTGTATGGCAAAGCATGTCACTTGCCATTCGAGTTAGAAATTAAAGCATTTTGGGCCCTAAAAGAGTTGAATTACTGCGTGACTGATGCGGGAACATTGCGGTCTTTGCAATTACATGAGGTTGATGAGCTTAGGCATATGTTTTATGAAAATGCCAAAATGTATAAGGAAAAGACCAAGATTTGGCACGACAGTAGACTTAGGATTAAGGACTTTAAGAAAGGCCAGCTCGTCTTATTATTTAACTCACGATTGAAATTATTTCCAGGCAAACTTAAGTCTAGATGGTCAGGTCCATTTGTAATAACTAATGTGTTTGTTCATGGTGCAATCGAGATAAAGAACCTGCAGCAAGGACAACCATTCATGGTTAATGGTGCAATATTGAAGCACTACTATGAGGAAGGAGATGTGAAGACTCTCTCGGCCTTCCTTTTGTCTGAAACGTGAAAACGAGAACGAGAGAGGGCGAGTGATTGCTGTGCTCGTCCATATGAGGCTCATGCCTTAGTTTATTTTTTGCGATTTTTCGATTACTGTTTGTGTATATTTTTGTGTGATTTTAATTGAGAATTTGATTTTGATTTTATTTGTTTTAATAGGGAATCGATAGAGGGAATCAAGGAGATGAAATCAAGATAAAAAAATCGAGGAGATATCAGGCCAAATCAAAGATTCAGTTGAGAGAAGATTGGCATTTAAACTCAGAAAATCTCCAACGGTCACTAGAATTGCGCTGGATTTGCAGAATCCGCAACGGAAATAGCCGTTGGGATTTCCATCATTATTTATATCCGTTAGAGGCGCGATGATCCGTACGATTTCCCCAATATCTGAACTCCAAGAAATCTCTCTCCCTCTTCATCTGCAATTCTTCTCTCCAGATTCCAACGATTCAACGATGGTGCTAACGAGAGCTTAAAGATCTGCGTCCAAGAAGAGAGCTGACGAAGCTGAAATTGCTGCGAGGGAAGCACTTCTTGCCCTTGCAGACGCTGAGGCTGCGCGCACTGAAAGACTCCCCAAACTGCCGATCCGCAAGAAGAAGTGGAAGGTAGTCACGGAGATACCTGCTGGACCCTCTGAACCAGCAGGAACACCCAAGAAGCGCAAGTGGAGCATGGCGGTGGCAAGCAAGAAAGAAAAAGACTCCCTCTGTGGAGAGTCAAGAAAGTGACCGTCGGTCACAAGATTCAGCCAAGCAGAGCTCTTCGCCATCTCCACCAGCGCAAAGCCCTGAGCTGTCTCCTTCGCCACAGAGTTCTGAACGCACTCCACCACCGGTAGAAAGCCCTGAAGCATCGCCCACTTCCCCACGACCTGACCCTGAATTCCCATATGGAGAGCATCAAGAATCGACGCAGGGTAGTGAGGAAGCTGAGGAAGAAGAGGTCTTCTCTCCTTTGAGGGAAGCCAGCCCTGGAAGCCCTGCACAGAGGGATGATTCGATGGACGAGACGCTGGGGGACTGCCTCCAGCAAATCACAACCAAGGCGAGGTTGAAGAAGAAGAAGGCCGCCAAGGTTGCTAAGGCCAAACGGCCCAAGAAGTCCAAGAAGAAGAAAACCAGGAAGGTGCCTTCATCAGAGAAGGAGAGTGATGATCCATCTCTGAAGAAGCTCAAGATTGAGGCTGCTGAGTCAGCCAAACTGAAAGACAAAGGGAAAGCCAAGCTTTACCCTGAAGATGAGCCTCAGTCAGTGAGGTACGTTTCCTCTTATACTGAGTCCAGAGGCATTGAGCTGAGGAAGAGGGAGCTGCTGCACGAGAAGGGATTCCTCGACAGACCTGCTGACCTGCCGCAATTCTTGCGCGCAGGAATCACGAATCACGGCTGGGAGGAGCTGTGCAGACAACCCAATCCAGCCTACTCCAGCATGGTGTATGACTTCTACGCCAATTTGATGAATTCTGAGGATGGCTTGTCTGTGGTCAGAGGAGTCGAGGTAGACTTCTCAGCGAAGGCAATCAACGAAGCCTACGGCCTCAAGGGCCAAAAACACACTGATTATTCAAGGATCGTTGATGAGCCTACAGAAGCTGTCTTGGAGGAGGCAATTCGGATCATTGGCCAGCCTGAAGCATCATGGACAGTATCGCGCAATGGGAGGCACACTCTCATGAGTGCCAACCTCACAGCCAAGGCGGCTGTTTGGTTTTCCTTCGTGCGGAGGAAGCTGTCTCCAGTGACCCATGAGACCACCATCAACCAGAGTCGATCACTGCTGGTCTATGCAATCATGCGAGGTCTCACAATCAACGTGGGCGAGGTCATTGCGGCTTCCATTGCTGACTGCGCCAAAAAGGGTAAGGGGCCACTTTTCTTTCCTAATACTATTACTAAACTCTGTTTACGTGCAGGGGTCCCCATCGAGCGAATGGAAAAGCAGATGGCCTACACAGGCCACTTGGAGCTACCTACATGCTTGAGGATGAGAAGGAAGGGGAACATGGAGTTCGAGCTGAATGGTTTGGCTGCTGCTCAGTCGCTGTCCATGGCATGCCTGATGGATCTACAGAAGAGGATGGCTCAATGGGCCACATATGCGCAGGCAAGGGACAAGGAGGTTGCTGACCAATTGGGATGCCTCTTCCCTGAATTTCCCACAAACCTACTGACTCCATGGGTGCCGCCAAGACCAAGAAGGAGTAGTGATGATGAGGACATCTGAGTGCGAGGCACTCAAGGGAGTATTGCTGTTCCCTTAAAATAAAAAGAAAAAAATCAAACTGTTTTTTTTGTTGAACCATGTGAAATATGCCGTTTTTAGTTAGTATTTTGATCTGTTTTAGTTCTTTAATTTTAGTATTTAATTTTGTTTAGTGTAGTCTGATGATAGCTGAATAGGTAGATAAGTTTAGTTCATTTTTTGTAGAGCTTGAATGATTGGAAAAAGCATGCGTAGGGGCCTTAATCACTGATATATCTGCCCTGTATTTATTGCGAAATAATTGCGGGATCCGCAATTTTTATTACTAAAGGCATGTTTTTGACTGACTGTTTAGCTAGGCTGGGTCTGTTTAAATTCTGTCTTTTGCTGCTATCTTGACTGTCTTATATAGCTTATCTAAATGCATGTTGGATGAGTGTCATAAGACACCTTTGATAGTTTAAATTACCCTCTTAAGAGTGCTCAGCATGCATAGCTTTAAGTCCTTGCTTGCCTGTTTTTATAAATTTCTGCTGCTGTGATATTTACTTTTAGAATGTTCTGTCTATGCCTAGGGCTTTTAGATTCTCTTTGTTTTACCTTAGACTAGATGCTTCTAGGACAAGTTTGGGGGTGTGCCACCTCAGACACTCATTGGGGACAATGAGTAGTTTAAGTTTGGGGGAGGCCACCCTAGGCCTAGGAACATTCCTCTCTCCCTTAAAGCATAAGCATTCTTCTTCTCCTTTACAAAAAAGAAAAAAGAAATGAGCTGAAAAAAAAAAAAAAAAAAAAAAAGAAAAATGAAATAAAGAGGGGTGTCTCTCTTAGGTTGCTGAGTAATCAGTGCCAAGTGTGTAACCCACAAGTGGCGTTGCATCAAAAGGCAACCAAAGGAGAGGCTCCATCAAAGTAAGAAAGAAAAAAGGAAGAAGTAGGGAAGAAGAATGTATACCTAGGAGTTGCAACTTTGTGGCTTAGATGTCCTGAATAAAAAGAACTCTGATCCTTAATTAGCTAAGCACAAAGTTGTAGCTTGTAGGGTTGTTTAGGGAGATGAATGTATATCCAATGTAGTGATGCCAGGGTTTAGGTTGTTCTCTAAAAGTACTACTGTCACTGTTAATACTAAGACTGGCATGACTCTAAGGAATCCTAGGTAAATTCAAAAAGTAAAAGCTAGAAGCATGTACTGAGTCTGGGGTAAAGCTAGGTAGAATTTGAAACCTTAGGGATAGATGCATGATATAATAAAAGCAAGTAGATCAGTTGCAGTAAGTTAAGGAAACAGCAGGAGTAATAGGCGTGCGAAGTCAGAAGAAGCAATATAAAAGGTTAGTTGTAAATTGAGAAGTGTGTCACAGGACAACACTGCTATAGATAGGAATGTAGGGGAGTCAGTAAGTGGTTAAAGAGGATGAAACAGCAGCCTAGGAAAGTTCTTAGATTGCTCGAGGACGAGCAAAATCTTAAGTTTGGGGGTGTGTTACGTCTCCAAAAGTGGCCTTTTTAGGACTTATTTGTCATAGAAAGATGTACACTCTTAGGTGTTTTTGATAGGATTTAGCTTAAACCTATGGTTATATATGATAATTAGAAGAAGGAAGCTAAATTAGAACTTGTATGCAAAAGGAAAGAAAAGGGATGAAAAACGAAGTAAAAGAATGAAAAATATGCATTGCAGCAGCATTGCGGAAACATTGCTGAAACCGCAATGTTTCAAGTGAAAACCGTAAGTTGACTGATCTTTTTCTGTTAATTTCCGTTATTTCAGGGATTCGTTCTTTCTCCTCCATCCATTTTGAAGTATGACGTTGAAGATGGATGGTTCTCCTTGGCCCAAAAGCACCTGCAGATTACTATAAAAGGGGGTCAAAGTAGAGGGTTTGATCATCATCCGAAAGCGTAGAAGTCTCTTCGCAGCTCCATTTTTTCTCCTGTTTTTCTTCTTCGTCTGTTGGTTTGAGAGGTTCAGCTATTGGAGTCGACAATCTGATAGGAAGGAGAGAAGATTCCTCTTCTCTCCCGATTGGATTCATCCAAGCAAGGCTACCCTTTCTTTCCCTTCAGCCGAGGCATTTACAACGAGGCGTTCAAGCATCATTTACTGCTTTCTGTCTTTCATTTCTAATTTCCAGCTCTGTTTAAGTGTTGTTTCTCTTCTAATAGCTAGTTCATGTCATTTCGTTGCTTTCTGTCTTTACATTATTTACGTTAAGCTTCCCTTTGTTCATTCAAACAATCAAGTAATCAAAGCACAATTTGTTATTTCACAGTTTCTTAACTTTTGCTGCTACTGTTTTACCTTGCTGTTTTAAGCTTATTTCTCTTCTAAGTATGTCTACTTCTTCTCTTATTTCTGTTCTTTCCATATCCATGAGTAAGTAAGTCACATAGGGGCATGCTAATGACAATACTATAGGCTAAAAAACGTGAACCAAGCATGTAGGATAGCTCTCGAAGCATTGATTGTATGTAAGCTTCATCCCACGGGCAATTTCGATTGGCCATCCATTTTGTCCAAAGAACTCCTAACCTCTGGAAGGAGTAAGAGTTCAGAGTCATACACTCATGCTAGCCTTTCAAGGTAACCAGAAAACGACCTAGGAATAGGCGTTTTCCTAGTACAAACCATATCTTTCTGCTTTAACAAGATGCTTAAGACCTTACTTGGACATGAGTAAACTAAAGAATCTAATGCATGAAATCGGAAGATACATGAGATTGAGTTAGTTTGATGCATAGTGAGTTGATCCAGTGCTTGAGAATCGTTTAAAAATGCCTATAGAAGAGTCGTTAGTAGCCCTTATTTCTCCATTTTACACACTTTCGCTGTTAGTAACATTGCGGTAGAATTGCTGTTTCCGCAATTCTGCTAAGTTAAAAATTCTGCTTAGCTACTTTCTGCTTCGTTTATTAATCTCGTCTCTTTTCATTTGAGTTTATCATTGATTTGCACTTGTTTATGTTACTACCCTTTACATATTCCTTAGAACTTAGACAATTTAAAACCAATCCTATCCCATCAAATCCACCCATTCTTTCTTAACAATACACTTCACGAGTAGCTAATAATAAATCTCTGTGGGAAAACGAATGAAAAAAATACTTACTACTTGCTTACAAGATCATGTATGCTTGCATGTTCTGAGTGCTCTCTACCTATTATTGCTATTTATTTCACACATTGAGCACGCAACAGTGCTAACAAGAGCTGAGAGATCTGCGTCCAAGAAGAAGGCCGACGACGCTGAGATCGCTGCGAGAGAGGCACTTCTTGCCTTGGCAGATGCTGAAGCCGCGCGAACCGAACGCCTTCCCAAGCTCCCTGTCCGCAAGAAGAAGTGGAAGGTAGTGACGGAGATCCCTGCTGGGCCATCTGAACCAGCAGGGACGCCCAAGAAAAGGAAGTGGAAGATGGAGGTGGCCGACGCAGCAGTCAAGAAGAAGACTCCCTCTGTGGAGAGTCAAGAAAGTGGCCGTCCATCCGACGAGACGGCCAGACAAAGCCATTCTCCATCTCGACCAGCGCGAAGCCCTGAACCATCTCCGTCGCCACAGAGCTCTGAACAAACTCCACCGCCGCAGAGCCCTGAAGCATCACCCATCTCCCAGACGCCTGAACCTGAAATCCCAGATGAAGAGCATCAAGAATCAGCGCAGGGCGATGAAGAAGCTGAGGAAGAAGAGGTCTTCTCTCCTTTGAGGGAAGTCAGCCCCGAGAGCCCAGCACAGGGGGATGATTCGATGGATGAGACATTGGGGGATTGCCTCCAACAGATCACAACCAAGGGGAGATTGAGAAAGAAAGCCACCAAGGTTGTCAAGGCCAAACGGCCAAAAGCTTCGAAGAAGTCTAAGAAAAAGAAAGCCAGGGGTGAGCCTTCATCACAGAAGGTTAGTGGTGAGCCCTCTCTGAAGAAGCTAAAGATCGAGGCTGCTGAATCAGCCAAAGCGAAAGATAAGGGGAAAGCCAAGCTGTACCCCGAAGATGAGCCTCAATCTGTGAGGTATGTGTCCTCTGATGCTGAGTCCAGAGGCACTGAGTTAAGGAAGAGGGACCTGCTCCATGAGAAGGGGTTCCTTTACGCGTTAGCAGACCTGCCGCAATTCTTGCGCGCAGGGATCACCAATCACGGCTGGGAGGAGCTGTGCAGACCACCCGTCCCCGCCTACTCCAGTATGGTGTATGATTTCTACGCCAACTTGATGAACCCTGAAAATGGCCTATCTGTGGTCAGAGGAATCGAGGTGGATTTCTCAGCTAAGGCAATCAATGAAGCCTATGGCCTCAAGGGGCAAAAGCACACTGACTATGCCAGGATCATTGATGCGCCAACGGAGGCTGTCCTGGAGGAAGCAATCCGGATCATCGGCCAACCTGAGGCAGCGTGGACGATTTCGCGCAATGGGAAGCACACTCTAATGAGTGCTACCCTCACAGCCAAGGCAGCTGTCTGGTTCTCATTCGTGCGGAGGAGGCTGTCCCCAGTGACCCACGAGACCACCATCAACCAAGGCAGATCGCTGCTAGTTTATGCGATCATGAGGGGCCTCACAATCAATGTGGGCGAGGTCATTGCAGCCTCAATCGCCGACTGCGCCAAAAAGGGTAAGGGTCCACTTTTCTTTCCCAATACAATTACTAAGCTTTGCTTACATGCAGGGGTTCCAATCGAGAGGATGGAAAGGCAGCTGGCCTACACGGGGCACCTGGAGCTGCCTACAGGCCTGAGGATGCGCAGAAAGGGGAACATGGAGTTTGAGCTAGATGGCCTGGCTGCGGCTCAATCTCTATCGATGGCCTGCCTGATGGACCTGCAGAAGAAGATGGCTCAGTGGGCTACATATGCGCAGGCAAGGGATAAGGATGTTGCTGACCAATTGGGCTGCATCTTTCCTGAGTTCCCCACGGACTTGCTGACACCATGGGCGCCTCCAAGACCACGGAGGGATGATGATGATGAGGACATCTGAGTGCTAGGCTGAGTAGCACTCAAGGGAGTATTTCTGTTCCCTACAAAAAAAAATCAAACTGCTTTTCGTTGAACCATGTGAATTCTGCTGTTTTGAGTTAATATTTGGTCTGTTTTTAGTTCTGTATTTTTGTTGTTTGGATTTGTTTAGAATAGTCTGATGGTAGCTGAATAGGTAGATTAGTTTAATTTCCTTTTTGTTTAGCTAAAATGACTGGAAAGAGCATGCATAGGGGCTTTGATCACTGATATATCTGCCCTGTATCCATTGCGAAATAATTGCGGAATCCGCAATTTTTATTAGTAATTGCATGTTTTTGACTGACTGATTAGCTAGGCTGGTTCTGTTTTAATTTTGTTCTTTTGCTGCTATCTTGACTACCTTATATAGCTTATCTAAATGCATGCTGGATGAGTGTCTTAAGGCACCTTTGATAGTTTAAATTAGTCTCTTCATTTGCTCAGCATGCGTAGCTGTAAGTCCTTCCTTTACTGTTTTTTTCAAATTTCTGCTACTGTGATGTTTGCTTTGGAATGTTCTGTCTATCCCTAGAGCTTTTAGATTCTCTTTGTTTTACCTTAGACTAGATGCTTCTAGGACAAGTTTGGGGGTGTGCCACCTCAGACACTCATTGGGGACAATGAATAGTTTAAGTTTGGGGGAGGCCACCCTAGGCCTAGGAACATTCCTCTCTCCCTTAAAGCATAAGCATTCTTCTTCGCCTTTATAAAAAAATGATGAGCTGAAAAAAAAAATGAAAAATAGAATAAAGAGGGGTGTCTCTCTTTAAGTTGCTGAGTAATCAGTGCCAAGTGTGTAACCCACAAGTGGCATTGCATCAAAAGGCAACAAAAGGAGAGGCTCCACTAAAGTAAGAAAGAAAAAAGGAAGAAATAGGGAAGAAGAATGTATACCTAGGAGTTGCAACTTTGTGGCTTAGATGTCCTGAATAAAAAGAACTTTGATCCTCAATTAGCTGAGCACAAAGTTGTAGCTTGTAGGGTTGTTTAGGGAGATGAATGTATGTCCAATGTAGTGATGCCAGGGTTTAGGTTGTTCTTTAAAAGTACTACTGTCACTGTTAATACTAAGACTGGCATGACTCTAAGGAGTCCTAGGTAGCTCAAAAGTAAAAACTAGAAGCATGTACTGAGTCTGGGGTAAAGCTAGGTAGAATTTGAAACCTTAGGGATAGTTGCGCGATATGACAGAAGCAAGTAGATCAGTCGTAGGGAGTTAGTAAAACAGTAGAAGCATTAGGCATGCGAAGTCAGAAGAAGCAAAATAAGAGGGTAGTTGTAAACTTAGAAGGGTGTCACAGGACAACACTACTATAGATAGGAACGTAGGGGAGTCAGCAAGTGGTTGGAGAGGATAAAAACAGCAGCCTAAGTAAGTCCTTAGTTTGCTCGAGGACGAGCAAAACCTTAAGTTTGGGGGTGTGTTACGTCTCCAAAAGTGACTATTTTAGGACTTATTTGTGTTAGGAAGTTGTGCATTTGTGAGTGTTTTTGATAGGATTTAGCTTGAACCTATGCTTATATATGAGAATTAGAAGAGGGAAGCTAAATTAGGACTTGTATGCAAAAGGAAAGAAAAAGAATGAAAAACGAAGTTAGAAGAATGAAAACTGTGCATTGCGGAGGCATTGCGGAAACATTGCTAAAACCGCAATGTTTTAAGTGAAATCCGTAAGTTGGCTAACCTTTTTCTGTTGTGATCCGATATTTTAGGGATTCGTTCTTTCTCCTCCATCCATGTTGAAGTACGACGTTGAGGATGGATGGTTCTCCTTGGCCCAATCGCACCTGCAGAATACTATAAAAGGAGGTCAAAGAGGAGGGTTTAATCATCATCCGAAAGCGTAGAAGTCTCTTCGCAGCGCAGTCTTTCCCATTCATTCTCTTATCCGTCTGTTGGTTTGAGAGGTTAAGCTGTTGGAGTCGACAATCTGATAGGAAGGAGAGAAGATTCATCTTCTCTTCTGATTGGATTCATCCAAGCAAGGCTTACCTTTCTCTCCCTTCAGCCGAGGCGTCTGCGACGAGGCGATCAAGCAAACCTTTACTGTTTTCTGTCTTTAACTTTTCATTTCCAGCACCGTTTGTTGTTATTTCTTTTCCATTAGTTAATCCATTCCCTTTCGTTGCTTTCTGTCTTTATGTTAGTAACTCTAAAGTCTACATTTGTTCATTCAAACAATTGATTAATCAACGTACAATTCAGCATTTCACAATCTCTTCACTCGACTCTACCTACTGTTTTTCCTCTCTGTTTTGTCTTTAATTCGCTTCTAAGCATGTCTACTTCATCTAATATTTCTGTTCTCTCTACATCCATGAGTAACTAAGTCACATAGGGGCATGCTAATGACAATACTATAGGCTAAAACACGTGAACCATGCATGTAGGATAGCGCTCGAATGCATTGATTGTATGTAAGCTTCATCCCACGGGCAATTTCGATTGGCCATCCATTTTGTTCAAAGAACTCCTAACCTCTGGAAGGAGTAAGAGTTCAGAGTCATACACTCATGCTAGCCTCTCAAGGTAACCAGAAAACGACCTAGGAATAGGCGTTTTCCTAGTACAAATCATAACTTACTGCTTTAACAAGATGCTTAAGACCTTACTTGGACATGAGTAAACTAAAGAATCTAATGCATGAAATCGGAAGATACATGAGAATGAGTTAGTTTGATGCATAGTGAGTTGATCCAATGCTTGAGAATCGTGTGAAAATGCCTATAGAGGAGTCGTTAGTAGCCCTTGTTTCTCCATTTTACACACTTTCGCTGTTAGTAACATTGCGGTAAAATTGCTGTTCTCGCAATTCTTTTAAGTTAAAATTCTGCTTTAGCCATTTTTCTCTTCGTTTATTAATCTCTTCTCTTTACATTTGAGTTTATCATTGACTTGCACTTGTTTATGCATCTATCCTTTATATATTCATTAGTAAATAGGAACTTTAAAACCAAATCTACCCCATTAAATCCACCCATTCTTGCTTAACAACACACTTCGCGAGTAACTAATAATAAATCTCTGTGGGAAAACGAATGAAAAAATACTTACTACTTGCTACAAGATCATGTATGCTTGCATGTTCTGAGTGCTCTCTCTCTCTCTTATTGCTTATTTCTTTTACACATTGAGCACGCAACAACCAGCGGCAAAACAAAATCGTTTTTAGTTTTTCCCTGTGTGTTGCGGAAGTGAAGAAAGAAAAGAATACAGTGGGTATTCTTGTATTGGGTGAGTGTTTTCTCTTTGTTTATCCCAAGCTACCGGGTTGTGGTACTTGGAAGCAAATAGTTATAGTTGGACTATTTGGGTGAGTTTTGTAGCGCGAGCTTGAGGGAACAATTGTAATCTCCATTATAGTAGAACCTGCAGTTGCAGAAGACTGGACGTAGTCCCGAGATCAGGGCGAACCAGTATATCTCTCGGTGTTGTTATCTCTTTCCCTTATCTTTTATTATTGTATTTTGTGACTGATTGGCTTTTGGATTCTAACCTGTGAAGTGGGAGGTTGAGATATAATCTAGTTTATTCCGCATTAATTTATATCTCGCTATTTTTTAATCCCAACAACTAAAATGCTCAAACCAAGCTCTAGGGGACCGTTTGAGGCCATACAATGAACTTTTTAGTTTGCAAACTTTCCCAACTCCAAAATTCTCTTTGAAGCCTGGTGGAGGACTCATATACACTTCCTCTTCTAAATCTCCATTCAGAAAGACATTTTCACATCTAATTGGTGTAAAGACCAGCTAAAATTGACTGCTAGTGACAACAACACCCAAATGGAGTTAATTTTAGCAACGAGAGCAAACGTTTCTTGGTAGTCTACTCCATAGGTTTGAGTAAACTCTTCAGCCACAAGTCTAGCTTTGTATCTTTCAACATTTCCACCAGCTTTGCTTTTTATCGTGAACACCCACTTACAACCTACGATTTTTTTCTCCCTTGGTAATTCTACAATCTCCCAAGTCATACTCTTCTTCAAAGTATTCAATTCTTCAAACACTGCCAATTTTCAACTCGGTTCACCCAATGCTTCCTGTATGTTTCTAGGCACAACAAGTTATGAAATTTAAGTAGTAAATGCTCTATAGGTTTCAGATAGGTGGTCGTATGAGATGTATTTGGCAATATGATGTCTAGTACAGACACAAGCAGGGGCGGATCCAAAATTTTATGTCAGGAGGGGCACAATTCATATAAATTTAATTTTAGATTTGTTGATGCAATATTTAAATTAAGTAATATCGACTAGGTTAAATTACAAGTTTAGTATCTCGATTTCCACATTTATATCTATTTTGCCCTGAGTTAGAAAATGTTTAAAAAAATATAATTAAATCATCTAAATAAAAATAGGCGAAAAGAAGTAGTAAATTGTTTCTAAAAGCAAGTTGTTTATTTATATATATTTATATAATTTTTTTTTGTGAAATTCATTTTCTAAAAAATTAATTTACCAAAATTTTAAAAAATATTTTTAACTACTTTTATATAAATAAATAAGTATATTTAAAAGAAAAATGGAAAGTATACCGACTAAAATAGAATAAGTCTCAAAATACTTCAACCAAAATGATATTTTTTAAATTTTCTTTTCTCTTTTAAATTCATTAAAGAATGAAAATCTCGTTTGTTCTATTTTATTTATTTATTTGGATAATTGAAAGTTTATTTATTAGATTAAGTGATTTAATTATAGAACGTATAAATAAAATATAAAAAATAGATTTTTATTTATCAAAATGAAATCGGGAGATCAAAATTTTAGTTGCAAAAATAAAATATGCATGCCCTAAGAATCAAACTTGTGAATAGGCAGAGGAATACACACATGAGGCATAGTGATAACCAACGAAACAATCCAGCTTTTATAAAAATTGATCTTAGACGTTAATATATAATACATAAGTTCAGATTTTAAAAAAATTTAGGTTAGCTTTAAATATATAATAGATAAGTTAAAAAAGTCGAGGGGGGCACGTGCCCCTTGGCCCCTTAGTGGATCCGCCCCTGGACACAAGTTCTTTTTCCTGAGGGCAATGAAAAGGTCATCTATTTCAGATGCGACTACTTTTAGAGTAGGTTTAGGTGTTCGATTGAGGGTCAAATTAGGTTGTGAAGGTTGAATAATATTTTGAGATAAATCAGAATTAGGAATAAAAGAAGGATTACCTGGAATGTTTTAAGGATCATCGCAGGGCTTCTGATTGACCGAGAGAAGATAAGATGATCTTTACTTCAGAGATATTTTTCCTTGAATAAATGACAGGCTTAAGGTTGTTGCGATTTTTATAGCATTTATTTTTCTGACAAACCAACGACAAATTCACACTCATTGGACTGAGTTTTCTCAAGTGAAACATCAAGAAATGTTTTGGGTAAAGGTTGAACAATGTCCCAAAAATTTGGTTCCACTAAATTCTCCACCTAAATAATCTTTTTTTTTTTTTTTTTTTTTTTTTTTTTTTTTTGGAGAAATATGAAGTATTTTCTAAAAAAGAAACATTCATAGTTGTATAAATATGTTTAGTAATAGGGTTAAAATATTTATACCCATTTTTATTAGGAGGATAACCCAAAAAAAAAAAATTATATATTTTTCTGCTTTTGGATCTAACTTAGACCTAGACCTTTTTGGAATGTGAACATATGCCGTACAACCAAATATTTTCAAAGGTAATTCAAAATTAATTCTTGATATAGGAAAATATTTTTTCAACCATTCCAACAGAGCAGTGTATTGTAAAACCTTTGTGGGCATCCTATTTATTAGATAAGATGTCGTAGGAATGACACCCCCCACAAATATTTTGGTATATGCATGAAAATCATCGTAGCACGAGCTACTTCTAACAAATGTTTATGTTTCCGTTCAGCTAGCCCATTTTGTTCAGGGGTATCTGGGCATGTAGATTGATACAAAGTACATTTTTCTATTAAAAAAATCCTCAAGGTGTTATTGAAATACTTTGTCTCCTTATCAATTATTAAAATACTTATTTTAGTTTGAAATTGATTTTCAATCATTTTGTAAGAATCTGTAAAAATGTGTTCCACTTCAGACTTTTCTTTCATTAAGCAAACCCAACAAAGACGAGTATGATCCTCTATAAAAGTTACAAACCATTTTTTTCTAAAATTGGTGGTAACCCAGGTCCCCAAACATCACCATGAAATAGATAAGAAGATTTTGAAGAATATAGTTGGTTCTAACATAAGATTTGCGTTGACTCTTGGTCAATAAAAAACTTTCACATTGAAAAGATCCAACCATTTAAATAGTGCTGGAAACAAATGTTTTAAATAAGAAAAACTAAGATGACCCAATCTATAATGCCAAACCATTATTTGATCATGAACAAAAACAGAACTGGTGCTACTAAACCCTTGACTTGTTTCTTTATTAGAAGACGTATCTTCAAAATAATAGAGACCATTAATCATCCTAGCATTGCCAATCGTCTTCCCGAATTTTGGTCCTTAAAAATACAATGAGATTCATAGAAAACCACACAATAATTAGAATCCCTAGATAATTTGCTGATAGATAGTAGATTACAGGCAAGTTTAAGAACATGGGGGGACAAATTTAAGACTTATTCCCTCATGTATTGTTTTTAGATTCCTTTCCTTTGGACTGGCCTTTATTTCTCTCCTTTGCTTTTCCAGTTTGCAAGTTTCCCATTGAGTTTCCAACAGGTTTCTCGGGTATGGCGAGGTTTATTATAGTAATCACACCAAGTTGGTAGTTTTTCATCAAACTTAGGCGGATATGTGGTGTTTCTATTATAGCCTCCTCCCATGGTTGCCAAAGTCCAACCTTCAACAACTCCAATAACCTTCTTTCTCTTGTTTGATTTTTATCATCCCTTTTCTTACTTTTCGAGGCACAAAACAACAACCACTTCAACATATTTTGTTTCATACTTTGGTTACAACTTTGAGTGGAGATCTCCACTTTTAAATTACCTTTATTTTCATTTTATACTACTTGTTGCCAATGTATACTTGCATTCAATTGACCCACTTTAAATTCTTATTTCACATTGTCACACTACACTTGCAACAAACCACAAGTCCTATCAAATGCAACTCAAGGAGAGGATACAAGAGAAATCAGTCACAATTACATGTTCAGTTCTAATTCAAATCCACTCGAGTTTTAATTGTTTAGCATGAGAAAAATCATTTATTCTAATCATTTGTGATGAATCAGGAATCTGAGAGTTTCTCATAAGCTACCACATCATTTAAAGAGGGGATGGAAGAAAGAGAGAACATCATTTTCCCTCAGAATTTAGAGCAGAGGTCGTGGAGCAGAAGCTTTGATTCCCACAGAGATAATTACACCTTTTTTTTTTTCTTTTCTTTCTCTCAACGCGTTTATTTACTATTTTGTTATGAACTTCTTATTACTTGTTGATGCGAGTCAAATAAATTTATAATTACAAATCAAACTTAGGGAGCCTAAATTAATTTCTCTAAGCTAAATTTGAATTTAAAAACAATAAATTGGGGGTTTGGAGTTTAGTGGTAACTAAAACTACATAAAATAAAATAAAGTGAATATAAAGATAAATCTTCCCAAATTTTCAATCCAAAGTTGTATTATGTCATCCAATTGTAATTTCGATCAAAAACATATTTAAATAAAAAAAATTCTCAAATTCAAGAACTTAGTCTAATTGACCGGAATCCCGCATCAAGTGTAAATTCCCCTAAGTTAATTAATTCTAACCCAACGACACAATCAAAGCTCAACAATAAATTAACTGAACACGATCATTCCATATCAATTCAAAGATAGCATTAAACACAATGGGAAGACTAAACCAAAATCAAATAATTAAAATAACTTCCACTAATTAATTTTGTCTCTTTGTTTCCCTAGAATTTATCATGCAAGCTATGTAACACATTCAAGAATCATAGAGATATAGCTATGTAACAAGAAAACTATAATCATAGTCATTCATGAATTAACCCTTTGCTATTACAATCAATCATGACAACTATGTATTATAAAATCATGGATAACATATAAGAACAGTCAATATTATAATGATTAAGGCGCCAATTTAATCAATATCAATGTTAAAAAATAATTAATATAAAAAATAAAGGGTACGTGATGCTTTGATGCTCGAAACCTCACTTTGATGCTCGAAACCTCACAGTCTTACAATTAGAATTGAATCACCCTTAGATTAGAAACTAGTTAGCCTCCCATGAGCAAAAAAAAGGCAAAACCCTCTTAAAAAACTCTATAAAATAATGTGTTTTTCGTAATTAGGGGTAAGGGTGAGCAAAACCAACCAAAAACCGAACCGACCGATCGAAACGGACTTTAGTCGGTCGATTTATGTCAATATTCGGTCGGGTTCGATTTTTCAGGTAGGAAAACCGACCAGTCGGTCGATCAGTTAGCCCAAAAATTCTAAAACCGACCGACTAAATTAAAAAAAAAAAATAAAATAAAATGTCGGCTGACATGCTACATGGAGAACATCTTGGGAAGATATGTCTTCCTCTTTTCCCAAGACATCTCTTCCCAAGGAATACATTTAATAATATAAAAAAAAAAAGTACTTTTTTTTTACTTCTCTCCGTTTTTCATCTTCTTCCCACAAAAACATTTAACAAAAATCTTCCTCCATTCATCCCCCTCTCATCCCCATCACCGTCATCTCTCCATCGCCGTCGTCTCTCTCTCTCTTGCCTCCATCTTCGTCGTCTCTCTCGCCTTCATTGTCGTTGTCTCTAGCCTAAGTCGTCGCCTCCATCTTCTCTTTTTCATTCTCTTTTTTTCACAGTTCGCGAGAGTTCTCTCTTCAAGTTGATTTCGGCTAAAACCGATCAAAATCGACTGATCGACCAACCGTCGGTCGACCGACGTCACCAATCTCCCCAAAACCGATCAAAACCGACCAACGTAAACCGACTTGTCGATGGTCGGCGACAGTTTGAGCCTAAAACCGATGTCGACCAACCGATACTCACCCCTAATTAAGGGGATAAATCTCTCAATTGGGACTTAAAAGATGTATATATATGGACAAATAAGTTAAAATCCCATTAAAAATCAAAATAAGGAAGTCTGCGGGTTGGGGGCTAGGTTCAGTAAAGCGTAGACGTACGCGAAGTTGGTGTCCACGAGGAATTAGGACCGTCAGATCTGCTAGGTGACACGTGGACGACTTAGATTTGTTGGAGGACGCACGCGCATGGAACGTCTAGTGAACGCGCCCATAGGTCAGCTTCTAAAAAAATGTTGTCTAAGCGGTCGGAACTCCTGGTTCATCGTCTTGGCGGTTAAGAAGTTGCTTCAGTGCGATTTCATGGCAGTTCAATGTGGTTTTATGCGTGAATTTCAATTTCTGAGTGCCTAGGTGTTATGTGTCACGTTCATGCTTGTCCAAGGCAAGTTGCCTGTGGCCGCATGCCCATGACAACCCCTTCACAATTGCTTTCATCATTTAATTTTCATGTACCACTTTATTTTGTATGATCACTCACCACTTTTCATGTGCAAGGGTGATAGAGCTGATTTCTTCCAAAATGTATTATAGGGAGACAAGACTAGTCGTCAAACCCTCCTACCAAGAGTTGTATGCTAACATAGCCTTTGTTATTGCCTTATTGCTTGTAGCCTACAACACAAATATTTTCAACAAGATTCCCGACCCTTCTCTCTGACCCCGTTTTCTAAAACCATTTTCTTGAGAACGGGGGTGGAGGTTCCGTGAGACACCAGTTGTGCCAGCAACTTTTGATTTTGTTTTGGCTGACTTGCTTGCGAGCTAGAGCAAGTGTCGCACGATCGTGCTTTGAGTCCCTAAGAAATCCCGATCGTGACACTATGCTCTCAAGTTTTGGGCAATTTTTATCTTTTTATTTTTACTTGGTTTCTTTAATATGCACTCTTTTGACCCCTATTTTCACCATATTTTATCTTTGAACTCTAATTTGCTCAAAGTAGATAATTTAACGCAAATGAACAATGAAAATGGCAAGAAATAGGACGTATAAAATACTCCTTTTAGAGTGTTATCACTTGCTTTATTATATTCTGCATTATGAACTAATTTAACTTTTCATTCTTGGCTTAAGGACTCTAATGTTTTAGTCCTACTTATGTGTAAGCTTAAGTTTTTTTATGAATCATCGCATGAATCTTCTTATTGAGAGTTCTTGTTTAAATTTCTTTTGTCCGATTGGCCAACCAAGTAAAAGTAGTAGCACATAGTAGACTTCAGAAGGAGCACAATGTGTGGAAATACTCAAGTTGAGCGAGAGTGAACTTATTGCACTAGGTTGTTTTAGGAATAATCAAAGAACTCGCAAGCATAAGAAGATTGTGGTTTTAACTAACAAGGTAACACGTAGGAATATAACTATCATTATTTGCGTAGCGTAATACTTGGAGGGAAGCGCTTGAGGGTATGTCTGCTTAGATTCAAAATTATGAGTAGTAATGTTTAAATCTAGCGCATAAGTATAAGTATAACATTATAGTGTCCGAAGAAGTCAAGTCTTGAGCCTTTCTCTCTATATATTTGATTCGCTCAGACTCGGTGCATTCTTTTGTGTATGGACATGCGGTGGGTAATGTGATAGTGCATGCAATGGATAGTGAAATGGGTGAAAGTGAACACAAAAGTGAGTCTCCTACCGCAATGGCACAAGTATATACCAAAGTGCTAGCGTGTAGTATCTAGACATACTCCAGAGTCGATCCATAAGGAATGTGTATGAACTTCTTTTAACGAAATGTCAATTACGTCAAAAATTATTAATATGCATTAGGCAAGGTAACAAAACAAATAAAATGATGGTTTGATGGTTCATGCAGTAGAGTAAAATAAACAGTAGTAAAGTAAAAAGAAAGTATTCAAAACGTTGACTGTAGCAACCCTACCAAAGCTCACATGCTCATGTAATAACATAAATTTTAGCAGATTATCTTTATGAATCTAAGCACAGAGAGATCTACAAACGACTCCTTAAAAAAGTCAACACTACGCAGGCAACCTGAGTATTCCTACTCTAGTTTGCTCAATAGATGTTCTCTATGGCTAACAAGTGATAGCGTATGTTTGTTCACAACATGTATATTTCCCTACCGCGAGCTCTATCTTAAGTGATTCGTTGCAAGGTCTCCTTTCAGAAATTGTTATGCAAGGTTACTTCTACCAAATCATCAGTAAGACGGAAGTGTATTGAAGGACAAAGCTCTTAAGAAGAAGATTCAAAGATGTTTGCTAAAAGATATACTTCACATGAACATTCTTACAACAGCTGGGGTCGGTGGCCAAGTCTTGAATAAAAAGTTGAGCTACCCATGAAAGCGATTTAAAGAAATATAGTAGCTGAAAGCTTGATAAAGAAAGCAAGTAAATAACACTATAAAGGAAAGCAATAAAGTGCATTGAAGCTTGTGAAGGCGGCGGTCGCTCCCATCGGCGACGACGATGGGTTGTCCCTTCCTCCGTCGAGCTCTCAAATGAGATTGACAATCTACCTCTTCACTTATTCTTGGGAACTTGGTCGAACTTTAAAAAATAATACGGATACATCCAAGCTCTCTTTTCTTCACGAAAATTGAGATAGGCAGTGGTCTCCACGCGCTCAAGACAAAAGTGTTTTTTGGCAGAGGCGTCAGGCGCATGAGCGTCGTCGTTTGCTTTTTGGTCGACTCTGAATTTTAGCGTCTGCTCCATGATGTTTGCACCATGATCCTCTATCAAGAAAAAGTGGCATATTCTTGGATAAATATTCCCTAACGTTGTGTTAGACTACTACAATTAACCATTTTCTGAGAAAATGAGCTCCAATAAATTTCTAGTGCAGTTTTATAAGAATTAGACAAATTTTAAATCAAAACACTCTAAAGCATGGTCTACAGCTAGCGCATGTTATTTGATAAGATAAAGGCTATAAATGCCTCAATGCTAACACTTTTCTCACGCTTTAAGGATGAAATAACCCAAATTTAGATGTTAAATAGTGGTCATTAGACGTGCTATAAATATATCTGTTGTGTTGATTATTCTACCACATTTATTATTTTGCATCCAAAACAAGCCAACCCAAATTAATCATTGTACAAATCGGTTACCCATCTTTATCGCGTATGTTTATTCATTGATATTTTCATCAAGCACTTTAAGTCATTAATTTTCCATGTGGATCAACCCTGGAATACCTCCAGGTATGCCCACTAAAATCCATCGCCCTTATACCGCACCGTGCATATAGAAAGAAAGAATAGACTTTATTCCCCCAAAAAATTTATACTAAGTTCAATTACTTACCTATTTCTAGTGGTCTTGTTTCCATTCCTCTAGAAGGGTATTGACATAAAAAAGAGGGCCTAATGCGCCCGAAACTATGGCACCGAAACGGGTCTGCGGGCCAGCAACCCGACCAGCTAAGAGCAACTCCAAGCTTGAGGAAGAATACTATATCACTAAAGCAACCGTCGAAATGAAAGCAAGGCCTAAGGGGTCGTTTGGTTGACGTATTTGAGGGTGGGCATCAGGATGGGGATGGCTTTCTAATGGTCATTCCCACGTTTGGTTGACATCTTAGCATTTATGTCCGGGCATAACTGTAGCCCAGGCATCAGAAGTATGACTTTCTGATGCCCTCCATTTTAGACGACTTTCTCCGAAAGCCATGGTGATGTCTTGTCCAGGTATGTCTTCTTCTTCCCATTGGTTTTTTTTTTTTTTAAATCTTCTTCTTCTTCATTCTTTTTTTTTTTACAACGTTTCTTCTTCCTAAGTTTTTTTTATTTTTATTAATAAATCGCTTTCATGATTGTAGGGGAAGACTAGGAATTTTTTCTCAGGTCATATTTTTTCTCTGCAGCATTTGAAATCTATACCTAATAGACTTGTTTATAATGGGAAGACTCGGAATTCTTGCATTTTCACTCAGCAGGGTCGAAAGGGTATAAACCAGGATGCCATGATTGTATGGGAAGTAAGTTCTTCTATCTATTCTTCTGGGAATTGTTTGGTTTGGTTTAAACAATTTACGAAATGGTTAAACAAAAACATCCATCTTTCAAGTGGATATCGTAAGCATATGGTCATTTAGTTAGATCAATGTCTCTGCTTTAAAAGGTTCAGAAATTCCATTGTTCTGTTGTTTTACATGTTTCCTGATGAGGGGTTCAATTTCTCTAGGACTTCATATCAGATGGTGCAATTTTCTGTGGGATATTTGATGGTCACGGCCCACACAGTCATGTCGTTGCACGAAAGGTTAGAGATGTTCTGCCAAGAAAGCTAGCGTCATTTTGGCAGTCATCTCAGTTGAAACATAATAGACTGTCTTTTTTTTTCTTTTTAAGGTCACCTTTTTTAATTTTCAAGTTCATCATAATTGTACGTAATGGCTGAGGCAAAGTTGTGAGCTTTGTTGAGGAATGCTCTTTGTCCCATCATTTTTAAGGTCACCCTCATAATTGTAGCAGTAATGCCTGAGACAGACAGTAATGTAAAATTGTTGGGCACTCATATAATTAATTCTCATTTTCAATTTTGTGTGTTCTAATGTGCAGAATGCATGAGAAGAGAAGTTTAAGCTACGTTGATGGACAACTTGAAGTGGATGACCGGTCACACTGCAAGCAACAAAAGGAAGCTAAATTAGTCACAAAACATTATTTTATATCATTATTTTACATTTGTACACAATATCTTTTAGTTTTGCTGAAAGCCTTCTTGCCAATTTGTTTAGTTTTTCTTTTTTCGGATGAAAAACATGAGAAATGTGATTCATTCTCTAGTTGCACTAAGATCTTTGGTGGTAATCCACAAAGATTATGAGTAGGATTTAGATACTTTTTTATGCTATTGATTTTTCAAGCTTTGTTGATGATAAATGTGAGAATGTATTGATCTTTGCTCAATGAGAATTTTTTGTCGTCATCATTGCTCATGTTATAAGAGTTATTCCATCAATTTTAAAAGTGTTGTTATTTATTTTAAAACTGTTGCAATAGAGGTGCAATTGTAACAGTTGTGATAAGGTATTCAGTTTTAAAAAATGTTGCTATTTATTTAAAAAATGTTGCAATAGGGGTGCTATTGCAGCGGTTAAGAGGAGAGATATTTAGCTTTAAGAAAGTGTTGCTATTTATTTCAAAATTGTTGCAATGGGATGGGTGCTATTGCAACGGTTGTGAGAACTCATTCCAGCACTTTAAAAAGTGTTGCTAGATCCCTTACAACACTGGTTTAGCCAGGGGTTTCTCAAGCGTTGCAAAAAGTGTTGCAACAGTTTAAAACCGCTGCTATAGCTCAAAAAAACCTCTGCAATAGCCCTATTTTCTTGGAGTGCTTCCATCGATGAAAGCTCACTACTACATCTTTTGATGGATATATTAGATTATGTAAATATTTATTTGTTGATATTTACCCTATGTACACTTT
This sequence comes from Herpetospermum pedunculosum, assembly GCA_028017165.1. Classification (NCBI taxonomy): domain Eukaryota; kingdom Viridiplantae; phylum Streptophyta; class Magnoliopsida; order Cucurbitales; family Cucurbitaceae; genus Herpetospermum; species Herpetospermum pedunculosum. The sequence goes on from CM051529.1 coordinate 53,477,653, forward strand.
GTATATATATTGATTGAAATCAAATGAAAAAGGTAACAAAGTTATCAATCATTTATGGTCTTAGAGCTATAGGTTAAACTTTTCTCTTTTTTGCTTTCCTTTTGCCCTAGCTGACTGCCAGCCGCCGCTGCCAAGTCCGCTCGCAGCAGGCAAAGTGCTGTGATTTGTCGAAGTTCGCAAATCTCAGACCGTCCGCAAATATCCGCCTCCGAGTTCAGATCTCAGACTCGATTTGTCGAAGTTCAGATCTCCGCCTTGCGCGATCTGTTCGCAGAGATCTGTCGTCGTCGCTCTCCGCCCGAAGTGTTCTATCCAGATCCGCCCCCACCGATCTCCATCCGTAGTGTTCTGCCCAGATCCTCCGTCGCCTTTCATGTCCACAACCACCTCATGTTCTGCCCAGATCCACCTTCGTAATTCTGGTTCTTCCTCATCGTCTAATAGTTGTTGTTGTCATGTTGAAGTCAGACTCTATGACTATTCATCCTGCTACAATGGTTAGCAACAACAAGACTCTCATTCCCATAACTCTGGAACTAGAGAAAGTAGAATATTCCTCTTGGGCTGAACTATTCAAGATCAATGCCAAGACATGTCGGGTGATTGATCACATTATTCCCCCAAAGGAATCATCTTCCTCTATTTCTCTCAAGACCATTGATCCCGAGTTATGGGAGCGTCTTGACTGTATTGTTCTTCAATGGATTTATGGAACTATTTCCAATGATCTCCTTCTCACCATCCTCGAACCTGATTCCACCGCTCAACAAGCATGGGCGCGTCTACAAGGTATATTTCAGGATAACAAAAACTCTTGGGTTGTTAATTTCGAGCATGAATTTTCCACTGCTGATTTGTCTAGATTTTCGGACATGGCCTTCTATTGTAAGCATGTCAAAACTCTCGGTGGTCTCCTTGATAATGTCAGGTCTAAGGTCTCCAACGACCATTTAATCATTCAGTTGTTGCAGGGTCTTACTGATGCATATGATGGAGTTGCCTCGATTATTCAGCATTTCAATCCTCTTCTTAAATTTTATGTTGCTCGGTCTATGCTTTTGTTGGAGGAAACGAGCAAGACAAAGCGCACAGCGAAATCCTCTTCCAACGACGCACTTCTAACTACCACTAATAGTCATAACGATCATATGCATGCACCACCCAATGGGAATAATCGAGGGAACAAGCGAGGGACTAATCATGGAAATAATCGTGGGAACAAAGGTCGAAATTCTAGTCGTTTGAACTCAGGTGGCCAAAATACTAACTCTGCAGGTTGATCACAGTCTGGTGGTTCTTTTCATATGCAGCAGCAGTCATGACTCGCAGCCTACCCACCAGCGTGGTCCTACCCTAGCTGGAGTTCGTGGGGTCCGTCTTCGTGGCTCGTGCCCCCTTTCCCCTACCCCACAACAGATTGGCCAACGAAACCTCCCCCACAACAACATGGAGTTTTGGGCCCACGCCCTCATGCAGAGGCTTATTCTGCCTCTGTTGCTTCTTCTTATGCTCCTACTGATATACAGGAGGCCCTACACTCTTTCAATCTCCATGTGCCAGATGATCAGTGGTACATCGATACTGGAGCCAGATCTCACATGACATCCAATGGAGGTAATCTCTCGTCTTATTTTCAATTGAGTAAAAATAAAAATATCATTGTCGGAAATGGTCATAAGATTCCAATTGTTGGTTGTGGTAATGCATCTCTTTCATCTCCTAACCCACCCTTATCACTTTGTAATGTATTGGATGCTCCCCAACTCATTAAAAACCTTATTTCAGTGTGTCAATTTAGTACTCAAAATTCAGTTTCTGTTGAGTTTGATCCTTTTGGGTTTTCCATGAAGGATTTACGGACGGGGATGCAAATCATGAGATGTGATAGCATGAGAGATCTTTATCATTTCACTACTTGTTCAATTTCACCCACTCGTCCATCTTCTGTTGCTACTATTTCTTCTCACTTATGGCATGAACGTCTCGGACATCCGGGAGCAAATATATTACATTCTCTTAAGACCCACCGTTTCATTGAATATAATAAGTTTAGAGATATTTTTTGTCCTTCTTGTCCTCTTGGGAAGCACATTAAATTTCCATTTATTTATTCTAAGTCTTCTAATTTGTTGTCATTTGATATTGTGCATAGCGATCTTTGGACATCGCCAATTTTGAGCTCTTACGGGCATTGATACTATGTTATGTTTCTAGATGATTATTCAAATTTTCTTTGGACTTTTCCCATTGCAAATAAATCTCAAGTGAATTCTGTGTTTATGTATTTTCAAGCATATGTTCGCACTCAATTTAAACAGGAGATAAAATGATTTCAGTGTGATAATGGTAGGGAATATGACAATGCATCATTCCATAAATTTTGTGAATTAAATGGGATGCGCTTTCGTTTTTCTTTTTCTCACACATCCTCACAAAATGGTAAAGCCGGAAGAAAGATTAGAACCATTAATAACATTGTCCGTACTCTTTTAGCACACTCTTCTATGTCACCCTCTTTTTGGCGACATGCATTGAAAATGACAACAAATTTGGTTAATGTTCTTCCTATAAAATCTCTCTCATGTCAAACTCCCACTAAATTACTGTACAAGCAAGGTCCCACTTACTCTCAGTTAAGAGTTATATTAATTCATGAATTTGATGTTGTTTGCTTAATAGAATAATTGATATAAGTGTTATATTAATTATGAAATTAAAACATCAAACATTAGTTTTATGCATATTGTATGTTATAAATGTTATAATGTATAGGATGCATGCTTAATTCATAAAAATTGATATAAGTGTTATATTAATTTATGAATTAGGAGTTGTATGTTTAAGAGCATAATCGATATAAGTGTTATATTGATTATGAAGTTAAATATTCAACTTGTTATGCCTTTGCGAATGTATGTTTGAGAAGCATATAAATGGTTGTTATAGAAAAATCTGTTTTTGCAAGCGTTGTAAAAATGACTTAGACTTTTAAAATCTACAACAAAGAAAAGAGCATGTTCATTTAGGGTTAATGAGACGATCTGGTTCATTAGATGAATAGGTCGTTATCTCGTAAATGCTAAGGTTATGAGAAACTCACTCGGAGAACTCCTGTCTAAGGTGAGAGGAAAATGAATTGACGGATCACCTCCTGCCTGGGGACTAACCAGTACTTGAGTAAAGTTAACCAGGGTTTATGAGCGTGTGAGAGAGGTGTGAGGTTAATTAAATTTGTTAATAACCTAGACATCTCAGGTAAATAGTTTGCCTAGACTTTAGGTTTTATATTCTTAGCCGGATAAAACCTGGAGTATTTACCCTAAAAATCGTCTTACGATGCTTAGTAGATGTGTAGAGAAGGAATATATGATATATCCCTCTCCTTCTACGCACTCCCTAAAGTTCACAACGTGAGAATTTTGTTCGGTCGTGTATTGTCAATAGGGCAATCCCTAGAAGGGCGGTGTTTGCAACTTTCAATAGCAAGGTGAATGGAGTAAGTGGGAGAAGGAAGTGCGTCGGTGCTTCCTGTGGTCTCCTTCATTGGATTGAACCGTGAGATTCCCATGTTTCGCCTGCAAGGTGGCCCCTAGAGGAACCGATCCCTACGGAAGGCGAGGCATGGGAGATCGAACACCTCAGTCACCATTTATGGATAGAGAAACACAGGGCCATTCCCAACTCTGACATTGCCTACGGTTGCACTGTTGGGGCCGTCCTGTGCATTCTAAAACTGGAGGGTCACACTTACGGGATTTGCTAAAGAGTTAGTAAATCCAGACAAAAAACGATAACTAAGATGCTAATGGAATATGAGTTATTCTTGCATTAGCGTTTAGTCAAGATTGTCTTGATTTAGTAAAGGAGTGCTCGACTGACCCTACGGCAGCGACCATTCCGACTTACTAAAGTATCGTAGCTAGTAAATAAAGAGTTTGGGTACTTTATTTACTGCTAAAGTTTTTTTTTAATTGGTTTAAATAGGTTAAAATCGTTTCACTAATAGGTTTACATTCTTTTTCAGCATGGCGAGCTCATTTGTACAGTTATTAGCTAACGACAAACTTACCGGAGAGAATTACGGAACTTGGAAATCCAATCTGAATACGATTCTTGTATTGGATGACCTAAGATTTGTCTTAACGGAAGACTGTCCTCCGGCTCCTGGCTCGAATGCTTCACGAACTGTTCGTGAGGCATACGATCGTTGGATTAGGGCTAATGATAAAGCCCGAGTCTATATCTTAGCGAGCATGGAAAATGGCTTGGCCAAGAGGCATGCGGTTATGGTTTCCTCTAAGGAAATCATGTCTTCATTACAAGAGATGTTTGGACAACCGTCCTCGTCTCTTCGTCATGAAGCCCTCAAATTCGTTTATAATGCTCGAATGAAGGAAGGAACCTCTGTTAGGGAACATGTCCTTAACATGATGGTCCACTTCATGGCGGCAGAAGTAAAAAGAGCCGCGATCGATGAGAAGAGTCAAGTGAGTTTTATCTTGGAATCTCTCCTGCAAAGTTTCCTTAATTTCATATCAAACATGGTCATAAATAAGATAGAATTCAACTTGACTACTCTTCTGAATGAGCTTCAGACTTATCAGTCCCTACATGCCTCTAAAGAAAAAGAGAAGGAGGCTAATGTAGTCACTTCAAAGAAATTCCTGAAAGAGGTTGGGTCTAGGAGTAAGTCTGAAGCAACTGCTACGAGTAGTAGGACTATCCGTAAGAAGAAGAGGAACAGGAGAAAGGGCAAAGCCCCTGTTGTTGTGGCCAAGGTAAAGTATTCGGATAAAAGGAAGTGTTTCTATTGTAACGAAGAGGGACATTGGAAGCGCAATTGCCCGAAATACCTTGCAGAGAAACATGTCGAGAAAGAACGACAAGGTAAATAAGATTTATTTGTCTAAACATGTATAGTGGATTTATGAATTTCATACCTGAATGTTTTCAGGAACCACTAATCATGTTTGTTTTTCTTTTCAGGAAATTAGTTATTGATGGTCGATTTCTCCGTGTTGGATGACTTGAGAAGACGTCTATTCAGCTTTATAGTGGGAGTTTTGTGTTTTTGATGTTGTTTTGTATGAACCTAAATCACATATGTGATATATGTAATTAAGTTATACATATTTCTATTTGTTTGAACATTTGTATATATGTATCATTTGTTGTAAATAAATGAACGGTTCATTTTACAAAAGATGTATACTGTTATGTTCTATTAAATTCAGAAAACAACATGGATGTTAAGACTAATAATATTAAAGGAAAGCTATATACAGTTCAACAAGGGTTGTTAATAAAATTAGTTATGCTCAAAAGTTGAGGAAACCTCAAAAACATTAGTTTGTCTGTAAACTCGAGTTATCATATATGATGATGACTTGAGAATTCATTGTTTTGACAATGGACTACTTAGACAAGTACCAATGGTTCGAAGCCGTAGATCTTCGAGAGACATTGAGACCGAGTCTCTTTGGTGAAAATCTTTAAGGCTTGACTTTCTGGTAAATGGACTGTCCCAAAGTGAAGACGTTAATTATGTATTAACTTCTTTACTTGTTACCGGATGTAAGTTATTGGATTACTCTCGTCTATTTTCTTGTTCTATACTAGATAGGATAAGATAAATGGAGATCAAGACTAGCTATCTTGATTAGAGTATCCATAAGTCTCAGTCTCTTTGAGAGGCATATATAGGGTTAAGAGCAAAACTGTTTTGCTAGCTTATTCAATTCTTTTATGGATTGAAACTAGCTTCTTAATCTTGAATGATGAAGGTTTGATGTTCTAATCAAATCTTATGGCTTTGAACACGATATTGATGAACTTTGCTGGGCAAATGGTTTATCAATAATGTAGCTTTCGTAATATGGTTTCCGTAATTTTATATCCTAATCATTGAGAATGATGTAGGATTAGTTTCTGACACCTATGTATTATCTAGCGACCCGTTTCCAGATATGTGATCTAGGCGAGGTCTTGTTTTGTTCTATGGATTCAGATTAATGTGAGTCGTAAGAACAAATCACTAATATTGTCTCTAAGCATATAATATTGACAAATGTTGTTAATATTCAATGCAGCGAGGTTCTATCCCTCGTGCGTAAACATATCCGTTGTCCATATGTATCTTTTCTTAGAATACATGACCCGATATGTGTTATGCAGTGGGAGCTGTCAGTCTGGCTGGTATAAAAATTTTGTTTGAGCATAATTCAGTGAGTTTGAGCTCTTAAGTAGTGCAGATGAGGAGATGTGATGGTCACATGGAAAGTCTCAGTTCACTTCATGCTGATATGTTTACTAAGTCTCTCACGGCTAAAGTGTTTGAGAGATACCTAAAGAGTTTAGGGCTCCGGGTTGCTAAATAGGATAGTGGGAGAAAACTATAGATATATGATATTATAGTTCTCCTCACCAACATGTACACCACAGACGTTTAAGTCCAAGTGGGAGTTTGTTGGGTTTAATGTCCTAAAACTCGTGGTTTGTAAACAGTTATGTTTGTAAATTATCTTTTTTAGTAATAATGAGTTATTACGTTTTATTCAGTAAAGGTGTTTGCTGGAATAAAGTGAAACGTGTTTGCATTAATCTATACCAATGACCAACACCCTTAATGATCATGAGTACTTGAGTTTCATGTATGACATGAATGTGGGTCAAGCTCAAGTAGATAGTCAAAACGGTCTATAGTATATGGATAAGGTTGGGTACCTTATCCTGGTAACACTATTGAATGCGACCCGTTTTTGTATTGTACAAAACGATGTGATCCGAGTCGTTTCACATCGAGATGTGCGAGCGGGGGCGTCCTACGCGATGAGTTTGCGTAAGACTGAACCACGAAAAGTCGCTCTCTCTTTATAACGCCGTTTACTGAAAAGACCGACTATTTCACTTGATGGCCTAGGTAACTCGATCTAAATCCTGAGCTTAACTATGAACTCCTACTTATTAGACAGTATCCTTAGACTTGTATGGGTGGGAGTGGAAGAATGTCCGCTAAATAAGCCTACCATCTCTAGGATAAAGTCCAATAGGTAGCTGGGGACATCGTGTAGTAAGATGGAGTTCACTTCTAACCCGCTCTTCAGAGTTAGTAGATAGGTTGTTCCCTTAATAGCTGACTCCGGGGCTTCAACAATAGGCGTCTAGCCTCTCCTCGTTAGAGATGGTTCCTGATCTATTGGTTGGACCACTGATCAATTGTTCATTAGAGGTGTCAGTGGTACTTAAGGAACAAGACGTAATGTGCAGAGGTTAAACGGTTTAAATGACCCAGCTGTGATTACGAACAACCTGTGAAGGGTCGACTTGCCCGTGACGGTTATATTAGAGGACATAATATATCTATAGTGAGGAGAGTGCAACTCTCAGACTATAGTGGAGTCTCTGGGGGTTAACGAATGTTGATTAGTTCGGTTAAAAGAGTTTTGACCGGATAATCTCGTATCGTTGGAGCTCATGATCTGTAGATCCTTTAGGTTCTCATGGATAGCTCGGATAACGCCGTGCAACAATTTAAGAGAAAAGAAAAAGAAAAAGAAAAAGAAAAAGAATTGTTTAAATTCGGTTTGTGGAAGAATGATGGACATATTTAAATATAATCATATGAGAATGGTCTAAAACATGAATAAGATTCATGTGCAAAAAGTAGGTTTTCGGAAAACCGGTTTTAGCCATATTATTTAATTAATATTTCATATTGAATTAAATAATATTAATTAATCAAAAAGTTTAATTAATTAATAATATATATATATATATATTTTATTTATTAAATTATTTAATAAATAAAATATTTATTATTATTTAAAATTAATAATGTATTAATTTTAAAAAAATAATATATATATATATATATATATATATATATATATATTCTGAGATATGGCTAAAAAAGAAGAAAAGGGGTACTCATTTTATTAAGTAAAAAAAGGTGAATTGAGGATTGTTCTTCTTTGAAGTCCTCTGCCTTCGGGCATGAAAGATGATTTTTAAACCTTTTGAAGTTTATGAAACTTCTGAATTCCACCAGTTCTTCCTTCTCCTTTCTTTTGCTTTCTTTTCTCTTCGTTTCAGAGTCCTACAACTTCGTTGTTCGGCGCCGAGGATAGCGGGACTACCTGGGGTGGTCCTCGAGGCTTCGTGAGAGGAGGCCAGAAGAGTTCATGACGAGGAACGACTGACGGAACACGAAAAAAAATAGAATTTCAAGGGTATGTTTCCTATGTTTCTGAATTTTGCTTTTCGAGCATGTTTTCTATTTCGTTAAATTGATGAAATTAGAGTATCATCTATCCAAAATCGCTTCCGCAGCGTGTTACGCTCCATCAATCCCATTAACAACCGTCTTAGATTCATGCATTTTGAAAGAAGGGTTTTTTTTTTCTTTTCCAAAATTGAAACGATGACAATGCACGGAGAAAGGTTGAGGTAGATGAAGATCCTTGCTCACTCCTAATAGATTTTGGGAGTCCAAATTTTCAACCCAATTCAAGCGTTCAATGATTTAGAAGGTTGATGTAGATAAAGTTTTCAAGGTAGAGGGTTTCAAAGTTGAGAATCGATGACTGTTTCAAATCAAATTGGAAGATGAAAGATTTGCAAATCTCTCAATTCAATGTTGCAGGTAATGATACAATTGATTGAACGTTTTCCCGGGTAAACTCAATATGCATACCAATTTTAATTTTTTTTAGTATCATTTGTCCAATGCTCACGGATTAATGGCTTATGGTGTATATACACGCATATACTTCATATGATATACTTACATACATATTATTATAGATGTAACTACGAATATATACTCACACTAGAAGTTATCGAGGGAATCCATATTTATAATTTTCTTACAACCGTTTATGAACATTTTAATTTTTTTTAGTATCATTTGTTCAATGCTTAGAGTAATGGCTTATGGTGTATATACGCGCATATACCTCATATGATATACTTGCATTACGTTGTTATAGATGTAACTACGAATATATACCCACACTAGAAATTATCGAGGGCGCCATTTTTATAATTTTCTTACAACCATCTATGAACATCTTAGTTTTTATAAACATCAATTTTGCTGAAAATTTAATTGTTTATGTAATTTTTTACACTCTATGTTATACTTGTACATTCACCCATTAATTGCTTATGTGTATACATATATATTCCATTTAATTGCTTATGTAATCTTCTTACAACCTATGTTATACCTATATGTACATTCACCCATTAATGACTTATGTATATACATATATACTCCATATGATATACTTACATAGTATATGTACATGTAACTACGAATATACACACATTAGAAATTATCGAGAGCACTATTATTATCATTTTTTCAAAATCTTCTATGAAAATTTTGGTTAAAAATTAATTTGGATTAATATCGCATATTAGACTTTATTGAATTTTGTTTACGTGTTTCGATTTAATTGGTGGTTGTTATTGACCATATCTCTGTTTCTTATTATTTTTCCCATGATTCTCTAGAATAAATCTTTATTTTCCACAAGATTCTCTCTTGAAATAAATCTTTATTTTCCCAGGATTCTCTCTAAATAAATCTATTTTTTTCCATCATTCTAATAAATCTTTTTTTTGCAGGGAGTTTGAGTTCAATGTTCAACGTTTCAATAGAGGGTAGTTTTGTCCAAATAAATATTATTCTAAATATAGAAGTTAGCTATTTTTCAACAAAATGATTGAGTTAGCTATTTTTCAACCTGCACTTCTCAATTTCAGCTATTCTTGTAGTTGACCCTTTCTAAAATTACCCATAACTATTGCAATGACTATTTTTTGAAGGGGTTTGAACATAGATGAGCCTATAAGATATACAAATTTTCAAAAATGTCTAATCTAAGTTTGTATTATAATCATGTTGTGCCGGTCAAATATTAGAAAATTGGATAATAGGTAAATTTATCTTTCTAACCCCAATGTAAGGCAGTTGGCGTTTTTCTTTTAAAAAAAAGAAAAAAAAGAAAATTTCAGTTTTAGTTACTGATTTGAATGAAATTCTTTAAATCACGCCCTATTACTAATTACGAAACATCTTCTTCTCCCCAAAATCGTTTTTCAAAAAAATTGTGTTCTACGCCGTGAGTTTTGTTTCCACCAAAATTTCAGCATTGTCATGGGTTTCCATCGTCTGGAGAACAAGAATCGCCAGCTTAAAGTTCCAATGAACTAAAAATAGAGGGATGTCTGGGTTTCCTCCTCCGGAGTACAGCAACGTTGTTGTTGTTCGCTTCAGAAATTTAATGTCGTTGTTGGTCTTCTTTAACGAGATTGCAGCGCCGTTGGGTTAGGGTAATATACGTCGTCGTATTACTAATTTATAAAAAAAAATGTGTTATAAACAATGTTTGTTAAATATAACATGATATGTTTTATATGAACATGGTGTTTTGACAAGGAGAAGATGCATTTGGTTTTGTAGGATTTAAATCGAAATTGATATTATGTTTGTTAAATATACAATGTATGATTTATATCACGGAGGTCAAGATTAATATGTTTGTCATCACAAACATTCAAAATAAAAACTTATATAAACAATGTTTGTTAATTATAGTAGGGTATGATTTATATAAACATGGTGTTTTGACAATGTTATAAGAAGATGCATTTGATTTTGTATGATTTAAATCGAAATTGACATTGTGTTTGTTAAATATAAAAGGGTATGATTTATATCACGGAGGTCGGGATTAACATCTTTGTCACCATGTACATTCAAAATAAAAATCGATATAAACAACTTTTGTTAAATATTAAAACAAAATATTAATGTTAATTGTGATTTGTAAATACCTTAATTACAAAATTATTTTTTAAAGATTAAAAAAATAAAAATAAAATAATTAATGTTATTTAATCTAATAAAATGAAAGATAGTTTGGTAAGAAAATTTGATAATAAATACATTAAATATCCAAAAACAAATTAAAAAAAAAATAGTTATATTATACCACGTTTACTTTCCTCCAAACCTAACAAATCATGGTAATTATGAGGTGGGACCGACATCCATTACTTTAGATTGGATGACGTTTATCAAAATCTGCAAACGTAAGTGTGGGTCCACCTCAAAATCTCCAATTCAATTATCTCATTTCCCAACAATACTCAATAAATTAGCATTGATTATTATATGGGTCCCACCTATTTTTTTGTTAATTTTTTCCTTGGTTGTTTTCCTCTATCTTCCTTGAAATGTCAAAGTAAGTAATTGTCATATGTTTTACCTTCTTCTTTCTCTCTTCTTCTCCCCTCCTCTGGCAAACCTCGCTGCCGCCCACCTTAATTACTCTAGTCAATCTCGCTGTCGCCGCCCACCTCACTCCGGCCAACCAATCTTATTTCTAAACGCCACGCCGAAAGCTTATACATTAGAAATGAGTTTTCTTTTTCTTTCAAAAATTGAGTTTTCTTTTTCTTTTCCTTTCTCTTTCAAGAATCGAGTTTCTTTTTCTTTCAACAAATTCTTTCACGTCTTGTCGCCAATCACATTTATTTATTTTTCTTCACAAGTTTTGAAAAAAAGAAACTCATTTTGACAAAAAAAAAATGAACAAATTGTGGAGAAAAAAGAGAAACATATTACTTTAATGTTGAAACTCAGTTGAAAATTGGTTTTTTTTTTTTTTTTTTTGAGGCAGAAACAGGAATGAGTTAATGGGTTAATGGAGGAGGGAAGAGATTGAAGCTCGAAAGAAAAGAGAATAAACAGAGGGAAGTGAAGATTCCTGTTCGAAAATGAGTTTACGAGTATCCACACGAGTAACGCTCGGACAACAAGTCAACACATGATTCTGAACACGATTAAAACGAAAGGATATTATGGTAAACTCACAAATGATTACATGCATATAAACACTATCAATGAAATTCATATTACGTTTGAATTAGGTTTAAGTAAACATTATCAAAGGTAAATCAATTACGATTAAAACCTTAATTTATTACAATTGATTCATTACCATCGTTGGGGAAAATTCATTACGGTGTGGTAAATATGGTCTTAGACATTTGTGAAAATATGCTTTAAGTAATTATCTCATTTTTTTAATAACACCTGAAAAAACTCCATTCAACTCTCCCTTGTTCACTTTCTTATGGACTATCTAGTTTCCCCTCTATTTTTATTCTTATGATTGAAAAATTTATCTTACTACATCTTTTGATGGATATATATTAGATTATGTAAATATTTATTTGTTGATATTTACCCTATGTACACTTTGTATATATATTGATTGAAATCAAATGAAAAAGGTAACAAAGTTATCAATCCTTATGGTCTCAGAGCTATAGGTTAATCTTTTCTCTTTTTTTCTTTCCTTTTGCCCTAGCTGACTGCCAGCCGCTAACCGCCACCGCCAAGTCCGCTCGCAGCAGGCTAAGTGCTGCGATTTGTCGAAGTTCGCAAATCTCAGACTGTCTGCATATCTCCGCCTCTGAGTTCAGATCTCAGACTCGATTTGTCGAAGTTCGGATCTCCGCCTCGCGCTCCGCCTGCAGATCTCCGCCTGCAGATCTCCGCCTTGCGCGATCTGTTCGCAGAGATTTGTCGTCGTCGCTCTCCGCCGGAACTGTTCTGCCCAGATCCGCCGCCACCGATCTCCATCCGCAGCGTTCTGCCCAGATCCGTTGCCGCCTTGCAGGTCCACAACGACCTCGTGTTCTGCCCAGATCCACCTTCGTAATTCTGTCTGGTTCTTCATCATCGTCTAATAGTTGTTGTTGTCATGTTAAAGTCAGAATCTATGACTATTCATCTTCCTACAATGGTTAGCAACAACAAGACTCTCATTCCTATAACTTTGGAACCAAAGAAAGTACAATATTTCTCTTGGGCTAAACTATTCAGGATCAATGTCAAGGCCTATCAGGTGATTGATCACATTATTCCCCCAAAGGAATCATCTTCCTCTGTTTCTCTCAAGACCACTGATCCCGAGTTATGGGAGCGTCTTGACTTTAGTGTTCTTCAATGGATTTATGGCACTATTTCCAATGATCTCTTTCTTACCATCCTCGAACCTGATTCCACCGCTCAACAAGCATGGGCGCGTCTACAAGGTATATTTCAGGATAACAAAAACTCTCGGGCTGTTAATTTTGAGCATGAATTTTCCATTACTGATTTGTCTAGATTTCCGGGCATGGCCTCCTATTGTAAGCATGTCAAAACTCTCGCGAGTCTCCTCGGTAATGTCGGGTCTAAGGTCTCCAATGACCGTTTAATCATTCAGTTGTTGCAGGGTCTTACTGATGCATATGATGGAGTTGCCTCGATTATTCAACATTTCAATCCTCTTCTTAATTTTATGTTGCTCGGTCTATGCTTTTGTTGGAGGAAACGAGCAAGGCAAAGCGCACAGCAAAATCCTCTTCCAGTGACGCCCTTCTGACTACCACTAATAGTCATAACGATCATATGCATGCACCACCCAATGGGAATAATCGAGGGAACAGTCGAGGGAACAATCATGGAAATAATCGTGGGAACAAAGGCCGAAATTCTAGTCGTTCGAACTCAGGTGGCCAAAATACTAACTCTGCAGGTCGATCACAGTCTGGTGGTTCTTTTCATATGCAGCAGCAGTCATGCCCCGCAACCTACCCACCAGCGTGGTCCTACCCTAGCTGGAGTCCGTAGGGTCCGTCTTCGTGGCCCGTGCCTCCTTTCCCCAACCCCAAAATAGGTTGGCCAAGGAAACCTCCCCCACAACAACATGGAGTTCTGGGCCCCCGCCCTCATGCAGAGGCTTATTCTGCTTCTGTTGCTTCTTCTTATGCTTCTACTGATATACAGCAGGCCATGCACTCTTTAAATCTCCAAGTGTCAGATGATCAGTGGTACATGGATACTAGAGCCAGATCTCACAGGACATCCAATGGAGGTAATCTCTCGTCTTATTTTCAATTGAGTAAAAATAAAAATATCATTGTCGGAATTGGTCATAAGATTCCAATTGTTGGTTGTGGTAATGCATCTCTTCCATCTCCTAACCCACCCTTATCACTTTGTAATGTATTGCATGCTCCCCAACTCATTAAAAACCTTATTTCAGTTCGTCAATTTATACTCAAAATTCAGTTTCTGTTGAGTTTGAACCTTTTGGGTTTTCCGTGAAGGAATTACGGACGGGGATGCAAATCATGAGATGTGATAGCATGAGAGATCTTTATCCTTTCACTACTTGTTCAATTTCACCCATTCGTCCATCTTCTTTTGCTGTTATTTCTTCTCACTTATGGCATGAACGTCTCGGACATCCGGGAGCAAATATATTACATTCTCTTAAGACCCACCGTTTCATTGAATATAATAAGTTTAGAAATATATTTTGTCCTTCTTGTCCTCTTGGGAAGCACATTAAATTTCCTTTTATTTATTCTAAGTCTTCTACTTTGTTGTCATTTGATATTGTGCATAGCGATCTTTGGACATCGCCAATTTTGAGCTCTTACGGGCATTGATACTATGTTCTGTTTCTAGATGATTATTCAAATTTTCTTTGGACTTTTCCCATTGCAAATAAGTCTCAAGTGCATTATGTGTTTATGTATTTTCAAGCATATGTTCGCACTCAATTTAAACGGGAGATAAAAAGTTTTCAGTGTGATAATGATAGGGAATATGACAATGCACCATTCCATAAATTTTGTGAATTAAATGGGATACGATTTCGTTTTTCTTTTCCTCACACATCCTCGCACAATGGTAAAGCCGAAAGAAAGATTAGAACCATTAATAACATTGTCCGTACTCTTTTAGCACACTCTTCTATGTCACCCTCTTTTTGGCAACATGCATTGAAAATGGCAATAAATTTGCTTAATGTTCTTTCTATAAAATCTCTCTCATGTCAAACTCCCACTAAATTATTGTACAAGCAAGATCCCACTTACTTTCAGTTACGAGTCTTCGGATGCTTATGTTACCCCATTTTTCCCTCTACCTCCATAAATAAACTTCAAGCTCGGTCTACGCCTTGTGTATTTTTAGGATATCTCTCAAACCATAGAGGATATAAGTATAATGATTTATCAAATCGAAAAATTATAATGTCACTTTTTATGAAATTACTTTTAGCCAAATCACATACTTCATCACCCTCTATGTATGAGTTTTTGGATGCAGGTCTTCACCCCATTACTCTCCAACAACTCCACTCCCCTCCTGCCTCACCACCTCCTCAACCTAACTCACCCTCTCACCCAACTAGCGCCACCCCAGCCCCTACCATGATCCCACCATGGCCCACGACCCAAACAACCAGTAACCTCGACCACCACCTTTTCCACCTCTCCCTCTCGTTTTGTCACCTCAAATGACCACTCGTAGTCATCACAGGATTTTTAAGCCGAAACGACAATTCAATCTCAGCATTTCGACTACACCTGCCATTTTTCCCCTTCCTAAGAATCCCATACAAGGCCTCAATGACCACAATTGAAAATCGGCCATGTTGGATGAATATAATGCTCTAATTGGAACTAAGACGTGGGAGTTTGTGCCCCGTCCATCTAATGCTAATATCATTCTTAGTATGTGGATTTTCAGGCACAAGAAGAAATCCAATGGTGATGGTCGCTCGCAGCAGTTTGGGATCGATTGTGATGAGACTTTTAGCTCGGTTGTCAAACCAGCCACCATTCACACAGTTCTCAGCATTGCTTTGTCCAAATCTTGGTCTCTTTATCAGTTAGATGTCAAGAATGTTTTTCTTCATGGCAATCTTGCAGAAACTAGAAATTGTATACATGCATCAACCTGTTGGTTTTAGAGATCCTACTCTCCCTGATCACGTATGCCCATTGAGGAAATCTCTCTTTGGGTTGAAACTGGCTCCTCGAGCTTGGTATCAGCGGTTTGCATATTATGTTTCCATCATGAGGTTTTCGCATAGTGTTTCTGATCACTCTCTATTTGTTTATCGTCGAGGTTCGGATATAGGTTATATTTTGCTATATGTTGACGACATCATTCTTGCCTCATCTTCCGACACACTACGAAGATCGATTATGTCTCGTCTTTGTTCAAAATTTGCCATGAAGGATCTTGGTCCTCTTAGTTACTTTCTTGGCATTATTGCAGTAACTCGCCACCCTACGGGATTGTTTCTTTCCCAACGACAATATGCAGAAGAGATCATTGAGAGAGGTGATATGTCTTCCTGCAAACCTTCTTCCACACCTGTTGATACTAAGGCCAAACTAAGTGCCTTCAGTATCTCACATTGTTGTGCAAAATTAGTGCAATAAAATACCGCAAGTGTACGGGTCAAGTTTTAATATAGTGTATTGAAAATACGGATATCGTCCTCAGGATTGGTTTTCTAGTTCACCTAATTACTATTAATACTACCACTCAATTTTATTTAGAGAAGAAAAATAAGAGGATATGGTAAAAACAAAATAAAACATAAAATAAAATATGGAGAACAATAAGGAGAGATATATCCTAGGGAATTGACTTGAGCAATGACTTCACCGTTATCTCATCCTATTCTTCATTCATTAAAAGATGAAATTAATTAATTTCTAGATTGTTGACAAGTTCTATCCTACAGACTTGCTATTCTCTCTCGAGCAATAACAATATTCTTTGAAAAGTAAATTACCTATATTTCTATGGCAATTCAGACAATCCAAATATGAAGAACGTAAAACTATAGTTGTCACAAAATCTACAAGGATATGTCTATCTCATGTATAAATTAGGGAAAACAATTCAGGATCATGAACAATAATCGTCTCTCGACCTCAAATCATTGATATAAAAATCATGCAAAGAATGGCCAAATCCTAACATGCATTAAGATCAGAAAAGTTCTCACAACCAATATGAAATTGAAATACCAACTATTAATTAAGAAGAATAAAATTCAATAAACGGTTACATCAAAGCTCAAAGTCAAGAGAGTTTAGCTCATAATGTTCAATAATTCAAAATATAAACTCAAAAATAAATCCATAATAAAACTACAAATTAAAAGGGAAAGAATAAATAAAACTCGTGTCGATTCCACGTTTCCGCTGCAATCTTCACGATCCCGAGCATGTAAATCTGTACTTGGTGCTCCCAAAAATCTAACTCTAAAAACTATGTAATTTCGAAATTGGGATTGACTCTCCAAATCGGCTCTCAAAAACCTCCATAAAAATATGTATTTATATGGAAATTTAGGTAAAAATCGTGCATAATAGGTCTGGAGGAGCTCGGATCAGGTGTAGCGCGCATCCATTGAGTTTGATGTAGGTGCGGAGGCTGAAGGCATGAGAATGAAGCAACGGTAATATTAAACATAGCAGGAAAGAAGATAAAATATTACAACTGGTGCAGTGGTCAAGGGTTTGCTTTGGCTGGGCTGTGCGCGCGCAGTTGCGTGAGTTCGAGCCTAAATCGTGTTTTATTTTTTTCTTTTATAATTTCCAGCGCCTAGGCGCTCGGAATGGGCGCCTAGGCGCTATCCTCTCGGGTTTTGGACCCAATTTTCTTCTTTTTGTCCCTTGTGAACTTCAATTTTCATCCAAATAGCTTAGTTTTCACCACAAACCTTCTAAATTGCCCGATTTGCTCCAAAATGTTCGATATCTATAAAATAATCAAATATAATCGTGAAAGTACACATTTAATCCTCTAAACTAGCATAAAATAAGTCATAAAGATAGCTCATTTTGTGTGTTATCACACATTCACCAGACCAGACATTTCTTATGTTGTCCAACAAGTTTGTCTATTTATGCATGACCCAAGGGAACCACACATGCATAATCTTAAGCGCATTATTCGCTATATTCAGGGTAATCTTCATCTCGTCTTTCACCTTTATCCTTCTTCGACGTCTCGCCTCATATCTTATACCGACGCCGATTGGGGTGGTTGCCCCGATACTTGTCGCTCGACGTCTCGCTATTGTGTGTTTCTTGGTGACAACTTGATTTTGTGGTCGTCTAAGCGTCAACCTACAATTTCAAAGTCTAGTGCTGAAGTCGAGTATCGAGGTGTGGCAAATGTGGTATCTGAATCCTGTTGGATTCGAAATCTCCTTCTGGAACTTCATTGTCCAGTCCCCAAGGCCACTTTGGTCTATTGTGATAATGTTAGTGCGGTATATCTCTCGTGTAATCTTGTTCACCATCAACGCACTAAACACATAGAGATGGACATTCATTTCGTACGTGAGAAAGTCGCACGAGGCCAGGTTCGTGTGCTTCATGTTCCTTCCCGTTATCAGATTGCCGACATTTTTACTAAAGGATTTCCGCTCATACTTTTTACTGATTTTTGGGATAGTCTCAACGTACGGCCACCTCCCGCTTCGACTACGGGAGTCTATTACATTATGTAAATATTTATTTGTTGATATTTACCTTATGTACACTTTATATATATATATTGATTGAAATCAAATGAAAAAGATAACAAAGTTATCAATCCTTTAGGATATACCACTAATATATTGTGGATCATCTTTTAGATCCAATGTTTATAAACCACTTTGCAAAAATATTCCATTGTACTTACAGTTTCCATATATCCTTTTAATAAGCTTTTGTCTTCTATTGAAATTCTACCCAACATTTTTTATTTAAAAAAAATAGAAAACAAAAAAATAAAATTAAAATATTGTCAAAGAGATGTTAATAATAAATATCTTATAGTTGTCATTGATGGAATAAAAATATATGTTGAGTAGATATCAAGGTTTTATTTTATTTTTGTTACTATTTCAATTGTTTTCTTTTCTTCCCTTCTCATTTTTCTAAAGACTTCATTCACTACCACGATGATGGTGGCGAATATTTAATTTCATAAGTCAATTTCAAACTTCTAAAATATTTAATAGATGCAATAGTCGATATCGATTCTTAACATTTTCCATAGGTGAATATTCCTATTTGACATCTTTAAAAAGCTTTGGGAAAATATTGTAAGATTGTGTCACAATTTGATGATGCCAACACATTTCTCAACTTTGCAATAATAGAGATTATGAATGACAAGTTCTTTTCTTGCTTACACTAATTATAGAAAATAACACTTCTAATAATTGTAGAACTTTATGCAAGTAGCTTAAAAAAGAAAAAGAAAAATGGATTGAAGAAGGTATCATTGAAACCATGAGAGAGAATACCTTGTTGATGTGGGAAGATTTAATATATTAGGTTATGTTTACTTCTTTAACATTTGTTTAGTTTGTTGTTTTTTTTCAACCAACATGTGTCCGTGGATATATCTCCTTGATGGATGACATATATATCTAAATCAATTGAGTTATGCTCAAATTGTCAGTATTATTTTAATTTTTAGGTTAAATTATAAATGAAATTTTCATAGACTTTGCCCTTTGTTTTAAAATATTCATATTCTTTCAAATCTTGCAATATTACTTTTGACATTTTATAAACGTTTCAAAACTGTCCTTACCTTAGGAAAGAATGGCTTAATTTTGAAACAAATGATAAAGTTTAAGGATATTTTTTTTTTTAATAATTTAACCTAATTTTGTAGGGAGGAGTTGCAAGAATAACAAAACAAAATAATACGATATTGCATTTATAACAACCATTTTTCAACTTTGCATATATAACAAAAATATTCAATTATATCCGCTCAACTATTTACCTTATTATATTTGGTATATGAATTGACTGATACACCAAAATATATCATTTGCAACTCATACATACCATCAAAATCAAGTAAAGCACTCGTCAACAAAACACATTATCGTCAAAATCTAGTTTAGACTAGTGAAATCGAACTAATCGAACTAAAGCCACTCTAGATAGAAACAAGATTAGTTATACAATTGGTTGATTATTGATATCTATTTTATATTTGGTGTATCAGACAACAACTGATATATCGTTTATTTGATATATTAGTAACAACTAATATACCTTATTTTTTTGTGGATCACTCACAACTCATATACTTTATATTTGGTATACCTTATATTTGGTGTATGAGTGACAACAAATATACCAAAATATCATATATTTAATATTGATACACCAAATATAAGATACATGAGTTATCGATCATAACTGATATCCTTATATTTGGTGTATCAGTCTATCAGTATACATCAAATATAATATCAGTTGTGACTGATAAATTGATACACCACCAAATATAAGGTATATTACTAGTGGAAAAAAAAATCAAATCTTGAAAATTTTGATATATTTACACTTAAAAAAAATAGTAGCTAGATTTACAAATATATTCATTTATTTTGCTACCTACTACAATTTGTTTTTTAATTATAAGTCAAGTAGTGTTATTAATTTTTAATGAGTGTGTTTTAGAGTTAACTATTTATTTCTTCTAAGGTATAATATATATTTGGAGTTTTTGATACTATTGAAGAGAATCTTGTTTCCACAGAGGACAATTTTCTCTCTATTTGGGAGTTTATTCCTTGTTTAGTGGAATTTATTTTCTTTGTTTGATCGCTCTAGCCTCATTTACAAGATTCTTTTAACTTCTTGAAAATTCATTTGTATTGATTTACATAATTGACAAAGAGATCATATAGGTACATGAGGTATAGTGAAATGACATAATATATAAATTATTGGTTAATAGGTTCGAGATTCGAATCTTCCACCGGTCGGTTGTTAAAAAAAAAAAAATTAATAAATAAATAAATTCATAGTAGAGAAAATAGAAAAAAGAAGAGAAAATAGAAAAAAGAGAAATAAAATCATGATAGAAGGGAAAGGAGACAATAGAGTATAAGGTCAACGAGTTTTGTTATTTTTTTATTATTTTTTTTATTTTACATTAATTTAAACATATTTTTTTATGTTTTCAAAAATTAAAATAGACTTTTCCAGGTCATCTTTAAAGATGGAAAACAAATATGTCAAACATGTTCATTGTAACTTTTTTTTTTTTAATAGAAAAATAAAAATAGATGACGAACCAAATGATGCCTTTAGCTTCCTTAATTTCCTACTCTATTTTCTTAAAAATCCACCAACTCTAATGAAAGTTGTTAAAAAGGTATATGTTTTTTTTTTTTTTTTTTTTTTGAAAAGGTATTTAGTTAATACACGAGGGAGATCAAATCCTTAAATTCTTGGTCACGAATTCTTACTTTAGGTCAGTTGAGTTATGCACATGACAAAAAAAAATGATTATTTTTTATACATTATAACTTTTTTTTAGAGAAAATAAAAAATGAAACAAAACTAAAACTAAAAATAGAAACAACAAAACTGACAACAAGAGCATAGTTGGATTGACTAGTGACCATGAGATCTTAGGTTGAATCTCTCACCCCAACATGTTGTCAAAAAAATGAAAACAACAAACACGATGTAAAAAATAACAATTATCTTTAATAAAATTTTAATTGATTCACTTATAAAACATTTGAGATTTAATTTATACAGTTATAATTCTTTACCGGTGTGAACTAACCGTTTTCAAACGAAATCTAACCGATGGTGTAAATTGACACATTTATAAAAGTTCAGAGATTTAATTAAGAGTTGGTGGCATAAATAGCAATGTGACTATCACTAATATCCCTGAATAAAATGACAATCACTTATAGGCACCGAAAGAATTCTATAGTGATAGACCTACTATGATAAAAATTATCATATTTGTAAATCTTTAAAAAAAATGTTATATTTTGTAGAATTTTCCTTTAATTAATATAATTTTAGTTTAAAATTTCATTTAATTTTTGTTTTACTATTTTCAAACTTGTTTTCTAGTCTCGTATTATTAATTCAAGACCTTCCTTTTCGCTATCAATTATATTTCATAAATCACTCTAAAAAAATTAAATGTTAAATAGTTTCAATAGTCGGTATCGATTCTTGACATTTTGCATACGTCAATGTTACCTAACCAACATATTTAAGATGGTTGTTGAAAATAATATAAAGATTGTGTTACAATCTGATGATGTATGTGCAAAATTTCTCCCTATTGCAATAATATAGATTATGATTGTCAAATCATTTTCTTGCTTAGAATAAAGAAACAATATAAATAGTAAATTAAAACTTATGCAAGTAGCTTAAGCCTTTAGTGAGAGGCCAACTTTTTTTTTTTTTTTTAAGTATGAGAGGCCAACTTGTGTTTCTGACTTTTGAATTTAAAAATGCCAATTGCATTAATTATTGGTAATTATTATTTTAAGATATTTAATTAATACAACGTCGGTTATCGAAAATTGAACATAGGATCTTATAGATACAAGACGATACATCATGTAAGTTGAACTATGCTCTTGTTGGCTTATATTCATGTTAGTTATTACCGATCATTAGTTTACATTTATGTCGATTCTATGTTCATGTTGGTTATTGTCAAATTCTTATCATGTTAACGATTCTTACCATGTTAAGGGTGATGGTATTAATTATTTTTGGATGCTGAAGTATTTGCATATGTAACCATTTAAGAAAGTAGTTCTTTTAAGAAAAGTATTTTTGTAGTAGAGAACTGTTTTTATATTGTAATTTTTTTTTCAAAATGTCATTTTTCTATTTAATAATAATTATTATTATTTGTCGATGATGTCAATTAGTATTTAGTAGTTTACTATTTTAATGTCAACCATCTTATATTAGTGATTTAAAATATAGTTAAGTGTAATATAAGAATTTAATAATAATAATAAGGTAAAAAAAGGTTTTAGTTTCCGAAATTTTATAATTAATTTTTTAAATTCAATAATTGTGGAGGAATAATATCAAACTATCAACTTATTGACAAATCATCTATCCTTGAAATGGTAATTGACGCCTTATCCACTATGAGTTGGTGTAAAGTCTTAGAATCTGTTTGATTGATCATCTGGATACATTGAAAACAAAAAAAAAAAAAAATGTTTTTAGAATTTACACAATTTGAATCACAAATTCGAAAACCATACAAAACTCGTATTTGTTAGACTCGATAAATTTAAATACATAAAATAAAATATGAATTGTCTTGCCCGTCTTTATAATTTAATAATTTTTCAAATGCTTCTTGTCAATAGCAATTTTGGTAACCCTAGCTAATAGAAAAATGGCATAACATTTTTTTTTATTAATATTAAACTATTTTAGTTGACATCACACAACTGATTAAAAATAAAATTTATAGTTTCTTTCTCTCCTAAATCTCTTTTTTTTCCTCATTGCCCCTCTTTTCCTTCACCATGGCCTCCCCGTTGTTTCTTCTTTCTTTCAATTTCAATTTTTTTTCTTAAATATGTGTTCGAGGGATTTAAATTTGTTATCTCGAGATGAGATGTTACATATTTTATGTTAGTTGAAGTATTCATTGTTGGCACGATCTCCTGTTATCTTATCCAAAGATCACTCATTTAATAAATTTAAATGCTCTCTATTTATAATAAATGTTTTTGTTTTACTTGATGTGTCGAGAACATATACCTTAAGTAATTGAATTATGTTCGGATTGACATTTGTAAAGAATGAATTAATACATTTATTTATTTAAATATATATATATATATTTTTTTAAGATAAAATGCATTTATATTTGAAGTATAAAAGTAACTTTTTTTTCCCTCCTTTTATTATTCTTCACATATTTTATTCATCTACATCTAAGCACTCGATGGAGTGTTAAATATTTTTATAAAATTAATCTTCCACCAAATTAATAATTTTAAAAAGGACAAAAATTAATTTATAGGCCTAAACTTTGAGATTGTATCCATTAAAACTCTAAACTAATAATTTGTGTCAAATAAAATCTTAAATTTTTACATTGTATATCAATTTACACCTTCCATTAAATTGCGTCTGAAAAATGTCAGTTCACACGTGTGAAAACTTATAATTGTATCAATTAAACCCCTAAATTTTTCATATGAGTGAATCAATTTATACCATCCATTTGAAAATCGTCCCGGCATTCATTCTCATACTTATATATGTATGATTAATGAAATAAACAATTTTTCATCTTCTCTTTTTTCTCTATTTTTTTTCTACCAATTAGGAAAGAATTACATAATATATATATAATATATATATATATATATATATATATATATTTTTTTTTTCCTACTTTGGTAAGATGTTTTAGAGAAACAATGCTATTTACATAAATTTTAGTTGATAATTTTAAATGGAATAGAGTGAATATAGTTGTAGAGACATTTTTATGGAACAAATGATAAATTTTTTGTGCAATTTGGATGTCATCGACACTAATTCTAGTTTGGAATTTTTATGGTTGTATTTTTGTAATTTATTTTTACATTTTTCAGACTCGAATTATGTCGTGCAATTTGCACAAACATATCATCCTTTCATTGGAACAAATGTCTCTAAGCTATTAGCTATTTTCCTTGATTTTATTTAAAATTAAGCAACTCAAGTTTACCTAACTAACAGAAAAAAATTACGTAATTTTCTCTAAATCGGTAGAGAAAATATAAAAAGAAAAGAAGATGAAAAGAATTGCTCATTTTGTTTAATTCGACATTTGAAGAAGTCTACACATGTGTGTGAGAATTGATGCATGAACGATTTTCAAATGGAGGGTCTAAATTGATTCGAAATTTTAAGGGTTAAATTGATACAATTATAAGTGTTCATACGTGTAACGTCCCGCGTTTCAAAATTTGACTATTTTGGAATAAGATATGACTTTAAGCTCTCGGGTCGTTAGTTTTCATTTAATTGGACTTAGTTGTTCTTGAAAATTAGAGTTTCAGTTCTCTTTAGTGATTATTTTATATTATGTATTATATGAATCGTGTATGTTGTTGCATCTTTGATAAGACTAAGCACATATGAGTACTTAGCAATCCATATGTTGTTGGTTGTGAATTCTCTGATAAGACTAAACACATCAGAGTGCTTAGCAATCCATATGTTGTTGTTTGTGAATTCTCTGATAAGACTAAGCACATTTGAGTGCTTAGCAATCTATATGTTGTTGTTTGTGGATTCTCTTATAGGACTAAGCACATATGAGTGCTTAGCATGATGTGTTTGAGTTGTGTTATGAATATGATCTGATGATGCGATTATGGATGTGTGTGTCGCATTGTGGTGATGTTCTTTGTGTATAGTGTGTTGAATGGATAACATGATATATGTGTTTTGAGCGTGTTGTACATATTCATGTTGTGTGGTTCCGAGTTTGGTCTAGTTGCATGGCGTAGGATTCATGTAGTCTAGCGAGACAGTGAGAAAAAAGTGTAACTTGTGGTTACAGGGAACGTTGAGTGAATATTAGTGCGCCTCGGGTACAAATGATCGAGGGGTAGTATGTCACCGTCGGTTGGTCAGTGTTAAGGAAAGTAGGGTGAATATCAGTACACCTCAGGTACAAATGGTCGAGGGGTGATATGTCACCGTGGTTTAAGCAAGTGTTGGGTTCTGCGGGAAGAGCCAACACGTTGCAAAGTCATCGGTGCACCTTGGGTACAAATGGCCAAGGGGCGATAAAACAGTTTGAGGCCTTGGGTATAAATGGTCAAGAGTCGAACACTGAGCACCGTAGAGAAGTGTTGATGCCCTGGGTACAAATGGTCAGGGGTCGATATGACTCAAAGAAGTTAGTCTCAGAGGGCTTGTGAGGGCCATGAGTGGACTGAGTATGTTGTAAAGTCATCGGTGCGCCTTGGGTACTAATGGTCAAGGGGCGATGCAAGAGTTCGAGGTCTTGGGTACAAATGGTCAAGGGTCAAACACTGAGTGCCATAGAGAAGTGTCGAGGCCCTAGGTACAAATAGTCAGGGGTCGACGTGACTCGAAGGAGTTAGTCTCAGAGGGCTTGTGAGGGACATGAGAGTTGAGTCGAGATAACTCAGAGAAGTTCGAGAATGGACTTAGAGAACCCAGTAGAGCCTGAGGGAGCTTGTGAAGCTAGAGTTGAGTCGGAGAGGACTCAATAGAGTTTGAGAGAGCTTGTTAGAGCTCGAGTTAGTTGATGAGTGTGCATTGACACGAGTGTTATGCTAGTTGTTACATGGGAATTGAGTATGTTATGATTTATTGTTTATATGTTGGATGTGAAAAACATGATGTTGTGATGCATGTATGTTTGATGTTTGGTGGCTTCTCAGGCAGGAGCTACATACCAGTACGTGTTATGTACTGACCCCCACAAAATTATACAATTTTTGCAGGTGATGAGTACTACTACGAGCTTGGTGATACTGAAGAGTAGACTTGAGAAAATAAACCATTAGTTCGTTGCTTCTAGTAGTTGGCTTAAAGTTGAAAATTGTGTATTGACTAAAGTTATTATTCTTTCATTGTTTCAATTCGTTTTAGAGTTTAACATTTGTGTTGTTAATAAGGTTTCATTGGGCATGTATTGGGGGTGGGGGGATTCGAACCACAGACCTCTTGGTCGTCAACACATACAAATGTCAGCTGAACCATGCTCGCTTTGATAGTTAGACTTTGAGTTGTCTTTTAGGACTTCGAGCTGAAGGGTTTTATATTTACTTTTCTGACTGAGAGTGTTGTTGGACTAGATGGTGTCTTTCTTTAATTGAGGTGCAAAGTTTTCTAGATTTTCTACTTTTCAGGTGTTTTGTAATTGGGTAGTTATTGAGGTTACGATGTTATGCTGCCAAAATTTTCGGAGCATTACAATTGGTTTCAAATGAAATTTAAAGGTCGGTTTTAGTAACGTTCCCTTGTTAGGTCTAAAATTACGGGTCATTACAATACGTGTGTGAAGGGAATGAACTCTTCATTCCCCGCAGCGGAAGCGTTTGGAATCGTTACTTTGATTTATTTAGAATTAAACTAAAAACAAGGTTAAACATATATGAAATTACCTTTGATGAACAATAGGGGAACCTTAATCCTGAGTGAGTTATGAACTCCTGCCTGTGAGGGCTCGTCCTTTGATTTGTATGGGTGAGAATGGCCTTTATAGCCGATTCAATAAGCCTACCATTTTGGGGACTTGACCAAATAGGGAGTTGGGAACATAAGTTTCATAAGATGGAATTCACTTCTTCCCATATAGGGAAAGTAGATGAGTAGTTCTCTTAAGTGCTGATTTCGGGACTTGAACAATGGGGCCCCACCCTCTCACTGGCCCGAGAGGGAGTTGGTTTATGGTTGGATCATAAACAAGTTGTTCATTAGAGAATCAGTGGTACTTAAGGTATAAGATGTAATTACAGGGATTTAACGGACTTTTGACCCAGCTGTAATTACGAACAACTCGTGAAGGATCGACTTGCATGTAATGGTTATATCCATGGACACAACTTGTCCTACAGTGCATAAGAGTGCAACTCTAGGCCTATAGTGGAGTGACCTAGAGTTAATGAATGAAAGTTAATTAATTAAAGAGTTTAATTAATTAATTTTGTATCATTGGAGCTTATAAATCTGTAGGTCCATAAGGTCCCCTTGCTAGCTCATAGGAACACTAAAAGGATCAATTTAGTTGAAAGAAAAATTTGAAATATTCAAATTAATATTTAATATATTTGATATATTAAATGTAGAAGAGTAAAATATATTTATTGTATTTGATACAATAAATATTAGAGGAAATAGTTTATGTATATGATACATTAATATTAAAAATTATATACATATGTTATTTGAATGAGATTCAAATTGGTTTAAAGTATATTATAAAAGATTAATTTTATAATATTTGAATAAGATTCAAATAAATATAAAATACATATTTTAATATATTAGATATTAAAATGTATTTTATAAAATAAAATTAATTCCTAAAAGTCTTATTATAAATAAGACATTTAAGTTTAGCCAAAGGGTTGGCCAAACACACTACTCACCCCCTCTGCAGAGAATTGTTCTCTCATTCTTTCAAAGAGCTCCCACAAGCTTGATCCCGTGTTCGAGTCATAGCGAGGAAGATCTCGTGGAAAAAGGAACACAAGAAGAGCTTTGTAGTCTTCAAAGGTAATATGCTTAACTTATATTTTTTGTTTAATTCTAAATAAAACAAAGATCGATTCCAATCGCTTCCGCTGCGGGGAATGAAGAGTTCATTCCCTTCAGTGTGAACTAACATTTTTCAAACGGAATGTAACATGTAAGGTGCAACTTGATACACTTATGAGAGTTTAGTCGAGGATAACAACCATGCAAAGGAATAAGTCGAGGCCAGGGTACCAAGGATTGTAAACCAGAGAAGATGCACTGGATCCCGTCTCGTATCTTTCAAAAGCTTGCATTAGCCATACTATAAGAGAATAACATACATCAAAGACTGGTCAAATTCTCGAAGAAGGAAAGATCAGAAGAAGAACATGTTCGAAAACCTAGGGTCAACCTTAGAGTAAACCGGAAGAGCAAAAGAAAGAAGAAACCCAGGCATGACCAAGCTCATGATAAGATGAGTACAACATAAGCCCTTCGCAAAGAAACAAAGGATGTAGGTTCACAAAACTATGCATAAACAACTAGAAGACAATCGTTGAGAAGCAGTTAACCTTCCAAGAAAGGGGATGATTAGGAGAAGAGCTGGTTCAAGAACTTAGGGATAACCCTCGAGGTAGGAGGTTAAGCCTGGTGAAAATTATGGAACGTCAAACCAGCATAGAACTCTGCTTAATTGTAGAGAATATGCCATAGATGTGGGAAAATGTCAACCTACCATGAGACTTGCTTAATTGCAGAGGGTATGCAATGAGGGTCTGGAAGAACGACAACATAACATATAACTCTACTCAAGCGCCGAAAGATATGCAATGGCGAATCGAGAACGTTCTCACAACATAAACTCTACTTAATTTCAAGGACAATAGGTGAAGATAGAAAAATGTTAACTTGACATAAACTCTGTTTAATTACAAGGAATAAATATCGGCAGTAGTAAAATGCAAACTTGCACAATTTTTATTTGATGATGGAAACGTGCACCAAGAAAGTGACTCTGGGAATCAAAAGAACCAAAATGTTCATGTCTAAAAAATGTTTAATCTAACCTGACGAGGTATAGAAATGCATATTACACATAACTCTGCTTCATTGACAAAAGACGTCGGTTTAGAAATTGAGCAGACCTCTAAAAGGCTCAGGCAATTATTCTTGACAAACCCAAAATTTGAGAGTAAACTCTCAAGATGGGAAATTTGTACGTGAAAACCTATTCCATGGGAGAAATGGTTAGGGCATGCGCTACCCGGAAATTTTGTTTGGACCTTAAGGAGGGAAGATGATTATTCAAAGCGTGTACAAACTGTTGGGTTTTATGTCCTAAAACTCGTGGTTTGTAAACTGAATATATATATTCTATTTTGCAATAAAGTTGTTATTGAGTTTTATTCAGTAAAGTTGTTATTGAATAAAGTGAATTGTGTTTACTTTTAACCTAACTCCAATAAGCTAAGAACCCATGGCTATAAGATGTATACTTGAACTTCATGTGGTGGCATGATTGTGGATCAAGTTCGAGTGATAGCCAGAATAGTCTATACTATAAGGATAAGGTTGGGTACCTTATCCTGGGGACACTATTGGACGCGACCCACTTTCTATAGTACAAACGATGTGATCCGAAATCGTTCATGTGGAGACATGTGAGTGGGGGCGTCCTGTGCAATGAGTTTGCAAAAGACTGAACCGCGAAACAAGTCGCTCTTTCTTTATAACTCCGTTTACTGTAAAGACCGACTTTTTCATATGATGACCTAGGTAACTCGATCTGAATCCTGGGCACGCTATGAACTTCTATTTATTCGGGCTTATACTTTGACTTGTATGGGTGAGAGTGACCCGAGATCGCCGACTCAATAAGTCTACCATCTTGGGGATAAGACCGGGTAGGTAGCTGGGAACATAGTCCTGCGAGAAGAAATTCACTCCTACCCGCCTTGAGGGATTAGTAGTGAGGTTGTTCCCTTAAGTGCTGACTCCAGGTCTTGAACTAGGGATCACACCCTCTCATTGGTCCGAGAGGGACTTGGTATAGTGATGAGATCACATACCAATCGGTTTGGTGGTTGGACCACAAACCAATAGTTCATTAGAGGATCAGTGGGACTAAAGGAACAAGATATAATTGGTAAAACGGTTATTTTGACCCAGCTGTAATTACGAACGACCTGTGAAGGATCGACTTACTGATGATGGTTATATCAAGAGGACAGAAATATATCTACAGTGAAGAGAGTGCAACCCTTGGACTTTAGTGGAGTCTCCGGGGGTTAACGAATGTTGGTTAGCTTGGCTAAAAATTTTGGCCGGTTAATCTTGTATCGTTGGAGCTCATGATCTGTAGGTCCTTTAGGTTCTCCTGGCTAGCTCGGATTAAGCCGTGTAACAATATGAGAGAAAAAGAATTTGAATTTATTCAAATTTATTTTTGGAAGAATGATGGACATATTTAAATATGATTTAAATGTGGGATCGATCTAAAACATGAATAGGGATTCATGTGTGATGATTCGGTTTAAGAAACCGGGATTAGTCTTATTATTTAATTAATATTTGATATTGAATTAAATAATAATATTAATTAATTCAAAAGTTTAATTAATTCAAAATTTATTTTGTTTATTAAAATTAATTATGAATTAATTTTAAAATGACAAAATATTACAAGTGAGATTATCCAAGTCAAGTGGATTTAACCAAGTTGAGTGGATTTATCCAAGTTGAGTGGGTTTATCCAAGTTGTGAAGTGAATTGCGAATCACCAACCACATGCATAAACTCATCAATTTTGGAACACTTGGTTGAAGACTAATCCATCCAATTTGAGGTGTCATGTTAAGCAAAGAGTTTGTTGCATGTGAATTGCCTATAAATTGGATGAAGTTCAAATGGTTTGAGGTTGATGATTTTTCAAAGAGTTTGAATATTTGGATGAGCATGAAGAGTTCATGTTACTTGAGAAATTAGAAGCTAAGTGTTAGATATTTCTCACAAAATCTCATCTCTTTCACCTTCTCATCTTCATCTTCCAAATTTTTTCTCTTGTAAAGGAGTCCCACCACTCCGTTGCTCGGCCCGAGGATAGCGGGACTATCGGAGGTGGTTCTCGAAGAGTTCTTGGGAAGCTTCGAAGGGTTCATGAGGACATTCGAACATTGGAATAGAAGAATTTCGAACTACAAGAGGTTTGTTTTCTTTTTATTTTATTTCAAAGCTTTGAGCATGTTTCTTATTTAGCTAAATTGATGAAATTAGAGTGCCAATTGATCCGACTCGCTTCCGCTGCGCTCCATCACAAACATCCTTCGGCACATGCAACAAGTATAGGGGACTCCCATAGCTTTAGCATGTGCTCGAAGAGAATCATATTCCCAATTTTAAGTTCCTCGCACCAAGCTGACAAAATTTTCATCCATTATCGGTCATGATGGCATGTGGAATATGGAAGCGACAAATGATATTGCGCCTTATGAACTTTATGACGTTATTCTCGGTGATCGTTGCATGTGGTTCGAAATCCACCCATTTGGTAAAGTAGTCGACAACGGCGATCATTGCAAGTGGTTCGACGACTACCTACTTTGCAATTTCTTGGACCAATGTGTCCAACAATGTTGAGGGCAAGAATCCCTTCACTAGCTGAACAACGTTGGGATTTATTCTCCCTCCTTCAATTTCTTTTGTCTCTAATCGTGGAGTCTGGTTGTATACTCGCACCAGATTTGTTTGTTCAAGAGTTAAAAATTTGGAAGGACTTAGATAAAGGCCCACAAAGGGCTCCTCCGTTGATGTGTTGCTTTTTCCTTCACGTCCTTGTTCATTCGTCAATCTCATCCCTCATTGTTCCTCCTATGTCAGAATTCTCCTTGGCTTTGCCTCGTTATCGAACCCCAGTCTATTTTCTTGGTGTTTCTTGCGCAAATTTTTCTAAAGAGGTCGCTTTCGATCTTGACATCGGGGTTGTCCATGTTGCTTTCTTCTCTTATTCTCCCGTTATTTGTGAGCATTGTGTCGTAATAGGGCTTGGGTTGTTAGGTGAGACCTCTCGTCACACCTCTTTCTCTTTAGAGTTTGGGATCACCGTCGCCGGGCACTCGTACTCGAATCATCGTTGGCGTTCAGAATGCACCGACGGGTTCCTGGTTGCGGCAAAGGGGTGTGAATTTTTCGGCGGTGATGTTACTTTTATCCATCCCTGCTTGCTTGTTCTACGATCTTAAGAGTCATTTGGCTTTGTTTGGAGTGCTTAGGTGAAATAGGATTGCATGTGGGAGAAGAAGAAGAGTCGGTGGGTGTTGCGTGCTCAATGTTTAAAAGAAATATGCAATAAGAGAGCACTCAGAACATGCAAGCATACATGATCTTGTAGCAAGTAGTAAGTATTTTTTCATTCGTTTTCCCACAGAGATTTATTCTTAGTTACTCGCGAAGTGTATTGTTAAGCAAGAATGGGTGGATTTGATGAGGTAGATTTGGTTTTAAATTGCCTAATTACTAAGGAATATGTAAAGGATAGATGCATAAACAAGTGCAAGTCAATGATAAACTCAAATGTAAAGAGAAGAGATTAATAAACGAAGAGAAAAATGGCCAAGGCAGAATTTTAACTTAAAGGAATTGCGAGAACAGCAATTCTACCGCAATGTTACTAACAGCAAAAATGTGTAAACTGTGGAAACAAGGGCTACTAACGACTCCTCTATAGGCTTTTTCACACGATTCTCAAGCATTAGATCCACTCACTATGCATCAAACTAACTCATTCTCATGTATCTTCCGATTTCATGCATTAGATTCTTTAGTTTACTCATGTCCAAGTAAGGTCTTAAGCATCTTGTTAAAGTAGTAAGTTGTGATTTGTACTAGGAAAACGCCTATTCCTAGGTCGTTTTCTGGCTACCTTGAGAGGCTAGTATGAGTGTATGACTCTGAACTCTTACTCCTTCCAGAGGTTAGGAGTTCTTTGGACAAAATGGATGGCCAATCGAAATTGCCCGTGGGATGAAGCTTACATACAATCAATGCATTCGAGAGCTATCCTACATGCTTTAGTCACGTGTTTTAGCCTATAGTCTTGTCATTAGCATGCCCCTATGTGACTTAGTTACTCATGGATGTGGATAGAACAGAAAGAGTAGATGAAGAAGACATGCTTAGAAGAAGATTAAAGACAAAACACAAAAGAAAAACAGTAGGCAGAGACGAAATAGAGAAATTGCGAAATGATGAATTGTACGTTGATTAATCAATTGTTTGAATGAACAAATGAAGACTTAGAAACACTGAAGTAAAGATAGACAGCAACGAAATTGAATAGAGTAACTAATGGAAAGGAAATAACAACAAACAGTACTGAAAGTAGGAAACTAAAACAAAAAGCAGTAAGCTGTGCGTGGTCTTCTCGATTGCGAACGCCTCGACTGAATAGAGAGAAAGGCAAGCCTTGCTTGGATGAATCCAATCAGGAGAGAAGATGAATCTTCTCTCCTGCCTATCATGTCGACTCCAAAAGCTGAACCTTTCAAACCAACAGACGGAAGAGAGAAAGAATGGAGAAGAAGCTGCGTTGAACTGAGAAGTCTACGCCTTTCGGATGATGTTTCAACCCTCCACTTTGACCTCCTTTTATAGTATTCTGCAGGTGCGATTGGGCCAAGGAGAACCATCCATTCTCAACGTCGTACTTCTACGTGGTTGGAGGAGAAAGAACAAATCCCTGAAATATCGGATCACAACAGAAAAAGGTTAGCCAACTTACGGATTTCACTTGAAACATTGAGGTTTTAGCAATGTTTCCGCAATGCACAGTTTTCATTCTTTTAACTTCGTTTTTCATTTCTTTTCTTTCCTTTTGCATACAAGTCCTAATTTAGCTTCCTTCTTCTAATTCTCACATATAAGCATAAGTTCAAGCTAAATCCTATCAAAAACACCTAAGAGTGTACATCTTTCTAAGATAAATAAGTCCTAAAATGGTCACTTTTGGAGACGTAACACACCCCCAAACTTAAGGTTTTGCTCGTCCTCGAGCAATCTAAGGACTTACTTAGGTTGTTGTTTTATCCTCTCTAACCACTTGCTGACTCCCCTAAGCTTCTATCTAAGGCAGTGTTGTCCTGTGACACACTTCGCATGCCTAATGTTCCTACTGTCTCATTAACTCCCTACGACTGATCTACTTGCTTCTGTCATATCGTGCAACTATCCCTAAGGTTTCAAATTCTACCTAGCTTTACCCCAGACTTAGTACATGCTTCTAATTTTTACTTTTGAGCTACCTAGGATTCCTTAGAGTCATGCCAGTCTTAGTATTAACAGTGACAGTAGTACTTTTAGAGAACAACCTAAACCCTGGCATCACTACATTGGACATACATTCATCTCCCTAAACAACCCTACAAGCTACAACTTTGTGCTTAGCTAATTGAGGATCAGAGTTCATTTTTATTCAGGACACCCAAGCCACAAAGTTGCAACTCCTAGGTCTACATTCTTCTTCCCTCTTTCTTCCTTTTTTTCTTTCTTACATTGATGGAGTCTCTCCTTTGGTTGCCTTTTGATGCAATGCCACTTGTGGGTTACACACTTGGCACTGATTACTCAGCAACTTTAAGAGAGACACCCCTCTTTATTCTATTTTTTTTTCATATTTTTTTTTTGTTTCAGTTCATCATTTTTTTGTAAAGGAGAAGAAGAATGCTTATGCTTAAAGGGAGAGAGGGATGTTCCTAGGCCTAGGGTGGCCTCCCCCAAACTTAAACTACTCATTGTCCCCAATGAGTGTCTGAGGTGGCACACCCCCAAACTTGTCCTAGAAGCATCTAGTCTAGGGCAAAACAAAGAGAATCTAAAAGTCCTAAGGATAGACAGAACATTCTCAAAGCAAATATCTCAGCAGCAGAAATTTGAATAAAAAACAGTAAGGAAGGACTTAAAGCTACGCATGCTGAGCATTTTAAGAGACTAATTTAAACTATCAAAGGTGCTTTAAGACACTCATCCAGCATGCTTATAGATAGGTTATATAAGGTAGTCAAGACAGCAGCAAAAGAACAAAATTAAAACAAAACCAGCCTAGCTAATCAGTCAGTCAAAAACATGCAATTACTAACAAAAATTGCGGATTCCGCAATTATTTCGCAATGGATACAGGGCAGATATAACTATGATCAAGGCCCCTGCTCTTTCCAGTCATTTAAGCTATACAAAAAGGAAACTAAGACAATCTACCTATTCAGCTATCATCAGACTATACTACCCAAATCTAAACAACAAAAATAAAGACTAAAGACAGATCAAATATTAACTCAAAACAGCAGAATTCACACAGTTTACGAAAAAGCAGTTTGATTTTTTTTCTTTTTTTTTTCTTTCTTTTGATGTAGGGAACAGAAATACTCCCTTTGAATGCTAATCAGCCTAGCATTCAGATGTCCTCATCATCATCCCTCCTTGCACGTGGAGGTGCCCATGGCGTCAGCAAGTCCGTGGGGAACTCAGGAAAGATGCAGCCCAACTGGTCAGCAACATCCTTGTCCCTCGCTTGGGCATACTCAGCCCATTTAGCCATCTTCTTCTGCAGGTCCATCAGGCAGGCCATCGATAGAGACTGAGCAGCAGCCAGGCCGTCTAACTCAAACTCCATGTTCCCCCTCCTGCGCATCCTCAAGCCTGTAGGCAGCTCCAGGTGCCCCGTGTAGGCCAGCTGCCTTTCCATCCGCTCGATTGGTACACCTGCACGTAAGCAAAGCTTAGTGATTGTGTTGGGGAAGAAAAGTGGACCCTTACCTTTTTTGGCACAGTCTGCGATTGAGGCTGCAATGACCTCACCCACATTGATTGTGAGGCCCCTCATGATCGCATAAACCAGCAGCGACCTTCCTTGGTTGATGGTGGTCTCGTGGGTCACTGGGGACAGCCGCCTTCTTACGAAAGAGAACCAGACAGCTGCTTTTGCCGTCAGGGTTGCACTCATCAAAGTGTGCTTCCCATTGCGCAAAATTGTCCACGCTGCCTCAGGTTGGCCAATGATCCTCAGTGCCTCCTCCAGGACAGCCTCAGTTGGCGCATCAATGATTCTTGCATAATCAGTGTGTTTTTGCCCCTTGAGGCCATAGGCTTCATTGATTGCCTTAGCTGAGAAATCCACCTCGATTCCTCTGACCACAGACAGGCCATCCTCAGGGTTCATCAGGTTGGCGTAGAAGTCGTACACCATGCTGGAGTAGGCGGGGATGGGCGGTCTACACAGCTCTTCCCA
The DNA here is from genome assembly GCA_028017165.1 of Herpetospermum pedunculosum. Taxonomy (NCBI): domain Eukaryota; kingdom Viridiplantae; phylum Streptophyta; class Magnoliopsida; order Cucurbitales; family Cucurbitaceae; genus Herpetospermum; species Herpetospermum pedunculosum. The sequence goes on from CM051529.1 coordinate 53,513,846, forward strand.
ACCGTGATTGGTGATCCCTGCGCGCAAGAATTGCGGCAGGTCTGCTAGCGCATCAAGGAACCCCTTCTCATGGAGTAGGTCCCTTTTCCTCAATTCAGTGCCTCTTGACTCAGCATCAGAAGACACATACCTCACAGTTTGAGGCTCATCTTCGGGGTACAGCTTGGCCTTCCCCTTATCTTTTACTTTGGCTGATTCAGCAGCCTCGATCTTTAGCTTTTTCAGAGAGGGCTCACTACTAACCTTCTCCGCTGATGGCTCACCTCTGGCCTTCCTATTCTTGGACTTCTTCGAAGCCTTTGGCCGTTTGGCCTTGATGACCTTGGTGGCTTTCTTTCTCAATCGTGCCCTGGTGGTGATCTGTTGGAGGTAATCCCCCAACGTCTCATCCATTGAATCTTCCCCCCTTGCTGGGCTATCGGGGCAGACTTCCCTCAAAGGAGAGAAAACTTCCTCTTCCTCAGCTGCATCATCGCCCTGCGCCAATTCTTGATGTTCTTTGCTTGGAATTTCAGGCTCAGGCGTCTGGGATACTGGTGACGCCTCAGGGCTCTGCTGCGGTGGAGTTTGTTCAGAGCTCTGTGGAGATGGAGAAGGCTCGGGGCTTCGCGCTGGTGGAGATGGAGAATGACTTTGCCTGGCCGTCTCGTAGGATGGACGGCCACTTTCTTGACACTCCACAGTGGGAGTCTTCTTCTTGATCGTTGCGTCGTCGACAGCCATACTCTACTTCCTCTTCTTGGGCGTTCCTGCAGGTTCAGACGGCCCAGCAGGGATCTCCGTCACCACCTTCCACTTCTTCTTGCGGACAGGCAGCTTGGGAAGGCGTTCGGTTCGCGCGGCTTCGGCATCTGCCAAGGCAAGGAGTGCCTCTCTCGCAGCTATCTCAGCGTCGGCGGCTTTCTTTTTGGAAGCAGATCTCTCAGCCCTTGTTAGCACCATGGTGGAATCGTAGGAATCTGGAAAGAGGAATTGCAGAGGAAGAGGGAGAGAGATTTCTTGAAGTTCAGTGAATGAGGGAAGCGTACTGGCCACGGCGATTCTAACGGCTATTTGTAATGATGTAAATCCCAACGGCTATTTCTGTTGCGGATTCAGCAAATCCTTCGCAATTAAATGGTCGTTGGAGATTTCTTCGTTTCAAATGCCAATATTTCCTCAACGTAATCTTTGATTTGGCCCCATATCTTCCCTGATTTTTTATCCTGGATTCATCTCCTTGATTCCCTCTTTCGATCCCCTATTAAAGGAAATAAAATCAACATCAAATTCGTAATAAAAATTACACACAAACATACACAAATAATAACCGGAAAAATAGCAGAAAATAAACTAAGGCATAGCCTCGCATGGACGAGCACAGTGATCACTCGTCCTCTCTCGGTTCTATTTTCAAGTTTCAGCCAAGAGAAAGGCCGAGAGAGTCTTCACATCTCCTTCCTCATAATAATGCTTCAATCGTGCACCATTAACCATGAACGGTTGCCCTTGCTGCAGGTTCCTAATCTCGATTGCACCATGAACAAACACGTTAGTTATTACAAAAGGACCTGACCATCTGGACTTAAGTTTGCCTGGAAATAATCTCAACCTTGAGTTAAATAACAAGACAAGTTGGCCTTTCTTAAAGTCCTTAATCCTAAGTCTACTATCATGCCAAATCTTAGTCTTCTCCTTATACATTTTAGCATTTTCATAGGACATATGTCTCAGCTCATCAAGCTCATGTAATTGCAGAGACCGCAATGTTCCCGCATCGGTCACGCAATAATTCAGGTCTTTCAAGGCCCAAAATGCTTTAATTTCCAATTCGAATGGTAAGTGACATGCTTTGCCATACACAAGTCTATAAGGAGACATACCTAGGGGTGTCTTATATGCAGTCCTATATGCCCAAAGTGCATCCTCGAGTTTAAACGACCAATCTTTTCTATTGGGTTTGACCACTTTTTCGAGTATGTTTTTAATCTCCCTATTTGATATTTCAGCTTGGCCATTCGAATGTGGGTGATAAGGAGTGGCTACCCTATGTCTAACATTGTATTTAGCCAACACTTTTTCCATAGCTTTATTAATAAAGTGTGTCCCTTCATCACTAATTATAGCACGAGGTGTACCAAACCTAGTAAAGATATGCCTATTAAGGAACTTAATGACTATTTTGGCATCATTGTTTGGACATGCTATGGCCTCTACCCATTTAGATACATAGTCTACAGCTACAAGTATGTAAAGGTTACCTGCTGATGGGGGAAATGGTCCCATGAAGTCAATGCCCCACACATCAAAGAGCTCCAACTCTAAGATGTAAGTGAGAGGCATTTCATCCTTTCGACTGAGGTTACCTGTTCTCTGGCATTCATCACAGCTGTGTGCGTATTCGTGGGCATCTTTGAAGATCGTGGGCCAATAGTAGCCACTCTGGAACACCTTTGCAGCTGTCCTCTGGCCACCAAAGTGTCCACCATAGGGGGCTGTATGGCAGTGCTGCAGCACAGACTTCGCCTCAGCAGCTGACACACACTTCCTCAGTAAACCATCTGCACATGTCTTGTAGAGGGTAGGGTCATCCCATATGAACTTCCTAGCTTCATGCAGGAACCTCTTCTTTTCTTGTCCTCCCTTGAAAGTTGGTAGTACCTGCGAGGCAAGGAAGTTAGCAATATCAGCAAACCAAGGTTCCTCATCATTATCACGATGTGCTAACACAAAGACATGCTCATCGATAAAGGCATCAGAAATTGCGGTTTCCGCAATTTTATCGCAATTATGTTGCAATCTAGAAAGATGATCCGCAACCACATTTTCGCATCCTTTCTTATCTCTAATGTCCAGATCAAACTCTTGCAGCAACAATACCCACCTAATCAACCTAGGCTTTGCATCAGCCTTCCTCATAAGGTATTTTAGTGCAGAGTGATCTGTATACACGATTGTCCTAGTGCCTACAATGTAATTCCTAAACTTCTCGCAGGCAAACACTACAGCTAGCATTTCCTTTTCCGTGGTTGTGTAATTACATTGTGCCTCATTAAGTGTCTTACTAGCATAGTATACAGGGTGTGTTAGCTTGTCAATCTTTTGTCCTAGCATAACCCCTACTGCATAGTCACTCGCATCACATAACATCTCAAATGGGAGGTCCCAATTTGGCCCTACTATAATAGGTGCTTTGACTAATGCTTCCTTAAGGGTTGTCCAGGCTAGGAAACATTCTTTAGAGAAGATGAATGGCTTGTTCAGCTCTAGAAGCTCACACAAAGGTTTGGAGATCTTAGAAAAGTTCTTAATGAACCTTCTATAGAAACCTGCGTGTCCTAAGAAACTTCTAATGGCTTTCACATTCTGAGGTTCCACCAACTTCTCTATTATTTCAATCTTGGCCCTATCGACCTCTACTCCTGCTCTAGACACTCTATGACCTTGGACTATCCCTTCTTCCACCATGAAGTGGCATTTCTCCCAATTAAGGACTAGGTTGGTCTCCTCACACCTAGCCAGGACTTGTCCTAAGTTCTCTAAACAGTTTGTAAATGAATCACCAAAGACTGAGAAGTCATCCATAAATATCTCTATCATGGATTCATCTAAGTCAGAGAAGATTGCCAACATGCACCTCTGGAACGTTGCTGGTGCATTGCATAAGCCAAAAGGCATTCTGCGAAAAGCAAATGTTCCAAAGGGACAGGTGAATGTTGTCTTCTCCTGGTCCACAGGGTCTATGGTGATTTGGTTATATCCAGAATAACCATCTAGAAAGCAGTAATAAGCTCTACCAGCTATCCTATCTAACATCTGATCTATGAATGGTAGAGGGAAGTGATCCTTTTTTGTTTCCTTATTCAATTTTCTATAATCCATACAAACTCTCCATCATGTAATAGTTCTAGTTGGAATCAGTTCATTGCTCACATTTACTACTACAGTCATCCCCCCCTTCTTAGGTACACATTGTATTGGACTCACCCACTGACTACTAGCTATAGGGAAGATTACACCTGCATCTAACCACTTTATGATTTCTTTCTTAACTACCTCTTTCATAGAGGGGTTCAACCTACGTTGGTGATCTACTCGGGGTGTATGCTCTTCTTCCAATATTATCTTATGCATGCAGTAAGAAGGGCTAATGCCTCTAATGTCAGCAATTGTCCATGCAATAGCCTTTCTATGTTGCTTAAGCAATAAGATCAACTGAATTTCATGCTTAGCACTTAATTTAGATGAAATAATAACAGGCAGAGTATCATTACTTCCTAAATATGCATACTTAAGATGTTCAGGCAGTGGTTTTAATTCTAAGATAGGTGGATGCTCGATGGATGGTTTCAATGGATTCATGGATCTTTCAGTTAAATCAGTAGTCATACAAACATGCTGAGGATTATTTACAGGTATGTCCATTATTTCAGCTATGTTTAAGTCAGTTAAATCTAATTGTACATAATCATTGGCATGCTTAGTTAATAACTCATGCTCAAGCTGTTCTTCCATCAGTGAATCTACTATGTCCATACTTGCACAAGATTCAGAAGGATACCTCAGTGCTTTAAAAACACTAAATTTAACCTCCTCATCATGAACCCTCATGGTGAGCTCACCTTTCTGGACATCAATCAGGGCCCTACCTGTGGCTAGAAATTGTCTGCCTAATATGATGGGGACCTCCTTGTCTGCTTCATAATCTAGGATGATGAAATCTGCAAGGAAAATAAACTTGTCAACCTTTACAAGAATATCCTCAATCTTACCCTCAGGGTAGGCTATGGATCTGTCTGCAAGTTGTAAGGTGACAGTGGTAGGACGTGCTTCTCCTATTCCCAACTGGCGGAATAGTGATAGAGGCATGAGATTTATGCTGGCTCCCAGGTCACAAAGAGCTCTGCCCACGTGCTTGCCTCCCAACTCCACTGGTAAGGTGAAGGAACCAGGATCCTTCTCCTTCTTTGGTAGCTTGTTCTGGAGTATAGCACTGCACTCCTCAGTGAGATTCACTGTTTCAAATTCAAAAATGATCTTCTTGTTAGTGATTATATCCTTTAGAAATTTAACATAAGAAGGCATAGACGGTAGAACTTCTACAAAAGGAATATTCACATGCACTTGTTTAAGAATTTCTAAAAATTTGTTAAAGTGCACTTCCTGTTCTTGTTTTTTCTTTAGCCTTCGAGGAAATGGAGGTGGTGGCACATATGAAGGTACTTCAGGTCGCCTCAGGATAGGTGGAGGCCTTGGAATTTCTTCTATCTCTTCTATGATTGGTTCCAGCCTTGCCCCTGATGTGCTTGGTGATGGTTGACCTTGGTTTGACAGAGACTCCAGTGGAGCACTAGACTCATCGTTCTCTACTCTCTTTGGGGTTTCTTTAGTGTTGCTCACCAATGGTCTCCCACTTCTAAGTTCAATTGCTTGAACTTGTTCTTTTCCATCTCTCCTTGGTACCTCAGTGTCAGCAGGTAGTCTACCTTGGGGCCTACTTTTGAGTTCATTGGCTAGTTGCCCTATTTGGTTCTCTAGGCTCCTAAGGGTAGCTTGCTGACTTTGTAGAGTGGCATCATTCTTGGCGATGTACTCCTTAAGTAAATTTTCTACTGAAGATCCTATTGGTTGGTTGTATGGTTTTTGATACATGGATTGGTTATGTTGGGGAGTAAAACCAGGTGTTCCACTCGGTCTTGGTTGGTTAGGAGCTTGGTTAGTATTTTGTTGGCCACCCCATGAAAGATTTGGGTGGTTCCTCCAACCAGGATTGTAGGTGTTAGAGTAAGGGTTGTTCCTAGGCTGCTGTTGGCTTCCAACATAGCAGACTGAGGCTGGATTCCCAGGGCAGTATTCATATAGGTGCCCTTCCCCACAGAATCCACAGATAAGTGTCTCACCTTGACTTGGTTGTGTGCCCATTGACATGGTTGTGGCGGTGTTGACACTAGTTTGGAGATTGGCTTGAGCCATTTGTTTGACTAGGTTGGTCAGGGCGCTTATTTGGCTACTCATGGCATTGAGTGCGTCCTTATTTTGAGCTCTACTTGGCTCTATTGGATCATCTGACCACCTACAGTGAGATGCTGAGATCTTCTCCAAGATCTCATAGGCTTCGTTATAACTTTTGGACAGCATGGAACCACCAGCAGATGAATTTAGCACTTGCCTGGTGCTGGGGTTGCATCCTTTGAAAAAGACCTCTATTTGGATACACCATGGAATGCCATGGTGTGGACATTTAAGCAGAAGGTCCTTGAACCTTGTCCAAGCTTCGTGAAGAGACTCATTTTCAGCTTGTTTGAACTTGATTATGTCATCACGAAAGGTAGAATTCCTATCAGGTGGAAAGTATTTAACTAGGAATTTCTCCGCCAAGTCTGTCCAATTGAGAACTGAGCCAGAAGGTAATGAGTTTAACCACGTTTTGGCTTTGTCCCTTAATGAGTAAGGGAAGAGGTAGAGCCTCAAGGCTTCTTGGGAAACTCCAGGGATAAGGAATGTGTCACTAACTCCTAGGAAGTTTCTAAGATGATTATGGGGGTCCTCATTTTCCGCTCCAAAGAATTGTCCCACAGTGGACAACATCTGGAACATTACTGGCTTTAACTCGAATGAGTTGGCAGTAATTTCAGGGCGGATTATGCTTGGGTTTAGTTCCCCAGGCATAGGTACTAGGTAGGAGAGAATGGCACTATCCTTATCATTCGCTATTTCGATGGGATTGCGAGTGGTAGGTACCGGATTTGGGACTGGTCTGTCCATTTCTTCTTGATAGAATTGCGGAGACTCCGCGGTTTCAGCAATTATTTGAGGTATAGAGGGTTGGTTAAAGAGACGTTTCTTAGCTCTATTTCTGGCCCTAAGTAATCTCTCAGGCTCAGGATTGAACTCTAGATCGCTACTTGAAGGCTCATTCATAAACTAACCCAATGGTACCTGCAAAAGAAATGAAAATAGATCAGCTCCAATAGATAGTAAGAATTGGTTTTCTAACTTAACAATTTTCGTTTTCACTAAACTAAATCCCCGGCAGCGGCGCCAAAAACTTGTTGCGTGCTCAATGTTTAAAAGAAATATGCAATAAGAGAGCACTCAGAACATGCAAGCATACATGATCTTGTAGCAAGTAGTAAGTATTTTTTCATTCGTTTTCCCACAGAGATTTATTCTTAGTTACTCGCGAAGTGTATTGTTAAGCAAGAATGGGTGGATTTGATGAGGTAGATTTGGTTTTAAATTGCCTAATTACTAAGGAATATGTAAAGGATAGATGCATAAACAATTGCAAGTCAATGATAAACTCAAATGTAAAGAGAAGAGATTAATAAACGAAGAGAAAAATGGCTAAGGCAGAATTTTAACTTAAAGGAATTGCGAGAACAGCAATTCTACCGCAATGTTACTAACAGCAAAAATGTGTAAACTGTGGAAACAAGGGCTACTAACGACTCCTCTATAGGCTTTTTCACACGATTCTCAAGCATTAGATCGACTCACTATGCATCAAACTAACTCATTCTCATGTATCTTCCGATTTCATGCATTAGATTCTTTAGTTTACTCATGTCCAAGTAAGGTATTAAGCATCTTGTTAAAGCAGTAAGTTGTGATTTGTACTAGGAAAACGCCTATTCCTAGGTCGTTTTCTGGCTACCTTGAGAGGCTAGTATGAGTGTATGACTCTGAACTCTTACTCCTTCCAGAGGTTAGGAGTTCTTTGGACAAAATAGATGGCCAATCGAAATTGCCCGTGGGATGAAGCTTACATACAATCAATGCATTCGAGAGCTATCCTACATGCTTTAGACACGTGTTTTAGCCTATAGTCTTGTCATTAGCATGCCCCTATGTGACTTAGTTACTCATGGATGTGAATAAAACAGAAAGAGTAGATGAAGAAGACATGCTTAAAAGAAGATTAAAGACAAAACAGAAAAGAAAAACAGTAGGCAGAGACGAAATAGAGAAATTGCGAAATGATGAATTGTACGTTGATTAATCAATTGTTTGAATGAACAAATGAAGACTTAGAAACACTGAAGTAAAGACAGACAACAACGAAATTGAATAGAGTAACTAATGGAAAGGAAATAACAACAAACAGTACTGAAAGTAGGAAACTAAAACAAAAAGCAGTAAGTTGTGCGTGGTCTTCTCGATTGCGAACGCCTCGGCTGAATAGAGAGAAAGGCAAGCCTTGCTTGGATGAATCCAATCAGGAGAGAAGATGAATCTTCTCTCCTTCCTATCAGATTGTCGACTCCAAAAGCTGAACCTTTCAAACCAATAGACGGAAGAGAGAAAAAATGGAGAAGAAGTTGCGTTGAACTGAGAAGTCTACGCCTTTCGGATGATGTTTCAACCCTCCACTTTGACCTCCTTTTATAGTATTCTGCAGGTGCGATTGGGCCAAGGAGAATCATCCATTCTCAACGTCGTACTTCTACGTGGTTGGAGGAGAAAGAACAAATCCCTGAAATATCGGATCACAACAGAAAAAGGTTAGCCAATTTACGGATTTCACTTGAAACATTGCGGTTTTAGCAATGTTTCCGCAATGTTTCCGCAATGCACAGTTTTCATTCTTTTAACTTCGTTTTTCATTTCTTTTCTTTCCTTTTGCATACAAGTCCTAATTTAGCTTCCTTCTTCTAATTCTCACATATAAGCATAAGTTCAAGCTAAATCCTATCAAAAACACCTAAGAGTGTACATCTTTCTAAGATAAATAAGTCCTAAAATGGTCACTTTTGGAGACGTAACAGTGGGCCTATTTATAGAGTTCCCTCTCAACCCAAGTTTGACTTTTAAATGACGTTATCTTAGTTGAGTTTGGACACAATGCGGCCGCACCGTGTTTGGCCTGTAGAACAATACAATTGCAATGCTCAACATTTTGAAATCCTCCCATTTCTTCTCGCAATGGATTCTTTTCTCCTTGATTAACTCTTTCTGTGTTCCTAATAATCACAAACATCAAGTAGTGGTCATGTATGGATAAAAAATGCCCATTTTTATTTTAATAAATAAAAAAAAATGCAAGATAGCTTTAATTATGCTACCCTGACCAAGGCATTGCCTGCCTTGCCAAGTTCCTTCTCTTTAGAATGATGATAAATCTCATTTAGAGCTATTATTTACTCCTTAATATTAGCTAAATATCGTGCTTAATGTTGTTAAATTGGCTTTGTTGTAGGTGTTTCGCGGTAAAGAGCTCGTGAAGTCCAAGGACGCGTTTTGGTGCTAAAAAGAGTTTTTTAAGGCTTCGAGAATGAACCGGACAAAGAAGAGAAGGAAAAGTGTCATTTGACACTGAAGGTCTCGCGTCGAGATGCCTTCTGTAGCGTCTCGACGCTGCTCCAAGGCAGAAATTGAAAATCAGACCCTAGAGCATTTTAGGCGATAGCGTCTCGACGCTCCGAATATGCATGCGCGAGGATTTCTGTCCATAGCGTCTTGACGCTACGTCAATTATAAAACTCATCTTCTTTGATTTTTAGGTCATTCTTCCTCATTCCCCTTTCCCCTTTTTCCGATTTTGGGAGCAAAAACTCAATTTTCTCTCTACTTTGTTGTATTGAAGCTTAATCCTGGGGTGTTTTGTCTTGATTTTCATCCCGAGCAACTAAGGTAAGTGCTCTAATTTAAGGTTAAGGATTAAACCTTTGATGCCATTAGTGAGGGTTAATGCTTAATTTATAATTTAGCATGTTGTTAGCTCAACACATCTTCTTCTCATGTTTGTATCCAATTAGCATGTGTAATTAATTAGGATTGACGCCCTAGTTTTTATGCATGTTAGAATGTTAAAGATTAGGATTTATGATTGCCTTAACCGTCAAGTAACAAGGGTCTAAGCATGGCTAAGTAACTCGAGCCTAGGTGACAAGTAGGGATATGAGTTGGTTATTCTTTTCATGATAGACTTTGAGTAAGGGACAAATCCGATTAGTCTACTGAGTAATTTGTCACAGTGTTCCCGTCACTGGCCTTTAATTACTTTAAGATTGATCACCTTGAGTTAGTTATTGGTCAAGTTTAATTAGAATTACACTTTTCTAATTAATTCATTAGGTTGTTTGTGCTGGAATATGGCCAAAACAATTGCGTGCTGAACATCTTAGCTAAGTATGTTTGAATCCCTATGATTTAAGTCGCATCAAAGTAAATCCCGATCCCTTAAATTAGGAGCACAGGTTACAATTTTATTTTTTGTTCTTTATTAATTTTACGTTGGTTAATTTTCTGCATGTTTTATTTTTAGTTTTCTTTAACCCCCCCCCCCCCCCCCCCCCCCCCCCCAATTTATTTATTGTTTTAATTAAAGCAAATAAAAATAAATTAGGAGAAGCTAATTTCCGGTTCCCTAAGATCGACCTGGTTACCATTGTTCTACAAGTTAGAATAGATACCATAATTATAAATGTAATTTGGCGAGCCTCGACAACCCGTTTACCAAATGCTTCTTCCATTTTTCTTTAGTGTCTCCCTTTTGAATGATATGATGGTGCCAGCCTTACTCCACACCCCTTGCTTGTAGGGGTCTGTGTGTAGCTTTATGCCCGTTAGTTCTTGCACTATTGATTTTAATGACTCTGATTCCTTTACTTTTCGTGATGTGACCGCCTTGCTGCCCGCATTGATCTCACTTTATTTGTATCCATCTGGTTTCTTTTTCGTGGTCAGTTCTTGGGTACGGAGGTCATCTACCCCTCATCTCTGTTGCATACTACTCATGAATGATCGTCTAAGGATGATAGTATCTTCTAAGGCCACCATATGGCTTCAAGGATAAAAAATTTAGTTGAGACTATTAGTTGGTTGACCATGACGAGTACATCTCTGTCCTCCCCTATAGGGTGTATCACTCTCTTATCTGGGAGTTGTAATGCCCTCTCAGTGGTACTTGTTCCCCATAGTCCAATCTTCTTAAAGGTTGAGAGGGGCATTATGTTGATTCTTGTTCCATGGTCACAAATCATGTTGTCTAGATTCTTCCCTCCAATTGCGCAGGGTATAATAAAACTCCCTAGATTTGTGAGTCTTCGTGCCAATCTTTTGTTCAGTTGCGTACTACATCCTTCTTTGACCATAGTTACTTAAGGCTCCCTATGGGGTGAGTTCTGCCTAGAGGCTTCTATCATTGAATCGTGGAGTTTTCTTAGTATGTCTAAAGTCTTACTGCCTTGAGCTTCATACTTCTCCTCATTTCCTTTCTCGGAGAAAAAATTCTCAACTTGGGCCAATTTCCCTGGTGGTTCTATCGATGCGACCATTTTTTGTTGGTCGCTTCTCCGCTTCTTCTGCTTTCTGCTCACATGAGTTCTGTAATTGATCCTTCGTTGTTTATTGAGTTTTCCTGACGTGCATCCTCCTGGTTATCGCCCAGTACAACTACCTTCCTTTGCATATTTTCTTCATGTTTTGAGGTCTTGGAGTTGGGTTGCTCTGACCTTAGTGATCTACTCCGGACTTTTTGAGCCAGTTGTTCAATTTGGATTAGTTTTCCTAATGATACACCAGGATGACTAGATGGCTTCAACTCATTCCCCACAGACGACCCCAAATGTTGTCCGGTGATTCTGGTCTGCAGGTTGGGCTTGGGGTTTCGGGTAGGAATGAGCTTCAGGTCACACCGTGCTTAGTTCTCGGTGACCTGCGATGAGAAGAATCAGAGCACCGGTGTGGTGTTGTGCTCAACACGCTTCGATGCCTGAGTTAGTAATGTGTGGTCGAATTAGCCCAAGATTAAGCTCGGGTAAGAATGGCTTACAAAACTTGTATCTGAAGAGTAAGACTCAGAATCAAAGAAGGGATCCCTTTTTTGGAGGGGGGCTTGTATTTATAGACATTTGGCATCAGAAGGCACATGTCATCATGATGGGACATATTCCTCTATTATAGTAGTGCTCGATCTTCGTTCTTGCCTACGTGGGCCGAAGAGAGGTCCCTTATGAGTTTTGTCATACTTGGACCTATGCTTTGGTGGGTCGCTATGCAAACGGGTTATTCGAGTGGGCCAAGGCATGAGGATTGGCCCAAAGTCAGTCTTGTTCGAGTTCATGATGGATCTGATGTAGTTCGAGTCCACAAGCTGAGCTTGTGTCAACCCATAACATATACTAAAAAAAAAGAAATTGTTTTGTCAATGCAACAACAAAGTACAATGTAGGGCATGTACTGCTCCAGGGTGTTGTTGGTGAGATAATCATTACCATGATGAAAGAGCGAATGAAGGTGGATTGTTAGTAAAAATAAATCTCCTCAAGTAGTCCAATAGGCAATATCACACATGTTCTAGGAGAGCTCCTCATTTGAGTAAAGGAGATTCTCACTCCCAAAGTCTTTGGGCGTTAATGCATAATAAAAACTCAATTAATATATATTAGCTTGATTTTATCACCTTATGAGGGCTAGACACATACCCTTAGTGAGTCTTGTTGTTTGAGCAACTAGTTGTCCTAATTATAATATGAAAGTCATGTGATCCCTCATGAGATGACTTGCTTCATCTTGAGATTTGTTTTTCTTTTTCAATACAACAAGTATGAAGATTTGAACCTCTGACCTCAAAAAAATAAATATATGACAATTACCGTTGAGTTATGTTATGACGCTCCATCATAAAAACTAATGCCAAGCAAATGAGCAAATAACATATTTGCACAATTTAGTACAATTGGTCATAGTATATTAGTAGGTTTTATTTAGTAGAACTAGTAAAATCTATCATATTTTCACCTATAATTAGGGGAGAAAGATCCATTTGTCATTATTTTTCAAAATGGACAATTATAGTATAAAATTAGGGTTAAGGATTTACATTTACTATTAATTGTTTTTCTTTTTTTTTTTTTAAAGAAAAATGAAACTTTGTTTTTTTAAGTAGAGCTACTATTTCTCCAAGTATTTTGTCCTCTAATATATTACTTTTAATATTATTTCCCAATTTATCATTTTCTTTTATTTAAAAGGGTGTAATAGTTTTATATACCAATTTTGGTATTGGCACGTGTTTCCATTTAAGTGATCTAAATTGTTTCACAAGATTCCCTCTTGAAAAGCAGGCAGAGGGCAGATCTGTCCAAACTAATTCAACGGTTCAAAATGTTCTAACTGAGCTGTCCACAAATTGATGAAGCCAGAAAAGATTTTTTTTTTTTTTTTTTTTTTTTTTTTTTTTTTTGCAGTTCTATCAAAATTATCAGAAGTTTTTATAAAGTTAATCAAGAAAACATTAGAATACAAGTAACTAATGATTACTATTATTATAATTAATCAATATGTAGTTCAATCTGTGATTACTGAGATCTAAACCCTAAATCGAGAAAATTCCAATTTCATCGACCTTAATGAAACCATGAAGTTTAAGGGCAATGTTGGAGAAGAAAAGGAGGAAAAAAGAGGAAGAAATAGAGAAATATGGAGAGGTTTTTGGAGAGAGAACCACGAAATTTAAGGTTCAAGAACTACATTGCAACACTTAGGTAAGTTTGAGATTTACATTGCAACATCGATGTAAGTTTATGGTCTAATTTGATGAAATTAAAAGTTGAGGGTCTGCATTACAATATTTATACAAGTTTGGAGTTCAATTTGACGAAATTGAAATTTTAAGGATAAAAATTGCTATAATCTACTAAGTTTAGGGTCTAAATTATTTTTTCCCCTAAAAAAAAAAAAATGTAAATATCTCTCAATTTTCTTTAATTTCAACTGAAATCAAGCTCTAACCAAATTAATTTCAATACTAGTCTAAAATAGATTAGTAATTATAAAAATTGACTTAATTGGCAAGTTCAAGAATAAAATTTTAATATTTTTTTATTTTAATTTTATTTAGGGAAACATATAACAAAGTTTTTTTTTTTTTTTTTTTGACAACATGAGATGGAACCTAGGACCTCATATTATAGTAACTTATACCAATTAAGTTATGCTTTTATAGTAACAAAATGTAGAAATTGGTGTCGGTAAACTTACCAAATATATTAATTTGGATGTTTATTGCAACTGGACTTTTAAGCAATATTTAATTGTTTTTATGACTCATCCATATTATGGAATCTATTTAATAAATCTTTTTTTTTTTTTTTTTTTTTGAACATAATAAATCTATTTAATCAAACAGTGAAAATGAAAGATATCAAAAACTATAACTTGTAAATAACATGATAGTTGACTTTTTATCAACTCATATTTTACGAAAAGAAAAAAATAATACGGTGAATTGAATTTAAAATATTTTATAGGGACAAAACTTTATTGCTGTTAAAAAAATAGCGGCCACCTCTACCATTCATTTTTTTTTTTTTTTTTTTTTTTTTTTATAGTTTTGCAAATGACCACCCCTACCCTTGCCCATACCAAATAATCATGTTTTTTAATAATATTGCATTTTTTAAAATTTATTATAAAAATATTGTAAGTTTGAAACTATTTATAAAAATATTGCACTTTTAAATATTTAAATGGAGACGACCTCGCTCCACATGGATATTGATATGTACTTCTTTTATTAAAAAATTAATATATTTTTACTCAGATATTCAAAATTTTCAAAAAAGATATGGTTGGAAAGCTAACAACGAGAGCTTCAATTTGATAGGTGGTTTCACTATTTTTTGAGTTGTGTATCAAAAGATAGAGATCATCGAAGTTGGACTATAGTTCTGCAAATTTTAGAACTGGAGATTAGTTGGAGGAGTGTATTAAAAAATTGATATCTTTTTACCAAAATATTCAAAAACTTCTTGTTGGAAAGTTAACATAGAGAGCTTCAATTTGATACCTAGTTTCACTATTTTTGGAGTTGTGTATCAAAAGATATATATCGTCAAAGTTATGAAAAGTTCACTAAACCCAGAACTGAAGATATCACTGAAAACTTCAAAATTGTAGCTAAACTTCGACGATCTGTATCTGTTAATACACAACTCTACAAATAGTGAAACTATCAAATTGAAGCTCTCTGTGTAAGCTTTTTAACCGTATTTTTTTCGAAATTTTTTAATATCTGGGTAAAAAGATGTCAATTTTTTAATGCACTCCTCAAAGCAATCTTCAGTTCTAAAATTTGAAAAACTATAGTCCAACTTCGATTGTCTCTATCTTTTGATACACAACTCCAAAAATAGTGAAATCACCTATCAAATTGAAGCTCTCGCTGTTAGCTTTCCAACCATACCTTTTTTGAAAATTTTGAATATCTGAGTAGAAAGATATCAATTTTTTAATAAAAAAAGTATATACCAATGGAGATCGTCTCTTGAAAAGACGACCTCCATCCATATGGAGCAAGGTCGTCTTTTGAAAAGACGATCTTTGCTTGCGTGCGTAGAAAAGACGACCTCCAATTAAAAGTACATTATTTTTATAAATAATTTCAAACTTACAATATTTTAATAATAAGTTTTAAAAAATGTAATATTATTATAAAACATGGGTCAAATTCATTCGTCTGGTAAAGTAAAGTTTTTTCAATTTGTGATCAAGAAACTGTCTGTGTATGAACATTCATATATTATCATAAAACCACAAAATCAACAATTTATATTTCTAAAATATATATTTTTTTTCAAAAATATTTAATTAATGGGAAGATTAAACTCAACTTTATGCTATGCTGGATTTGACTAAAATTTATTTCTTTATACTATTCAAATACATATTTCATAAACTTAAACTTATTAAAATTTTAGTTCAAACATCCACAAAATTTGATTAACTTATCCAACAGTAACATGACTCAACTGACATGATGTAATGACTAGTGACTAAGAGGTCCTAAGTGAACACCGCAGCAGAACGGTGTGTCCGAAAGAAGAAATAGAACCCTGTTAGACATGATTCGATCTATGATGAGCTTTGCTCAATTGCCTAGTTCGTTTTTGGATCTTTCCACAGTCACATATTATCAAAAAATAAAAAAAAATTTAATTAACTCGCCAAATATGGATAACCCAAATTAAGAAGTTAGAATCTATATGTTGGTGTATGAGAGCTTTTTGTTAATCCTATGTATTATATAAATTCATGTTACATAAATTCAATATGAAATTGATATTTTTATATTTCTACTAACATTTACCGAACATGACAAACCGAACATAGTTCAATTGACATAAAGTTGAGTCTTTGACTAAGAAAGTAGGGGTTAAATTTCCCACCCCGCATTAAATAAACACTTTTAAAAAAAAAATTACAAAACATAATTCCACAAAAATATGTATAACCTAATTTCAATTTTGATGAATTCATGTTTATTAAAATCGTGATCAAACATTATAAATTGATTGTTGTCTTAAGTTGTCTAAGTGAAGTTATAAATCAAGAAATTATTAAAGGAGGTCGTCACATGTATTACTAGTAATTTTACATCGTCGAATATATAAGATTATTTCAAATATATATTCACTGTTTATTAGAAGACATGTACTACATGTTGTAACGACCTTATTAAAAAAAGATTCTCTCAAGTAGCGAGTTGAAAGATTCCAAAGATTCATTCCACTTGGTTAATATTTTGTTAGACTCTTTTCTCCCTCCCCTTCCATCCCAATAATTGAAGCTATGGGTTGTATGCTTCCTAACTCTCCTTTCTAGGACCACATATTTTTTTATTTATTTAAATTTTCATTTAAATTTTTTTATTTGCATAAATAAATAAAATGATGACGTTTGATATAATCACTATTATATTATTAAGTTGTGTGATGTGTTATAAAATATGTAGTTTAGTTAATGTTTGAATATTTAATTATTTATGACTTAGACAAATCAAATTTAAAATAATTATTGGTTGCAATTTTCTATTACGTCTGAATTCTATATTTTAGCATGTAAACTTTTATAGTTTTGTATTTTATTCTTTAAAATCTTCACATTGTGTCTAAACTTTTAAACAGCCTTTGCTGAAAAAAAAAAAAAAAATTTAAACATTTTGTTATAACCACTCAAGGAGAATAATAATTATAATTGTTTTTTGAAAAAATAATAATTATAAATTTGATTCTAAGCTTTCAAAAGATTGTGAAGTCAAATTTCTAAACTAATTTTATACCTTAATGGTTATGTCCTTAGAGAAACTCAAATTTATCTAAAATTATCCTTCCTCGGTAATTTTTAAATAATATTATGATTAACGTGCCACGTAAGACTTAAATGAACCGACATAAATCTATTAAAACAAAGAGTCGAAATTCAAAGATTAAATTAAAAAATTTAAATTAAAGTATAAGGAACAAATTATTAACACAAATTTAAAATTTAACAAACTAATTATAATGTTTATAAATATTGGAACTTTAAAATTAGGACCGGTTGCACAAACAAGACCCAAAATAATTACAAATTTAGTAAACTTTAAAACATTTTGTAAATATGACAAAAAATCAGTTTCTATCACCGATAGACTCTATATCGTTGATATATGACTATCACTGATAGACTTCTATCACTACTCTCACGAACAAAATTCTATAAAAAATAGAGTCTATCTGCGATAGACTAAAAATTGTCATATCCGCAATTTTTTTTAAAAAATGTTATATTTTTAATTATTTTAGTCTAAATTGACATGTGTTACAATTTTCTTTAAAATTATGAGCGTAATTTATTTATTATTAATTTTCTAAAACTATTTTTTTTTTTTTTTTTTGTTAGTAGAACTTATGATTTAAAATCTCTATTATTATAGGGCTGGTTGCACAAATAGCAATCAGGCCCAAACTAATTGCAAATTTAACAAACTTTAAAATATTTTGCAAATATGGCAAAAAAACCCGTTTCTATCACTGATAGACTTTATTATATTACTGATAGACTTCTATCAGTGATAGACTATTATCTCTGATAAACTATTATCACTGACAAAAATCTATAAAAAGCTAAGGTGATCAAAGATAGACTTCTATCAGTCATAAGATATCAGCGATAGAAATTGCTATATCCGCAAAATTTTTAAAAACATGCTATATTTGCAAACAATAAGTCTTAAATTGTCATTTACTACAATTTCCCATTATTATATTATAATAAGTTATTAACATAAAAGAAGAAAAGTTATTTAAAAAAGAAAATAAAAATGGTTCCATGTGAGAGAGATTGACATTATTCCTCTATAAAGCTGAACCAAACACTCTCTCCATCCCTCACACACATTTCTCAAGCTCTCACCATGGCCACTCTTTCTTGCCAACCTTCCGATTTGGCGCAGCTGATCGGCTCCACAGCCACCGGCAATTCCACCGCCGTAGCTGAGTTCCTATGCTCAAGGTTCAACGCCGTAGCCACCACTTTGACCACCACAACCTACGCCCTCGACAACACCTACCTCCTCTTCTCCGCCTACCTCGTCTTCGCCATGCAGCTCGGCTTTGCCATGCTCTGCGCTGGCTCTGTCCGCGCCAAAAACACCATGAACATCATGCTAACCAACGTTCTCGACGCCGCCGCTGGTGGCCTCTCCTACTACCTCTTTGGCTTTGCCTTCGCCTTTGGTGCCCCCTCCAACTCCTTCATCGGCCGCCACTTTTTCGGCCTCTCCAATTTTCCTAACCCCTCCACCGATTATAGCTTCTTCCTCTATCAATGGGCTTTCGCTATTGCTGCCGCAGGTAATTAATTTCATCAATTATACTAAATTTAATAGGAAAATTGTAACCGATATCAATTTAGAATAAGATAATTAAAAATATAGCATGTTTTTAAAAATTTTGCGGATATAACAATTTCTATTCCTGATATCTTATGGGCTGATCTTTTTGTCAGTCATAATAGTCTATCACTCATAGAAGTCCGAATTTTTTTTTGTCATATTTGCAAAACAGTTTGCTAAATTTATAATTAGTTTGGGCCTGATTGCTATTTGTCCAACTAGCCCAATTTATATACTTAATCTCTCAATTTTTTTTTTTTTTTTTGACAACATATTTTGGTGGTAATTGAACCTAAGACTTCATGGTCACTAGCCGACCATACATCATGTCGCTAGGATTTGTACCTCAATTGAGCTATGCTCTTATTTATATTCTTAACCTATCAATTGTGAGGCTATTAATAGTTTGAATATAGAATTTCCTCTACCATTAAATACAAAAGTTTAAACAAATATGGAACTATAATTTTTATTGTAACAAATTATAATATTTTTCATTCATATTTTTAACAGGTATCACGAGTGGCTCAATAGCCGAGCGAACTCAATTTGTGGCCTACCTCATTTACTCCACCGTCTTGACCGGCTTTGTCTACCCCATAGTCTCTCATTGGTTTTGGTCCGCCGACGGGTGGGCCAGCCCATCCCGACCCGAAAACCACCTATTCAACTCGGGCGCAATTGACTTTGCCGGGTCCGGCGTGGTTCACATGGTCGGCGGCATAGCCGGTCTCTGGGGCGCCCTAATCGAAGGCCCCCGAATCGGACGGTTCGACCGCTCCGGTCGATCCGTTGCCCTCCGAGGCCACAGTGCCTCACTCGTCGTCCTCGGCACCTTCCTCCTCTGGTTCGGTTGGTACGGCTTTAACCCCGGCTCCTTCCTAACCATCTCCAAATCCTACAATGACGGCCGTCCATACTATGGGCAGTGGAGCGCCATAGGCCGAACCGGAGTGACGACAACACTCGCCGGATGCACCGCTGCCTTAACAACCCTCTTCACAAAGCGCCTATTAGTCGGGCATTGGAACGTGATCGACGTCTGCAACGGGCTACTAGGCGGGTTCGCTGCCATCACATCCGGCTGCGCCGTGGTGGAGCCATGGGCGGCGGTGATATGTGGATTCGTGGCGTCGTGGGTGTTAACCGGGTTCAACAAGCTAGCGGAGAGATTCAACTACGATGACCCATTAGAGGCGGCGCAACTGCACGGCGGGTGCGGGGCGTGGGGGCTGATATTCACGGGATTATTCGCGAGGAAGGAGTACGTGTGGGAGGTATATTCGGCGGGTAGGCCATACGGGCTGTTGATGGGCGGCGGAGGGAGGCTGCTGGCGGCGCAGGTGGTGGAGATATTGGCGATAGTGGGGTGGGTGTCGGTGACAATGGGGGCATTGTTTTATGGGCTGAAGAAGGCGAAACTGTTGAGGGTATCGAAGGAGCATGAGATGGCAGGGATGGATCTGACGAGGCATGGAGGGTTTGCTTACGTGTATAATGACGAGGACGATCCGTCTGTGAGGCCGCCTGGGTTTATGATGACAAGGATTCAGCCTGCCGATGGGAGTTCTCCTGATGATCGTACTCCTGCTTCAGCCATGGCGGCTGTTTGATTGGACCACGTCGTTTTAAGGAGATGTAGTTCTATATTGCTTTAGTTTAGTTCAAACTTACTCTACTTCATCTCAAAATATTCATAATGGATACACTATAAAAATACATTTTGATTACCCAACACATTAAACTTTGACTATTATCTCATACTCTAGGTCATTTTTTTTTTTTTTTTTTTAAGATCACCGAGGTGTAGTGAAGATCAATTGTCGATCCCGAAGAAACTCAAACCTTCGATTTAATTTTGGGAGAGGTGAATAATGTGTTGACTAGTCAAGCAATGCTCGTGTCTGTGTGACGATGAATTGTAGTAAAAATTTATTATCATTTATTTCAACTTTAATTGATCTCATTTAGTTATTATTTTTTCTTTAAATAAAATATAAATTGTGTTTGATAGATAAATTAAAAAATGTTTAATAGTTATTTATACTTTTAACCTTGTTTAGTCCTCAACTAAAAAAAAAAAAAAAAAAAAAAAAAAAAAAAAAAAAAAAACTAATATATATTTTATTTTATTTTTGATAGATGCTTGAGTATTTAATATTTGAGAATTTGCCACAAAGTCACATATTTTTAAATATGTCTTAAAATATTACAATTTTTCATTTTTCTATTTTTGCTTTCCTGCCACTCATTAAAAAAAAAAAATAGTCGGTCACTTATTAATCTACCCTCCCATAATAATATTTATTTACTCTCCCTGTCTTAAATTACAATTATATAAAAAATATCAAGTTTCTATCTATATTTACCTGACAATCTTTTATACAATTTTTTGTTTTCTTAATTTAATTTTCACCATCTTAGCGATTTCTAGCAACATTGCTTTCACGCCTTCCAAATTACGTTAATTATCTTTTTTTCATAGATTTTTCATCATCGCATGTTTTATTTTTGTTTACTTGACGCTTCTGTCAAAAAACCGTCAATACAAAAGTAATTTTTATTTATTGGCGGCTTAAAAATGGCAATACATGTTTATATTTAACTTAACGCAATAAACCATCAACGTTAATTGTTTATTGACGATATTTCCTTAATTTTTCGTATTTTTAATTGTATCTCGATTTTTACATTATTGACGTTGATAAACCGTCAATACACACCTTCCGTGACGGGCTCTACATGTCATAACCAAATAATAGTTTTATTGACGGTGTTTCCGTAAACTTTCGTTTTTTTTATTGCATACTCTCCCTTTTTCAATTATTGACGGATTAACACCGTCAATAATGAACAAATACATGTCGGGTAAGGAACGTCACAGAAAGATTCTTCATTGATGGTGGGAAACTGTCAACATTAAATGGTTGATTTTTTTTTTTTGTTTAAATGCTGGAAAATTATATTTCCCTAGCGCCCTACGAAACGACGTCGGTTTACCAGCTATAATTTTTTTTTAAAAAAATCATATGAGAATACGTGACAGGTAAGGTAATGAGCGACAAGAAAAGATTCTTCGTTGGTGGGTGGTAGAAACCGTCAACACTAAACAATTTGATTTAAAAAAAAAAAAAACGAGAAAACAATATTTCACTGGCGCCCTACGAAACGTCGTCATTTTACAAGCTTTGTTTTATTTTATTTTTAAAAAATCATATGATATAAAAATAAAACTCAAAACGACGTCGTTTTGAAATTAACCTTAAACTCTTTCTCCCCTCTGATTTTGGAATCGATTTTGCACGACGACTTCCATTCATTTTCCTCAAGTCGTCGCTCTTATCTCCCATGCCACCTTCGCCTTCAGTTCAATCGTCCTCGTCGTCAGGGGGGATTTACCTTAGGCCCATAGGGGGCTCGAGCCCCCCCTCAACTATGACAGCTCATTTAATTTGTATATAATCTGTGGAATTTTTTTTAAAATTGCCTTTGAGCTTAGTGGTAAATGTATGTTTAGCCCCCCCTCACCACCCAGGTTCAAGCCTCAACTTTGGTTTTTTTGTGGTTAATTTTATTTTAGTCCCTCCTCACTTAAATTTCTGGATCCGCCACTGCTCGTCGTTGTCGCCATAGGAGTGTTGTCGCCGCCGATTTCTATTTTGTCGCCATCTCCCACCACCGTGTGTTTTCCTTTCCTTTTATTTTGTTTTGTTTTTTATTACATAGAGGCAATAGATTGAAAATTTATAAATTGATTTTCATTTCTTCAATGGATCTTGATACTTTTGATGGTTTTAAAGGATAGGTTTAGGGTGTTCTCTAATAAAAAAAAATAGGCTTAGGTTAGAATAGTTGAAGCTGACAACAATAATCCATAGATTTTCATTTCAATGCAAAATTGTTATGATTGTTTGATTTAGATTATGAACATAGATTCTTAAATAAACAATTGTTGTATGAGGGAATCAATTTTATGTAAATTTGCTCCTAGTTTATTTACTTTACAATCTTTGTTTTTGTTTGAAGTTGATGTTTACCGCAAGAAATTTGAAGTTTGTATTTAATATATACAATCTTTGTTTTTGTTCGAAGTAGTGAACTATGAGTAATTGTAGTTTTTTTTATCTTTACTTCTTTAGTTTAGATCATGAACATAGTTTCATAATTGACACGAAACATTGTTGTAAGGGAATAAAAAACGTGTTAGTTTGTAACCCTCAATTCTAGTAATTTATTCAAGTTTAGTAAATGGGTTTTGTGATATGTCTCATAGTTTCATATTGTTTGTATTTTTAGGTTGGTTTATTTATATTAATAGAAAATAATTTGTACATTCACTTGATTTTATTAGATTATAACATAATGGATAAATTATGGATGTATTGAAGAATGTGTTGAAACGTTTATTGAATTTGCACAAGGACGTGTGATTGACAAAAATCTTATACGATGTCCATGTGTTAGGTGTGTAAATACTAAGTTTCTCAACACCAATGAAGTCAGAGCCGACTTATTTGCATATGGTATTGATTAGAGATATGATAATTGGATTTGACACGAAGAAAACCTTGCTAGCCATTCTAGAAATAATTTAAAGCCAAATTTAGATTACAACATTAATAAAAAAAATTGTTTGGGGATTACACCGAGGAATAATATTATTGATATGGTTGAAGCTGCGCAACAACATTGTGAAGATGATCAAAAAAAATTTAAAAACTTCTCGATGCTGAAAAACCTTTATACCCAAGCTCTAAAAAGATTGAGTAACTTGGGTACATTAGTCAAATTGTATTACTTAAAAGCAAGATTTGAGTGGCGTGATACTAGCTTTACAAAGTTGTTGACCTTATTGAAAGATATATTATTTGAAAATAACGAATTGTCAACATCTACGTATGAGGAAAAGAAGTCTTTAGCCACTTTAGGAATGACGTATGAGAAAATTCATTCATGTCCGAACAATTGTTGTCTATATAGAAAATAATACGTTGATGCATCTAATTGTTCTCTCAATGTAACGAGTTGGTAAACGGGTTGTCGAGTCCGCAAAATTGTTAATTTATACACTGACTTGCTAATCTAGCTTGTAGACAGCGTAGTTAGGTCGATCCTTAGGGAACTAGAATTAATCTAATCTCAATTAAAGTTTACTTGCAATTTAATAAAACGGAGGGAGGGGGGAGGGGGAATGAACTACAAGAAATTAAGCTAACGGAAATTGACAATTTAAACAAGCATGCTTAATTCGAAGGATCGGGATTGATCACTATTGTATTTTAGTTCATCGTTATTCAAGGAATTTAGATAAGATGCTCAAGCACACGATTTGCTTGACCTTTCTCTCCTAACCCAAAGTCTAACATGAAAATATTAAGCAACTCATACCCCTACCCTTTGTCACCTAGGCTCGAATTACTTAACCATGGTTAGACCATTGTCACTTGGCAATCAATGTTTTTCAAGGTCTTAATCGCTAACAATCTAACATGTGTAACAACTATGGCGTCAATCCTAATTAGAAAGGCATGCTAGTTGATACGCTAAGCCACTGGGGCGTCAATGCTTGTCAAGGTCTTCTTCAGATTTGGAAAGCCAGCGTCGAGACGCTAAGCACATCGTCTCGACACTACGGAGGAGAATGACGTTGTTGGGCTTTTCGTAGCGTCTCGACGCTACTGCTGCAGGATTTTTGGCTTGTAAGAGAAATTTGAGCGTCTCGACGCTCTGCCCTCGGGATTTTTGGCTTGAACTTCTTTTTCTCTTGACTTGGTTTCTTCATAATCACCCAATTGACTCATATTTTCAACATTAATCTCCATAAAGCTCCATTTGCTCAATTTCTACAAAATAAAAGAAAATCAACGTGAAAGTACTCGTTTAAGCAACGAAACTAGCGATAAAAAGGCTATAAAGATAGCACACTTTGTGTGCTATCATGAACCAAAATACACACCCACGTTTTGGTCATCAAGTTTTTGGCACCGTTGTCGAGGATTGTTAACGAATTTTATTTTATTTTAGACATTGTGATTCGATTGCAAAGTTACTGTCTCATAAATTCTGACTTGGTTTACATTTTATCTTACAGATTGAAGTCAGTACATGAACAAGGGTCATTGCCTTTTTGAGCTACATCCTGAGATAGAACGTATCTTTCGTCATCTTCGCAGAAAGTAGAGGTGAAATAAGAGGAAGAGCAGGAGTTGAGCGCACGGGAAAAACTTAAAGAAATATTGTTTACTCAACAACTTCCAAATCATCCACCCGGAGTTGATCCTCCTGTCAACCTAAAAACCAAAATATCTCTTTCTCAAAGAATCTGATCTTTGTTTTGTTTTCTTTTGCAAGTTGAGCTTAGTGCTTGAGCAAAGAGCATAACACTTTTCAGTAACAAAATGGAAGTAGACGTCACAACAAAGATAACCAACATGATAATAAAATCAATCATGAGAAATGATACCTACATTTCTCTTGTGTACAAACTTTCCGATATCTTTTGTGTTAATTGTTGCAATGAGCATCTCTCTCAACATTGTCCACTTAATCGATATTTTTCTATTTCTTGTGTTTATTGTAGAGGAAGTCATGAATTTGACAATTTTCCTTATAACCCTGAATCTATATTTTATATAGGGAAACCAGACGGTGATCATCTTTTAATTTCTTACCCCACTGCTTGCGACTCAAGATGGAGACATCACTCCAACTTTCTATGGGGAGATCAACAAAAGGTGCAAGAACAAGTGATCCCACAAGTGTCAACCGAGGACAAGAGCATCGAAGAACTTATAAAGGAATGTAGAGTGAAAATCGATGTTGAGATGCAAAGCCAAGGAACATGTATTCAGGATTCTGATATCCAAATAGAACAAAGTGTGAACGAATTGAAGATCAACCCACAATAAACCTTGCTTAAAGACACAGGGACTTCAGAATATGAAGAAATAGAACAATGTGAGGCAATGACACTCAAAAGTGAATTTGAAGATAAGGAACCTTTGTTTCCAGAAGAAGCAATGAGCACTCCAGAAATTGAGAGCATTAAAGAGTCAAAATGAAGAGAAGAGATTAAAGAAAACTCACTTCAAGAAAACAAAAAAAAAGAAGGAACTAGAAAAGGAAGCTGCATTGAGCCATCAGGTGTCAACTTCACAAAAAGGAACATTCAATATTCTCCAAACATTGAATTTCCCTAATGAAATCCAAGAATTTTTTGCTATTGATTTAATTGATATGTCTACTTGTTGTAACTTGCAGGAAACATTCAAAGAAAACGAATTTAGGGAAGAAGTAGAAGAGGAGATCATGAAGGAAGATAATGCACCAGAAATTGCGACCTCAATTTCTGCATACAAAAGCATACATAGATCTCTTGTGCTGATCAAAGACAACTGTAAGTCAACAAAGCCACACGTGATTAAAGAACCTCAACTAAGGCGTAAATCTCGTCCATCATCAAGACCTAGGTGCAAGATGAAAGTTGACGGTCCAAAGAGAATGAATAAGACATCAATCTCCCTTTTGGAGATTAGATAAGTATTTTTTTTAATATGTTTTTATTTCATTAAAAAATATATATATAAATATTATTATTATAAGTTTTGTAGAGTAGTGTCAAGCAAAATCAACTCTGACATAGACTGGTCCTGCCAAGAAAAAGGTATTTAAGTTGATCGTAGGGAACACTTTTTCCTGGGGACCTAACTGGGAGATGATTTGATTGAAACCGCTTCCTACGAACTTATAAGGAATATTAATAAATATGTATTTTAAAAAAATATATATAAAAAAAAAAAAAAAATCAACTTGTTATTTTTCTATGAACTTTTTTATGCTTTTATGTGTGTTTCAGGACTGATTCTCATGGACAAGTAATTTACTTGAAATTCAACGTACGGAGAAGGTTTAAAGATGCTCCATCTAAGCCCATGGCCGAAAAACCTTCATCTTCTCCGAAGAAAAAAACTCGAAGCTAAGAGACCCATAAAGTCGGTCATTATCGTGCGTGAAGGAGGGGGGAAAAATCCAGCCGCTGAGTGCCTAAGTTGAATTCAATCCCTCCTATATTTGAACCCAAGAAACTTATAAATGAAAAGAGGGAATTCCATGAAAATTTCATGAAAATTCAAACTTCGTCTTCCCTTCCCAAATTCAAATAATAGAGCTACTGTTGCATTGCAGTTAGTTCATTCAGATTTGATGGGGCTGACGAAAAATAACCAGTTATTCTGGTTGTCGTTATGTTATGGTTATAGTGGACAATTTTACTCGGTTCACTTGGGTGTATTTTTTGGAGGCTAAAAGTGAGACTTTCTCCAAGTTTATCCAGTTCAATGAGCTAGAGGAGAAGAAATTTATGTTGCCGATAAAGTGTCTTCGCACAGATATTGGGGGAGAATATATGTCTGATCAATTTCAGAATTATTGCAAAGAGCATGGCATTCAACGCCAAATGACATGTCATAACACTCCACAACGACAGAATGAACTTGCTGAATGTAAATTAACACATCTTACATCTATATGTTTGTCTTGGCTGCATGCAAAGAACCTTCCAAAGTAGCTTTGTGCAGCAGCTATTCAGTCAGTTTTCCACGTCATAAATCGTCTACCTCCATGGGCGGGGTCGAATCTATTTTCTTTTGAGGTACTATATTGTCGTAAACCCAATGTGAGTTATCTTCAAGTTTTTAGGTCAGTTTGATATGTTCATGTTTCAAAGAGTAAGCGTACTAAACTTGACCCCAAAGGCTAGGCGTTGTATTTTTGTTGGGTATGATACTCACAGAAAAAGATGGAGATGTATTTATCCAAATACAAGAGAAGTTTCTGTTTCTCGAGATGTGGTGTGTGATGAAGTTTCATCACATCAAATGGATGCAAGTTCAAAAAAAGGTGTTGTTGACTTGTCACCTTTCTTTACTTATGATGAATTGAATGAAAATGAGATTAATACTAGTTCTGGAGAAAATGTTCAAGCAGATGAAGATACAGAGACTGTTGTTCGAAGGTCTTTTAGGCAAAGAACACAACCTAGTTATTTATCTGATTATGATCAGGTACAATTAAATAATTGTTCAGTTGTATCTTGTTTTTTAATGGGTGATATTTGTGAAAATGAACCTCAGTTTTATGATGAAGCTAGAGGTATTCTTGAATGGGAAGAAGTAATGCATGAGAAAATCTCAACTTTAAACAAGAATGAAACATGATAACTTGTTCCAAAGCCGAAGAATGTTGAGTTAGCTACTTGTAAATGGGTTTACAAGTTAAAGAAAAATTATGATGGTACCATTGACAGGTATAAAGTTCGTCTTGTTGCTTGAGGTTTTTCACAGCAATATGGTATAGATTACGAGGAGACATTCAGCCCTGTTGCAAAAATGGTAACTATTTGTACAATTATTTCATTAGCTGCTTGCAAAGATTGGAAATTATGGTAGTTAGATGTGAAGAATGCTTTCATTTATGGAGAGTTAGATCGAGATATTTTTATAGAACAACCTCATGATTTTGTTTCTAAGGAGTCTCCAAATTATGTGTGTCGACTCAAAAAGACTTTGTATGGTCTTAAGCAAGCTCCTCGTGCTTGGTATGGTAAGATTGCTCAATATCTTGAGTTCTGTGGGTTCAAGTCTTCAAATGCAGATTCAAATCTATTTGTTAAAAAGACAATTTCAGTATGTACAATGCTTCTACTCGATGTTGATGACATGATCATAACGGGTCATGATGAAGTTGAAATTAATAATCTTCGAGATGCTTTGTCTATTCGTTTTGAAATGAAGAGTTTGGGTGAAGCGAGATGTTTTCTTGGCTTGGAGGTTGAAAGGTTAGATGGATACTTTGTCTCATAGAAATGATATGCAAATAGTTTCTTGGATCGTTTTGACATGAAAGAGTCAAAATCAATGACTACTCCTATGAAGTCATCCTTGAAGTTGATTAAAGAAGAAGGAAAACGATTGTCGGATGCAACACTTTTTCGACAACTTGTTGATAGTTGAATTTATTTAACTATTACAAGGCCTGACATCTCTTATTTTGTTGGGGTACTCGTTGCTCAGTTTATGGATAAGTCGTGTGATGCTTATTTAATTGTTGCGAAGATGATTCTTTGGCTTGTTGTATAAACAAGCTACATCTTTTGTGTTAAATGGTTTTGTTGATGCAAATTGGGCTGGTAACGTAAATGACAGACGTTCCACAAATGGATACTGTTTTAATACAGGTTCAGAGGCTATTTCATGGTGCAGTAAGAAGCAAACATTTGTTGCTCTTTCAAGTTGTGAAGTAGAATATGTAGCAACTACTATGGCTACTCAAGAGTGTATTTGGTTGAAAAGACTCATGGGAGAAATCTTTTCAAGTTTGGATTATCCAGTTTCAATTTTATGTGACAATGAAAGTGCAATCAAGCTTGCAGGAAATCCAGTGTTTCATGCTCGTACAAAGCACATTGAAACGCATTTTCACTTTGTTCGAGAGAAAGTTCTGACGCAAGACATTCAATTGCAGAAGATACATTCTAAGGAGCAAGTTGCTGATATATTTACCAAGGCGCTTGGTAAATCCAAGTTTGAAAAACTTAGGAGTGCACTCGGTGTTGTTGATCGTATGTTTGCACTAAGGGGGAGTGTTAAAAATTAATGCAAAATTTTATTTTTTTACTTATTTGAAATTAAGTTTATGTCATTCATTTAGGGTAGTGACATGTATTTAGGGTAGTGCCTCCAATTTTGTGGGATAGTGGCTTAGTGATATAATGAGATGATTGTAGAGAAAGCTTAGTGGGCTAGTTAGTGGGTTAATGGTTTAGTAATTAATTACTTATAAATGCTTGTAATCTTTTCAATTCAAACATAGAGTTCATTTGAAGTAATTTTTTCCTTCGTGCAATTTTTTTCTTGTTTTCACACTTTCGTTCTCTTCGTTTTGTTACAGAAGTTCCTACACATGATCGATAAATATGAGGTCCAAAAATATATATACTTCTAAAAAATATGTAATTTTAACCTGGAAAACATACATCAATTCATTCATATAATCTAAAAATGCAATTAAAATTAAATCAATTAAACTTCATACAATTTTCCAATTTAGCTTAGAGTCAAACCAACTTATTACATTAGTATAGTACTGAAAAGTATTCCTTGAATCAACCTATCAATAATAATTTAATTTAGAGGGAAGAGGTGGCTACTAAATGAAAGGACTAAAGCTCCGTTTGGATTGCAATAGCTTTTAAAATAATTGATGTTAACTTGCTTTTAGAAAAATCAGCTGTAACAAGAAGTAGATTAGTGTTTGGTAAATTCTAACTTTAAACTTCAAAAATTAAGTTGGAGCATTTGGTAAATTAATACTAAATTGCTACGATTTAACTATAATTACTAAAGTGGACATATTATTTCAATTATATTTATATTGATGTTTAATGTCTAAATTTATTATAAAATGATTGTTTTTTAAATTTATATGATTTAAATGTCAAATAACTTTGTTCAATTTTAATTATTTGATAAAAGTTTAGAAAAAATAATTGTTAAAAAAATTTAAATTAATTTTAATTTCGTTTGTATAACATAAACATATAAGAAAACAAAACAAAGATTGAAGGATAAATTTGGAATTTTTAAAATAGAGTTAGAGAATATAACAGATTTTTAGGGAAGGAAAATCCAAAAGTTAGTACCGACCGAATTTTGAACTGAAGAGTAAATTGAAAATTGATTTTACATAAATTAATAAATAATCGTTAAAATTTTCCCAAATGTCAAATGGGCGTAAAAAGACAAACTTTCTTTCAAATTGAAAATTGATGGGTTTAGGCTTAACCTAAAAGTCCTATTAGGACATGAGAGTCTAATTTGAATTGTATTCAAATTTCAACTTCAAACACTTATAGGATTACATAGTTCAAATTTTAACTTCCAATAGAATTTCTTATTTATTGTTTTTTTCTTTTTTAATTAGGTTTTTTTTTTAAATAAGTAATGTATCTTTGTAAACAAAACCTTAAACTAATTATCTAACTTTGAATTCACTACTTACTAAATAAAATTATTCAAGTCAATAAAAAATATTCAAATGATGGTGTAACTTTTTTTTTATAAAAGTATTTAATTATTGCGAGAATTGAACTCATGACTTCTTAATGAAAGACACAACTTTATATTTGAACTATACATGGTTTGACAATCATCAAATAACTTAGCATACATATAAAAATACCCAAAATGACAGGATATTACAAAATATATAAACTGGTATTTAATATTTATGATACATTTCATTTCCAATTTCTTTCAACTTTATCCATGCATCCATTATTTCAATTAAGTCCTTTAAACTTTTGAACATGTTTATTTTTTTTTAAAAAAAGTTGTGAACATGTAGAATTTAAATTAAAACAATAAGACAGATGTGTTCTCAAATAATTCATATTAAATTGTCAAATAATAAAATAAAATTACAACAAGTGTCAAACTAAAATAATTAAAGATATAATAATTTTTTAAAAAGATTTATAAATTAATATAATTTTTTTTTATCACATATAATCTTGATAGTCGTTGATAGCACAGTAATATATCTTCTATTTCTTTTATAGGTCAATGACTATCTGATATGACCGATAGTAGTCTATAAGTGATAACCATTTTATTCTGGCTAATCAATGATCGCAAAATGTTTTATATTGGACTAGAATGGCTGTTTTTTAAGAATATTGCATTTTTTTAAAATTTATTATAAAAATATTGCACTTTTAACACACGCAAGCAAATATCGTCTTTTGAAAAGACGACCTTGCTCCACATGGACATTCTTTTTACTCAGATATTCAAAATTTTCAAAAAATGTATGGTTGGAAAGCTAACAGCGAGAGCTTCAATTTGATACGTGGTTTCACTATTTTTGGAGTTGTGTATCAAAAGATAGAGACCATCGAAGTTGGACTATAGTTCTTCAAATTTTAGAACTGGAGGTTGTTTTGAGGAGTGCATTAAAAAATTGACATCTTTTTACCCAGATATTAAACAATTTCGAAACAAATACGGTTAAAAAGCTAACACATAGAGCTTCAATTTGATATCTAGTTTCACTATTTGTAGAGTTGTGTATTAAAAGATACCGATCGTCGAAGTTTAGCTACAGTTTTGAAGTTTTCAGTCGTATCTTAAGTTCTGGGTTTAGTGAACTTTTCATAACTTTGACGATATATATCTTTTGATACACAACTTCAAAAATAGTGAAACTAGATATCAAATTGAAGCTCTCTATGTTAACTTTCCAACAATACCCTTTTCGAAGTTTTTGAATATTTGGGTAAAAAGATATCAATTTTTTAATGCACTCCTCAAAATAATCTTCAGTTCTAAAATTTAAAGAACTATAGTCCGACTTCGATGGTCTCTATCTTTTGTGTCTTTTGATACACAACTCCAAAAATAGTGAAACCACGTATCAAATTTAAGTTCTCGTTGTTAGCTTTCCAACCATACATTTTTTGAAAATTTTGAATATCTGAATAAAAAAATATCAATTTTTTAATCAAAGAAGTACATACCGATGGAGGTCGTCTTTTGAAAAGACGACCTCCATCCTCGTAGAAGTCGTCTTTTTATTTAAAAATGCAATATTTTTATAAATAGTTTCAAACTTACAATATTTTTATAATAAATTTTAAAAAATGCAATATTATTTGTTCACACGAGATTTCGACTAAGGATGGAGATTCGAACACGTGTAAATGAATTTGAATTTGTATTTATGTTTGTATCAGTGCGTAGTGGATTACAATCTCTAATGTTTGATCCTCTGATTCTTTCTCTCTCAAATGTAAATGTATCTCGAGGGCTTCGCAGCTTGTTCTCAATGTTGGGTTTGTTTCGAGGGCTTTGGCGCTTGTTCTCGATGTTGAGTTTGTTTCGAGGGCTTTCCAACTTGTTCTCGACGTTGAATTTGGATCGAGGGCTTTGCAGCTTGTTCTCGATGTTGAATTTGGATCGAGGGCTTCGCAGCTTGTTCTCGATGTTGAATTTTGATCGAGTGCTTTGCAGCTTGTTCTCGATGTTGAATTTGGATCGAGGGCTTTGCAGCTTGTTCTCGATGTTGGATTTGTTTCGAGGGCTTTGCAGCTTGTTCTCGATGTTGAATTTGTTTCGAGGGCCTTGCAGCTTGTTCTCGATGTTGAATTTGGATCGAGGGCTTTGCAGCTTGTTCTCGATGTTGGATTTGGATCGAGGGCTTCGCAGCTTGTTCTCGATGTTGGATTTGTATCGAGAGCTTCGCAGCTTGTTCTCGATGTTGAATCTGCAGCTTCGCGTAGCGGTGAAGTCTTCAGATGTTTGAACTTGGAGTGGTGTTCAGTCTTCAGGATTCAGGGAGTCTTGTGAATTCTCTCTGAGCTCTTAGGAGAAGAAATTTTCTGAACCTTAAAAATGAAGAATGAGCTCTCTATTTATAGAGTTCTCATGGGCCTGGATCCAATGGGCTTGGGCTTGGATCCAATGAGCTTGGGTCCAATGGACTTTTGGGTTCTGGGCCCAATTGCCATTTAAATAGTTTTCTGGCCCGATTCGATTTCGAGCCCAATTGAGCTATGACCGAATTTGCTCTGTGTTGTTTATTCGATCCGCCGACAATGATGAAGACACGTGGCGACCGCTGATTGGCCGAAATTTCTCGGTCAACAAATGCCCCCTTTTTCGAGAGTTATGCACATGTACGTGTGGGTGAGTCTCGGAAAAGTTAAATTTTGAAATTGAAATGTAGGACACCCCTAATTTTGAATCTGCCTCGACATATCAATCTTATCGAAATATGAAATTTGGTCCATAAATCAATTCTTTTGATTGATACATCTTTCTATGCCAATTGACCAAAAAATATGAATTGGATTTACAATTTTGATCTTTCTTATTTGACAGAAGCTTGACTTGAACTTTAGTAGATTCTTGTGTTCTACTTTAATTCCATTTTGGATGTAGAGTAGAGTTTTGGAGTTGCCCAATTGAATTTTGAATAGGATTTGACTTTGAACTTTACTCCAATTTCGAAGTGGGATAAAATTTGGAGTATACCCAAACCGCCAATTTCGATTCGAGACTTGGATTTAGATAAATTTTGACTCTAAATCATGCTTGGAAATAAAATTTGGAATATGCCCAAAATTTTAATTCTAGGAAAAACTATGATATTTTCTTGAAGTTTGGCTTGAATTCGGAGTAGAAATGTTGAAAATTTTATTTTGGCATATTTGATTTGAGACTCGGATTTAGATAACTTTTGACTCTAAATCACGCTTGGAAATAAAATTTGGAAGATGATGCAGCAACAGCGAACTTGGAGATGATGCAAGATGATGCAGCAGCAGCGAACTTGGAGATGATGCAAGATGATGCAGCAACAGCGAACTTGGAGATGATGCAAGATGAGATGATGCAGCAACAACGAACTTGGAGATGATGAGATGATGCAGCTACAATGACTGCATCATCAGCGAACTTAGAGATGCTGATGAGGAGATGATGCAGCAGCAGCGAACTTGGAGATGATGCAGCAGCAGCGAACTTGGAGATGATGCAGCAGCAGCGAACTTGGAGATGATGCAGCAGCAGCGAACTTGGAGATGATGCAGCAACAGCGAACTTGGAGCAACAACAAACTTTGAGATGACTGCATCATCGAACTTGGAGATGATGCAGCAGCAACAAACTTGGAGATGATGCAGCAGCAGCAACGAACTTGGAGATGATGCAACAGCGGCAGCGAACTTGGAGATGATGCAGCAGCAGCAGCGTACTTGGAGATGATGCAGCAGCAGCAGCGAACTTGGAGGCGCGCGCGAACTTGGAGGCGCGCGCGATGATGCAGCAACAGCGAACTTGGAGATGACGCGCGATGATGCAGCAACAGCGAACTTGGAGATGATGCAAGATGATGCAGCAGCGAACTTGGAGATGATGCAAGATGATGCAGCAGCAACGAACTTGGAGATGATGCAAGATGATGCAGCAACAGCGAGATGATGCAGCAGGAGCGAACTTGGAGATGATGCAAGATGATGCAGCAACAGCGAACTTGGAGATGATGCAGTAACAACAAACTTGAAGCAACAACAAACTTTGAGATGACTGCATCATCGAACTTGGAGATGATGCAGCAGCAGCAAACTTGGAGATGATGCAGCAACAGCAACGAACTTGGAGATGATGCAACAGCGGCAGCGAACTTGGAGATGATGCAGCAGCAGCAGCGAACTTGGAGATGATGCAGCAGCAGCAGCGAACTTGGAGATGATGCAGCAGCAGCAGCGAACTTGGGGATGAAGCGAGGGAGCCTTCGAACTTGAACTCCCAGCGAGGAATCCTTCGAACTTGAACATGAAGCGAGGAAGCCTTCAAACTTGAAGCGAGGAATCCTTCGAACTGGATGCGAGCGATGTTCGGTCTTAAACTTGAAGCGACCAACGCTCGAACTTGAACTTGAAGCGAGCAACACTTGAATTTGATCTTCAGGAACTTGAAGTAAGCGAAGCTTGAACTTGGAGCGAACGAAAACACACATTTGAAGTGAGTGAGGCCTCGAACTTGGACTTGAAGCGAGCGACGCTCTGTTTTGATCTTGTAACAGGCGAAACTCGAATTTGAACTTCAAGGGTACGACGCAGATGAAGCACAAACTTTGGGCGGGCGAAACGTATCGCTTATAGTGGTTTACACATTAAGCTTGTAGTGTCACTGTCACAGTAGTGTGCCCGTTCGATTGGTGGCGCCGCCTTTGTTGTAGTGTGCATCTGCAGGTCTAATATCATATTGTAACTTCAATTATGGTGTTACATTCGATAATGTTGAAAGCTCTCAATTTGTGTCGTGTCGTTTAGTGGAATTTGACGTATCGCTGTCATTCTGAGTAGGTTTGGACATCTTCAATTTGCGGCATCACTCTAAATAAGGATGAAAACCTTTGATCTACAACGACAAACTTTAGTAGTCGTGACACTTATGTTTATTTTTATTTGAAGAGACTGGACTTAAAACTTGTTTAAAGCTCTACCTACGTACCCTTTGAACAATAGAGATCAAGTCGAGACGTAGTTCAATACATGATGATTTCTTTTATTATTGTGACTGAACTTAAAGTACAATTTTTCTTTAAGTTGCCTACGTACTGTTAAGTCTCTGAAAGTGACTTATTTAGGACCCATTTAGCTTAAGAAGATGTGCACTTTTAGGTGTTTTTGATAGCATTTAGCCTAGACCTATGCTTAAATATGAGAATGAGAAGAAGGTAGCTAAATTAGGACTTATGCACAATAGGAAAGAAAAGGGTTCAAAACCGAAGGAAAAGAATGAAAAAACTGCATTGCGACAGCATTGCGAAAACATTGCTGAGGCCGCAATTATTCAAGTGAAAACCGTAAGTTGACTGATCCTTTTCTGTTAATTTCCGTAATTTCAGGGATTCGTTCTTTCTCCTCCATCCATTCTGATATATGACGTTGAAGATTGATGGTTCTCCTTGGCCCAAACGCACCTGCAAACTACTATAAAAGGGGGCCAAAGTCGGAGGTTCAGTCATCATCCGAAAGCGTAGAAGCCTTCTCACAGTCCACTTTTTCTCCCTGTTTTCCTTTGCCGTCTGTTGGAGTGAGAGTCTCAGCTGTTGGAATCGATAATCTGATAGGAAGGAGAGGAGATTCTTCTTCTCTCTCGATTGGATTCATCCAAGCAAGGCTGACCTTTCATCCCCTTCATTCGAGGCGACTGCAACGAAGCTTTCAAGCGCCATTTTACTGTTTTCTGTCGTTCTTCTTCTAATTTCCAGTTTTGATCATTGTTGTTCCTAGTTTAGTGTTTTAGTTACTGCATTTCGTTGTTGTCTGTCTTTGAATTACTGCCTTTAAGTTTCTCTTTGTTCGTTCAACATTCAAAGTAATCAGAGTGCGAGTTTCATTTCACGGTTTCCTTCTTCTGCTGCTACGGTTTTGTCTTGCTGTTTTAAGTTTATTTCCCTTCTAAGCATGTCTGTTTCATCTTACATTTCTGTTCTCTATATATCCATGAGTAGCTAAGTCACTTAGGGGCATGCTAATGACAGAACTATAGGCTAAAAAACGTGAACCAAGCATGTAGGATCGCCTTCGAAACATTGATTGTATGTAAGCTTCATCCCACGGGCAATTTCGATTGGCCATCCATTTTGTCCAAAGAACTCCTAACCTCTGGAAGGAGTAAGAGTTCAGAGTCATATAATCATGCTAGCCTTTCATGGTAATCAGGAAACGGCCTAGGAATAGGCATTTCCCTAGTACAAACTAAACACTTCTGTTTTAACAAGATGATTAAGACCTTACTTTGAAGTCGAGTAAACTTAGGAATCTAAAGCATGGAATCGGACGATACATGAGATAGAGTGAGTTTGATGCATAGAGAGTAGATCCAGTGCTTGAGAATCGTATAATAATGCCTATAGGATAGTCATTAGTAGCCCTTAACTCACCCAATTACACACTTTCGCTGCTGTTTAATTGCGGAAACATTGCGGTCCCCGCAATTCTGCTAAATTTTCATTCTGTTTAGCTGTTTTCTTCTTCGTTTATCAATTCCATCTCTTGTCCTTTGAGTCTAATTTCAACTTGCATTTGTTTATGTTATATTCCTTTACACATTCAGCAAAAATTAGATAATTAAAAACCAATTTTACCCCATCAAATCCACCCCATCTTTCTTAACAAATACACTTCGCGAATAGCTAAACATAAGTCTTTGTGGAAAAAACGAATGAAATATACTTACTACTTGCTGTGAGACCATGTATGCTTGCATGTTCTGAGTGCTCTCTCTACTTTCTTGCTTATTTATCTTTACACATTGAGCACGCAACAAGTTTTTGGCGCCGCTGCCGGGGACTTATTTTAAGTGAAAACGAAGTTTGTTAAGTCTGAAACACCAAGATATTTTCCATTGGATTTGATCCATTTCCATTTCTTTCTCAGGTACCATTTAGGGTAGTTTATGAATGAGACTCCAAGTAGTGATCTAGAGTTCAATCCTGAGCCTGAGAGATTATTAAAAGCTAGAAATAGAGCCAAGAAACGTCTCTTTAAACAACCCCTCTTACCTCAAATAATTGCTGAAACCGCAGAGTCTCCGCAATCCACTCAAGAAGAAATGGCTGGAATAGATCAAAACCTGGTGCCTGTCACTCGCAATCCCATTGAAATAGCGAATGACAAGGATAGCGCCATCCTTTCATACCTCGTACCTATGCCTGGGGAGCTGAACCCCAGCATAATCCGTCCTGAAATCACTGCCAACTCATTCGAGTTAAAGCCAGTGATGTTCCAAATGTTGTCCACTGTGGGACAATTCTTTGGAATAGAAAATGAGGACCCCCATAACCACCTTAGGAACTTCCTAGGAGTTAGTGACACATTCCTGATTCCTGGAGTTTCCCAAGAAGCCCTGAGGCTATATCTGTTCCCTTACTCTTTGAGGGACAAAGCCAAAACGTGGTTAAATTCATTACCCTCAGGATCTGTCCTCAATTGGACAGACTTAGCAGAAAAATTCCTAGTCAAATATTTCCCACCAGATAGGAATTCGACCTTTCGTGATGATATCATCAAATTCAAACAAGCTCCAAGTGAGTCTCTTCACGAAGCTTGGACAAGATTCAAAGACCTTCTCATTAAATGTCCACACCATGGCATCCCATGGTGTATCCAAATAGAAGTCTTCTTTAAAGGATGCAACCCCAGCACCAGACAAGTTCTAAACTCATCCGCTGGAGGTTCCATGTTGTCCAAGAGTTACAACGAAGCCTATGAGATCTTGGAGAAGATCTCAGCATCTCACTGTAGGTGGTCAGATGATCCAGTTGAGCCAACTAGGGCTCAAGACAAGGATGCTCTAAGTGCAATGAGCACCCAAATAAACGCCCTGACCAACCTAGTTAAGCAAATGGCTCAGGCCAATCTCCAAACCAGTGCCAATACCGCCACAGCCATGTCAATGGGCACCCAACCAAGTCAAGGCGAGGCACTTGTCTGTGGATTCTGTGGGGAAGGGCACCCATATGAATACTGCCCTGGGAATCCATCCTCAGTCTGCTACATTGGAAGCCAGCAGCAGCCTAGGAATAACCCCTACTCCAACACCTATAACCCTGGTTGGAGAAACCACCCTAACCTGTCATGGGGTGGCCAACAAAACGCTAACCAAAATTCTAACCAACCAAGGCCGAGTGGAACACCTGGTTTCACTCCTCAACATAACCAGTCAATGTACCAAAAACCATACAATCAACCTGTAGGATCTTCTGTAGAAAACCTACTCAAGGAATACATCGCTAAGAATGATGCTACGCTTCAAAGCCAGCAAGCTACTCTTAGGAGCCTAGAAAACCAAATAGGCCAATTAGCCAATGAACTTAAGAGTAGGCCCCAAGGTAGACTCCCTGCTGACACCGAGGTACCAAGGAGAGATGGTAAAGAACAAGTTCAAGCAATTGAACTTAGGAGTGGAAGACCACTGGTGAGCAACACAAAAGACATACCAAAGAGAGTAGAGAACACTGAGTCTAGTGCTCCACTGGAGTCTCTGCCAAACCAAGGTCCACCACCAACTAGCACATCAGGAGCCAGGCTAGAACCAATTATTGAGGAGGTAGAAGAAATTCCAAGGCCTCCACCTATCCTAAAGCGCCCTGACATACCTGCATATGTGCCACCACCTCCATACCCTCGAAGGCTTAAGAAGAAGCAGGAACAGGAAGTTCATTTTAATAAATTCTTAGAAATTCTTAAGCAAGTGCATGTTAACATTCCTTTTGTAGAAGTCTTACAGTCTATGCCTTCTTATGTAAAGTTTTTGAAGGACATCATTACTAACAAAAAAATAATTGGTGAGTTTGAAACAGTAAACCTCACTGAGGAGTGCAGTGCCATCCTCCAGAACAAGCTGCCCAAGAAGGAGAAGGATCCTGGTTCCTTCACCTTACCTGTAGAACTTGGAGGCAGGCATGTGGGCAGAGCGCTTTGTGACCTGGGCGCCAGCATAAATCTCATGCCCCTGTCCCTATTCCGCCAGTTGGGAATAGGAGAAGCACGTCCAACCACTGTCACTTTACAACTAGCAGACAGATCCATTGCATACCCAGAAGGTAAAATTGAGGATATTCTAGTTAAAGTTGACAAGTTTATTTTCCTTGCAGATTTCATTGTCCTGGACTATGAGGCAGACAAGGAAGTCCCCATCCTGCTAGGCAGACCATTTCTAGCCACAGGTAGGGCACTTATAGACGTCCAAAAAGGTGAGCTCACTATGAGGGTTCATGATGAAGAGGTGAAGTTTAGCGTATATAAAGCTTTAAGGTACCCCTCTGACCTTGAATCCTGTGCTAGCATGGACGTAGTAGACTCCTTGATGGAGGAACAATTAGAGCATGTATTATTAACTAAGCATGCTAACGAATATGTACAATTAGATATAGCTGACTTGAATGTATCTGACATAATGGATATGCCTGTAGATAAACCACAACATGTATGTATGAAGATAGATTTAACTGATAGATCTGTGAATCCTTTAAAGCCCTCCATTGAGCATCCACCTGTTTTAGAACTGAAACCACTCCCTACTCACCTCAAGTATGCATATTTAGGAAGTAATGAAACTCTGCCTGTTATCATTTCGTCTAAATTAAGTGAAAAGCATGAGGTTGAACTGATTTTACTACTTAAGCAACATAGGAAGGCTATAGCATGGACTATTGCTGATATTCGAGGCATTAGCCCTTCTTATTGCATGCACAAAATTATACTAGAGGAAGAGCACACACCTAGGGTAGATCACCAGCGTAGGCTAAACCCCTCTATGAAAGAGGTAGTAAAGAAGGAAATAATAAAATGGTTAGATGCAGGAGTGATCTTCCCAATAGCTAGTAGCCAGTGGGTGAGCCCCATCCAATGTGTACCTAAAAAGGGGGGAATAACTGTGGTAGTCAATGAGAACAACGAACTGATTCCAACAAGGACTGTCATAGGGTGGAGAGTGTGTATGGATTACAGGAAATTAAATAAAGAAACTAAAAAAGACCATTTTTCTCTTCCGTTCATTGACTAGATGTTAGACAGAATAGCTGGTAGAGCCTACTATTGTTTCTTAGATGGCTATTCAGGCTATAATCAAATAACTATAGACCCTAAGGATCAAGAGAAGACCACCTTTACTTGCCCTTTTGGAACCTTTGCCTTTCGCAGAATGCCTTTTGGCTTATGCAATGCACCGGCAACTTTCCAAAGGTGCATGATGGCAATCTTCTCTGAGTTGGATGAGTCCATGATAGAAATATTCATGGATGACTTCTCAGTCTTTGGGGACTCATTTTCAAACTGTCTAGAAAACCTAGGACAAGTCCTGGCTAGGTGTGAGGAGACCAACCTAGTCTTAAATTGGGAAAAATGCCATTTTATGGTGGATGAGGGGATTGTCTTAGGACATAGAGTGTCGAGGGCAGGAGTCGAAGTTGACCGAGCCAAAATTGAGATCATAGAGAAGTTGGTAGAGCCCCAGAATGTCAAAGCCATTAGAAGCTTCTTAGGGCATGCTGGCTTCTACAGAAGGTTCATTAAGGACTTTTCTAAGATAGCCAAGCCTCTGTGTGAGCTATTAGAGCTAAATAGGCCATTCATCTTCTCTAAGGAATGTGTAGTAGCTTGGACCACCCTTAAGA
Source organism: Herpetospermum pedunculosum (assembly GCA_028017165.1). Taxonomy (NCBI): domain Eukaryota; kingdom Viridiplantae; phylum Streptophyta; class Magnoliopsida; order Cucurbitales; family Cucurbitaceae; genus Herpetospermum; species Herpetospermum pedunculosum. The sequence continues at coordinate 53,555,232 of CM051529.1, forward strand.
AAGCACTAGTCACAGCCCCTATCATAATAGGACCAAATTGGGATCTGCCCTTTGAGATGTTATGTGATGCCAGTGACTATGCTGTAGGAGTGATGTTAGGCCAGAAGATTGACAAGCTAACACACCCTGTCTATTATGCTAGTAAGACCTTGAATGAGGCTCAATGTAATTATACCACTACTGAAAAAGAGATGCTTGCTGTAGTGTTTGCTTGCGAAAAATTCAGAAACTATATTGTAGGCACTAGGACAATTGTATATACTGACCATTCTGCCTTGAAATATCTTATGAGGAAGGCTGATGAAAAGCCTAGGTTGATTAGATGGGTGTTATTGCTGCAGGAATTTGATTTGGACATTCGGGACAAGAAAGGATGTGAAAACGTGGTTGCAGATCACCTGTCTCAATTGCAGCACAATTGCGACAAAATTGCGGACCCCGCAATTTCTGATGCTTTTATTGATGAACATGTCTTTGCTTTGACTCATCGTGATAACGATGAGGAACCTTGGTTTGCTGACATTGCTAACTTCCGTGCATCACAGGTATTACCAGTGTTCAAGGGAGGACAAGAGAAGAAGAGGTTCCTTCATGAAGCAAGGAAATTCATCTGGGACGACCCCACACTTTACAGAACTTGTGCTGATGGCTTGCTAAGGAAGTGTGTTTCAGCTGCTGAAGCGAAGTCTGTGCTGCAGCACTGTCACACATCTCCTTATGGTGGACACTTTGGTGGCCAAAGAACAGCTGCAAAGGTATTTCAGAGTGGCTATTATTGGCCAACGATCTTCAAAGATGCCCACAACTATGCCCACAGCTGTGATGAATGCCAAAGAACAGGTAACCTCAGTCGAAAGGATGAGATGCCCCTCACCTACATCAGAGTTAGAGCTCTTTGATGTATGGGGCATTGACTTCATGGGGCCAGTCCCCCCATCATCAGGTAACCTCTACATATTAGTGGCAGTGGATTATGTGTCCAAGTGGGTAGAGGCCAAAGCATGTCCTAATAATGATGCTAAACCAGTCACCAACTTCTTGCATAGGCACATTTTTACTAGGTTTGGGACACCTCGTGCTATCATTAGTGATGAGGGGTCACATTTCATTAACAAGGCTATGGAAAAAGTATTGGCTAAGTATAACATTAGACATAGAGTAGCCACTCCCTATCACCCACACTCAAATGGCCAAGCTGAAATCTCAAATAGGGAAATTAAGAACATCCTAGAAAAAGTAGTCAAACCTAATAGGAAAGACTGGTCCTTCAAGCTTGAGGATGCACTTTGGGCTTATAGGACAGCATATAAGACACCTCTAGGAATGTCCCCTTATAGGCTGGTATATGGCAAGGCTTGTCACTTACCACTTGAGTTAGAAAACAAAGCATTTTGGGCCATGAAGGAATTAAATTTTTGTGTAAAAGATGCGGGGACACTGAGGTCTTTGCAATTACATGAGCTTGATGAGCTTAGGCATATGGCCTATGAAAATGCTAAGATGTACAAGGAAAATACCAAGATTTGGCACGATAGTAGACTTAGAGTTAAGGACTTTAAGAAGGGTCAACTTGTATTGTTGTTTAACTCACGGTTGAAACTATTTCCAGGGAAACTTAAGTCTAGATGGTCGGGTCCATTTGTCATTACTAATGTGTTTGTTCATGGTGCCATAGAGATAAAAAACTTGCAGCAAGGCCAACCATTTATGGTCAATGGGGCGAGGTTGAAGCATTACTATGAGGAAGGAGATGTGAAGACTCTCTCGGCCTTCCTCTTGACTGAAGCGTGACAATGAGAACGAGAGAGGACGAGTGGTTACTGTGCTCGTCAACATAAGGCTCATGCCTTAGTTTATTTTTTGCGATTTTCCGGTTGTCATTTGTGTGTTTTGTTGTGTGATTTTAATTACGTATTTGATATTTTTTTTATTTCTTTTTGTAGGGAATCGAAAGAGGGAATCAAGGAGAGTAATCCCAGCTTTAAAAATCAAAAAAACGATCGAGCCAAATAAAAGATACGGACGAGCAAAGTTTGAGATTTTGATATCCCTAGAATTGCGCTGGAATTGCAGGATCCGCAAAATAGAGCCGTTGGGATTTAGCCGTTGCCTTTATATCCGTTAGAAGGCGCTCGATCGATACGATTCTCTCATTCTCTGATTTCCAAGAAAACTGAGATTCTCTTCATCTTTGATCCTTCTCTCCAAACCTCCAAGATTCGACAATGGTGTCCACAAGGGCTGAAAGATCCGCAGCCAAGAAGAAGGCCGATGATGCAGCTGAAGCGGCTGCGAGGGAAGCACTTCTGACCCTTGCAGATGCTGGGGCTGTACGCGCCGGACCTCTTCCCAAGCTTCCGATCCGTAGGAAGAAGTGGAGGGTTGTCACTGAGATCCCTGCTGGACCTTCTGAACCAGCGGGCACGCCCAAGAAACGCCGGTGGAGTGTCGAGACGGCCGCCGAACCAAGCAAAGCCAAGACTCCCTCTGTGGAGAGTCAAGAAACGGATCGTGCGTCCCACGAGTCGCCAAAGAAGAGTTCGTCGCCGTCTGCCTCACCTGCGAACAACCCTTCATCATCTGAACCAGTGCACAACCCGGAGCTTTCATCGTCACCGCCTGCACAGAGCCCTGCGACGCCGTCTTCACCACTGAATTCCGTGCAGACGCCTACAGCAGAGCAGAGTGCCACACCTTCGCGCACGCCTCCACAGCCTGATCCTGAATTCCCCTATGGGGAGTACCAGGAATCCACTCAGGGCAGTGGGGAAGGTGGTGAAGACGAGGTCTTCTCGCCTGCAAGGGAAGCTAGTGCCGAGAGTCCTGCACGGCAGGATGATTCCATGGAAGAGACGTTGGGGGCATGCCTCCAGCAGATCAATATCAAGGCTAAGCTCAAGAAGAGGAAGAAGGCCAAGATTGTCAAGGCCAAGCGATCCAAGAGACTGAAGAAGAAGAAGGCCAAGAGGGTGCCTTCAGCAGACAAAGAGAGCACTGAGCCTTCGCTCAAACGACTCAAGGTTGAGGCTGCCGAGTCAGCCAAGCCAGCAGATAAGGGGAAGGCCAAACTCTGCCCTGAAGACGAACCTCAGTCAGTGAGGTATGTTTCATCTGACGCTGAATCCAGGGGCGTTGAGTTAAGGAAGAGGGAGTTGCTGCACGAGAAAGGCTTCCTCGACCGACCTGCTGACCTGCCGCAGTTCTTGCGCGCAGGAGTGATCAACCATGGCTGGGAGGAATTCTGCAGACCGCCCAATCCAGCCTACACGAGCATGGTGTATGATTTCTACGCCAATGTGCTCAGCCCTGAGGATGGTCTGTCTGTGGTCAGAGGGGTAGAAGTGGATTTCTCAGCCAAGGCCATCAACGAAGCCTATGGTATCAAAGGCCAAACACATACAGATTATGCACGGATCGTTGATGAGCCTACTGAGGCAGTGCTGGAAGAGGCCATTCGCACCATTGGCCAGCCTGAAGCTTCCTGGACCGTGTCACGCAATGGGAGGCACACTCTCATGAGTGCCAACCTCACGGCTAAGGCAGCTGTTTGGTTTTCGTTCGTGCGAAGGAGATTGTCCCCTGTGACTCACGAGACTACAATCAACCAGAGCCGATCGCTGCTGGTGTATGCGATAATGAGAGGTCTCACGATCAATGTGGGAGAAGTCATCACTGCGGCCATTGCTGAATGCGCCAAGAAAGGTAAGGGACCACTGTTTTTCCCTAATACCATAACCAAGCTATGTTTGCTTGCAGAAGTCCCCACCGAGCGCCTGGAGCAGCAGATGGCCTACACGGGCCACTTGGAGCTGCCTGCTAACCTGAGGCTGAGAAGGAAGGGGAATATGGAGTTTGAACTGGATAGGCTGGCTGCTGAACAGTCCCTATCCATGGCCTGCCTGATGGATATGCAGAGGAGAATGGCTCAATGGGCCACTTATGCGCAGGCGAGGGACAAGGAAGTTGCAGACCAACTGGGGTGCATCTTCCCTGACTTCCCCACAAATCTCCTGACTCCATGGGTGCCCCCACGACCACGGCAACCAGATGAGGATGAAGAAGTTTAAGTGCTGGTTTGAAGTGCACTAAAGGGAGTATTGCTGTTCCCTTAGAAAAAAAAACAATTTTCTGCTTTCTGATAGGACCATGTGAATTATGCTATTTTTGGTTCAATTTTGATCTGTTTTAGATGTTTAGTTTTATGTTTTTCCTTTTGCTTAGTATAGTCTGATGTTAGCTGACTAGGTAGGATAGTTTAGTTTTATTTTTAGGAAGCTTGAGTGACTGGAAAAAGCATGCTTAGGGGCCTTAATCAATGTTATATCTGCCCTGATCTAATTGCGAAATAATTGCGGTACCCGCAATTTTCATGACTAAAAGCGTGTTTTGGACTGTCTGTTTAGCTAGGCTGTGATCTGTTTAAATTCTATCTTTTCCTGCTAACATGACTGCCTTATATAGCTTATCTAAATGCATGCTGGATGAGTGTCATAGAACACCCTTTGATAGTTTAAATCGACCTCTAAAAAGCTCAGCATGCACAGCTTTAAGCCCTTAACTGTCTGTTTTTTTTTAACTGCTGCTGCTGTGATACTTTCTTTTTAATGTTCTGTCTATGCCTAGGGCTTTTAAATTCGCTTTGTTTTACTTTAGACTAGATGCTTCTAGGATAAGTTTGGGGGTGTGCCACCTCAGACACTCATTGGGGACAATGAGTAGTTGAAGTTTGGGGGAGGCCACCCTAGGCCTAGGAACATTCCTCTCTCCCTTAGAAACATAAGCATTCTTCTTCTCCTTTACAAAAAAATGATGAACTGAAAAAAAAAAAAAGAATGAAAAATAGAATAAAGAGGGGGGTCTCTCTTAGGTTGCTAAGTAATCAGTGCCAAGTGTGTGACCCACAAGTGGCATTGCATCAAAAGGCAACCAAAGGATAGGCCCCACCTAAGTAAAAAAAGAAAAGGAAAAAAGAATGTATACCTAGGAGTTATAACTTTGTGGCTTAGATGTCCTATTTAAAAAGAACTCTGATCCTCAATTAGCTAAGCACAAAGTTATAACTTGTAGGGTTGTTTAGGGAGATGAGTGTTTATCCAATGTAGTGATGCCAGGGTTTAGGTTGTTCTTTAAAAGTACCACTGTCACCGTTAATACTAAGACTGGCATGACTCTAAGGAATCCTAGACACATTAAAAATAAAGCTAGAAGCATGTACTGAGTCTGAGGTAAAGCTAGGCAGAATTTGAAACCTTAGGGATAGTGGCATGATATGACAAAAGCAAATAGATCAGTTGTAGGGAGTTAATAAAAGCAGGTGAGTGTTAGGCAGGCAAAGTCAGAAGAAGCTAGGGGAGTTTTGAACTGAGAAGTGTGTCACAGGACAACAGTGCTATAGATAGGGGTATAAGGGAGTCAGTAGGTGGTTAAAGAAGGAGAAACAGCAGCCTAGGGAAGTCCTTAGTATGCTTGAGGACAAGCAAAGCCTTAAGTTTGGGGGTGTGTTAAGTCTCTGAAAGTGACTTATTTAGGACCCATTTAGCTTAAGAAGATGTGCACTTTTAGGTGTTTTTGATAGCATTTAGCCTAGACCTATGCTTAAATATGAGAATGAGAAGAAGGTAGCTAAATTAGGACTTATGCACAATAGGAAAGAAAAGGGTTCAAAACCGAAGGAAAAGAATGAAAAAACTGCATTGCGACAGCATTGCGAAAACATTGCTGAGGCCGCAATTATTCAAGTGAAAACCGTAAGTTGACTGATCCTTTTCTGTTAATTTCCGTAATTTCAGGGATTCGTTCTTTCTCCTCCATCCATTCTGATATATGACGTTGAAGATTGATGGTTCTCCTTGGCCCAAACGCACCTGCAAACTACTATAAAAGGGGGCCAAAGTCGGAGGTTCAGTCATCATCCGAAAGCGTAGAAGCCTTCTCACAGTCCACTTTTTCTCCCTGTTTTCCTTTGCCGTCTGTTGGAGTGAGAGTCTCAGCTGTTGGAATCGATAATCTGATAGGAAGGAGAGGAGATTCTTCTTCTCTCTCGATTGGATTCATCCAAGCAAGGCTGACCTTTCATCCCCTTCATTCGAGGCGACTGCAACGAAGCTTTCAAGCGCCATTTTACTGTTTTCTGTCGTTCTTCTTCTAATTTCCAGTTTTGATCATTGTTGTTCCTAGTTTAGTGTTTTAGTTACTGCATTTCGTTGTTGTCTGTCTTTGAATTACTGCCTTTAAGTTTCTCTTTGTTCGTTCAACATTCAAAGTAATCAGAGTGCGAGTTTCATTTCACGGTTTCCTTCTTCTGCTGCTACGGTTTTGTCTTGCTGTTTTAAGTTTATTTCCCTTCTAAGCATGTCTGTTTCATCTTACATTTCTGTTCTCTATATATCCATGAGTAGCTAAGTCACTTAGGGGATGCTAATGACAGAACTATAGGCTAAAAAACGTGAACCAAGCATGTAGGATCGCCTTCGAAACATTGATTGTATGTAAGCTTCATCCCACGGGCAATTTCGATTGGCCATCCATTTTGTCCAAAGAACTCCTAACCTCTGGAAGGAGTAAGAGTTCAGAGTCATATAATCATGCTAGCCTTTCATGGTAATCAGGAAACGGCCTAGGAATAGGCATTTCCCTAGTACAAACTAAACACTTCTGTTTTAACAAGATGATTAAGACCTTACTTTGAAGTCGAGTAAACTTAGGAATCTAAAGCATGGAATCGGACGATACATGAGATAGAGTGAGTTTGATGCATAGAGAGTAGATCCAGTGCTTGAGAATCGTATAATAATGCCTATAGGATAGTCATTAGTAGCCCTTAACTCACCCAATTACACACTTTCGCTGCTGTTTAATTGCGGAAACATTGCGGTCCCCGCAATTCTGCTAAATTTTCATTCTGTTTAGCTGTTTTCTTCTTCGTTTATCAATTCCATCTCTTGTCCTTTGAGTCTAATTTCAACTTGCATTTGTTTATGTTATATTCCTTTACACATTCAGCAAAAATTAGATAATTAAAAATCAATTTTACCCCATCAAATCCACCCCATCTTTCTTAACAAATACACTTCGCGAATAGCTAAACATAAGTCTCTGTGGAAAAAACGAATGAAATATACTTACTACTTGCTGTGAGACCATGTATGCTTGCATGTTCTGAGTGCTCTCTCTACTTTCTTGCTTATTTATCTTTACACATTGAGCACGCAACACGTACCCTTAAAAGTAAGGGATCAAGTCATAACGTAGTTCAAATGAATGATTTTTTTTTTGTGGGCCGTTCACCTTTTAAGCTCGTGCGGGCCAGGAGCAACATGTAGTTTATACTCTTACGTTAAGGAGTATTACATTGTTTTTTTTTTTTACTTGGGCCGTTCACCTTTTAAGCTCGTGCAGGCCAGGAGCAACATGTAGTTTATACTCTTACGTTAAGGAGTATTACATTTTAAAATATCTTATCTTCATTACGGTCTTGATCAGATCCTTCGTTTGTAGGATTGGTTAGAATGATTATATTTTTCTTCACCTTCAAGGAGCCTTCTGTATTTATGAGAACAGATAATTTTCTCTTCATGCGCGAAGGAACACGACTATGAATCTTCTTGTTGCTATTTACTTCATCGAAGAGTCTTGCCCCTACGGTCTTCATCTTTCCTTCCCGTTGATCACTTGTCCCTTTGAGGCGATCAAAAACAGATGTTGAAGGTCGGTCTTTCTTTGATGTGGAGACACTTAACCTTTGGAAAGCTGAAGTTCGAGTGGAGGTAGAAGTTAGACATGAATTTTCTTCTTTTGTCGCGGCCATACTCATCCTTTGGAAGACCGAAGTTCGAGTAGTTGAAGGCTTGATGCGATTGAAGACAGAAGTTCTTTGGTCGACTTCTTTTGAGTCGTCGACTTCTTCTGCATTGATGTAGCATGAACTTGCACAAATTTCTTCCTCTTTCTTGATGGGAAGGAAACTTTTTGAGAATAATTCTTTTAAAGTCACCTGTCGTCGAGGTTGAGAAAAATATTTGTTTTCTCTTCTCTCGTGTTTAGGCTTCCTCGAATTGATTCTTCTTTTCTTCTTTGGAAGTTTATTGTTTCGTTTATCATCTCGAAGTATGTAATCTTCTTTCTGGACAGGTCTTTGTCGTCGTATTTTCTGACGAGCCACAATGGTCCAACCTTTATCCTCATTTCTGACGGTCTCAGGTTATACCTGAGAAATTTGCTTTGGGGTTTCATGTCTGAACCGAACAATTATTGGTTCGAAGGTCCCAAACTGGATCAGGCTTTCCTTTTGCTTATCAAATGAGGCTGGAAATAATTGAGCGTCGGAGTTCATTGTTACTGCAGCGTGGTTTGATTGAGCTATTTCATCTAAGTCTAGCTCAATTTTTCCTTCTTTAGCTAACCTTAGAATTAGCTCCTTTAGGACGAAACATTTTTTTACCGGATGACTGATAACTCGATGATACTTACAATAGTTGGGATCATCGACTTTGTCCATTTCTTCCGGGCGCCTACACTCGGGAAACTCAATCAGTCTTGTTCCAGTAGTTGCTCTAACATGTCAGGAATGTCAGAGTCTGGGAACGGATAGACTTTTTCTTGTCTTTCTTTTAAAGTTAGGCGATGTTTCTCGCCTCCGTCATTTCTTCTTTCTGTCCTGTTTTCCTTTCCTTTTGAGGAAAACCTTACAGGGGTTGTGCTGACGACCATGGATTCTTCCACGACATTTTTCTTTATATCTGGGATTAAGAGGTCCCTGGTCCCTCTGTTGGCGATACTCAACTCCATATCGTGGGCGCGAGTCGCTAACTCTTCAAATGTTTGGGGCTTTATCCCTTGTAGGATGTAGTGAAGTCCCCAATGCATGCCGCCGATGCACATCTCGACAGCAGACACTTCTGTGAGGCGGTCCTTGCAGTCAAGACTTAATGATCTCCAACGGTTGATGAAATCGATGACTGGCTCGCCCATCCTTTGGTTAGCGTGTGAGAGTTCGGTCATGCTGACTGTTCGCCTCGTGCTGTAGAAGCGATTCAGGAAGTCTCTCTCAAACTGTTCCCAACTGTCAATCGTCTCGGGCTCCAAGTCGGTATACCAGTCAAAGGCGTTTCCTTTCAAAGTTCGGACGAATTGCCTAACCAACAAGTCTCCGCGAGTTCCAGCGTTCTCGCACGTTTCGACGAAGTGGGCAATGTGTTGTTTAGGATTGCCCTTCCCATCGAACTGTTGAAATTTCGGCGGCTGGTTGTTGCGTGCTCAGTGTAAAAGATAAATAAGCAATAAGGTAGAGAGAGCACTTAGAACATGCAAGCATACATGGTCTCACAGCAAGTAGTAAGTATATTTCATTCGTTTTTTCCACAGAGACTTATGTTTAGCTATTCGCGAAGTGTATTTGTTAAGAAAGATGGGGTGGATTTGAAGGGGTAAAATTGGTTTTTAATTATCTAGTTTTTGCTGAATGTGTAAAGGGATGCAACATAAACAAATTAAAGTTGAAATCAGACTCAAAGGACAAGAGATGGAATTGATAAACGAAGAAGAAAACAGCTAAACAGAATGATAAAATGGCAGAATTGCGAGGACCGCAATGTTACCGCAATTGAATAACAGCGAAAGTGTGTAAATGGGTGAATTAAAGGCTACTAATGACTATCCTATAGGCATTTTATTACGATTCTCAAGCACTGGATCAACTCTCTATACATCAAACTCACTCTATCTCAAGTATCGTCCGATTCCATGCATTAGAGTCTTAAGTTTACTCGACTTCAAAGTAAGGTCTTAAGCATCTTGTTAAAACAGGAGTGTTTAGTTTGTACTAGGAAAACGCTTATTCCTAAGCCGTTTTCTGATTACCGTGAAAGGCTAGCATGATTATATGACTCTGAACTCTTACTCCTTCCAGAGGTTAGGAGTTCTTTGGACAAAATGGATGGCCAATCGAAATTGCCCGTGGGATGAAGCTTACATACAATCAATGTTTCGAAGGCGATCCTACATGCTTGGTTCACGTTTTTTAGCCTATAGTTCTGTCATTAGCATGCCCCTAAGTGACTTAGCTACTCATGGATATATGGAGAACAGAAAGGGTAGATAAAACAGACATGCTTAGAAGAGAAATGTGCTTAAAACAGCAAGACAAAATCGTAGCAGAAAAAGGTGGAAACTGTGAAATGCAGAATTGTACTTTGATTACTTTGAGTGTTTGAACGACAAAGGAAAGCTTTGAAAGAAATGATTCCAAGACAGACAACAACGAAATGCAGTAAGTAAAACACTAAACTAGAACAACAACTAATCAAAGCTGGAAATGAGAAGAAAAAGACAGAAAAGCAGTAAAGGTTGCTTGAAAGCTTCGTTGCAGTCGCCTCGAATGAAAGGGATGAGAGGTCAGCCTTGCTTGGATGAATCCAATCGAGAGAGAAGAAGAATCTCCTCTCCTTCCTATCAGATTATCGATTCCAACAGCTGAGACTCCCACTCCAACAGACGGTAAAGGAAAACAGAGAGAAATGATGGACTGCGAGAAGACTTCTGCGCTTCGAATGATGATCAAACCTCCGACTTTGGCCCCCTTTTATAGTAGTTTGCAGGTGCGTTTGGGCCAAGGAGAACCATCAATCTTCAACGTCATATATCAGAATGGATGGAGGAGAAAGAACGAATCCCTAAAATTACGGAAATTAACAGAAAAAGATCAGTCAACTTACGGTTTTCACTTGAATAATTGCGGTCACCGCAATGTTTTCGCAATTCATTCGCAATGCTCATTTTTTCATTCTTTTCCTTCGGTTTTCAACCCTTTCTCTACCTATTGTACATAAGTCCTAGATTAGCTACCTTCTTCTAATTCTCATATTAAAGCATAGGTTTAGGCTAAATGCTATCAAAAACACCTAAAAGTGTACATCTTCCTAAGCTAAATGGGTCCTAAATAAGTCACTTTCAGAGACTTAACACACCCCCAAACTTAAGGTTTTGCTTGTCCTCAAGCATACTAAGGACTTACTTAGGCTTGTTATTTTATCTTCTTTGACCACTTACTGACTCCCCTATATCCCTATCTCTAGCAGTGCTGTCCTGTGACACACCTCTACGTTTAGAACTAACCTCTTATCAAGCTTCTTCTGACTTCACCTGCCTACTATACCTGCTTTTTATTAACCCCCTACTACTGATCTAGCTACTTTTATAATATCATGCCACTATCCCTAAGGTTTCAAATTCTACCAAGTTTTACTCCAGACTCAGTACATGCTTCTAGCTTATTTTTAATGTGTCTAGGATTCCTTAGAGTCATGCCAGTTTTAGTATTAACAGTGACAGTGGTACTTTTAGAGAACAACCTAAACCCTGGCATCACTACATTGGATATACATTCATCTCCCTGGACAAACCTAAAAGCTACAACCTTGTGCTTAGCTCATTGAGGATCAGAGTTCTTTTTTTTTTTTTTGAATAGGACATCTAAGCCACAAGATTATAACTCCTAAGCATACATTCTTCTTCCCCTATTTCTCCCTTTTTCCTTTTTTACTTAGGTGGGGTCTCTTCTTGGGTTGCCTTTTAATGCAATGCCACTTGTGGTTTACACACTTGGCACTGATTACTTAGCAATTTGAGAGAAACTCCCCTCTTTATTCTATTTTTCAATTTTTTTTTTCAGTTCATCATTTTTTGTAAAGGAGAAGAAGAATGCTTATGTCCTAAGGAAGAGAGGAATGTTCCTAGGCCTAGGGTGGCCTCCCCCAAACTTAAACTACTCATTGTCCCCAATGAGTGTCTGAGGTGGCACACCCCCAAACTTGTCCTAGAAGCATCTAGTCTAAGGTAAAACAAAGAGAATCTAAAAATCCTAGGCATAGGCAAAACATTCTAAGAGCAATTATTCCAGCAGTAGAAAATTTGAACATAACAGACAGTTTAAGGACTGATGGTTTATGCATGCTGAGCCCTATTCAGAGGCTAATTTAAACAATCAAAGGGTGTCCTATGACACTCATCCAGCATGCTTTAAGATCAGCTATATAAGGTAGTCATGCTAGCAGCAAAAGATAGGATTTTAACAGATCACAGCCTAACTAAACAGACAGTCCAAAACATGCAATCAGGCACAAAAATTGCGGGAACCGCAATTTTTTCGCAATTCAATCAGGGCAGATATGACATCGATTCAGGCCCCTAAACATGCTTTTTCCAGTCACTTTAAGCTCGACAAAAATAAAACTAAATGAACCTACCTAGGCAGCTAATATCAGACTATCCTAAACAAAAGAAAAAACATAAAACTAAACATAAAAAACAGAGCAAAAATTGAGCATAATTCACATTGTCTATCAGAAAGCAGAAAATTGTTTTTGTTTTCTAAGGGAACAGCAATACTCCCTTCAGTGCACTTCAAACCAGCACTCAATTCTCGTCATCCTCATCAGGTTGTCTTGGTCTTGGGGGCACCCATGGAGTTAGAAGATTGGTAGGGAACTCAGGGAAGAGGCACCCCAGCTGGTCTGCAACTTCCTTGTCCCTCGCCTGCGCATAAGTGGCCCATTGAGCCATTCTTCTCTGCATATCCATTAAGCAGGCCATGGATAGAGACTGTTCAGCAGCCAGCCTATCCAGTTCGAACTCCATATTCCCCTTTCTTCTCAGCCTCAGGTTAGCAGGCAGCTCCAAGTGGCCCGTGTAGGCCATCTGCTGCTCCAGGCGCTCGGTGGGGACTCCTGCAAGCAAACATAGCTTGGTTATGGTATTAGGGAAAAACAGTGGTCCCTTACCTTTCTTGGCGCATTCAGCAATGGCCGCAGTGATGACTTCTCCCACGTTAATCGTGAGACCTCTCATGATCGCATACACCAGCAGCGATCGGCTCTGGTTTATTGTTGTCTCGTGAGTCACCGGGGACAATCTCCTTCGCACGAACGAAAACCAAACAGCTGCCTTAGCCGTGAGGTTGGCACTCATGAGAGTGTGCCTCCCATTGCGTGACACGGTCCAAGAAGCTTCAGGCTGGCCAATAGTCCGAATGGCCTCTTCCAAAACTGCCTCAGTAGGCTCATCGACAATCCGTGCATAATCTGTATGAGTTTGGCCCTTGAGACCAAAGGCTTCATTGATGGCCTTGGCTGAGAAATCTACTTCTACCCCTCTGACCACAGACAAGCCATCCTCAGGGCTGAGCACATTGGCGTAGAAATCATACACCATGCTCGTGTATGCTGGATTAGGCGGTCTGCAGAATTCCTCCCAGCCGTGGTTGATCACCCCTGCGCGCAAGAACTGCGGCAGGTCAGCAGGTCGGTCGAGGAAGCCTTTCTCGTGCAGCAACTCCCTCTTCCTTAACTCAGCACCCCTGGATTCAGCATCAGATGAGACATACCTCACTGACGGAGGTTCGTCTTCAGGGTAGAGCTTGGCCTTCCCCTTATCTGCTGGCTTGGCTGACTCGGCAGCCTCAACCTTGAGCCTTTTGAGTGATGGCTCCGTGCTTTCTTTGTCTGCTGAAGGCACTCTCTTGGCCTTCTTCTTCTTCAGCTTCTTGGATCTCTTGGCCTTGACAATCTTGGCCTTCTTCTTCTTCTTAATGTTGATCTGCTGGAGGCATGCTGTTGCGTGCTCAATGTGTAAAGATAAATATGCAAAAGGGTAGAGAGAGCACTTAGAACATGCAAGCATACATGGTCTCACAGCAAGTAGTAAGTATATTTCATTCGTTTTTTCCACAGAGACTCATTTTTAGCTATTCGCGAAGTGTGATTGTTAAGAAAGATGGGATGAATTTGATGGGGTAAAATTGGTTTTTAATTATCTACTTTTTGCTGAATGTAAAAAGGGATATAACATAAACAAATTAAAGTTGAAATCAGACTCAAAGGACAAGAGATGGAATTGATAAACGAAGAAGAAAACAGCTAAACAGAATGAAAATCTGGCAGAATTGCGAGGACCGCAATGTTACCGCAATTAAATAACAGCGAAACTGAGTAAATGGGTGAATTAAGGGCTACTAATGACTATCCTATAGGCATTTTATTACGATTCTCAAGCATTGGATCAACTCTCTATACATCAAACTCACTCTATCTCAAGTATCGTCCGATTCCATGCATTAGAGTCTTAAGTTTACTCGACTTCAAAGTAAGGTCTTAAGCATCTTGTTAAAACATGAGTGTTTAGTTTGTACTAGGGAAACGCCTATTCCTAGGCCGTTTCCTGATTACCATGAAAGGCTAGCATGATTATATGACTCTGAACTCTTACTCCTTCCAGAGGTTAGGAGTTCTTTGGACAAAATGGATGGCCAATCGAAATTGCCCGTGGGATGAAGCTTACATACAATCAATGATTCGAGAGTTATCCTACATACTTGATGCACGTTTTTTAGCCTATAGTTCTGTCATTAGTATGCCCCTAAGTGGCTTAGCTACTCATGGATATATGGAGAACAGAAAGGGTAGATAAAACAGACATGCTTAGAAAAGAAATATGCTTAAAACAATAAGACAAAACGTAGCAGCAGAAGGTGGAAACTGTGAAATGCAGAATTTTACTTTGATTACTTTGAATGTTCGAACGACAAGGAAAGCTTCAAAAGAAATGATTCAAAGACAGACAACGACGAAATGCAGTAATTAAAGCACTAGGCTAAGAACAACAATGATCAAACTGGAAATAAGAAGAAGAACGACAGAAAAGCAGTAAAGGTGCTTGAAAAGCTTCGTTGCAGTCGCCTCGAATGAAAGGGATGAAAGGTCAGCCTTGCTTGGATGAATCCAATCGAGAGAGAAGAAGAATCTTCTCTCCTTCCTATCAGATTATCGATTCCAACAGCTGAGACTCTCACTCCAACAGACGGCAAAGGAAAACAGAGAGAAATGATGGACTGCGAGAAGACTTCTGCGCTTCGAATGATGATCAAACCTCCGACTTTGGCCCCCTTTTATAGTAGTTTGCAGGTGCGTTTGGGCCAAGGAGAACCATCAATCTTCAACGTCATATATCAGAATGGATGGAGGAGAAAGAACGAATCCCTGAAAATACGGAAATTAACAGAAGAAGATCAGTCAACTTACGGTTTTCACTTGAATAATTGCGGTCACCGCAATGTTTTCGCAATTCATTCGCAATGCTCATTTTTCATTCTTTTCCTTCGGTTTTCAACCCTTTTTCTACCTATTGTGCATAAGTCCTAAATTAGCTACCTTCTTCTAATTCTCATGTTAAAGCATAGGTTTAGGCTAAATGCTATCAAAAACACCTAAAAGTGTACATCTTCTTAAGCTAAATGGGTCCTAAATAAGTCACTTTCAGAGACTTAACACACCCCCAAACTTAAGGTTTTGCTTGTCCTCAAGCATACTAAGGACTTACTTAGGCTGTTATTTTATCTTCTTTAACTACTTACCGACTCCCTTATTTCCCTATCTATAGCAATGCTGTCCTGTGACACACTTCTAAGTTTAGAATTAACCTCTTATCAAGCTTCTTCTGACTTCACCTGCCTACTATACCTGCTGTTTCTGTTAACCCCTTACTACTGATCTAACTACTTCTATGATATCATGCCACTATCCCTAAGGTTTCAAATTCTACCAAGCTTTACTCCAGACTCAGTACATGCTTCTAGCTTAACTTTTAATGTGCCTAGGATTCCTTAGAGTCATGCCAGTCTTAGTATTAACAGTGACAGTGGTACTTTTAGAGAACAACCTAAGCCCTGGCATCACTACATTGGATATACATTCATCTCCCTAGACAAACCTAAAAGCTACAACCTTGTGCTTAGCTCATTAAGGATCAGAGTTCTTTTTTTTTAAATAGGACATCTAAGCAACAAGATTATAACTCCTAAGCATACATCCTTCTTCCCCTATTTCTCCTTTTCCCTTTTTTACTTGGGTGGAGTCTCTCCTTGGGTTGCCTTTTGATGCAATGCCACTTGTGGTTTACACACTTGGCACTGATTACTCAGCACTTGAGAGAGACTCCCCTCTTTATTCTTATTTTTCACTTTTTCCATTTATCACAAAAAATTTTCTTAAAGGAGAAGAAGAATGCTTATGTCCTAAGGAAGAGAGGAATGTTCCTAGGCCTAGGGTGGCCTCCCCCAAACTTCAACTACTCATTGTCCCCAATGAGTGTTTGAGGTGGCACACCCCCAAACTTGTCCTAGAAGCATCTAGTCTAAAGTAAAACAAAGAGAATCTAAAAGTCCTAGGCATAGGCAAAACATTCAAAAGCAATTACCCCAGCAGCAGAAAATTTGAACAAAACAGACAGTTTAAGGACTGATGGTTTATGCATGCTGAGCCCTATTCAGAGGCTAATTTAAACTATCAAAGGGTGTCCTATGACACTCATCCAGCATGCGTTAAGATCAGCTATATAAGGTAGTCATGCTAGCAGCAAAAGATAGAATTTAACAAATCACAGCCTAACTACACAGACAGTCCAAAACATGCAATCAGTCACAAAATTTGCGGGAACCGCAATTATTTCGCAATTCAATCCGGGCAGATATAACATTGATTAGGGCCCCTCAGCATGCTTTTTCCTGCTACTCACGCATCCTAAAAATAAAGCTAAACTATCCTACCTATTCAGCTAACATCAGACTAGACTAAGCAAAAGAAAAAACATAAAACTAAACATTAAAAACAGATCAAAATTGAACCAAAAACAGCATGGTCCTAACAGAAAGCAGAAAAATTGTTTTTTTTCTAAGGGAACAGCAATACTCCCTTTAGTGCACTTCAAACCAGCACTCAATCCTCGTCATCCTTATCAGGTTGCCTTGGTCTTGGGGGCACCCATGGAGTTAGGAGATTGGTAGGGAAGTCCGGGAAGATGCACCCCAGCTGGTCTGCAACTTCCTTATCCCTCGCCTGCGCATAAGTGGCCCATTGAGCCATTCTTCTCTGCATGTCCATCAAGCAGGCCATGGATAGGGACTGTTCAGCAGCCAACCTATCCAATTCAAACTCCATATTCCCCTTTCTTCTCAGCCTCAGGTTAGCAGGCAGCTCCAAATGGCCTGTGTAAGGCAGCTGCTGCTCCAAGCGCTCGGTGGGGACTCCTGCAAGCAAACATAGCTTGGTTATGGTATTAGGGAAAAACAAGGGTCCCTTACCTTTCTTTGCGCATTCAGCAATGGCAGCTGACATGATTTCCCCCACATTGACCGTGAGACCGCGCATGATGGCATAGACCAGCAGTGATCTACTCTGGTTGATTGTCGTCTCGTGGGTCACAGGGGACAGCTTTCTCCTCACAAAGGCAAACCAAACAGCTGCCTTTGCTGTCAGATTGGCACTCATTAAGGTGTGCCTCCCATTGCGTGAGACAGTCCACGCTGCTTCAGGCTGGCCAATTGTGCGAATGGCCTCTTCCAGCACTGCCTCAGTCGGCTCATCAACTATCCGTGCATAATCTGTATGAGGTTGGCCCTTGAGACCAAAGGCTTCATTGATGGCTTTGGCTGAGAAATCCACTTCCACCCCTCTGACCACAGACAGGCCATCCTCATGGCTGAGCATATTGGCGTAGAAATCGTACACCATGCTCGTGTAGGCTGGATTAGGCGGTCTGCAAAATTCCTCCCAGCCGTGGTTGATCACTCCTGCGCGCAAGAACTGCGGCAGGTCAGCGAGTCGGTCGAGGAAACCTTTCTCGTGCAACAGGTCCCTCTTCCGCAGCTGAGCACCCCTTGATTCAGCGTCAGACGAGACATACCTCATTGACTGAGGTTCGTCTTCAGGGTAGAGTTTAGCCTTCCCCTTATCTGCTGGTTTGGATGATTCGGCAGCCTCCACCTTGAGGCGTTTGAGCGAAGGCTCAGTACTCTCCTTGTCCGTTGACGGCACCTTCTTGGCCTTCTTTTTCTTCAACTTCTTGGCCTTGACAATCTTGGCCTTCTTCTTCTTCTTGAGCCTGGCCTTGATGTTGATCTGCTGGAGGCATGCCCCCAACGTTTCTTCCATAGAATCGTCCTGCTGTGCAGGCTCGGCAGGGCTATCTTCCCTCATAGGAGAGAAGACTTCGTCTTCCCCAGCATCTCCACTGCCTTGCGTGGACTCTTGATAATCCCCATAAGGGAATTCAGGATCAAGCCGTGGATAATTGTGCTCTGCTGATGGTGTCTGCGCAGAACTCAGTGGCGAAGATGGCAGCTCAGGACTCTGCGCTGCTGCAGGTGTCGGATCAGAACTCTGAGGTGCTGGAGACAACTCGGGGCTCTGTGCAGGCGGTGACGACTCTGCGCTTGGCACTGGTTCAGATGGGAGAGGGCTGCGCGCAGGTGATGCAGACGGCGACGAACCTTCATTGGCTGACTCGTGGGATGCACGATCAGTTTCTTGACTCTCCACAGAGGGAGTCTTTGCTGTGCTTGGTTCGGCGGCCGTCTTGACACTCCACCGGCGTTTCTTGGGCGTGCCCACTGGCTCAGATGGTCCAGCAGGGATCTCAGTGACCACCCTCCACTTCTTCCTACGAATAGGAAGCTTGGGAAGAGGACCGGTGCGAACGGCACCATCGTCTGCAAGGGTGAGAAGCGCTTCCCTCGCAGCCGCTTCAGCTGCATCATCAGCCTTCTTCTTGGCTGCGGATCTTTCAGCACGTGTGGACACCATTGTCGAATCTTGGAGGTTTGGAGAGAAGGATCAGAGATGGAGAGAATCGCAGATTTCTTGAAAATCAGAAAATGAGAGGATCGTATCGAACGAGCGCGTTCTAACGGCTATAAATGCAACGGAAAAATCCCAACGGCTCTTTTTTCGCGGATCCAGCAATTTTAGCACAATTGTAGGGATATTTTATCATCAAAATCTCAAACTTTGCTCGTCCGTATCTTTTATTTGGCTCGATCGTTTCTTGATTTTTAAAGCTTGATTTACTCTCCTTGATTCCCTCTTTCGATTCCCTACAAAAACAAATAAAACAAACATTAAATACGCAATTAAAATTACACCACAAAACATACAAACGATAACCGGAAAAACAGAAAAAATAAACTAAGGCATTGGCCTTGACTAAACGAGCACAGTAACCACTCGTTCTCTCTCGTTCTCGTTGTCATGCTTCAGTCAAGAGGAAGGCCGAGAGAGTCTTCACATCTCCTTCCTCATAGTAGTGCTTCAACCTAGCACCATTGACCATAAATGGCTGGCCTTGCTGCAAGTTCTTTATCTCTATTGCACCATGAACAAAGACATTAGTAATAACAAATGGACCTGACCATCTAGACTTTAGTTTGCCTGGAAATAACTTTAATTGTGAGTTAAATAATAATACAAGTTGGCCTTTCCTAAAGTCTTTGATCCTGAGTCTACTGTCGTGCCATATTTTGGTCTTTTCTTTATACATTTTGGCATTCTCGTAGGCCATATGCCTAAGCTCATCAAGTTCATGTAGCTGCAAAGATCTCAATGTCCCCGCATCCTTTACACAAAAATTCAATTCCTTCATGGCCCAAAATGCTTTGTTTTCTAACTCAAGTGGCAAGTGGCAAGCCTTGCCATACACCAACCTATAGGGAGACATGCCTAGGGGTGTCTTATATGCTGTTCTATAAGCCCAAAGTGCATCCTCAAGCTTAAATGACCAGTCTTTCCTATTAGGTTTGACCACCTTTTCTAGGATGTTCTTTATCTCCCTATTGGAAATTTCAGCTTGGCCATTCGAGTGTGGGTGATAGGGAGTAGCTACCCTATGTCTAATGTTATATTTAGCCAATATCTTCTCCATAGCCTTATTAATGAAATGTGACCCCTCATCACTAATGATAGCACGAGGAGTCCCAAATCTAGTGAAAATGTGCCTATGCAAGAAGCTAGTGACTGTTTTAGCATCATTATTAGGACATGCTTTGGCTTCTACCCACTTGGACACGTAGTCTACTGCTACCAAAATGTAAAGGTTACCTGATGATGGAGGGAATGGTCCCATGAAGTCAATGCCCCACACATCAAAGAGCTCCAACTCTAAGATGTAGGTGAGGGGCATCTCATCCTTGCGACTGAGGTTACCTGTCCTTTGGCATTCGTCACAGCTGTGGGCATAGTTGTGGGCGTCCTTGAAGATTGTTGGCCAATAGTAGCCACTCTGAAATACCTTCGCAGCTGTTCTTTGACCACCAAAGTGTCCACCGTAAGGAGATGAGTGACAGTGCTGCAGCACAGACTTCGCTTCAGCAGCTGAAACACACTTCCTTAACAACCCATCAGCACAGGTTCTGTAGAGTGTGGGGTCATCCCAGATGAATTTCCTTGCTTCATGAAGGAACCTCTTCTTCTCTTGTCCTCCCTTGAACACTGGCAATACCTGTGATGCACGGAAGTTAGTAATGTCAGCAAACCAAGGTTCCTCATCGTTATCACGATGAGCCAAAGCAAAGACATGTTCATCTATAAAAGCATCAGAAATTGCGGTCTCCGCAATTTTTTCGCAATTGTGCTGCAATCGAGACAGGTGATCTGCAACCACATTTTCACAACCTTTCTTGTCCCGAATGTCCAAATCAAATTCCTGCAGCAATAACACCCATCTAATCAATCTAGGCTTAGCGTCAGCCTTCCTCATAAGATATTTTAAAGCAGAATGGTCAGTGTATACAATTGTCCTAGTGCCTACAATATAGTTTCTGAATTTTTCACAAGCAAATACTACAGCAAGCATCTCTTTCTCTGTAGTTGTATAATTACATTGAGCCACATTCAAGGTCTTACTAGCATAATAGACAGGGTGTGTCAGCTTGTCAATCTTCTGTCCTAACATGACTCCTACAGCATAGTCACTGGCATCGCATAGCATCTCAAATGGGAGATCCCAATTTGGTCCGACTATGATAGGTGCTGTGACTAGTGCTTCCTTAAGGGTTTTCCAAGCTACTACACATTCTTTAGAGAAGATAAATGGTCTATTTAGCTCTAGAAGCTCGCACAGAGGCTTGGCTATCTTAGAAAAGTCCTTAATGAACCTTCTGTAGAAGCCAGCGTGCCCTAAGAAGCTTCTGATGGCTTTGACATTCTGGGGCTCTACCAACTTCTCTATGATCTCTATTTTTGCCCTATCCACTTCTACACCTGCCCTTGACACTCTATGCCCCAAGACAATCCCTTCGTCTACCATAAAATGGCACTTTTCCCAATTTAGGACTAGGTTGGTCTCCTCACACCTAGCCAGGACTTGTCCTAAGTTTTCTAGACAGGTTTTAAATGAGTCCCCAAAGACTGAGAAGTCATCCATGAATATTTCTATCATGGACTCATCCAACTCAGAGAAGATTGCCATCATGCACCTCTGGAAAGTTGCCGGTGCATTGCATAAGCCAAAAGGCATTCTGCGGAAGGCAAACGTTCCAAAAGGACAAGTGAAGGTGGT
This sequence comes from Herpetospermum pedunculosum, assembly GCA_028017165.1. NCBI lineage: Eukaryota > Viridiplantae > Streptophyta > Magnoliopsida > Cucurbitales > Cucurbitaceae > Herpetospermum > Herpetospermum pedunculosum. The sequence continues at coordinate 53,576,610 of CM051529.1, forward strand.
CTTCTCTTGATCCTTAGGGTCTATAGTAATTTGATTATAGCCTGAATAGCCATCTAAGAAACAATAGTAGGCTCTACCAGCTATTCTGTCTAGCATCTGGTCAATGAACGGTATAGGGAAATGGTCTTTTTTAGTCTCTTTATTTAATTTTCTGTAATCCATACACACTCTCCACCCTGTGACAGTCCTTGTTGGAATCAGTTCGTTGTTCTCATTGACTACCACAGTTATTCCCCCCTTCTTAGGTACACATTGGATGGGGCTCACCCACTGGCTACTAGCTATGGGGAAAATCACTCCTGCATCTAACCATTTTATTATTTCTTTTTTTACTACCTCTTTCATAGAGGGGTTTAGCCTACGCTGGTGATCTACCCTAGGTGTGTGCTCTTCCTCTAGTATAATTTTGTGCATGCAATAAGAAGGGCTAATGCCTCGAATATCAGCAATAGTCCATGCTATAGCCTTCCTATGTTGCTTAAGCAGTAAAATTAAATCAACCTCATGCTGTTCACTTAGCTTAGAAGAAATAATTACAGGCAGCGTATCATTATCTCCTAGATATGCATATTTGAGGTGAGTGGGTAGTGGTTTCAGTTCTAAAATAGGTGGATGCTCAATGGAGGGTTTTAACGGATTTATAGTTCTATCAGTTAAATCTATATTCATACATACATGCTGTGGTTTATCTACAGGCATATTCATTATGTCAGATACATTTAAGTCAGCTACATCTACTTGTACATATTCACTAGCATGCTTGGTTAACAGTACATGCTCTAATTGTTCTTCCATTAGTGAGTCAACAACATCCATGCTAGCACAAGACTCAGAATCAGAGGGATACCTTAAAGCTTTGTAAACACTAAATTTTACCTCTTCATCATGAACCCTCATAGTTAACTCACCTTTTTGAACATCTATGAGTCCCTACCTGTGGCTAGAAATGGTCTACCTAGCAGGATGGGGACCTCCTTGGCTGCCTCATAGTCCAGGACAATGAAATCTGCAAGGAAAATAAATTTGTCAACTTTAACTAGAATATCCTCAATTTTACCTTCTGGATATGCAATGGATCTGTCTGCTAGTTGTAAAGTGACTGTGGCTGGACGTGCTTCTCCCATTCCCAACTGGCGGAATAGGGACAGGGGCATGAGGTTTATGCTGGCGCCCAGGTCACAAAGCGCTCTGCCCACGTGCTTGCCTCCAAGTTCTACAGGTAAGGTGAAGGAACCAGGATCCTTCTCCTTCTTGGGCAGCTTGTTCTGGAGGATGGCACTACACTCCTCGGTGAGGTTTACTGTTTCAAACTCACCAATTATTTTTTTGTTAGTAATAATGTCCTTCAAAAACTTTACATATGAAGGCATAGACTGTAAAACCTCTACAAAAGGAATGTTAACATGCACTTGCTTAAGTATTTCTAAAAATTTATTAAAATGAACTTCCTGTTCTTGCTTCTTTTTAAGCCTTCGAGGGTATGGAGGTGGTGGCACATATGCAGGTACGTCAGGGCGCTTTAGGATAGGTGGAGGCCTTGGAATTTCTTCTACCTCCTCAACAATTGGCTCTAGCCTGGCTCCTGATGTGCTCGTTGGTGGTGGACCTTGGTTTGGCAGAGACTCCAGTGGAGCACTAGACTCAGTGTTCTCTACTCTCTTTGGTATGTCTTTTGTGTTACTCACCAATGGTCTTCCACTCCTAAGTTCAATTGCTTGAACTTGTTCTTTGCCATCTCTCCTTGGTACCTCGGTGTCAGCAGGGAGTCTACCCTGGGGCCTACTTTTAAGTTCATTGGCTAATTGGCCTATTTGGTTTTCCAGGCTCCTAAGAGTAGCTTGCTGGCTCTGAAGAGTGGCATCATTCTTAGCTATATATTCCTTGAGTAGGTTTTCTACAGAAGATCCTACAGGTTGATTGTATGGTTTTTGGTACATTGATTGGTTATGTTGGGGAGTGAAACCAGGTGTTCCACTCGGCCTAGGTTGGTTAGAATTTTGGTTAGTGTTTTGTTGGCCACCCCATGACAGGTTAGGGTGGTTTCTCCAACCAGGGTTATAGGTGTTGGAGTAGGGGTTATTCCTAGGCTGCTGCTGGCTTCCTACATAGCAGACTGAGGATGGATTCCCAGGGCAGTATTCATAAGGGTGCCCTTCCCCACAGAATCCACAGACTAGTGCCTCGCCTTGACTTGGTTGGGTGCCCATTGACATGGCTGTGGCGGTATTGGCACTGGTTTGGAGATTGGCCTGAGCCATTTGCTTGACTAAGTTGGTCAGGGCATTTATTTGGGTGCTCATGGCGCTTAGAGCATCCTTGTCTTGAGCCCTAGTTGGCTCTACTGGATCGTCTGACCACCTACAATGAGATGTTGAGATCTTCTCCAAGATCTCATAAGCTTCGTTGTAACTCTTGGACAACATGGAACCACCAGCAGATGAATTTAGAACTTGTCTGGTGCTGGGGTTGCATCCTTTAAAGAAGACTTCTATTTGGATACACCATGGAATGCCATGGTGTGGACATTTAATGAGAAGGTCTTTGAATCTTGTCCAAGCTTCGTGAAGAGACTCACTTGGAGCTTGTTTGAATTTTATGATATCATCACGAAAGGTCGAATTCCTATCTGGTGGGAAATATTTGACTAGGAATTTTTCTGCTAAATCTGTCCAATTGCGGACAGATCCAGAGGGTAATGAGTTCAACCATGTTTTGGCTTTGTCCCTTAAAGAGTAAGGGAAAAGATATAACCTCAGGGCTTCTTGGGAAACTCCAGGGATTAGGAATGTGTCACTAACTCCTAGGAAGTTCCTAAGGTGGTTATGGGGGTCCTCATTTTCTATTCCAAAGAATTGTCCCACAGTGGACAACATTTGGAACATCACTGGCTTTAACTCGAATGAGTTGGCAGTGATTTCAGGACGGATTATGCTGGGGTTCAGCTCCCCAGGCATAGGTACTAAATATGAAAGGATGGCGCTATCCTTGTCATTCGCTATTTCAATGGGATTGCGAGTGACAGGCACCAGGTTTTGATTTACTCCAGCCATTTCTTCTTGAGGTAATTGCGGAGGAATTGTAGTCTCTGCAATGATTGGAGGTAAAAGGGTTTGTTTAAAGAGACGTTTCTTGGCTCTATTCCTAGCTCTAAGTAATCTCTCGGGCTCAGGGTTGAACTCTAGATCACTAGATGGAGTCTCATTCATAAACTACCCTAAATGGTACCTGAAAAAGAAATGACGATGGATCAAATTCAATGGAAAATACTTTGATGTTTCAGACTTAACAAACTTCGTTTTCACTTAAAATAAGTCCCCGGCAGCGGCGCCAAAAACTTGTTGCGTGCTCAATGTGTAAAGATAAATATGCAAAAGGGTAGAGAGAGCACTTAGAACATGCAAGCATACATGGTCTCACAGCAAGTAGTAAGTATATTTCATTCGTTTTTTCCACAGAGACTCATTTTTAGCTATCCGCGAAGTGTGATTGTTAAGAAAGATGGGATGAATTTGATGGGGTAAAATTGGTTTTTAATTATCTACTTTTTGCTGAATGTAAAAAGGGATATAACATAAACAAATTAAAGTTGAAATCAGACTCAAAGGACAAGAGATGGAATTGATAAACGAAGAAGAAAACAGCTAAACAGAATGAAAATCTGGCAGAATTGCGAGGACCGCAATGTTACCGCAATTAAATAACAGCGAAACTGAGTAAACGGGTGAATTAAGGGCTACTAATGACTATCCTATAGGCATTTTATTACGATTCTCAAGCATTGGATCAACTCTCTATACATCAAACTCACTCTATCTCAAGTATCGTCCGATTCCATGCATTAGAGTCTTAAGTTTACTCGACTTCAAAGTAAGGTCTTAAGCATCTTGTTAAAACAGGAGTGTTTAGTTTGTACTAGGGAAACGCCTATTCCTAGGCCGTTTCCTGATTACCATGAAAGGCTAGCATGATTATATGACTCTGAACTCTTACTCCTTCCAGAGGTTAGGAGTTCTTTGGACAAAATGGATGGCCAATCGAAATTGCCCGTGGGATGAAGCTTACATACAATCAATGATTCGAGAGTTATCCTACATACTTGATGCACGTTTTTTAGCCTATAGTTCTGTCATTAGTATGCCCCTAAGTGGCTTAGCTACTCATGGATATATGGAGAACAGAAAGGGTAGATAAAACAGACATGCTTAGAAAAGAAATATGCTTAAAACAATAAGACAAAACGTAGCAGCAGAAGGTGGAAACTGTGAAATGCAGAATTTTACTTTGATTACTTTGAATGTTCGAACGACAAGGAAAGCTTCAAAAGAAATGATTCAAAGACAGACAACGACGAAATGCAGTAATTAAAGCACTAGGCTAAGAACAACAATGATCAAACTGGAAATAAGAAGAAGAACGACAGAAAAGCAGTAAAGGTGCTTGAAAAGCTTCGTTGCAGTCGCCTCGAATGAAAGGGATGAAAGGTCAGCCTTGCTTGGATGAATCCAATCGAGAGAGAAGAAGAATCTTCTCTCCTTCCTATCAGATTATCGATTCCAACAGCTGAGACTCTCACTCCAACAGACGGCAAAGGAAAACAGAGAGAAATGATGGACTGCGAGAAGACTTCTGCGCTTCGAATGATGATCAAACCTCCGACTTTGGCCCCCTTTTATAGTAGTTTGCAGGTGCGTTTGGGCCAAGGAGAACCATCAATCTTCAACGTCATATATCAGAATGGATGGAGGAGAAAGAACGAATCCCTGAAAATACGGAAATTAACAGAAGAAGATCAGTCAACTTACGGTTTTCACTTGAATAATTGCGGTCACCGCAATGTTTTCGCAATTCATTCGCAATGCTCATTTTTCATTCTTTTCCTTCGGTTTTCAACCCTTTTTCTACCTATTGTGCATAAGTCCTAAATTAGCTACCTTCTTCTAATTCTCATGTTAAAGCATAGGTTTAGGCTAAATGCTATCAAAAACACCTAAAAGTGTACATCTTCTTAAGCTAAATGGGTCCTAAATAAGTCACTTTCAGAGACTTAACACATGCCCCCAACGTCTCCTCCATGGAATCATCCTGCTGTGCAGGAACATCAGGGCTGTCTTCCCTCATGGGAGAAAAGACTTCGTCTTCCCCAGCATCGCCACTGCCCTGCGTGGACTCTTGATAATCCCCATATGGGAATTCAGGATCAGGCCGTGGAGAATTGTGCAATGGCGTGGGATTGTGCTCTGCTGATGGTGTCTGCGCAGAACTCAGTGGCGAAGACGGCAGTTCAGGACTCTGCGCTGCTGCAGGTGTCGGGTCAGAACTCTGCGGTGCTGGAGACAACTCGGAGCTCTGTGCAGGTGGTGACGACTCTGCGCTTGGCACTGGTTCAGATGGTGAAGGGCTGTCCGCAGGTGATGCGGATGGCGACGAACCTTCTTTGGCTGACTCGTGGGATGTACGATCAGTTTCTTGACTCTCCACAGAGGGAGTCTTCGCTGTGCTTGGTTCGGCGGCCATCTCGACACTCCACCGGCGTTTCTTCGGCGTGCCCGCTGGCTCAGATGGTCCAGCAGGGATCTCAGTGACAACCCTCCACTTCTTCCTACGGATAGGAAGCTTAGGAAGAGGTCCGGTGCGAACGGCACCATCATCTGCAAGGGTGAGCAGTGCTTCCCTCGCAGCCGCTTCAGCTGCGTCATCAGCCTTCTTCTTGGCTGCGGATCTTTCAGCCCGTGTGGACACCATTGTCGAATCTTGGTGATCTTGAGAGTAGAATCAAAGATGAAAAGAATCGCAGAGTTCTTGGAAATCAGAGAATGAGAGAATCGTATCGATCGAGCGCTTTCCAACGGATATAAAGGCAACGGAAAAATCCCAACGGCTCTTTTTTTGCGAATCCAGCAATTCCAGCGCAATTCCAGGGATATTTTTTCATCAAAATCTCAAACTTTGCTCGTCCGTATCTTTTATTTGGCTCAACCGTTTCTTGATTTTAAAAGCTGGATTTACTCTCCTTGATCCCCTCTTTCGAATCCCTGCAAAAACAAATAAAACAAACATTAAATACGCAATTAAAATCACACCACCAAACATACAAACGATAATCGGAAAAACAGAAAAAATAAACTAAGGCATTGGCCTTGACTAAACGAGCACAGTAACCACTCGTTCTCTCTCGTTTGTAACTTCATGCTTCATGTAAGAGGAAGGCCGAGAGAGTCTTCACATCTCCTTCCTCATAATAGTGCTTCAATCTAGCACCATTTACCATAAAAGGCTGTCCTTGCTGCAAGTTTTTTATCTCTATCGCACCATGAACAAAGACATTAGTAATAACAAATGGACCCGACCATCTGGACTTTAGTTTGCCTGGAAATATCTTTAAACGTGAGTTAAATAATAGGACAAGTTGGCCTTTCCTAAAGTCTTTGATCCTAAGTCTACTGTCGTGCCATATTTTGGTCTTTTCTTTATACATTTTGGCATTCTCATAGGCCATATGCCTAAGCTCATCAAGTTCATGTAGCTGCAAAGACCTCAGTGTCCCCGCATCTTTTACACAAAAATTCAATTCCTTCATGGCCCAAAATGCTTTGTTTTCTAACTCAAGTGGTAAGTGACAAGCCTTGCCATATACCAGCCTATAAGGAGACATACCTAGAGGTGTCTTATATGCTGTCCTATAAGCCCAAAGTGCATCCTCAAGCTTGAAGGACCAGTCTTTCCTATTAGGTTTGACTACCTTTTCTAGGATGTTCTTTATCTCCCTATTGGTAATTTCAGCTTGGCCATTCGAGTGTGGGTGGTAGGGAGTGGCTACTCTATGCCTAATGTTATATTTAGCCAATACTTTCTCCATAGCCTTATTAATGAAATGTGACCCCTCATCACTAATGATAGCACGAGGAGTCCCAAATCTAGTGAAAATGTGCCTATGCAAGAAGTTAGTGACTGTTTTAGCATCATTATTAGGACATGCTTTGGCCTCTACCCACTTGGACACATAATCCACTGCCACTAATATGTACAGGTTACCTGATGATGGAGGGAATGGTCCCATGAAGTCAATGCCCCACACATCAAAGAGCTCCAACTCTAAAATGTACGTGAGGGGCATCTCATCCTTGCGACTGAGGTTACCTGTCCTTTGGCACTCATCACAGCTGTGGGCATAGTTGTGGGCATCCTTGAAGATTGTTGGCCAATAGTAGCCACTCTGAAATACCTTTGCAGCTGTTCTTTGGCCACCAAAGTGTCCACCATAAGGAGATGAGTGACAGTGCTGCAGCACAGACTTCGCTTCAGCAGCTGAAACACACTTCCTTAGCAAGCCATCAGCACAGGTTCTGTAAAGTGTGGGGTCATCCCAGATGAATTTCCTTGCTTCATGAAGGAACCTCTTCTTCTCTTGTCCTCCCTTGAACACTGGCAATACCTGTGATGCACGGAAGTTAGCAATGTCAGCAAACCAAGGTTCCTCATCGTCATCACGATGAGCCAAAGCAAAAACATGTTCATCAATAAAAGCATCAGAAATTGCGGTCTCCGCAATTTTTTCGCAATTGTGCTGCAATTGAGACAGGTGATCTGCAACCACATTTTCACATCCTTTCTTGTCCCGAATGTCCAAATCAAATTCCTGCAGCAATAACACCCATCTAATCAATCTAGGCTTGGCATCAGCCTTCCTCATAAGATATTTCAAGGCAGAATGGTCAGTGTATACAATTGTCCTAGTGCCTACAATATAGTTTCTGAATTTTTCGCAAGCAAACACTACTGCAAGCATCTCTTTTTCAGTAATTGTATAATTACATTGAGCCTCATTCAAGGTCTTACTAGCATAATAGACAGGGTGTGTTAGCTTGTCAATCTTCTGGCCTAACATCACTCCTACAGCATAGTCACTGGCATCACATAACATCTCAAAGGGAAGATCCCAATTTGGTCCTACTATGATAGGGGCTGTGACTAGTGCTTTCTTAAGGGTGGTCCAAGCTACTACACATTCCTTAGAGAAGATGAAGGGTCTATTCAGCTCTAATAGCTCACACAGAGGCTTGGCTATCTTAGAAAAGTCCTTAATGAACCTTCTGTAGAAGCCAGCATGCCCTAAGAAGCTTCTAATGGCTTTGACATTCTGGGGCTCTACCAACTTCTCTATGATCTCAATCTTGGCCCGATCAACTTCTACACCTGCCCTTGACACTCTGTGTCCTAAGACAATCCCCTCATCTACCATAAAATGACACTTTTCTTAATTTAGGACTAGGTTGGTCTCCTCACACCTAGCCAGGACTTGTCCTAAGTTTTCTAGACAAGTTTTAAATGAATCCTCAAAAACTGAGAAGTCATCCATGAATATTTCTATCATGGACTCATCCAACTCGGAGAAGATTGCCATCATGCACCTTTGGAAAGTTGCCGGTGCATTGCATAAGCCAAAAGGCATTCTGCGGAAGGCAAACGTTCCAAAAGGGCAAGTGAAGGTGGTCTTCTCTTGATCCTTAGGGTCTATAGTAATTTGATTATAGCCTGAATAGCCATCTAAGAAACAATAGTAGGCTCTACCAGCTATTCTGTCTAGCATCTGGTCAATGAACGGTATAGGGAAATGGTCTTTTTTAGTCTCTTTATTTAATTTTCTGTAATCCATACACACTCTCCACCCTGTGACAGTCCTTGTTGGAATCAGTTCGTTGTTCTCATTGACTACCACAGTTATTCCCCCCTTTTTAGGTACACATTGGATGGGGCTCACCCACTGGCTACTAGCTATGGGGAAAATCACTCCTGCATCTAACCATTTTATTATTTCTTTCTTCACTACCTCTTTCATAGAGGGGTTTAGCCTACGCTGGTGATCTACCCTAGGTGTGTGCTCTTCCTCTAGTATAATTTTGTGCATGCAATAAGAAGGGCTAATGCCTCGAATATCAGCAATAGTCCATGCTATAGCCTTCCTATGTTGCTTAAGCAGTAAAATTAATTCACCCTCATGCTGTTCACTTAGTTTAGAAGAAATAATTACAGGCAGTGTATCATTATTTCCTAAATATGCATATTTGAGGTGAGTGGGTAGTGGTTTTAGTTCTAAAACAGGTGGATGCTCAATGGAGGGCTTCAAAGGATTTACAGTTCTATCAGTTAAATCTATATTCATACATACATGCTGTGGGTTATCTACAGGCATATCCATTATGTCAGATATATTTAAGTCAGCTATATCTAATCCTACATATTCATTGGCATGTTTGGTTAATAATACATGCTCTAATTGTTCTTCCATTAAAGAATCAATAACGTCCATACTAGCACAGGATTCAAGGTCAGAGGGGTACCTTAAAGCTTTATATACACTAAACTTTACCTCTTCATCATGAACCCTCATAGTAAGCTCACCTTTTTGGACGTCTATAAGTGCCCTACCTGTGGCTAGAAATGGTCTACCTAGCAGGATGGGGACTTCCTTGTCTGCCTCATAGTCCAGGACAATGAAATCTGCAAGGAAAATAAACTTGTCAACTTTAACTAGAATATCCTCAATTTTACCTTCTGGATATGCAATGGATCTGTCTGCTAGTTGTAAAGTGACTGTGGTTGGACGTGCTTCTCCCATTCCCAACTGGCGGAATAGGGACAGGGGCATGAGATTTATGCTGGCGCCCAGGTCACAAAGCGCTCTGCCCACGTGCTTGCCTCCAAGTTCTACAGGTAAGGTGAAGGAACCAGGATCCTTCTCCTTCTTGGGCAGCTTGTTCTGGAGGATGGCACTGCACTCCTCGGTGAGGTTTACTGTTTCAAACTCACCAATTATTTTTTTGTTAGTAATGATGTCCTTCAAAAACTTTACATAAGAAGGCATAGACTGTAAAACTTCTACAAAAGGAATGTTAACATGCACTTGCTTAAGAATTTCTAAGAATTTATTAAAATGAACTTCCTGTTCTTGCTTCTTCTTAAGCCTTCGAGGGTATGGAGGTGGTGGCACATATGCAGGCACGTCAGGGCGCTTTAGGATAGGTGGAGGCCTTGGAATTTCTTCTATCTCCTCAATAATTGGCTCTAGCCTGGCTCCTGATGTGCTAGTTGGTGGTGGACCTTGGTTTGGCAGAGACTCCAGTGGAGCACTAGACTCAGTGTTCTCTACTCTCTTTGGTGTGTCCTTTGTGTTGCTCACCAATGGTCTTCCACTCCTAAGTTCAATTGCTTGAACTTGCTCTTTTCCATCTCTCCTTGGCACCTCGGTGTCAGCAGGAAGTCTACCTTGGGGCCTACTTTTAAGTTCATTGGCTAATTGGCCTATTTGGTTTTCCAGGCTCCTAAGAGTAGCTTGCTGGCTCTGAAGAGTAGCATCATTCTTAGCTATGTATTCCTTGAGTAGGCTTTCTACAGAAGATCCTACAGGTTGATTGTAAGGTTTTTGGTACATTGACTGGTTATGTTGGGGAGTGAAACCAGGTGTTCCACTCGGTCTAGGTTGGTTAGAATTTTGGTTAGCGTTTTGTTGGCCACCCCATGACAGGTTAGGGTGGTTTCTCCAACCAGGGTTGTAAGTTTGTGAGTAGGGGTTATTCCTAGGCTGCTGCTGGCTTCCAACATAGCAGACTGAGGATGGATTCCCAGGGCAGTATTCATAAGGGTGCCCTTCCCCACAGAATCCACAGATCGGTGCCTCGCCTTGACTTGGTTGGGTGCCCATTGACATGGCTGTGGCGGTATTGGCACTGGTTTGGAGATTGGCCTAAGCCATTTGCTTAACTAGGTTGGTCAGGGCGTTTATTTGGGTGCTCATGGCGCTTAGAGCATCCTTGTCTTGAGCCCTAGTTGGCTCTACTGGATCGTCTGACCACCTACAGTGAGATGTTGAGATCTTCTCCAAGATCTCATAAGCTTCGTTGTAACTCTTGGACAACATGGAACCACCAGCAGATGAATTTAGAACTTGTCTGGTGTTGGGGTTGCATCCTTTAAAGAAGACTTCTATTTGGATACACCATGGAATGCCATGGTGTGGACATTTAATGAGAAGGTCTTTGAATCTTGTCCAAGCTTCGTGAAGGGACTCACTTGGAGCTTGTTTGAACTTTATGATATCATCACGAAAGGTAGAATTCCTATCTGGTGGGAAATATTTGACTAGGAATTTCTCTGCTAAGTCTCTCCAATTGAGGACAGATCCTGAGGGTAAAGAATTTAACCATGTTTTGGCTTTGTCCCTTAAAGAGTAAGGGAAAAGATATAACCTCAGGGCTTCTTGGGAAATTCCAGGGATTAGGAATGTGTCACTAACTCCTAGGAAGTTCCTAAGGTGGTTATGGGGGTCCTCATTTTCTATTCCAAAGAATTGTCCCACAGTGGACAACATTTGGAACATCACTGGCTTTAACTCGAATGAGTTGGCAGTGATTTCAGGACGGATTATGCTGGGGTTCAGCTCCCCAGGCATAGGTACTAAATATGAAAGGATGGCGCTATCCTTGTCATTCGCTATTTCAATGGGATTGCGAGTGACAGGCACCAGGTTTTGATTTACTCCAGCCATTTCTTCTTGAGGTAATTGCGGAGGAATTGTAGTTTCCGCAATGATTGGAGGTAAAAGGGTTTGTTTAAAGAGACGTTTCTTGGCTCTATTTCTAGCTTTAAATAATCTCTCAGGCTCAGGGTTGAACTCTAGATCACTAGATGGAGTCTCATTCATAAACTACCCTAAATGGTACCTGAAAAAGAAATGAAGATGGATCAAATTCAATGGAAAATACTTTGATGTTTCAAACTTAACAAACTTCGTTTTCACTTAAAATAAGTCCCCGGCAGCGGCGCCAAAAACTTGTTGCGTGCTCAGTGTAAAAGATAAATAAGCAATAAGGTAGAGAGAGCACTTAGAACATGCAAGCATACATGGTCTCACAGCAAGTAGTAAGTATATTTCATTCGTTTTTTCCACAGAGACTTATGTTTAGCTATTCGCGAAGTGTATTTGTTAAGAAAGATGGGGTGGATTTGAAGGGGTAAAATTGGTTTTTAATTATCTAGTTTTTGCTGAATGTGTAAAGGGATGCAACATAAACAAATTAAAGTTGAAATCAGACTCAAAGGACAAGAGATGGAATTGATAAACGAAGAAGAAAACAGCTAAACAGAATGATAAAATGGCAGAATTGCGAGGACCGCAATGTTACCGCAATTGAATAACAGCGAAAGTGTGTAAATGGGTGAATTAAAGGCTACTAATGACTATCCTATAGGCATTTTATTACGATTCTCAAGCACTGGATCAACTCTCTATACATCAAACTCACTCTATCTCAAGTATCGTCCGATTCCATGCATTAGAGTCTTAAGTTTACTCGACTTCAAAGTAAGGTCTTAAGCATCTTGTTAAAACAGGAGTGTTTAGTTTGTACTAGGAAAACGCTTATTCCTAAGCCGTTTTCTGATTACCGTGAAAGGCTAGCATGATTATATGACTCTGAACTCTTACTCCTTCCAGAGGTTAGGAGTTCTTTGGACAAAATGGATGGCCAATCGAAATTGCCCGTGGGATGAAGCTTACATACAATCAATGTTTCGAAGGCGATCCTACATGCTTGGTTCACGTTTTTTAGCCTATAGTTCTGTCATTAGCATGCCCCTAAGTGACTTAGCTACTCATGGATATATGGAGAACAGAAAGGGTAGATAAAACAGACATGCTTAGAAGAGAAATGTGCTTAAAACAGCAAGACAAAATCGTAGCAGAAAAAGGTGGAAACTGTGAAATGCAGAATTGTACTTTGATTACTTTGAGTGTTTGAACGACAAAGGAAAGCTTTGAAAGAAATGATTCCAAGACAGACAACAACGAAATGCAGTAAGTAAAACACTAAACTAGAACAACAACTAATCAAAGCTGGAAATGAGAAGAAAAAGACAGAAAAGCAGTAAAGGTTGCTTGAAAGCTTCGTTGCAGTCGCCTCGAATGAAAGGGATGAGAGGTCAGCCTTGCTTGGATGAATCCAATCGAGAGAGAAGAAGAATCTTCTCTCCTTCCTATCAGATTATCGATTCCAACAGCTGAGACTCCCACTCCAACAGACGGTAAAGGAAAACAGAGAGAAATGATGGACTGCGAGAAGACTTCTGCGCTTCGAATGATGATCAAACCTCCGACTTTGGCCCCCTTTTATAGTAGTTTGCAGGTGCGTTTGGGCCAAGGAGAACCATCAATCTTCAACGTCATATATCAGAATGGATGGAGGAGAAAGAACGAATCCCTGAAATTACGGAAATTAACAGAAAAAGATCAGTCAACTTACGGTTTTCACTTGAATAATTGCGGTCACCGCAATGTTTTCGCAATTCATTCGCAATGCTCATTTTTTCATTCTTTTCCTTCGGTTTTCAACCCTTTCTCTACCTATTGTACATAAGTCCTAGATTAGCTACCTTCTTCTAATTCTCATATTAAAGCATAGGTTTAGGCTAAATGCTATCAAAAACACCTAAAAGTGTACATCTTCCTAAGCTAAATGGGTCCTAAATAAGTCACTTTCAGAGACTTAACACTGGTACCCAGTGGGCATTCTCAAGTTGTCGATCCTCTTTGTATACGGTTTGGTATACAAGAGGGAGCTTTGGGTGGGTCCACCGTATTGAGCTCTGATAGTGTTCGTGATCATGTCCTGCAGTTGTTGGACAGACAGCGAAGCGACCGACGTTGAGTGATGCGGTTGGTCTTCTTGGATGACATTTTTTTCTTTGTCATTCCTCCTTGCTGCAGGAGTTAGACTTGACTCCGCGACCTCACGACTTTGCATCTGGCTCCTCAGTTGGGCAATCTCGAAGTCTTTGTCCTCGACTGCTTTCATCAGGAAGCTAATTTTCTTTTCCATTTCAGCCATCGCTTCGTCGTTAGTGCGCGCATCCGCCATCATTACAGATACGTTGGAGTCAGACACCTTCTCCGGCTGATGAGAGGAGGGAACAACCTCATCGAACAAGGGATTATCCTTGATGATTATCCCAACCTGCGCAGACTCCGTCAGTCGCTTGTATATTTTGCTCACGATGGCAGAAGTGTGCTCGCCCGTCTGCGAGACTTCTTTGATGACGCGGCTGCGGGTGACAGGTCCCCTGTAAGGGCTGTTGGAACTGACAGCCTGGAATGTTGTTTTCTTTGATGTCATTGTTAATTTTTGTTGAGAGAAAGAGATGAAAGGTAGAGAGGTCCCACCGGGCGTGCCAATCTGTTCACACGAGATTTCGACTAAGGATGGAGATTCGAACACGTGTAAATGAATTTGAATTTGTATTTATGTTTGTATCAGTGCGTAGTGGATTACAATCTCTAATGTTTGATCCTCTGATTCTTTCTCTCTCAAATGTAAATGTATCTCGAGGGCTTCGCAGCTTGTTCTCAATGTTGGGTTTGTTTCGAGGGCTTTGGCGCTTGTTCTCGATGTTGAGTTTGTTTCGAGGGCTTTGCAACTTGTTCTCGACGTTGAATTTGGATCGAGGGCTTTGCAGCTTGTTCTCGATGTTGAATTTGGATCGAGGGCTTCGCAGCTTGTTCTCGATGTTGAATTTTGATCGAGTGCTTTGCAGCTTGTTCTCGATGTTGAATTTGGATCGAGGGCTTTGCAGCTTGTTCTCGATGTTGGATTTGTTTCGAGGGCTTTGCAGCTTGTTCTCGATGTTGAATTTGTTTCGAGGGCCTTGCAGCTTGTTCTCGATGTTGAATTTGGATCGAGGGCTTTGCAGCTTGTTCTCGATGTTGGATTTGGATCGAGGGCTTCGCAGCTTGTTCTCGATGTTGGATTTGTATCGAGAGCTTCGCAGCTTGTTCTCGATGTTGAATCTGCAGCTTCGCGTAGCGGTGAAGTCTTCAGATGTTTGAACTTGGAGTGGTGTTCAGTCTTCAGGGAGTCTTGTGAATTCTCTCTGAGCTCTTAGGAGAAGAAATTTTCTGAACCTTAAAAATGAAGAATGAGCTCTCTATTTATAGAGTTCTCATGGGCCTGGATCCAATGGGCTTGGGCTTGGATCCAATGGGCTTGGGTCCAATGGACTTTTGGGTTCTGGGCCCAATTGCCATTTAAATAGTTTTCTGGCCCGATTCGATTTCGAGCCCAATTGAGCTATGACCGAATTTGCTCGGTGTTGTTTATTCGATCCGCCGACAATGATGAAGACACGTGGCGACCGCTGATTGGCCGAAATTTCTCGGTCAACATTATTAAAAAACAGCCCGACTAGATTTGCCATTATTTTAGACTTGATTTTATATAGGAGACGAATTAATAAAATACATAATAAAGGAATCTCCACTTTTTTTTTCTTTTTTTTTTTTTTTTTTTTAATATTTTGTTTGCTTATTTCTCCAACCACTTATAACTTATCTCATTCTCTTCCATGAATTTGAACCTACACCTTTGATCTCCCTTCTTTACTTTTGGCAACTTAAATCTTTATCATTTCTAGATCTCTCTCTCACACTCCTTTTGATCTCTACTTTCTTCTCACTCTCCCTCAATCTCTCCCATCATTGTCATTCAGCTCTCTCTCTCATTTGGTTTAATTAAAATAAAATAATATTATTTTATAGAACCAAATTAAGTTCTACAAAAAAAAAAAAAAAAAAAAAAATAGAATTAAAGGTTTAAAAAACATATCATAAATAATAATAAAAGTAAAAAAAATATCAATCTTTATATTAGTCTTTTCTTAAAATAAATTTTTTCAATAACTATGATCGTTGTTATGTTTTTAAAAAATTAAACACATTTTGAAACTTTAGTGATTTTTTTTCTACTTTTTAGATTTGGGTTAGATTTCACTAATTCATATGAAAAGAAAGGGAAAAGACCTATGTTCTAATTTTTTTTTTTTGCCATATTTTTTTTTAAAAAAAAGTTAGGTTTATATTTTGTAATAATTTATATAAATAATATTAGATATTTAGTAAAAGAACAAAAAAAAAAAAAAAATCACTGCTCATTTTTTTTTTCTTCTAAATAAATACTTGAATATTTAAGGCATATACCACCGATCAAGAGATTAGAGGTTTGAATCCACTCATCCCACATGTTGTTAAAAAAAAAAAAAAAAAAAAATTGTAAGATTTATAAAAGGTGTTTTTCATTAAATGTGTTTTATTTAATAAACTTGATTTAAGTAATATTAATAGTGAACTAACTAATATATTTATAATTCATATACAATTGAAAATTTTGACTAAAATTTGGACAAATATGTCCAAAATGATTCTCCATCTTTTTAGCTTTAATGTATGGTATGGTATGGTATACTTTTCTTTTTTTTAGTGAACTCAAACCATACATAAAATTTGAAACAGTACACACACATTTTTTATTCCTCATTTTTCCTTTCTGGGTATGATTTAAATTTATTTAAAAAACAACAGATTATTTCTTAATAATTTATTTTTTTTTTCTAATTATAAAAACTAGTTATTGAACAGTCAACTTAAATAAAAAGGTAAAAAGATGTTTTATCTATTAAGTTATGTATTGATTGAAAATATATATATATATGAAATACTTTTTTTTTTTTTTTTTTTTTTTTTTTTTTTTTTTTTTTTTTTTTTTTTTTTTTTTAATGAGAGTAGGGAATTTGAACTTCTTTGAAAGTACAGGGCGACTCACTTTGGCTAGAAAAATCCTCCCAAACTTATTTAAAAAGAGAGAAAATTTAAAACAAATCTATTAGATGAACCATATATAATATAGAGAAATTGCATCCGATGTCAATTTAGATGCCAATTTAGAGTAAAATAATTAAAAATATAGCACTTTTTTAAAAGATTTACAAATATAACAATTTTTATCTCTAATAGTATTGTATTAGTGATAGTCTCACTAATAGTTACTGATTTTTTGTCATATTTGTAAAATATATATATATATATATAGTCTTTGAAATTATGTAAAATTTTAATTTTTATATAAATGAAAAGCAGTAAACAAACTTATTTTTTAAAATAATGATAAGTTGATTAAAAAAATAAGAAAGGTATAAATGAAAATAAAGAAAGCCACTATTTTTTCTTCCATTTCTAGAGATCTTGTGTAAGATAATATCTAGAGAATGCATATTCAGTAATGCAAATGGCATAAAAGTAGAATTGTGAGAGCCAAACAAAATTGGAATTGATTCCCTTTATTCACATGGAAACTAAAATCAATGGAGTTTAAATATTGGATGCATAAAATGGGATACAATAAGGAATTGCACAGATTCTCTATCTTAATCACATGGGGCCTTCAAAAACTATCAAGACTTGCATGTGTTTTTCCCTTTTCCCTTTTGGGTTTTGGTATATTTTAGGTTATTTATAGTCTCTCAAATTTAATCGGTAACGATTACGATTTAAGATATGTTTGGATTGACTATTAAATAAAATAATTTTATAAAAATGTTTATAATTAAAACAATGTTCAATTACATTTTCTCAAAATTATTTTTATTTACAAGTTTGTTTGGTTTGTTATATTCTAAGAGTGTTTTTCCTAATGTCAAATTATTATAAAAGACAACTATTAATAAACAATATGAATTAATGAGTTTAAATTTGTATTTCAAAACTATGACCGACGTTGATTATTGTCGATGGTCGATGACGGGGTAAGAATGGTGGTGGTCGTCGGTAGTTGTCGGAGGTCGGTGGAGGTCGCTGTCGCTAGCCCGACGGAAGGCACCGGTGATCGGTCAGAGGTTGCCGGTGGTGGTCGTCGTTGGAGTTCGGCCAGAGTTCTCATCGGAGGTCTCCAACGATTGTCGTCGTCGGTGATCAGGTGGAGGTGGTCGTTGTCGGAGGTTGCCGCTAGTGGCTAGCCGAAAGTGTCGACGGTGATCGGCGGAGGTGGTCGTCGTCGGAGATCGGCCAAAATTTCCGTCGGACGTCGGCGACGGTGGTCGTCGTCGGAGACCTACGACAGTGGCCGGAGGTGGTCGTCGGAAGTCGCTGGCGATCGACGGCGGTGACCAGAGGTGGTCACAAGAAGTCGCCGACAGCGATGTCGGAGGAAGTGGCTGACAACCATACCATAAGTGGAGAAAATTGAAAGGAGTAGTATGAGAGTATTTTGATAATTCTAATAGACTATGAAAATTAGAGAAATTCTCAAAAAAAAAAAAAAATTCTAAAAGTTAATATTAAATGTTTCAGCGAAAATGATTTATTTGCAAAACTAATTCTCCTAGAAATCATTTTGGATGGTTGTCAAATACTACATTTTTTTTCTAAAATGACTTTTTTCAAAAATTAAATTAGTAAGGGAAAACACCCTTAGTCTTTATAGCTTATAAACACATTTGATCCCTAATAAATTTATGGATGTAAGAAGTTTTATTAAATTTTAACAATATTTTTACAATAATGACTAAATTGATAAAAAAAAAAAAAAAAAATATAAGGACTAAGCTGTTACATAGTAAAATTAAAGAATTCAATTGTTACAAATTTGAAGGTTTAAAGACTAAATTGTTATAAATTAAAGTATTATTTTGATCTTACAATTCTATAACTCTTTGAATTAGGGTAAGAAGTTTTGTTTCACCGGATGATTTTATTTGTTTCCTCTGATGAAGTAAAAGTAGGGGTGTACATGGGTTGGGTTGGAGGGTTTTTCAACCCAACCTGAAAATTTCGAGTTGGTGAATTTCTAACTCAACCCAACATTTCTGTCAACCCAACCCAATGGTTGGGTTGGGTTGTCGGGTTGGTATTTTTTATAACAATTTAATTTTAAAACTATATTTTTCTTAATTACTTTCATTTTTACTAAAAAAAAAATCAATAAGTCAAATTTTTAAAAACTAAAGATATTGATTTTAGATTCTTGTTTTTTTTTTTAAAAAAAAAATTGATTTTAGATTCTTGTTTTTTTAAAAATGGGACTGCTCTCAATAATCTCAAATATCATATTGAATGATCTTCTTCTTTAGGTCTCGGCTGTTGTAAACTACTCGTTTATTTCTTTATGCTTATAAAAATTATAAACTTACTAAATTGGCATTAAACAAAAATTACTATAATCCACAAAAAATAAATGTTAGAGAGCTTACAAAGAGAAACAATTTAATCCTATATTTTGTGGGCTCTTCATAAACAACCTTAAAGTCCTTTTCATATTGCTTAAACAACCTAAAAATCATATTGCAAAAATAAACTCCCCAACCAAAATCATAAATAAACAACCTAAATATCATCCTCCGGCGTAGATCTATGGCGGCGAGCGGCGAG
Organism: Herpetospermum pedunculosum; assembly: GCA_028017165.1. Classification (NCBI taxonomy): domain Eukaryota; kingdom Viridiplantae; phylum Streptophyta; class Magnoliopsida; order Cucurbitales; family Cucurbitaceae; genus Herpetospermum; species Herpetospermum pedunculosum. The sequence goes on from CM051529.1 coordinate 53,595,853, forward strand.
ACGGAGATCTACGGCAGCGAGCGGCGTGGTGGAGATCTTCGGCGGTGAGCGGCGACGGCGAGGCTGAGAGCGGCGACGTTAAGGGGAGAAACGGACTCCGAGCGAAGATGGCGAGGCGAAGGGCGACGGAGACGGCGACGAGAGAGAAATAGGTGAGGGAGGCGGAGGGCGACGGACGACGGACGCAATGAAAAACTTAGAGAGAGGAAGTGAAGAATCTGAGAGACTGAGAGATGTTGGGAATGACTTGGATGAATGAATCATTCCTCCTAATTTTTTGGATCATGGAATGAGTTTGTGGCATGAAATCTTCCTCCCAAATTTGTGGATCCATGGAATGAGTTTGTGGGATGAACTCCTCATGTTTCCTCTATAAATACCAAGTTCATTTGTTGTATTTTCACACTAAGCATAAGAGTTTTCATCGATTTGATCCCTTCTTCATCAAGTGCATGATTAAGTTGGGAGTTGTATTAACCTTGAGGAGCAATCGACTTATCAACGATTAAGCACCACAGTCGTGTCGAATTTGCTTTCAAGGTAGTGACATTTTCTACGGCACAACACGTTGTTGTCTTTTTGTTTTCCGAATTTGTTTTACAATTTGAAAGCAAATCACGATGTGTGTAAAATCCGGAAAACATCTTCTAGATCTGTCCAAGTTGGAACCTCTCGACGGATCCAATTACGGTTGTTGGTCACAGAAGCGGATCTTTCTCTTTGACAAAAAAACCCATGGTTTCGTTTAGATTTTGTCGCACACACCAGCTCACCGTCGGCGTCTCAACTCTCGCTCACGATCTCTTCGATTTCTAGTTCACATCGCAGGAGATGTCTCAGTGACGAGCTTAAGTGTTGAAGCTCTGATGTTTGATGCTCTGAAAATATTGAGAAAGAATTAAAGAAAACTTTCTTGAGGAATAACAATAAAGGAATGTCTCTTTTTGTGGGACAAAATCAATCAAAAGCAACAACAAGGTTGAGTTTCCTATTTTTTTATGAGATTAAATATATTTTAAATATTAATATATCTCAGGAGGATTTAACCATATGTGATTCACATTATCATTATATTTGAGTTTAATATTTAAATATATTTAATGGGTATATATTTATTTATTTTATGAGCTAATGATATCAGGTTTGTTTCTCTCATGAATTGGGTGGTCATAATTGTAGACACCGTATTTTGTCCGGCCCTTATTTATCATTATGCTAAGTTTTGCTCGATTTTTGGCATTTCGCTCATTAAATTGTTAAAATTCTTTAATCTCCTATTTTTCTCTTTTTCGTGTTATTTTCGAGGTTTTGGGGAAAAGGCACCAAGAAAAAAATCTTCTCCCGTTTAAGGACGTTTCAAAAACGTTTTGTTTAAGGTTTAGTTTTATGGTTTTGATTTTGGGGTTTCAGATTTGGGGTTATGATTTAAGGAGATTTGAGGTTTTGATTTAGGGTTTCAGGTTTAAGGAGATTTGGGGTTTCAGATTTGGGGTTTTTGATTTAAGGAGATTTGGGTTTTCGATTTAGGGTTTCAGTTTTGGAGTTTTAGATTTTAAGGTTTAAAATTAAATCTTTCAAATAGATTTTTTCAAGATAAATTTCCAAAAAAAACATTTAATTTTAGAATTCGATTTTAGATTTTAATTTGGTCTAGATTTATTTTAAATCTTTTAATTTGGGATTTCGGGTTTTAGATTTAATTTAGAATTTCAAATTTGGATTTATCTAAAAGATAAAATGAAAACTCATTAGAAAAAAGAAATTTCATTAACACTATAAATAGAGGTGATGAAATAGGTGAAAGGGGGAAGTTGGAGAAAACGAGAGAGGCTTTGAGGTGATGAAATAGGTGAAAGGGGGAAGTTGGAGAAAAAGAGAGAGGCTTTGAGGAGGGAAGAATTTGAAAGAGGATTTTAGGAGAACAAGACAAAATGTTGGGATCTCCAAAAAGATAAAAAAACTCCTATATTTTCTCTTTCCTCACTGGTCATCATCTCCCTTCCTCGTCACCTTCATCATCCTTCAATCCCAAGCTCCAGCAAGAGCTCGACCTCCAGTCTCCGTCAACCTTCACGACGACGGCGAAAAATTCAGATCCACGAAGGCAACGACAGAACATCGTGAGATAGAAGAAGGTTGAAGTTTTAAGTTTCCATGCTATTTACAATTTTGTCGTTTCATGAAATTTATAAGTTTGCTCCTCGTTCGAATTCTCATTTAAAGTTTGACTTATCTTAAATTAAATTTTCAAAAACATATTTTAATTTTTATCTTTCATTATCTTTGTTTACATTTTAATTTTTAATTGTTAGGATTTTAAATTAGATTTGTTAAGTTGCTTTAATTGATCTTTTAATTTTTATTTTTCATTCTCTTTGTTTGCATTTTGATTTTTACTTTTTAAGATTTTAAACTAGATTTGTTAAACTGCTTTAATTGAAACTTTCTAAATAAATATAATTTTAATTGGATAAATATATATATGAATTGAGTATTGAATAATGTTATTTCATGAAGTCTCAACTCCGTGAAATGTATAAAATTTCTCAATTTCAGGGCCGAGTAATATGCTTTCATGAAATTTTGGTTTCGTGCAAGTGTACGAAAATCCTCTTCTTTTAATAAAATTGTATTTGTTTCGAGGGCTGAGTAATGTGGCTTTCGTAGAGGTTCGACTCTCGTGCAAGCCCACGAAAATCCTCTCCATCTTTCTAAAAAATATTAAATCAATATGTTTTAAAAATTAAACATTATTATATAAATCTTATGACGGAATTGAGATTTTCTCAAATTCTTGAGTTGATATTTTCCTTAAATTATTTGAGGAAGATTTAAAACAGGATAATTAATTAATGGGTGATTTCACCAACCCTATCAAATTCTTACTTTATTCTTAAAGTTAAGATATGATTAAGTGAGACATTTTTTTTACTTTAATTCTATTTATTTTTCTCAAATTAAGAAACTTTCAAAATTTAGTTGGATATTCTAGGATAAATGTTTTGGCTACCGTTTTTAACGGGATGTTGTAGGGTGCTAGTACCTTCCCTACACTCAAACGACTCCCGAACCTTATTTTTGATTTCGTAGACCACTTTTTAGGTGACCAATCACACCCTAATAATGATTGGTGGCGACTCCTTGTTTTGTTTTTATTTCCTGTAAAAACCCCACTCTAACGGAGGGATGTCGGCCGCTCTGCGTCGCAAAAAACGTTGCGACAACATGACGACTCCACTAGGGACTTTTTTTTAGAGGGTCAGGCCATCATATTTTATCTTTATTTATCAAATTTTCTTTTTTTTTGTCCTTTTTGTTTTCGTTTGATTTATTTATTGATTATGTATTGCTTTATTTAATCTTTATTTATCGATATTACTTTTTATTGCATTGTCATGCATTTCTCACACACATTCACAAGCCTCATACCCGGGCTCTACCTTTTAGGATTAGAATTCATAATCGAGTAATGTCGACCTTCAAGGGGATATAATTCTCCGTGTATAGGCGCACGAATATAAGATTCTCGCTCAAGTTAATTCATTGCTAATTTTTAGCATTCGAATTAATTTGGGGGCCTTTATCCTTATGTTTAGAACTTTACCCTCACATTATTTTTATTTTCAATTTATTCTGTTGTTTATCACATTGATTTTATTATGAGACTTTATTATGGTCCTTGTTTGTTTTTGTTGTTATGCATTGTTTTGTTTAACTTGTTTTATTTATCGTAGTTTACATTGTTTGCATTATCATGCATTTCACACACATGTTCACGAGCCTCCTACCCGGGCTCTACCCTTTAGGATTAGAATCAGAGATTGAGTAGTGTGGCCTTCGTGGAATTTCAGTTCCCATGCAGGCGCATGAAATTCTTCACTTGAGCTAACCACATTGTTTAATCAGTTGAACCGTTTTCTTCTAGGATTGTTTAGAACATAAATCACACTCAATTACATCCTAGAGCCAGTCAACATATGTTTTGTTTTTATTATTTTCATGCATATTTATGCTAGATAGTGTTTATATCATGCACATATTCTTTTTGGGTGTTATTTCTATTGGAATTATTATCGTTTTTTTTCCTCCCTTTATTGTCCTCGCACACAGTCACGAGCCTCATACCCGGCCTCCACCTTTTAGGATTAGAATTGAGAATCGAGTAATGTCGACCTTCAAGGGGATATAATTGCCCCTGTATAGGCGCACGAAAGATTCTCGCTCAAGTTAATTCATTTGCTAATCTTTAGCATTTGAATCAATTTGGGGGCCTTCATCCTCTAAGATTAGAATTCTACCGTCACATCATTCGTAATTTTGTTCATTTTAATTATTTGTGCATTTTTTTTAGTTTGAGTTAATTTTTATGTTATTCTTTTTCTTTTTTTGTTAAAAAAAAAAAATCACACATCGAGTCATAAGTTTCAAGGAAATTTAATTTGTTATTCACCAATTGCATCATCAATTGCACACATGCATCAATAAAAAAAATGTTCATGCATTATCTCATTTGCATGAGAAGTCATAACATTTCAAAAAAAAAAAAAATCATTTGTTGCATCATATCGACCTTGTCATGCATCATAAAAAATGAGCATTCATTAACTCATTTCGTGTCGAATTATCATTCATTCGCATAACATGCATGCATAATAATAAAAAATGTTCATACATCATTAATTCATTTTGCATGCCGAATTATCATAACATGCATGCATAGTAAAAAAAATGTTCATACATCATTAATTCATTTCGCATGCCGAATTATCATTCAATTGCGTAACATCATGCATTCATAAAAAAAGTTCATACATTCACTAACTCATTTCGCAGGCTGAATTATCAGTCACTTACATAACATTACATCACACATTTGTTCATGCATTCATTAACTCATTTGCATGACAAGTCATAACATTTCATAAGAAAAATATCATTTGCATAACATTATGTGTTCATTCATGTGTCGTTTCATTTTTTCATGATATTATATCGTCACATCATGAAAGTTGTTCATGCATTATCTCATTTGCATGAAATGTCGTAAATTTTATAAAATAAAAAAATCAATTGTTGCGTCATATCATTTAGTACATGCATCAAAATTCATTTCATCACATGCCTCAATAATAAAAAAGTTTTTTAAGGGTATCCATGCATTCCTTATTTTATCGTCAAGTCATAAAATCATTTTTTTTGTTTTATTAGAAACATACATTTGTGATTCTACACATGCACATGGAAAGATAATCATGCACGCATGGTTGCATTTCGCGAGGTCATAAAATAATAAAAAAAAATCATTTCTTCGCATAATAATTTCATGCATCGTCTCATTTTGCATATCAAGTCATAAATTCAAAAAAAAAAAAAAAAACATGTTTTCCAATAATTGCATCTTATGATTATTTTGAAAAAAAAAAAAATACAATTTCAAATCTCATCACTTGCATTTAAAAAAATAAAAAAATTATTTATCTTTTTGTGTTTACTTTGATCATCCTTGCTATTGTTTTGATCGTGCTTGTTAGTTAAAATCTTAACAAAAATTAATAACAAAATCATGGTGAATCATCATTTGGAGGAAATAAAAAAATATGAAAAAAAAAGTAATAAAAAATGGGTGCTTTCACGGCTTTCTATGAAAAAATTTCGAGTCTCAACCATTTTTATAACTTTCAAAATACTATTCTCAAGCTTAATTGTTAAGCCAAACTCCAAATTCGAGAGAAGCCGTATTTTGACCTTCATGTGCTAAAATTTATACTACCATCATAGCCCCATGGAACAGTGTTCTAGTTATCACACTGGGTCAAACTCATCTTAGAGTGAGAGTCCAAATTTACTCACGATAGAGCCTTGTACCTGCAGGCCACACATAATTTTGAAGCAATCTACTCAAATTGTAGGTTCACCGTAAAATATCTGGTTAATTTTTATACGGTGTACCTCTATATTTATCTACCCACCAAGCCTTTTGTTAAGCATGCCACACTCGACTATGTGGCAAACCTTCCAAAATTAGCAACCAAAAGTTATCAAGAGACCTTCAAATGTTACGAAATGGTGTTGTACACTTGTGATTTACGGTTTCATAATTAAGACTTGTAATTTCTCATGTACTTCTCTATTCCAGTTTCATCTGTTATATGTTCATCTTCATTTTTCCTATCCTTTCATATATCTCTTTCCTCGATTAGAAATTGATTCCAAGACTAAGGATGTTGGTTTTGAGAGCTAGAGAGTTAGTAACTTTAGAAATTATCTCAGGGTCTTAAATGAGTTTTCGCTCGAGGTTAACATCATCACGATTCCAAGGAGCGTGGATAAAGAACTGACATGGAAGGTCTGCTAGAGCTTCATCAGAGAGATTATATGTTGTCGATCTTCCACATCTCGTTGCACTGTTTCTTTTTGAAAAAAAAAATCGCAAGGATGATGCAATGAAAGCTACATCTTGTAGACGCTTGAAATGTCTCATTTTCAAATTAATAAGTTGGGAAAAAACCTTCACCTTTGCGACACTGGGGCAAAGCCTTCGTCTTTGCCGCTACGAATCAAATTGTCATCAAACTGGGGCAAAACCTTAGTCTTTGCCACACAGAGATAGAATTACTATCTACAAATTGAAGCAAAATATTTGTCTTTACAACACTGGGGCAAAACCTTCGTCTTTGCCACACTAAGGCAAAATCGACGTCAGCAAACTAAGGCATGTGGTCCCACCATTTCTTACCTTTAAAAAAAAAAATAATAAATAAAAAACAGCAAGAATGGTGCAATCAGTAGATCAAAAATCTACATCTCACAAAGCTTGGAAGATCTCTTTTGCACGTCATCATACTAGGGCAAAGCCCTCACCTTTACAAAACTGGGGCAAAACCTACGTTTTTGCCATGCTGAATCAAGTTGTCATCATACTGAGGCAAAGCCCTCACCTTTGCAAAACTGGGGCAAAACCTACGTATTTGCCACGCTGAATCAAGTTGTCATCAAACTGGGGCAAAGCCTTCACTTTTGCAAAATTGGGGCAAAGCCTACGTCTTTGCCACGTTGGATCAAATATCATCAATACTAGGGCAAAACCTTCACCTTTGCCACATTTGAGCGAAGTCATCAGGATAAAGCTTTGCCACATCAAGATTAAGTCAAGATGGGAAATCTCGAGCTTGCTCAAAGAAAAGAGAGTATGTATATGTGATATGATTTCTTAAGAAGCTATTTCTAGTTTTCAAAACCTTTATCCGAGGAAATTGAGTCATATCACCCATCTTTCCTTCTAACCAGTTTCTAATCTCTTATTCAAATGTGAAAATATATTCTCAATCTCTTATTGTCCAAGAGATTATGTGAGTATCACATTTTCGTTTGTTTTCCTTCCAAAAAAAACTTTTCTTTCTTGACTGGTTTCATTCCCTATTTCCAAATTTAAACTCACTTTCTTGTAATCCCACATTTTTTTTTATTACAAAACTGAAGTCACGAAGCAGATTAATCAGTTAAGATGTTCAACACTACCAATTACTTTTGATAGTTCTCTAAACTAGCACATGAAACACTACCCAAAATTCAGTACGTTCAATGTGGTTGAGTGATCCATGATTGACATGCATTTTTCCTCTCAAGTGAAAGCATTCAAGCAAAAAAAAAAAAAAAAAACTCTCAAGTGATGACACTATCATTTTCATTTGATTCTCTGCTAAATATTAGCTTGATAAGATCGATAAACTTAACCAGGGATGATAATTTGATTAAACACAAAAGTCATTTTGATATCACATTTGTTTTCACAAATCATGCATTCGAATCATGCAATTTGATACCATTTTCACATGTCATGGCTAGATGGTAGATCATATGAATCATGCATACATGTTGCAACAGTTATTGTTTTTACCCTTAGCGTTCATGAACATCAATATCATGCATACATGCTGCATTTATGATATTTTGTTAAATGCATATACATATATGTTGCATTCAATCATTCATTACCTTCAACATATTAAGCACACATGTTGCATTCAATCATTCTTCTACCCTTGACATGCACATGCACACATGTTGCATTCATGACATTTATTATTTTATCCTTAGCAAGCATAAACATCAATATCATGCATACATGTTGCATTCATGACATTCGTTACTCTACTTCTAGCATGCCCATGCATACATGTTGCGGCTATGACATTTTGTTAATGCACATGCCTATATGTTGCATTCATAACGTTTGTTTTCTACCATTAGCATGCATATGCATCATTGCATTATGCTTTCAAAGTTAAATTTATTAGCCAAGTCAAGCAAATCAAGGCATATCTTCGTAAAATTGTCAATTACATTGACCGCTTCTCAGAATTAATGAACATTGTTTCATCCATGCCACGTGGCAAATACATATCAACGCATGTACTCATGTTTTGCACATGACATTCGTATGACATTTGAGTTCATCACGTTTTTGCAACTTGCATTTGCATCACATTCTCTGTTGAGGGTCAGCCATAAGTTCGTAATGATGGAGCGACATGCGCAGCGGAAAGCGATTTCGGACCGATGATACTCTAATTTCATCAATTTAACAAATAGTAAACATGCTCAAAGCGACGGAAATAAGAAATTAGAAATACATACCTTTGTAGCTCCAATTTCTTCAAGCCCGCCGACCGTTCCTCGTCACGAACTCTTCCGACCTCTTCTCACGAACACCCCGAGGACCACCCCAGGTAATCCCGCTATCCTCGGCACCGCGCAACGGAGTTGTGGGACTCCGAAACAAGAGAAAAGAAGAAGGGAAGAAGAAGAAGAGAGAAGCTGAGGCTGAGGAAGAACACAGAGGGCTGAAAAAAAAAACTCCTTTTTTTTTTACATTTCGTATACCCCACTTTTGTTTCAATTGAAAAACTTTCAATTTCTCTTCTTCAGCCCATCAGCCCCTCTTTTTGTATCCAGCTATGGCCAACCTTATATATATATAGATTACTTAATATATATATATATATATATATATATATATATATATGTATGTGTGTCTTGCTGCATGCAAGACACATATATATATATATAATTATTATTATTATTAAAAAAAAAATAATAATTTTATTTATTAAACTTTTTAATAAATAAAATATATATATATACTTATTAATTAAACTTTTTAATTAATAATTATTATTTAATTCAATATCAAATATTAATTAAATAATATGACTAAACCCGGTTTTTCGAAAACCGACTTTTTTACACATGAATCCTATTCATGTTATAGGCCATTCTCATATTTAAATCATATTTAAATATGTCTATCCTCATTCCATAAACCGAATTTGAACACTTCAAATTCTTTTTCTTTTAATTTTCTCTTTTACTGTTGCACGACGTTATCCGAGCTAGCCAGGAGAACCTAAATGACCTACAGATCATGAGCTCCAACGATACGAGATTATCCGGTCAAAACTCTTTTAACCGAACTAATCAACATTCGTTAATGTTACCTCTCCAAAAGTACATTGTTTAAGGCCATATTTACCTAGAAATCATGGAAATTCTTGAGTGTTTTTGTTAAGAGTTAGCTTAATGTGTGCTTAAATGTGAGAATTTGAGAAATGATGCCAAATTAAGGCTTATTTGGAAAAGGAAAGAAAAAGGATGCAAAATGATGTAAAAAGAGTTGAAATGTACATTGCAGGAGAATTGCTGAAACATTGCTGTCTCCACAATAAACATTGCGGTCACCGCAAGGAATCCGCAATGCCGAAGCTGCTGCTGCTGACTTTTTCCAGCCATCAGTCATTCTTGTTACGATATTTCAGCCACCTAAGCTTTCACCTGCTGCCACGTGGAGGATTGTTGTTTAGAATGGATGGTTCTCCATGGCTGAAGGTACCTGCAAAAAGCTATAAAAGGAGGTGAAGGGTAAAGGGGAAACACAGCTCGAAAGCGTGGATTTCCCCGTCTCAACGCAGATCTGCATACACAATTTCCTTACCCCGTTTGTTGGAACGAAGAAATCAGCCCTTGGCGTCGATAAATCGAGAGGAAGAGGAGAAGATCCTTCTTCTCTTATGATCGAATTCATCCCCAAGATCAGCTAATCTTCTCCTTCATCCGAGGCGCTTGCGACGAGGAGATCCGTGCACTTTTTTTACAAAGCTTTCTTTACTGCTTTCTGTCTTTCGTTTCCATCTGTTACATTGTTTCGATTCGTTCTTCAATTCACTCAGTTCTTTACTGTTTTCCGTACCTTCGCACGTTGTGTTCTGAACCTTAATTTAGAAAGTAATCATTTAAATCTTTCCAAGTCCTTCACTTTGTTATCTTTGTTCTATCGCTTTCATTTAGTTCTCTGAATCATGCTTAATCAATCCATCTTTTCTAAGTCTTCACCAACCATGAGTAACTAATCACACAAAGGTCTGCTAAAAAAGAATCTATAGGTTAGAAATACGAGAATTCAGCATGTAGGATAGCTTCGAATGCATTGAATGTATGTGTACTTCATCCCATGGGCAATTTCGACCGGCCATCCATTTTGTCTAGAGAATTCCTAACCTCCGGAAGGAGTAAGAGTTCAGAGTCGTCCATTCATGCTAGCCTTTTATGGTAACCAGAAAACGACCTAGAAATAGGCGTTCTCCTAGTACAATTCATTAGCTTGCTTGTATAAATAGGTGTTTATGTCTCACTTGGATATGAGTGAACTAAAGGATCTAATGCATGTAATCAAGAGATGCATGAGACTAAGCTAAATTGATGCATGATAAGTTAATCTACTGCTGAATGATCGTAGTTAATTGCCTATAGAGGAGTCTTAAGTCGACCTTGTTTCTTTATCTCACCCTTAAATCGTTGTTAACTTAATTGCTAGATAATTGCTGAGTCCGCAATTCTATAATTCTGTTTTTGCCTTAGCCATTTTTACAGTCTTTTGCTTTTGCGATTTTATTGCTAGAACATTGCTAGCTCTGCAATTCTTCTTGCTCTACATAATAGTTTAAACCATATTATTTGCTTCGTTTATGTTTGCATCTTTCTTACATTCCTTGTTAGTTTAGTACATCAACCTCAAATCCACCCAATTTAAGTAACCTTATCTAATCTAACACATCAAATCGTTAGTCACTAAACTTAATCTATGTGGGAAAACAAATTAAATTATACTTATCACTTGCTGCAGACCATGTATGCTTGCATGATCTTAGTGCTCTTCGCATTTACATTTTACACACACACTGAGCACGCAACAAGTTTTTGGCGCCGCTGCCGGGGATTTTTTTTAGTAAACACGATTTGTGTTATTTTAGAAGAACTTAATATATTGGAGCTAATCTTTTGCATTTACAGGTACCAACAAAGCTGGTTTATGAATGAGTTTCTAAATCACAATCTAGAATTTGATCCTGAACCCGAAAGGACTTTAAGGGCCAGAAACAAAATTAAGAAACGCCTTTTTAAACAGCCAAAACAACCTGTAATTCAGCACATTGCGGACCACGCAGAGTCAGCGCAATCTCAACAAGCTGAAATGGATAGAGTAGAAGAAGCACCAAACCGAGTACCTATCATTCGCTACCCCATTGAAATTGCGAATGATAAGGATAGTGCTATTCTATCATACCTTGTACCAATACCTGAGGAGCTTAATCCGAAGATCATACGCCCCGAGATTACAGCTCACTCATTCGAGTTAAAACCTATCATGTTTCAAATGCTGTCCACAGTTGGACAATTCTTTGGAGTCGAAAATGAAGACCCCCACAACCACTTGAGAAACTTCCTGGGAGTAAGTGACACATTTGTCATCCCAGGAGTGTCTCAAGAGGCCTTGAGACTTTACCTTTTTCCATATTCATTAAGAGACAAGGCCAAGACGTGGCTGAACTCTTTCCCCTCTGGATCAATTGTCAATTGGACAGACCTTGCTGAAAAGTTCCTAGTAAAATACTTCCCTCCAGATAGGAACTCTGACTTTCGTGTTGACATCATCAAGTTCAAGCAAGCCGAAAATGAATCACTGCATGAAGCTTGGATCAGATTCAAAGATCTTCTACTCAAATGTCCACGCCATGGCATTCCATGGTGTATCCAGATTGAAGTATTCTTCAAAGGATGCAACCCCAGCACGAGGCAAGTCTTGAATTCCTCAGCTGGAGGTTCGATGCTATCAAAGAGCTATAACGAAGCCTATGAGATTTTGGAGAAAATATCAACATCACATTGTCAATGGTCAGACGATCCTGTGGAGCCAAACAGAATGAAGGCTCAAGACATGGATGCACTCAGCGCAATGAGCATCCAGATCAATGCTCTAACCAACCTGGTGAAGCAAATGACTCAACCCAATATTCAACAAAGTTTCAACACAGAGGCAGTTGTTTCAACAAGCACAGCAATAGCCAACCAAGGTGAGGCACTAGTTTGTGGATTCTGTGGGGAAGGGCATATGTATGACTATTGCCCTGCTAATCCATCTTCGGTGTGCTATGTTGGAAGTCAACAACAACCAAGGAAAAACCCCTATTCAAATACATATAACCCTGGTTGGAGAAACCACCCAAATCTCTCTTGGGGTGGACAACAAAGCACAAGCCAAACGCAAAATCAATCAAGACCGAGTGGACCACCTGGTTTCACTCAACACCAACAAACTAGTCAACCCCCATATCAGGAAAAATATGTCAACAATCAACCGATGGGAACATCAGTGGAGAACTTGCTAAAGGAATACATAGTAAGGAATGATGCAACTTTGCAGAGCCAACAAGCAACCTTGAGAAGCTTAGAGACTCTGATCGGGCAGTTGGCAGACGAGCTGAAGAATAGGCCCCAAGGCAGACTGCCTGCAGACACAGAAACTCCAAGAATGGATGGTAAGGAACAAGTTCAAGCTATTGAACTCCGAAGTGGAAGGCCATTGGTGATCGACAGCAGAGAAGCACCAAAGAGAGTAGAGAACGAAGAGTCTAGTGCTCCACTGGATTCTCTGCCTAACTTTGATCAAATACAACCAAGCACAACAAGGGTAAGGCTGGAACCTATCATTGAGAAACCAGAAGAGATTCCTAGGCCTCCCCCTAGGCAACCTGATTTGCCTACCTATGTGTCACCACCACCATACCCTCAAATGTTTAATTTTTATGATGATGACTCCTTTGTTACCTTTGAATCTAAGAAGAGTGAATCAATGGAATCTCCATATGAATTGGGGGAGTTGGTGAAAGTTGAGAAAAATGAAATTGTGCTGGATGAGGCCAAAGAGACTAATGCGCTGCTTGAGGAACAATAATTTGAAATGTTTGAGGTTGCAGCAAGCTTCTCCACCAATGCAAGAGCTGAGCCACCACCACCACAAATGCTCCAGCTGAAGGAGTTAGAAAGAGATGTGCCAGAAAAAGAAGTCTCATCGCATCAAACCTATGTTGTACCAACGCACATAAAGTACAAACCTTGGAATGTTATAACATGCAGTCTCTTTGAAAGAATCAACAATTTCAAGGTGTGGCAGAATGTACGACCCCGTAAATCAAGACTTAAGTATCTTAAAGGAGCAAAAGTGATGCCTCGAAACATTGAAGAATATCCATATGAGGCAGATTGACAAGGGAGATTTCTGATCCCTAAACTCTTAAATTAGGATTTTATCATGCTTTGCTTAGATTTCGTATGTTAGGAGTAGTTTATTTTGGGAATGAAATATTTATATGTGCCAACAATCATAGTCGTTTAGCATGAATTGATGATGCACTGTGGGCATATAGAACTGCATATAAAACACCTTTAGGAATGTCCCCCTATAGGCTAGTTTATGGAAAAGCTTGTCATATTCCCTTTGAATTAGAAAACAAAGCCTTTTGGGGCTTTAAAAGAATTGAACTTTTGCGTAACCGATGCGGGAACATTGCGGTCTTTGCAATTGCATGAGTTGGATGAACTAAGACACATGTCATATGAAAATGCTAAAATGTATAAGGAAAAGACTAAAAGTTGGCATGATAGTAGACTTAGGATTAAGGACTTCAAAAAGAGCCACCATGTTCTATTGTTTAACTCACGATTGAAATTGTTTCCTGGAAAAATAAAGTCTCGTTGGTCAGGTCCTTTTGTGATTACTAATGTGTTTGTTCATGGTGCAATTGAAATTCGAAATCTGGAACAAGGTCAGTCGTTCATGGTGAATGGGGCTAGATTAAAACACTACTATGAGGAAGGAGATGTGAAAACACTCTCGACATTCCTCTTATCCGAAGCCTAAAAGTCAAGCAAAGGAAGATGAGCAAGGGCACTTAATGGAATTCTCTTTATGCTCAATCATGAGAGGAATATGGAATAAATAGTCTTTCGTTATTGTTTTTCTTTTAGATTGATTACAGTATTATTATTGCTAGCTTTAATTAAGTTTGTTTTTTGTGATTTAGGAACGTGGCAATTGGAGATTTTTAAACGACATTCGAGGGAGTATTTCTGATCCCTCTTAAAAACAAGAAAAAAATCTGCTTTTCTGTGACCTGTTACCCCACCAATATCAACTGTTTGTTCTGTTTTAAATTCTTAATTTGCCTAAGTGGAGTAGCTTAGTCTAGTTTAATGTCGTATGATTAGGTAGCTTAGATAATTTTGCTATTTTCTGTAGTTGTTTATGAACGAATATCGCATGCTAGGAGCCTTGATCACAGTTAAAACTGCTCTGTTGGAATCATTGCGAATTCTTTGCGGACACCGCAATATTTTGTTAGTTTAAGCATGCTGGTGTATGACTTTCTGATGGGTTGTCTGTCTTTAAATCTCATGATTTGGCTGCATTACTGATGTCCATAGGTAGTCTGTCTATTGAGCATGCTGGATGAGTGTCAAGTACACCTTTGTTAGTTCTAATTAGCTTCATGAATTGCTGAGCATGTACCTCTGTTAGACCTTACCATGTTGGTTTTAGTAAATTTCTGCTGTTGACTTATCTGCACTATGAGGGTCATTCCATCCCTAGGAGTTTTAAGTCTGTCTGGTTTTTATTTAGACTAGATGCTTCTAAGATAAGTTTGGGGGTGTGTCACCTCAGACTCTCATTGGGGACAATGAGAATTTAAGTTTGGGGGAGGCAACCTCTAGGCTTAGGAACACTCATCTCTCCTTTGAAAAATAGACATTCTTCTTCTAAAAAAAAATGAATAAGAAAGTAAAAGAAAAGTAAAGGGTACTATCTCTCTCTAAGGATGCTGAGTAATCAGGGCCATTTGTGTAACCCACAAGTGGCACTGCATCAAAAGAAAATTCAAAGAGAAGACTTTGCCAAAAGAGAAAAAAGGAAAAGTAAAACCAAGGAAGAAGAATGTGTGCCAAAGAGCTACGACCTAAGTGTTTAGATGTCCTGTGAAATTGAACTCTGATCCTTAGTTTGCTAAACACAGGGCTGTAGCTTGAAGGTACGTCAAGGGAGATGAGTGTCTATCCAACACAGTGATGCTAGGGCTTAGTTTGTTCTATGGATACTGAACTCTGATACTCGTGTGTGCTAAGCCTGGCATGACTTTAAGGAATCCTAGGTAATTTAAAAATAAAGACATTAGAAGCATGTACTGAGTCTAAGTTAAAACTAGGGAGAATTTGAAAGCTTAGGGATAACTGCACAATGAGCTCAATGATATAGGCAGATAAACCAAAAGACAGGAAGTTAGTAAAAACAGAAGGTTTTAAAGGCAAGGGTAATCAGAATAGACAAAGTATGAAGTTAGTTTTAGCCTAAGAGAGTGTCACAGGACAGCAATGCCTTTGACAGTAAACCTATGGAAGTCAGCAAATCAGTTAGGTAGAGTTTAAAAGACAAGTTAGCAGCTAATTATAGAGAAAGTAAGCCTTTATATTGCTCGAGGACGAGCAATAACTCAAGTTTGGGGGTGTGTTACCTCTCTAAAAGTACATTGTTTAAGGCCATATTTACCTAGAAATCATGGAAATTCTTGAGTGTTTTTGTTACAAGTTAGCTTAATGTGTGCTTAAATGTGAGAATTTGAGAAATGATGCCAAATTAAGGCTTATTTGGAAAAGGAAAGAAAAAGGATGCAAAATGATGTAAAAAGAGTTGAAATGTACATTGCAGGAGAATTGCTGAAACATTGTTGTCTCCGCAAGGAATCCGCAATGCCGAAGCTGCTGCTACTGACTTTTTCCAGCCGTCAGTCGTTCTTGTTACGATATTTCAGCCGCCTAAGCTTTCCCCTGCTGCCACGTGGAGGATTGTTGTTTAGAATGGATGGTTCTCCATGGCTGAAGGTACCTGCAAAAAGCTATAAAAGGATGTGAAGGGTGAACGGGAAACACAGCTCGGAAGCGTGGATTTTCCCGTCTCAACGCAGATCTGCATACACAATTTCCTTACCCCGTTTATTGGAACGAATAAATCAGCCCTTGGCGTCGATAAATCGAGAGGAAGAGGAGAAGATCCTTCTTCTCTTCTGATCGAATTCATCCCCAAGATCAGCTAATCTTCTCCTTCATCTGAGGCGCTTGCGACGAGGAGATCCGTGCACTTTTTTTACAAATCTTTCTTTACTGCTTTCTGTCTTTCGTTTCCATCTGTTACATTGTTTCGATTCGTTCTTCAATTCACTCAGTTCTTTACTGTTTTCCGTACCTTCGCAAGTTGTGTTCTGAACCTTAATTTAGAAAGTAATCATTTAAGTCTTTCCAAGTCCTTCACTTTGTTATCTTTGTTCTATCGCTTTCATTTAGTTCTCTGAATCCTGCTTAATCAATCCATCTTTTCTAAGTCTCCACCAACCATGAGTAACTAATCACACAAAGGTCTGCTAAAAATGAATCTATAGGTTAGAAATACGAGAATTCAGCATGTAGGATAACTTCGAATGCATTGAATGTATGTGCACTTCATCCCATGGGCAATTTCGACCGGCCATCCATTTTGTCTAGAGAATTTCTAACCTCCGGAAGCAGTAAGAGTTCAGAGTCGTCCATTCATGCTAACCTTTTATGGTAACCAGAAAACGACCTAGGAGTAGGCGTTCTCCTAGTACAATTCATTAGCTTGCTTGTATAAATAGGTGTTTATGTCTCACTTTGGATATGAGTGAACTAAAGGATCTAATGCATGTAATCAAGAGATGCGTGAGACTAAGCTAAATTGATGCATGATAAGTTAATCTACTGCTGAATGATCGTAGTTAATTGCCTATAGAGGAGTCTTAAGTCGACCTTGTTTCTTTATCTCACCCTTAAATCGTTGTTAACTTAATTGCTAGATAACTGCTGAGTCGGCAATTCTATAATTCTGTTTTTGCCTTAGCCATTTTTACAGTCTTTTGCTTTTGCGATTTTATTGCTAGAACATTGCTAGCTCTGCAATTCTTCTTGCTCTACATAATAGTTTAAACCATATTATTTGCTTCGTTTATGTTTGCATCTTTCTTACATTCCTTGCTAGTTTGGTACATCAACCTCAAATCCACCCAATTTACGTAACCTTATCTAATCTAACACACCAAATCGTTAGTCACTAAACTTAATCTCTGTGGGAAAACGAATTAAATTATACTTATCACTTGCTGCAGACCATGTATGCTTGCATGATCTTAGTGCTCTTCGCATTTACATTTTACACACACACTGAGCACGCAACAGTTAACCCCCAGAGACTCCACTATAGTCCGAGGGTTGCACTCTCCTCACTGTAGATATATTATGTCCTCTGATATAACCGTCACTGGCAAGTCGACCCTTCACAGGTTGTTCGTAATCACAGTTGGGTCATTTAAACCGTTTAACCCCTGCATTACGTCTTGTTCCTTAAGTACCACTGACACCTCTAATGAACAATAGATCTGTGGTCCAACCAACAGATCAGTTAACCCTCTCATCACATGAGAGAGTGAGCGCTCATTGTTCAAGCCTCGAAGTCAGCTATTAAGGGAACAACCTATCTACTAACCCTGAAGAGCGGGTTAGGAGTGAACTTCAATCTTGTTGTACTATGTCCCCAGCTACCTATTCGACTTTATCCCTAAGATGGTAGGCTTATTGAGTCGGCGTTTATGGGCCACTCTCACCCGTGCAAGTCAAAGGATACTATCGAATAAGCAGGAGTTCATAGCGAGCTCAGGATTGAGATCGAGTTACCTAGGTGTTACGTCTCCAAAAGTGACCTTTTTAGGACTTATTTATCTTAGAAAGATGTGCACTCTTAGGTGTTTTTGAGAGGATTTAGCTTAAACCTATGCTTATATATGAGAATTAGAAGAAGGTAGCTAAATTAGGACTTGTGTGCAAAAGGAAAGAAAAGGATTAAAAACCGAAGTTAAAAGAAGGAAAAATGCGCATTGCGGCAGCATTGCGGAAACATTGCTAAAACCGCAATGTTTCAAGTGAAATCCATAAGTTGACTGATCTTTTTCTGTTAATTTCCGTTATTTCAGGGATTCGTTCTTTCTCCTCCATCCATTTTGAAGTACGACATTGAGGATGGATGGTTCTCCTTGGCTCAAACGCACCTGCAGATTACTATAAAAGGGGGTCAAAGTAGAGGGTTTGATCATCATCCGAAAGCGTAGAAGTCTCTTCGCAGCTCCATCTTTTCTCCTGTTTTTCTTCTCCGTCTGTTGGTTTGAGAGGTTCAGCTGTTGGATTCGACAGCTGTTGGATTCATCTTCTCTCCTGATTGGATTCATCCAAGCAAGGCTACCCTTTCTTCCCTTTCAGCCGAGGCATTTGCGACGAGGCGTTCAAGCTCAATTACTGCTTTCTGTCTTTTATTTCTAATTTCCAGCTCTGTTTAGTTGTTGTTTCTCTTCCAGTAGCTAGCTCATTTCACTTCGTTGTTTTCTGTCTTTATGTTATTCACTTTAAGCTTTCCTTTGTTCATTCCAACAATCAAGTAATCAAAGCACAATTCATTACTTCACAGCTCCTTATCTTTTGCTGCTACTGTTTTACCTTGCTGTTTTAAGTTTATTTCTCTTCTAAGCATGTCTACTTCATCTCTTATTTCTGTTCTCTCTATTTCCATGAGTAGCTAAGTCACATAGGGGCATGCTAATGACAATACTATAGGCTAAAAAACGTGAACCAAGCATGTAGGATAGCTCTCGAATGCATTGATTGTATGTAAGCTTCATCCCACGGGCAATTTCGATTGGCCATCCATTTTGTCCAAAGAACTCCTAACCTCTGGAAGGAGTAAGAGTTCAGAGTCATACACTCATGCTAGCCTTTCAAGGTAGCCAAAAAACGACCTAGGAATAGGCGTTTTCCTAGTACAAACCATATCTTTCTACTTTAACAAGATGCTTAAGACCTTACTTGGACATGAGTAAACTAAAGAATCTAATGCATGAAATCGGAAGATACATGAGATTGAGTTAGTTTGATGCATAGTGAGTTAATCCAGTGCTTGAGAATCGTATAAAAATGCCTATAGAGGAGTCGTTAGTAGCCCTTGTTTCTCCATTTTACACACTTTCGCTGTTAGTAACATTGCGGTAGAATTGCTGTTCTCGCAATTCTGCTAAGTTTAAAATTCTGTTTAGCCAATTTCCTCTTCGTTTGTAATCTCTTCTCTTTTCATTTGAGTTTATCTTTGACTTGCACTTGTTTATGTTGCTACCCTTTACTTATTCCTTAGAAATTAGACAACTTAAAACCAATTCTACCCCCTCAAATCCACCCATTCTTTCTTAACAATACACTTCACGAGTAGCGCATAATAAATCTCTGTGGGAAAACGAATGAAAAAATACTTACTACTTGCTATAAGATCATGTATGCTTGCATGTTCTGAGTGCTCTCTCTCTCTTATTGCTTATTTATTTTAACACATTGAGCACGCAACAAGTTTTTGGCGCCGCTGCCGGGGATTTATTTTAGTGAAAACGAAGTTTGTTAAGTTTGAAACACCAAGTTATTGTCTATTGAAGCTGATCTATTTTCATTTCTTTTGCAGGTACCATTGGGTTAGTTTATGAATGAGCCTTCAAGTAGTGATCTAGAGTTCAACCCTGAGCCTGAGAGATTATTTAAGGCTAGGAATAGAGCCAAGAAACGTCTCTTTAAACAACCCTCTATACCTCCAATAATTGCGGGAACCGCAATTCCTCCGCAATTCGATCAAGAAGAAATGGATAGATTAGTTCCCAATCCGGTGCCTGTCACTCGCAATCCCATCGAAATAGCGAATGATAAGGATAGCGCCATACTCTCTTACCTAGTACCTATGCCTGGGGAGCTGAACCCCAGCATAATCCGCCCTGAAATCACTGCCAACTCATTCGAGTTAAAGCCAGTGATGTTCCAAATGTTGTCCACTGTGGGACAATTCTTTGGAGTGGAAAATGAGGATCCCCACAACCATCTTAGAAACTTCCTAGGAGTCAGTGATACATTCATCATCCCCGGAGTTTCCCAAGAAGCCTTGAGGCTCTACCTCTTCCCTTACTCATTGAGGGACAAGGCAAAGACGTGGTTAAACTCATTACCCTCTGGATCAGTCCTCAATTGGACAGACTTGGCAGAAAAATTCCTAGTTAAGTATTTCCCACCTGATAGGAATTCTACCTTTCGTGATGATATAATCAAGTTCAAACAAGCTGAGAATGAGTCTCTTCACGAAGCTTGGACAAGGTTCAAAGACCTTCTTCTTAAATGTCCACACCATGGCATTCCATGGTGTATCCAAATAGAGGTCTTCTTCAAAGGATGCAACCCCAGCACCAGACAAGTGCTAAATTCATCTGCTGGTGGTTCCATGTTGTCCAAGAGTTATAACGAAGCCTATGAGATCTTGGAGAAGATCTCAGCATCTCACTGTAGGTGGTCAGATGATCCAGTTGAGCCAACTAGAGCTCAAGACAAGGACGCACTCAATGCCATGAGTAGCCAAATAAGTGCCCTGACCAACCTAGTCAAGCAAATGGCTCAAGCCAATCTCCAAACAAGTGTCAACACCGCCACAACCATGTCAATGGGCACCCAACCAAGTCAAGGGGAGACACTTATCTGTGGATTCTGTGGGGAAGGTGTTAAGTCTCTGAAAGTGACTTATTTAGGACCCATTTAGCTTAAGAAGATGTACACATTTAGGTGTTTTTGTTAGCATTTAGCCTAAACCTATGCTTTAATATGAGAATTAGAAGAAGGTAGCTAATATAGGACTTATGTACAATAGGTAGAAAAAGGGTTGAAAACCGAAGGAAAAGAATGAAAAAATGAGCATTGCGAATGAATTGCGAAAACATTGCTGAGGCCGCAATTATTCAAGTGAAAACCGTAAGTTGACTGATCTTTTTCTGTTAATTTCCGTAATTTCAGGGATTCATTCTTTCTCCTCCATCCATTCTGATATACGACGTTGAAGATTGATGGTTCTCCTTGGCCCAAACGCACCTGCAAACTACTATAAAAGGGGGTCAAAGTCGGAGGTTTGATCATCACTCGAAGCGCAGAAGTCTTCTCGCAGTCCACCATTTCCATCTGTTTTCCTTTGCCGTCTGTTGGAGTGAGAGTCTCAGCTGTTGGAATCGATAATCTGATAGGAAGGAGGGAAGATTCTTCTTCTCTCTCGATTGGATTCATCCAAGCAAGGCTGATCTTTCATCCCCTTCATTCGAGGCGACTGCCACGAAGCTTTCCAGCAACTCTTTACTGTTTTTCTGTCTTTCTCTTCTGTTTTACATTCTGCTTCGTGCTGTTCTTTTCCTAAGTAGCTAGATTAGTTAGTTCGTTGCTTTCTGTCTTGTTGCTATTTACTTTACAGCTTTTGTCTGTTCAACAAACAATTTCAGTAATTAAAGTTCATTTCTGCATTTCTCATTTCCTATCTTCTGCTACGGGTTTGGCTTATTGTTTTAAGCACATTTCCCTTCTAAGCATGTCTATCTTATCTGCCATTTCTGTTCTCTATATATCCATGAGTAGCTAAGTCACTTAGGGGCATGCTAATGACAGAACTATAGGCTAAAAAACGTGAATCAAGTAGGCAGATTAACACTCGAACATTGATTGTATGTAAGCTTCATCCCACGGGCAATTTCGATTGGCCATCCATTTTGTCCAAAGAACTCCTAACCTCTGGAAGGAGTAAGAGTTCAGAATCATATAATCATGCTAGCCTTTCATGGTAATCAGGAAACGGCCTAGGAATAGGCGTTTCCCTAGTACAACTGAACACTCCTGCGTAAATAAGATGCTTGAGACCTTACTTTGAAGTCGAGTAAACTTAAGACTCTAATGCATGGAATCGGACGATACTTGAGATAGAGTGAGTTTGATGTATAGAGAGTTGATCCAAAGCTTGATAATCGTAATAAACTGCCTATAGGATAGTCATTAGTAGCCCTTAATTCGCCCATTTACATACTTTTGCTGTTGAGTTAATTGCGGATTAATTGCGGTTCTCGCAATTCTGCTAAGTTGCATTCTGTTTAGCTGTTTTCTTCCTCGTTTATTAATTCCATCTCTTGTCCTTTGCATCTAATTTCAACTTGCATTTGTTTATGTTATATCCCTTTATACATTCAGCAAAAATTAGATAATTAAAAACCAATTTTACCCCATCAAATTCATCCCATCTTTCTTAACAATCACACTTCGCGAATAGCTAAAAATGAGTCTCTGAGGATAAAACGAATGAAATATACTTACTACTTGCTGTGAGACCATGTATGCTTGCATGTTCTAAGTGCTCTCCTTACCCTTTTGCATATTTATCTTTACACATTGAGCACGCAACAAGTTTTTGGCGCCGCTGCCGGGGACTTATTTTAAGTGAAAACGAAGTTTGTTAAGTCTGAAACATCAAATTATTTTCCATTGAATTTGATCCATCTTCATTTCTTTTTCAGGTACCATTTAGGGTAGTTTATGAATGAGACTCCAAGTAGTGATCTAGAGTTCAACCCTGAGCCCGAGAGATTACTTAGAGCTAGGAATAGAGCCAAGAAACGTCTCTTTAAACAAACCCTTTTACCTCCAATCATTGCAGAGACTACAATTCCTCCGCAATTACCTCAAGAAGAAATGGCTGGAGTAAATCAAAACCTGGTGCCTGTCACTCGCAATCCCATTGAAATAGCGAATGACAAGGATAGCGCCATCCTTTCATATTTAGTACCTATGCCTGGGGAGCTGAACCCCAGCATAATCCGTCCTGAAATCACTGCCAACTCATTCGAGTTAAAGCCAGTGATGTTCCAAATGTTGTCCACTGTGGGGCAATTCTTTGGAATAGAAAATGAGGACCCCCATAACCACCTTAGGAACTTCTTAGGAGTTAGTGACACCTTCCTAATCCCTGGAGTTTCCCAAGAAGCCCTGAGGCTATATCTTTTCCCTTACTCTTTGAGGGACAAAGCCAAAACATGGTTAAATTCTTTACCCTCAGGATCTGTCCGCAATTGGACAGATTTAGCAGAAAAATTCCTAGTCAAATACTTCCCACCTGATAGGAATTCTACCTTTCGTGATGATATCATAAAGTTCAAACAAGCTCCAAGTGAGTCTCTTCACGAAGCTTGGACAAGATTCAAAGACCTTCTCATTAAATGTCCACACCATGGCATTCCATGGTGTATCCAAATAGAAGTCTTCTTTAAAGGATGCAACCCCAGCACCAGACAAGTTTTAAATTCATCTGCTGGAGGTTCCATGTTGTCCAAGAGTTACAACGAAGCTTATGAGATCTTGGAGAAGATCTCAACATCTCATTGTAGGTGGTCAGACGATCCAGTAGAGCCAACTAGGGCTCAAGACAAGGATGCTCTAAGCGCCATGAGCACCCAAATAAACGCCTTGACCAACCTAGTTAAGCAAATGGCTCAGGCCAATCTCCAAACCAGTGCCAATACCGCCACAGCCATGTCAATGGGCACCCAACCAAGTCAAGGCGAGGCACCAATCTGTGGATTCTGTGGGGAAGGGCACCCTTATGAATACTGCCCTGGGAATCCATCTTCAGTCTGCTATGTTGGAAGCCAGCAGCAGCCTAGGAATAACCCCTACTCCAACACCTATAACCCTGGTTGGAGAAACCACCCTAACCTGTCATGGGGTGGCCAACAGAACACTAACCAAAATCCTAACCAACCAAGGCCGAGTGGAACACCTGGTTTCACTCCCCAACATAACCAGTCAATGTACCAAAAGCCTTACAATCAACCTGTAGGATCTTCTGTAGAAAACCTACTCAAGGAATATATAGCTAAGAATGATGCTACTCTTCAGAGCCAGCAAGCTACTCTTAGGAGCCTAGAGAACCAAATAGGCCAATTAGCCAATGAACTTAAAAGTAGGCCCCAAGGTAGACTCCCTGCTGATACCGAGGTACCAAGGAGAGATGGCAAAGAACAAGTTCAAGCAATTGAACTTAGGAGTGGGAGACCATTGGTGAGCAACACAAAGGACACACCAAAGAGAGTAGAGAACACTGAGTCTAGTGCTCCACTGGAGTCTCTGCCAAGCCAAGGTCCACCACCAACTAGCACATCAGGAGCCAGGCTAGAGCCAATTGTTGAGGAGGTAGAAGACATTCCAAGGCCTCCACCCATCCTAAGGCGCCCTGACGTGCCTGCATATGTGCCACCACCTCCATACCCTCGAAGGCTTAAGAAGAAGCAGGAACAGGAAGTTCATTTTAATAAATTTTTAGAAATACTTAAGCAAGTGCATGTTAACATTCCTTTTGTAGAGGTTTTACAGTCTATGCCTTCATATGTAAAGTTTTTGAAGGACATTATTACTAACAAAAAAATAATTGGTGAGTTTGAAACAGTGAACCTCACCGAGGAGTGCAGTGCCATCCTCCAGAACAAGCTGCCCAAGAAGGAGAAGGATCCTGGTTCCTTCACCTTACCTGTAGAACTTGGAGGCAAGCACGTGGGCAGAGCGCTTTGTGACCTGGGCGCCAGCATAAATCTCATGCCCCTGTCCCTATTCCGCCAGTTGGGAATGGGAGAAGCACGTCCAACCACAGTCACTTTACAACTAGCAGACAGATCCATCGCATATCCAGAAGGTAAGATCGAGGATATTCTAGTTAAAGTTGACAAATTCATTTTCCTTGCAGATTTCATTGTCCTGGACTATGAGGCAGACAAGGAGGTTCCCATCCTGCTAGGTAGACCATTTCTAGCCACAGGTAGGGCACTCATAGATGTTCAGAAAGGTGAGTTAACTATGAGAGTTCATGATGAAGAGGTAAAATTTAGTGTTTATAAAGCTTTAAGGTATCCCTCTGACCTTGAATCCTGTGCTAGCATGGATATTGTTGACTCACTGATGGAAGAACAATTAGAGCATGTATTATTAACCAAGCATGCAAATGAATATGTAGGATTAGATGTAGCTGATTTAAATGTATCTGACATAATGGATATGCCTGTAGATAAACCACATCATGTATGTATGAATATAGATTTAACTGATAGAACTATAAATCCGTTAAAGCCCTCCATTGAGCATCCACCTGTGTTAGAACTGAAACCACTACCTACTTGTTACGTCTCCAAAAGTGACCTATTTAGGACCCATTTAGCTTAAGAAGATGTACACATTTAGGTGTTTTTGTTAGCATTTAGCCTAAACCTATGCTTTAATATGAGAATTAGAAGAAGGTGGCTAATTTAGGACTTATGCACAATAGGTAGAAAAAGGGGTGAAAACCGAAGAAAAGGATGGAAAAAAGAACCATTGCGAATGCATTGCGGAATAATTGCGGTGACCGCAATTATTCAAGTTAAAACCGTAAGTTGGCTGACATTTTTCTGTTTAGATCCGACTTTTCAGGGATTCGTTCTTTCTCCTCCATCCATTCGGATATACGACGTTGAAGATTGATGGTTCTCCTTGGCCCAAATGCACCTGCAAACTACTATAAAAAGGGGTCAAAGTCGGAGGTTCAATCATCACTCGAAGCGTAGAAGTCTTTCTGCAGTCCACCCTTTCCACTGTTCTTCCTTTGCCGTCTGTTGGAGTGAGAGTCTAAGCTTTTGGAATCGATAATCTGATAGGAAGGAGAGAAGATTCTTCTTCTCTCTCGATTGGATTCATCCAAGCACGGCTGAATTCTCATCACCTTCATTCGAGGCGACTGCCACAAAGTCTTCAGCAAGCCTTTACTGTTTTCTGCTCTCTTCTTCTCATTTCCATTGCTGATCATTGTTGTTCTTAGTTTAGACATTTCAATTATTGCATTTCATTGTTGTCTGTCTTGGGTTCAGTTCTTTTAAAGCTTTCCTTTGTTATTCAAACACTTAAGGTAATCAAAGTAAGTTTCTGCATTTCACAGTTCTACCTTGTTCTGCTACGAGTTTTGCTTACTATTTTACACACATTTCTCTTCTAAGCATGCTTACTTTAGCTACCATTTCTACTCTTTACATATCCATGAGTAACTAAAATCATTTAGGGGCATGCTAATGACAGAACTATAGGCTAAAAAACGTGAGTCAAGTAGGTAGATTAACACTCGAACATTGATTGTATGTAAGCTTCATCCCACGGGCAATTTCGATTGGCCATCCATTTTGTCCAAAGAACTCCTAACCTCTGGAAGGAGTAAGAGTTCAGAGTCATATAATCATGCTAGCCTTTCATGGTAATCAGGAAACGGCCTAGGAATAGGCGTTTCCCTAGTACAAACTGAACACTCCTGCTTTAACAAGATGCTTAAGACCTTACTTTGAAGTCGAGTAAACTTGAGTCTCTCATGCATGAAATCGGACGATACTTGAGATAGAGTGAGTTTGATGTATAGAGAGTTGATCCAAAGCTTGATAATCGTAATAAACTGCCTATAGGATAGTCATTAGTAGCCCTTAATTCACCCTTTTAATCAGATTCGCTGCTAATTAATTGCGGAAACATTGCGGTCCTCGCAATTCTGCCTTGTTATCATTCTGTTTAGCTGTTTTCTTCCTCGATTATTAATTCCATCTCTTGTCCTTTAGGTCTAGTTTTAACTTTAAGTTGTTTATGTTATATCCCTCTACACATTCAGCAAAAAGTAGTTAATTAAAAACCAATTTTACCCCATCAAATCCACCCCTTCTTTCTTAACAAAACACTTCGCAAATAGCTAAAAATAAATCTCTGTGGGAAAACGAATGAAATATACTTACTACTTGCTATAAGATCATGTATGCTTGCATGTTCTGAGTGCTCTATCCCTTTTATTGCCTAATTATTTCAACACATTGAGCACGCAACAAGTTTTTGGCGCCGCTGCCGGGGATTTAGTTTAGTGAAAACGAATTTGTTAAGTTAGAAAACCAACTCTTAATATCTATTGGAGCTAATCTTCTTTCATTTCCTTTACAGATACTATCAAGCTAGTTTATGAAAGAGTTTCCAAACCTCAACTCGCAACAGAGAGAAACTTTGCAGGTGGAAAACGTATGGGTACGACAAAGTAAATGAATACGCTGCAGAACTTAATTGGAGGACGAGTTTGCCCACAACAGTTTGAAGGATTTTACCAGCCATGTGCTTATTGTGGGGATAATCATAACTTGGAGAATTTCCCAACATTGAATTATCAAGAGAGGCAATATCAACAAAGCTATGACAACCATTATTCGTACATGTGTGAACATGATCAGTGGCAACTCTCAAATAATCCTTGGGAAGAGCATGTGCAAATTGCTCATTATGAAGAGTTCCCCCAACATGAAAACTATCAACATTATGCCCCAACTCCAAGTGAAGAATTATCACCCACTTTGGAGGCACTATGGATAGAATTCATGGAAAGGAATGATGCATCCATGAGGAGAATGGATGTGCAATTAGCTCAGCTCACAAATGACTTACAAGAGCTACTTGCTATAACAAAATCACTACCACCATGCCCTCAGATGTTCGATTTTTATGATGATGAATCTTTTGTTACCTTCGAATCTGAGAAGAGTGATCCAATGGAATCTCCATATGAAATGGTGGAGTTGGTGAAAGTTGAGAAAAATGAAATTATGCTGGATGAGGCCAAAGAGACTAATGCGCTGCTTGAGGAACAAGAATTTGAAATGTTTGAGGTTGTAGCAAGCTTCTCCACCAATGAAAGAGTTGAGCCACCACCACCACAAATGCTCCAGCTGAAGGAGTTAGAAAGAGTTGTGCCAGAAAAAGAAGTCTCATCGCATCAAAGCTATGTTGTAGCAAATATTGTAGAAACAAAACCAACGCACAGAAAGTACAAACCTTGGGATGTTATAACATGCAGTCTCTTTGAAAGAATCAACAAATTCAAGGTGTGGCAGAATGTCCGACCCCGTAAATCAAGACTTAAGTATCTTAAAGGAGCAAAAGTGATGCCTCGAAACATTGAAGAATATCCATATGAGGCAGATTGACAAGGGAGTATTTCTGTTCCTTAAAAGAAAAAAAAATAATAATCAAACTGCTTTTCGTCGAACCATGTGAATTCTGCTGTTTTGAGTAAATATTTGGTCTGTCTTTAATTCTTTATTTTTGCTGTTTAAATTTGTTTAGTGTAGTCTGATGGTAGCTGAATAGGTAGATTAGTTTAGTTTCATTTTTGTATAGCTTGAATGACTGGAAAAAGCATGCATAGGGGCCCTGATCACTGGTATATCTGCCCTGTATCTATTGCGAAATAATTGCAGAATCCGCAATTTTTATTAGTAAATGCGTGTTTTTGACTGACTGTTTAGCTAGGCTGGTTCTGTTTAAATTCTGTCTTTTGCTGCTATCTTGACTACCTTATATAGCTTATCTCAAAGCATGCTGGATGAGTGTCATAGGACACCTTTGATAGTTTAAATTAGCCTCTTAAAAGTGCTCAGCATGCATAGCTTTAAGTCCTTACCTGCCTGTCTTTACGAATTTATGCTGCTGTGATATTTACTTTTAGAATGTTCTGTCTATGCCTAGGTCTTTTAGATTCTCTTTGTTTTACCTTAGACTAGATGCTTCTAGGACAAGTTTGGGGGTGTGCCACCTCAGACACTCATTGGGGACAATGAGTAGTTTAAGTTTGGGGGAGGCCACCCTAGGCCTAGGAACATTCCTCTCTCCCTTAGAAACATAAGCATTCTTCTTCTCCTTTACAAAAAAAAAAAAAAAAAATGAACTGAAAAAAAAAAATGAAGAATAGAATAAAGAGGGGAGTCTCTCTCAGGTTGCTGAGCAATCAATGCCAAGTGTGTAACCCACAAGTGGCATTGCATCAAAAGGCAACCAAAGGAAAGGCTCCACCTAAGAAAGAAGAAAAAGAAGAAGTAGGGAAGAAGAATGTATACCTAGGAGTTGCAACTTTGTGGCTTAGATGTCCTATTTAAAAAGAACTCTGATCCTCAAATTAGCTAGGCACAAAGTTGTAACTTGTAGGGTTGTTTAGGGAGATGAGTGTTTATCCAATGTAGTGATGCCAGGGTTTAGGTTGTTCTCTAAAAGTACTACTGTCACCGTTAATACTAAGACTGGCATGACTCTAAGGAATCCTAGACACATTAAAAATAAAGCTAGAAGCATGTACTGAGTCTGAGGTAAAGCTAGGCAGAATTTGAAACCTTAGGGATAGTGGCATGATATGACAAAAGCAAATAGATCAGTTGTAGGGAGTTAATGAAAACAGAAGGAGTGTTAGGCAGGCGAAGTCAGAAGAAGCTAGATAAGAGGGTAGTTTTAAGCTTAGAAGTGTGTCACAGGACAGCAGTGCTATAGATAGGGATATAGGGGAGTTAGTAAGTGGTTAAAGAAGAAGAAACAGCAGCCTAGGAAAGTCCTTAGATTGCTTGAGGACAAGCAAAACCTTAAGTTTGGGGGTGTGTTACGTCTCCAAAAGTGACCTATTTAGGACCCATTTAGCTTAAGAAGATGTACACATTTAGGTGTTTTTGTTAGCATTTAGCCTAAACCTATGCTTTAATATGAGAATTAGAAGAAGGTGGCTAATTTAGGACTTATGCACAATAGGTAGAAAAAGGGGTGAAAACCGAAGAAAAGGATGGAAAAAAGAACCATTGCGAATGCATTGCGGAATAATTGCGGTGACCGCAATTATTCAAGTTAAAACCGTAAGTTGGCTGACATTTTTCTGTTTAGATCCGACTTTTCAGGGATTCGTTCTTTCTCCTCCATCCATTCGGATATACGACGTTGAAGATTGATGGTTCTCCTTGGCCCAAATGCACCTGCAAACTACTATAAAAAGGGGTCAAAGTCGGAGGTTCAATCATCACTCGAAGCGTAGAAGTCTTTCTGCAGTCCACCCTTTCCACTGTTCTTCCTTTGCCGTCTGTTGGAGTGAGAGTCTAAGCTTTTGGAATCGATAATCTGATAGGAAGGAGAGAAGATTCTTCTTCTCTCTCGATTGGATTCATCCAAGCACGGCTGAATTCTCATCACCTTCATTCGAGGCGACTGCCACAAAGTCTTCAGCAAGCCTTTACTGTTTTCTGCTCTCTTCTTCTCATTTCCATTGCTGATCATTGTTGTTCTTAGTTTAGACATTTCAATTATTGCATTTCGTTGTTGTCTGTCTTGGGTTCAGTTCTTTTAAAGCTTTCCTTTGTTATTCAAACACTTAAGGTAATCAAAGTAAGTTTCTGCATTTCACAGTTCTACCTTGTTCTGCTACGAGTTTTGCTTACTATTTTACACACATTTCTCTTCTAAGCATGCTTACTTTAGCTACCATTTCTACTCTTTACATATCCATGAGTAACTAAAATCATTTAGGGGCATGCTAATGACAGAACTATAGGCTAAAAAACGTGAGTCAAGTAGGTAGATTAACACTCGAACATTGATTGTATGTAAGCTTCATCCCACGGGCAATTTCGATTGGCCATCCATTTTGTCCAAAGAACTCCTAACCTCTGGAAGGAGTAAGAGTTCAGAGTCATATAATCATGCTAGCCTTTCATGGTAATCAGGAAACGGCCTAGGAATAGGCGTTTCCCTAGTACAAACTGAACACTCCTGCTTTAACAAGATGCTTAAGACCTTACTTTGAAGTCGAGTAAACTTGAGTCTCTCATGCATGAAATCGGACGATACTTGAGATAGAGTGAGTTTGATGTATAGAGAGTTGATCCAAAGCTTGATAATCGTAATAAACTGCCTATAGGATAGTCATTAGTAGCCCTTAATTCACCCTTTTAATCAGATTCGCTGCTAATTAATTGCGGAAACATTGCGGTCCTCGCAATTCTGCCTTGTTATCATTCTGTTTAGCTGTTTTCTTCCTCGATTATTAATTCCATCTCTTGTCCTTTAGGTCTAGTTTTAACTTTAAGTTGTTTATGTTATATCCCTCTACACATTCAGCAAAAAGTAGTTAATTAAAAACCAATTTTACCCCATCAAATCCACCCCTTCTTTCTTAACAAAACACTTCGCAAATAGCTAAAAATAAATCTCTGTGGGAAAACGAATGAAATATACTTACTACTTGCTATAAGATCATGTATGCTTGCATGTTCTGAGTGCTCTATCCCTTTTATTGCCTAATTATTTCAACACATTGAGCACGCAACACTACTCACCTCAAATATGCATATTTAGGAGATAATGATACGCTGCCTGTAATTATTTCTTCTAAACTAAGTGAACAGCATGAGGTTGATTTAATTTTACTGCTTAAGCAACATAGGAAGGTGTTGCGCGCTCAGTGTGTATGTAAAATGTAAATGCGAAGAGCGCTAAGATCATGCAAGCATACATGGTCTGCAGCAAGTGATAAGTATAATTTAATTCGTTTTCCCACAGAGATTAAGTTTAGTGACTAACGATTTGGTGTGTTAGATTAGATAAGGTAACTTAAATTGGATAGATTTTGGGTTGAGGTACAGGAATATAAAAGATGCAAGAAGAATGTAAACATAAATGCAAAGCTAGCAAAGAGGTAAAGTCATAATGTGGAAAAGTAGAATTGCGGTTCTTGCAATAATCTAGCAATAAATTAGCAACGATTTTAATGTAAAGTAAGGCAGCAAGGTCAACTTAAGAATCCTCTATAGGCATTTAACTATGATCATTCAACAGTAGATTAACATCTCATGCATCGTCTTAGCTAGTTCTCATGCATCTTCCGATTACATGCATTAGTTTCTTAGATTACTTCTGTCCAAGTAAAGCTAACAACCTAATCATAAACACATGCTAATAAACGTGCTAGGAGAACGCCTATTCCTAGGTCATTTTCTATTTACCATAAAAGGCTAACATGAATGAACGACTCAGAATTCTTACTCCTTCCAGAGGTTAGGAATTCTTTAGACAAAATGGATGGCCGGTCGAAATTGTCCATGGGATGAAGATCACATACATTCAATGCATTCATGCTACTTTACATGCTGAATTCACATACTTTTATCCTATAGATTCATCTTTAGCAAACCTCTATTGAATTAGTTACTCATGGTGTTCGAAGAACTAAAGGAAATTTGTTGATTACACATGAAACAGAGAACTTACAAACCTAATTGATTGAAATATAATTAAATGAAGAACTCAACAAAACAACAAATTGATTAAGAGATGACAGAATGAAGAACTCAATAAAACCAATTGATTACTCTTTTAAGAAAACAATTCATATAATAATCCGTAAACAAACATATGTCAATCCGAAAGCAACAATGAAAGGGAAAAGCAGTAAATGATTCAGAACAACATTTAAAGGAAAGCAGAAATTAAATTCGAAAGCGGTAAAGGAGAGCAGTAAAGGAAAGTAGTAAAGTAAAGCTGTAAATAGCGTGAGGATTTTCCAAGTCGTGAATCGCCTCGGATGAAGGGGAAGATTAGCTGATCTTGGGGATAAATTCAATCAGAAGAGAAGATGGATCTTCTCTTCTTCCTCTCGAATTATCACGCCAAGGGCTTGTTTCTTCGATCCAACAAACGGGGGAAGAGGTTTCGTCTTCGGGATTCTGCACGATCGGGATCTCCTCACTTCTCAGATTGTGTGGAATGAATTGAAGTGGATTCAATTTGATTGCTTTGATCCTTCATTTAACTCTCTTTATATAGCCTCCAGGTGGTTGCAAAAGGTTGCTCAATAATTGTGGATCACCATTCAATTTTGTGAGGTAGTCAAGCTTGACATGTGGCAGCAGCAGGGAGAGTTGACTACTGGAAAAACTCAGTCAACAAAGACTGTTGACTGGGAAAAAAATGCAGCAGCAAAGATTGAATTTTTTAGCAATGTACCTGCAATGTACATTTTAGCTTGTTTTTCATCATTTTTCATTCTTTTTCGTTCATTTTCCAAATAAGTCATATTTTAGCATCATTTCTCAAATTCTCGCATTTAAGCACACATTAAGCTAACTCTTAACAAAAACACTCAAGAATGTACAAGGTTTTAAGGTAAATATAGCCCTAAATAATGTACTTTTGGCGAGGTAACACACCCCCAAACTTGAGTTATTGCTCGTCCTCGATCAATATAAAGGCTTACTTTGGCTGCTAAATCTTGTCTTTTAAACTCTACCTAACTGATTTGCTGACTTCTCTAGGTTTACTGTCAAAGACATTGCTGTCCTGTGACACTCTCTTAGGCTAAAACTAACTTCATACTTTGTCTATTATGATTACCCTTGCCTTTAAAACCTTCTGTTTTTACTAACTTCCTGTCTTTTGGTTTATCTGCCTATATCATTGAGCTCATTGTGCAGTTATCCCTAAGCTTTCAAATTCTCCCTAGTTTTAACTTAGACTCAGTACATGCTTCTAATGTCTTTATTTTTTAATTACCTAGGATTCCTTAAAGTCATGCCAGGCTTAGCACACACGAGTATCAGAGTTCAGTATCCATAGAACAAACTAAGCCCTGGCATCACTGTGTTGGATAGACACTCATCTCCCTTGACATACCTTCAAGCTACAGCCATGTGTTTAGCAAACTAAGGATCAGAGTTCAATTTCACAGGACATCTAAACACTTAGGCCGTAGCTCTTTGGCACACATTCTTCTTCCTTGGTTTTACTTTTCCTTTTTTTCTCTTTTGGCAAAGTCTTCTCTTTGAATTGCCTTTTGATGCAGTGTCACTTGTGGGTTACACAACTGGCCCTGATTACTCAGCATCCTTAGAGAGAGACAGTACCCTTTACTTTTCTTTTGCTTTCTTATTCATTTTTTTTAGAAGAAGAATGTCTATTTTTCAAAGGAGAGAGGAGTGTTCCTAGGCCTAGAGGTTGCCTCCCCCAAACTTAAACTTCTCATTGTCCCCAATGAGAGTCTGAGGTGGCACACCCCCAAACTTATCTTAGAAGCATCTAGTCTAAATAAAAACCAGACAGACTTAAAACTCCTAGGGATGGAATGACCCTCATAGTGCAGATAACTCAACAACAGAAATTTACTAAAACCAACATGGTAAGGTCTAACAGAGGTACATGCTCAACAATTCATGAAGCTAGTTAGAACTAACAAAGGTGTACTTGACACTCATCCAGCATGCTCAATAGACAGACTACCTATGGACATCAGTAATGCAGCCAAATCATGAGATTTAAAGACAGACAACCCATCAGAAAGTCATACACCAACATGCTTAAACTAACAAAATATTGCGGTGTCCGCAAAGAATTCGCAATGATTCCAACAGAGCAGTTTTAACTGTGATCAAGGCTCATAGCATGCGATATTCGTTCATAAACAACTACAGAAAATAGCAAAATTATCTAAGCTATCTAATCAGACGACATTAAACTAGACTAAGCTACTCTACTTAGGCAAATTAAGAATTTAAAACAGAACAAACAGTTGATATTGGTGGGGTAACAGGTCACAGAAAAGCAGATTTTTTTCTTGTTTTTGAGAGGGATCAGAAATACTCCCTTGTCAATCTGCCTCATATGGATATTCTTCAATGTTTCGAGGCACCACTTCTGCTCCTTTAAGATACTTAAGTCTTGATTTACGGGATCGGACATTCTGCCACACCTTGAAATTGTTGATTCTTTCAAAGAGACTGCATGTTATAACATCCCAAGGTTTGTACTTTATGTCCGTTGGTACAACATAGGTTTGGTGTGATGGGACTTCTTTTTCTGGCATATCTCTTTCTAACTCCTTCAACTGGAGCATTTGTGGTGGTGGTGGTTCAACTCTTTCATTGGTGGAGAAGCTTGCTGCAACCTCAAACATTTCAAATTCTTGTTCCTCAAGCAGTGCATTAGTCTCTTTGGCCTCATCCAGCACAATTTCATTTTTCTCAACTTTCACCAACTCCCCCAATTCATATGAAGATTCCGTTGGATCACTCTTCTTAGATTCGAAGGTAACAAAGGAGTCATCATCATAAAAATCAAACATTTGAGGGTATGGTGGTGGTGACACATAGGTAGGCAAATTAGGTTGCCTAGGGGGAGGCCTAGTAATTTCTTCTGGTTCCTCAACGATAGGTTCCGGCCTCACCCTTGTTGTGCTTGGTTGTATTTGATCACAGTTAGGCAGAGAATCCAGTGGAGCACTAGACTCTTCATTCTCTACTCTCTTTGGTGCTTCTCTGCTACTCATCACCAATGGCCTTCCACTCCATAGTTCAATAGCTTGAACTTGTTCCTTACCATCCCTTCTTGGAGTTTCTGTGTCTGCAGGCAGTCTGCCTTGGGGCCTATTCTTTAGCTCGTTTGCCAACTGCCCAATCTGATTCTCTAAGCTTCTCAAGGTTGCTTGCTGGCTCTGCAAAGTTGCATCATTCTTTGCTATGTATTCCTTCAGCAAGTTCTCCACTGATGTTCCCATCGGTTGGTTGTTGACATATTGTTCCTGATATGGGGGTTGACTAGTTTGTTGGTGTTGAGTGAAACCAGGTGGTCCACTCGGTCTTGATTGATTTTGCGTTTGGCTTGTGCTTTGTTGTCCACCCCAAGAGAGATTTTGGTGGTTTCTCCAACCAGGGTTATATGTATTTGAATAGGGGTTGTTCCTTGGTTGTTGTTGACTTCCAACATAGCACACCGAAGATGGATTAGCAGGGCAATAGTCATACATATGCCCTTCCCCACAAAATCCACAAACTAGTGCCTCACCTTGGTTGGTTATTGTTGTGCTTGTTGAAACAGCTGCCACTGTGTTGACACTTTGTTGAATATTGAGTTGAGTCATTTGCTTCACCAGGTTGGTCAGAGCATTAATCTGGCTGCTCATTGCGCTGAGTGCATCCATGTCTTGAGCCTTCCTTCTGTTTGGCTCCACAGGATCGTCTGACCATTGACAATGTGATGTTGAGATTTTCTCCAAAATCTCATAGGCTTCGTTATAACTCTTTGATAGCATTGAACCTCCAGCTGAGGAATTCAAGACTTGCCTCGTGCTGGGGTTGCATCCTTTGAAGAATACTTCAATCTGGATACACCATGGAATTCCATGGCGTGGACATTTGAGTAGAAGATCTTTGAATCTGGTCCAAGCTTCATGCAGTGATTCATTTTCGGCTTGCTTGAACTTGATGATGTCAACACGAAAGTCAGAGTTCCTATCTGGAGGGAAGTATTTTACTAGGAACTTTTCAGCAAGGTCTGTCCAATTGACAATTGATCCAGAGGGGAAAGAGTTCAGCCACGTCTTGGCCTTGTCTCTTAATGAATATAGAAAAAGGTAAAGTCTCAAGGCCTCTTGAGACACTCCTGGGATGACAAAGGTGTCACTTACTCCCAGGAAGTTTTTCAAGTGGTTGTGGGGGTCTTCATTTTCCACTCCAAAGAATTGTCCAACTGTGGACAGCATTTGAAACATGACAGGTTTTAACTCGAATGAGTGAGCTGTAATTTCGGGGCGTATGATGCTCGGATTAAGCTCCTCAGGTATTGGTACAAGGTATGATAGAATAGCACTATCTTTATCATTCGCAATTTCAATAGGGTTGCGAATGATAGGTGCTTGATTTGGTGCTTCTTCTGCTCTTTCCATTTCAGCTTGTTGTGGTTCAAATTGTACTGACTCTGCGTGGTCAACAATGTGCTGAAGTACAGGTTGCTTTTGCTGTTTAAAAAGGCGTTTCTTAATTTTGTTTTTGGCCCTTAAAGTCCTTTCGGGTTCAGGATCAAATTCTAGATTATGATTTGGAAACTCATTCATAAACCAGCTTTGTTGGTACCTGTAAATGCAAAAGATTAGCTCCAATATATTAAGTTCTTCTAAAATAACACAAATCGTGTTTACTAAACAAAATCCCCGGCAGCGGCGCCAAAAACTTGTTGCGCGCTCAGTGTGTATGTAAAATGTAAATGCGAAGAGCGCTAAGATCATGCAAGCATACATGGTCTGCAGCAAGTGATAAGTATAATTTAATTCGTTTTCCCACAGAGATTAAGTTTAGTGACTAACGATTTGGTGTGTTAGATTAGATAAGGTAACTTAAATTGGATAGATTTTGGGTTGAGGTACAGGAATATAAAAGATGCAAGAAGAATGTAAACATAAATGCAAAGCTAGCAAAGAGGTAAAGTCATAATGTGGAAAAGTAGAATTGCGGTTCTTGCAATAATCTAGCAATAAATTAGCAACGATTTTAATGTAAAGTAAGGCAGCAAGGTCAACTTAAGAATCCTCTATAGGCATTTAACTATGATCATTCAACAGTAGATTAACATCTCATGCATCGTCTTAGCTAGTTCTCATGCATCTTCCGATTACATGCATTAGTTTCTTAGATTACTTCTGTCCAAGTAAAGCTAACAACCTAATCATAAACACATGCTAATAAACGTGCTAGGAGAACGCCTATTCCTAGGTCATTTTCTATTTACCATAAAAGGCTAACATGAATGAACGACTCAGAATTCTTACTCCTTCCAGAGGTTAGGAATTCTTTAGACAAAATGGATGGCCGGTCGAAATTGTCCATGGGATGAAGATCACATACATTCAATGCATTCATGCTACTTTACATGCTGAATTCACATACTTTTATCCTATAGATTCATCTTTAGCAAACCTCTATTGAATTAGTTACTCATGGTGTTCGAAGAACTAAAGGAAATTTGTTGATTACACATGAAACAGAGAACTTACAAACCTAATTGATTGAAATATAATTAAATGAAGAACTCAACAAAACAACAAATTGATTAAGAGATGACAGAATGAAGAACTCAATAAAACCAATTGATTACTCTTTTAAGAAAACAATTCATATAATAATCCGTAAACAAACATATGTCAATCCGAAAGCAACAATGAAAGGGAAAAGCAGTAAATGATTCAGAACAACATTTAAAGGAAAGCAGAAATTAAATTCGAAAGCGGTAAAGGAGAGCAGTAAAGGAAAGTAGTAAAGTAAAGCTGTAAATAGCGTGAGGATTTTCCAAGTCGTGAATCGCCTCGGATGAAGGGGAAGATTAGCTGATCTTGGGGATAAATTCAATCAGAAGAGAAGATGGATCTTCTCTTCTTCCTCTCGAATTATCACGCCAAGGGCTTGTTTCTTCGATCCAACAAACGGGGGAAGAGGTTTCGTCTTCGGGATTCTGCACGATCGGGATCTCCTCACTTCTCAGATTGTGTGGAATGAATTGAAGTGGATTCAATTTGATTGCTTTGATCCTTCATTTAACTCTCTTTATATAGCCTCCAGGTGGTTGCAAAAGGTTGCTCAATAATTGTGGATCACCATTCAATTTTGTGAGGTAGTCAAGCTTGACATGTGGCAGCAGCATGGAGAGTTGACTACTGGAAAAACTCAGTCAACAAAGACTGTTGACTGGGAAAAAAATGCAGCAGCAAAGATTGAATTTTTTAGCAATGTACCTGCAATGTACATTTTAGCTTGTTTTTCATCATTTTTCATTCTTTTTCGTTCATTTTCCAAATAAGTCATATTTTAGCATCATTTCTCAAATTCTCGCATTTAAGCACACATTAAGCTAACTCTTAACAAAAACACTCAAGAATGTACAAGGTTTTAAGGTAAATATAGCCCTAAATAATGTACTTTTGGCGAGGTAACAGAAGGCTATAGCATGGTCTATTGCTGATATTCGAGGCATTAGCCCTTCTTATTGCATGCACAAAATTATACTAGAGGAAGAGCACACACCTAGGGTAGATCACCAGCGTAGGTTGAACCCCTCTATGAAAGAGGTAGTGAAGAAGGAAATAATCAAGTGGTTAGATGCAGGAGTAATTTTCCCCATAGCTAGTAGCCAGTGGGTGAGCCCCATCCAATGTGTACCTAAAAAGGGGGGAATAACTGTGGTAGTCAATGAGAACAACGAACTGATTCCAACAAGGACTGTCACAGGGTGGAGGGTATGTATGGATTACAGAAAATTAAATAAAGAAACTAAAAAAGACCATTTCCCTATACCGTTTATTGACCAGATGCTAGACAGAATAGCTGGTAGAGCCTACTATTGTTTCTTAGATGGGTACTCTGGCTATAATCAAATTACTATAGACCCTAAGGATCAAGAGAAGACTACCTTCACTTGCCCTTTTGGAACGTTTGCCTTCCGCAGAATGCCTTTTGGCTTATGCAATGCACCGGCAACTTTCCAAAGGTGTATGATGGCAATCTTCTCTGAGTTGGATGAGTCCATGATAGAAATATTCATGGATGACTTCTCAGTCTTTGGGGATTCATTTAAAACCTGTCTAGAAAACCTAGGACAAGTCCTGGCTAGGTGTGAGGAGACCAACCTAGTCCTAAATTGGGAAAAGTGCCATTTTATGGTAGATGAAGGGATTGTCTTAGGACATAGAGTGTCAAGGGCAGGTGTGGAAGTGGATAGGGCAAAAATAGAGATCATAGAGAAGTTGGTAGAGCCCCAGAATGTCAAGGCTATTAGGAGCTTCTTAGGGCACGCTGGCTTCTACAGAAGGTTCATTAAGGACTTTTCTAAGATAGCCAAGCCTCTGTGCGAGCTTCTAGAGCTAAATAGACCATTCATCTTCTCTAAGGAATGTGTAGTAGCTTGGAAAACCCTTAAGGAAGCACTAGTCACAGCACCAATCATAGTAGGACCAAATTGGGATCTCCCATTTGAGATGCTATGTGATGCCAGTGACTATGTTGTAGGAGTCATGTTAGGACAGAAGATTGACAAGCTCACACATCCTGTCTATTATGCTAGTAAGACCTTGAATGAGGCTCAATGTAATTATACAACTATAGAGAAAGAGATGCTTGCTGTAGTATTTGCTTGTGAAAAATTTAGAAACTATATTGTAGGCACTAGGACCATTGTATATACTGACCATTCTGCTTTAAAATATCTTATGAGGAAGGCTGATGCCAAGCCTAGATTGATTAGATGGGTGTTATTGCTGCAGGAATTTGATTTGGACATTCGGGACAAGAAAGGTTGTGAAAATGTGGTTGCAGATCACCTTTCTCGATTGCAGCACAATTGCGAAAAAATTGCGGAGACCGCAATTTCTGATGCTTTTATTGATGAACATGTCTTTGCTTTGACTCATCGTGATAACGATGAGGAACCTTGGTTTGCTGACATTGCTAACTTTCGTGCATCACAGGTATTGCCAGTGTTCAAGGGAGGACAAGAGAAGAAGAGGTTCCTTCATGAAGCAAGGAAATTCATCTGGGATGACCCCACACTTTACAGAACTTGTGCTGATGGGTTGTTGAGGAAGTGTGTTTCAGCTGCTGAGGCGAAGTCTGTGCTGCAGCACTGTCACTCATCTCCTTACGGTGGACACTTTGGTGGTCAAAGAACAGCTGCGAAGGTATTTCAGAGTGGCTACTATTGGCCAACAATCTTCAAGGACGCCCACAACTATGCCCACAGCTGTGACGAATGCCAAAGGACAGGTAACCTCAGTCGCAAGGATGAGATGCCCCTCACCTACATCTTAGAGTTGGAGCTCTTTGATGTATGGGGCATTGATTTCATGGGACCATTCCCTCCATCATCAGGTAACCTATCCATGGCCTGCTTAATGGACATGCAGAGGAGAATGGCTCAATGGGCCAACTATGCGCAGGCAAGGGACAAGGAAG
This sequence comes from Herpetospermum pedunculosum, assembly GCA_028017165.1. Taxonomy (NCBI): domain Eukaryota; kingdom Viridiplantae; phylum Streptophyta; class Magnoliopsida; order Cucurbitales; family Cucurbitaceae; genus Herpetospermum; species Herpetospermum pedunculosum. The sequence goes on from CM051529.1 coordinate 53,636,781, forward strand.
TTGCAGACCAGTTGGGGTGCATCTTCCCGGACTTCCCTACCAATCTCCTAACTCCATGGGTGCCCCCACGACCAAGGCAACCAGATGAGGATGATGAGAATTGAGTGCTGGTTTGAAGTGCACTAAAGGGAGTATTGCTGTTCCCTTAAGAAACAAAAGACAAATTTTCTGCTTTCTGATAGGATATTGTGAATTATGCTGTTTGTGTTCAATTTTTGATCTGTTTTTAATGTTTAGTTTTATGCTTTTTCTTTTGCTTAGTCTAGTCTGATGTTAGCTGAATAGGTAGGATAGTTTAGTTTTATTTTTAGGATGCATGAGTTACAGGAAAAAGCATGCTAGGGGCCTGAATCAATGTTATATCTGCCCGGATTGAATTGCGAAATAATTGCGGTTCCCGCAATTTTTGTGACTGATTGCATGTTTTGGACTGTCTGTTTAGTTAGGCTGTGATCTGTTAAATTCTATCTTCTGCTGCGAGCATGACTACCTTATATAGCTGATCTTAAAGCATGCTGGATGAGTGTCATAGGACACGCTTTGTTAGTTTAAATTCGCCTCTGAATAGTGCTCAGCATGCATAAACCGTAAGTCCTTAAAACTGTCTGTTATGTTCAAATTTTCTGCTGTTGGAATAATTGCTTTTAAAATGTTTTGCCTATGCCTAGGATTTTTAGATTCTCTTTGTTTTACTGTAGACTAGATGCTTCTAGGACAAGTTTGGGGGTGTGCCACCTCAAACACTCATTGGGGACAATGAGTAGTTGAAGTTTGGGGGAGGCCACCCTAGGCCTAGGAACATTCCTCTCTTCCTTAGGACATAAGCATTCTTCTTCTCCTTTAAGAAAATTTTTTTTGTGATAAATAGAAAAAATTGAAAAAGAGAATAAAGAGGGGAGTCTCTCTCAAGTGTTGAGTAATCAGTGCCAAGTGTGTAAACCACAAGTGGCATTGCATCAAAAGGCAACCCAAGGAGAGACTCCACCTAAGTAAAAAAGGAAAAAGGGAGAAATAGGGGAAGAAGAATGTATGCTTAGGAGTTATAATCTTGTGGCTTAGATGTCCTAGTTAAAAAAAGAACTCTGATCCTTAATGAGCTAAGCACAAGGTTGTAGCTTTTAGGTTTGTCTAGGGAGATGAATGTATATCCAATGTAGTGATGCCAGGGCTTAGGTTGTTCTCTAAAAGTACCACTGTCACTGTTAATACTAAGACTGGCATGACTCTAAGGAATCCTAGGCACATTAAAAGTTAAGCTAGAAGCATGTACTGAGTCTGGAGTAAAGCTTGGTAGAATTTGAAACCTTAGGGATAGTGGCATGATATCATAAAAGTAGTTAGATCAAATAGTAGGGGGTTAACAAAACCAGCAGGTATAGTAGGCAGGTGAAGTCAGAAGAAGCTTGATAAGAGGTTAATTCTAAACTTAGAAGTGTGTCACAGGACAGCACTGCTAGAGATAGGGATATAGGGGAGTCGGTAAGTAGTTAAAGAAGATAAAACAGCAGCCTAAGTAAGTCCTTAGTATGCTTGAGGACAAGCAAAGCCTTAAGTTTGGGGGTGTGTTAAGTCTCTGAAAGTGACTTATTTAGGACCCATTTAGCTTAAGAAGATGTACACATTTAGGTGTTTTTGTTAGCATTTAGCCTAAACCTATGCTTTAATATGAGAATTAGAAGAAGGTAGCTAATATAGGACTTATGTACAATAGGTAGAAAAAGGGTTGAAAACCGAAGGAAAAGAATGAAAAAATGAGCATTGCGAATGAATTGCGAAAACATTGCTGAGGCCGCAATTATTCAAGTGAAAACCGTAAGTTGACTGATCTTTTTCTGTTAATTTCCGTAATTTCAGGGATTCATTCTTTCTCCTCCATCCATTCTGATATACGACGTTGAAGATTGATGGTTCTCCTTGGCCCAAACGCACCTGCAAACTACTATAAAAGGGGGTCAAAGTCGGAGGTTTGATCATCACTCGAAGCGCAGAAGTCTTCTCGCAGTCCACCATTTCCATCTGTTTTCCTTTGCCGTCTGTTGGAGTGAGAGTCTCAGCTGTTGGAATCGATAATCTGATAGGAAGGAGGGAAGATTCTTCTTCTCTCTCGATTGGATTCATCCAAGCAAGGCTGATCTTTCATCCCCTTCATTCGAGGCGACTGCCACGAAGCTTTCCAGCAACTCTTTACTGTTTTTCTGTCTTTCTCTTCTGTTTTACATTCTGCTTCGTGCTGTTCTTTTCCTAAGTAGCTAGATTAGTTAGTTCGTTGCTTTCTGTCTTGTTGCTATTTACTTTACAGCTTTTGTCTGTTCAACAAACAATTTCAGTAATTAAAGTTCATTTCTGCATTTCTCATTTCCTATCTTCTGCTACGGGTTTGGCTTATTGTTTTAAGCACATTTCCCTTCTAAGCATGTCTATCTTATCTGCCATTTCTGTTCTCTATATATCCATGAGTAGCTAAGTCACTTAGGGGCATGCTAATGACAGAACTATAGGCTAAAAAACGTGAATCAAGTAGGCAGATTAACACTCGAACATTGATTGTATGTAAGCTTCATCCCACGGGCAATTTCGATTGGCCATCCATTTTGTCCAAAGAACTCCTAACCTCTGGAAGGAGTAAGAGTTCAGAATCATATAATCATGCTAGCCTTTCATGGTAATCAGGAAACGGCCTAGGAATAGGCGTTTCCATAGTACAACTGAACACTCCTGCGTAAATAAGATGCTTGAGACCTTACTTTGAAGTCGAGTAAACTTAAGACTCTAATGCATGGAATCGGACGATACTTGAGATAGAGTGAGTTTGATGTATAGAGAGTTGATCCAAAGCTTGATAATCGTAATAAACTGCCTATAGGATAGTCATTAGTAGCCCTTAATTCGCCCATTTACATACTTTTGCTGTTGAGTTAATTGCGGATTAATTGCGGTTCTCGCAATTCTGCTAAGTTGCATTCTGTTTAGCTGTTTTCTTCCTCGTTTATTAATTCCATCTCTTGTCCTTTGCATCTAATTTCAACTTGCATTTGTTTATGTTATATCCCTTTATACATTCAGCAAAAATTAGATAATTAAAAACCAATTTTACCCCATCAAATTCATCCCATCTTTCTTAACAATCACACTTCGCGAATAGCTAAAAATGAGTCTCTGAGGAAAAAACGAATGAAATATACTTACTACTTGCTGTGAGACCATGTATGCTTGCATGTTCTAAGTGCTCTCCTTACCCTTTTGCATATTTATCTTTACACATTGAGCACGCAACAGAAGGGCACCTGTATGAATACTGCCCTGGGAATCCAGCCTCAGTCTGCTATATTGGAAGCCTGCAGCAGCCTAGGAACAACCCCTATTCCAACACTTACAACCCTGGTTGGAGGAACCACCCAAACCTGTCATGGGGTGGCCAACAGAATGCTAACCAAGCTCCTAACCAACCAAGACCGAGTGGAACACCTGGTTTCACTCCCCAACATAACCAATCCATGTACCAAAAACCATACAACCAACCTGTAGGGTCTTCTGTAGAAAATCTACTCAAAGAATACATAGCCAAGAATGATGCCACTCTACAGAGTCAGCAAGCTACTCTTAGGAGCCTAGAGAACCAAATAGGGCAACTAGCCAATGAACTCAAAAGTAGGCCCCAAGGTAGACTACCTGCTGACACTGAAGTGCCAAGGAGAGATGGTAAAGAGCAAGTTCAAGCAATTGAACTCAGAAGTGGGAGACCATTGGTGAGCAACACAAAAGAAACACCAAAGAAAGTAGAGAACAATGAGTCTAGTGCTCCACTGGAGTCTCTGCCAAACCAAGGTCCACCACCAACAAGCACATCAGGACCAAGGTTGGAGCCAATCATAGAAGAAATAGAAGAGATTCCAAGGCCTCCACCTATCCTGAGGCGACCTGAAGTGCCTGCATATGTGCCACCACCTCCATTTCCTCGAAGGCTTAAGAAAAAACAAGAACAGGAAGTGCATTTTAATAAATTTCTAGAAATTCTTAAACAAATGCATGTTAATATTCCTTTTGTAGAAGTTTTACAGTCTATGCCCTCTTATGTAAAGTTTTTGAAGGATATTATCACTAACAAGAGAATAATTGGTGAGTTTGAAATAGTAAATCTCACTGAGGAGTGCAGTGCCATACTCCAGAACAAGCTACCCAAGAAGGAGAAGGATCCTGGTTCCTTCACCTTACCTGTAGAGCTAGGAGGCAAGCACGTGGGCAAAGCTCTTTGTGACCTGGGAGCCAGCATAAACCTCATGCCCCTATCACTATTCCGCCAGCTAGGAATAGGAGAAGCACGTCCAACCACTGTCACTTTACAACTTGCAGACAGATCCATAGCCTACCCTGAGGGTAAGATTGAGGATATTCTTGTAAAGGTTGACAAGTTTATTTTCCTTGCAGATTTCATCATCCTGGATTATGAAGCAGACAAGGAGGTCCCCATCCTATTAGGCAGACCGTTTCTAGCCACAGGTAGGGCCCTGATAGATGTCCAAAAAGGTGAGCTCACGATGAGGGTTCATGATGAAGAGGTGAAATTTAGTGTATATAAAGCCTTAAGGTACCCCTCTGACTCTGAATCTTGTGCTAGCATGGACATTGTAGATTCATTAATGGAAGAACAGCTGGAGCATGTATTATTAACTAAGCATGCTAATGAATATGTACAATTAGATGTAGCTGATTTGAATGTATCTGAGATAATGGATATACCTGTAGATAAAACACAGCATGTATGTATAAATAAAGACCTGACTAACAGATCCATGAATCCTTTAAAACCATCCATTGAGCATCCACCCGTCTTAGAATTGAAACCTCTACCCACTCACCTCAAGTATGCATATCTAGGAAGTAATGATACTTTTCCTGTGATTATTTCTTCTAAATTAAGTGAAAAGCATGAGGTTGAACTGATTTTATTACTTAAGCAACATAGGAAGGCTATTGCATGGACTATTGCTGATATTAGAGGCATTAGCCCTTCCTATTGCATGCATAAGATTATACTAGAGGAAGCGCATACACCCCGAGTAGATCACCAACGTAGGCTGAACCCCTCTATGAAAGAGGTAGTTAAAAAGGAAATAATAAAATGGTTAGATGCTGGTGTAATCTTCCCTATAGATAGTAGTCAGTGGGTGAGCCCTATACAATGTGTACCTAAGAAGGTGGGGATGACTGTGGTAGTCAATGAGAACAATGAACTGATTCCAACTAGGACTATCACAGGATGAAGAGTTTGCATGGATTATAGGAAATTAAACAAGGAAACCAAAAAAGACCACTTCCCTCTACCATTCATTGACCAAATGTTAGACAGGATAGCTGGTAGAGCCTACTACTGCTTCTTAGACGGTTATTCAGGATATAACCAGATCACTATAGACCCTAAGGACCAGGAAAAGACTACCTTCACTTGCTCTTTTGGAACTTTTGCCTTTCGCAGAATGCCTTTTGGCTTATGCAATGCACCGGCAACATTCCAAAGGTGCATGTTGGCAATCTTCTCTGATTTGGATGAGTCTATGATAGAGATATTCATGGATGATTTCTCAGTCTTTGGGGATTCATTTACAAACTGTCTAGAGAACTTAGGACAAGTCCTGGCTAGGTGTGAGGAGACCAACCTAGTCCTAAATTGGGAAAAGTGCCATTTCATGGTGGATGAAGGGATTGTCTTAGGTCATAGAGTGTCTAGAGCAGGTGTGGAGGTCGATAGAGCAAAAATTGAAATAATAGAGAAATTGGTAGAACCTCAAAATGTAAAAGCCATTAGAAGTTTCTTAGGGCATGCTGGCTTCTATAGAAGGTTCATTAAGGACTTTTCTAAGATCTCCAAGCCCTTATGTGAGCTTCTAGAGCTAAACAAACCATTCATTTTCTCTAAAGAATGTTTCCTAGCTTGGAAAACCCTTAAGGAAGCACTAGTCACAGCACCTATTATAGTAGGGCCTAATTGGGATCTCCCCTTTGAGATGTTATGTGATGCTAGTGACTATGCTGTAGGGGTTATGTTAGGACAAAAGATTGACAAGTTAACACACCCTGTATACTATGCTAGTAAAACACTTAATGAGGCACAATGTAATTACACAACTACTGAGAAGGAGATGCTAGCTGTAGTGTTTGCTTGTGAGAAGTTTAGGAATTACATTGTAGGCACTAGGACAATTGTGTACACTGACCATTCTGCTTTAAAGTACCTTATGAGGAAGGCTGATGCCAAGCCTAGGTTGATTAGATGGGTTTTGCTGCTGCAAGAGTTTGATCTGGACATTAGAGATAAGAAAGGATGTGAAAATGTGGTTGCGGATCATCTCTCTAGATTGCAGCATAATTGCGAAAAAATTGCGGAAACCGCAATTTCTGATGCTTTTATTGATGAACATGTCTTTGTATTGACTCATCGTGATAACGATGAGGAACCTTGGTTTGCTGACATTGCTAACTTCCTTGCATCACAGGTACTACCAACTTTCAAGGGAGGCCAAGAGAAGAAGAAGTTCCTGCATGAAGCTAGGAAGTTTATATGGGATGATCCCACACTTTACAAGACATGTGCTGATGGTCTGCTAAGGAAGTGTGTTTCAGCTGCTGAGGCGAAGTCTGTGCTGCAGCACTGCCATACAGCACCCTATGGTGGACATTTTGGTGGTCAAAGAACAGCTGCAAAGGTGTTCCAGAGTGGCTACTATTGGCCAACGATCTTCAAGGATGCCCACAACTATGCACACAGCTGTGATGAATGCCAGAGAACAGGTAACCTTAGTCGAAAGGATGAGATGCCTCTCACTTACATCTTAGAGTTGGAGCTCTTTGATGTGTGGGGCATTGACTTCATGGGACCATTTCCCCCATCATCAGGTAACCTTTACATATTGGTAGCAGTAGACTATGTATCTAAGTGGGTAGAGGCCATAGCATGTCCCAATAATGATGCCAAAACAGTCATAAGATTCTTGCATAGACATATTTTTACTAGATTTGGGACACCTCGTGCTATAATCAGTGATGAAGGGACACATTTTATTAATAAAGCCATGGAGAGAGTGTTGGCTAAGTATAATATTAGACATAGAGTAGCCACTCCTTATCACCCACATTCGAATGGCCAAGCTGAAATTTCAAATAGGGAGATTAAAAACATACTAGAAAAAGTGGTCAAACCCAATAGAAAAGATTGGTCGTTTAAACTCGAGGATGCACTTTGGGCATATAGGACTGCATATAAGACACCCCTAGGTATGTCTCCTTATAGACTTGTGTATGGCAAAGCATGTCACTTACCATTGAAATTAGAAATTAAAGCATTTTGGGCACTAAAAGAGTTGAATTATTGCGTGACCGATGCGGGAACATTGCGGTCTTTGCAATTACATGAGCTTGATGAGCTTAGACATATGTCCTATGAAAATGCTAAAATGTATAAGGAAAAGACCAAGATTTGGCATGATAGTAGACTTAGGATTAAGGACTTCAAGAAAGGCCAGCTTGTCTTATTATTTAATTCACGATTGAAATTATTTCCAGGCAAACCTAAGTCTAGATGGTCAGGTCCATTTGTAATAACTAATGTGTTTGTTCATGGTGCAATCGAGATTAAGAACCTGCAGCAAGGGCAACCGTTCATGGTTAATGGTGCAAGATTGAAGCATTACTATGAGGAAGGAGATGTGAAGACTCTCTCGGCCTTCCTCTTGACTGAAACGTGAAAATAAGAACGAGAGAGGACGAGTGATCACTGTGCTCGTCCATGCGAGGCTAATGCCTTAGTTTATTTTTTGTTATTTTTCCGGTTACCGTTTGTGTATATTTTTGTATGATTTTAATTATGAATTTGATGTTGATTTTATTTCTTTTTGTAGGGAATCGATAGAGGGAATCAAGGAGATAAAATCAAGCTAAAAAAATCGAGGAGATATTGGGCCAAATCAAAGATTCAGTTGAGAGAAGATTGGCATTTAAACTCAGAAAATCTCCAACGGTCACTAAAATTGCGCTGGATTTGCAGAATCCGCAACGGAAATAGCCGTTGGGATTTCCATCATTACTTATAGCCGTTGGAAGCGCGCTGATCCGTACGCTTCTCCCATTATCTGAACTCCAAGAAATCTCTCTCCCTCTTCATCTGCAATTCTTCTTTCCAGATTCCCACGATTCAACAATGGTGCTGACGAGAGCTGAACGATCTGCGTCCAAGAAGAGGGCTGACGACGCTGAAATTGCTGCGAGGGAAGCACTTCTTGCCCTTGCAGATGCTGAGGCTGCACGCACTGAACGTCTCCCCAAACTGCCGATCCGCAAGAAGAAGTGGAAGATAGTTACGGAGATACCTGCTGGACCCTCTGAACCAGCAGGAACACCCAAGAAACGCAAGTGGAGCATGGCGGTGGCCGAAGAAGCGAGCAAGAAAAAGACTCCCTCTGTGGAGAGTCAAGAAAGTGATCGTCGGTCACACGAGTCAGCCAAGCGGAGCTCTTCGCCATCTCCACCAGCGCGAAGCCCTGAGCTTTCGCCATCGCCACAGAGCTCTGAACACACACCACCGGCGCAGAGCCCTGAAGCATCACCCACTTCCCCACAACCTGACCCTGAATTTCCATATGGAGTGCATCAAGAATCGACGCAGGGTAGTGAGGAAGCTGAGGAAGAAGAGGTCTTCTCTCCTTTGAGGGGAGCCAGCCCTGAGAGCCCAAGGTTGTCAAGGCCAAACGGCCAAAGAAGTCCAAGAAAAAGAAATCCAGGAGGGCGCCTTCATCAGAGAAGGGGAGTGATGAGTGTTAAGTCTGTGAAAGTGACTTATTTAGGACCCATTTAGCTTAAGAAGATGTACACTTTTAGGTGTTTTTGATAGCATTTAGCCTAAACCTATGCTTAAATATGAGAATGAGAAGAAGGTAGCTAAATTAGGACTTTTGTACAATAGGAAAGAAAAGGGTTGAAAACCGAAGGAAAAGAATGAAAAAAAGCTGCATTGCGACAGCATTGCGAAAACATTGCTGAAGCCGCAATTATTCAAGTGAAAACCGTAAGTTGACTGATCTGTTTCTGTTAATTTCCGTAATTTCAGGGATTCGTTCTTTCTCCTCCATCCATTCTGATATATGACGTTGAAGATTGATGGTTCTCCTTGGCCCAAACGCACCTGCAAACTACTATAAAAGGGGGTCAAAGTCGGAGGTTCAGTCATCATCCGAAAGCGTAGAGTCTTCTCGCAGTCCATCTTTTCGCCCTGTTTTCCTTTGCCGTCTGTTGGAGTGAGAGTCTCAGCTGTTGGAATCGATAATCTGATAGGAAGGAGAGGAGATTCTTCTTCTCTCTCGATTGGATTCATCCAAGCAAGGCTGACCTTTCATCCCCTTCATTCGAGGCGACTGCAACGAGGCTTCCAAGCACCATTTACTGCTTTTTGTCTTTCCTTTCTCATTTCCAGCATTGTTTAGTTATCGCTTCTGGTTTAGTGATTAGTTTACTTCATTTCGTTGCTTTCTGTCTATGGATTATTTACTTTAAGTTTCCCTTTGTTCGTTCAACATTCAAAGTAATCAAATTACAAGTCTTCAGTTTACAGTTTCCATCTTCTGCTGCTCCGGTTTTGTCTTACTGTTTTGAGTACATTTCCCTTCTAAGTATGTCTGTTTTATCTTATACTTCTGCTCTCTATATATCCATGAGTAGCTAAGTCACTTAGGGGCATGCTAATGACAGAACTATAGGCTAAAAAACGTGAACCAAGCATGTAGGATAGCTTCGAAGCATTGATTGTATGTAAGCTTCATTCCACGGGCAATTTCGATTGGCCATCCATTTTGTCCAAAAAACTCCTAACCTCTGGAAGGAGTAAGAGTTCAGAGTCGTATAATCATGCTAGCCTTTCATGGTAACCAGGAAACGGCCTAGGAATAGGCGTTTCCCTAGTACAAACTAAACACTTCTGTTTTAACAAGATGCTTAAGACCTTACTTTGAGTTGAGTAAACTAAAGAATCTAATGCATGGAATCGGACGATACATGAGATAGAGTGAGTTTGATGCATAGAGAGTTGATCCAATGCTTGGGAATCGTATTAAAATGCCTATAGGATAGTCGTTAGTAGCCCTTAATTCTCCATTTTACACACGTTTGCTGTTTTTACAATTGCGATAACATTGCGGTGTCCGCAATTCTGCTAAGTTACCATTCTGTTTAGCTGTTTTCTTCTTCGGTTATTAATTCCATCTCTTGTCTTTTGAGTCTAATTTCAACTTACATTTGTTTATGTTGCATTCCTTTACACATTCAGCAAAAATTAGATAATTAAAAACCAATTTTACCCCATCAAATCCACCCCTTCTTTCTTAACAAATACACTTCGTGAATAGCTAAAAATAAGTCTCTGTGGAAAAAACGAATGAAATATACTTACTACTTGCTGTGAGACCATGTATGCTTGCATGTCCTGAGTGCTCTCTCTACCTTCTTGCTTATTCTTATTAACACATTGAGCACGCAACAAGTTTTTGGCGCCGCTGCCGGGGACTTATTTTAAGTGAAAACGAAGTTTGTTAAGTCTGAAACACCAAGTTATTTTCCATTGAATTTGATCCATCTTCATTTCTTCTTCAGGTACCATTTAGGATAGTTTATGAATGAGACTCCAAGTAGTGATCTAGAGTTCAACCCTGAGCCTGAGAGATTATTTAAAGCTAGAAATAGAGCCAAGAAACGTCTCTTTAAACAACCCCTTTTACCTCAAATAATTGCTGAAACCGCAGAGTCTCCACAATCCACTCGAGAAGAAATGGCTGGAATAGATCAAAACCTGGTGCCTGTCACTCGCAATCCCATTGAAATAGCGAATGACAAGGATAGCGCCATCCTTTCGTACCTAGTACCTATGCCTGGGGAGCTGAACCCCAGCATAATCCGTCCTGAAATCACTGCCAACTCCTTCGAGTTAAAACCAGTGATGTTCCAAATGTTGTCCACTGTGGGACAATTCTTTGGAATAGAAAATGAGGACCCCCATAACCACCTTAGGAACTTCCTAGGAGTCAGTGATACCTTCCTCATTCCTGGAGTTTCCCAAGAAGCCCTAAGGCTATATCTTTTCCCTTACTCTTTGAGGGACAAAGCCAAAACGTGGTTAAATTCATTACCCTCAGGATCTGTCCTCAATTGGACAGACTTAGCAGAAAAATTCCTAGTCAAATATTTCCCACCAGATAGGAATTCGACCTTTCGTGATGATATCATCAAATTTAAACAAGCTCCGAGTGAGTCTCTTCACGAAGCTTGGACAAGATTCAAAGACCTTCTCATTAAATGTCCACACCATGGCATCCCATGGTGTATCCAAATAGAAGTCTTCTTTAAAGGATGCAACCCCAGCACCAGACAAGTTCTAAACTCATCTGCTGGAGGTTCCATTTTGTCCAAGAGTTACAACGAAGCTTATGAGATCTTGGAGAAAATCTCAACATCTCACTGTAGGTGGTCAGATGATCCAGTAGAGCCAACTAGAGCTCAAGACAAGGATGCTCTAAGCGCCATGAGCACCCAAATAAACGCCCTGACCAACCTAGTTAAGCAAATGGCTCAGGCCAATCTCCAAACCAGTGCCAATACCGCCACAGCCATGTCAATGGGCACCCAGCCAAGTCAAGGCGAGGCACTTATCTGTGGATTCTGTGGGGAAGGGTGTTAAGTCTCTGAAAGTGACTTATTTAGGACCCATTTAGCTTAAGAAGATGTGCACTTTTAGGTGTTTTTGATAGCATTTAGCCTAGACCTATGCTTAAATATGAGAATGAGAAGAAGGTAGCTAAATTAGGACTTATGCACAATAGGAAAGAAAAGGGTTCAAAACCGAAGGAAAAGAATGAAAAAACTGCATTGCGACAGCATTGCGAAAACATTGCTGAGGCCGCAATTATTCAAGTGAAAACCGTAAGTTGACTGATCCTTTTCTGTTAATTTCCGTAATTTCAGGGATTCGTTCTTTCTCCTCCATCCATTCTGATATATGACGTTGAAGATTGATGGTTCTCCTTGGCCCAAACGCACCTGCAAACTACTATAAAAGGGGGCCAAAGTCGGAGGTTTGATCATCATCCGAAAGCGTAGAAGCCTTCTCACAGTCTACTTTTTCTCCCTGTTTTCCTTTGCCGTCTGTTGGAGTGAGAGTCTCAGCTGTTGGAATCGATAATCTGATAGGAAGGAGAGGAGATTCTTCTTCTCTCTCGATTGGATTCATCCAAGCAAGGCTGACCTTTCATCCCCTTCATTCGAGGCGACTGCAACGAAGCTTTCAAGCGCCATTTTACTGTTTTCTGTCGTTCTTCTTCTAATTTCCAGTTTTGATCATTGTTGTTCCTAGTTTAGTGTTTTAGTTACTGCATTTCGTTGTTGTCTGTCTTTGAATTACTGCCTTTAAGTTTCTCTTTGTTCGTTCAACATTCAAAGTAATCAGAGTGCAAGTTTCATTTCACGGTTTCCTTCTTCTGCTGCTACGGTTTTGTCTTGCTGTTTTAAGTTTATTTCCCTTCTAAGCATGTCTGTTTCATCTTACATTTCTGTTCTCTATATATCCATGAGTAGCTAAGTCACTTAGGGGCATGCTAATGACAGAACTATAGGCTAAAAAACGTGAACCAAGCATGTAGGATCGCCTTCGAAACATTGATTGTATGTAAGCTTCATCCCACGGGCAATTTCGATTGGCCATCCATTTTTTCCAAAGAACTCCTAACCTCTGGAAGGAGTAAGAGTTCAGAGTCATATAATCATGCTAGCCTTTCATGGTAATCAGGAAACGGCCTAGGAATAGGCGTTTCCCTAGTACAAACTAAACACTTCTGGTTTAACAAGATGATTAAGACCTTACTTTGAAGTCGAGTAAACTTAGGAATCTAAAGCATGGAATCGGACGATACATGAGATAGAGTGAGTTTGATGCATAGAGAGTAGATCCAGTGCTTGAGAATCGTATAATAATGCCTATAGGATAGTCATTAGTAGCCCTTAACTCACCCATTTACACACTTTCGCTGCTGTTTAATTGCGGAAACATTGCGGTCCCCGCAATTCTGCTAAATTTTCATTCTGTTTAGCTGTTTTCTTCTTCGTTTTTCAATTCCATCTCTTGTCCTTTGAGTCTAATTTCAACTTGCATTTGTTTATGTTATATTCCTTTACACATTCAGCAAAAATTAGATAATTAAAAACCAATTTTACCCCATCAAATCCACCCCATCTTTCTTAACAAATACACTTCGCGAATAGCTAAACATAAGTCTCTGTGGAAAAAACGAATGAAATATACTTACTACTTGCTGTGAGACCATGTATGCTTGCATGTTCTGAGTGCTCTCTCTACTTTCTTGCTTATTTATCTTTACACATTGAGCACGCAACAAGTTTTTGGCGCCGCTGCCGGGGACTTATTTTAAGTGAAAACGAAGTTTGTTAAGTCTGAAACACTAAGTTATTTTCCATTGAATTTGATCCATTTCCATTTCTTTTTCAGGTACCATTTAGGGTAGTTTATGAATGAGACTCCAAGTAGTGATCTAGAGTTCAACCCTGAGCCCGAGAGATTACTTAGAGCTAGAAATAGAGCCAAGAAACGTCTCTTTAAACAACCCCTTTTACCTCAATTAATTGCTGAAACCGCAGAGTCTCCGCAATCCACTCAAGAAGAAATGGCTGGAATAGGTCAAAACCTGGTGCCTGTCACTCGCAATCCCATTGAAATAGCGAATGACAAGGATAGCGCCATCCTTTCGTACCTAGTACCTATGCCTGGGGAGCTAAACCCCAGCATAATCCGTCCTGAAATCACTGCCAACTCATTCGAGTTAAAGCCAGTGATGTTCCAAATGTTGTCCACTGTGGGACAATTCTTTGGAATAGAAAATGAGGACCCCCATAACCACCTTAGGAACTTCCTAGGAGTTAGTGACACATTCCTGATTCCTGGAGTTTCCCAAGAAGCCCTGAGGCTATATCTGTTCCCTTACTCTTTGAGGGACAAAGCCAAAACGTGGTTAAATTCATTACCCTCTGGATCTGTCCTCAATTGGACAGACTTAGTAGAGAAATTCCTAGTCAAATATTTCCCACCAGATAGGAATTCGACCTTTCGTGATGATATCATCAAATTCAAACAAGCTCCAAGTGAGTCTCTTCACGAAGCTTGGACAAGATTCAAAGACCTTCTCATTAAATGTCCACACCATGGCATTCCATGGTGTATCCAAATAGAAGTCTTCTTTAAAGGATGCAACCCCAGCACCAGACAAGTTCTAAACTCATCTGCTGGAGGTTCCATGTTGTCCAAGAGTTACAACGAGGCCTATGAGATCTTGGAGAAGATCTCAACATCTCACTGTAGGTGGTCAGATGATCCAGTAGAGCCAACTAGGGCTCAAGACAAGGATGCTCTAAGTGCAATGAGCACCCAAATCAATGCCCTGACCAACCTAGTTAAGCAAATGGCTCAAGCCAATCTCCAAACCAGTGCCAATACCGCCACAGCCATGTCAATGGGCACCCAACCAAGTCAAGGCGAGGCACTTGTCTGTGGATTCTGTGGGGAAGGGCACCCATATGAATACTGCCCTGGGAATCCATCCTCAGTCTGCTACATTGGAAGCCAACAGCAGCCTAGGAATAACCCCTACTTCAATACCTATAACCCTGGTTGGAGAAACCACCCTAACCTGTCATGGGGGGGCCAACAAAACACTAACCAAAATTCTAACCAACCTAGACCGAGTGGAACACCTGGTTTCACCCCCCAACATAACCAGTCAATGTACCAAAAACCATACAATCAACCTGTAGGATCTTCTGTAGAAAACCTACTCAAGGAATACATAGCTAAGAATGATGCTACTCTTCAAAGCCAACAAGCTACTCTTAGGAGCCTAGAGAATCAAATAGGCCAATTAGCCAATGAACTTAAGAGTAGGCCCCAAGGTAGACTCCCTGCTGACACCGAGGTACCAAGGAGAGATGGTAAAGAACAAGTTCAAGCAATTGAACTTAGAAGTGGTAGACCCTTGGTGAGCAACACAAAGGACACACCGAAGAGAGTAGAGAACACTGAGTCTAGTGCTCCACTGGAGTCTCTGCCAACCCAAGGTCCACCACCAACTAGCACATCAGGAGCCAGGCTGGAGCCAATCATTGAGGAGATAGAAGAAATTCCAAGGCCTCCACCTATCCTAAGGCGCCCTGACGTGCCTGCATATGTGCCACCACCTCCATATCCTCGAAGGCTTAAGAAGAAGCAGGAACAGGAAGTTCATTTTAATAAGTTCTTAGAAATTCTTAAGCAAGTGCATGTCAACATTCCTTTTGTAGAAGTTCTACAGTCTATGCCTTCGTATGTAAAGTTTTTGAAGGATATTATTACTAACAAAAAAATAATTGGTGAGTTTGAAACAGTAAACCTCACTGAGGAGTGC
This sequence comes from Herpetospermum pedunculosum, assembly GCA_028017165.1. Taxonomy (NCBI): domain Eukaryota; kingdom Viridiplantae; phylum Streptophyta; class Magnoliopsida; order Cucurbitales; family Cucurbitaceae; genus Herpetospermum; species Herpetospermum pedunculosum. The sequence goes on from CM051529.1 coordinate 53,652,260, forward strand.
AGTGCTATCCTCCAAAACAAGCTGCCCAAGAAGGAGAAGGATCCTGGTTCCTTCACCTTACCTGTAGAACTTGGAGGCAAGCACGTGGGCAGAGCGCTTTGTGACCTGGGCGCCAGCATAAACCTCATGCCTCTATCCCTATTCCGCCAGTTGGGAATAGGAGAAGCACGTCCAACCACTGTCACCTTACAATTAGCAGACAGATCCATTGCATATCCAGAAGGTAAAATTGAGGATATTTTAGTAAAGGTTGACAAATTTATTTTCCTTGCAGATTTCATTATCCTGGATTATGAAGCAGACAAGGAGGTACCCATCCTGCTAGGCAGACCATTTCTAGCCACAGGTAGGGCACTTATAGACGTCCAAAAAGGTGAGCTCACTATGAGGGTTCATGATGAAGAGGTGAAGTTTAGTGTATATAAAGCCTTAAGGTACCCCTCTGACCTTGAATCCTGTGCTAGCATGGACGTAGTAGACTCCTTGATGGAGGAACAATTAGAGCATGTATTATTAACTAAGCATGCTAACGAATATGTACAATTAGATGTAGCTGACTTGAATGTATCTGACATAATGGATATGCCTGTAGATAAACCACAACATGTATGTATGAATATAGATTTAACTGATAGATCTGTGAATCCTTTAAAGCCCTCCATTGAGCATCCACCTATTTTAGAACTGAAACCACTACCTACTCACCTCAAGTATGCATATCTAGGAAGTAATGAAACTCTGCCTGTTATCATTTCTTCTAAATTAAGTGAAAAGCATGAGGTTGAACTGATTTTACTGCTTAAGCAACATAGGAAGGCTATAGCATGGACTATTGCTGATATTCGAGGCATTAGCCCTTCTTATTGCATGCACAAAATTATACTAGAGGAAGAGCACACACCTAGGGTAGATCACCAGCGTAGGCTAAACCCCTCTATGAAAGAGGTAGTAAAGAAGGAAATAATAAAATGGTTAGATGCAGGAGTGATCTTCCCAATAGCTAGTAGCCAGTGGGTGAGCCCCATCCAATGTGTACCTAAAAAGGGGGGAATAACTGTGGTAGTCAATGAGAACAACGAACTGATTCCAACAAGGACTGTCACAGGATGGAGAGTGTGTATGGATTACAGGAAATTAAATAAAGAAACTAAAAAAGACCATTTCCCTCTACCGTTCATTGACCAGATGTTAGACAGAATAGCTGGTAGAGCTTACTATTGTTTCCTAGATGGCTACTCAGGCTATAATCAGATAACTATAGACCCTAAGGACCAAGAGAAGACTACCTTCACTTGCCCTTTTGGAACTTTTGCCTTTCGCAGAATGCCTTTTGGCTTATGCAATGCACCGGCAACTTTCCAAAGGTGCATGATGGCAATCTTCTCTGAGTTGGATGAGTCCATGATAGAAATATTCATGGATGACTTCTCAGTCTTTGGGGACTCATTTTCAAACTGTCTAGAAAACCTAGGACAAGTCCTGGCTAGGTGTGAGGAGACCAACCTAGTCCTAAATTGGGAAAAATGCCATTTTATGGTGGATGAGGGGATTGTCTTAGGACATAGAGTGTCGAGGGCAGGAGTCGAAGTTGACCGAGCCAAAATTGAGATCATAGAGAAGTTGGTAGAGCCCCAGAATGTCAAAGCCATTAGAAGCTTCTTAGGGCATGCTGGCTTCTACAGAAGGTTCATTAAGGACTTTTCTAAGATAGCCAAGCCTCTGTGTGAGCTATTAGAGCTAAATAGGCCCTTCATCTTCTCTAAGGAATGTGTAGTAGCTTGGACCACCCTTAAGAAAGCACTAGTCACAACCCCTATCATAGTAGGACCAAATTGGGATCTGCCCTTTGAGATGTTATGTGATGCCAGTGACTATGCTGTAGGAGTGATGTTAGGCCAGAAGATTGACAAGCTAACACACCCTGTCTATTATGCTAGTAAGACCTTGAATGAGGCTCAATGTAATTATACAACTACTGAGAAAGAGATGCTTGCTGTAGTGTTTGCTTGCGAAAAATTTAGAAACTATATTGTAGGCACTAGGACAATTGTATACACTGACCATTCTGCCTTGAAATATCTTATGAGGAAGGCTGATGCCAAGCCTAGGTTGATTAGGTGGGTGTTATTGCTGCAGGAATTTGATTTGGACATTCGGGACAAGAAAGGATGTGAAAACGTGGTTGCAGATCACCTGTCTCGATTGCAGCACAATTGCGAAAAAATTGCGGAGCCCGCAATTTCTGATGCTTTTATTGATGAACATGTCTTTGTTTTGACTCAGCGTGATAACGATGAGGAACCTTGGTTTGCTGACATTGCTAACTTCCGTGCATCACAGGTATTACCAGTTTTCAAGGGAGGACAAGAGAAGAAGAGGTTCCTTCATGAAGCAAGGAAATTCATCTGGGATGACCCCACACTTTACAGAACCTGTGCTGATGGCTTGCTAAGGAAGTGTGTTTCAGCTGCTGAAGCGAAGTCTGTGCTGCAGCACTGTCACGCATCTCCTTATGGTGGACACTTTGGTGGCCAAAGAACAGCTGCAAAGGTATTTCAGAGTGGCTACTACTGGCCAACGATCTTCAAAGATGCCCACAACTATGCCCACAGCTGTGATGAATGCCAAAGAACAGGTAACCTCAGTCGAAAGGATGAGATGCCCCTCACCTACATCTTAGAGTTGGAGCTCTTTGATGTGTGGGGCATTGACTTCATGGGACCATTCCCTCCATCATCAGGTAACCTTTACATATTAGTAGCAGTGGATTATGTGTCCAAGTGGGTAGAGGCCAAAGCATGTCCTAGTAATGATGCTAAAACAGTCACCAATTTCTTGCATAGGCACATTTTTACTAGGTTTGGGACACCTCGTGCCATCATTAGTGATGAGGGGTCACATTTCATTAACAAGGCTATGGAGAGAGTGTTGGCTAAATATAACATTAGGCATAGAGTAGCCACTCCCTATCACCCACACTCAAATGGCCAAGCTGAAATCTCAAATAGGGAAATTAAGAACATCCTAGAAAAAGTAGTCAAACCTAATAGGAAAGACTGGTCCTTCAAGCTTGAGGATGCACTTTGGGCTTATAGGACAGCATATAAGACACCTCTAGGAATGTCCCCTTATAGGCTGGTATATGGCAAGGCTTGTCACTTACCACTTGAGTTAGAAAACAAAGCATTTTGGGCCATGAAGGAATTAAATTTTTGTGTGAAGGATGCGGGGACACTGAGGTCTTTGCAAATACATGAGCTTGATGAGCTTAGACACATGGCCTATGAAAATGCTAAGATGTACAAGGAAAAGACCAAGATTTGGCACGATAGTAGACTTAGAGTTAAGGACTTTAAGAAGGGTCAACTTGTGTTGTTGTTTAACTCACGGTTGAAATTATTTCCAGGGAAACTTAAGTCTAGATGGTCGGGTCCATTTGTGATTACTAATGTGTTTGTTCATGGTGCCATAGAGATAAAGAACTTGCAGCAAGGTCAGCCATTTATGGTCAATGGGGCGAGGTTGAAGCATTACTATGAGGAAGGAGATGTGAAGACTCTCTCGGCCTTCCTCTTGACTGAAGCGTGACAATGAGAACGAGAGAGGACGAGTGGTTACTGTGCTCGTCAACATAAGGCTCATGCCTTAGTTTATTTTTTGCGATTTTCCGGTTGTCATTTGTGTGTTTTTTTGTGTGATTTTAATTACGTATTTGATATTGTTTTTATTTCTTTTTGTAGGGAATCGAAAGAGGGAATCAAGGAGAGTAATCCCAGCTTTAAAAATCAAAAAACGATCGAGCCAAATAAAAGATACGGACGAGCAAAGTTTGAGATTTTGATGAAAAAATATCCCTAGAATTGCGCTGGAATTGCAGGATCCGCAAAATAGAGCCGTTGGGATTTAGCCGTTGCCTTTATACCCGTTAGAAGGCGCTCGATCGATACGATTCTCTCATTCTCTGATTTCCAAGAAAACTGAGATTCTCTTCATCTTTGATCCTTCTCTCCAAACCTCCAAAATTCGACAATGGTGTCCACAAGGGCTGAAAGATCCGCAGCGAAGAAGAAGGCCGATGATGCAGCTGAAGCGGCTGCGAGGGAAGCAGTTCTGACCCTTGCAGATGCTGGGGCTGTACGCGCCGGACCTCTTCCCAAGCTTCCGATCCGTAGGAAGAAGTGGAGGGTTGTCACTGAGATCCCTGCTGGACCTTCTGAACCAGCGGGCACGCCCAAGAAACGCCGGTGGAGTGTCGAGACGGCCGCCGAACCAAGCAGAGCCAAGACTCTCTCTGTGGAGAGTCAAGAAACAGATCGTGCGTCCCACGAGTCGACCAAGAAGAGTTCGACGCCATCTGCAGCACCTGCGCACAGCCCTTCACCATCTGAGCCAGTGCAGGGCCCAGAGCTCTCATCATCGCCGCCTGCACAGAGCCTTGCGACGCCGTCTTCACCACTGAATTCCGTGCAGACGCCTACAGCAGAGCAGAGTGCCACACCTTCGCACACGCCTCCACAGCCTGATCCTGAATTCCCCTATGGGGAGTACCAGGAATCCACTCAGGGCAGTGGGGAAGGTGGTGAAGACGAGGTCTTCTCGCCTGCAAGGGAAGCTAGTGCCGAGAGTCCTGCACGGCAGGATGATTCCATGGAAGAGACGTTGGGGGCATGCTGTTAAGTCTCTGAAAGTGACTTATTTAGGACCCATCTAGCTTAAGAAGATGTACACTTCTAGGTGTTTTTGATAGCATTTAGCCTAAACCTATGCTTTAATATGAGAATTAGAAGAAGGTAGCTAATCTAGGACTTATGTACAATAGGTAGAAAAAGGGGTGAAAACCGAAGGAAAAGAATGAAAAAAGCTGCATTGCGACAGCATTGCGAAAACATTGCTGAGGCCGCAATTATTCAAGTGAAAACCGTAAGTTGACTGATCTTTTTCCGTTAATTTCCGTAATTTCAGGGATTCATTCTTTCTCCTCCATCCATTCTGATATATGACGTTGAAGATTGATGGTTCTCCTTGGCCCAAACGCACCTGCAAACTACTATAAAAGGGGGCCAAAGTCGGAGGTGTGATGATCATTCGAAGCGCAGAAGTCTTCTCGCAGTCCATCATTTCTCTCTGTTTTCCTTTGCCGTCTGTTGGAGTGAGAGTCTCAGCTGTTGGAATCGATAATCTGATAGGAAGGAGAGAAGATTCTTCTTCTCTCTCGATTGGATTCATCCAAGCAAGGCTGACCTTTCATCCCCTTCATTCGAGGCGACTGCAACGAAGCTTTTCAAGCACCTTTACTGCTTTTCTGTTGTTCTTCTTCTTATTTCCAGTGTGATCAATGTTGTTCTTAGCCTAGTGTTTTAATTACTGCATTTCGTTGTTGTCTGTCTTTGAATCATTTCTTTTGAAGCTTTCCTTTGTCGTTCAAACATTCAAAGTAATCAAAGTAAAATTCTGCATTTCACAGTTTCCACCTTCTGCTGCTACGTTTTGTCTTATTGTTTTAAGCATACTTCTCTTCTAAGCATGGCTGTTTTATCTACCCTTTCTGTTCTCCATATATCCATGAGTAGCTAAGCCACTTAGGGGCATGCTAATGACAGAACTATAGGCTAAAAAACGTGCATCAAGTATGTAGGATAGCTCTCGAATCATTGATTGTATGTAAGCTTCATCCCACGGGCAATTTCGATTGGCCATCCATTTTGTCCAAAGAACTCCTAACCTCTGGAAGGAGTAAGAGTTCAGAGTCATATAATCATGCTAGCCTTTCATGGTAATCAGGAAACGGCCTAGGAATAGGCGTTTCCCTAGTACAAACTAAACACTCCTGTTTTAACAAGATGCTTAAGACCTTACTTTGAAGTCGAGTAAACTTAAGACTCTAATGCATGGAATCGGACGATACTTGAGATAGAGTGAGTTTGATGTTTAGAGAGTTGGTCCAATGCTTGAGAATCGTAATAAAATGCCTATAGGATAGTCATTAGTAGCCCTTAATTCACCCATTTACTCAGTTTCGCTGTTATTTAATTGCGGTAACATTGCGGTCCTCGCAATTCTGCCAGATTTTCATTCTGTTTAGCTGTTTTCTTCCTCGTTTGTGAATTTCATCTCTTGTCTTTTAAGTCTAGTTTCAACTTGCATTTGTTTATGTTATATCCCTTATTACATTCAGCAAAAAGTAGATAATTAAAAACCAATTTTACCCCATCAAATTCATCCCATCTTTCTTAACAATCACACTTCGCGAATAGCTAAAAATGAGTCTCTGTGGAAAAAACGAATGAAATATACTTACTACTTGCTGTGAGACCATGTATGCTTGCATGTTCTAAGTGCTCTCTCTACCTTATTGCTTATTTATCTTTACACATTGAGCACGCAACAAGTTTTTGGCGCCGCTGCCGGGGACTTATTTTAAGTGAAAACGAAGTTTGTTAAGTTTGAAACATCAAGTTATTTTCCATTGAATTTGATCCATCTTCATTTCTTTTTCAGGTACCATTTAGGGTAGTTTATGAATGAGACTCCATCTAGTGATCTAGAGTTCAACCCTGAGCCCGAGAGATTATTTAAAGCTAGAAATAGAGCCAAGAAACGTCTCTTTAAACAAACCCTTTTACCTCCAATCATTGCAGAGACTACAATTCCTCCGCAATTACCTCAAGAAGAAATGGCTGGAGTAAATCAAAACCTGGTGCCTGTCACTCGCAATCCCATTGAAATAGCGAATGACAAGGATAGCGCCATCCTTTCATATTTAGTACCTATGCCTGGGGAGCTGAACCCCAGCATAATCCGTCCTGAAATCACTGCCAACTCCTTCGAGTTAAAGCCAGTGATGTTCCAAATGTTGTCCACTGTGGGACAATTCTTTGGAATAGAAAATGAGGACCCCCATAACCACCTTAGGAATTTCCTAGGAGTTAGTGACACATTCCTAATCCCTGGAGTTTCCCAAGAAGCCCTGAGGTTATATCTTTTCCCTTACTCTTTAAGGGACAAAGCCAAAACATGGTTAAATTCCTTACCCTCAGGATCTGTCCTCAATTGGACAGATTTAGCAGAAAAATTCCTAGTCAAATATTTCCCACCAGATAGGAATTCAACCTTTCGTGATGATATCATAAAGTTCAAACAAGCTCCAAGTGAGTCCCTTCACGAAGCTTGGACAAGATTCAAAGACCTTCTCATTAAATGTCCACACCATGGCATTCCATGGTGTATCCAAATAGAAGTCTTCTTTAAAGGATGCAACCCCAGCACCAGACAAGTTTTAAATTCATCTGCTGGTGGTTCCATGTTGTCCAAGAGTTACAACGAAGCTTATGAGATCTTGGAGAAGATCTCAACATCTCATTGTAGGTGGTCAGACGATCCAGTAGAGCCAACTAGGGCTCAAGACAAGGATGCTCTAAGCGCCATGAGCACCCAAATAAACGCCCTGACCAACCTAGTTAAGCAAATGGCTCAGGCCAATCTCCAAACCAGTGCCAATACCGCCACAGCCATGTCAATGGGCACCCAACCAAGTCAAGGCGAGGCACCTATCTGTGGATTCTGTGGGGAAGGGCACCCATATGAATACTGCCCTGGGAATCCATCCTCAGTCTGCTATGTTGGAAGCCAGCAGCAGCCTAGGAATAACCCCTACTCCAACACCTATAACCCTGGTTGGAGAAACCACCCTAACCTGTCATGGGGTGGCCAACAAAACACTAACCAAAATTCTAACCAACCTAGACCGAGTGGAACACCTGGTTTCACTCCCCAACACAACCAGTCAATGTACCAAAAACCTTACAATCAACCTATAGGATCTTCTGTAGAAAGCCTACTCAAGGAATACATAGCTAAGAATGATGCTACTCTTCAGAGCCAGCAAGCTACTCTTAGGAGCCTGGAAAACCAAATAGGCCAATTAGCCAATGAACTTAAAAGTAGGCCCCAAGGTAGACTCCCTGCTGACACCGAGGTACCAAGGAGAGATGGCAAAGAACAAGTTCAAGCAATTGAACTTAGGAGTGGAAGACCATTGGTGAGCAACACAAAGGACACACCAAAGAGAGTAGAGAACACTGAGTCTAGTGCTCCACTGGAGTCTCTGCCAAACCAAGGTCCACCACCAACTAGCACATCAGGAGCCAGGCTAGAGCCAATTGTTGAGGAGGTAGAAGAAATTCCAAGGCCTCCACCTATCCTAAAGCGCCCTGACATACCTGCATATGTGCCACCACCTCCATACCCTCGAAGGCTTAAGAAGAAGCAGGAACAGGAAGTTCATTTTAATAAATTCTTAGAAATTCTTAAGCAAGTGCATGTTAACATTCCTTTTGTAGAAGTTTTACAGTCTATGCCTTCTTATTTAAAGTTTTTGAAGGACATTATTACTAACAAAAAAATAATTGGTGAGTTTGAAACAGTAAACCTCACCGAGGAGTGCAGTGCCATCCTCCAGAACAAGCTGCCTAAGAAGGAGAAGGATCCTGGGTCCTTCACCTTACCTGTAGAACTTGGAGGCAAGCACGTGGGCAGAGCGCTTTGTGACCTGGGCGCCAGCATAAATCTCATGCCCCTGTCCCTATTCCGCCAGTTGGGAATGGGAGAAGCACGTCCAACCACAGTCACTTTACAACTAGCAGACAGATCCATCGCATATCCAGAAGGTAAGATTGAGGATATTCTAGTTAAAGTTGACAAATTCATTTTCCTTGCAGATTTCATTGTCCTGGACTATGAGGCAGACAAGGAGGTCCCCATCCTGCTAGGTAGACCATTTCTAGCCACAGGTAGGGCACTAATAGATGTTCAAAAAGGTGAGCTTACTATGAGGGTTCATGATGAAGAGGTGAAGTTTAGTGTATATAAAGCTTTAAGGTATCCCTCTGACCTTGAATCCTGTGCTAGCATGGATATTGTTGACTCACTGATGGAAGAACAATTAGAGCATGTATTATTAACCAAGCATGCCAATGAATATGTAGGATTAGATGTAGCTGACTTAAATATATCTGACATAATGGATATGCCTGTAGATAACCCACAGCATGTATGTATGAATGTAGATTTAACTGATAGAACTGTAAATCCGTTAAAACCCTCCATTGAGCATCCACCTGTTTTAGAACTGAAACCACTACCCACTCACCTCAAATATGCATATCTAGGAGATAATGATACGCTGCCTGTAATTATTTCTTCTAAGCTAAGTGAACAGCATGAGGTTGATTTAATTTTACTGCTTAAGCAACATAGGAAGGCTATAGCATGGACTATTGCTGATATTCGAGGCATTAGCCCTTCTTATTGCATGCACAAAATTATACTAGAGGAAGAACACACACCTAGAGTAGATCACCAGCGTAGGTTAAACCCCTCTATGAAAGAGGTAGTGAAGAAAGAAATAATAAAGTGGTTAGATGCAGGAGTGATTTTCCCCATAGCTAGTAGCCAGTGGGTGAGCCCCATCCAATGTGTACCTAAAAAGGGGGGAATAACTGTGGTAGTCAATGAGAACAACGAACTGATTCCAACAAGGACTGTCACAGGGTGGAGAGTGTGTATGGATTACAGAAAACTAAATAAAGAAACTAAAAAAGACCATTTCCCTATACCGTTCATTGACCAGATGCTAGACAGAATAGCTGGTAGAGCCTACTATTGTTTCTTAGATGGCTATTCAGGCTATAATCAAATTACTATAGACCCTAAGGATCAAGAGAAGACCACCTTCACTTGCCCTTTTGGAACGTTTGCCTTCCGCAGAATGCCTTTTGGCTTATGCAATGCACCGGCAACTTTCCAAAGGTGCATGATGGCAATCTTCTCTGAGTTGGATGAGTCCATGATAGAAATATTCATGGATGACTTCTCAGTCTTTGGGGATTCATTCAAAACCTGTCTAGAAAACCTAGGACAAGTCCTGGCTAGGTGTGAAGAGACCAACCTAGTCCTAAATTGGGAAAAGTGCCATTTTATGGTAGATGAAGGGATTGTCTTAGGACATAGAGTGTCAAGGGCAGGTGTAGAAGTTGATCGGGCGAAGATAGAGATCATAGAGAAGTTGGTAGAGCCCCAGAATGTCAAAGCCATTAGAAGCTTCTTAGGGCACGCTGGCTTCTACAGAAGGTTCATTAAGGACTTTTCTAAGATAGCCAAGCCTCTGTGCGAGCTTCTAGAGCTAAATAGACCATTTATCTTCTCTAAAGAATGTGTAGTAGCTTGGAAAACCCTTAAGGAAGCACTAGTCACAGCACCTATCATAGTCGGACCAAATTGGGATCTCCCATTTGAGATGCTATGCGATGCCAGTGACTATGCTGTAGGAGTCATGTTAGGACAGAAGATTGACAAGCTGACACACCCTGTCTATTATGCTAGCAAAACCTTGAATGAGGCTCAATGTAATTATACAACTACTGAGAAAGAGATGCTTGCTGTAGTATTTGCTTGTGAAAAATTTAGAAATTACATTGTAGGCACTAGGACAATTGTATACACTGACCATTCTGCCTTGAAATATCTTATGAGGAAGGCTGATGCCAAGCCTAGATTGATTAGATGGGTGTTATTGCTGCAGGAATTTGATTTGGACATTCAGGACAAGAAAGGATGTGAAAATGTGGTTGCAGATCACCTGTCTCGATTGCAGCACAATTGCGGAAAAATTGCGGAGACCGCAATTTCTGATGCTTTTATTGATGAACATGTCTTTGCTTTGGCTCATCGTGATAACGATGAGGAACCTTGGTTTGCTGACATTGCTAACTTCCGTGCATCACAGGTATTGCCAGTGTTCAAGGGAGGACAAGAGAAGAAGAGGTTCCTTCATGAAGCAAGGAAATTCATCTGGGATGACCCCACACTTTACAGAACCTGTGCTGATGGGTTGTTAAGGAAGTGTGTTTCAGCTGCTGAAGCGAAGTCTGTGCTGCAGCACTGTCACTCATCTCCTTATGGTGGACACTTTGGTGGTCAAAGAACAGCTGCGAAGGTATTTCAGAGTGGCTACTATTGGCCAACAATCTTCAAGGATGCCCACAACTATGCCCACAGCTGTGATGAGTGCCAAAGGACAGGTAACCTCAGTCGCAAGGATGAGATGCCCCTCACCTACATTTTAGAGTTGGAGCTCTTTGATGTGTGGGGCATTGATTTCATGGGACCATTCCCTCCATCATCAGGTAACCTTTACATTTTGGTAGCAGTAGACTACGTGTCCAAGTGGGTAGAAGCCAAAGCATGTCCTAATAATGATGCTAAAACAGTCACTAGCTTCTTGCATAGGCACATTTTCACTAGATTTGGGACTCCTCGTGCTATCATTAGTGATGAGGGGTCACATTTCATTAATAAGGCTATGGAGAAGATATTGGCTAAATATAACATTAGACATAGGGTAGCTACTCCCTATCACCCACACTCGAATGGCCAAGCTGAAATTTCCAATAGAGAGATAAAGAACATCCTAGAAAAGGTGGTCAAACCTAATAGGAGAGACTGGTCATTTAAGCTTGAGGATGCACTTTGGGCTTATAGAACAGCATATAAGACACCCCTAGGCATGTCTCCCTATAGGTTGGTGTATGGCAAGGCTTGCCACTTGCCACTTGAGTTAGAAAACAAAGCATTTTGGGCCATGAAGGAATTGAATTTTTGTGTAAAAGATGCAGGAACATTAAGGTCTTTGCAGCTACATGAACTTGATGAGCTTAGGCATATGGCCTATGAGAATGCCAAAATGTATAAAGAAAAGACCAAAATATGGCACGACAGTAGACTTAGGATCAAAGACTTTAGGAAAGGCCAACTTGTCCTATTATTTAACTCACGTCTAAAGATATTTCCGGGCAAACTAAAGTCCAGATGGTCGGGTCCATTTGTTATTACTAATGTCTTTGTTCATGGTGCGATAGAGATAAAAAACTTGCAGCAAGGACAGCCATTTATGGTCAATGGTGCTAGATTGAAGCACTACTATGAGGAAGGAGATGTGAAGACTCTCTCGGCCTTCCTCTTGACTGAAGCATGACAAAAAGAACGAGAGAGAACGAGTGGTTACTGTGCTCGTTTAGTCAAGGCCAATGCCTTAGTTTATTTTTTTTGTTTTTCCGATTATCGTTTGTATGTTTTGTGGTGTGATTTTAATTGCGTATTTAATGTTTGTTTTATTTGTTTTTGCAAGGATTCGAAAGAGGGGATCAAGGAGAGTAAATCCAGCTTTTAAAATCAAGAAACGGTTGAGCCAAATAAAAGATACGGACGAGCAAAGTTTGAGATTTTGATGAAAAAATATCCCTGGAATTGCGCTGGAATTGCTGGATTCGCAAAAAAAGAGCCGTTGGGATTTTTTTTCCGTTGCCTTTATATCCGTTGGGAAGCGCTCGATCGATACGATTCTCTCATTCTCTGATTTCCAAGCACTCTGCGATTCTTTTCGTCTTTGATTCTTCTCTCAAGATCTTCAAGACTCGACAATGGTTTCCACAAGGGCCGAAAGATCCGCAGCCAAGAAGAAGGCTGATGACGCAGCTGAAGCGGCTGCGAGGGAAGCATTGCTCACCCTTGCAGACGATGGTGCCGTTCGCACCGGTCCTCTTCCCAAGCTTCCTATTCGTAGGAAGAAGTGGAGGGTTGTCACTGAGATTCCTGCGGGACCATCTGAGCCAGTGGGCACGCCCAAGAAACGCCGGTGGAGTGTCAAGACGGCCGCCGAACCAAGCACAGCAAAGACTCCCTCTGTGGAGAGTCAAGAAACTGATCGTGCATCCCACGAGTCAGCCAAAGAAGGTTCGTCGCCGTCTGCATCACCTGCGCGTAGTCCTTCCCCATCTGAACCAGTGCCAAGCGCAGAGTCGTCGCCGCCTGCGCAGAGCTCCGAGTTGTCTCCAGCACCTCAGAGTTCTGACCCGACACCTGCAGCAGTGCAGAGTCCTGAACTGCCATCTTCGCCACTGAGTTCTGCGCGGACACCATCAGCAGAGCACAATTCTCCACGGCCTGATCCGGAATTCCCTTATGGGGATTATCAAGAGTCCACTCAGGGCAGTGGAGATGCTGGGGAAGACGAAGTCTTCTCTCCTATGAGGGAAGATAGCCCTGCCGAGCCTGCACAGCAGGACGATTCTATGGAGGAGACGTTGGGGGCATGCCTCCAGCAGATCAACATTAAGAAGAAGAAGAAGGCCAAGATTGTCAAGGCCAAGAAATCAAAGAAGCTGAAGAAGAAGAAGGCCAAGAGAGTGCCTTCAGCAGACAAAGAAAGCACGGAGCCATCACTCAAAAGGCTCAAGGTTGAGGCTGCCGAGGCAGCCAAGCCAGCAGATAAGGGGAAGGCCAAGCTCTACCCTGAAGACGAACCTCAGTCAGTGAGGTATGTCTCATCTGATGCTGAATCCAGGGGTGCTGAGCTGAGGAAGAGGGACCTGTTGCACGAGAAAGGCTTCCTCGACCGACTCGCTGACCTGCCGCAGTTCTTGCGCGCAGGAGTGATCAACCACGGCTGGGAGGAATTTTGCAGACCGCCTAATCCAGCCTACACGAGCATGGTGTACGATTTCTACGCCAATGTGCTCAGCCCTGAGGATGGCCTGTCTGTGGTCAGAGGGGTGGAAGTGGATTTCTCAGCCAAAGCCATCAATGAAGCCTTTGGTCTCAAGGGCCAGCCGCACACAGATTATGCGCGGATAGTTGATGAGCCGACTGAGGCAGTGCTGGAAGAGGCCATTCGCACAATTGGCCAGCCTGAAGCAGCGTGGACTGTCTCACGCAATGGGAGGCACACCTTAATGAGTGCCAATCTGACAGCAAAGGCAGCTGTTTGGTTTGCCTTTGTGAGGAGAAAGCTGTCCCCTGTGACCCACGAGACGACAATCAACCAGAGTAGATCACTGCTGGTCTATGCTATCATGCGCGGTCTCACGGTCAATGTGGGGGAGATCATGTCAGCTGCCATTGCCGAGTGCGCAAAGAAAGGTAAGGGACCCTTGTTTTTCCCTAATACTATAACCAAGCTATGTTTGCTTGCAGGAGTCCCCACCGAGCGCCTGGAGCAGCAGATGGCCTACACGGGCCACTTGGAGCTGCCTGCTAACCTGAGGCTGAGAAGAAAGGGGAATATGGAGTTTGAACTGGATAGGCTGGCTGCTGAACAGTCTCTATCCATGGCCTGCTTGATGGATATGCAGAGAAGAATGGCTCAATGGGCCACTTATGCGCAGGCGAGGGACAAGGAAGTTGCAGACCAGCTGGGATGCCTCTTCCCTGAGTTCCCTACCAATCTCCTAACTCCATGGGTGCCCCCAAGACCAAGGCAACCTGATGAGGATGACGAGGATTGAGTGCTGGTTTGAAGTGCACTAAAGGGAGTATTACTGTTCCCTTAGAAAACCAAAAACAATTTTTCTGCTTTCTGATAGGATCATGTGCATTATGCTATATTGTGTTCAACTTTTGATCTGTTTTTAATGTTTAGTTTTATGTTTTTTCTTTTGCTTAGTCTAGTCTGATGTTAGCTGAATAGGTAGGATAGTTTAGCTTTATTTTTAGGATGCGTGAGTAACAGGAAAAAGCATGCTGAGGGGCCCTAATCAATGTTATATCTGCCCGGATTGAATTGCGAAATAATTGCGGTTCCCGCAAATTTTGTGACTGATTGCATGTTTTGGACTGTCTGTGTAGTTAGGCTGTGATCTGTTAAATTCTATCTTTTGCTGCTAGCATGACTACCTTATATAGCTGATCTTAACGCATGCTGGATGAGTGTCATAGGACACCCTTTGATAGTTTAAATTAGCCTCTGAATAGGGCTCAGCATGCATAAACCATCAGTCCTTAAACTGTCTGTTTTGTTCAAATTTTCTGCTGCTGGGGTAATTGCTTTTAAATGTTTTGCCTATGCCTAGGATTTTTAGATTCTCTTTGTTTTACTTTAGACTAGATGCTTCTAGGACAAGTTTGGGGGTGTGCCACCTCAGACACTCATTGGGGACAATGAGTAGTTGAAGTTTGGGGGAGGCCACCCTAGGCCTAGGAACATTCCTCTCTTCCTTAGGACATAAGCATTCTTCTTCTCCTTTAAGAAAATTTTTTGTGATAAATAGAAAAGAGAGGGGAGTCTCTCTCAAGTGCTGAGTAATCAGTGCCAAGTGTGTAAACCACAAGTGGCATTGCATCAAAAGGCAACCCAAGGAGAGACTCCACCTAAGTAAAAAAGGGAAAAGGAGAAATAGGGGAAGAAGGATGTATGCTTAGGAGTTATAATCTTGTGGCTTAGATGTCCTATTTAAAAAAGAACTCTGATCCTCAAAGAGCTAAGCACAAGGTTGTAGTTTCTAGGTTTGTCTAAGGAGATGAATGTATATCCAATATAGTGATGCCAGGGTTTAGGTTGTTCTCTAAAAGTACCACTGTCACTGTTAATACTAAGACTGGCATGACTCTAAGGAATCCTAGACACATTAAAAATAAAGCTAGAAGCATGTACTGAGTCTGGAGTAAAGCTTGGTAGAATTTGAAACCTTAGGGATAGTAGCATGATGTCATAAAAGTAGCTAGATCAGTAGTAGGGGGTTAATAAAAACAGCAGGTATAGTAGGCAGGTGAAGTCAGAAGAAGCTTGATAAAGAGGTTAGTTCTAAACTTAGAAGTGTGTCGCAGGACAGCACTGCTAGAGACAGGGATATAGGGGAGTTGGTAAGTAGTTAAAGAAGATAAAAAAAACAAGCCTAAGTAAGTCCTTAGTATGCTTGAGGACAAGCAAAGCCTTAAGTTTGGGGGTGTGTTAAGTCTCTGAAAGTGACTTATTTAGGACCCATCTAGCTTAAGAAGATGTACACTTCTAGGTGTTTTTGATAGCATTTAGCCTAAACCTATGCTTTAATATGAGAATTAGAAGAAGGTAGCTAATCTAGGACTTATGTACAATAGGTAGAAAAAGGGGTGAAAACCGAAGGAAAAGAATGAAAAAAGCTGCATTGCGACAGCATTGCGAAAACATTGCTGAGGCCGCAATTATTCAAGTGAAAACCGTAAGTTGACTGATCTTTTTCCGTTAATTTCCGTAATTTCAGGGATTCATTCTTTCTCCTCCATCCATTCTGATATATGACGTTGAAGATTGATGGTTCTCCTTGGCCCAAACGCACCTGCAAACTACTATAAAAGGGGGCCAAAGTCGGAGGTGTGATGATCATTCGAAGCGCAGAAGTCTTCTCGCAGTCCATCATTTCTCTCTGTTTTCCTTTGCCGTCTGTTGGAGTGAGAGTCTCAGCTGTTGGAATCGATAATCTGATAGGAAGGAGAGAAGATTCTTCTTCTCTCTCGATTGGATTCATCCAAGCAAGGCTGACCTTTCATCCCCTTCATTCGAGGCGACTGCAACGAAGCTTTTCAAGCACCTTTACTGCTTTTCTGTTGTTCTTCTTCTTATTTCCAGTGTGATCAATGTTGTTCTTAGCCTAGTGTTTTAATTACTGCATTTCGTTGTTGTCTGTCTTTGAATCATTTCTTTTGAAGCTTTCCTTTGTCGTTCAAACATTCAAAGTAATCAAAGTAAAATTCTGCATTTCACAGTTTCCACCTTCTGCTGCTACGTTTTGTCTTATTGTTTTAAGCATACTTCTCTTCTAAGCATGGCTGTTTTATCTACCCTTTCTGTTCTCCATATATCCATGAGTAGCTAAGCCACTTAGGGGCATGCTAATGACAGAACTATAGGCTAAAAAACGTGCATCAAGTATGTAGGATAGCTCTCGAATCATTGATTGTATGTAAGCTTCATCCCACGGGCAATTTCGATTGGCCATCCATTTTGTCCAAAGAACTCCTAACCTCTGGAAGGAGTAAGAGTTCAGAGTCATATAATCATGCTAGCCTTTCATGGTAATCAGGAAACGGCCTAGGAATAGGCGTTTCCCTAGTACAAACTAAACACTCCTGTTTTAACAAGATGCTTAAGACCTTACTTTGAAGTCGAGTAAACTTAAGACTCTAATGCATGGAATCGGACGATACTTGAGATAGAGTGAGTTTGATGTCTAGAGAGTTGGTCCAATGCTTGAGAATCGTAATAAAATGCCTATAGGATAGTCATTAGTAGCCCTTAATTCACCCATTTACTCAGTTTCGCTGTTATTTAATTGCGGTAACATTGCGGTCCTCGCAATTCTGCCAGATTTTCATTCTGTTTAGCTGTTTTCTTCCTCGTTTGTTAATTTCATCTCTTGTCTTTTAAGTCTAGTTTCAACTTGCATTTGTTTATGTTATATCCCTTATTACATTCAGCAAAAAGTAGATAATTAAAAACCAATTTTACCCCATCAAATTCATCCCATCTTTCTTAACAATCACACTTCGCGAATAGCTAAAAATGAGTCTCTGTGGAAAAAACGAATGAAATATACTTACTACTTGCTGTGAGACCATGTATGCTTGCATGTTCTAAGTGCTCTCTCTACCTTATTGCTTATTTATCTTTACACATTGAGCACGCAACACATGCCTCCAGCAGATCAATATCAAGGCTAAGCTCAAGAAGAAGAAGAAGGCCAAGATTGTCAAGGCCAAGCGATCCAAGAGACTGAAGAAGAAGAAGGCCAAGAGGGTGCCTTCAGCAGACAAAGAGAGCACTGAGCCTTCGCTCAAACGACTCAAGGTTGAGGCTGCCGAGTCAGCCAAGCCAGCAGATAAGGGGAGGGCCAAACTCTACCCTGAAGAAGAACCTCAGTCAGTGAGGAGTGATCAACCATGGCTGGGAGGAATTCTGCAGACCGCCCAATCCAGCCTACACGAGCATGGTGTATGATTTCTACGCCAATGTGCTCAGCCCTGAGGATGGCCTGTCTGTGGTCAGAGGGGTAGAGGTGGATTTCTCAGCCAAGGCCATCAACGAAGCCTATGGTCTCAAAGGCCAAACACATACAGATTATACACGGATCGTTGATGAGCCTACTGAGGCAGTGCTGGAAGAGGCCATTCGCACCATTGGCCAGCCTGAAGCTTCCTGGACCGTGTCACGCAATGGGAGGCACACTCTCATGAGTGCCAACCTCACGGCTAAGGCAGCTGTTTGGTTTTCGTTCGTGCGAAGGAGATTGTCTCCTGTGACTCACGAGACTACAATCAACCAGAGCCGATCGCTGCTGGTGTATGCGATAATGAGAGGTCTCACGATCAATGTGGGAGAAGTCATCACTGCGGCCATTGCTGAATGCGCCAAGAAAGGTAAGGGACCACTGTTTTTCCCTAATACCATAACCAAGCTATGTTTGCTTGCAGGAGTCCCCACCGAGCGCCTGGAGCAGCAGATGGCCTACACGGGCCACTTGGAGCTGCCTGCTAACCTGAGGCTGAGAAGGAAGGGGAATATGGAGTTTGAACTGGATAGGCTGGCTGCTGAACAGTCCCTATCCATGGCCTGCCTGATGGATATGCAGAGGAGAATGGCTCAATGGGCCACTTATGCGCAGGCGAGGGACAAGGAAGTTGCAGACCAACTGGGGTGCATCTTCCCTGACTTCCCCACAAATCTCCTGACTCCATGGGTGCCCCCACGACCACGGCAACCAGATGAGGATGAAGAAGTTTAAGTGCTGGTTT
Source organism: Herpetospermum pedunculosum (assembly GCA_028017165.1). Classification (NCBI taxonomy): domain Eukaryota; kingdom Viridiplantae; phylum Streptophyta; class Magnoliopsida; order Cucurbitales; family Cucurbitaceae; genus Herpetospermum; species Herpetospermum pedunculosum. Next base: position 53,670,857 of record CM051529.1, read on the forward strand.
GAAGTGCACTAAAGGGAGTATTGCTGTTCCCTTAGAAAAAAAAAACAATTTTCTGCTTTCTGATAGGACCATGTGAATTATGCTGTTTTTGGTTCAATTTTGATCTGTTTTAGATGTTTAGTTTTATGCTTTTCCTTTTGCTTAGTATAGTCTGATGTTAGCTGACTAGGTAGGATAGTTTAGTTTTATTTTTAGGAAGCTTGAGTGACTGGAAAAAGCATGCTTAGGGGCCTTAATCAATGTTATATCTGCCCTGATCTAATTGCGAAATAATTGCGGTACCCGCAATTTTCATGACTAAAAGCATGTTTTGGACTGTCTGTTTAGCTAGGCTGTGATCTGTTTAAATTCTATCTTTTCCTGCTAACATGACTGCCTTATATAGCTTGTCTAAATGCATGCTGGATGAGTGTCATAGGACACCCTTTGATAGTTTAAATCAACCTCTAAATAGTTCAGCATGCACAGCTTTAAGCCCTTAACTGTCTGTTTTTTTAACTGCTGCTGCTGTGATACTTTCTTTTTAATGTTCTGTCTATGCCTAGGGCTTTTAGATTCGCTTTGTTTTACTTTAGACTAGATGCTTCTAGGATAAGTTTGGGGGTGTGCCACCTCAGACACTCATTGGGGACAATGAGTAGTTGAAGTTTGGGGGAGGCCACCCTAGGCCTAGGAACATTCCTCTCTCCCTTAGAAACATAAGCATTCTTCTTCTCCTTTACAAAAAAATGATGAACTGAAAAAAAAAAAAAAAAGAGAAAAAATGAAAAATAGAATAAAGAGGGGGGTCTCTCTTAGGTTGCTAAGTAATCAGTGCCAAGTGTGTGACCCACAAGTGGCATTGCATCAAAAGGCAACCAAAGGATAGGCCCCACCTAAGTAAAAAAAGAAAAGGAAAAAAGAATGTATACCTAGGAGTTATAACTTTGTGGCTTAGATGTCCTATTTAAAAAAGAACTCTGATCCTCAATTAGCTAAGCACAAAGTTATAACTTGTAGGGTTGTTTAGGGAGATGAGTGTTTATCCAATGTAGTGATGCCAGGGTTTAGGTTGTTCTTTAAAAGTACCACTGTCACCGTTAATACTAAGACTGGCATGACTCTAAGGAATCCTAGACACATTAAAAATAAAGCTAGAAGCATGTACTGAGTCTGAGGTAAAGCTAGGCAGAATTTGAAACCTTAGGGATAGTGGCATGATATGACAAAAGCAAATAGATCAGTTGTAGGGAGTTAATGAAAACAGATAAGTGTTAGGCAGGCAAGTTCAGAAGAAGCTAGATAAGAGGGTAGTTTTAAGCTTGGAGGTGTGTCACAGGACAGCAGTGCTATAGATAGGGGTATAAGGGAGTCAGTAGGTGGTTAAAGAAGGAGAAACAGCAGCCTAGGGAAGTCCTTAGTATGCTTGAGGACAAGCAAAGCCTTAAGTTTGGGGGTGTGTTAAGTCTCTGAAAGTGACTTATTTAGGACCCATTTAGCTTAAGAAGATGTGCACTTTTAGGTGTTTTTGATAGCATTTAGCCTAGACCTATGCTTAAATATGAGAATGAGAAGAAGGTAGCTAAATTAGGACTTATGCACAATAGGAAAGAAAAGGGTTCAAAACCGAAGGAAAAGAATGAAAAAACTGCATTGCGACAGCATTGCGAAAACATTGCTGAGGCCGCAATTATTCAAGTGAAAACCGTAAGTTGACTGATCCTTTTCTGTTAATTTCCGTAATTTCAGGGATTCGTTCTTTCTCCTCCATCCATTCTGATATATGACGTTGAAGATTGATGGTTCTCCTTGGCCCAAACGCACCTGCAAACTACTATAAAAGGGGGCCAAAGTCGGAGGTTTGATCATCTACTTTTTCTCCCTGTTTTCCTTTGCCGTCTGTTGGAGTGAGAGTCTCAGCTGTTGGAATCGATAATCTGATAGGAAGGAGAGGAGATTCTTCTTCTCTCTCGATTGGATTCATCCAAGCAAGGCTGACCTTTCATCCCCTTCATTCGAGGCGACTGCAACGAAGCTTTCAAGCGCCATTTTACTGTTTTCTGTCGTTCTTCTTCTAATTTCCAGTTTTGATCATTGTTGTTCCTAGTTTAGTGTTTTAGTTACTGCATTTCGTTGTTGTCTGTCTTTGAATTACTGCCTTTAAGTTTCTCTTTGTTCGTTCAACATTCAAAGTAATCAGAGTGCAAGTTTCATTTCACGGTTTCCTTCTTCTGCTGCTACGGTTTTGTCTTGCTGTTTTAAGTTTATTTCCCTTCTAAGCATGTCTGTTTCATCTTACATTTCTGTTCTCTATATATCCATGAGTAGCTAAGTCACTTAGGGGCATGCTAATGACAGAACTATAGGCTAAAAAACGTGAACCAAGCATGTAGGATCGCCTTCGAAACATTGATTGTATGTAAGCTTCATCCCACGGGCAATTTCGATTGGCCATCCATTTTGTCCAAAGAACTCCTAACCTCTGGAAGGAGTAAGAGTTCAGAGTCATATAATCATGCTAGCCTTTCATGGTAATCAGGAAACGGCCTAGGAATAGGCGTTTCCCTAGTACAAACTAAACACTTCTGTTTTAACAAGATGATTAAGACCTTACTTTGAAGTCGAGTAAACTTAGGAATCTAAAGCATGGAATCGGACGATACATGAGATAGAGTGAGTTTGATGCATAGAGAGTAGATCCAGTGCTTGAGAATCGTATAATAATGCCTATAGGATAATCATTAGTAGCCCTTAACTCACCCATTTACACACTTTCGCTGCTGTTTAATTGCGGAAACATTGCGGTCCCCGCAATTCTGCTAAATTTTCATTCTGTTTAGCTGTTTTCTTCTTCGTTTTTCAATTCCATCTCTTGTCCTTTGAGTCTAATTTCAACTTGCATTTGTTTATGTTATATTCCTTTACACATTCAGCAAAAATTAGATAAATAAAAACCAATTTTACCCCATCAAATCCACCCCATCTTTCTTAACAAATACACTTCGCGAATAGCTAAACATAAGTCTCTGTGGAAAAAACGAATGAAATATACTTACTACTTGCTGTGAGACCATGTATGCTTGCATGTTCTGAGTGCTCTCTCTACTTTCTTGCTTATTTATCTTTACACATTGAGCACGCAACAAAGGGCACCCATATGAATACTGCCCTGGGAATCCATCCTCAGTCTGCTATGTTGGGAGCCAGCAGCAGCCTAGGAATAACCCCTACTCCAACACCTATAACCCTGGTTGGAGAAACCACCCAAACCTGTCATGGGGTGGCCAACAACACACTAACCAAAATCCTAACCAACCTAGACCGAGTAGAACACCTGGTTTCACTCCCCAACATAACCAGTCAATGTACCAAAAACCATACAATCAACCTGTAGGATCTTCTGTAGAAAACTTACTCAAGGAATACATAGCTAAGAATGATGCTACGCTTCAAAGCCAGCAAGCTACTCTTAGGAGCCTAGAAAACCAAATAGGCCAATTAGCCAATGAACTCAAGAGTAGGCCCCAAGGTAGACTCCCTGCTGACACCGAGGTACCAAGGAGAGATGGCAAAGAACAAGTTCAAGCAATTGAACTTAGGAGTGGAAGACCATTGGTGAGCAACACAAAGGACACACCAAAGAGAGTAGAGAACACTGAGTCTAGTGCTCCACTGGAGTCTCTGCCAAACCAAGGTCCACCACCAACTAGCACATCAGGAGCCAGGCTAGAGCCAATTGTTGAGGAGATAGAAGAAATTCCGAGGCCTCCACCTATCCTAAGGCGCCCTGACGTGCCTGCATATGTGCCACCACCTCCATACCCTCGAAGGCTTAAGAAGAAGCAGGAACAGGAAGTTCATTTTAATAAATTCTTAGAAATTCTTAAGCAAGTGCATGTTAACATTCCTTTTGTAGAAGTTTTGCAGTCTATGCCTTCTTATGTAAAGTTTTTGAAGGACATTATTACTAACAAAAAAATAATTGGTGAGTTTGAAACAGTAAACCTCACTGAGGAGTGCAGTGCCATCCTCCAGAACAAGCTGCCCAAGAAGGAGAAGGATCTTGGTTCCTTCACCTTACCTGTAGAACTTGGAGGCAAGCACGTGGGCAGAGCGCTTTGTGACCTGGGCGCCAGCATAAATCTCATGCCCCTGTCCCTATTCCGCCAGTTTGGAATAGGAGAAGCACGTCCAACCACTGTCACTTTACAACTAGCAGACAGATCCATCGCATACCCTGAAGGTAAGATTGAGGATATTCTAGTGAAAGTTGACAAATTTATTTTCCTTGCAGATTTCATTGTCCTGGACTATGAGGCAGACAAGGAGGTCCCCATCCTGCTAGGTAGACCATTTCTAGCCACAGGTAGGGCACTAATAGATGTTCAAAAAGGTGAGCTCACTATGAGGGTTCATGATGAAGAGGTGAAATTTAGTGTGTATAAAGCCTTGAGGTACCCCTCTGATTCTGAGTCTTGTGCTAGCATGGATATTGTTGACTCACTAATGGAAGAACAATTAGAGCATGTACTATTAACCAAGCATGCTAATGAATATGTACAATTAGATGTAGCTGACTTGAATGTATCTGACATAATGGATATGCCTGTAGATAAACCACAACATGTATGTATGAATATAGATTTAACTGATAGATCTGTGAATCCTTTAAAGCCCTCCATTGAGCATCCACCTGTTTTAGAACTGAAACCACTACCCACTCACCTCAAATATGCGTATTTAGGAAATAATGATACACTGCCTGTAATTATTTCTTCTAAGCTAAGTGAAAAGCATGAGGTTGAATTAATTTTACTGCTTAAGCAACATAGGAAGGCTATAGCATGGACTATTGCTGATATTCGAGGCATTAGCCCTTCTTATTGCATGCACAAAATTATACTAGAGGAAGAGCACACACCTAGGGTAGATCACCAACGTAGGCTAAACCCCTCTATGAAAGAGGTAGTAAAGAAGGAAATAATAAAATGGTTAGATGCAGGAGTGATCTTCCCAATAGCTAGTAGCCAGTGGGTGAGCCCTATCCAATGTGTACCTAAAAAGGGGGGAATAACTGTGGTAGTCAATGAGAACAACGAACTAATTCCAACAAGGACTGTCACAGGGTGGAGAGTGTGTATGGATTACAGGAAATTAAATAAAGAAACTAAAAAAGATCACTTCCCTCTACCGTTCATTGACCAGATGCTAGACAGAATAGCTGGTAGAGCCTACTATTGTTTCTTAGACGGGTATTCAGGCTATAATCAAATAACTATAGACCCTAAGGATCAAGAGAAGACCACCTTCACTTGCCCTTTTGGAACTTTTGCCTTCCGCAGAATGCCTTTTGGCTTATGCAATGCACCGGCAACTTTCCAAAGGTGCATGATGGCAATCTTCTCTGAGTTGGATGAGTCCATGATAGAAATATTCATGGATGACTTCTCAGTCTTTGGGGACTCATTTTCAAACTGTCTAGAAAACCTAGGACAAGTCCTGGCTAGGTGTGAGGAGACCAACCTAGTCCTAAACTGGGAAAAATGCCATTTTATGGTGGATGAGGGAATTGTCTTAGGACATAGAGTGTCAAGGGCAGGAGTAGAAGTTGATAGGGCAAAGATTGAGGTCATAGAGAAGTTGGTAGAGCCCCAGAATGTCAAAGCCATTAGAAGCTTCTTAGGGCATGCTGGCTTCTACAGAAGGTTCATTAAGGACTTTTCTAAGATAGCCAAGCCTCTGTGTGAGCTTTTAGAGCTAAATAGACCATTCATCTTCTCTCAGGAATGCTTAATAGCTTGGACTACCTTTAAGAAAGCACTAGTCACCGCACCTATAATAGTAGGACCAAATTGGGATCTCCCATTTGAGATGCTATGTGATGCCAGTGACTATGCTGTAGGAGTCATGTTAGGACAAAGGATTGACAAGCTAACACACCCTGTATATTATGCTAGTAAAACCTTGAATGAGGCTCAATGTAATTATACAACTACTGAGAAAGAAATGCTTGCTGTAGTATTTGCTTGTGAAAAATTTAGAAACTATATTGTAGGCACTAGGACAATTGTGTACACTGACCATTCTGCCTTGAAGTATCTTATGAGGAAGGCTGATGCTAAGCCTAGGTTGATTAGGTGGGTACTGCTGCTGCAAGAGTTTGATTTGGACATTCGAGACAAGAAAGGATGTGAAAACGTGGTTGCAGATCACCTGTCTCGATTGCAGCACAATTGCGAAAAAATTGCGGAGCCCGCAATTTCTGATGCTTTTATTGATGAACATGTCTTTGCTTTGACTCATTGTGATAACGATGAGGAACCTTGGTTTGCTGACATTGCGAACTTCCGTGCATCACAGGTTTTACCAGTTTTCAAGGGAGGACAAGAGAAGAAGAGGTTCCTTCATGAAGCAAGGAAATTTATCTGGGATGACCCCACACTTTACAGAACATGTGCTGACGGCTTGCTAAGGAAGTGTGTTTCAGCTGCTGAAGCGAAGTCTGTGCTGCAGCACTGTCACACATCTCCTTATGGTGGACACTTTGGTGGCCAAAGAACAGCTGCAAAGGTATTTCAAAGTGGCTATTATTGGCCAACGATCTTCAAAGATGCCCACAACTATGCCCACAGCTGTGATGAATGCCAAAGGACAGGTAACCTCAGTCGAAAGGATGAGATGCCCCTCACCTACATCTTAGAGTTAGAGCTCTTTGATGTGTGGGGCATTGACTTCATGGGACCATTCCCTCCATCATCAGGTAACCTTTACATATTAGTAGCAGTGGACTATGTGTCCAAGTGGGTAGAAGCCAAAGCATGTCCTAATAATGATGCTAAAACAGTCACCAACTTCTTGCATAGGCACATTTTTACTAGGTTTGGGACACCTCGTGCCATCATTAGTGATGAGGGGTCACATTTCATTAACAAGGCTATGGAGAGAGTGTTGGCTAAGTATAACATTAGACATAGAGTAGCCACTCCCTATCACCCACACTCAAATGGACAAGCTGAAATCTCAAATAGGGAAATTAAGAACATCCTAGAAAAAGTGGTCAAACCTAATAGGAAAGACTGGTCCTTCAAGCTTGAGGATGCACTTTGGGCTTATAGGACAGCATATAAGACACCCCTAGGTATGTCCCCTTATAGGCTGGTATATGGCAAGGCTTGTCACTTACCACTTGAGTTAGAAAACAAGGCATTTTGGGCCATGAAGGAATTGAATTTTTGTGTAAAGGATGCGGGGACACTAAGGTCTTTGCAATTACATGAGCTTGATGAGCTTAGGCATATGGCCTATGAAAATGCTAAGATGTACAAGGAAAAAACCAAGATTTGGCACGATAGTAGACTTAGAGTTAAGGACTTTAAGAAGGGTCAACTTGTTTTGTTGTTTAACTCACGGTTGAAACTATTTCCAGGGAAACTTAAGTCTAGATGGTCGGGTCCATTTGTCATTACTAATGTGTTTGTTCATGGTGCAATAGAGATAAAGAACTTGCAGCAAGGCCAACCATTCATGGTTAATGGTGCAAGATTAAAGCACTACTATGAGGAAGGAGATGTGAAGACTCTCTCGGCCTTCCTCTTGACTGAAGCATAACAATGAGAACGAGAGAGAACGAGTGGTCACTGTGCTCGTTTAGTCAAGGCTAATGCCTTAGTTTATTTTTTTTTTTTTTTTTTTCACTTTTTCCGGTTATCGTTTGTGTGTTTTGTGGTGTGATTTTAATTAAGTATTTAATGTTTGTTTTATTTGTTTTTATAGGGAATCGAAAGAGGAGATCAAGGAGAGTAATTCCAGCTTTAAAAATCAAGAAACGGTTGAGCCAAATAAAAGATACGGGCAAGCAAAGATTGACATTTTTATGAAAAAATATCCCTAAAATTGCGCTGGAATTGCAGGATCCGCAAAATATAGCCGTTGGGATTTAGCCGTTTCCTTTATATCCGTTAGAAGGCGCTCGATCGATACGATTCTCTCACTCTCTGATTTCCAAGAAAGCTGCGATTCTTTTCATCTTTGATTCTTCTCTCCAAACCTCCAAGACTCAACAATGGTGTTCACACGGGCTGAAAGATCTGCAGCCAAGAAGAGGGCTGATGACGCAGCTGAAGCGGCTGCGAGGGAAGCACTTCTTACCCTTGCAGATGCTGGTGCTGTACGCACCGGACCTCTTCCCAAACTTCCGATCCGTAGGAACAAGTGGAGGGTTGTCACAGAAATCCCTGCTGGCCCTTCTGAACCAGCGGGCACGCCCAAGAAACGCCGGTGGAGTGTCGAGACGGCCGCCGAACCAAGCAAAGCAAAGACTCCCTCTGTGGAGAGTCAAGAAACGGATCGTGCGTCCCACGAGTCGACCAAGAAGGGTTCGTCGCCATCTGCATCGCCTGCGCACAACCCTTCACCATCTGGACCAGTGCACAGCCCAGAGCTTTCATCATCACCGCCGGCACAGAGCCCTGAGACGCCGTCTTCACCACTGAATTCCGTGCAGACGCCTACAGCAGAGCAGAGTGCCACACCTTCGCACACGCCTCCACGGCCTGACCCTGAATTCCCATATGGGGAGTACCAGGAATCCACTCAGGGCAGTGGGGAAGGTGGTGAAGACGAGGTCTTCTCGCCTGCAAGGGAAGCTAGCCCAGAGAGTCCTGCACAGCAGGATGATTCCATGGAAGAGACGCTGGGGGCATGCCTGCAGCAGATCAACATTGAGGCAAAGCTCAAGAAGAAGAAGGCCAAGATTGTCAAGGTCAGGCGATCCAAGAAGCTGAAAAAGAAGAAGGCTAAAAGGGCGCCTTCAGCAGACAAAGAGACCACTGAGCCTTCGCTCAAACGACTCAAGGTTGAGGCTGCCGAGTCAGCCAAACCATCAGATAAAGGGAAGGCAAAGCTCTACCCTGAAGACGAGCCTCAGTCAGTGAGGTATGTTTCCTCTGATGCTGAGTCTAGGGGTGCTGAGCTGAGGAAGAGGGAGTTGCTGCACGAGAAAGGCTTCCTCGACCGACCTGCTGACCTGCCGCAGTTCTTGCGCGCAGGAGTGATGAACCACGGCTGGGAGGAATTTTGCAGACCGCCCAATCCAGCCTACATGAGCATGGTGTATGATTTCTACGCCAATGTGCTCAGCCCTGAGGATGGCCTGTCTATGGTCAGAGGGGTAGAAGTGGATTTCTCAGCCAAGGCCATCAACGAACCCTATGGTCTCAAGGGCCAAACACATACAGATTATGCACGGATTGTTGATGAGCCTACTGAGGCAGTTTTGGAAGAGGCCATTCGGACCATTGGCCAGCCTGAAGCTTCCTGGACCGTGTCACGCAATGGGAGGCACACTCTCATGAGTGCCAACCTCACGGCTAAGGCGGCTGTTTGGTTTGCGTTCGTGAGAAAGAGATTGTCCCCAGTGACTCACGAGACTACAATCAACCAGAGCCGATCGCTGCTGGTGTATGCGATAATGAGAGGTCTCACGATCAACGTGGGAGAAGTCATCACTGCTGCTATTGCTGAGTGCGCCAAGAAAGGTAAGGGACCACTGTTTTTCCCTAACACCATAACCAAACTATGTTTGCTTGCAGGAGTCCCCACCGAGCGCATGGAGCAGCAAATGGCTTACACAGGCCACTTGGAGCTGCCGGCTAGCCTGAGGCTGAAGAGGAAGGGGAATATGGAGTTTGAACTGGATAGGCTGGCTGCTGAGCAGTCCCTATCCATGGCCTGCCTGATGGATATGCAGAGGAGAATGGCTCAATGGGCCACTTATGCGCAGGCAAGGGACAAGGAAGTTGCAGACCAACTTGGGTGCATCTTTCCTGACTTCCCCACAAATCTCCTGACTCCATGGGTGCCTCCACGACCACGACAACCAGATGAGGATGAAGATGTTTGAGTGCTGGTTTGAAGTGCACTGAAGGGAGTATTGCTGTTCCCTTAGAAAAAAAAAACAATTTTCTGCTTTCTGATAGACTATGTGAATTATGCTGTTTTAGTACACTTTTTGATCGGTCTTAGATGCTTAGCTTTATGTTTTTAATTTTGCTTAGTATAGTCTGATGATAGGAGCCTAGGTAGGTTAGTTTTGTTTTATTTTTAGAAGAGCTTGAATGACTGGAAAAAGCATGCTTAGGGGCCTTAATCACTGTTATATCTGCCCTGACTTAATTGCGAAATAATTGCGGTCCCCGCAATTTTCATTACTAAAAGCATGTTTTGGACTGTCTGTTTAGCTAGGCTGTGATCTGTTTAAATTCCTTCTTTTGCTGCTATCATGACTACCATATATAGCTTATCTAAAAGCATGCTGGATGAGTGTCATAAGACACCCTTTGCTAAGTTTAAATCAACCTCTAAAAAGCTCAGCATGCACAGCTTTAAGCCCTTAACTGTCTGTTTTTTTGAAAATTACTGCTGCTGTGATATTTTCTTTTAAATGTTCTGTCTATGCCTAGGGCTTTAGATTCTCTTTGTTTTACCTTAGATTAGATGCTTCTAGGATAGTTTGGGGGTGTGCCACCTCAGACACTCATTGGGGACAATGAGTAGTTGAAGTTTGGGGGAGGCCACCCTAGGCCTAGGAACATTCCTCTCTCCCTTAGAAACATAAGCATTCTTCTTCTCCTTTACAAAAAATGATGAACTGAAAAAAAAAAATGAAAAATAGAATAAAGAGGGGGGTCTCTCTTAGGTTGCTAAGTAATCAGTGCCAAGTGTGTGACCCACAAGTGGCATTGCATCAAAAGGCAACCAAAGGAGAGGCCCCACCTAAGTAAGAAAAAGGAAAAGAAAAGGGAAGAAGAATGTATACCTAGGAGTTATAACTTTGTGGCTTAGATGTCCTATTTAAAAAGAACTCTGATCCTCAATTAGCTAAGCACAAAGTTGTAACTTGTAGGGTTGTTTAGGGAGATGAGTGTTTTTCCAATGTAGTGATGCCAGGGTTTAGGTTGTTCTTTAAAGTACTACTGTCACCGTTAATACTAAGACTGGCATGACTCTAAGGAATCCTAGACACATTAAGAATAAAACTAGAAGCATGTACTGAGTCTGAGGTAAAGCTAGGCAGAATTTGAAACCTTAGGGATAGTGGCATGATATGACAAAAGCAAATAGATCAGTTGTAGGAAGTTAATAAAAGCAGGTGAGTGTTAGGCCGGCGAAGTCAGAAGAAGCTAGATAAGAGGGTAGTTTTAAACTGAGAAGTGTGTCACAGGACAGCAGTGCTATAGATAGGGATATAGGGGAGTCAGTAGGTGGTTAAAGAAGGTGAAACAGCAGCCTAGGTAAGTCCTTAGTATGCTTGAGGACAAGCAAAACCTTAAGTTTGGGGGTGTGTTAAGTCTCTGAAAGTGACTTATTTAGGACCCATTTAGCTTAAGAAGATGTACACTTTTAGGTGTTTTTGATAGCATTTAGCCTAAACCTATGCTTAAATATGAGAATGAGAAGAAGGTAGCTAAATTAGGACTTTTGTACAATAGGAAAGAAAAGGGTTGAAAACCGAAGGAAAAGAATGAAAAAAAGCTGCATTGCGACAGCATTGCGAAAACATTGCTGAAGCCGCAATTATTCAAGTGAAAACCGTAAGTTGACTGATCTGTTTCTGTTAATTTCCGTAATTTCAGGGATTCGTTCTTTCTCCTCCATCCATTCTGATATATGACGTTGAAGATTGATGGTTCTCCTTGGCCCAAACGCACCTGCAAACTACTATAAAAGGGGGTCAAAGTCGGAGGTTCAGTCATCATCCGAAAGCGTAGAGTCTTCTCGCAGTCCATCTTTTCGCCCTGTTTTCCTTTGCCGTCTGTTGGAGTGAGAGTCTCAGCTGTTGGAATCGATAATCTGATAGGAAGGAGAGAAGATTCTTCTTCTCTCTCGATTGGATTCATCCAAGCAAGGCTGACCTTTCATCCCCTTCATTCGAGGCGACTGCAACGAGGCTTCCAAGCACCATTTACTGTTTTTTGTCTTTCCTTTCTCATTTCCAGCATTGTTTAGTTATCGCTTCTGGTTTAGTGATTAGTTTACTTCATTTCGTTGCTTTCTGTCTATGGATTATTTACTTTAAGTTTCCCTTTGTTCGTTCAACATTCAAAGTAATCAAATTACAAGTCTTCAGTTTACAGTTTCCATCTTCTGCTGCTCCGGTTTTGTCTTACTGTTTTGAGTACATTTCCCTTCTAAGTATGTCTGTTTTATCTTATACTTCTGCTCTCTATATATCCATGAGTAGCTAAGTCACTTAGGGGCATGCTAATGACAGAACTATAGGCTAAAAAACGTGAACCAAGCATGTAGGATAGCTTCGAAGCATTGATTGTATGTAAGCTTCATTCCACGGGCAATTTCGATTGGCCATCCATTTTGTCCAAAGAACTCCTAACCTCTGGAAGGAGTAAGAGTTTAGAGTCGTATAATCATGCTAGCCTTTCATGGTAACCAGGAAACGGCCTAGGAATAGACGTTTCCCTAGTACAAACTAAACACTTCTGTTTTAACAAGATGCTTAAGACCTTACTTTGAGTTGAGTAAACTAAAGAATCTAATGCATGGAATCGGACGATACATGAGATAGAGTGAGTTTGATGCATAGAGAGTTGATCCAATGCTTGGGAATCGTATTAAAATGCCTATAGGATAGTCGTTAGTAGCCCTTAATTCTCCATTTTACACACGTTTGCTGTTTTTACAATTGCGATAACATTGCGGTGTCCGCAATTCTGCTAAGTTACCATTCTGTTTAGCTGTTTTCTTCTTCGGTTATTAATTCCATCTCTTGTCTTTTGAGTCTAATTTCAACTTGCATTTGTTTATGTTGCATTCCTTTACACATTCAGCAAAAATTAGATAATTAAAAACCAATTTTACCCCATCAAATCCACCCCTTCTTTCTTAACAAATACACTTCGTGAATAGCTAAACATAAGTCTCTGTGGAAACAATGAGCCGTCTCTGAAGAAGCTCAAGATTGAGGCTGCTGAGTCAGCCAAACCGAAAGACAAAGGGAAAGCCAAGCTTTACCCTGAAGATGAGCCTCAATCAGTGAGGTACGTGTCCTCTGATGCTGAGTCCAGAGGTACTGAGCTGAGGAAGAGGGAACTGCTGCACGAGAAGGGATTCCTAGACACCCTCACAGACCTGCCGCAATTCTTGCGCGCAGGGATCACGAATCACGGCTGGGAGGAGCTGTGCAGACCACCCAATCCAGCCTACTCCAACATGGTGTATGAATTTTACGCCAATTTGATGAATCCTGAGGATGGCCTGTCTGTGGTCAGAGGAGTTGAGGTAGACTTCTCAGCGAAGGCGATCAACGAAGCCTATGGCCTCAAGGGCCAAAAACACACTGACTATGCAAGGGTCGTTGATGAGCCAACAGAAGCTGTCCTGGAGGAGGCAATTCGGATCATTGGCCAGCCAGAGGCATCGTGGACAGTATCGCGCAATGGGAGGCACACTCTCATGAGTGCCAACCTCACAGCCAAGGCGGCTGTATGGTTTTCATTTGTGCGCAGGAAGCTGTCCCCAGTGACCCATGAGACCACCATCAACCAAAGCAGATCGCTGCTGGTCTACGCGATCATGCGAGGTCTCACAATCAACGTGGGCGAGGTCATTGCAGCTTCAGTTGCTGACTGCGCCAAGAAGGGTAAGGGTCCACTTTTCTTTCCTAATACAATTACTAAGCTCTGCTTACGTGCAGGGGTCCCAATCGAGCGAATGGAAAGGCAGCTGGCCTACACAGGGCACTTGGAGCTCCCTACAGGTTTGAGGATGCGAAGGAAGGGGAACATGGAATTCGAGCTGGATGGCCTGGCTGCTGCTCAGTCGCTGTCCATGACCTGCCTGATGGATCTGCAGAAGAGGATGGCTCAATGGGCCACATATGCGCAGGCAAGGGACAAGGAGGTTGCTGACCAATTGGGATGCATCTTTCCTGAATTCCCCACGAACCTAATGACTCCATGGGCGCCTCCAAGGCCAAGAAGGAATGATGATGAGGAAGACATCTGAGTGCTAGGCACTCAAGGGAGTATTGCTGTTCCCTTAAAATAAAAAGAAAAAAAATCAAACTGCTTTTTGTTGAACCATGTGAATTATGCTGTTTTGAGTTAGTATTTTGATCTGTTTTAGTTCTTTAATTGTAGTATTTAAATTTGTTTAGTGTAGTCTAATGATAGTTGAATAGGTAGATTCGTTTAGTTTCATTTTTTGTATAGCTTGAATGACTGGAAAAAGCATGCATAGGGGCCTTGATCACTGATATATCTGCCCTGTATCTATTGCGAAATAATTGCGAAATCCGCAATTTTTATTAGTAAATGCATGTTTTTGACTGATTGTTTAGCTAGGCTGGGTCTGTTTAAATTTTGTCTTTTGCTGCTATCTTGACTACCTTATATAGCTTATCTAACTGCATGCTGGATGAGTGTCATAAGACACCTTTGGTAGTTTAAATTAGCCTCTTAAACGTGCTCAGCATGCATAGCTTTAAGTCCTTACCTGCCTGTTTTTACGAATTTCTGCTGCTGTGATATTTACTTTTAGAATGTTCTGTCTATGCCTAGGGCTTTTAGATTCTCTTTGTTTTACCTTAGACTAGATGCTTCTAGGACAAGTTTGGGGGTGTGCCACCTCAGACACTCATTGGGGACAATGAGTAGTTTAAGTTTGGGGGAGGCCACCCTAGGCCTAGGAACATTCCTCTCTCCCTTAAAGCATAAGCATTCTTCTTCTCCTTTACAAAAAAAAAAAAAATGATGAGCTGAAAAAAAAAAATGAAAAATAGAATAAAGAGGGGTGTCTCTCTTAAGTTGCTGAGTAATCAGTGCCAAGTGTGTAACCCACAAGTGACATTGCATCAAAAGGCAACCAAAGGAGAGGCTCCACCTAAGTAAGAAAGAAAGAAAAAGGAAAGGGAAGAAGAATGTACACCTAGGAGTTGCAACTTTGTGGCTTAGATGTCCTAAATAAAAAGAACTCTGATCCTCAATTAGCTGAGCACAAAGTTGTAATTTGTAGGATTGTTTAGGGAGATGAATGTATGTCCAATGTAGTGATGCCAGGGTTTAGGTTGTTCTATTAAAGTACTACTGTCACTGTTAATACTAAGACTGGCATGACTCTAAGGAATCCTAGGTAACTCAAAAATAAAACTAGAAGCATGTACTGAGTCTGGGGTAAAGCTAGGTAGAATTTGAAACCTTAGGGATAGATGCACAATATGACAGAAGCAAGTAGATCAGTCGTAGGGAGTTAATGAAACAGCAGGAGTATTAGGCGTGCAAAGTCAGAAGAAGCAATATAAAAGGTTAGTTGTAAACTTAGAAGTGTGTCACAGGACAGCACTGCTTTAGATAGGAATGTAGGGGAGTCAGTAAGTGGTTAAAGGGAATGAAACAGCGGCCTAAACAAGTCCTTAGACTGCTCGAGGACGAGCAAAACCTTAAGTTTGGGGGTGTGTTACGTCTCCAAAAGTGACCTTTTTAGGACTTATTTATCTTAGAAAGATGTGCACTCTTAGGTGTTTTTGAGAGGATTTAGCTTAAACCTATGCTTATATATGAGAATTAGAAGAAGGTAGCTAAATTAGGACTTGTGTACAAAAGGAAAGAAAAGGATTAAAAACCGAAGTTAAAAGAAGGAAAAATGCGCATTGCGGCAGCATTGCGGAAACATTGCTAAAACCGCAATGTTTCAAGTGAAATCCATAAGTTGACTGATCTTTTTCTGTTAATTTCCGTTATTTCAGGGATTCGTTCTTTCTCCTCCATCCATTTTGAAGTACGACGTTGAGGATGGATGGTTCTCCTTGGCTCAAACGCACCTGCAAATTACTATAAAAGGGGGTCAAAGTAGAGGGTTTGATCATCATCCGAAAGCGTAGAAGTCTCTTCGCAGCTCCATCTTTTCTCCTGTTTTTCTTCTCCGTCTGTTGGTTTGAGAGGTTCAGCTGTTGGAGTCGACAATCTGATAGGAAGGAGAGAAGATTCATCTTCTCCTGATTGGATTCATCCAAGCAAGGCTACCCTTTCTTCCCTTTCAGCCGAGGCATTTGCTCAATTACTACTTTCTGTCTTTTATTTCTAATTTCCAGCTCTGTTTAGTTGTTGTTTCTCTTCCAGTAGCTAGCTCATTTCATTTCGTTGTTTTCTGTCTTTATGTTATTCACTTTAAGCTTTCCTTTGTTCATTCAAACAATCAAGTAATCAAAGCACAATTCATTACTTCACAGCTCCTTATCTTTTGATGCTACTGTTTTACCTTGCTGTTTTAAGTTTATTTCTCTTCTAAGCATGTCTACTTCATCTCTTATTTTTGTTCTCTCTATTTCCATGAGTAGCTAAGTCACATAGGGGCATGCTAATGACAATACTATAGGCTAAAAAACGTGAACCAAGCATGTAGGATAGCTCTCGAATGCATTGATTGTATGTAAGCTTCATCCCACGGGCAATTTCGATTGGCCATCCATTTTGTCCAAAGAACTCCTAACCTCTGGAAGGAGTAAGAGTTCAGAGTCATACACTCATGCTAGCCTTTCAAGGTAGCCAGAAAACGACCTAGGAATAGGCGTTTTCCTAGTACAAACCATATCTTTCTGCTTTAACAAGATGCTTAAGACCTTACTTGGACATGAGTAAACTAAAGAATCTAATGCATGAAATCGGAAGATACATGAGATTGAGTTAGTTTGATGCATAGTGAGTTAATCCAGTGCTTGAGAATCGTATAAAAATGCCTATAGAGGAGTCGTTAGTAGCCCTTGTTTCTCCATTTTACACACTTTCGCTGTTAGTAACATTGCGGTAGAATTGCTGTTCTCGCAATTCTGCTAAGTTTAAAATTCTGTTTAGCCAATTTCCTCTTCGTTTGTAATCTCTTCTCTTTTCATTTGAGTTTATCTTTGACTTGCACTTGTTTATGTTGCTACCCTTTACTTATTCCTTAGAAATTAGACAACTTAAAACCAATTCTACCCCCTCAAATCCACCCATTCTTTCTTAACAATACACTTCACGAGTAGCTCATAATAAATCTCTGTGGGAAAACGAATGAAAAAAATACTTACTACTTGCTATAAGATCATGTATGCTTGCATGTTCTGAGTGCTCTCTCTCTCTTATTGCTTATTTATTTTAACACATTGAGCACGCAACACTAGGCCATCAATATGTATAAGTCGGTCTCATTAGTAAACGGAGTTATAAAGAGAGAGCGACTTAATACTAAGTTTTGAAATAAAAACCGTTGTCTTTTGCTTTGCAGCTAAGTTTTGAAATAAAAATCGATGTCTGTTGTTTTGCAGCTAAGTTTTGAAATAAAAACCGCTATCCTTTGTTTTAACAATTAAGTTTTGAAATAAAAACCATTGTCTTTTGCTTTGCAGTTAAGTTTTGAAATAAAAACCGTTGTCTTTTGTTTTGACAACTAAGTTTTGAATTAAAAATCTTCGTCTTTTGCTTTGCAGCTAAGTTTTGAATAAAAACCACTGTCTTTTGTTTTGAAAACTAAGTTTTGAAATAAAAATCATTGTCTTTTGCTTTGCAGTTAAGTTTTGAAATAAAAACCGTTGTCTGTAATTTTGCAGCTAAGTTTTGAAATAAAAATCGTTGTCCTTTGTTTTGATAACAAAGTTTTGAAATAAAAACCGTTGTCTTCTACTTTGCAGCTATGTTTTGAAATAAAAATCGATGTCTTTTGTTTTGACAACTAAGTTTTGAAATAAAAATCGTTGTCTTTTGCTTTGCAGCTAAGTTTTGAAATAAAAACTACTGTCTTTTGTTTTGACAACTAAGTTTTGAAATAAAAAGCATTGTCTTTTGCTTTGTAGTTAAGTTTTGAAATAAAAGCCGCTGTCTGTTTCTTTACAACTAAGTTTTGAAATAAAAATCGTTGTCTTCTATTTTCAGCTAAGTTTTGAAATAAAAACCGTTGTCTTTTGTTTTACAGTTAAGTTTTGAAATAAAAACCGGTGTCTTCTGTTTTGACAACTAAGTTTTGAAATAAAAACCGTTATCTTTCACCCAAAAAGATAAATACAAATTTCACTCACGTTTAATTTTTTTTTGTTGGTTAAATCGAACTCTAATCTAAGATTAGCAGTTTGAAGCCTGATAATAGCAGGCCCGTTTAAATTTGTGTTGGTTAAATCGAACCCTAATCTAAGATTAGAAGTTCGAAGCCTGATAATAGCAGGTCCGTTTAAATTTATGTTGGTTAAATCGAACTCTATGTCTGCGGGTAAGCCCCGATAGCAGTTCGAAGCCTGATAATAGCAGGTCCGTTTAAATTTTTTTTGGTTAAATCGAACTCTATGTCTGCGGGTAAGTCCTGGTAGCAGTTCGAAGCCTGATAATAGCAGGTCCGTTTAAATTTTTGTTGGTTAAATCGAACCCTAATCCAAGATTATCGGTCGAAGCCTGGTCAAAACTAGGTCCGTTTCACTTTCTCTTTGGTTAAATCGAACCCTAATCCAGGATTAGCGGTCGAAGCCTGGTCAAACTAGGTATGTTTCACTTTCTCTTTGGTTAAATCGAACCCTAATCCAAGATTAGCGGTCGAAGCCTGGTCAAACTAGGTCCGTTTCACTTTCTCTTTGGTTAAATCGAACCCTAATCCAAGATTAGCGGTCGAAGCCTGACAAAACTAGGTTCGTTTCACTTTCTCTTTGGTTAAATCGAACCCTAATCCAAGATTAGCGGTCGAAGCCTGGTCAAACCAGGTCCGTTTCACTTTCTCTTTTGGTGAAATCGAACCCTAATCCAAGATTAGCGGTCGAAGCCTAGTCAAACCAGGTGCGTTTCACTTTCCCTTTTGGTTAAATCGAACCCTAATCCAAGATTAGTGGTCGAAGCCTGGTCAAACTAGGTCCACGTTGTTATTGATGATAAACATTTTTGGCCGTCCAAATACTTTGTCTTTATCATTTGTCTACCCTTTCAATTCTTCAAGGATATACAAAGGGGGGCAAGCTGTTGACACCGTATTTCGTCCGGCCTTATTTATCATCATTTTGGATTTTCCACGTCATTTTATGTTTTTCACTTATTTTTAAGTATTTTTTGAGTTTTTCTTTAATTTCTTCATTTTCGTGTTATTTTCGGGATTTTCAAGAAAATCACTAAAAATGCTTTTGTTAGTAGATCGTTTAGGCGTCCAGGTTTCCGTTTTAGGGTTTCCAGTTCGGGATTTCATTTTAGGATTTCCAATTTAGGGTTTCAATTTGGGGTTTTCTAATTTAGGATTTCAATTTAGCGTTTCTAATTTAGGGTTTCCAAGTTTGGTGTCTCGGGATTCCAGCTCGGCGTTTCTAATTTAGGGTTTCCAAGTTTGGTGTCTCGGTCTCGAGATTCCAATTTTAAGTCCATCATTTTTGGTGTCTCGGTCTCGGGATTCCAGTTTAAAGTCCATCATTTTAGGTGTCTCGGTCTCGAGATTCCGGTTTTAAATTTATCATTTTAAAGTTCCAATTTGGTGTTTAGTTTAGGGTTTTAGGATTTTTTTTAGGGTAGCCAATTTTGGAAGGGCCTAAATAGGCCCATTAGGTTTAGACCTAATGATTGGCTATAAATTGAGGCTAATAGGACAAAGAAGATAGAGACAAAAATTTTGAGAATCCCCAAAATAACTATTCATCATTTCCTACCTTGAGCCTCCTCCCTTCTCCGGCGTTACTCACGGCGGCGGTCCGGCGGAGCTTCGAACGGCGGTCTCTCTCCAAACCCAAGCGTGATCCAACGACGGTCCGACGGAGCTCCACCATCGGTCTTCTTCAACCCGACAGCGTACGACGGCGAAACTTCAGCTTCAAGGGCGGCGGCCGAGCTCAAATCGGAGCTCCATCATCTTCCTCGAACCCAGACGGCGCCGAAACCATCTTCAACCTCCTCGAACCGGTGGCGGAGTTCCCAGCTGCGGAGCTTCACCATCTTCGGATCTACGGCTGCGCAGCTCGAATCAGCAGCGACGAAGCTCGAACCCCACAACCAGACGGCGGCGAACCAGCGGCGAACTTCATCTTCAGCCTCCTCGAACCAGACGGCGGAGCTCCCAGCTGTAGAACTTCGCCATTTTCAGACTTCCACGAACCAGACGGTGATCTTCTCGACGGCGTGACTTCGCCTTCGCAAGCAACCCAGGCGGCGCAACCTTGCCTTCATCAACTCTCAACGGCGGCGACCTCGGACCTCCGGTGGCAGCAACGTGAAAGAGAAGGTGCGGCGTGGATCTTCGTGGGCTCAGGAAGTATTGGTAACGTTATTTCCTTGTTTTTTTTTTAAAAAAAAATACAAATCTGCTTTTTATTATTAAGCATGTTCAATTTGATATATACCCTAACATATACCTAGGCTATATCATACATACCCATTGATAGTTTATTTGTTATTCATTCCGTAGTATTTTTAAAAATACTAATCTGTCCCTACTTTTGAATGTGTTTAACTCTTTTATGTTATGTGATATTTGATATATACCTTAGCGTATACTAAGGCTATATTGTATATACCCGCTGATTTATTACTTGTTCCGTTTAAGTTCCTTTAGATTTCAAGTTGTCCTTATTGCGTTCGATTAATTTTCTTTTAATGTGCTACCCCGGGAGAGATGAAGGACTGTTCCTTTCGTCTCGAGGGTATTTTAAATTTAAGTCGCTACCCCGGTTGAGATGAAGGACTGTTCCTTTCATCTCGAGGGTATTTTAAATTCAAGTTGCTACCCCGGGAGAGATGAAGGACTGTTCCTTTCATCTCGAGGGTATTTTAAATTTAAGTCGCCACCCCGGGAGAGATGAAGGACTGTTCCTTTCATCTCGAGGGTATTTTAAATATAAGTCGCTACCCCGGGAGAGATGAAGGACTGTTCCTTTCGTCTCGAGGGTATTTTAAATTCAAGTTGCTACCCCGGGAGAGATGAAGGACTGTTCCTTTCATCTCGAGGGTATTTTAAATTTAAGTCGCCACCCCGAGAGAGATGAAGGACTGTTCCTTTCATCTCGAGGGTATTTTAAATATAAGTCGCTACCCCAGGAGAGATGAAAGACTGTTCCTTTCGTCTCGAGGGTATTTTAAATTCAAGTTGCTACCTCGGGAGAGATGAAGTACTGTTCCTATCATCTCGAGAATATTTTAAATTTAAGTTGCCACCCCGGGAGAGATGAAGGACTGTTCCTATCATCTCGAGGGTATTTTAAATTTAAGTTGCCACCCCGGGAGAGATGAAGGACTGTTCCTATGATCTCGAGGGTATTTTAAATTTAAGTTGCCACCCCGGGAGAGATGAATGACTGTTCCTATGATCTCGAGGGTATTTTAAATTTAAGTTGCCACCCCGGGAGAGATGAATGACTGTTCCTATCATCTCGAGGGTATTTTTAAGTTGCCACCCCGGGAGAGATGAAGGACTGTTCCTATCATCTCGTGGGTATTTTGAATTTTAGTCGCCACCCCGGGAGAGATGAAGGACTGTTTCTTTCATCTCGAAGGTATTTTAAATTTAAGTCGCCACCCCGGGAGAGATGAAGGACTGTTCCTATCATCTCGAGGGTATTGAGATCAAGGCGATTAAATGGCAAAATTAACGATCTCGTTCACAAAATCAAATCCCTACTTTACTTTAGAGTTAGGGTATGATTAGTTGGGACATCACTTTAATTTTAGTTATTTATTTCAATTATGTTTTAGGACCATTCGAAATTAACTAGATAATTAGGATAAAATGTTTTGACTACCGTTTTTAAAACGGGATGTTGTAGGGTGCTAGCACCTTCCCTACACTCAAACGACCCCCGAACCTTGTTTTTTTTTATTTCGTAGACTGTATTTTTTAAGGTGACCAGTCACACCCTAAATGATTGGTAGCGACTCCATTTTTGTGAAAACCCCTGTTTAACAGAAGGTTGTCGGCCGCTTCGCGTCGCAAAAACGTTGCGACACAACCCACGAACCTTATTTTTGATTTCGTAGACCACTTTTTAGGTGACCAATCACACCCTAATAATGATTGGTGACGACTCCTTGTTTTATTTTTATTTCCTGTAAAAACCCCCGTCTAACGGAGGGATGTTGGCCGCTCCGCGTCGCAAAAACGTTGCGACAATAATGATTAATTAAGCAAACCTAATTGTCATGTTAGCATGAGTATGAAAATAATATTTATTATTGTTGATAGAGATGATGTATGTTGTTATAACAATTTTGAAATTGGTGAAATATTGCTAAAATTGTTTAGTGTTGCAGCCTGAAATTGTGAAACAATAGATTATAACAATTTTGAAATTGGTGAAATATTGCTAAAGTTGTTTGATGATGCAACTTGAAATTGTAAAACAATTGAAAGTTGAGGTAATGCATATTTACAATTGACAATATTAAGTGTGATTCATATCATTAATTGTCATGTTTAAAAGCATTATATATGGCCATAAATCTTCATGAAGTTGAAAATTATTATTAGTGATATTAATTTAGTTTGGTTTCATAACAATATTGGTTTATGACCTAGCTCGTTGGTAGTAAGAAAAAATTATGCAAAAACTCTCATGTCTATGTAGAGCATGTAGAAATTGATTATAGTTTCAGATCTTGATAGCTATGTTAAAATGTGAGATATTTATTAAGGTTATTCAAGATCTTGTTGGGTAATTATGCATGTATATTTTCATTTGGTTGAAAATGTGAAGTTATGCATCTTGAATATTTTACTAAGCATGTGTGTGCATGTTTGTGATCATGAAAAATGAGAAGAAAAATATTGTTTAATTTCTCTTATTAATGATTCATAGATAAGTACATTAAATATGTAAATTATGAATGAATAATACATGTCATTGAGATGCTTCATGTATTGTTACATAGAGAGATGCATTTGTGTTGTGATTATGCTTTTATGTTATTTTGCTACTTAACAACTTAGAAAGAAATATTTTAAGAAATATTTTGGATAATATTTTTTGAATTGTGGACATTGAGACCTTATAAAGAAATATCATGTGCAACATATTTCTTATTAATGAAATGCATTACTGGGGAAGTACGAAATTTGTGATGTTATGATCACTCATGTTTTTCAATTCTTTGATGTATACATAAAGTTATTGTGGTGTTTATAATTTATGTATGCATGCATAAATATGTTTGAGAGATTAAAATATATATATATATATATATATATATATATATTAATATCTCAAAATGTGGGGGAGAAAGTGGTTAAAACTATTATTCAATGTAAAAGAAATGAAAAAATTACTTGATTTTACTGATGTGATACTAGGTGTTAAGATAAGAAAAATAAAAATGACTTTTTAGTATGTCAATCACATTACATTGAAAAATTGCTAAAGTAATTTAATTGCTTTGATGATACTCCTGTAAGCTTACGGGCGCTAGTATGAGTCTTAAGAAGAATAAGGAAGATAATGTTTCTCAATCTGAATATGCAAAGATTATAGGTAGTGTCATATGTTTGATAAACTATACTAGACCTGATACTGCATATGTTGTGAGTAGATCATTGAGTAATTATACACAAAATCCT
The DNA here is from genome assembly GCA_028017165.1 of Herpetospermum pedunculosum. Taxonomy (NCBI): domain Eukaryota; kingdom Viridiplantae; phylum Streptophyta; class Magnoliopsida; order Cucurbitales; family Cucurbitaceae; genus Herpetospermum; species Herpetospermum pedunculosum. The sequence continues at coordinate 53,694,383 of CM051529.1, forward strand.
GATAAAAACTATTGAATTGCTCTTCGTCGTTTATTGCGGTATCTTAAGGGTACATGTTGCGTGCTCAGTGTGTAAATTAAAATGCAATGTGAGAGCACTCAGAACATGCAAGCATACATGGTCTTGTAGCAAGTAATAAGTATTTTTTCATTCGATTTCCCACAGAGATTTATTCTTAGTTACTAACGAAGTGAGATGTTAAATTAGAAAGGATGGTTTAAATGGGGTAGAATTGAGATTAATGTGCCTAACTAATAAAGAACGTGCGAGATATGCAAGCATTAACAAAGACAAGTAAATAGGTTAACTTGAATATAGGAGAAAAAGGATTGCGAGAAAGCAATTATCTAGCAATAAAATCGCAAAACAGAAAACTAAGAAACATGGCTAAGGCAAGAATTTAAACTAAAAGAATTGCGCAGACAACAATTTTCTAGCAATTGTACTAACAGCGTTTTAAGGGTGAAGTGTGGAAACAAGGGCTACTAACGACTCCACTATAGGTTTTTTCATACGATTCTTCAGCAGTAGATCAACTTATCATGCATCAAATTAACTCATTCTCATGTATCTCTCGATTTCATGTATTAGATCCTTTAGTTCACTCATGTCCAAGTAAGGCTAAAGCATCTATTTATATAAGCAAGTTAATGACTTGTGCTAGGAAAACGCCTATTCCTAGGTCGTTTTCTGGCTACCATGAAAGGCTAGCATGAATGGACGACTCTGAACTCTTACTCCTTCCGGAGGTTAGGAGTTCTTTGGACAAAATGGATGGCCAATCGAAATTGCCCGTGGGATGAAGCACACATACATTCAATGCATTTGAAGCTATCCTACATGCTGACTTCACGTATTCCTACCTACAGATTCATCATTAGCAGACCCTTATGTGGTTTAGTTACTCATGGATGAAGATGGAATGGGAAGTTTAGATAGATTAAGCATTATTAACAATAAAATGAAGTAAAGACAGAGACAGGAAGCGATAAAGAGACTGCAACGTGGGTAAACGATCCTTTGATTACGTGAGATCCGAAACTTAATGTGCAACGATTACAACACAAAAAAGACTAAAGGAATGAAGACGAATTGAAAGGCAATAGCCAACAGAAGTGAATAGCAGAAAGCAGTAGAGAAAATAGACGGCAAAGAGCAGTAAAAAGCATATAAATGTGTGCGTAAAGCCCCTCGTCGCAAGCGCCTCGGATGAAGGGAGAGAGGAGCTTTGTTTGGATGAATCCAATCAGAAGAGAAGAAAGATTTTCTCTTCTTCCTCTCAGATTATCGATTCCAACAGCTGAGTCCTTCACGCCAACAAATGGAAGAGAAAACAGGGAGAAGAAACTGCGTTGAGATGGGAGTTCTACGCTTCCAAGCTTGTTGTTCTCCTTCCCCCTTGACCTCCTTTTATAGTGTTTTGCAGGTACGATTCGGCCAAGGAGAACCAACCATTCTGAACGACGGCCTTTCACGTGGCAGCATGAGAGAAATTGGACGGCTGAAAGATCGCTACAAAACAGAAAACGGTTAGAACAACTTAACATTTTCACTTAAAACATTGCGGAGAGAGCAATGTTTACGCAATGTTCCTGCAATACAGAAAATTCAACTCTTTAGCTTTGTTTTCGATTCTTTTTCCTTTCTTTTACACATAAGTCCTGATTTAGATTCATTCTATAAATTCATATATATAAGCACATGTTTAGACTAAATTCTATCAAAAACGCTTAAGAGTTTACACCATTTTATAGCAAATAAGTCCCTAAAATATGCACTTTTGGAGACGTAACACACCCCCAAACTTAAGTTATTGCTCGTCCTCGAGCAATATAAGGGCTTACTTGGGCTGCTATCACTCTATCTAACTACTTGCTGACTTCCCTAAGTTCACTATCCATCGCACGGCTGTCCTGTGACACTCTTCTAAGTTTAAAACTAACTTCTCTTTCTGCTTATTCTGATTTCTCTTGCCTTGCAAAACCTATTGTTTTTAAAAACTTCCTACGACTGATCTATCTGCCTTATGTCCTTAGGTTCATTGTGCAGCTATCCCTAAGTTTTCAAATTCTCCCTTGCTTTACCCCAGACTCAGTACAAGCTTCTAACGATTTTTCCTTTTTAAGCAACCTAGGATTCCTTAGAGTCATGCCAGTCTTAGTACACACAAGTAACAGTAGTACATTTCATAGAACAACCTAAACCCTGGCATCACTACATTGGATATACATTCATCTCCCTTAACAAACCTACAAGCTACAACCCTGTGCTTAGCTAATTGAGGATCAAAGTTCATTCACACAGGACACCTAAGCACATAAGCTATTACTCATAGGCACACTGATAGCTCTAAAATAGAGCTATAATTATAGCCTCAAATCTAGCTAAATGTCATGCTTAATTTAGTTAAATTGCCTTTTTATAGGTGTTTTCGTGGCGAAGAGCTCGGGAAGTCCATTTATGATTTTCGGGGCTAAAACGGTCATTTAAGAGGTTTCGGGAAGTGTTCGGGTCAAAAAGATAGGCCAAACGGAGCTCGGGAGCCAAAACGGGCCAAAATGGGGCTTAGACCCGAGAGGTCAGTGCCCAGGCGCCGGCGCCCAGCGCCCAGGCGCCGAACGGAAGCAGCAGCCGCGCGCGCTCCGCCCACGCCCGTGTCCGCCGACGCCCGCGCGCGTCGCTCGCCCGCCTCAGCGCCCGAGCGCCCGTCATCGTAAGTCCGCGCGCGCCGCTCGGCCGCTCGCCCGTGTCCGCGCGCGCCCTCGCCCACGCCTCGCCTCGCCCGCGCGCACACCCCTTCCCTGACGCAAAATACCCGTCATCTAAAGTCCTGAAGCCCGACATTAAAAGTCTACAAAAATGCCAAGTTTGTAATTTTTCCAGAGGGCTCAGCGCCTAGGCGCTGACTTATGGCGCCTAGGCGCTAGTCTGACTCAGAAATGGGTATTTAAGTCCGTTTTTGCTGTTTTTAGGTCATTCTTTCCCATTCTCTCTCAATTTTTCCGCCCCCCTTTCTTTTTAGAGCTCAAATCTTGAGCCAAAATACGTTTCTTACCTATTTCTAATACATTTGAGTGGATTACTCTTGATTTTCACAACGGGCAACTAAGGTAAGTGCTCTAATTCGAGTTTAGGGGTTGTCTTGATGCTTAGGGAGGGTTTATATGAATTTCTAGCTTGGTTTTGTTAATTTCTTGCATCTCTTGGTCTGTATTAAGAACGAATAACTTGCCTTTCCGATTAGGAGTGACGTCCATAATTAGTTACGCATGCTTAGTTGGCTATTATTGATTTTTGACAAACTTCAATACTTAGTAGCGAAAGTCTAGCTCGTGGCTAATCAATTCGAGCCTAAGTGACAGTTGGGGGTAGGAATTGATTAACGTTCTCACGGCGGGCTTAAGACTAAGAGATAAATCGAATTAGTTCTAGGATTAATTCGTCTCAATGATACCCGTTACTGTTTGTTAATTGATTTAAGCGTCATGAACTTAGATTAATTAGTGGGCATGTTTAATTAGGATTGCACTTCCCTAATTAATTCTTTGGGGTGCTTTGGACCCGTTTGGGACGAAGCATTTTGTGTGCATGAAATAGAATTACCTTGCTAATTAGAATCCCTATGAACTAAGCGCATCAAGATAAATCCCGACACTCGAATTAGGAGCACGTGTTACATTTAATTGTTTTTCGCTCTTCACTTTTCGCAATTATTTTTCCGTTAGCTTAGTTTAGTTTTAATTAACTCCCCCTTTATTTGCTTTTGAGTTTTAGTTAAAAGACAAATAAAAATTAGCTAGGAGAAAATAACTTAGGTTCCCTGTGGTTCGACACCCGTTACCACTAGCTGCAAAGCTTAGTAGTTTCGGTATTATAAATGTTATTTTGGCAAGCCTCGACAGCTTGAAATTGGAGTACCCCAAAAGTGCTCTACCAAAATTGGCGCCGTTGCCGGGGAACCATTTAATTTCTCTTAGTTAAATTTTATTTGTTAAAAAAAAAAAAAAAAAAAATGTATGGTTCCAAGGGATCTCTCTCTGATGAAGTCTGAAAGCTCAAATGTCTGATTTAGTTGCTTTATGTAAATCAACTGTTGAGGATTATCAGGCATACAACAGAGCTCGAGAGGAAAGTCAAGCTCACACAGGTTTGTTATTGGAACAAATGGTTGCGCAAATGGCCACTACTAACTTTGAATTGCAGAAGGCAGCAACCATATTCCATCAAGAACAAGCTCAGCCTCAAGAAGAGCCCCGGGAAGACTCATGCCCCGAGTACTTTCCTTCGATGTCTGACGAACAAGGGGAGGCTGAGTTTAGTCCCGAGGAATATCCTGAGGAGACTGACGATGCGAATGAGCTGAGTGAAGCTGAGACTTCTCCAGGATTGAAGTTCTGGGCGGAATTTCTCGCCTGTGATGAAGAAGATCTCAGAGAATTCTTAGAGGTAAGTAATTCTCCACCTGTTGATTTCGATTCAGAGCATGAATTTTGTATTGAAAATTTATTTGAAGAATCATGCATGGATGAGCTTGAGCTATTTCTGATGTTGAAGATATTTTCGGAAATCTTTTCACTGATGAGTTAGAACCAGCATGCTATGAAAATATTGTTGTGATGGATGAGGAAGTGGCAATTGTGCCTTTAGATTATTTATCTCCTTGTGTTGTGCCTCGTGATAATTCATGTAATCTAGGAGATTTATCTTGCATGCCCCCTTCCATCTGTGCTTCAGTTAATGTTGGTTGCCTCGAGAATTTCGATGTGATCCCTTCCCATATCGAGTCTTTATTTTCTGTTCAGTTAGTTGAGTCTTTTAATTCTGTTGAGTCAGTTGAGTCTGCTTTTATTTTGTTTGAGTCTGTTGAGTCTTTTATTTTTCCATATATCAAAAATACCAAAAAAATAACAACTCTGTCCGGCTGCCTCCAAAAGTCGAAGAGCTTGCTTCTCTTAGCAGGTTTTATTGATTCAAGGAAGAAGGGGCCGAAGAAGTACGAGAATTTCTATGTACCCTGACAGAGTGGAGGACACGTCGAGCATAACGACGTTAAAAATTTGCGCTTCTTGGGAGGCAACCCATGAGTATTTCAATTTCTGTCTTTACTGTTAGTTTTTGTTTTCCTATCTTAGCTTTTCCTTGCTTTCTTAGGTAATAAGCGAGAGATGATTTGCATTTTGGATCTATTTTTTTTAAGACGAGGTTGCGCATCCCTACTCACCGATCCCGCAAAAATTCAGGGGAGGTTTCTGTTCCCTTTAATTTTTGACGTTATCATTGTTTATCTGTGGGATTAGATGCATTGAGGACAATGCAGTCTTTTAGGTGGGGGGTAGAATGTATATTCGGACTTCGTTGTAGTTCTTGAGCATGTCATACTCTGATTTTGAGATGTTTAGGAATCTGAATGCATGTTGTCCGATGAGGACTTTCTGTGATTTGTTTGTAAATACTCCATAATTGTGCATTGCGAGAAAGCTATGAGAATGTTGTTAAGTCTCTGAAAGTGACTTATTTAGGACCCATTTAGCTTAAGAAGATGTACACATTTAGGTGTTTTTGTTAGCATTTAGCCTAAACCTATGCTTTAATATGAGAATTAGAAGAAGGTAGCTAATTTAGGACTTATGCACAATAGGTAGAAAAAGGGGTGAAAACCGAAGGAAAAGAATGAAAAAATAAACATTGCGAATGAATTGCGAAATCATTGCGGTGACCGCAATTATTCAAGTTAAAACCGTAAGTTGGCTGATCTTTTTCTGTTTAGATCCGACTTTTCAGGGATTCGTTCTTTCTCCTCCATCCATTCTGATATATGACGTTGAAGATTGATGGTTCTCCTTGGCCCAAACGCACCTGCAAACTACTATAAAAGGGGGTCAAAGTCGGAGGTTCAGTCATCACTCGAAGCGCAGAAGTCTTCTCGCAGTCCACCATTTCCATCTGTTTTCCTTTGCCGTTTGTTGGAGTGAGAGTCTCAGCTCTTGGAGTCGATAATCTGATAGGAAGGAGAGGAGATTCTTCTTCTCTCTCGATTGGATTCATCCAAGCAAGGCTGACTTTTCATCACCTTCATTCGAGGCGACTGCCACGAAGTTTTCAGCAAACCTTTACTGCTTTTCTGTTCTGTTCTCCTTATTTCCATTTCTGATTATTGTTGTTCTTAGTTTAGTATTTTACTTACTGCATTTCGTTGTTGTCTGTCTTGGATTCATTTCTAGAAAGCTTTCCTTTGTCATTCAAACACTCAAAGTAATCGAAGTACAATTCTGCATTTTACAGTTTCCACCATCTTCTGCTACGGGTCTTGCTTACTGTTTTTAGCACATTTCCCTTCTAAGCATGTCTATCTTATCTACCATTCCTGTTCTCTATATATCCATGAGTAGCTAAGTCACTTAGGGGCATGCTAATGACAGAACTATAGGCTAAAAAAAAACGTGAACCAAGTAGGCAGATTAACACTCGAACATTGATTGTATGTAAGCTTCATCCTACGGGCAATTTCGATTGGCCATCCATTTTGTCCAAAGAACTCCTAACCTCTGGAAGGAGTAAGAGTTCAGAGTCATATAATCATGCTAGCCTTTCATGGTAATCAGGAAACGGCCTAGGAATAGGCGTTTCCCTAGTACAAACTAAACACTCCTGTTTTAACAAGATGCTTAAGACCTTACTTTGAAGTCGAGTAAACTTAAGTCTCTAATGCATGGAATCGGACGATACTTGAGATAGAGTGAGTTTGATGTATAGAGAGTAGATCCAGTGCTTGAGAATCGTATAAAAAGGCCTATAGGATAGTCATTAGTAGCCCTTAATTCGCCCATTTACACACTTCTGCTGTTGAGTTAATTGCGGATTAATTGCGGTTCTCGCAATTCTGCTAAATTGCATTCTGTTTAGCTGTTTTCTTCCTCGTTTATTAATTCCATCTCTTGTCCTTTGCATCTAATTTCAACTTGTATTTGTTTATGTTATATCCCTTTATACATTCAGCAAAAAGTAGATAATTAAAAACCAATTTTACCCCATCAAATTCATCCCATCTTTCTTAACAATCACACTTCGCGAATAGCTAAAAATGAGTCTCTGTGGAAAAAACGAATTAAATATACTTACTACTTGCTGTGAGACCATGTATGCTTGCATGTTCTAAGTGCTCTCTCTCTCTTATTTATCATTTTTATTAACACATTGAGCACGCAACAAGTTTTTGGCGCCGCTGCCGGGGACTTATTTTAAGTGAAAACGAGTTTGTTAAGTTTGAAACATCAAAGTATTTTTCATTGAATTTGATCCATCTTCATTTCTTTTTCAGGTACCATTTAGGGTAGTTTATGAATGAGACTCCAAGTAGTGATCTAGAGTTCAACCCTGAGCCGTTCGCACCGGTCCTCTTCCCAAGCTTCCTATTCGTAGGAAGAAGTGGAGGGTGGTCACTGAGATCCCTGCTGGACCATCTGAGCCAGTGGGCACGCCCAAGAAACGCCGGTGGAGTGTCAAGACAGCCGCCGAACCAAGCACCGCAAGGACTCCCTCTGTGGAGAGTCAAGAACCTGATCGTGCATCCCACGAGTCAGCCAAAGAAGGTTCGTCGCCGTCTGTGTCACCTGCGCGCAGCCCTCTCCCATCTGCACCAGTGCCAAGCGCAGAGTCGTCACCACCTGCACAGAGCCCTGAGTTGTCTCCAGCACCTCAGAGTTCTGATCCGACGCCTGCAGCAGCGCAGAGCCCTGAGCTGCAATCTTCGCCACTGAGTTCTGCGCAGACACCACCAGCAGGACATAATTCTCCACGGCCTGATCCGGAATTTCCTTATGGAGATTATCAAGAATCCACGCAAGGCAGTGGAGATGCTGGGGAAGACGAAGTCTTCTCTCCTATGAGGAAAGATAGCCCTGCCGAGCCTGCACAGCAGGACGATTCTATGGAAGAAACGTTGGGGGCATGCCTCCAGCAGATCAGTATCAAGGCCAGGCTCAGGAAGAAGAAGAAGGCCACGATTGGCAAGGCCAAGAAGTTGAAGAAAAAGAAGGCCAAGAAGGTGCCATCGACGGACAAGGAGAGTACTGAGCCTTCGCTCAAACGCCTCAAGGTGGAGGCTGCTGCATCATCCAAACCAGCAAATAAGGGGAAGGCTAAACTCTACCCTGAAGACGAACCTCCGTCAGTGAGGTATGTCTCATCTGATGCGGAATCCAGGGGTGTTGAGCTCAGGAAGAGAGACCTATTGCACGAGAAGGGATTCCTTGATCGACTTGCTGACCTGCCGCAGTTCTTGCGCGCAGGGGTGATCAACCATGGCTGGGAAGAATTCTGCAGACCGCCTAATCCAGCATACACGAGCATGGTGTATGATTTCTACGCTAATGTGCTCAGCCCTGAGGATGGCCTGTCCGTGGTCAGAGGGGTGGAAGTTGATTTCTCAGCCAAGGCCATCAATGAAGCCTTTGGTCTCAAGGGCCAAGCGCACACCGATTATGCACGGATAGTTGATGAGCCGACTGAGGCCGTGCTGGAAGAGGCCATTCGCACAATTGGCCAGCCTGAAGCAGCGTGGACTGTCTCACGCAATGGTCGGCACACCTTGATGAGTGCCAATCTGACAGCAAAGGCGGCTGTGTGGTTTGCCTTTGTGAGGAGAAAGCTGTCCCCGGTGACTCACGAGACGACAATCAACCAGAGTAGATCACTGCTGGTTTATGCCATCATGCGCGGTCTCACGGTCAATGTGGGGGAGATCATGTCAGCTGCCATTGCTGAATGCGCCAGAAAAGGTAAGGGGCCATTATTTTTCCCCAACACTATAACAAAATTGTGTTTGCTTTCAGGAGTCCCCACCGAGCGCTTGGAGCAGCAGATGCCGTACACAGGCCATTTGGAGCTGCCTGCGAACCTAAGGCTGAGAAGAAAGGGGAATATGGAGTTTGAGTTGGATAGGCTGGCTGCTGAACAGTCCCTATCCATGGCCTGCTTAATGGACTTGCAGAGAAGAATGGCTCAATGGGCCAACTATGCGCAGGCAAGGGACAAAGAAGTTGCAGACCAGTTGGGATGCATCTTCCCGGACTTCCCTACCACTCTCCTAACTCCATGGGTGCCCCCACGACCAAGGCAACCAGATGAGAATGATGAGAATTGAGTGCTGGTTTGAAGAGCACTAGAGGGAGTATTGCTGTTCCCTTAAGAAACAAAAGACAATTTTTCTGCTTTCTGATAGGATATTGTGAATTATGCTGTTTTGTGTTCAACTTTTGATCTGTTTTTAATGTTTAGTTTTATGCTTTTTCTTTTGCTTAGTTTAGTCTGATGTTAGCTGAATAGGTAGGATAGTTTAGTTTTATTTTTAGGATGCATGAGTTACAGGAAAAAGCATGCTAGGGGCCTGAATCAATGTTATATCTGCCCGGATTACATTGCGAAATAATTGCGGTTCCCGCAATTTTTGTGACTGATTGCATGCTTTGGACTGTCTGTTTAGTTAGGCTGTGATCTGTTAAATTCTATCTTTTGCTGCTAGCATGACTACCTTATATAGCTGATCTTGAAGCATGCTGGAAGAGTGTCATAGGACACCCTTTAATAGTTTAAATTTGCCTCTGAATAGTGCTCAGCATGCATAAACCATAAGTCCTTAGGACTTTCTGTTATGTTCAAATTTTCTGCTGCTGGGATAGATGCTTTTAGAATGTTTTGCCTATGCCTAGGCTTTTTGAATTCTCTTTGTTTTACTTTGGACTAGATGCTTCTAGGAAAGTTTGGGGGTGTGCCACCTCAGACACTCATTGGGGACAATGAGTAGTTGAAGTTTGGGGGAGGCCACCCTAGGCCTAGGAACATTCCTCTCTCCCTTAGAAACATAAGCATTCTTCTTCTCCTTTAAAAAAAAAAAAATGATGATGAACTGAAAAACAATGAAAAAAGAATAAAGGGGGGAGTTTCTCTTAGGTTGCTGAGTAATCAGTGCCAAGTGTGTAACCCACAAGTGGCGTTGCATCAAAAGGCAACCAAAGGAGAGGCTCCACCTAAGTAAGAAAAAGAAAAAATAGGGAAGAAGAATGTATACCTAGGAGTTATAACTTTGTGGCTTAGATGTCCTATTTAAAAAAGAACTCTGATCCTCAATTAGCTAAGCACAAAGTTGTAACTTGTAGGGTTGTTTAGGGAGATGAGTGTTTATCCAATGAAGTGATGCCAGGGTTTAGGTTGTTCTCTAAAAGTACTACTGTCACTGTTAATACTAAGACTGGCATGACTCTAAGGAATCCTAGACACATTAAAAATAAGCTAGAAGCATGTACTAAGTCTGGAGTAAAGCTTGGTAGAATTTGAAACCTTAGGGATAGTGGCATGATATCATAAAAGTAGTTAGATCAGTAGTAGGGGTTTAACAAAAACAGTAGGTATGGTAGGCAGGTGAAGTCAGAAGAAGCTTGATAAGAGGTTAATTCTAAACTTATAAGTGTGTCACAGGACAGCACTGCTAGAGATAGGGATATAGGGGAGTCGGTAAGTAGTTAAAGAAGATAAAATAACAGCCTAGGTAAGTCCTTAGTATGCTTGAGGACAAGCAAAGCCTTAAGTTTGGGGGTGTGTTAAGTCTCTGAAAGTGACTTATTTAGGACCCATTTAGCTTAAGAAGATGTACACATTTAGGTGTTTTTGTTAGCATTTAGCCTAAACCTATGCTTTAATATGAGAATTAGAAGAAGGTAGCTAATTTAGGACTTATGCACAATAGGTAGAAAAAGGGGTGAAAACCGAAGGAAAAGAATGAAAAAATAAACATTGCGAATGAATTGCGAAATCATTGCGGTGACCGCAATTATTCAAGTTAAAACCGTAAGTTGGCTGATCTTTTTCTGTTTAGATCCGACTTTTCAGGGATTCGTTCTTTCTCCTCCATCCATTCTGTTTTCCTTTGCCGGTTTGTTGGAGTGAGAGTCTCAGCTGCAACTGCCTACCATACCTACTGTTTTTGTAGGTAAAACCGTAAACCGTAAGTTGGCTGATCTTGCGAAATCATTACGTTGAAGATTGATGGTTCTCCTTGGCCCAAACGCACCTGCAAACTACTATAAAAGGGGGTCAAAGTCGGAGGTTCAGTCATCACTCGAAGCGCAGAAGTCTTCTCGCAGTCCACCATTTCCATCTGTTTTCCTTTGCCGTTTGTTGGAGTGAGAGTCTCAGCTCTTGGAGTCGATAATCTGATAGGAAGGAGAGGAGATTCTTCTTCTCTCTCGATTGGATTCATCCAAGCAAGGCTGACTTTTCATCACCTTCATTCGAGGCGACTGCCACGAAGTTTTCAGCAAACCTTTACTGCTTTTCTGTTCTGTTCTCCTTATTTCCATTTCTGATTATTGTTGTTCTTAGTTTAGTATTTTACTTACTGCATTTCGTTGTTGTCTGTCTTGGATTCATTTCTAGAAAGCTTTCCTTTGTCATTCAAACACTCAAAGTAATCGAAGTACAATTCTGCATTTTACAGTTTCCACCATCTTCTGCTACGGGTCTTGCTTACTGTTTTTAGCACATTTCCCTTCTAAGCATGTCTATCTTATCTACCATTCCTGTTCTCTATATATCCATGAGTAGCTAAGTCACTTAGGGGCATGCTAATGACAGAACTATAGGCTAAAAAAAAACGTGAACCAAGTAGGCAGATTAACACTCGAACATTGATTGTATGTAAGCTTCATCCTACGGGCAATTTCGATTGGCCATCCATTTTGTCCAAAGAACTCCTAACCTCTGGAAGAAGTAAGAGTTCAGAGTCATATAATCATGCTAGCCTTTCATGGTAATCAGGAAACGGCCTAGGAATAGGCGTTTCCCTAGTACAAACTAAACACTCCTGTTTTAACAAGATGCTTAAGACCTTACTTTGAAGTCGAGTAAACTTAAGTCTCTAATGCATGGAATCGGACGATACTTGAGATAGAGTGAGTTTGATGTATAGAGAGTAGATTCAGTGCTTGAGAATCGTATAAAAAGGCCTATAGGATAGTCATTAGTAGCCCTTAATTCGCCCATTTACACACTTCTGCTGTTGAGTTAATTGCGGATTAATTGCGGTTCTCGCAATTCTGCTAAATTGCATTCTGTTTAGCTGTTTTCTTCCTCGTTTATTAATTCCATCTCTTGTCCTTTGCATCTAATTTCAACTTGTATTTGTTTATGTTATATCCCTTTATACATTCAGCAAAAAGTAGATAATTAAAAACCAATTTTACCCCATCAAATTCATCCCATCTTTCTTAACAATCACACTTCGCGAATAGCTAAAAATGAGTCTCTGTGGAAAAAACGAATTAAATATACTTACTACTTGCTGTGAGACCATGTATGCTTGCATGTTCTAAGTGCTCTCTCTCTCTTATTTATCATTTTTATTAACACATTGAGCACGCAACAAATGTATGCATAGTTTGAGCATATTTTAAAAAAAAATTCGAATATTCCCCTACATTCACTGAGCACGTAGACCTCTTACTCTTAGTTCTGTAGGCTTAGAATAATTTTATTTGGTCTGAAAACTTGTTGTCACCCCGAAAGGTACCTTTAGGGAGTCTTGATGTGTTAGAATTTATAACGAATCATTTGATTTAGCGAAGCTATATGCCTATTTAAAAAAAAAATCATTGAGAGTAAAGAGCATGTTTGTAATATATTATGAGGTGCTCCTCCTTCTTGTGTTGCCCGTGTAACCAGGGGCGATCGTGTAACCCACGGTTGCCACTGCATGAAAAGGAAACTAACAGAAGTGAGCACTAGTCCTTAACAACGTGAAGCGAACTAAAAGCTTGACGTGTTAGGCTCTCAAGAAAAGAAAAGATGAAAAAAAAAATTAGGCCTTTTGTTTTGTTATTCTTTCCGACATTCAAAAGCCGTTAGACTGTTCTCATTGCCAGAAGTAGGGGGAAGATGAGTATTAGGATCGATTAAGGTGGTTTCGGGTCTATGGAAGCTAGGATAGGAGGCGCTAATCACACACACACGTTAGGGAATAGGAGCTAATATTTTGAAATATTCACAATTTATGCATATGCTTGATTGTTTTCCGTTAGCATGATTATCTTGTTTTTGCAAGTATTGAGATTCGAGTCATCAACATGCATGCTTATTTCTATGAGATAAATCTAAGTGTTCCTTGCTCGAGGACTAGCAAGATTCAGGTGGGGGGTATTTTGATAGCTCTAAAATAGAGCTATAATTATAGCCTCAAATCTAGCTAAATGTCATGCTTAATTTAGTTAAATTGCCTTTTTATAGGTGTTTTCGTGGCGAAGAGCTCGGGAAGTCCATTTATGATTTTTGAGGCTAAAACGGTCATTTAAGAGGTTTCGGGAAGTGTTCGGGTCAAAAAGATAGGCCAAACGGAGCTTGGGAGCCAAAACGACCCAAAATGGGGCTTAGACCCGAGAGGTCAGCGCCCAGGCGCCGGCGCCCAGCGCCCAACGAGAGCAGCAGTCGCGCGCCCCGCGCGCGCTCCGCCCACGCCCGTGTCCGCCGACGCCCGCGCGCGTCGCTCGCCCGCCTCAGCGCCTGTCATCGAAAGTCCGCGCGCGCGACCGCGCGCGCCCTCGCCCACGCCTCGCCTCGCCCGCGCGCACACCCCTTCCCTGACGCAAAATACCCGTCATCTAAAGTTCTGAAGCCCGACATTAAAAGTCTACAAAAATGCCAAGTTTGTAATTTTTCCAGAGGGCTCAGCGCCTAGGCGCTGACTTATGGCGCCTAGGCGCTGTCTCGATTCTGCGCGCGCGCCCCCGCGGCGCCTAGGCGCTGACTTATGGCGCCTATGCGCTAGTCTGACGCAGAAATGGGTATTTAAGTCCGTTTTTGCTGTTTTAGGTCATTCTTTCCCATTATCTCTCAATTTTTCCGCCCCCCTTTCTTTGTAGAGCTCAAATCTTGAGCCAAAATACGTTTCTTACCTATTTCTAATACATTTGAGTGGATTACTCTTGATTTTCACAACGGGCAACTAAGGTAAGTGCTCTAATTCGAGTTTAGGAGTTGTCTTGATGCTTAGGGAGGGTTTATATGAATTTCTAGCTTGGTTTTGTTAATTTCTTGCATCTCTTGGTCTGTATTAAGAACGAATAACTTGCCTTTCCGATTAGGAGTGACGTCCATAATTAGTTACGCATGCTTAGTTGGCTATTATTGATTTTTGACAAACTTCAATACTTAGTAGCGAAAGTCTAGCTCGTGGCTAATCAATTCAAGCCTAAGTGACAGTTGGGGGTAGGAATTGATTAACGTTCTCACGGCGGGCTTAAGACTAAGAGATAAATCGAATTAGTTCTAGGATTAATTCGTCTCAATGATACCCGTTACTGTTTGTTAATTGATTTAAGCGTCATGAACTTAGATTAATTAGTGGGCATGTTTAATTAGGATTGCACTTCCCTAATTAATTCTTTGGGGTGCTTTGGACCCGTTTGGGACGAAGCATTTTGTGTGCATGAAATAGAATTACCTTGCTAATTATAATCCCTATGAACTAAGCGCATCAAGATAAATCCCGACACTCGAATTAGGAGCACGTGTTACATTTAATTGTTTTTCGCTCTTCACTTTTCGCAATTATTTTTCCGTTAGCTTAGTTTAGTTTTAATTAACTCCCCCTTTATTTGCTTTTGAGTTTTAGTTAAAAGACAAATAGAAATTAGCTAGGAGAAAATAACTTAGGTTCCCTGTGGTTCGACACCCGTTACCACTAGCTGCAAAGCTTAGTAGTTTCGGTATTATAAATGTTATTTTGGCAAGCCTCGACAGCTTGAAATTGGAGTACCCCTAAAGTTCTCTACCACACACATTCTTCTTCCTTGGTTTTTCCTTTCTCTTTTCTTTAGTAGAGTCCCTCTTTTGGTTTGCCTTTTGATGCAGTGCCACTTGTGGGTTACACAAATGACCCTGATTACTCAGCAACCTCAAGAGAGACACTACTCTTTATTCTTTTGCTTTTCATTTTTTTTTCAGTTCATTTTTTTTCAAAGACGAAGAATGCTTATGTTTAAAAGGGAGAGAGGAATGTTCCTAGGCCTAGGGCTGCCTCCCCCAAACTTAAACTACTCATTGTCCCCAATGAGAGTCTGAGGTGGCACACCCCCAAACTTGTCCTAGAAGCATCTAGTCTAAGGCAAAACAAGTAAAATTTAAAACTCCTAGGCATAGAATGACCTTCCTGAAACAGATAGCACAAAAGCAGAACATTCGGAAAACAATATGCTAAGGGCTTATAGAGGTACATGCTGAGCAAGAAAGGAAACTACTTCAAACTATCAAAGGTGTACTAAGACACTCATCCAGCATGCGTAGCAGATAGATCACATAATGAAGTCAGTACAGCAGCAAAATATCAAGATATAAACAGAAACAGCCCATCCAACAGTCATCCAATAGCATGCGAAAACTAACAAAAAATTGCGGACTCCGCAAAGAATCCGCAATAACCCTACAGAGCAGTTTAAACATTGATCAGGTTCCTAGCATGCTATTTCTAGTCATCAAAAACTATCCTAAACAGTAAAACTAACTAGACTAACTACTCAGATATCATCAAGCTAACCTAAACTACGCTAAACAAACAAGAAAAAGTAAAACAGATCAAGCATTTGATTAATAACAGGAATGACAAGTCACATAAAAGCAGATTTTTTTCTATTTTCAAGAGGGATCAGAAAACTCCCTCGAATGCCGTACAGATTGGCATTCAAACATCTTCATCCTCATCTCTCCTTTCTCTAGGAGGCACTCATGGCTTCAACAGGTCAGTGGGGAAGGCAGGGAATATGCACCCTAGCTGGTCAGCTACATCTTTGTCCCTAGCTTGTGCATATTCGGCCCATTGAGCCATCTTGCGCTGCAGGTCCATCAAACAAGCCATGTTCAACGATTGTGCAGCAGTCAGGCCGTCCAGCTCAAATTCCATGTTGCCCCTCCTTCGCATCCTCAAGACTGTGGGCAGCTCCAGATGACCGGTGTAAGCCAGCTGCCTCTCTTTCCTCTTTATAGGCACACATGCACGTAGGCAAAGTTTAGTAATGGTGTTTGGGAAAAAGAGAGGACCCTTACCTTTCTTTGAACAGTCGGTGATGGAGGCGGCAATGACTTCACCAACATCTATGGGGAGGCCCCTCATGATGGCATACAGCAGCAGTTATCGCCCCTGGTTGATAGTTGTTTCGTGGGTCACAGGGGAGATGCGTCTGCGCACAAAATAGAACCAGACGGCTGCCTTATCCTTGAGGGTTGCACTCATCAGGGTGTGCTTCCCATTCCTTGAAATTGTCCAGGCCGCCTCAGGTTTGCCTATGATTTGCAGGGCTTCTTCTAGGACAGCTGCAGAGGGTGATTCGACGATTCTCGCATAGTCAGTGTACTTATGCCCTTTGAGAGCATAAACTTCATTGATGGCCTTGGCCGAGAAGTCGACCTCGATTCCCCTCACCATGGACAGACCATCTTCGGGGTGCGTAAGGTTGGCGTAGAAATCATACACCATGTCGGAGTAGGCGGGAACGGGCGGTCTGCACAGCTCTTCCCAACCATGGTTGGTGATCCCTGCACGCAAGAATTGCGACAGGTCCGACAACGCATCAAGAAAGCCCCGCTCATGGAGGAGGTCTCTCTTCCTCAATTCAAGGCCCCTAGCCTCTGCTTCCTGAGAGACATACTTCACGGCTTGAGGTTCGTCTTCGGGGTACATTTTCTCCTTGCCCTTTATTTCTTTGGCCGCTTCAACGGCCTCAACCTTCGCCCTTTTCACTGAGGTCTCAACTTCCACCCTTTTCCGTTTCTTCTTGGATTGCTTGGAAGCTTTTGGCCGCTTGGCCTTTGCAATCTTGGGCGCCTTCTTCCTCAGTCGAGCCCTGGTGGTTATTTGTTGGAGACAATCCCCCAACGTTTCATCCATGAAATCCTTGCTCCCCCCCTCTATAGGGTTGTCAAGACTGACATCCCTTAAGGGGGAGAAGACCTCTTCTTCCTCTGCCGGTTCGCTCCCTTGCACCGAGTCTTGGTGCTCGTCAGATGGAGCTTCAGGCTCCGGCGTCTGGGGAGAAGGATCAGGGCTCTGCTGGGCCGTCTCATAGGATGAACGGCCATCCCCAAGGCTCTCTTCGCTTGGAGTATTTCTCCCTCGGCTCGGGGAGTCAGGCAATGGAACCTTCCGCTTCTTCTTCTTTGGTGTTTTCGTCGGATCGGAGGGGTCAGCCACCTCTGTGGTCGCCACCGTCCACTTCTTTCTTCGCACTGGTAGCTTCGGAGGTCGTGAGGGCTGCGCAGTGTCGGCGTCTGCTAAGAAAAGCAGCGCCTCCCTCACAACTTCTTCTGCGTCAGGCGACGCTTTCTTGGGTGTGGAACGTTCCGATCGGGTTGTCACCATTGTTGGTTCTTGGGAGATCTGAGTACGGTAGTTGCAGGGGAAGAAGAAGACTGAGTTCAGGTGTATCAACGGTTAAAGAATCGTGAGGAACAAAACCCCCAACGACGGCTATTTGTACTCGAGTACCCTCCAACGGCTCTATTCTGTTGCGGCCTCAGCAAATCTTCCGCAATTAATCCGCCTAGCCGTTGGAATATTTCTTGATTTAAGTTGCAAGATTCAACAACCAAATCTTTGATTTAACCCGATCTTCTCCGTGGATCTCCTCCCCTTGATTCATCTCCTTGATCTCCTCTTAAAGATCGCCTATTAAAATCCACCTAATTAAAACAAAAATTCGTAATTAACATAAAAAATAACAACTAAAACACAAACCGAAAATACTGGAAAAAAAAACTAAGGCATAGCCTTCTGATGGATGAGCACAGTGGTCACTCATCCCCTCTCGATTCGATTCTCAAGCTTCAGATAAGAGGAAGGCCGAGAGTGTCTTCACATCTCCTTCCTCGTAGTAATGCTTCAATCGTGCACCATTGACCATAAACGGCTGCCCGTGGTTGAGGTTGCGAATCTCGATAGCACCATGAACAAACACGTTAGTTATCACAAAAAGACCTGACCATCTGGACTTAAGTTTGCCTGGAAATAACCTTAACCTTGAGTTGAATAATAAGACATGCTGGCCTTTCTTAAAGTCCTTGATCCTAAGTCTACTATCATGCCAAATTTTTGTTTTTTCCTTATACATTTTAGCATTTTCATAAGACATATGTCTCAACTCATCTAGCTCATGTAATTGCAGAGACCGCAATGTTACCGCATCGGTCACGCAATAATTCAGTTATTTTAAGGCCCAAAATGCTTTGATTTCCAATTCGAAGGGAAGATGACATGTTTTTCCATACACTAGCCTATAAGGAGACATACCTAAGGGTGTTTTATATGCAGTCCTATACGCCCACAGTGCATCATCACTTCATGCTAAACGACTATGATTGTTGGTACGTAATAAATATTTCATTCCAAAAATAAACTACTCCTAACATACGAAATCTAAGCAAAGCATGATAAAATCCTAATTTAAGAGTTTAGGGATCAGAAATCTCCCTTGTCAATCTGCCTCATATGGATATTCTTCAATGTTTCGAGGAATCACTTCTGCTTCGTTAAGATACTTAAGTCTTGATTTACGGGGTCGGACATTCTGCCACACCTTGAAATTGTTGATTCTTTTAAAGAGACTGCATGTTATAACATCCCAAGGTTTGTACTTTATGTGCGTTGGTACAACATAGGGTTGATGCGATGGGACTTCTTTTTCTGGCACATCTCTTTCTAACTCCTTCAGCTGGAGCATTTGTGGTGATGGTGGCTCAGCTCTTTCATTGGTGGAGAAGCTTGTTGCAACCTCAAACATTTCAAATTCTTGTTCCTCAAGCAGCGCATTAGTCTCTCTGGCCTCATCCAGCACAATTTCATTTTTATCAACTTTCACCAACTCCACCATTTCATATGGAGATTCCATTGGATCACTCTTCTCAGATTCGAAGGTAACAAAGGAGTCATCATCATAAAAATCAAACATTTGAGGGCATGGTGGTGGTGATTTTTCTATAGCAAGTAGATCTTGTAAGTCTTTTGTGAGCTGGGCTAATTGCACATTCATTCTCCTCATGGATGCATCATTCCTTTCCATGAATTCTATCCATAGCGCCTCCAAAACGGGTGATAATTCTTCATTTGGAGTTGGGGCATAATGTTGATAGTCTTCATGTTGGGTGAACTCTTCATAATGAGCAATTTGCACATGCTCTTCGTCGTTTATTGCGGTATCTTAAGGGTACATGTTGCGTGCTCAATGTGTAAATTAAAATGCAATGTGAGAGCACTCAGAACATGCAAGCATACATGGTCTTGTAGCAAGTAATAAGTATTTTTTCATTCGATTTCCCACAGAGATTTATTCTTAGTTACTAACGAAGTGAGATGTTAAATTAGAAAGGATGGTTTAAATGGGGTAGAATTGGGATTAATGTGCCTAACTAATAAAGAACGTGCGAGATATGCAAGCATAAACAAAGACAAGTAAAGAGGTTAACTTGAATATAGGAGAAAAAGGATTGCGGAGAAAGCAATTATCTAGCAATAAAATCGCAAAACAGAAAACTAAGAAAAATGGCTAAGGCAAGAATTTAAACTAAAAGAATTGCGCAGACAACAATTTTCTAGCAATTGTACTAACAGCATTTTAAGGGTGAAGTGTGGAAACAAAGGCTACTAACGACTCCTCTATAGGCTTTTTCATACGATTCTTCAGCAGTAGATCAACTTATCATGCATCAAATTAACTCATTCTCATGTATCTCTCGATTTCATGCATTAGATCCTTTAGTTCACTCATGTCCAAGTAAGGCTAAAGCATCTATTTATATAAGCAAGTTAATGACTTGTGCTAGGAAAACGCCTATTCCTAGGTCATTTTCTGGCTACCATGAAAGGCTAGCATGAATGGACGACTCTGAACTCTTACTCCTTCCAGAGGTTAGGAGTTCTTTGGACAAAATGGATGGCCAATCGAAATTGCCCGTGGGATGAAGCACACAAAATGTATGTTCCTACAATACAGAAAATTCAACTCTTTAGCTTTGTTTTCGATTCTTTTTCCTTTCTTTTACACATAAGTCCTAATTTAGCTTCATTCTATAAATTCATATATATAAGCACATGTTTAGACTAAATTCTATCAAAAACGCTTAAGAGTTTACACCATTTTATAGCAAATAAGTCTCTAAAATATGCACTTTTGGAGACGTAACACTACAATGGATCTTTGTTTGCACTTTAACATTTTCCCTGCAGTGTTAGAAGGTTAATGTGATGCAAAATGGGTAACAGATAACGATGAGGTGAGCTCTACTAGTGGATATGTGTTCCTATTAGGTGGATGAGCTATTTCATGAAAATCAACAAAACAGACGTGCATAACACAATTAACCATGAAATCTGAGTTTATAGCTCTTGAGCTGACAGGGCAGGAAGCAGAATGATTAAGAAGCCTACTGGGAGACGTACCATTGTGTGGGAGGCGTCAGTTCCAATATCTCTACATTGTGATTCACAAGCTGCCATAGGAATTGCCAAAAATAATGTGTATAACGGCAAGAGAAGGCATATACGCCTAAGACATTGAGTTGTGAAACAACTGTTGAGTGAAATTATCTATTTGGAGTACGTGAGGTCTGAGAGAAACTTGGCGGATTCACTCACCAAGGGCTTAACAAGGAGAGTAATTCTTGAGTCTTCAACATGTATAGGACTCAAACCCTGAAGGTAAAAATTTAATACTTTGGATTCTAGTCATGATGTTTTATATGATTCCATAGTCTTGTATTTGGATGGTCTATGTATAGACTTGATGGATAAATTGTAAAAATTATCATGACATAGGTAATTTTCTATTCATTCTTTTAGTCATCTGAGTCATTGTCTCACCTAGAGTTTGAAAATGCGCTCGAGTTTCCTTATGAAGTTCTTGGTTTGACGCCACGAGGGATTTCATCATTTCCTCCAAAGATTGATCTGAAACAGAAGATCGAGCCTCTGGTAAGTTTTCTATTAATCGAATAATCACATTACTTACCTCAGACATCTGGACTTTGAGCTCGTTCACGTCGTTTGAGAGGCGAGCTTGCTCACGTCTTCCTCTTTCGTATTGTTGAGAGTTCTCGACCATATTCGTTACGAGTATCCTCGCTTCCATAGGAGTTTTATCTAGAAACACACTTCCACTAGCGACATCAATCATTTGCCGATCATACTGGCGCCAACCTTCATAGAAGTACTGAATGAGACTATCGTCGGCTATCTGATGGTGGGGGAAGCTTTCACACTTTTGGCCAAACCTCTCCCAACATTCTTGGAGAGTCTCCTCTTCCCTTTGACTGATCCCATAAATCTGTTTCCTAATAAAGGTGGCTCTGGAGGCAGAAAAATACTTCTCTAAGAACATCCCCTTCAACCCGCTCCATGTAGTGATAGTTCCCGACGGAAGGTAGTACATCCAGTCTCTTGCCTTATCCTTTAAAGTGAAAGGAAATGCCCTCAAGCTAAGTTGACCATCGGTGACTTCACTTGGCTTCATCGTTGAACACACCATTTGGAACGCCTTAAGATTTTTGATAGGGTCCTCACATGCGTCACCACAGAAAGAAGGTAGTTGATTAATTAAACCAGCTTTATGTTCAAACTTACCTGTAATTACTGGATACGATATACACAATGGCTGCCGATTCAAATCAGGTGTCGCCAACTGCCTAAGAGTTTTCTAAAGCTCATTGTTGCTCGTCCAGACTTCCATCTCTTCCCTCTTTCTTAAGTCGTTGCCTCTCTTAATTTCAATTATAACCTGTACTTATTAAACTTGAGAGAAACGGGTCATACTATAAAAGAAAGAAAAATAAACAAAAACAAATTTTGAAAACAACCAAATTAAATTCAATCAAGTAAAATTAATTTTAACTCCCCGGCAACGGCGCCAAATTTGGTAGCAACTTTTTATGCTACTCTCAGGGTGTCGAATCCTGTCAAATTAAATTAATTAAATCGATCCTGCAAAACTAATTTGTAGTTAGCGGTAACCGGGTCGATCCACAAGGAGCTAATATTAATTCAATTTTGATCAATTTTACTTTGCTAAAATCGGAAATAAAACATTGGGGGAAAATGGATTTTTCGAAATAGACAATAATTAAGCTGACGAAGAAATTCAATGTGCGAAATTGACAATTTAACAAACGTATTCAATTCGAGGGATCGGGATTGGCGACAAATGCACAGCAGATCATTGATTTACAACTAGATTAGCCAGAACCATTCAAGCACACGAATCGATTACTCGGGGAACCATAGTAAACAAACTCAATGACAATTAATTAGAGAAATGCAATTCTAATTAAACTTGACAATTAATTAATTGGGGGTGATCGTTCCATATTAATTAATTGCTAGTAACGGAGAAATCGTGACAGATGTTTAACTTTGATAGTCAAAGCTAATTTTCCGAATTGTTTTCTAATTCAAGGTTAGTCAATGAAACCTAAGACAAACATGGATAGCCTATATTGTCTAAGGCTTGACTCACCCCTTGTTACTTAAGGCGATTAGAAGAGACACGACATCGCTAATCTAAACAACGATCTAGCAAGCATATATTCATAAGCGTCAATCAATCTTATACACCTGTTATTAAGAATATGCTTATGAGAAGAAAAATGCTTGAAGGCTTAGCTAAAAAGAAAATTAAGATCCAATCTCACTTAAGTGCATTAATCATTCAATCCCCACATCCTCTAATTAAATACTAACCTTCTACTCTTCCATGAAGGTTGGAAGACTCAAAGAGCCCACTCCAAACTTCCAAGGCATCCAAAAATGGTGGAAAAATCCCCCAAAACGGCAAAAGAAGGTTCAGAAATCGAGAGTGACAAGACAAGACGACCTAAAAATTAGACTTTTTTTATTTATACTCGTCGTAGCGTCGAGATGCTAGAGATAGCGTCGCAACGCTACTGACGGTAATTCAGCGCGCACGACTTCGGAGCGTCGCGACGCTAGGCCAGCGTCAGACTAGTGTCTCGACGCTGGTGCTCAACGCTTGCTCTTGGGTTTTGGATAAAAAAATTGAAGTTTGAGCGTCTTGACGCTCCTCCTGGCGTCGCAACACGGGACCAAAAATTCAACTTCAGCATTTTGGCTTCTCTTCTTCCTCCGGCTTGACTCCAATGCTCCATTTAGCTCTCTTTTAGCTCCGAAATGGCGTTAAAGGACTTCATGAGCTTCTAACCGTATATCACCTACAATAAGGCCAATTTATAAAGATTTAGCACGGTATTAAGCCAGTATTAGGAAGCAAATAATAGCTCATTTAGTGAGCTATCACTTTTCTTGGATTTTTCTTTGATGGTTCCCTTGTAAAGCAACTTCGTAGTCATGAGATGTCAAAGACTTATCTCTTCTTGAATTCAACCTCTTTCGAAAAGCATGATGGTGGTTCTTCTGATTCTCATGCACGGTGCGATCAAAAAAAAGAATTAGGATCAATCTCTGAGTTTTGTTTCATTATCAATGATTTAAAAACCTCCAAAAACTCAAAAGAAAAACTAGGCAAACATGGTTGAAGCGCACCTATCAGAAAACAAACTATTTTATTAAAAAGTTAAAGAGTGTTTTGTTTTGAAATCAAGAAATATTTTTCTTCACAAGTTTTCGAAGGCACATTCTTAACTTTTCTCTCATTTTTATTTCTGGACCAAGTTTAAACTTTAGAATTAGGGTTTCATTAGATTGAAAAACTTAGAACGAAATACAGACCTAGGTACTGTTGGGTTTTATGTCCTAAAACTCGTGGTTTGTAAACTGTTATGTTTGTAAATATTCTATTTAGAATAAAGAGTTATTAGTTTTATACAGTAAAAGAGTTTACTGGATTAAAGTGAAACGTGTTTATGTTAACCTATACCAATGACCAACACCCTTGGCTGAATATGAGTACTTGAGCCTCATGTATGACATGATTGTGGAACAGGCTCAAGTAGTCAGTCAAAACGGTCTATAGTATACGGATAGGGCTGGGTACCTTATCCTGGTAACACTATTGGATGCGGCTCACTTTGTATTGTACAAAACGATGTGATCCGAATCGTTTCACATGGAGATGTGCGAGTGAGGGCGTCCTGTGTAAAGAGTTTACACAAGATCGAACCGCGTATTAAGTCGCTCTCTCTTTATAACTCCGTTTACTGATGAGACCGACTTATACATATTGATGGCCTAGGTAACTCGATCTCAATCCTGAGCTCGCTATGAACTCCTGCTTATTCGAAAGTATCCTTTGACTTGCACGGGTGAGAGTGGCCCATTAGCGCCGACTCAATAAGCCTACCATCTTGGGGATAAAGTCGAATAGGTAGCTGGGGACATAGTACAGCAAGATTGGAGTTCACTCCTAACCCGCTTTTCAGGGTTAGTAGATAGGTTGTTCCCTTAATAGCTGACTCCGGGGCTTGAACAATTAGTGCGCACACTCTCATGAGATGAGAGGGTTAATTGATCTGATGGTTGGACCACAGATCTATTGTTCATTAGAGGTGTCAGTGGTACTTAAGGAACAAGATGTAATGCAGGGGTTAAACGGTTTAAATGACCCAGCTGTGATTACGAACAACCTGTGAAGGGTCGACTTACCGATGACGGTTATATCAAGAGGACACAATATATCTACAGTGAGGAGAGTGCAACCCTCGGACTATAGTGGAGTCTCCGGGGGTTAACGAAAGTTGATTGATTCGGGTTAAAAGAGTTTTAACCGGATAATCTCGTATCGTTGGAGCTCATGATCTGTAGGTCCTTTAGGTTCTCCTGACTAGCTCGGATAACGTCGTGCAATAGTATAAAAGAAAAGAAAAAGAAAAAGAATTTGAAATTGTTCAAATTCGGTTTGTTGAAGAAGGATAGACATATTTAAATGTGATTTAAATATGGGATTGGCCTAAAACATGAATTGGATTCATGTGCAAAAAAGTCGGTTTTCGGAAAACCGGGTTTAGCCTTATTATTTAATTAATATTTGATATTGAATTAAATAATATTAATTAATTAAAATGTTTAATTAATTAATTAATATATATATATATATATTTATTTATTTATTAAATTGTTTAATAAATAAAACATTTATTATTATTATAATTAATAATAATAATATTTAAAAATATATATATATATATATATATATATATATGTGTCTTACATGCAATTGCATGTAAGACACATATGTTAACTTATGTTAATATATATATGTATATTACAAAAGGTGGGTTGGGTTTTCATTTTTTGAGATAGAAGATAGATATACGAACTTACAAAAAGTTCATATATGTTGAATGGAAACCAAAAGCCCTCTGCCATGCTACTTCTCCTTCCTCTTCTTCTTTACTTCTTCTTTTCTTTTTGTTTCGGAGTCCCACAACTCCGTTGCTCGGCGCCGAGGATAGCGGGACTACCTGGGGTGGTCCTCGAGGCGTTCGTGAGAAGATGCCGGAAGAGTTCGTGACGAGGAACGTGCGGCGGAGCTTGAAGAAATTGGAACTACAAGGGTATGTATTTCTAATTTCTTATTTTCGTCGCTTTGAGAATGTTTACTATTTGTTAAATTGATGAAATTAGAGTATCATCGGTCCGAAATCGCCTTCCGCTGCGCAAGTCGCTCCATCAATTGGTATCAGAGCGATTTTGTGATTAACTCAATTTGCATCAATTTAAGTTGGTGGGTATTTTAATTTAGAAATTGTTTCTGAATTGGCATCTAAAGTGAATATCGATTTTGGCATAGTTTTTTTTTTAATTTCCCAATTTGTAATTGCCCGAGAATGTATGGGCTTTAATGCATGCTAAAGAGTCTGTATTTTTAGAGTCATTAGAGTCCATATAGGTTTCTTTGTGAAAGAAGCTTGAGTTTGGAACTCGCCGAAATGTTCGGTATAAGTTCAAACTCGTTCTAGGCATTACGAGGAGAAATTCGAAGAGAATTTGGCCGAAGCGTTCGGAGGAAGCAAGTTGGTCAAAGGCGGTGCGAAGAGTTCGAAGTCCGCTCAAGACGTAGCTTGTTGTTCAAGCTTGTAATAAATTAGTTATTGCTTGCTAAATGCCAAAATCGATCCACTTTAGTGTGTTTAATTACTTATGCATTGTGAATGTATGTTTTAATTAAATTCCATGTTTGTATGTGCATAACGTATGCCATATAGATTTAAAATCCCACCGTAGGAAGCATGCTCCATGCATTGAGAATATGTTATAAGTGTTATAATATATAGTATGCATATTTAGGAATTCATGAGAATTAATATAAAAGTTATATTAATTCATGAATTGGATGTTGTTAGTTTAATAGAGAAATTGATATAAGCGTTATATTAATTATGAAATTGAACTTACAACATTGGTCATCCTAGTTTTATGCATATTGTATATTATAAGTGTTGTAATGTATATGCATGTTTAATTCATGAGTATTAATATAAGAGTTATATTAATTTATGAATTTGATGTTGTTTACTTAATAGAATAATTAATATAAGTGTTATATTAATTATGAAATTAAAACATCCAACATTAGTTTTATGCATATTGTATGTTATAATTATTATAATGTATAGGATGCATGCTTAATTCATTAAAAATTGATATAAGTGTTATATTAATTTATGGATTAAGAGTTGTATGTTTAAAGAGCATAATCGATATAAGTGTTATATTGATTATGAAGTTAAATATTCAACTTGCCATGCCTTAGCGAATATATGTTTGAGAAACATATAGAAGTTTGTTATTATAGAAAGTCTAGTTTTTGCAAGCGTTGTAAAAATGACTTAGACTTTTAAAATATATAACAAAGATAAGTGGCATGCTCATTTAGGGTTAAATGGTTCGATCTGTTTCATTAGATGAATAGGTCGTTATCTCGTAAATGCTAAGGTTATGAGAAACTCACCCGGTGAAATCCTGTTCGAGGTTGGAGGTATTTAAGCTGACGGTTTACGGAACACCTCCTACCTGGGGACGATCCGGTACTTGAGTAAAGTTAACCAGGCTTTATGAGCGTGCGGGAGAGGTGTGAGGTTATTTAAATCTGTTAATAACCTAGACATCTCAGGTAAATAGTTTGCCTAGACTTAAGGTTTTATTTTCTTAGCCGGATAAAACCTGAGTATTTACCCTAAAATTACCGTTTACGATGCTTAGTAGATGTGTTGAGAAGGAATATATGATATATCTCTCTCCTGCTACGCACTCCCTAAAGTTCACAACGTGAGAATTTTGCTTGGCCTCATGATGCCATATGAGGCATCTCCAGACGGGTGGTGTTTGCAACTTTCAATAGCAAGGTGAATGGAGTAAGTGTCTATAGTAAGTGTGAGAAGGAGGTGCGTCGGTGCTTCCTGTGGTCTCCTCCGTTGGATTGAACCGTGAGATTCCCATGTTCCGCCTGCAGGCTGCCCTAGGGGCACCATCCAAACGGAGGGCTGGACATGGGAGATCGAACACCTCAGTCACCATTTATGGATAAAGAAACATAGGGCCATTCCCAACACTGACATTCCATACGGTTGCTATGTTGGGGCCGTTCTGTGCGTTCTAAAAACGGAGGGTCACACTTACGGGATTTGCTAAGGAGTTAGTAAATTCAGACCAAAAACGATAACTAAGATGCTATAGGAATATGAGTTATTCTAGTGATAGCATTTAGTCAAGAATGTCTTGATTTAGTAAAGGAGTGCTCACCTACCCTACGGTAGGGACCATTCTGACTTACTAAAGTATCGTTGTTAGTAAATAAAGAGTTTGGGTACTTTATTTGCTTCTAAATCTTTTAAATTGGTTTAAATAGGTTAAAACCGTTTCACTAATAGATTTACATTCTTTTTCGGCATGTCGAGCTCGTTTATACAGTTGTTAGCTCACGACAAGTTAACCGGAGAGATTTACGGAACCTGGAAGTCGAACCTGAATACAATTCTGGTTCTGGACGACCTGAGGTTTGTCTTAACGAAGGAATGTCCTTCAGCTCCTGGCTTGAGTGCATCTCGAAGTGTTCGAGATGCATACGATGGATGGATTAGGGCTATTGATAAAGCCCAAATCTATATCTTGGCAAGCATATTTGATGCCTTGTGCAAGTAGAATGAGGTTATGATTTCCGTAAAGGAAATCATGTCTTCATTACAAGCAATAGTGGACACTCGTCCTCATCACTTCGTAATGAAGTCCTCAAGTTCGTTTATAACTCTCGCATAGTGGAGGATACCTTTGTTAGGGAGCTTGTCCTTAATATAATGGTCCACTTGAATGCGGCAGAGGTAAACGTTGCTACCATCGTCATTTCAGACTTATCAGTTCCTGTACACTTCCAAAGGAATAGAGAAGGAGGCAAATGTTGTCACTTCGACGAAGTTTCTTAAGAGGTCGGCGTCAGGGAGTAAGCCTAAGTCTGCTTCTCTGAGTAATGAGATTATTCAGAAGAAGAAGAGTAACAGGAGGAAGGGCAAAGCCCCTACTGTTCGCAAAGTGAAGTCTTCAGACAAAGGAAAATGGTTCCATTGTAATGAAGATGGGTATTGGAAGCGTAACTGCTCCAAATACTTTGCTGAGAAACAGGCTAAGAAAGAACGACAAGATAAATGTGATTTATTTGTCAAAACAAGTTTAGTGGATATGAATATCATACTTGGATGTCTTCAGGAACCACTATTCGTGTTTGTTTTTCTACAGGAAACTAGTTCCTGACAGTCGTTTTCTCGCTGTGAGATATGGAGATATCGTTGCAGCTGAACTAGTGGGAGTCTTTGTAGTTATTGTATAGAGATAATAACATTTGTTATATGTAATTATTGTCTATATTTCTGGTTTTAACTGAACACTTGTATATTATATCTTTTGGTTTTATAAATGAACAATTCATTTAGCAAAAGATATATACTGATGTGTTCTATTAAACTCGAAAACAACTAGCATGTTAAGACTCACAGTGTAACGAAAGCTATTGTAGATATCAACAAAGGTTGTTGATCAAACTAGAGTTTCTCAACCGTTGAGAAAGCCTCAATGCAGTGGGAGGGTTGTAGGACAACCCGATCCGTTGCACTGGCTTGTCTTTAACTCAAAGTTCTCATACTTGATGATAACATTGAGGATTCGTTGTCTTTAATTAGGCAATGGATCACATAGACAAGGTCAAATGGCTCAAAGCCAAAAATCTATGAATGGTATTTAGACCAAGCCACTAAGGTGAAAACCTTTATGGCTTGACTTTCTGGTAATGGGATTGTCCCGAAGAGAAAGGGTTTATTGTGTATACTCTCTTTCTCTTGTTGCCAAACATAGATGACTCTTATCCACTACCATGTTATATCTTTATAGAATTTGGCAAGTGGATGTCAAGATAGCTTTTCAGCAGAATTGTTATCTTGATTGAGTATCTATGAGTCTCTACCAGAAAGATTCATAGTTTGGGACAAAGAGCAAATGGTTTGCTAGGTTTATTCGATTCATTTATGAATTGGAGAAAGGATCTTCGTCCTGAACTGTAAGGTTTGATACAGTGATCAAATCTTATGGCTTTGAACAAAAGCTTGAACAATAATTTGATAAACCTTGTTTGACAAGGGTTTAGTCAATGTTGTAGCTTTCATAAACTGTTTACGTAATTAATGTCCTAATTATTGAGAATGATGTAGGATTCATTTCTGACTTTTAGCCTAAACTAGCGACCCACACCCAAATAGTTGATTTGGATAAGGGCTTAGTTTGTTCTAAGGATTCAGGTTGATCTGAGTCGTAAGAACATATCGCTAGTGTTGTCTCTAAAATCTTTTATTGACAAGATGTTGTCAATATTCGATGGTCTATGGAAATGGTTTCCTAAGACACCTCAAGTGTTGAGGATACGAGATGCACCCAAGTACATTTACATATTGGAGGTTAGATGTATCTTTTAAGATACATGACCCGATATGTGCTATGCAGTGGGAGCTGTCAATATTATTAGTCCAATTGGATTGGATTCCGGTTAAAGTTTTGTCCTTGTACTTAGAGGAGTAGAATACAAGAGTTGTATTGCTGATTCCTCGTTGGTAGCTAAGTCTATTTGCAGCTTGTAAAGCAGCAATAGGTTTATATGTTGAGCTCGCAGATAGTGCTATGAGGAGATGTGATGGTCACATGGAAAGCCTCGTAGTACTTCATGCTGATTTGTTTACTAAGTCTCTCATGGCTAAAGTGTTTGAGAGACACCTAGAAGAGTCTAGGGCTCCGAGTTGCTGGAGAGAACAGTGGGAGAAAGCTTCTGATATATGATATATTAGTTTTCTCCACCTAACATGAACACCACGGACGTTTAAGTCCAAGTGGGAGTTTGTTGGGTTTTATGTCCTAAAACTCGTGGTTTGTAAACTGTTATGTTTGTAAATATTCTATTTAGAATAAAGAGTTATTAGTTTTATACAGTAAAAGAGTTTACTGGATTAAAGTGAAACGTGTTTATGTTAACCTATACCAATGACCAACACCCTTGGCTGAATATGAGTACTTGAGCCTCATGTATGACATGATTGTGGAACAGGCTCAAGTAGTCAGTCAAAACGGTCTATAGTATACGGATAGGGCTGGGTACCTTATCCTGGTAACACTATTGGATGCGGCTCACTTTGTATTGTACAAAACGATGTGATCCGAATCGTTTCACATGGAGATGTGCGAGTGAGGGCGTCCTGTGTAAAGAGTTTACACAAGATCGAACCGCGTATTAAGTCGCTCTCTCTTTATAACTCCGTTTACTGATGAGACCGACTTATACATATTGATGGCCTAGGTAACTCGATCTCAATCCTGAGCTCGCTATGAACTCCTGCTTATTCGAAAGTATCCTTTGACTTGCACGGGTGAGAGTGGCCCATTAGCGCCGACTCAATAAGCCTACCATCTTGGGGATAAAGTCGAATAGGTAGCTGGGGACATAGTACAGCAAGATTGGAGTTCACTCCTAACCCGCTTTTCAGGGTTAGTAGATAGGTTGTTCCCTTAATAGCTGACTCCGGGGCTTGAACAATTAGTGCGCACACTCTCATGAGATGAGAGGGTTAATTGATCTGATGGTTGGACCACAGATCTATTGTTCATTAGAGGTGTCAGTGGTACTTAAGGAACAAGATGTAATGCAGGGGTTAAACGGTTTAAATGACCCAGCTGTGATTACGAACAACCTGTGAAGGGTCGACTTACCGATGACGGTTATATCAAGAGGACACAATATATCTACAGTGAGGAGAGTGCAACCCTCGGACTATAGTGGAGTCTCCGGGGGTTAACGAAAGTTGATTGATTCGGGTTAAAAGAGTTTTAACCGGATAATCTCGTATCGTTGGAGCTCATGATCTGTAGGTTCTTTAGGTTCTCCTGGCTAGCTCGGATAACGTCGTGCAACAGTATAAAAGAAAAGAAAAAGAAAAAGAATTTGAAATTGTTCAAATTCGGTTTGTTGAAGAAGGATAGACATATTTAAATGTGATTTAAATATGGGATTGGCCTAAAACATGAATTGGATTCATGTGCAAAAAAGTCGGTTTTCGGAAAACCGGGTTTAGCCTTATTATTTAATTAATATTTGATATTGAATTAAATAATATTAATTAATTAAAATGTTTAATTAATTAATTAATATATATATATATTTATTTATTTATTAAATTGTTTAATAAATAAAACATTTATTATTATTATAATTAGTAATAATAATATTTAAAAATATATATATATATGTGTCTTACATGCAATTGCATGTAAGACACATATGTTAACTTATGTTAATATATATATGTATATTACAAAAGGTGGGTTGGGTTTTCATTTTTTGAGATAGAAGATAGATATACGAACTTACAAAAAGTTCATATATGTTGGATGGAAACCAAAAGCCCTCTGCCATGCTACTTCTCCTTCCTCTTCTTCTTTACTTCTTCTTTTCTTTTTGTTTCGGAGTCCCACAACTCCGTTGCTCGGCGCCGAGGATAGCGGGACTACCTGGGGTGGTCCTCGAGGCGTTCGTGAGAAGATGCCGGAAGAGTTCGTGACGAGGAACGTGCGGCGGAGCTTGAAGAAATTGGAACTACAAGGGTATGTATTTCTAATTTCTTATTTTCGTCGCTTTGAGCATGTTTACTATTTGTTAAATTGATGAAATTAGAGTATCATCGGTCCGAAATCGCCTTCCGCAGCGCAAGTCGCTCCATCAGGTACCTATTTATACTAGAGAATAATAACAAAAGGACTAGTCTACCCTTACAAAGTAAACCCTAAAACAAATAATAACATCTAAAGTAACATCCCCTCTCAAACTCACAATGTGAAATTTAAGTTTGCCAAGAAATAGAAAAAAGAGAAAATAGAAAAATAACAATTGTTTCAGATGTTGCAAACTTCAACTACTACTGCAATTGTCAAGTTCCAGCCGATTCAGATTCAGAGCTGCAAACCCAATTGCGAATCCAATTGTCAAGTTCCAACAATTCAGAAATATTTAGATTCAGAGCTGCAAACTTCAACCGCTAAAGCAATTGTCAAATTCTAGCCCGACAAAGCAAATTCAAACAAAGCAAATTCAGACAAAACATATTCAAAACATAACAGATTAAGAACAGAACAGACTCTGAAAGATTTGAATAGAGTTGAATAGAGAGATTGATTCAGACCAACACCTTCACTATCTCCATCATCCCAATTGAAATTAACTTCACAATAATCTCAATTGAAATAAGGGGAATTGAGAGGAATAGATAGAATTAAAAAACTCACTCGAAAAATAGCTAAGAATGTTTCGTATTTGCAGTCAATAACGACCTAAATTTTAGGGGGAGAGAGTGAACAATTTTCGTACCGGTTATATGGTGAACGGGTTGCCGAGTCCCGCCAAATTACTATTTATAACTGGTTTCTACTATAATTTATAGAATAGCGGTAACCAGGTCGATCATAGGGAACCAATTAATTAACTTCTCCTAATTTAATTCTAATTGTGAAGATTAAAATAAAGGAAAACAAGGGGTTTGGTTGGTTTGCGAAAAATAATAAATATGCAATTTAATAAAAATGAGCTAACGGAGAATCAAATGCGGAAAATAAACTTAAGAATAATTGAAGATGTAAACAGCGCATCTAATTTAAAGGAACGAAATTGTTCTTGATGCAATATCGATCACAGGAATTTCTAAAGACAATTAGCTAATTACCTCAAGCACTCAGCTTGCTTTCCTAGACCTGTAACAAGCAACCCAATGAAATTAATTAAGACTGAATAAATCCTAATTAAACTTAGCATCTAACTAACTAGATACGACCGTTCCATATCAATTAAATGCTAGTAACGGGAAACACTGAGATGAACAACCAATTTGGATAGCCTAAATTGATTACCCGATTTATCTTTTATCCTAAAGTCGATTATACAAACTATGTGATCAAGGATAGCTGAAGAAACACATACGCACGATTCGACTCATGCTACTTGGCGATTAAAACAGGACAATTACGGATCATGAATTCAATCTATAGCGATTTAGCATACGAGAACGATTAAAGCGTCAATTCAATCAAAACCTCATGCTAATGGGATACAAGCATAGGCAAAAGATGAAGATAAAAAGCTAAATGAAATTAAGAGTAAATCCTCACATAATGCATCAAGATATAAAATTGTGTCTTCTAAATTAGAGCACTTACCTTAGTTGATCATTGCGATAATTTACCCCAAATCCACCATACTTTGGCAGAAATACATTAAGAAAAGCTAAGCTGGAAAGTCTAGAGAGAATTGGAGGCTACAATCTAAAAATCGGACATAAGAATGACCTAAAAATGAGACATTTAGTTTATATAGTGGTAGGACAGCGTCGAGACGGTCTAGGCAGCATCGAGACGCTTCGAACGCAAAACAGGCGTGCGCGGGGGCTTCAATGACGGACGACTGCGGAGCTCCAAATCGTAGCGTCGAGACGCTACAACCCAGTGTCGCGACGCTTGATCTTGGATTGAATTGCCAATTTTTATATAAACGAGCGTTGAGACACTCCAATCCATCGTCGCGACGCTTGCTCTCGGGTTTACTTGACTGGTTTTGGCTCCCTTTCTTCATTTGATGCCTCAACTTTAGCCTTTTTGCCTTTTTGTTAACACCAATATGCCTTGAACTTCAAAATGCTTCATTTCGCTCACAACTTATAAAATACACAATTAACACGGGTAAGCAAGGGAAATTTAATATAAAAAGTTAATAAAACATAATTAATTAACCAATTATAATTATAATCGGATGTGGGGTCAAAGATTTTTTAATACTATTAAGGATGGGTTTGGTATTGTGTTTTGGGAGGGTTTAAAGTGATTAAGAAATTTTTTTAACCCTTTTTGTGTTTGGTAATAAATTGTTTTATAATCAATCACTTGTGCATAACACCCTCATTTCACTCCTTTCTAAAATATGTTCCTCCTAGTTTTTAGATTCTCTACCAATAAGCTTCTTAACAAATTTTTCAATCTTAATAAAATGAGAGTTATTTTATGGGCAATTTGATCAAAATTAAAAGTTATTTTATGGGCAATTTGATTTTATAGACCCCAAATCAAAATTATTGGGGCTTTTGGACCCCAAAGTTTTAAACTCAATATTTTAGACCCTGAGTGTGAATTGTCTAAAATACCCTTACTACTGTATAAAACCCTCCTTCACCGCGTAAGAAAAAAACGTTCGAACTGCGATTTTTCCTTTTTCTTCCTTGGACCTTTCAAACATGGAATTCCGATTGCCAAATTTCTTCTTCCTTCTTCATCTATTCAATCAGTGGGTAAACGACTATCCCCCCTTCCCTTCGTTTCTTTGAGATATTAAGATTTCAACATTTAGATTTTAAATTTTCAATCGATAATTTTGTTAATCGTTAAGATTTTGAAGATTTTCGACATGTTCTGTTGTTTTTTCTTGGAAAAAGAAAGTTTTTTCACGAGTTTTTTGGGTTAAAAATGGCGTTGGCTGAGAACGAAGACGAAGGAAGAAGATGAATTCCAGACTGGTAAATTTATCGGTCTCAATAAATCGACCGGTAAATTTACAGATGAGAAAATTTGTTTTTCCTCATCTGTAAATTTACCGGTCGAAAAAAACCTATTGGTAAATTTACTGGTCTGGACTTCCCACCGATAAAAAAACAGAATGCTTACTTTAAACCCTGTTAAAGGAGATGAAGTCCAGACTGGTAAATTTACCGTTAGTTTTTTTCGACCAGTAAATTTACAGATGAGGAAAAACGAATTTCCTCATCAGTAAATTTACCGGCCCAAAAAAACCTACCACTAAATTTACAGGTCTGGATTTCATCTCCTCACTTCGTCTTTGTTCTCAACCAATACCATTTTTAACCCAAAAAACTTTCTTTTTCAAAAAAAAATCAACAGAACATGCCGAAAATCTTCAAAATCTTAGCGATTAACAAAATTATTGATTGAAAATTAAAAATCTAAATGTTAAAACCTTAATATCTCGAAGAAACGAAGGGAATGGAGAAGAAGGAAGAAGAACGAAGCAATCAGAATTCCAAGTTTGAAACGTCCAAGGAAGAAGAAGGAAAAATCGGGAGTTTCGAACGTTTTTTAGGGGTCTATGCAGTAGTAAGGGTATTTAGAGACCTGAAGGTAAAATTGTAACTTCAAGTCCTAAAAGTTAGGGTATTTTAGACAATTCACACTCAGGGTCTAGAATATTGAGTTTAAAACTTTGGGGTTCAAAAGTCTCAATAGTTTTATTTTGGGGTCTATAAAATCAAATTGTCCTTATTTTATATATCTAGTATATTTTTCCACAACCAAATTTTATTTTATAACTTTTTAAATTAATAAATTAAATGCAAATATTTTTTTTAAAATAATGCCTTTTGTTTTTTCTTAAAAAAAATTATACAATTTTTTATAGTAGGTCTATTTTAGTCATTGTAGATAAATCACAATAATTTAATACTTATTTACCAAACACGGTAACCAACTTATTTAAGTTAAAATTTATGAGACACAAAATTTGATTCATAAAATATAACTATTTTTTTTTCTAAAAACACAGTTGGTAGCAATTATTTTAAAAGCTACCGCAATCCAAATGAAGCTTAAATGTCTTTCTCTGTCATGGTCTCCCAAAACTAATCGGTCATAAAATAACTATTTTTTCTAAAAACACATTTGTTAGCCATTATTTTAAAAGCTACCGGAATCCAAACGAAGCTTAAATGTCTTTCTGTGTCCTTGTCCCCAAAACTAATCGGAGAATTTTTTTCCGACACCATTCTAAACGGAGAATCTATATGGGACCGATCTCATGGGGACTTTTTTTCGTTCCTACCTATAGGTTCTGGTAATAAAGTAAAATCTTGTTGATTTCATTTTGTAATTAGTTGAATTTAGTTCATGACCTTAGTTGATTAGTTACCGTGAATTCAAGTTTGAAGGTTTAATAAAAGTTGGTTAGATTTTCTCTTGCACGTGGGCTAAAAATTTGGAGGTGTTACCATATAACTTCATTAAAGATTTAGAATTTCAAACTTTTATTAAGACGATCATAATTCGCACATGGGCTACATTCACTAGAATTTCCGCCCTATCATTTATGGTAGATATCTACATCAGGAAAACCTTCTTTAAACCAACATAAACGAAGTCAAGATAGAATTTGTAATACAACGAGCAACCAAGCGAAGTTAAGATCGAATTTGCAATACAACGAGTAACCTTTGTTATGAGTAAAATCTCAAGATCCTAACACAAAGGCTCATTAAAAAGTAAAGCTCAACCCACGAGAAGAAGCCGAAAAAGAGAGGGAAGCGGTGCCAACCCGAGAGGGTGGTGTCGAGAAGAAGCCGAGCTTCCAAAGAAGCTCGGCTTGTTCACGCCACAAATGAAGAGCCGACCACACAGGTCGGCTCGTCCTCGGCTCCACAAGAATACTGACCCCACTCATGGGGTCGGTTCGGTCGAAAAGAAGAAGACATTGGCTCCCTCCCGGGGTTGACTCATCCTTGTTAGTTGAAGAAAATGCCTCCCTAGGGCTGTTACACAACCTTTGTAACGGTCGAGAGTTATGAGAATCATAAAATTTCCTCCTAAAGGCTCTCTATGGCTCCAAAACGGTCCTAAAGAGTCCATATATAGGGAAGGGACTCAAGTATATTTGGTAAGCAAAAAGATATTATTCATATTTCATAACTTGCAAACATTTCATATTGAGCTCCTCTCTCTTCCACTCTTTGTTTCTCTCTCTAGAACTAACTTGAGTCTCAGAGTCGATGTGGACAGTCTCCACCGGTCCTAGCTTACTCTATTTCTTTTTCATGTGTTGCAAGGTCAAGCTTATTGCACCAATTAAATCAAATTTACGGTTTATACCAAATTTCAACATCAACAACATTCTTATTTCTCTCTTTGTTTACAAAATATAAAGAAGACAACTCCAATTTTTTCAGCTTCCTCTTTGGTACAAGATCCAAATTCGAGCATCATTTCTCAATCCAATCTCATACTTGATTATCCTTATAGCTTGAAAGGAGATAGATTCATTCACCATGTTTCGAACCAATTTTTTTTTCTACAATCAACCTTGATAGAATATTATATATAAAGTTTTATTTTACACGAATTAATAACAAACATAATGGTTGGTTATAGTTTTGTAATCAATATTACTTTACTTTAATTTATATATAAAAATATACAATTAACCGGTTTAAAATTTTCTTTATACGAATTTATCATAGATTTTTAAAACTCAACCCTGCTCGGAACAATAAAGACGGAGTTTTTGTACGGATGATCCACCCTTCACGATGCTTGAGGTTTTATAACCCAGTTTTTAAAATTTATGTTTTTTTTACCTTCTCTCATGATAAGCAAGTGCACAAAGTCGGTAGTACCTTTCACTGAGCACGATTACAAGGAGACAACTGTGATGCCCTCGTGATAAGCGAAGGGTACATATGACTTTTCATAGGGAGAGGACACTTGTTTATCACGACGAAGGTCAAAAAACATAAAATTTCAAGAGAAAGGTCAAAAAAAACTTTACGCATCTCGAGGGACGGTCATCCGTACAAAAACCCCGAATAAAAACCCTATCTTCTCACTATATCAAGAGAAACTTTATTTAATTTCTATTATCATTTTTTTATAATTAATTAAATGGGGGGAATCAAACCTCTCTTACCTCTCTTACTCGATCATTATGATCATTAGTTCATATTTTGGTTATCGTTTTTAATTTACTTCTTTCAAATATTGGTAGGTATTTTAATTATTTAGTTCTTGATTTCTTTTTATTAATTTTTAAAAAATAATTTTAGTTTTTAATATAACTAAATAATTCTTGATTTTTTTGTTGCAGATTTGTATGTTCAGTTTCACTTTTTAGGGATCGTTGTAGCTTTACTTATTGAGAAACCAATATGGTGGCTCATCGGTTGGCGCATGCAGTACCGTTAGTTCATCGTCAAGATATGATGTGGTTGTAGGATTTTCTTCCTAAAGTTGAACCTTTTATTTCGTTGTT
The DNA here is from genome assembly GCA_028017165.1 of Herpetospermum pedunculosum. NCBI lineage: Eukaryota > Viridiplantae > Streptophyta > Magnoliopsida > Cucurbitales > Cucurbitaceae > Herpetospermum > Herpetospermum pedunculosum. The sequence continues at coordinate 53,732,968 of CM051529.1, forward strand.
TGAGTACTTGAAAAAAAAAAAAAAAAAAAAAATAGTTCAAGTTTGGTGTAATTTATTTTTTAAATAAAAATTTAACCTTTTACTTTCATTACTTGTTCAGCTTCTTTTGAAAATTTTGAATTAAATCAAACTTTAACAATAATTTAGTCATTAACAATTTTTTTAAAAAAAGAAAAATTATGTTGATACTATACTTTTTTTTTTTTTTTTTTTTTAAGGAGCCAAGCTCAGTACAAACTCTAACCAATAACCAAGTCACTCAAAACCAAAGCTTCGATCTCAGGAGGGGTATCCTCCAGCCAAATCAAACGTAATCGAGAAACCAACGCCATTTGCGCTAACTTATGCGCCACCGTATTGCCTTCTCTCACAGTAAAACTGCAACTGTCCCTAAAAGGTCGAGGGAACCGCACACATAAGTCATCAATCAACCTTCCCACTTCCGTCAGGTCCTCACAAGGTTCCTCGAACAAGCGACAAACTCGAAGTGAATCTGTCTCCAATACCATCGGGCTTAACCCCGCCTCCCATGCCAATATTAATCCTTCAGCTGCCGCAAGACTTTCTGCCATCAACGCATTCCGCACATGCGGAAACCACCTTGTCGCAGTCAGCATAACACGACCCATAAAATCACGAATCACGATCCCTACTCCGGCCGTGCCGTCGACACTTAAAAACCCAGCATCCACGTTCACCTTATAGAGCCCACGAGGGGGGGCCGACCATCTCGACTGCGCCCTCCCCACCGGGCCCATAACGCCCTCAGTCACCCCTTTGCGATTAGCCTCCAGAAAGGAAGTCAGATAACTCGACACCCAAGAGCCAAGATCCGTCAATGGTTGTATCCTAGAAAATCGAGCCCGGTTGCGACTGTTCCACACCGCCCACCAGAGGAGACTCAGTTCCTCAAACTCCCGCCAACCCACCTTATTCTGCAAGAGCCACAAAAGGGAGGCAATATCCCCGCTATAGGACAAACACAATAAATGGCCAAATTTGGAGGCCGCCAACACTCCACGCATAAACTTGGAATGCCATAATACATGAAGGCTAGATTCCCCCCTCTTCTCACACAGAACACAGACATTAACATTATCTATCCCCCGACGACCAAGGTTGTCGAGAGTGGGAAGTCTATCAAGGCATAGTCGCCAGAGGAAGATACGTACCTTATTGGGGATACCCATCTTCCACAGCCCTTTCCACCACCTCGTCACCGCCTCAACAGAAGATGAGGACGGATCCTGCTGAGTTACCCTCGACTGTGCTAACCGGTAACCACTCTTAACTGTAAACCCTCCCGACTCCTCGTAATGCCATATAGCCTGGTCCCCTGTATGCTGCCGATCGGTCGGTATCGTCAAAATCGCACGAACCTCCTCTGGACTGAAATGGTGCCATAATTTGGCCTCATCCCAGACTCCGGACGCAGTCAACAGATCGCACACTTTTGCCTGAATAGGCAAAGTCACTGGTGAAGTAATACGCAAACTAGAAGACCCTGGGACCCAATTGTGCTCATAGACTCCCACCGCTTCCCCACTGCCAATACGCCAACGGATTCCCAACTCCAACAACTCCCTTCCCCACAACAGACTCCGCCAGATAAACGATGGGGATGACCCCAACTGGGCAGATGTTAAGTCTCTGAAAGTGACTTATTTAGGACCCATTTAGCTTAAGAAGATGTACACTTTTTAGTGTTTTTGATAGCATTTAGCCTAAACCTATGCTTAAATATGAGAATGAGAAGAAGGTAGCTAAATTAGGACTTTTGTACAATAGGAAAGAAAAGGGTTGAAAACCGAAGGAAAAGAATGAAAAAAGCTGCATTGCGACAGCATTGCGAAAACATTGCTGAAGCCGCAATTATTCAAGTGAAAACCGTAAGTTGACTGATCTGTTTCTGTTAATTTCCGTAATTTCAGGGATTCGTTCTTTCTCCTCCATCCATTCTGATATATGACGTTGAAGATTGATGGTTCTCCTTGGCCCAAACGCACCTGCAAACTACTATAAAAGGGGGTCAAAGTCGGAGGTTCAGTCATCATCCGAAAGCGTAGAGTCTTCTTGCAGTCCATCTTTTCGCCCTGTTTTCCTTTGCCGTCTGTTGGAGTGAGAGTCTCAGCTGTTGGAATCGATAATCTGATAGGAAGGAGAGGAGATTCTTCTTCTCTCTCGATTGGATTCATCCAAGCAAGGCTGACCTTTCATCCCCTTCATTCGAGGCGACTGCAACGAGGATTCCAAGCACCATTTACTGTTTTTTGTCTTTCCTTTCTCATTTCCAGCATTGTTTAGTTATCGCTTCTGTTTTAGTGATTAGTTTACTGCATTTCGTCGCTGTCTGTCTTTGAATTATTTCCTTTAAGTTCCCTTTTGTCCGTTCAACATTCAAAGTAATCAAATTGCAAGATTTCATTTCACAGTTTCCATCTTCTGCTGCTACGGTTTTGTCTTACTGTTTTGAGTACATTTCCCTTCTGAGCATGTCTGTTTTATCTTATACTTCTGTTCTCTATATATCCATGAGTAGCTAAGTCACTTAGGGGCATGCTAATGACAGAACTATAGGCTAAAAAAACGTGAACCAAGCATGTAGGATAGCTCTCGAAGTATTGATTGTATGTAAGCTTCATCCCACGGGCAATTTCGATTGGCCATCCATTTTGTCCAAAGAACTCCTAACCTCTGGAAGGAGTAAGAGTTCAGAGTCGTATAATCATGCTAGCCTTTCATGGTAACCAGGAAACGGCCTAGGAATAGGCGTTTCCCTAGTACAAACTAAACACTTCTGTTTTAACAAGATGCTTAAGACCTTACTTTGAGTCGAGTAAACTAAAGAATCTAATGCATGGAATCGGACGATACATGAGATAGAGTGAGTTTGATGCATAGAGAGTAGATCCAGTGCTTGAGAATCATATAAAAATGCCTATAGGATAGTCATTAGTAGCCCTTAATTCGCCCATTTACACACTTTCGCTGTTATTCAATTGCGGTAAAATTGCGGTGTCCGCAATTCTGCTAAGTACCATTCTGTTTAGCTGTTTTCTTCTTCGTTTATTAATTCCATCTCTTGTCTTTTGAGTCTAATTTCAACTTGCATTTGTTTATGTTGCATTCCTTTACACATTCAGCAAAAATTAGATAATTAAAAACCAATTTTATCCCATCAAATCCACCCCTTCTTTCTTAACAAATACACTTCATGAATAGCTAAAAATAAGTCTCTGTGGAAAAAACGAATGAAATATACTTACTACTTGCTGTGAGACCATGTATGCTTGCATGTTCTGAGTGCTCTATCTACCTTCTTGCTTATTTATCTTTAACACATTGAGCACGCAACAAGTTTTTGGCGCCGCTGCCGGGGACTTATTTTAAGTGAAAACGAAGTTTGTTAAGTCTGAAACACCAAGTTATTTTCCATTGAATTTGATCCATCTTCATTTCTTCTTCAGGTACCATTTAGGGTAGTTTATGAATGAGACTCCAAGTAGTGATCTAGAGTTCAACCCTGAGCCTGAAAGATTATTTAAAGCTAGAAATAGAGCCAAGAAACGTCTCTTTAAACAACCCCTTTTACCTCAAATAATTGCTGAAACCGCAGAGTCT